>JAOPSE010000019.1:48400910-49790127 GCA_029449295.1 Zea luxurians | reverse complement strand
CTGCTTCCTTCATGTCGGGGAGCTAACTGATGACGAGGCACGCCAAAAGGTCCAGTGGACTTGCGCGCGGTTTTTCTCGTACGTGCCATATCTCCATAAGAGGGGAAGATTTATTAGTATAATTTTTAAACATGATGCATGTATACCCAATAATTACGAAATCAACCTTCATTGATCCCCAACTTCCTGTATATTGCACTCTATTACCTGTTCTTATAAGATGAGAGCATCCAAAAAGTGGCAAGATAAGTGTTGGGGGCCTTCGGCTTCCGAAGGTCCTCAAAAACATGATTTAACAATGTTTCTGGAGTATGATATATGAACAGGTACCTTCAGACTTAGACCAAAACCATAGTGTGGAGAAGCGCAAAGAATACGAAGGATGGCGCAGAGCCGGAGCTATGCGCAGGGGAGCTTCGGCGTGATAGCAGAAAAGGAAACCGACTTAAAGGGGAAAAGGCTATTTTGACCTCGATGGATTACTATAGTGTTATTAGCAAATGTAAGGGGCATGGGTGTAACTTTACATGGGCTGCGTCTCGTGCCTATAAATAGATGAACAGTGCTCCCGTACTGTTCACGCTGACTTGGCATTTTCTTTTGTGTCACGCTTGTATTTTTATCTTCTTTCAAGTCGATGGTACATTTGTAATTTGTTATCATTTCTATTTTTCCATAATAATAAATAGAAATGAGTTAATAATAAAATTTAAGTGTTTAAGTCATTTCCATAGTTTATATATGAATCCTTCTTCATTTTTATTGTGATTATGAAGGTTTGTCCTTCATAACCTTCGTCCGAAACTCATTATATCCCAAGGGAAATAATGCTTCGGAGGACAAAGGACTTTAACGTTTTAACAATTTTTGTGTTGCCATGTTTCTTAATTCATAGCATTTAAGGACAAGTCCCCAACATTGGCGCCCACCTCTGGTGAACCCTTTTCGACCACCTTCGGCAAGAATAAACCTTCGTCATGCCGCCAAAGAAAGCTTCAGACAGGGGCTGCCATTCTGCAGCCGCTGGACCCGAACCAGGAGACCCTTTCTCTTCGAGAGGGCCGGAGCCAGAAGAGGAAGGCCACCAGTCCAACACCCCAAGAGGATGAGTTGGACGAAGAGATCAGGAATATGGAGATGCTTCATCAGCAAGTGCAAAAGAAGAAGGAAAAAATGGCTCGGCTAGCTGACCTACAAAGGCAAATTGACGAAGCCACTGAAGAAGTACGTCATCTTACTCAAGATGAGCAACACCAAAGACCCCAGCATAGAGAGCTGCACCAAGAGGGCTTCTACAACAAGGATGATGGTATGAAGATTTCCATCATGGAAATTTTGTTTTGATGATGTTTCTCCTCTGTCAACAGAACTGCAGGCTACACCCTGGCCCCCGTCTTACAAACCACCCCAGCTCCCTATGTATGACGGACACTCAGATCCGAAGCAGTTTCTGATGAGCTACGAAGCTACCATATCTTCATATGGAGGCAATACTGCAGTCATGGCGAAATCTTTTATCATTGCAGTCAAGAATGTTGCACAAACCTAGTACTCCTCTCTTCGGCCAGGAACAATCACATCATGGCAGAAGCTGAAGGACATTCTGATCACCAGTTTCCAAGGGTATCAGACGAAGCCGGTTACTGCTCAAGCTTTGTTCCAGTGCACGCAAGATCACGAAGAATACCTTCAGGCGTATGTCCGAAGGTTCTTGCGTCTGAGGGCACAAGCGCCAATAGTGCCCAATGAAATTGTCATTGAGGCCATGATCAAGGAGCTTCGGCCAGGACCTACGGCCCAATACTTTGCCAGGAAGCCCCCTCAGACCCTGAAGAAATTGCTTCAGAAGATGGATGAATACATCCGCGCTAACAATGACTATCGGCAGAGAAGGGAGGAAGCTTACAGGTTCTCCGAAATGACCAGGGGCTTCGGAGGGAGAGTCCACCCAAGGCACGTTAGATCAATCCACTCTACTCAGAATGACGATAGAGGAGGTCTGCAGGAGAGGCCGCAATATTCCTCCCAGGCTTTGGGCAGCAACAAAGCTATCCTCGGCCTCCAGCTCCAAGGAGTAGAGGCGCCAGGGGCTTCGATGGAAGGTTTGGGGATCAGCCCAGGAAAATATATTGCCTATTCTGCGATGAGGACAAGGGTCATACTACAAGGATGTGCCATGTCACCATCCAGAAACTAGCAGAAGCTGCGCTCAACAAAACCAGCCAAAGCAAGTTATGCATACTACTTCGTATCATTCACCATACATACTAGAGTATGTGGATAACCATCCTGCAGCTTTTGTTGCTTCGGCAAGCCAATCTCAGGCATCTTGGCAACAGCCTCCACATCCACCACCAATGCAACCTGCATATCCCCAAGGCATGCAGCCAGAAGGAGCCAGCACACTCACCAGCAGCGAGACTTCAGGGAGCAGTCCGAAGCTCGCACAGTCAACAGTACTGTGCCAGAATCGAAGCATATCTACTAAGAGATATCCTACCTCTAAAACAGTTTTTGCATTCGTCATCATTTTCTTTTTAATAAGGAACAATCATTGAAAGCCTAGTTTTTTGTTATTTTTCAATTTCTTGTAATAGCTTCGTAATTGTCATGATATAATAAACCTTCTTCACAGACTCACGAAGTTCCAAAAGTCGGTGAACCACGAAAGTCGTTCTAAGGAACGCAGCGTAAGTTTTGCCGAAGCAAAAAAAGTCGTTCTAAGGAACGCAGCGTAAGTTTGACCGAAGCAACAAAAAGTCGTTCCTAAGGGAGCGCAGCGTAAGTTTTCTGCTCAAAAGTCGTTCCAAAGGGAATGCAGAGCTTACAGCGAAAAATAAACGCTGATTCTGCCGAAATATAAGGCGAAGCGAAAAGTCAACGCGAATACCGCCGAAATAGAAGGCGAAGAAGTTCAAAAGACGTTCCTAAGGGAATGCAGAACTTACAACGAAAAGTCAACGCTGATACACCGAAAAATAAGCGGTGAAGCCGAAAAATAAACGACAAAGAGATTGTGTGTTCTATTGTGGGAATGTGTGTGTATCTTTGGCACAAATATCATTTTGCATAGCATAACATCATCACATCATTCACATAACATGGCATCATACATCATATTGCATCAATGGCACAAGAAGGGCATACAATGTTGATCTTTGGAAATTGCTTCGAAGAAGTTGTGCCAAGCCACAAAATAAGTTTTGAAGCAGTACAACTTCATCAACTCTAATATCGAAGGAGATCTATTGCTTACGAAGCATAATGTTTTTACGGAATATGGATATTCTTCACGAAGCATGAAAAGAAGGGAAGGTGTTTTTTCGCCGAAGGCTCAAAAACGGTATGTATATAAAGTTTCATGCATCGTAAAGAATTAATTACAAACAACTTATATATTACATTCAAAACTACAAATATTACACATTTTGTTCAGCAAATATTACATTAATATTCCAAATGTTTTTACAATAATAGCTATTCTTCTTTTAAAACCGCTTCCACAGCTTCGTTTAGTAGTCGAGTAATAGCTTCGTCCATAATAGCTTCGACCATCTAGTAATTTCATCTTCCTTTTCTGCTTCGGGGTCGACCAATGACTCGAAGGGCTCCGGGGGAGGAGATAGCTCGGCTGCGATATAAAACATAAATAAGTCCGAAGTCACAAAAATAAAACATAAAGTTAAAAGCAATTAGGCAATACCTATCCGCCTTTGGAGTTCTGCAGTCTTTTCAGTTGCCTTTGTTGCTTCTCTAGCATCGTGAGTATCTTTTTCACTTTTCTTTATAATTTCGTGGGCCATCCCTCGTCCGCCATTTTCCCAAATGTCGGTGAAAAACTTTCCACCAATTAACTTGCTTCGACCAGGGATCTTTTGTATCTTCAATAGATAAGGCAGCTTCGGTTTGCGCCAAGGATTTTACGTGTTCGCAACCCATCTTCTCCAAGATAGCTGCAACTCCCCTCGCGCCAGAAAAGGCGCAGATGTCTCCACGGCCATTTAAAATTTCCTCGAAAGCATCGGCTTCGCCGCTGATCCATTCAATTGGGCCCTCAGGATCGCCTCTTACGAAGTTGTCCTCGCTGGAGTATGCGCCAACGTCGGCGAAGCTTGTCTTTATTTTTCTCACACATTCTATGGATTTTTCATAACATCTTTCTTTTGAAGACCGAAGTTCTACAGCTGTTTTCTCCCAATAATTTCTCCAGTAATCACTAGCGTCTCGGTCAGCTTCGGCAATTGCACATTTTAATTTTGCTTCTGCCAGTTGTTTCGAAGATCTTCAATTTCGCATTTCTGGGCTTCAGCTTGAGCTTTTGAAGTAGCTTCGTCTTCTTTATCTTGTTCACCAATGAGTTTAATATTTTATCTTTTTCAAGACCTTCGTCCCTTAGCTCAATTACTTCGGAACGAAGGTTGTTCAAGCTATAGTACATCCTTCGTCTTCAGCACTTTTTTGCGCCCTAGGACGTTGCTAAGAATAAGGCCCTGCAAAAGGAGTGCAGTACTAAATATAAGCAAATGGAAAAATTTTGTTTTCAAGTACAAAAATCTCATTCTCTCACCTTTAAGCTGTTGTATGCTAAGCTGTCGGCCAATTCATCTTTTGGTAGCACCGACAGCCCGTCTTCTAGTGTCGGGAACCCGAAGCTTTTGCTCATCTCTCGGCAGACAGAAATCTCCTTCTGTCTGGCAGGCAATACAAGAAGTCTTCTTCTCCTGCCGTTGAATATCAACGCCCCTTTTGGATATTTCAATCTCTGGGCATAATATTGAGCTTCTCGCTTTTCTTCTATAGATAACTTTTTGCCGAAGCATGTCGTACAATATAATCGAGAGCTTCGGAAGATGCTTCGGGAATAGGAATGGCAGTTTTTTAGATAGAATTTGTTCTGCAGATTCTTTTTCCGCTTCTTCTTCTCCGATTTCCAAGGATTTCTCCTTGGCGGGCTCTAAAGGCCCAGCTTCGGTCTCAGCATGACTTTGTGCAGCTTCAGCTTCAGTTTGTTTTGTTTCAATTCGCGTTTTTGAAGCTTCGGCTGTTTTCCCTGGAGTAGAGCTTGAAGTCTTTATTTTCCAGTACATCTAGCACATTGACCATCCTTTCCTCTTGGGGTCGTTGTAAGATCCTTTTGCGCCTTCGGCACTATCACCTCTGCCGAAGGGCTTATAACTTCTAATATTTTTCTTAATTCGACCTCTGCCTCTTCAATATTAATGGCCTTTGGCTCACCTGATTTGGCTGGTGATGCCTTCGGCATTGTAGCCGGTTCTTCATTCCTCTGTGTGAGGGCAGATTCTTTGGCTTTAGTAGCCGAAGAGGTCTCGCCCAAATTCGTGCACTTCAGCGGTTCAATATATCGCGGCTGGTGAGTAAGGACCTTCATCTTTTTCCTCTTCGGCGTGGGCTCGCTTGGAGCAGCTGGAGCAGCATCCTTCCCGGAAGTTGCGCTCTTTCTCTTCTGCCCCCGACGGGTAGCGATAATCAGGGTACATAAACCCAATAGCATCGAAAACTCTATTCAGCCTCTTCTTCTTTTGGCCTCCGAAGGCCACAAAAAACGTGTTATCTTCTGCCTTTGAATATGGCCCAAGCAGTTCATCGCTTATAGCTTCGATACATTTCAGCCAATCATCATCTGGCTCAACAAACTTACCTTCATACCTGAAGGTGTATTTTAACCTAACCAGCCCACCTTCGTCAGACTTGCTAATAGTCTCCTTTGGCATTTCCCATTTCTCTACAAGTGGCCACACTCTGAAGGCTATGTGCTCCTGCACTAAATCCCTTGTCCCGATGAAAGAGCAAACTATGCCAAAGGCCTTTCGGCATTCTCCGGCTGCTTCATCAATTTCCACCTTCGGTTTCTGGAGGCCGAAAAGCTGCCTGATAGGGTGCATGATGATCTCCTTAATATCCTCTCGTGCTTTTAAATCATTTTCACATAGAACCATTCCTTCATCCAATCTCCGGGCCATCTCTTTCGAAAAGTCGGCACGGGGCAGCTTGACCCAGAGCGAGCAACGAAGCTATAGCAGCCAAAATTCTTATGGTATTGCTCTTTGCCCCAGGGTTTCGTTCCATATAACAGTTCATGCATACTACAGAAACTTTTTGCATTTGGCTCCAAGCCCTGGCTCCTCATGGCCCAGACGAAGATTCCCATTCTTATGATTGCTTCGGGAGTAATTTGATGAAGGTAAACCTGATACATTTTTAAAACTTCAACCACAAAATTGCTTAGGGGGAACCGAAGCCCAGCCTTGAAGATGCTTCGGAAGATCACGACTTCATTCTCTTTGGGAGCAGGAGAAGTCCTGTCTCCATTGTCAGCCCTCACGATAGACACATCTCGAAAATATCTTCCCCTCATATTGTCGAGATGACTCTGTTTAATAGTTGATTTTCCGAAAACTGTATGACTTGGTCGCCAAGGTCGATCTTCGGAGTCTTCGCCACCGCTTTCCACATCATAAATGCCACTATCACCGGTGTCTTCAGATAAACCTTCTAAAATCTCTCTAGTAATCTTCTCTGTATTTGTCTTCGCTATTGATTCAAGAAAGCCAAGATTCTTCTCCTCAGAAAGGCTCAGCTTCATTTCAACAACAACTTTCTTGTCTTGAGACATCTCTTCGAAAATGTTGAAAATGTGCTCTTAAGGCCGAAGCTAAAAAATCTAAAAAGCCAGGCAAAGCGTTTGTAGGCAAGAGCTAAAACTTGAGCAGGCAGAGCAGATGGCAAAAAGCGTGCCAAATGAGCTCGCGGTGTGCTCTTATTTATACGCCTAGTGTGTTGCAAGTGGGAGGGCCCCGCTTGTCATTGACTGTTGCTATTCTAGCAAAGGGAAGGTGTTTTTTTGGACCTTCGGCTTAGGGCCTTCGTCCATATCGCAATCTGAATTTATCATTCTAACAAATTAATATTGCGAGGGGCTTCTGTTGGGGGCCTTCGGCTTCCGAAGGTCCTCAAAAACATGATTTAACAATGTTTCTGGAGTATGACATATGAACTGGTACCTTCGGACTTAGATCAAAACCAAAGTGTGGAGAAGCGTAAAGAATACAAAGCATGGCGCAGAGCCGAAGCTATGCGCAGGGGAGCTTCGGCGTGATAGCAGAAAGGAAACTGACTTAAAGGGGAAAAGGCTATTTAGAACCCGATGGATTACTATAGAGTTATTAGCAAATGTAAGGGGCATGGGTGTAACTTTACATGGGCTGCGTCCCGTGCCTATAAATAGATGAACAGTGCTCCCGTACTGTTCACGCTGACTTGGCATTTGCTTTTGTGTCACGCTTGTATTTTTATCTTCTTTCAAGCCGAAGGTACATTTGTAATTTGTTATCATTTCTATTTTTCCATAATAATAAAATAGAAATGAGTTAATAATAATATTTAAGTGTTTAAGTCATTTCCCATACTTTATATATGAATCCTTCTTCATTATTTATTGTGATTATGAAGGTTTGTCCTTCATAACCTTCGTCTGAAACTCATTATATCCCAAGGAAATAATGCTTCGGAGGACGAAGGACATTAACGTTTAACAATTTTTGTGTTGCCTTGTTCTTAATTCATAGCATTTAAGGACAAGTTCCCAACAGTAAGAATGAAAGAATACTTCTAGATAAGTATTTGAAAATTCTTTTTGAAGTTCTTCATAATATCTGAAGAGATGGGCTTCGCTCCGATACTAGCTGTGACAGAACCTCCTAAGTTATTAGGCCCACCTATAGTTGTCCTTGTCCCATAGACCTTGGACAACCCTATAGATGCACATAATCACTCGAAAAGTCCGGTAACTGTAACCTATTTCCTCGCCCAAGAGCGCTTCACCTGTCACGCAGATATTACATCACATCGGAGGAACGAATAAGCGAAACGATTTACAATAGCTTAATTTACATTCATCAAAGTTATAGAGAAAGAGTATTATAGTTATTACAACCAGGGTGTACGAGTGCATAACGTAATACTAATACAGACATGGGAGGCAAAAAACCCCTCCCACACAAAAGTATATTGTTTTTCGAGTGGGAGTCCAACGTCCTCCTGTGGCTTCACTGCTGAGGTTCCTCTTTGGGCACCACCTTAGAAGAAAAACAGCAAAAGTCTGCTGTTTCCTCACCTACAACAACATGGGTTCGAAAAACCCTGAGTACGGAGTGTACTTTCGCAAGTCTTACCCTCAAAAGAAAAGACTCTCAAGGATATGCTGGTTTGAGGGAGTCAAGGTAAGGCTGATCAAGTATGAAAGACTCTATTTTGCAGAAATGCTTACTAAAAGTGGATCTTTAAAAATCTAGTTTTATTAGCATGTTAAGTTATTACCTGTGACTAGAGTTCTTTCTACCCTAGTTCAAGCACTTGACCTGCACTAGCCGTCTTTTATCAACCCTTTTTCTTTACTGGATTGCTGCGTGTAGCCAGTGACCAAGTCTTCATATCCGAGAAGTAATGGCGATCCAAATCAATTAATACCCAGCTGGGGTTCTCCAATCACAACGACATATGTAGCACTTAAACCTTGCATATGTCAACTCGCCACCAGGTTTCTTAAGACCAGACCGGGTTCACGCCAACCGAGAGCACAGATACACCACCGTCCAGCCTCTTTCCACGGAGGGTACACACTACTCTCGCATCTCTCCACTCCCATTGCATGTTGGCCTTTCGGGTATTAGTTTGCCCGGGGCAAAGCTTACCCATGACGAGGCATGTGACCAGTTAAAAGGTCCTCAATCATCAAGCATACATCAACACGGTCCTTAATCGACTCAGACGGAGACACTACACTGAGACTCTCTTCTCGTGCAAGTCACCCACACGGTTTCATCTTTATCATTTAAAACCCAAAGTTTGGTACATGTCAGAGGTATATCTTTTCTGATGTTGAACCCATCACGGCCATGATGGATCTACCATCAAGTTTTATTTTTGAAAACATCCCATTCCATCTGAAGCATCATCTTTTTTTAAAACAAAAGATTTTTGTTTTCTAAAGCAAGACTAAGCATCAGAAAACCTTTTAATAAAACAGGTAATCAAGGAATGGTAAACAGTTCCAAGGAAGGAAATGCAACAATTGGTTTAGCACACAACTCCTATCACCTAATGCATCATTCATGTGATAAAGAGTTTTAAAATCACAAGGAAAGGAAAATGCATGGGGCTTGCCCTGTGTTATAGGGGAGTCGGGCTCTATTCCACAGATATCAAAATAAAAATAGTTTCCGGCAGGTGAATTTTCAGTTGATGGTGTAGCCTCCTCTTCTTCAACAGTTATTTCTTCCTTGTTTTCTATACATAACCATGAATTCCCATGTGATGCATATGAAAATGCAATGATAATAGAGATTGAACAAGTTGTATCTTGAATACAACTTTCCTTCACGGTACACCGGGGAAACTAGGGTTTTGGAGTCAGTACTTCATTTTCATAAGGTAGATACTACCTAGAAGACTAGGGTTTTGGGTTTGGGAATCAAACAATGTCCAACACATGTCAAACTTCACCCATGGGTTCTAATTATCAAATTAAGTTTATCCAAGAAGTTTTATGATTTTTGGAGTCATCAAATAATTTCTAAAATTCCAAAAGTCTAGGTTTTGGCCTTCTTAAATACTAAACAATTCCTGGTTTGGACTAAAATTCTTGGAACTATTTTTTAAATACTATAGGAATTGAGGAGTCTAGAAAAATTGGTCCCATATTTTTAGCATTTTTCTAGAATTTTCTATGAATTTTCTAAGTCTGGAAGAAAAAGAAAAAGAGAAAACATAAACAGTAACGGGCTCAATTCAGCCCGATACGGCCCATGCCCAAGCGAAACGCGGCCCCGCGCGTGCCTGCACGGTGAAATTGCACAGAGGCCCCGGCGGTTTGAATAACTGGTTAAGAGTCCTGTGCACTATTTACTCGTGCCACTGATATTTACACTGAGACCCCCTCCCTTTATGTTTCTTCGCAGTGCCAAGTCCACGATGGTGGACGGCGACGAGCGTGTCTCCGTCGAGCTTATCCCAGCCGAAAAACGCAATGGCTCGGCACCTCCTTTGCTTGACCCCTAATTCAACCTCCGGCAACACGAATCCCTCAACTAATTTCACAGTTCCAGGTTGGGAACACTCTGTCCACGACAATGGCGAAAACCGAGAACAAACAGATGTGTTCTTGGTGATCCAGGGCGGTCTAGTTCAATCCAATGAGTCTATGAGTACCAGGGGACATGAGGGAGGCTAGAACATTAATCAAGGAGGCTTGAACTAACCTGCAGAAGGATGGCCATGGTGAGGTGTTCACAAGGTGCGGAAAATCGATTTGGGGGGAAAGAGGAATTAGAGAGCTATGGTGGCTAATCGGAGGCAGGAGCAGGTGCTCTAGCTTTGTGATTACCTAACGGAGCTAGTGGTATGCTCAATTTATAGAGTCCATGGGCGGTGGCTCCTAATTTTGGAATGGCATGCTGGCGGCCGGAGAGAAGGAAGGTCACTGGCGGCTCAGTCGTGGCGTCAGACGGTGCAACGGTTCTGAAATGGCAAGCCTAGGCGTGCCATAGTTACTGCTACAGTAAAGAGCTACGGCGTGGCATAAATGAGGTCTCTGGAGTACCACGACGACAATGGCGGTTCAGCCACGTCGCACGGATACAGGCGCAGGTGATAAGCTTCACCCCGCGACCAAATCCACTCCCCCGTGAGATCTTTTTACTTCCCCGTTGATATCCACTGCGCGCCTAGCATGAATCACGGCGACCGGCGCGAATCCGGGCGCAAGGTCACCTGCGGCAAGGGAAATGAATCTGAAGATCTTTCTGCAGACACTGTACCATCAGACTTCTTATCAGGGCGCCTTACAAAGTGATCTCAGGAGCCTAGATCTTTGATTTTCATGTAGTAACTACTTAACCCATCTATATCAAAGTTGTAGCTCTATAAACCAGCTACAATTCGACTATAGAGACCTTGCTCTTTTACTTACTCCATCGAGCTTGAATCGAGTCCAAAGTTCATCAGAATTCATTGTTAGACCAGTATCAGACTGTATGGGTGACTGACAGCATTACTTTGAGTCCATTTAACTCCAATTTTTGTACATCACTCATACCTTGTGACTTAAACAAAGTTATGCTCCTATAGTAGCTCTACCAATTTGATGTGTTTGACCTAGGGCAAATTCCTTGTAGATCTAGAAATATAGAGCTCCAAAGTTGACCCCATTTAATGAAATTCAAACATAAGCATATAGGGTTCATGGGGTACTTTTTGCAAATATATCCAAATCTCACTATTTAACTTGCAAATTCTCAAGTGTGAAAAACACATGATTTGTGGTGTTCTATTACTTTGGTATTTGCACTTTGGTCCAAAAGTACACAAAATTTACATCTACCCCCCTAGGGTTTCAATTAGGGTTTCTAGAGTTTGCTTTTAGGGTTTTAGGCACATTAGGGTTTTGGTGCCACTAAAGTCCATAAATGTGGTACCTTGTGATCATTGCTCATGGCTCATGAGATTATTACTTATTTGGGCTTCACTTTCATCCAATAGTCCCAACTCAGGGTTAAGTACCTACCCTAGGGTTAAGCACTTTTCAAGCCACATCATTACAACTTGTTTGAACTTTTTACCTAGTGAATGCACTCTATGTGTGACAAGCAATATGAAATGTCAATGCACATGATGTTATGCTCAAATTTTAGTGCCAGTAACACCAGGGGTGTTACAGTAACCGACACCATCAAGGGCCGTCGGCTCTCCCTCTCCCCTGGCGCACTCCCTCTCCTTCTCCCTCTATAAAACCTGGGGTTGTGCCCCATGGAGCCGGTCCCCTGCCCCTCAACTACGCCTTCCCCTCTCTCCATGTCCTCTTGCCGCCACTATCGGACAGTCCGATGTCGCACCGACCCCTGCCCCTGCCCAGCCTCGCCTCGACCAGGCACCCTCGCCTCAGCCACATCCTGGACCATCCACTCGCCTTGACCTTGCCACCGACCATCGTTCATCGTGGACAAACCCCCTCCGTTCTTTAATCCGTACCTATGCGCAGACCGAGATAAGGGTTGAAGAGAACATAAAGTTTTATTTAATATTTTTTCTAATTATTTCATGATTTCTGTATTTATTTGTTTTAATTTGGGAATATTGTGATTTGGAGTTCATGTGTATGTAAACGATTGATTTTGAGTATGCGATGAATGAATAGGGTTGGTATTTCTAGGTAATCCTATTTAAGAAAATCCCATCAAATTTATGCAAATATCCAAAAGTAAATATTATTATATGCATTTTTGGGTTACAAACAAAAATGCAGAGGGAGAATCCACTTGCCTTTGTCAAAGGTGTCCTACGGATCGTCTTCAAACGTATTTTGGTCTTCTACCACGAAATCAGCTTCTAATATAGATTCACATGTCATACATACAAAAGGAAAACATACACCAACTAAATAAACATACACCATTACATGTACCAAACAAACCATACTTATAGAAATGTCTAGAATAAAACTTAATTCATATTTATATTATTAGTCTACTTGTATTGACCTCCATTTGATACGACATAAAATATAAATTCTAGTTTTTAAATTGCCACTAGTGAAAGTTATATGGAAATTCGACTACGCAAGTATTTTACATAACTTAGTTTAGATGTAGTGATTTAACCAATTCTATGGAAATAAATTAATTATTACTTAACTATTTCTATCATAAACATATGTCTACTTTTGGACTTATCTTTTCTTCCTAGAGGGAAAATGTCATCATGATAATCAAAGGTTAAATAATTTTTATTAATAAATTAAACCAATGATTGGACATCACTATTTGAATTATCATGAACACGAGTACTACTTATCATCTCAATGCTAATAAAGCTTCTATTATTTATTTAGTGGATCTAAATGAATCTATGATTATAAACTTCTAGATTAATTCTAAAATTCATCAAAAACAAAGTTAATTGTGAAATTACTCATCTAATGTTTTTACCACTAACACATGGTCTACCAAATTCTGTCATTCTTCTTTCTAAACATAAACTCTAAAATAATTGTAAACAAATAACATGACTGATAATAATATACTAATTCATCGCATGCTCAAAATCAATCGTTTACATACACATGAACTCCAAATCACAATATTCCCAAATTAAAACAAATAATTACAGAAATCATGAACTAATTAGAAAAATATTAAATAAAACTTTATGTTCTCTTCAACCTTGCTCTCGGTCTACACGTAGGTACAGATTGAAGAATGGAGGGGGTTTGTCCACGACGAACGGCGGTTGGTGACGAGGTCACCGCGAGCGGATGGTCCAGGAATAGGCATGGACGGTCCGGGATGTGGCTGAGGCAAGGGTGCACGACCGAGGTGAGGCCACGCAGGGGCAGGGGTTGACACGGTGGCGGACGATCCGGCGGTGGTCCGACAGTGGCGGCAAGAGGAGAGGGGGAGGGCACGGTTAAGGGGCAGGGGACCGGCTCCATGGGGCACAGCCTCGGGTTTTATACAGGGAGATGGGGAGGGAGGGCGCTAGGGGAGAGGAGGGAGGGATGGCTGTTCCGGCATGGGAATGGGAGCGGTTGGGGAAGGGCAAGGGGAAGGGGCACGACCAGGCGTGGTGGGGCATGGACGGTCTGGCTGAGGGCCGGGCAGCGGCGCAGGACGCGCGCCGGCGTGACGCGAGGGAGAAGAAGGGGCCAGGTGGGCCCCACGTGGAAGTGAGAGGGGGGGGGGGAGGGGAGGCGATGGCCGGTTGGCCGATGACTAGTTTTTTTTTTCTTTTTTATATTCAATAAAAGTAAAAAATAAATATATTTTTAAATCTTTCCAAAAATCATAATAATTATACGAAAATTGTTTATACTTAAAATATTTATTTTTGGACCAAAGTTCCTATATTAGATAAATGGGTTTGAGGTGTTATTTTAAATGTATTATTTTAATTGATGGATTTGAGGTGTTACAAAACCTACCCCTAAAAAGAATCTCGTCCTCGAGATTAAGGAACTTCTGAAAATAGCTGGGAGAATTCTGTTCTGAGTTCATCTTCTCTTTCTCAAGTGGCCTCATCTTCCGAATGGTTACTCCATTGAACTTCGCACATATTGATAACCTTACTCTGTGTAATTATGCAAGATGTTTCCAAAATTCTGATAGGATACTTAGAATAAATCAAGTCCTCATTAACATTGAGTTCTTCCATGGGTAACTGTTCTTCCAGTACTCTTAAGCATTTCTTGAGTTGTGACACATGGAATACGTCATGCACATCTGATAAATTGTTGGGTAATTCCAACTGATATGCTACTTCTCCTTTCCTTTCCAAAATTTTGATTGGACCGATGTAACGGGGAGATAATTTGCCTTTAACTTTGAATCATCTCATTCCTCTCATCGGTAAAACCTTAAGATACACGAAATCTCATGTCACACCCGGATTTTAGGGGTCCAAAACCTGGGCATGAAATCAAATGTGTGCTAGGATCAAGTCTCACACATATGATGACTCTTGGTACAGATTCGAATGTCATATCTTTAATATAAAATGGAGTCCTGTACAAAATAGTTAAATAATTACATCATACAAAGACAACAATCTAGCAACTATAGTTGACTGAGAGACGACGTCCTAAACCACTCACGAACTCATCACAACATCCTTCACGCGCCTCATCCTGTGGTACATGTCTGTGACCTGGGGGATGTGAGTACAGCAAGGCTGAGCTCACATACGTTTATCGCTCAACAAGTTGTGGGGAATAATGTGCATGAACTCGCCAAATGTGGGAGCTCATGTGAAGTGTAAGGCTTACCAAAGGAGATGGTTAAAGCTGAGCATTGCTTTTAAATTTGGTCAAAGTTTTATTAGCAGTTAATAGGTATAAGTAGATACCAACCCAGATAAATAAGACATCACAATTAATAATAATACCCACAATGTAATGCAAATGACAGATTAAGTTTAGTTTCATAATTTAATCATGTGAGTGTCCAAGCCACTCATGACCATGAGCGCGGCTGATATACCAGTTTTACATTCTGTAGAGGTTGCACATCTTTACCCACAAGTCGTGTTACCCGTTTGCCAAGGGATCACAACTTGCCATTCATCTCTACCGAAGAGACGAGGCAGAAAAGCACTACGAGGCCTTTACAAAGTTCCACGAGCTTCAGAAAACCTACTACGGTTTCTGAGAAGGGCAATATAGGAATCCCTCATTCGAAAAGCCATCGCAGCATGATTGACCTGAGAAACCTACCTATACGCAGCTCTTCTATCGCCCTTGCCCTTTCGGGTAAGGTAGCCCTCCACTAGCTTTCTTAATTAGTCAGCCAATGGCATCCCATACCACCCTTGTGGTAGCACTGTTTTCCTGGGTGGTTCTCCATGTTCCAATTAACATAATGACCTTATCATGAATAATAATTAAACAACAATAAACTTGGAACATGATCTTAATATAACATTACTTTTCCAAAACCAGGTAGAGCAATAGCAAATCTACCCAATAGTTCTTTTTGTTTGCAAGGTGTGGGATAAACAATGCTAGGGAAACCTATTGGGTCCCATCAAATTAACCTGAGCATATCACATTGATTAACAGGAACATTATTAGGTAAAGAAAAGTGATCAAGGGCACAACTTGCATGTGACTTGAGATCCCAGGTACTTCACCAAATTGGTCTTCGGATTCTCGTGACCTCTCTAATACTCGTAGCAATAAATACAATCAAGCAAATAATGGGTATGATAACATTACACCAAAGCATAATACCAAAACCGAGTAAGGATATTCTACGCGTCGCTACAAAATTGTAGGTTCTAGAACCATTAAAATCGATGTTAAAACGAAGAATTTATGGATAAAACGGTAATTTAGGCGCCATAAATCTAATAGATATGATCTAACATATATTACATTGAAATTAAGTAGGTATTAAATTAATATATTTGAGTTGATATTAATCATTAACAATTATTTATAAAATGCATAGGTTAGAACTATAAATTAGATTAACTAGATTATCTAGCTAATTAACATTAATTAAACAAGTAATTAGTTGATTATTATTTAATTAAACCATGTGGCATAATTAAAATAATGTTATTACTATGTACGCAAAAATTAATATAAACCTAACACAACTTGAACAAATTAATACCAATAATTTAACCCAAAAGATATCGTATTTTCAATAAATTAGTAGGGCTGCAGAGACATAGGTGACATAACGCGATCTGATTGGTTAGATATACTTGTTAAAGGTGGAAAAGGTTTGCTTATAAATACATGACCTAGCTATTATCAACTTATCATGATTATACGTACTGATAAATTCATGCTGCATGAAAGTCTTGCATATAAAAGGGCCTATGGTGGTGGTTATCCATTCGATGGGAAGCGTCAAGCCTATTTTGTAGGAAAGACCACTAACCTACCACTAACTTACCTTACAATCAAGCCCTTCAATCTTGCATTGATGCTCGTCATCTCGATTTTTGACAATAAACTAGAAGTGCAGTGACGAAGCTCTCGCCGAGCTGGTCACCACGATGTTCTGGGTTACCCCGGAAGATAAACGGACGAAGAGAAATTTCTCGACGGAGTTGTTGCTAGAATTTAGGCGAGAGTCAAACTTCGACGATCTGGTCATAGAGGCTTATGGCTGCAAGCTTAGCTGGCGGCAGGCTGTTGTGGCTTGGATGGTGGTGGTGTTGTTGCGAGGCTATAGAGAAGATGAGTCTTTGATTGATGGCTTGAGGTTTTATGGTGGCATGTATTTATATAAGCTGGGAGGTGGGTGGTTACATGATAGATCTAATGTGATACTTACCTGTTACAATCCTATCCTATCTTTTCGAAACTCTAACAAACTCGAAACTAAATCCATTACATGATAGATCTAATCTGGTATTTATCTGTTACAATCATATTCTATCTATTCGGAACTCTAACAAAGTCGAAACAAAATCTGTTACATGATTGATTTAATCCGGTACTTATTTGTTACAATCATATTCCATATGTTAGGAACTCTAACAAACTTGAAACCAAGTCTGTTGCGCGTGTGAGAAGTTTGGTCGGGCGGTTACAATACTATGGCGGTTAGATTGTTATGAACAGCAAGGGATGGCTGATGTCATGGATGATGTAACATTAATACAAGATCCGACAAGTGGAATAAAAATAGGAGGGAAAACTCATGTGGTCTGTGTTCCTAAAGTGTCCGAATAGATAAGCCTTTTATTTGCAATTTTTTCCTATTTTTATTTCCAGATTTAATTATCCCAATTCAAATCTGATTTTAAATTTTGAAACCTTCTTTATATGCACAACCAAAATACCAACATGAATGCAAATATTTTACATTTATTTACTCCTTATTTACTTTGCTCAAATAAATATTTGTATGCATGAAATTTAATAAGCATGGAATGCACATAGTTATATAACCCAATAGGAGTAATTTATATAGAATAACTCACTATCCTATTTATTATAGTTTATGTGTATAGCCAACATTTTATATTTACTATTTATTAATTTTTAGGGAAGATAGTCTCAATTCATAACCTATACGCTTGAAATTTTGAATCTTTAGGGAATTTTCTTAATTCACCATCATACGATTTTGGAGTGTTACAAATTCTACCCCTTAAAAATAATCTCATCCTCAAGATTAGTAAAAAAGGGGATATAGAAAGAATGGTTTGTAATTTAGCTTTTAGTTTCTAATTAGGTCAAAAATCAAGAGTCCTCCCTTTTTATAATAATCATTAAAGGATGATTAGGAGAGTATAGGTATCTAGCCACCTAATATGTGGGATAAGAGATAGATAGGCTGGGGCGAGAAAGGTTATGGTAAGGAGAGATCCATCCTAGATGGTGGATCCCGACTTTTGAAGATCTTTTCTGGCTTCTGTCCTTCCTTGTTTTGATGAGGTCAATCACCTTCGATTTCTAGTCTTGACGTCATCATCCGAGCTAGGGACATATAGTTAAGGTAGATGTGAGTAGGATAGACTACATTAAGTAGGTCAAAATCTTGTTTATCAATAGGTTAGAATAGATTGATTATGTAACCTATTAGGAGTGCATGGTCGAGTTAGTCTAAGGCATCAATTTAGGCATAGTAAATCAGGTTAGAAAGAATACCTATGAGTGGGGTCCAATTTACCTAATTGAATTAGGTAGGGTAAGATACTCAATTTGGATAAGATGAGATTGTATCTAATTAGATTAGATTAGATCTGATTCGAAGAGACTAGATTAGATCCAACTAGATTAGATTTGATGATTATATAGAATTATATTAGATTGGATATGACTAGGTTAGACTAGTTTTGTTTAGATGAATCTATTAAGCTAGATATATTTTAATGAGGGATAATCTAGGTTGTCTAGTTATCTGTCACACCCGATTTTGGAAGGCAAACCGAATGTGAACCATGTACGTGCCAGGATCAGAACTCACGTACACAGCGATTACATAATTGGACACCATCACACAATGCTCAAAGTAAATAGCGGAAAGGTACTTTATTTACGTCAATATGTACAAGACATCCATAGAGTCTAATACATAGCCATAGTCTTCAACATTAATATCAATGTGCGGAAAATACGAAATGTATAGGATAAGCCTACACAGGCAGCTGACTGTGGGTTTGCCACTAAGGTAAACTAGAACTCATCGTAGTCCTAAAACTCCTCAAAGTCCTCCATGTTGCCAGCATCTCCTCCTGAGCACTGAGTATAGTGGGGACAACTTGGGGTGGTGTGGTTTGTAAAGCAAGGGTGAGTACACATCAACATACTCAGGAAATGCCCTGTTTGGCTAACGTGGACTAGCTGTATGTGGAGTTAAGGTTAAGCAGTTGCTTTTAGTTGGTCAAGTTTTTATTACTATAAGTATAGCCAAATTTTAGTAATAAACCCAGTTATTACCCAGAAGCACTTCCTCCAAGATAAAATACCAGAGATCAAAATTATAACCATCATTATTAACCATCATCATAAAAATAACCAAAGTTCTTCTAATCAAAGAGGATCCCAATGCCGCTCTTAACTGTGAGCACGGATGATATACCTGTTTCTAACACTCTGCAGAGGTCGCGCACTTTACCCACAAGTCGTGATTCCCTTTCTGCCCGGGGTTCTAGCCTCCCCATTGATCACTACCAAGGTGACCTAGCAAGGTCTCACTACTTAGCCTTTACAAAGATTCCCCAGAGGTCATAGTCGCCCATTAGGTTTCTCCAGTTTGTTAAACACAGTACATCTCCCCAAACGAAGGGTGACTAACAAAACCAAATCGAGAACCTCTGCGACCAGCCTCGTCAGAGCAAGTACTGTGCCCGGACCCTATTGACGGCCCTATGGCGAAGCCAACTACTCCTCTGGTTCCTCTAATTAATCAACTAAGGGCGTCCCATTCCACCCTCATGGTTGCACTGTTATCCTGGGTTGTCACTCTCCAAATAGGTCCTTACGGAGAGGTACTCAGGAAACAGCCTGAGTCCCCTAAAGTTTCACAAGAACATCATCAGGATAACATCATCGTATCATAATATTCACATCATGTTCATTGATTAAAGTAAAGCAATAGCATAAAGCTAACCATGATAACCCAAAAGGTAAAGAAGGATAAGGTAAATACATACTAGTCAATCCTTAAGTTTCAATAATGTAATGACAGTGAATTATAAAGTAAATAGGACATGAGAGGTCTGAGGACACTTGCCTTCACCAGGTTGTTGCTCTGGAAGATCTTCGGCAACACACTCAGGAACCATGGGCTGCTCGTTGTCTAAGTAAAGCGATCATACATTCAATACATTTGGAAAGTACAAATGAACAGCACATCAAACATGTACAATCAACTGAACACAAGTTGATAAGAAAACACCTAGAATAAGTAGGGTGGACTTAAATGCTAGGTGTTGGGGGTCTACTTCGTCGCCGAAGGTCCTATAAGAAGAAACACGTTTGGAAGATCAGCACAGAAGTAACGCCAAAGCTACCATCTAGGGAGCTTCGGCATAGCAACACGCCTTGAGACGAAGGGTTGCACCGACTTAAAGATGAAAAGACCGATCGACCCATGATAATTTGTGTCATGATTTTAACTAGTTGTAAAGGACATTAATGTAATTTTGACCGAGTACGTCCCGTGCCTATAAATATGTGAACAGTACCCCCGTACTATTCACGCTGATTTGTACCCGTGCATCATACTTGTGCCTTTACCTTTTGTCAAGCCGAAGGTACAAATGTAATTGAATATTGTTTTTACTTATGCATAATCATAAAGTAAAGAATATATTATGATGTCATATAATTATCCATGTTATTTTCCCATGTTTCATATGCTTCGTCTTTCATTGATTTATGTTATGATGATGAAGGTATGTCCTTCACAACCTTCGTCCGAAGATCGTTATATCCTCAGGGAAATAATGCTTCGAAGGACAAAGGGCATTGACCAATAACCTATTTTTATGTTGCCTTGTTCTTAATTCATAGCATTTGAGAACAAGTCCCCAACGTTGGCGCCCACCTCCGGTGAACTCACTTCCACTTTTGAGCTGATGGCTTCGTTCAACAACCAAGCCGAAGTGCCTTCGGCTATGAAGCTGGTGCTCCCGATAACAGGTGGCTCAAGTTCAGAGCAGGCCAACAAGAAGCAGAAGAAAGAAGCATAGAGAAGGGTACAACATGTTGGGGTGCAGGGACCCTTCATCAAATCAAAATGGTCCCACATCCCAATCACCTTCTCCCAGGATGACCTTCAGCTCAAAGATTACCTTCACAATGATGCTATGGTCATATATTGTATCATCAAGGGGTTTCTGGTCCATAATGTTCTGGTTGATATAGGCAGTGCAGCGGATATCATATTTGCTAAGGCCTTCAGACAGATGCAAGAACCAGAGGATAAGATTCATGATGCTACACATCCTCTATGTGGCTTTGGAGGAAGGCAGATTGTAGCACTCGGCAAAATCACAAAGCTAGTAACCTTTGGCTTCGTTCATAACACAAGGACTGAACAGATCGTATTTGACATTGTTGACATGGAGTACCCTTATAATGCAATCATTGGTCGTGGGACACTTAATGATTTCGAAGCGATACTTCATCCAGCATATCTATGCATGAAGATACCTTCGGAACAAGGGCCCATAGCTATTCATGGGAGTCAAGAAGCTGCCAGAAAGGCCGAAGGAAACTGGACAGATTCAAAGGCAATTCATAATATAGATGGAGCTGAAGCCTATGAGCAGTATAGATACAAAAGAGAGAAGGCTGCTTCAGTGGATCAGCCGAAGCCTATGCTTCTATGCGAAGATGTAGCAGAACAAAAGGTACTACTGGGGTCTCAGCTATCTGAAGAGCAGGAGAAGAATTTGATAAGATTTCTATTCAACAACAAAGATGTCTTTGCTTGGTCAGCCAATGATCTTTGTGGTGTCAATAGAGATGCCATTGTACATTCCCTTAATGTGGATCCATCCTTCTGGCCGAGAAAACAAAGGCTTCGGAAAATGTCTGACGACAAAGCTGAAGGTGATCGCAATGAAGTAAAGAGGCTTCTTAGTGCTGGTGTTATCAGAGAGGTGAAATACCCAGAGTGGTTAGCCAACACTGTTATGGTGAAGAAGGCCAACGGTAAATGGAGAATGTGCATTGATTTTATAGATCTTAACAAGGCTTGTCCAAAAGATGAGTTCCCATTGCCAAGAATAGATTCTCTAGTAGATGCAGCAGCTTCGTAAGAGCTCATGAGTCTACTAGATTGTTACTCAGGCTACCATCAAATCTGGATCAAGAAGGAAGATGTTGGGGGGCCTTCGTCTTCTGAAGGTCCTCAAAACATGATTTAACAATGTTTCTGGAGCATAATACATAAACAAGTACCTTTGGACTCGGATTAGAACCACAATGTGAAGAAGTACGAGGAATACGAAGGTTGGCGCAGAGCCGAAGTTGTATGCAGGGGACCTTCGGCATGATAGCGGAAAAGGGAACCGACTTAAAAGGGAAAAGGCTATTTGGACCTCGATGGATTACTATAGAGTTATTAGCAAATGTAAAGGGCATGAATGTAATTTTACATGGGCTGCATCCCGTGCCTATAAATAGATGAACAGTGCTCCCGTACTGTTCACGCTAACTGAGCATTTGCTTTTGCATCAGGCTTGTATTCTTACCTTCTTTCGAGCTGAAGGTACATTTGTAATTTGATATCATTTCTATTTTCCATAGTAATAAAATAGAAATGAGTTAATAATAATACATAATTGTTCATGTTATCTTTTATATTTCATATGATTCTCTCTTCATTATTATATGTTGCTCTAATGAAGGTATGTCCTTCATAACCTTTGTCCGAAAATCATTATATCTCAAGGGAAATAATGCTTCGAAGGACGAAGGACTTTAACGTTTAACATTTTTTGTGTTGTCTTGTTCTTAACTCATAGCATTTGAGAACAAGTCCCCAACATTGGCGCCCACCTCCAGTGAACTATTTTCGACCACCTTCGGCAAACACTGACCTTCGTCATGCCACCGAAAAAGCTTCAGCGATAGGGGCTGCCGCTCTGCAGCCGCTGGACCCGAACCAGGAGACCCTTTCTCTTCGAGAGGCCCGAAGCCAGAAGAGGAAGGCCACTAGTCCAACACCCCAGGAGGACGAGTTGGACCAAGAAATCAGAAACATTGAGATGCTTCATCAACAAGTACAAAGGAAGAAGGAGAAGATGGCCCAACTAGCCGACCTTCAGAGGCAGATTGATGAAGCCACTGAAGAAGTACGCCATCTTGCCCAAGATGAGCAAGAACGAAGGCCCCAACACAGGGAGCTTCATCAAGAAGGCTTGTTCGATGATGATGGATGGTATGATGATTTTAATCATGGTACCTTTACTTTTGACGATGCTTCTCCCTTGGCAGCAGAACTGCAGGCTATCCCATGGCCCCCATCATATAAGCCACCTCAGCTTCCGATGTATGATGGGCATTCAGACCCGAAGCAGTTTTAGATGAGCTACGAAGCAACTATATCCTCATACGGAGGCAATGCAGCTGTCATGGCCAAGTCTTTTGTCATGGCAGTTAAGAATGTGGCCCAAACATGGTATTCCTCTCTTCGGCTAGGAACTATTACTTCATGGCAGAAGCTCAAGGATATGCTGGTAACAAGTTTCCAGGGCTTTCAGACGAAGCCAGTTACAGCTCAAGCTTTGTTTCAATGCACACAAGACCACGAGGAGTATCTCCAAGCATATGTTCGAAGGTTCTTGCGCCTGAGAGCACAAGCCCCTATAGTGCCCAATGAAATTGTCATTGAGGCCATGATTAAGCGGCTTCGTCCAGGACCTACTGCCTAGTATTTTGCTAGAAAGCCTCCACAGACTTTGGAGAAGCCGCTCCAAAAGATGGATGAATACATCCGTGCTGACAATGATTTTCGCCAAAGAAGGGAGGAAGCCTATAGGTTCTCTGAGATGACCAGGGGCTTTGGAGGTAGAATCCACCCAAGGCATGTCAGGTCGATTCACTCTAGCCAGAGTGAAGACAGAGGAAGTCAACAACAGAGGCCACAATACTCCTCACAGGCTTCGGGGCAGCAACAAAGCTATCTTCGGCCGCCAGCTCCAAGAGGCAGAGGTGCCAGGGGCTTCGAAGGAAGGTTTGGGGATCAACATGGAAAAATTTATTGCCTATTCTGTGGTGAGGACAAGGGTCATACTACAAGGATGCGCCATGTCACCATTCAGAAACAGAAGGAAATATCAGAAGCTGCAGCTCAGCAAAACCAGCCGAAGCAAGTCATGCATACTGCTTCGTATCACTCACCGTACATACCAAAGTATGTAGGTAACCATCCTGTAGTGTCTGTCGCTTCGGCTAGTCAGCCACAGGCATCCTGGCCACAACCCCCGCCTCCGCCACCACTACAACCTGCATATTCACGCGGCCAACAACCAGAAGGGAGTCAACAGACCCATCAACAAAGAGACTTCAGGGAGGAGTCTGAAGCTCGCACAATCAACAGTACTGTGCCATAATCGAAGCATATCTATTAAAGAGATATCCTACCCCTAAAATAGTTTTTACATTCATTGTCATTTTCTTTCTTACTAAGGAACAATTGTTGAAAACCTAGTTTTCTTGTCGTTTTTCAATTCATTGTAATAGCTTCGTTTTTGCTATAGTGAAAATATATCTTCTTCACAGACTTACGGAGTCTAAAAAGTCGCTGAAGCACAAAATGTCGTTCCTAAGAGAACGAGCGGCAAAAAAGTACATCACAAGTATCTCCGAAGCTACAAAAAGTCGTTCTATGGAACGCAGCGTAAGTTTGCCGAAGCTACAAAAAGTCGTTCTTAAAGGAGCACAGTGTAAGTATTCTGCTCAAAAGTCGTTCCAAAGGGAATGCAGAGCCAAATATCGCCGAAATATAAGGCGAAGCGCGAAAAGTCAACGCGAATACCGCCGAAATAGAAGGCGAAGAAGTTCAAAAGACGTTCCTAAGGGAATGCAGAACTTACAGCGAAAAGTCAGCGCTGATACACCGAAAAATAAGTGGTGAAGCCGAAAAAATAAACGGCAAAGAGATTGTGTATTCCAATATGGGGATGTGAGTGTGTGTCTTCGGCACAAAGTATCATTTTGCACAGCATAACATCATCACATCATTTCGCATAGCATAACATCATACATCATATTGCATCAATGGCACAAGAAGGGGATACAATGTTAACCTTCGGAGAATGCTTCGAAAAAGCGAAATTGTGCTAAGGAACAAAATAAGTTTTGAAGAAATACAACTTTATCAGCTCTGAAGTGGAGGAAAAAGTCTATTGTTAACGAAACATCAGTGTTATGGCAACGCTTGAAGCATTTTTTATGAAGTATTCTGATATCGAGGAACAAAGTATATTACTGACGAAGCATTAATGTTTCTGCGATGATTGGAGGATTTTTCACGAGGCATAAAAACTCTTCTTTACGAAGCATGAAAAGAAGGGAAGGTGTTTTTTTCGCCGAAGGCTCAAAAACGGTATGTACAATAAAAAGTTTCATGCATCGTAAAGAAATGAATTACAAAGCCATTTAAACATTACATTAAAAACTCATGAGCACTAAATATTACAAGCATAGTCCAGCAAATGTTACATTAATATTCTAGCAATGTTTTTATAATATCTATTATTCTTCCTTCAAAACATTGTCTGCAGCTTCGGTCTGCAGTTGAGTAACGACTTCGTCCAAAATGCTTTCGGCCATGTTAATAATTTCTGCTGATTCCTTTGCCTCTGGCTCGATCAATGACTCGAAGGGCTCTAGGGGAGGAGATAGTTCGGCTACGGTAGAAAACGTAAATAATTAAGTTCGAAGTCACAAAAATAAAAAATAAAGTTAAAAGCTATTAAGCAGTACCTATCCGCCTTTCGAGTTCCGCAGCTTTTTCAGCTGCCTTCGTTGCTTCCCTAGCATCATGAGTATCTTTTTCGCTCTTCTTTATTATTTCGTGGGCCATCCCTCGGCCGCCATTTTTCCAGATGTCAGTAAAGAATTTTCCACCAACTAAGCTTGCTTTGGCCGAGGGGTCCTTCGTATCATCAATAGATAAAGTAGCTTCGGCTTGGGCCAAAGCTTTCACATGATCGCAACCTGACTTCTCCAAAATATCCGCAATTCCCCTCGCACTTGAGAAGGCACAGACGTCCCCACGGTCATTTAAAATCTCCTCAAAGGCTTCGGCCTCGCTGCTGATCCACTCAATTGGTCCCTCGGGATCGCCCCGTACGAAGTTGTTTTCACTTGAATATGCGCCAACATTGGCGAAGCTAGTTTTTATCTTTTCCACACATTCTACAGATTTTTCATAACATCTTTCTTTTGAAGAGCGAAGTTCTACAACTGTTTTTTCCCAATAGTTTTTCCAGTAATCACTTGCGTCTCGGTCAGCTTCGACAATAGCACATTTCAATTTTGCTTCAGCCAGTTGTTTCCGAAGGTCCTGAATTTCACATTTCTGGGTTTTAGCTTGGGATTTGGAAGTAGCTTCGTCTTCTTTTATTTTGTTCACCAATGAGTTTAATATTTTATCTTTTTCAAGACCTTTGTTCCTTAGTTCAATTACTTCGGAACGAAGGTTGTTCAAAGCTATAGTGCATCCTTCGTCTTTGGCACTTTTCTGCGCCCTGAGGGCGTTGCTAAGAATCAGGCCCTGCAAAAGAAGTGCGGTATTAAGTATAAGCAAATAAAAAAATTTTGTTTTTAAGTACAAAATACTCATTCTCACACCTTTAAACTATTATATGCTAAGCTGTCGGCCAATTCATCTTTCGATAGCACCGAAAGCCCGTCTTCTAGTGTCGGAAATCCGAAGCTTCTGCTCATCTCCCGGCAGACAGAAATCTCCTTGCTGTCTGGGAGATAATACAAGAAATCTTCTTCTCCGCTGTCGTTGAATATCAATGCCCCTTTGGATATTTCAGTTTCTGGGCATAGTATTGAGCTTCTCGCTTTTCTTCTTCAGATAACCTTTTTCTCGAAGCATGTCGTACAATATAATCAAGAACTTTGGAAGATGCTTCGGGAGTAGGAGTGGCAGTTTTTTCAGACAGAATGTGTTCTGCAGCTTCTTTTTCTATTTCCTCTTCTCTGGTTTCCAAGGATTTCTCCTTGGTGGGCTCTGAAGGCCCAGCTTCGGTCTTGGCCTGGCTCTTTGCAGCTCCGGTTTCGGTTAGTTTTGTCTCAGTCTGCGCTTTTGAAGCTTCGGTAGTTTTCCCTGGAGTAGAGCTTGAAGTTTTTATCGTCTCCAGCGCATCTAGTACGTTGACCATCCTTTTCCTCTTGGGGGTCGCTGTAAGACCTTTTTGTGCCTTCGGCACTGTCACTTCTGCCGAAGGGATTATAACTTCTAATATCTCTGTTCCTTTGACCACTATCTTTTCAATATTATCGGCCTTTGGCTTAGCTAATTTGGTTGAGGACCCCTTCGGCATTGCAGCCGGCTCTTCAATCTTCTGCGTAAGCGCAGGTTCTTTGGCTTCAGTAGCCGAAGAGGTCTCACCGCCAAATTCGGGCACTGTGGCCGGTTCAATGTAGCGCGGTCGGTGAGTAAGAACCTTTACTTTTCTCCTCTTCGGCGCGGGCTCACTAGGAGCAGCTGATGTAACATCCTTCCCAGAAGTTGCACTCTTTCTCTTCTGCCCCTTTGGCGGGTAGCGGTAGTCAGGATACATAAATCCGATGGCATCAAAACTCTATTTAGCCTCTTCTTTTTTCGGCTCCCGAAGGCCGCAGATAGTGCGTTATCTTCAGACTTGGAGTAGGCTCCAAGTAGTTCATCGCTGGTGTTTTCAACGCACTTCAGCCAGTCGTTGTCTGGTTCGATAAATTGGTCTCCAAACCTGAAGGTATATTTTAATCGAACCAAACCACCTTTGTTAGGGTTGCCGATGGTCTCTTTTGGCATCTCCTAGTTGTCTACCAATGGCCATATCCTGTAGGCCACGTTCTCTTGGACTAAGTCTCTTGTCCCGATGAAAGAGCAAACTATGACGAAGGCCCTTCGTCATCCTTCGGCTGCTTCATCAATCTCTACTTTCAGCCCGAAGGCCGAAGCGGGACCAGATCGGGCACATGATGATCTCTTTAATATCCTCTCTCGTCTTTAAATCATTTTTCACATAGAACCATTCTTTCATCCAGTCTCCAGGACATCTCTTCCGAAAGGTTGACACTAGGCAGCTTGAGCCTGAACGAGCAACGAAGCTGTAGCAACCAAAATTGTTATGATACTGCTCCTTACCCCAGGGTTCGTCTCATATAAAAGTTCGTGCATGCTGCAAAAACTTTTTGCATTTGGCTCCAAACCTTGACTCCTCACGGCCCAGACGAAGATCCCCATTCTGATAATTGATTCGGGGGTAATCTGGTGAAGGAAAATCTCATATATCTTTAGAACTTTAACCACAAATTTGCTTTAGGGGAACCGAAGCCTAGCCTTGAAGAAGCTTCGGTAAATTACGACATCATTCTCCTCAGGAACAGGAACAATCTTGTCTCCATTGTCAGCCCTCACAATAAATATGTCTCAAAAATACCTTCCTCTCATGTTACCAAGATGACTCTGTCTGATACTCGATTTTCCGAAGACTGCGTGACTTGGTCACTAGGGCCAATCTTCGGAGTCTTTGCCCCCGCTTTCTGCATCATAACTATCGTTGTCATCGGTATCTTCAGATAAGCCTTCCAGAATTTCTTTCGTAATCTTTTCTGTATTTGTATTTGCAATTGACTCAATGAATCCAGCAGTCTTTTCCTCAAGAATTTTCTCTTCTTCGGTTAGCTTCACTTCAGCAATTGCTTTCTTGTCTTGAGACATCTTATCTTCAGAACTGACGAAAATATGTCCTTAAATCCGAAGCTCAGAAAGCTTAAGAAACAAAGCAACTGTTGGAAAGCAAGAGCTAAGAAATCAAGCAAAGCAAAGTAAGCGTACCAAATATGCTTGGGGTGAGTTCTTATTTATAAGCCCAGCTCGCTCCAAGTTGGAGGGCCCAAGTAGTCATTGACTATTGCTATTCTAGCAAAGGAAAGGTGTTTTTTCGGACCTTCAGCTTAGGGCCTTCGTCCATATCGCAATCCGAATTCGTTATTCTAACAAATTAACCTTGCGAGGGGCTACTGTTGGGGGCCTTCGTCTTCCGAAGGTCCTCAAAAACATGATTTAACAATGTTTCTGGAGCATAATACATAAACAGGTACCTTCGGACTCGGATCAGAACCACAATGTGAAGAAGTACGAGGAATACGAAGGTTGGCGCAGAGCCGAAGTTGTACGCAGGGGACCTTCGGCATGATAGCGGAAAAGGGAACCGACTTAAAAGGGAAAAGGCTATTTGGACCTCTATGGATTACTATAGAGTTATTAGAAGGCATGAATGTAATTTTACATGGGCTGCGTCCCGTGCTTATAAATAGATGAACAATGCTCCCGTACTGTTCACGCTAACTAGGCATTTGGTTTTGCGTCACGCTTGTATTCTTACCTTCTTTCGAGCCGAAGGTACATTTGTAATTTGATATCATTTCTATTTTTCCATAGTAATAAAATAGAAAAGAGTTAATAATAATACATAATTGTTCATGTTATCTTTTATATTTCATATGATTCTCTCTTCATTATTATATGCTGCTCAAATGAAGGTATGTCCTTCATAACCTTCGTCCGAAAATCATTATATCTCAAGGGAAATAATGCTTCGAAGGATGAAGGACTTTAACGTTTAACATTTTTTGTGTTGCCTTGTTCTTAACTCATAGCATTTGAGAACAAGTCCCCAACAGAAGATGAGCCGAAGACTAGCTTCATAACCCCAGTGGTACATATTGCTATCTTCGGATGCCTGAGGGGCTTAAAAATGCCTGAGGAAGTTTTAGCAGAATGACAGCCAGAGTCCTTGATTCTCAAATAGGTAGGAATGTGCTGACCTATGTTGATGATATCATAGTTAAAAGCACGAAGCAAGAAAATCACATTGCTGATTTGCAAGAGACATTCGCCAATTTCAGGCAAGCTGATTTAAAGCTAAATCCAGAAAAGTGTGTTTTTGGGGTAAAGAAGGGCAAGTTCCTTGGCTGTCTAGTATCAATGAAGGGAATTGAAGCTAACCCAAGAAAGATTGAAGCTATCCTTCGGATGAAACCGACAAGTACCAAGAAAGGGGCTCAACGGCTGGCAGGCAGATTAGCATCATTAAACAGATTCATATCCAGATCAGCAGAAAGAAATCTGCCATTCTTTGAAATACTGAAGGCAGACGAAGTCTTTCAATGGGGCCGGCTCAGCAAAAAGCCTTCGAGGAATTGAAGCAATATTCGATTGATTTAACAACATTAACTCCACCTTTGCCAGTGGCTCCATTGCTCTTGTATGTTGCAGCTTCGCATTCTGCAGTAAGTGCGACACTTGTGCAGGAGAAGCTAGATGGCTAAGTCAAAAATCAAGCTCCAATGTACTTCGTCTCCGAAGTTTTAAGTCTATCAAAGAAAAATTATACAGAATTGGAGAAGGTGCTGTATGCTGTGTTAATGGCCTCCAGAAAGCTTCGGCATTATTTTCAAGCATATCGCATAATTGTTCCTTCGTCACAGCCTCTGAAGGACATTATGAGGAACAGAGAAGCTACTGGAAGGCTTGGGAAATGGGCTGCAGAACTTAATGAATTCACCATTGACTATGTGCATAGATCCTCAATTCAGTCCTAGGTGTTAGCAGACTTTATTGCTGATTGGACGCCAGGGGCTCAGGAAGAAGAAATAAACAAAGACGCCGAAGCTTGGAGGGTGTTCTGCGATGGATCCTAGGGAACCTTCGATGCAGGAGCGGCTGCTGATTTAGTGGCACCTTCAAAAGTCAAAACATGTTATGCAACCAAACTTGACTTCAGTTGCACAAATAATATTGCTGAGTACGAAGCACTTCTGTTGGGACTTCGGAAGTTGAGAGCAATGGGAATAAGAAGGGCCATTCTGAAAACTGATTCTCAAGTCATTTTTGGCCATGTAGACAAAAGAAGCAAGGCAAGAGACCCGAAGCTTGAGAAATATCTAGATACAGTCCAAATATTGGAGGCTTCTTTTGAAGGGTTTACTGTCAAGAATATTCCAAGAGGTGAAAATGAGCATGCAGATTTGTTAGCCAAATCAGCGGCTCAGGGGCTCCCTCTAACTTCGGAAGTGTTTTTTGAAACAATAAAGGCACCTTCAGTTTAACTCATGGAGAGAGAAGTGCTTACTATTTCTCCAGTACATAGTGAAGATTGGAGGACTGAAATTATATCTTTCCTCCAAGGTAATTGCCTTTCAGATGATGAAGCTTATAATAAGAGGATGGAGGCAAGGACAAGACCGTGTGTAATAATAGAAGGGGAATTATATAAACATGGAGTCTGTTCCCCACTTCTCAAATGTTTATCAAGAACCGAAGGCATTGAATTAATGAAGAAGATACATGCAGGATTGTGTGGATCTCACATTGGGTCTAGGCCATTGCTGGGAGAAGTGTTTAGACAAGGATTCTACTGGCCGAAGGCAGCTTCAGATGCAGCAGAGTTGGTTAAAAAATGTGAAAATTGTCAAAAATGTGAAAGAGACCAGAAACAACCTTCATCTCTCACTCAGTTAATACAGCCCACCTGGCCATTGCAAAGATGGGGCCTGGATCTGCTAGGCCCACTTCCACCAGCGCAAGGCAATTTGAGATATGTTGTGGTGATTGTAGAGTATTTTTCTAAGTGGATTGAAGCGAATCCTTTGGCAACAATAACTTCGGTTACAGTCTAGAAATTCTTCTGGCAGAATATTGTTTGCCGCTTCGGCGTGCCAAAGGCTATAATCGTGGACAATGGAACGCAGTTTGATGCCGAAACTTTCAAGGATTTCTGTGATCAAATTGGCATGAAGATTCATTTTGCATCAGTTAGGCACCCGGAGTCAAACGGGCTAGTCGAAAGGGCAAATTGCATTATAATGACGGGAATAATGAAGCTAATCTTCAATCAGCCCAGAGGAAAGTGGCCAAATGAGTTGATTAAAGTGGTGGGGAGCCACAATACAACCATATCAAGATCAACAGGTTTTACACCGTTCAAATTATTATTTGGCGACGAAGTTATAGCCCTAGAAGAAGCCAAGGCGGGATCAATAAGAACAGCAACTTCGGCAGAAGACGAAGCTGATTCTCACGTGGCAAAAGATACTATAGAAGGAACCAGACTTTAGGCTGTGGAGAATATCAATAAATATCAAGCCGAAACAATAAAATGGCGCGATAGAAAAGTTTGATTGAAGAATATTAAGCCAGAGCATTTGGTGCTTCGGAGAGTGGCTAATCCGGACACAGTAGGCAAACTACAGCTGAAGTGGGAAGGACCTTTTCTGGTGGTATCTTCGTCAAGACCCGGTTCTTACAGATTGAAGGATATGGACGGCAACGACATTCCTAAATCTTGGAACGCAGATGAGCTTCGACGATATTATGTGTAATTTGATGAAATCTTTTTTCGTTTTTTACTATGGCACCCTTTTTCCTTTCCAAAGGGGGAGAAAGGTTTTTAATGGGGTCATAACTTGTAATTTTTCCTTCTTATTTAGCTCTGTGAGAGCAAAATCCCCCAAAAAGATGTAAATGTAAAATCTGAGCATGCACCATCGAGTGCAGAGAGAGAGAAAAAACCCAGGGAGAAGCTCAAAAGTCGTCTCTAAGGGGATGCAGAGCACGGCGAAGCTACAAAAAGTCGTTCCCAAGGGAGTGTGACGTAAGTTTTCTGCTCAAAAGTCATTCCTAAGGGAATGCAGAGCCAAATACCACCGAAATATAAGGCAGAGAAGTTCAAAAGACGTTCCTAAGGGGATGCAGAACTTATACCACCAAAAATAGAAGGCGAAGAAGTTCAAAAGACGTTCCTAAGGGGATGCATAACTTACACTGAAATGTCAACGGTGAACACCGAAAAATAAACGGTGACGAAGACTCCAAAGTCGTTCCTAAGGGGATGCAGAGTTTGGGTGTGGCTTCGTAAGCGTGTGTTTGGACATTCATTTGCACATTACATCATATCAGTCATTGCATTCATTCACATTCATTTAGACACTCATAGGATCATCATCATATCATATTGTACAGACAATTGCTTCGGCTCTATTGACAAGGCTTCGATGAGTACAAAAGAAGCAAATTTAACGCTTCGTTGTGTACGAAAAGAAGGGAAGGTGTTTTTCGCCTTCAGCTCAAAAAATACAAGTTTTGTCCACATCAAAGCAGTTCATACATGGATGGAAAGATAAAAATATATTACAAGGTATGGAAAAATTTACAGAGTAGTGTTTGATTCCTAAATTACAGTATCTTTTACAAGGTTAATTCAAAATTTTCTCTAGAGATTTTTCGCAGAAGTGTCTTCAGCTTCATCACTTCATCATTATCCGCCAAGCTTCGGATCATTGCTCTTCGGCTTCGACATCCTGTACATAACAAAGCGGTATAAGGTAAACACAAAACTCAAGGACAAGGTAAGCAATGAGTACAAGTGTATTACTGGCTTGAGATGACTTCGAGCTTCGACACCAGCTAAGTCTTGTCCACCCTTCGTCCACATTTGAGTTATGAATCTATTTCCAATGCTTCGGGCTAGACTAGGGATGTCAGTTAAATCTGCTGGTGATAGGCTGAAGTTTGGCCTATTCACGATCTTCCCATGTGTGCAACCAGTCTTCATGAAAGCAACAGCTGTGCCCCGAGAAGCTAGCAGGGCACAGAAGTCACCGTGCCCAGCTATAACTTCGTCAAGTGCATCAACTTCGCCCTCGATATGTTCAAAGGTGCCAGGCAGGTCTTCAACCGAAGGTTCAAATTTTTCAGAACTGGCTCCAACTGAGTTGAACACCTGCTTCAGCCGTTGCGCACACCGGTTGCTAAAGCTTAGGCATCTATCTTGAAGCTCTTTCAAGGATTTTTGCAAAGTTGAACTCTTTTCGACTTCGGCTTTAAGCTTCGTATCGAGATCCTTCTTTTCTTGCTCGAAGTTTTTTTTATTTCAAGAGAAGTTCACCGTTTAATCTGGCAATCTCGGCTTGGGCCTCTGACACTGAACCCTCCATCGTTTGAAGAACAAAATCTTTCTTTTCAAGAGCAGCTTCGAGATCTTTAATTTTGCTTTCCAAGCCTTCAATTATAACCTCATTTTTCTTATCCTCGAGGTCTTGTTGCATCCTCAAGGCTTTACTTAATAGCATACTCTATGCAAAATAACCTTCATCAGCAATTACCTTCATCGTAAAACAATAAAAAGCCGAGAAATTTTTTACCTTGAAATTAGAATAGAATAAACTACCGACGATATGCTGTCATCGGTAGCAACTGATGTCAGCTTCGAGCTTCGGGAAACCAACACTCTTTGCCAGAGTACTGATAAACTTCTCTCCGGTTCGATCTCGGATGCATCCTAAGCTTTCTTCATTAATGCCGCCAAAGAGCAACGCCCCTGGCTGGTAGCGACAGGATATAGCATAATCCCGTAGCTCCTCTTTCTCAGCCTTAGATAACTCTTGCCCAATTATGTTTTGAAAATTGAAGTCTTTTTTCTCCGAAATATCTTCGGCAATCTCTTTCCCTTTTCCAGGCACTGTGGCCAGGGTTTCTTCAGCGGTTGCAGCAGCTTCTTCTTCGGCCATATCCAAGAGTATTCTATCGATATCAGATAATATGCTCTCCAGATTTGTGGCTTCAGCCGTTGCAGCTTCGGTAGTGGTAGCTTCGGCGGGAGTAGCTTCGGTAGTTTTAGCAACTTTGGCAGTTGGTGTTATTTTTGACGCTGAGGCCGGCGGTGGCGTTTCATCAATTGCTTGCATAACAGTAACAATCCTTTGCTTTTTCGCCCAACCGCCTTCTTCGCTGCTGAAGGCTCGTCCTTCTTCTGTAAAAGCTTTGTCAGTTCTGGCTCCAGGAGACTTAGTAGCTTGATAGGTAAGGATTCGGTCATTACCTTTAAAATTTCTTCCACTTCCATAGCTGACGGTGTCGAAGGAGCTATCTCTTCTATCTCAGCCATCTTCGGCTCTGGAGTTGTTGTCTTCCTCTTCTTCGAGGTTGTCACCTTCGGGACTAGACTTTTTCTTTTTCAAAATTTTTTCGTCTTCTTTTATCATCCTAGCAGCCTGTCTATTCATAACACTGACAACTCTATTTCGTTTTGACCCTTCGGCACCCTTGCTTAATCGCTCATAGTCAGGATATTCAAAGTTCAGCGCATCCATTACTCGATTCAGCCTTCGCTTCGGTCGAGTGCCAAAGGTTGCAGTCATTAGTTGATCTTCTTTTTTAGTATAGTTGCCCAAAATCTCATTGCACATAGCCTCAATCATTTCCAGCCACGCTTGGCAAGGCTCCTTGAATTGTTTCTTGAATTTGAAGTGATAGGGCAATCGAACAAGTTCATCTTTTTCCTTTTCTCCCTTTAGCTTCGGCATTTTCCATTCACTCAACGTCGGAAATACCCTATTAGTTATGTATTCTTGCACTAGATCTATGACGGAACCTCCCAAGTCATTAGGTCCACCTACAGTTGTCCTTGTCCAACAGACCTCCGACAACCCTGCAGGTGTCCCTGATCACTTGACAAGTTCGGTATCTGTATTCTTTACCTTGCCCAAGAGCGTTTCACTCGTCACGCAGATATTACAACACATCGGAGGAACGAGAATGCGGAAGCAGTTACAATAACTTACTTTATTTTAAAGTAAGAAAGAGTAGTATTATTACAGACCAGAGCAAATATAAGAGTGCTGGAGTAATATTATTACATAACTGGGGAGGCAAAAACCCCTCCCGATAAACAGTAAAAAGTATTTCTTAAAGGAGGACACTTCTTCCTCCTGGCCTCAATCTTGATTTTCTTCTTTGGGCACCACCTTGGAACAAAAGCAACAAAAATTTGCTGCTTCTTCACCTAAAACAACATGGGACAAAGCCCTGAGTACGAAGTATACTTTCACAAGTCTTACCCGTCAAAATAAAAGACTCTCAAGGATATGCTGGCTTTAAGGGAGTCAAGGTAAGGCTTATCGAGAATCAAAGACTCTGTTTGCAGAAATGCTTACTAGTAGTGGATCCTTAAAATCCAGTTTTAATGGTCAGGTTAAGTAAAGTTACATGTATCTAGAGTTCTTTCTACCCTAGTTCAAGCACTTGACCTATAATAGCCAATTTCTTATCAACCTTTCTTATTCACTGGAATGCTACGTGTAGGTCAGTGACCAAGTCTTCATGTCCGAGAAGTAACAGCGATCCAAATCGATTAATACTTAGCTCAGGATCTCCAATCACACGACATATGTAGCACTTAACCCTTGCATATGTCAACTCGCCACCGGGGTTCTTAAGACCAGATCAGGTTCACGCCAACCGAGAGCACAGATACACCACCGTCTAGCCTCTTGCCATGGAGGGTACACGCTACTCTAGCCATCTCTCCACTCCCATTGCGTGTTATCTTATTCTGGTATTAGTCTGCCCGAGGCAAAGCTTACCCATGATGAGGCATGTGACCGGTTAAAGGGTCCTCGATCATCAAGCCTACATTAACAAGGTCCTTAATCGACTCAGACGGAGACACTACACCGAGACTCTCTTCTCATGCAATTCACTCGCCTGGTCTCAGCTTTATCATTTTAAACACAAAGTTTGGTACCTAGCAGAGGTACATCTTTTCCGACGTTGAACCCATCATGGCCTGAGGTTCTTCAAGTGGTGGTGTAGTCCTGGCTTCTTCAACATCTATCTCTTCATCGTTTTCTATATATGGCCATATATAATCATGAATGCTCATGTAATGCTTATGAAAATGCAAAGATAATAAAAGCATATTATCTAAGGTCTTGAATATAAATTTCCTTCACGGATCTCCGGGAAACTAGGGTTTTTGGATTCTATAATGAAGTTCATAGGGTAGAAGACTTGGGTTTTGGGTTCTAGGTACCAAACATGGTCCATATCGTGCCAAACTTTACCCAAGGATTCTAAATAATACTTAAAGCTTATCTAAAAAGTTTGGTGATTTTTGGAATTATTAATTAGTTTCTAAAATTACAGAAGTATAAGCTTTGGCTATTTTAAATACTCCATAATTCCTTATTGGAACTAAAAATCATGAAACTATTTTTATTAAATACTATAGAAAATTAGGAATCTAGAAAAATTGGTCTTGCATTTTTAGCATTTTTCTACAATTTTCTAGGAATTCTCTAGTTCTGGAAGAAAAAGAAAAATAGAAAGGTGCTACAGTATTGGGCTGAATCTAGCCCGAGCCGGCCCAGCCAGGGCAGAAAGCGCCCACGTGCTGACTTTGCAAATAGGACCTCGACCTTTTAAACAACCCAAAAGAGTATGCAGCACTATTTGTTTCAGTCGCTGACGTTTGCAAATAGACCCTCGTGCTTTTATTTCTTCACAACCCGAGGTCCACGACGTCGCACGGCAAAGAACCGAGCTCCGGTGAGCTTGCACTGGCCAGGATACGCGATGATCGGTGCCCTAACTTGGTTGAAACCTAATTCAACACTTAACAAACATTTACCCTCAATCAATTACACAATCCGAGCTCTAAATCACTCTGTCCACGGAGGTAGTGCAAACCACGGGTGAGCACGGGCGTTCCCGGCGGTTTAGGGCAGTCTAGCTTAATTGAAGGGGTCGAGGAGCATCAGTTGTATGTAAGAGTGCTGAAACAAGAGAGCAGAGGACAAGATTGAACCTGAATCGAGCTAGCCACGGCGAGGACCTTTTCACGGTGGCGGAAACCCGATTTGGGGGAATGAGCAATTCGTGGCCTCTGGTGAATAATTGGAGGCAAGTGCTGGTGTTTTGGATGGGTAATTACCCTACGGAGCTCATGGCGTGATCAATTTATAGGCCACCAGAGTGGTGGCCAGTAAATTTGAAGGAGACGCGCGGCGGCCAGAGAGGAGAAGGGGAACTGGCGCAAGCAATTGGTGGCATTTACCGTGGAGGACTCACCGGCGATGACCAGATGTGCAAGAGTGAGTCACTACGACGAAGGACTGCGTCTAGGCATGTGTCATCCGAGCGGTAGGCGAGTAACTCCGGTGAACTTATCTGAACTCGGTCGTGAGCCAAGTGGACATGGCGGCGGGGCGGAACAGTGCCTTAATCTCATCCGTGGTGGAGATCTTTTCACTGCCAGACGTTATCCGAGCACCAGTGAGCAAGAATCACCTCGCCGGCGTGAATCCAGGCATAGGGGTCGCCGGTGGCAAGGTGCACTGCACCTGCGATCTTGTTCAGTCCACTGTACCATCAGAGTTCTTATCAGGGTGCCTGACAGAGCTATTTGCAGAGCCCAGATCTCAAATTTCCATGTGACAACTTGCTAATCCACCTTTAGCAAGGTTGTTCTCCTACAATCTGGCTTTAATTTCACTATAGTCACCATACTTCAATTCTCAATAGATCATGCTCAAAATAGCTCTCAAATCTGGCCCTAGTTTACTGTCAGTCCAGTTTCAGGGTTGTGCTCGACTGACATACCATCTTCAGGTCTGTTTTTCTCCCATTTCCATGTAGCACTAGGGCTTACTTACTTAATAAAATTTGTTCTCCTTACATAGCTCTACAAATTTGATGTGTTGAACTAGGGCAAAATCCTTATAATTTTGAAGGTACAGGGCTTCAAAGTTGACCCCATTCACTGAAATTCAGACTTAACTCAATAGGGTTTAAATGGTGTTTTTTTGCAAATAAGTCCAAACCCCACATTTTCACTTGTAAATCCTTGAATATGAGAAGCACATAATTGTGATGTTATACTATCTTTGTTTTTGCACTTTAGTCCAAAAGTGTACAAAATTTACATATAACCCCTAGGGTTTTAGCCCAGGGTTTTCCAGGGGTCTATTTAGGGTTTTTGGCACTTCTAGGGTTTGGATGCCACTTAAGTCATGGTGACATTTTTATGATTATTACTAATAAGTTTTGAAGTTTTCTCTTGTTTAGGATTTGTTTACTCTTTTAGGCCTAGTTTAGGGTTAAGTATCCTTCCCTAGGGTTCCACACATAAAAGTCACATCAAACAACTTGCTTGAATTTTTTGCCTAGTGGATGCACTCTAAGTGTAACAAACATTTGATATGCTAATGCTTATGATGTCATGCTCAAATTTTAGTGACAGTAACACCAGGGGTGTTACAAGATCTCTAGTGTCGATCTATTCAGACACAACTCTAAATTCTGCCATAGCCTGTTGGCATGGTGACCCCAACGACATGCAGCACAAGGGCCTAGTCAACCCGTAGCTCAAACTTAGCGGACTCAGAACTAACATCTTCAGCTTCTCCCTTTTCTTCTCATCATCTTTAACGTAGAACCACTCACTTTTCCATCCACTTGGCCACTTGGTGTGGTAGCTTAGCACCGGGGCCTTCATATCCTTGCGGTAAGCGAAGTTGTAACAGCCAAAATTCTCATGAAGCCCATCTTCTCTAGCCTTCGTCTGATAATGTAACTCATGTACTCGGCATAAGGCTTCAGCATTTGGATCCATTCCCTGGCTTCGAAGGGCCCAAATGAAGATGCTGAGCCTAACGATAGCGTTAGGAGTCAGCTGATGAAGATAAATTTCATAATTATTCAAAACCTCCCAATCATCTCATGAAGCGGAAATCGCAATCCAGCTTTGAAAAATCTTTTGAAAACTACCACTTCGTCATCTTTCGGCACTGGGATGGTTTGTTCGCTGGCTAAAAGAAGAAGCTTCTTCTCTATCTCCCCAAAGTAACCGAGCTTCATCATCATCGGCACATCGGCCTCAGAAACAGTAGATATTTCAAAATCTAGGTGGCTGGGCTTTGATGGCACTAGAGTGCTATAGTCCTCCTCTTCATCAGCATTTCCTTCCTCAATATCAGTTTCTTCAGCCTCAACAGTATGTACATCTTCGTCAACAGTCCCCTCTGTCACAACCATTCCAAATTGCTTCATAACTTTGGAAATCGGGGCTATTTCAGTGACTTCAGCCTCCTCTCCGTCACGAGTCACTCTAGCAATTGAACGTACTCTGGCCATCAGGTGCTGAATTTCTTACAGTTCTTACGAATGTTGTTGATTTTTACAGTTTTGACGAAGCTCCCTCTTATGCCGAAGCTAAATCAAAACGATGCTTTGCTTGAGAATGCGATGAGAAAGCTTCGGCTACGGTTAAATTTTTCAGCAGCACAACAGTGCAATGGCAATGAATGATGTGGTAACTTCACACCTACCCGTCTGTTTATATAATGCTGCAGGTGTGAAGGTAAATCGTCAAGCCGCCCGCACCCGCTGAACAGTTACCTGCACCCACTGAACGGTGGACCACGGCGCGTGGGAAGTAACTCGCCAGATCGCGCGTACCCACCGCATAGTGGGCCATCTAGCGCTCGGAATATTTTAATCGTTTCTCGACAACGAGCTCAGGGAAGGTGTTTTCGGACCTTCGGCATTCCGAAGCCTTGGAGATTTTTTCACGGATCAAGCTCGTTATGAAAAACGATCTAGCACCGCGAAGGGGCTACTGTTGGGGGTTTGCTTCATCGCCGAAGGTCCTATAAGAAGAAACACCTTTGGAAGATCAGCATGGAAGTAACGCCGAAGCTACCATCTAGGGAGCTTCGGCATAGCAACATGCCTTGAGACGAAGGGTTGCACCGACTTAAAGATGAAAAGACCGATCGGCCCATGATAATTTGTGTCATGATTGTAACTAGTTGTAAAGGACATAAATGTAATTTTGACCGAGCTGCGACCCGTGCCTATAAATAGGTGAATAGTACCCCATACTGTTCACACTGATTTGTACCCGTGCATCACGCTTGTGCCTTTACCTTTTGTCAAGCCGAAGGTACAAATGTAATTCAATATTGTTTTTACTTATGCATAATCATATAGTAAAGAATATATTATGATGTCATATAATTATCCATGTTATTTTCCCATGTTTCATATGCTTCGTCTTTCATTGATTTATGTTATGATGATGAAGGTATGTCCTTCACAACCTTCGTCCGAAGATCGTTATATCCTCAGGAAAATAATGCTTCGAAGGACGAAGGGCATTGACCAATAACCTATTTTTGTGTTGCCTTGTTCTTAATTCATAGCATTTGAGAACAAGTCCCCAACACTAGGGTTTAACATAATTAGAAATCAGTAATTCCCCAGACATTATGGATTACATAGCTTAGTTCTACTAACTTTAGTGAGACACACAATTACACCAGGGATTAATTCTTACATGCCACATTATTAATCTCACAACATTAAATATTCATTTGCAACTAGGGTTCTCATTTTTATTTATTTAATAAACAAATGAATTAACACATACACTAACCTGTAGTCTAGGTATAAATTTAGAGTGTACAGACTGTGTATGGACATAATTTATTTGAACAGAGGGTATTCCTATGAACATTTTGCAATTTGAATCACTAAATTTGGAGTTCATATGAAAAAAGATATGAAATAAACAAGTTTTGAAGTTTGAAATATGAAAATAGGTCTAATTCTGTAATTATTTAAAAGTACATGAGGCTGTTTAAAAGAACACAGGGGCCTGTGCGTAAAGTCTAAGGACGGCGGGTTCTATTACCCGGAAACTCAGGTCTCTTTAGCTAAAATTACACGCGAAGGGGTACGGGGTGCTCTCGATCATCGCGATCAGCGAGCAATGGCCAGGATTAGACCTGACCGAACGAACGCGCGTGCACAAATGCGGGCTCGACTAACCAGCGGGCCAGGGGCGTCAGCGGCCTGGGGCGAGACGGTCTGACCGGTCGATCCCAGTCGCAGGGCACGGGTGAGGGATAGAGTGGAGAACGGTTAGATCCAGATTGGGCGGTCGGGATTAGATTTGGCCTAATTGAAATTGGGTCATCCGATTGGAGTTGGGCGGTCTGGATTCACACCAGGGAGTTTTGTCTCCGCCGGGAAGCCAGGGGCGGCGCTCCCCGCGGGCACGGCGGTGCCATCGCCGGAGGCGAGGCAGACCGGGTCTCCTAGGGCGCGAGGGGTCGGTCCAGGTAGCTGGAAAGGTTGGGGAGGGTCGTGAGAACTCTATGGCAGGGTCGGTTTTGTGTGAACTGGGGTGAGGCGGCCAAACAGCGGAGGGGAGTTCTCGGCAGACCGGAGGATACTCCGGTGAGCAATCGCGGGTAGTTAAATGCGAGACAGGGAAAAATAAGGGCGGGGCTAGAATGGTTACCTTGAGGGGAGTCCCAGGAATGCACGAACGGAAGCTAGGGTGCGGAGAGGATGCGGGTCGACGGTGGCGGCTCTCCGGCTGCACAAGAAGTGCTCCGATGAACGCGGACTGGTCAAACCAGAGGAGGAAAGGGCGAACCAAAGGGTGTCCCGAGCTGTGGATGATGCGGTGGAGCTTACCGAGGGAACGGGCGCGACACAGGCTCAACGATGGTCATGGAACAGCGGCGGTCCCTGGTGTGCGGTGGTGGAGCTTGGCTGGTCGCGTGCATAGGGCGAGAGAGAGTGCGAAAGATCTTGGCTGAAGGCGCAAATGAGCGGGGGGAAGTGCGCGAGCGGTGTATGGGTTTCTAAAGGGGCGAGGGCATGAGGAAGTGGTTGGAGAACGCACGGTCGTGGGCGCGTCCACGACGGGGGACGTGAGCGAGAGGTTAGGGACATGGAGGGGGCTGACAGGTGGGATCCGCGAGGCAGAGAGAGCGATCGTTTGAAAAGAAACGGCGCCGATAGCTCGGCCCACAGAGCAGCGAGAGAGAGGGCGTGCGGGTTGGCGTCGATAGGCGGGACCCGCCTGTCAGGCACCGAAGGCACGCGGGCGCGGGCGTGGAGCTGGGCCTAATGGGCCGACTTGGGATGAATTGGTTTTTCTGTTTTCCAAGGAATTTCTAATTGCTTTTCTATTTATTTTCTCTAGGGTTTTCAATTCAAATTCAAATCAAGTTTCAAATTCAAACTAAATCAAACATGTGCAACAATTCAAAGAATATTTGGGGTTCAACATGATGCAACATTTCGTGACCCATATTGTTTGGACAAAATAAAATAAATAATCCCTCCCTAATTAAACTAATTCTACAAAAAGAAAAGGAGAGAGTGAAACTAGAGAGAGAGAAGAGTAACACCTGAATTTGGTTGATAACTAGAAAGAAATTTTATACCCCCAAATTCAGGGTGTTACATTATTTTATAAACATTTTTATGCCTATATGTATATGAAGATGCAATTGTGGATATTACTCCACAACTCATCACACTTAATCAAAGAACCAAATCAAACAAGTATCATAAGGACAAGCATTCAAGCACATATATACCTATAAAATAGTTTTGTTTTTGTTCCTAAGATTAGGTCTCCTATTCCTAAAGGTCACTTTTGGTACAGGATTTCAAAGTGTGAAATCCATTTTTGTCTTTAGAAGAGAAAAGCTAAGAGTAATCAGAGTAAAGTAGCAATAGATGACAAAAGATAAAGTTATTTTTAGAAAGAATCAGAGTAGCAAAGATAAGTAGGTACGGGTTGTCCAGTTCTATCTAGGTTATGTCCTACAGTCAACATTCCTCTGATACCACTTCTGTCACACCCGGATTTTAGGGGTCCAAAACTCAGGCGCGAAATCAATTGTGTGCTAGGATCAAGTCTCACACATATGATGACTCGTGGTACAGAAACGAATTTCACATCTTTAATATATAATGGAATTCTATACAAAATAGTTAAATAACTACATCATATGAAAACAACGATCCAGCAACCATAGGTGACTGGGGGGACGACAGTCTAGACCACTCACGAACTCATCACAACATCCTTCACGCGGCTCATCCTGCGGTACCTGTCCGTGACCTAGGGGGATGTGCAGCAAGGGTGAGCTCACATACGTTCATTGCTCAACAAGTTGTGGGGAATAATGTGGATGAACTCACCAACGGTGGGAGCTCATGTGAAGTGTAAGACTTACCAAAGGAGATGGTTAAAGGTGAGCATTGCTTTTAAATTTGGTCAAAGTTTTATTAGCAGTTACTAGGTATAAGTAGATACCAACCTAGATTAATAAAACATCATAATTAATAATAATACACACAATGCAATGCAAATGACAGATTAAGTTTAATTCCATAATTTAATCATGTGAGTGTCCGAGCCGCTCATGACCATGAGCACAGCTGATATACCAGTTTTACACTCTGCAGAGGTTGCACATCTTTACGCACAAGTCGTGTTACCTATTTGCCAAGGGATCGCGACTTCCCATTCATCTCTACCGAGGAGACGAGGCAGGGTAGCACTATGAGGCCTTTACAAAGTTCCACTAGCTTCAGAAAACCCGCTACGGTTTCTAAGAAGGGCAATATAGGAATCCCTCGTTCGAAAAGCCATAGCAGCATGATCGACCTGAGAACCTCCCTATACGCAGCTCCTCTACCGCCCTTGCCACTTTCGGGTAAGGTAATCTTCCACTAGCTTTCCTAATTAGCCAGCCAAAGGCGTCTCATACCACCCTTGTGGTAGCACTGTTTTCTCGGGTGGTTCTCAATGTTCCAATTAACATAATGATCTTATCATGAACAATAATTAAAATAACAACAAAATTGGAACATTGTCATAATATAACATTACTTTCCCAAAACTAGGTAGAGCAATAGCAAATCTACCTAATAGTTCTTTTTGTTTGCAAGGTGTGGGATAAACAATGCTAGGGAAACCTATTGGGTCCCATCAAATTAACCTGAGCATGTCACAGTGATTAACAGAAACACTATTAGCTAAAGAAAAGTGATCAAGGGCACAACTTTCTTGTGACTTAAGATCCTAGGTACTTCACCAAATTAGTCTTCAGATTCTGGTGACCTCGCTACTATTTGTAGCAATAAATATGATCAAGCAAATAATGGGTATGGTAACATTACACCAAAGCATAATACCAAAATAGAGTTAAGGATATTCTACACATCGCTACGAAATCGTAGGTTCAAGAACCATTAAAATCGGTGTTAAAACGAAGAATTTATGGATAAAACGATACTTTAGGCGCCATAAATCTAATAGATATGATCTAATATATATTATATTGAAAGTAAGTAGGTATTAAATTAATATATTTGAGTTGATATTAATCATTAACAATTATTTATAAAATGCGTAGGTTAAAAGTACAAATTAGATTAACTAGATTATCTAGCTAATTAATATTAATTAAACAAGTAATTAATTAATTATTATTTAATTAAACCATGTGGCATAATGAAAATAATGTTAATATAAATCTAACACAACTTCAACAAATTAAAACTAATAATTTAACCCAAAAGATATCGTATTTTTAATAAATTAGTAGGGCTGCAGAGACATAAGTGACATGTCGCGATTTGATTGGTTGGATAGATTTGTTAAAGGTGGAAAAGGTTTGCTTATAAATATATGACCTAGCTATTGCCAACTTATTATTATTGTACCTAGTGTTAAATTCATGCTGCATGAAAGTCTTGCATGTAAAAGGGTCTATGGTGGTGGTTATCCATTATGCGGGAAGCGTCAAGCCTATTTTGTGGAAAAGACCTCTAACTTACCTTAAAATCAAGCCCTTTAATCTCGCGTTGATGCTGGTCATCTCGATTTTTGACGATAAACTAGAAGCGCGATGACGAAGCTCTCGCCGAGCTAGTTACGACGATGTTCTGGGTTACCCCGGAAGATCAACGGACGAAGAGAAATTTCTCGCCGGAGTTGTCGCTAAAGTTTGGGAGGGAGTCAAACTTCGACGAGCTGGTCATGGAGAATTATGGCTGCGATATTACCTGGCGATAGGCTACTGTGGCTTGGATGGTGGCGGTGTTGTTGCGAGGCTATAGAGAAGATGAGTCATTGATTGATGGCTTCACGTGTTATGGTGGCATATATTTATATAATCTGGTATTTCTCTATTACAATCCTATCTTTTCTTTTAGGAACTCTAACAAACTCAAAACCAAATCCATTACATGACAGATCTAATCTGGTATTTATCTATTACAATCCTATCCTATCTATTAGGAATTCTAACAAACTCAAAACCAAATCTGTTACATGATTGATTTCATCTTATACTTATTTGTTACAATCATATCCTATCTGTTAGGAACTCTAACAAATTTGAAACCAAATCTGCTACGTAAGTGATAAGTTTCGTCGGGTGGTTACAACAACTACGGTGGTTAGCTTGTTACGAACATCAAGGGATAGCTGATTCTTGGATGATCTAACATTGATGCAAGATCCGATAAGTGGAATAAAAAATAGGAGGAAAAACTCACGTGGGTTGTATTCCTTAAGTGTCCGAATAGATAAGCCTTTTCTTTGCTATTTTTTCCTATTTTTTCCATATTTAATTATCCCAATTCAAATCCGATTTTAAATTTTGAAACCATATTTATATGCACAACCAAAACACCCACACGAATGCAAATATTTTACATTTATTTACTCATTATTTACTTTGCTCAAATAAGTATTTGTATGCATGAAATTTAATAAGCATGGAATTCACATAGTTATATAACCCAATAGAAGTAATTTATATAGAATAACTCACTATCCTATTTATTATAGTTTAAGTGTATAGGCAACATTTTATATTTACTATTTATTATTTTTTAGGAAAGATAGTCTCAATTCATAACTTATACGCTTGAAATTTTAAATCTTTAGAGAATTTTCTTAATTCTCCATGATACGATTTTGGAGTGTTACATCTCAAACTTCAAAGGTTAATTCTCTTCTTCTATTGTCAACATATCTTTTCTGCCTTGAATGTGTTGTTTTCAAATTCTTTCTAACAATCTGCACTTGCTTCTCTGCTTCTTGTAGAATTTGTGGACCAAATACTCGACTTTCTCCTGTTTGATTCCAATATAGTGGCGTTCTACATTTCCTTCCATAGAGTGCTTCAAAAGGTGCCACCTTTAGACTTGCCTGGAAGCTATTATTATAAGAGAACTCTGCATAGGGCAAACACTTATCCCAACTTTTACCATATTTTAAAGCACAAACTCTTAACATATCCTCTAAAACTTGATTTGTTATTTCTTTTTGTCTATCAATCTGTGGATGATAAGCTAAGCTGAATTAGCTTAGTATCCACAGATTCATGTAACCTTTTCCAAAAAAATGTGAGGTAAATTTGGTTTCTCGATCTGATACAATTTTCTTCGGTACTCCATGCAGACAAACAATCCTTGACATGTACAGTTCTGCTAACTAGGCTCCCGAGTAAGTCATCTTCACAGGTATAAATTGTGAAACTTTAGTCAACCTATCTACAATAACCCATATGGAATCATAACCACTGTGGGTACATGGTAATCCAACTATAAAATCTATACTAATTTCTTCCCATTTGCATTCAGTCACTTTAAGAGGTTGTAGCAAACCTGCTGGTCTTCGATGATCTGCTTTAACACATTGACATACGTCACATAGTGCAACATAAGTAGCAACATATCTTTTCAAACCATACCACCAATATTTTTTCTTCAGATCCTAGTACATCTTAATACTTCCAGGGCGTATAGAATAAGCCGAATCATGAGCTTCTCTCAAAATAAATTGGCGTAGATGTTCAATTTCTGGTACACAAATCCTCTTTTTTAAACCAAATTGTGCCTTGCTCATCTTCTTTGAAGTCAGGGGCTTTCCCAAATTAATCTGTGTTTTAATTTCCTTAATTTTCTCATCGGATTCCTGTCCTTTATGAATCTCTTATTCCAAAGTAGATTTCACTTCCATAACTGTTGCTACCATATTATTAAGCAGACCAAGGTTAAGTTGTTCCATTTCCCAACATAATTCTTGCGACATCAAATAGGTAGTAACATTGTTCACTTGTCCTTTATGGCTTAAAGCGTCCGCCACTACATTTTCTTTTCCTGGGTGATACTATATATCCAAATCATAATATTTTATTAAATCAAGCCATCTTCACTATCTTAGGTTGAGTTCTTTCTGAGTGAAGACTTTGCACTTATTTGCAATCATATAGTGTCTCCAAATCTTCAAGGCGTGCACTATAGAAGATAATTCCAAATCATGTGTCGGGTAATTCTTTTCATGTTTCTTCAACTGTCTTGAGGCATAAGCTATTACCTTCCCTTCTGTAAAGTTATTTACCAAAGCCAGAGCCATGATAGCACTTGTGGTTGCACTGTTATCTTGGGTGGTCACTCCATATTCCATTTAATGTGAAATGATCTTATTTAACCATCGGGTTATCCTCATAATACTAATTTCATCATCGGAACAAAAGTATCATTAAAGAATGACATCGTAATGAATAAGTTGAGCAGTAGCACAATTACTTAGCATATTATTTATCCTAGGTTAATCAAGGAATAGGGTTGGTATTTCTAGGTAATCCTATTTAGGCAAATCCCATCAAATTTAAGAAAAATATCCAAAAGTAAATATTATTATATGCATTATTTGGGTACAAACAGAAATGCAGAGGGAGAATCCACTTGCCTTGGTCAAAGGTGTCCTGCGTATCGTCGGTTTTGGCCGTAAAACCGGGTGTGACACTAAGTCCAATCCACTTCGCATCCTGTGAACTACAAAACAAAGACACTTGGAAAACATTAGTGCACTGGTTACGTTGTTCATCAAACTCCAAAATCACATAGTTAATTAGGTCGGGGTCCATTTTACTTACAATCTCTCCCCATTTTTGGTGATTGATGACAACACAACCAATAATGCAAGCTAATATTGACTACCAAATTAAAATATGCACTCTACTTGTTGTGCATACATGTGCATAAGCAAGATGTATGAGATATCACATTGACAACTATGAGGACATTAGAAAATTAAACACATTCTTGCATATGCAACTAGTCCCCTAATGTGTGATTATAGACTTAAGCCTCCCCCTAACTCCATAATCTACATACTTCCTTTTTAGGACTGAAACCATCAAGATAACCAAATGAAAGAATCAAAAAATTTAAAATTGGTGTTTTTTGTTATTTGATATACTTTGGTTTGCTTTGGTCCATAAAATTCTCCCACTTTGGAATCAAACACTGATAAGGAAGACATGATATAGCATATAGGAAGCAATTAAAGGCTTGCCCTCTAAAAGAATTACTCCCCCCTAAAAGAAAGTTCTCCCCATGTGGAAAAGTATTCTCCCCCTTTCAAGGAAAAAGACATACTCCCACTGTCAGAAACCCCCTATTTAGAAAAAAGCACATGAATATACAAGCAGAAACAAGACATGATTGAAATAGACTTACTCCCCCTAGAACTACGCATAGATAAACGATAGAGGATATTCTAGTTATATCAAATGAAACATTTAACAATATATGCTTATATGGCAACAAGAGGAGGCATAAGTTGAAAATGACATAGCTTATTCAAATATTGGAGAAGACGTGTAAATGATACCAATCGAAAGATGATACCAATCGAAAGGTTTGGATGATGGCATTCTTGCAGTGGAAGCACATTATCTTTCTCCAGGGACTCCATTTCCTTTAATGAGACTACTACACACATAATAGGCTTGAAAAGCGGTGTTAGTCTCAAAGACTTAGATTATATAGTAACCTCCCCCTAAATGTGTGCATATAAGTTTTTAATACTTGTAGGAGACATGCATTTTAATTTTGAGATCAAGAGGGAAAATTATATACAATAAGGACTTCGGCACATATAATTCAAAATGACAACAATTGAAATTTATAGCTATAGAAACAAACAATAGTGCCATCTATCTAGGAATTTTAATTAAGCTATGTGACGATTTTATTACACATTTTAAACCATGTAGGTTTGCTTAACAAGAATGAATTTAAACCGAGCATTCCTACCATATGATATACCTAGCATGTATGCAATTCAATTGAAAAGACATGAATAATACAAATTGAAAAATGACAACAATTGAAAAAGATACTAAATGAAAGCAATACGAGGCATGAATGATAATCTAAATACTAAATGAAATTAAATACGCATATCTAAAAACAAGGAATTGCATTAAAATCTAGTTACCTTAGTCATGGGTGGGGAATTTGGGTCCAAAGTATTCACTAACCCACTTGGCATTAGTCTCATGATATACATCTCAATTTGCCAAGTCCCCAAATTCCTTGAAGTCCTTCGGATTTCTCACTTTTCTCTCGGGACCCAAACCTTCTTGGTGCTTTTCATGGTTGAGATAATCACCTTTGACACCCATATGAGTTTGGCTCCCTTTCCCTTGTTGGCTTGCGTGTTGGCCTTGATGGCTATCACATTTCCATTCTTTTCTTCTTGATTATGTATGGTGTAGCCGCCTTCTTATATACCTTGTTGATGTAGGTGTTGGAGATTTTTTCTTGTTGGCTTCATTTTCTTTTCTCCGCCAGTCTTCACCTTGCGTTGGTAACATTTGTGCCCTTCCTTATGACATAGCCAGCAAACCACAGTTTCACCCTCCACAGGCTTGTTCACTATTGTAGTGGTGTTATTCTGTTAGGGACTTGTTCTCAAATGCTATAAGTTAAGAACAAGGCAACACAAAATGTTAAAGGTTAACACCCTTCGTCCTTCGAAGCATTATCTCCCTTAGGATATAATGATCTTTAGGCGAAGGTCATGAAGGACATACCTTCATCATCGCAGTATGTGTTAATGAAAGAAGAAGCATATGAAATATAAGAGGCAACATGAATAATCATATGATATTATTAATATCTCTTCTTTATATTATCATGGATAAACAGAAACAATATTGAATTACATTTATACCTTCGGCTTAATAGAAGGTAAAAGTCCAAGCGTGACGCACGAGCGAATACAAGTCAGCGTGAACAGTACAGGAGTACTATTCATCTATTTATAGGCATAGGGCACAGCCTGTGTAAAATTACATTCATGCCCTTTATGTTTACTAGATAGCCTTTTCCCCTTTAAGTCGGTTCCTTTTTCTGCCGTTGAGCCGAAGCTTCCTTGCGCATAGCTTCGGAACTGATTCAACCTTCGTCCCGACCATGCTTTTCATATTGTGTACAGCTTTATTCCGAGTCCGAAGGCTCCTGTATATATATTACACTTGGGAAACATTGTTAGTCATGTTTTTGAGGACCTTCGGAAGACGAAGGCCCCCAATAGTAGCCCCTCGCAGTATTAATTTGTTATAAAAACGAATTCAGACTGCGACATGAACGAAGGCCTTAAGCCGAAGGTCCAAAAAACACCTTCCCTAAGCTAGAATAGCAATAGTCAATGACAGACAGGGTCCACCAAGTTGCAACACACTGGGCGTATAAATATAAACCATAGCGGCAACATTTGATACACCATTTCCACCATTTGCGTTATTTTCTCAAAATTTTTAGCTCTTGCTTACTGGCTCTCGCCTGATTTTCAAGCTTTTCAAGCTTCGGTTTAAGGACGCGTTTCACCATGTCTGAGGAGAAGATGACTGAGGAAAAGAAAATGACTGCAGAAAAGAAGCTAACTAAGGAGACGAAGTTGTTTGAAGAAAAGAAAACTGCAGATCCTTTTATCATTGGGTTTGTTGAATCTATGTCAAAAACAAACACAGAGAATATTACTAAAGAGATTCTAGAAGGTTTGTCTGAAGATAATGATGATAGTGATAGTTATGATGTGGAGAGTGGAGACGAAGATTCTGAAGATCGGCCCTGGCAACCAAGCCATACTATCTTCGGAAAATCGACCATTAAACAGAGTCATCTTGACAACATGAGAGGAAGGTACTTTCGCGACATGTCTATCGTGAGAGTTGGAGGAGACAACACCGCCCCTGCCCCTGAAGAAAATGAAGTTGTTATTTACCGAAGCTTTTTTAAGGCTGGTCTTTGGTTCCTTTGAGCAAGTTTGTAGTTGAAGTGCTGAAGATATATCAGATCTTCCTTCATCAGATCACCCCCCGAAGATATAATGAGGATGGGGATTTTTGTCTGGGCAGTAAGGAGTCAGGGGCCAGAGCCAAGCGTGAAGTGCTTCTGTAGTATGCACGAGCTTTTATATGAGACGAAGGCCACTGGTAAAGAACAGTACCACAACAAATTCAGTTGTTATGGATTTATTGCTCGCCCCAACGCAAGCCACCCTGTGCCAACATTTCGGAAGAGATGGCCTGGAGCCTAGATGGAGGAGTAGTTTTATGTGAAAAATGATATAAAGGCAAGGGAAGACATTAAAGAAATCATCCAGCGCCCCATCTGGTCTCGCTTCGGCCTCTAAAGACCGAAGGTGGAAATTGATGAAGCTGTCGAAGCGTGTTAGAGGGCTTTCAACACTGTGTGTGCCTTCATTGGCACAAGGGATCTGATTGAAGACCATATATCCTTCAGGGTATGGCTGCTTGTGGAGTGCTGGGATATGCTGAAGGAGACCACCGCCGACTCTAGTGATGGTGGTCTGGTCCGACTGATGTATACCTTCAGATTTAGGGAGATGTTTGATGAGCCAAACGACGACTGGCTGAAGTGCATCGAAGCTACCATTGATGAGCTGCTTGGAGCATACTCCAAGGCTGAAGATAATGCTCTGTCTGTAGCCTTTGGAGGTCGGGGCAACAAAAGATTAAATAGGGTATTTGATGTTATTGGCTTCGTATACCCTGATTATCGCTACCCGCTGCGAGGGCAAGAGAAAAAAGAAAGATTGCTGCTTCGGTCACCCCATTTGAGCCTATACCGAAGAGCAAAAAGGTGAAGGTTCTGACCCATCGGCCGCGTTATATTGAACCGGCTGTGGTGCCTGAATTTGGCGTAGGGTCCTCTTCAGCAGCCAAAGCAACACAAACTGCTTCGATTACATAGAGCGCTGAAGAACCAACTGTAATGCCGAAGACGCATATAGTCGAGCCAGTCGAAGATAAGGTTGATAAGGCTGAAGAGCCAAAGGTTGAAGAAATATTAAAAATGCCAAAAATTCTAAGCCCTCCGACAGAGGCAAAACTGCCGAAGGTGCAAAAGGCTTCTGCCGCAACTCCCAAGAGGAGAAGGATGGCCAACGTGCTGGATGCTGTGCTGGAGACTACAAAGGCGTTGAGCCCTGCTCCTACAAAGAAAATTGTTGGAGCTACCAAATCGCAAGCCGAAGCCGAAACTGGACAAGCAGAAATCGAAGCTAAGCAAGCTCAAGCTGAAGCCGAAGCTGGGCCTTCAGTGCCCACCGAGACGGAGTCAGCCGTGCCTGAAGAAAAAGCGGCAGAGCAAATTGTTCCTGAAAAGATCGAGACTCCTGCTCCCGAAGCTTTGATCGAAAATGTTGACTACATCATTCGACATGCTTCGGGGAAGAAGTTGTCCAAAGAAGAAATTCTGGAAGCCAGGCACTATGCGTGAAAGTTGAAATACCCGAAGGGAGCTTTAGTGTTTAATGGCACTAACGAAGAAGATTTTCTGTACTGTCTCCCGGATAACAAAGAAATATCCGTTTGCCGGGAGATAGGTAAGAGCATAGGGTTCCCGAAGTTGGAAGACGGTCTTTTGATTTTGTCGAAGGATGAACTTGCTGATAGCCTAGCATACAATAGTATAAAGGTATAGAAGTTAACTTTTAAATTGGAAACCAATGTATTTCATTGTCATTCTCAATTCTTTCTCTTTTTTTACAGGGCTTGATTCTTAGTAATGCCCTTAGGGCATAGAAGAATATTGAAGACGAAGGCTATACAATGGCCCTTAATAACCTTCGTTCAGAAGTGATTGAACTAAGAAACAAAGGTCTAGAAAAAGATAAAATTTTGATTTCTTTGGTAAATAAAGTAAAGGAAGATGAAGCTAATTATAAGGCTCAAGCCAAAGCCCAGAAAATGGAAATTGAAGATCTTCGGAGACAGCTGGCCGAAGCTAAAGAGAATTGCACGCTCGCACAGGCCAACCGAGAGATCAGCGAGTACTGGAAAAATTATCTAGAGAAAAATGATGAAGAACTTCGCCAATCCAAGGAAAGGTGTTTCGAGAAATCCTTAGATTGTGTGAAGAAATTGAAAACTAGCTTCGCCAAAGTGGGTGCGTACTCTGCCGAAGAGAACTTCGTACGAGGCGACCCCGAGGGCGTCGTTGAATGGTTAAGTGGGGAAGCCGAAATCTTCGAAGAAATTTTGAGTGATCACGGGGATGTCTGCACGTTTTCCGGCGCGCGGGGGATTTCATCCATCTTGGAGAAGGCCGGATGCGATCACATTAAAACCATAGCCCTAGTCGAAGCTGCCTTCTCCGTAAATGATACGAAGGATCCTTCAGCTGAAGCAACCTTGATGGGCGGAAAATTCTACAATGATGTCTGGGTGAATGGTGGCCGAGAGATGGCCCATGAGATTATAAAAAAGAGTGAAAAAGGCATCCATGACGCCAGAGCAGAAGCAAAGCGAGCTGAAGAAGCTGCAGAACGTGAAAGGCGTATAGGTATTGTTTTTTGGTTTTTTAGCTTCGGTACTTGCTTTGTGGCTTCGAGCTAATCAATTTTCCCTAATTTAGCTGAACTATCTCCGTCGCCAGAACCGTACGATCCCCTAGCTGATCCAAAAATGAAGGAAGCGCTGGACGTCATAAATATGGCTGAATCCATTGTCGACGAAGTTGTTAACAAATTACTGAACAAAGTTGTAGAGAAGGTTCTTAAAGAGGAATAAGTTTTATTGTAATAATAGCTGGAATGTATGGAACAATTTAAGCTTCTATTGTAACAAAACTATGTGACATTTGATGTATGTAATATTGGATCAAATATGTAAATTATTGTAATTTTTTTCTTTACGATGCATGAAACTTACACACATACCGTTTTTTGAGCCTTCGGCGAAAAAATACCTTCCCTTCTTTTCATGCTTCGTAAAGAAAGAGATCCCTTCTTGTGACAACGCTGATAAATTTGTAATTCCCGAAGCTTACTTCGTGCCTCAGCACATTTTCATTTTGATGAAGCATATGACGAAGATTGGCTTCGTATTCAATTCTTGTGTCGTTGATGCAATATGATGTATGATGTAATGCTATGCGAAATGATGTGATGATATGATGCAAAATGATGAGAATGCCGAAGACACACACCCACACGCCCACACTGGAACACACAAGCTCTGCATCCCCTTAGGAATGACTTTTGAGCTTCTTCACCTTCTATTTCGGTGATATAAGTTTTGCATCCCCTTAGGAACGTCTTTTAAACTTCATTGCCTTCTATTTCGGCGGTATAAGTTCTGCATCCCCTTAGGAACGACTTTTGAACTTCTTCGCCTTATATTTCGGTGGTATTTGGCTCTGCATTCTCTTTGGAACGACTTTTGAGTAGAAAAGTTACGCTGCACTCCCTTAGGAACGGCTTTTTGTAGCTTCGTCAATTTCGGCTCTGCATTCCCTTAGGAAGGACTTTTGAGCACAAAACTTACGCTGCGCTCCCTTAGGAACGACTTTTGTAGCTTTGGCAATTTTGGCTCTGCATTCCCTTAGGAACGACTGTTGAGCTTCGTAAATCTGTGAAGAAGATATATTTCATTCTGATAGAAGCAAAATTATTACAAGAAATTGAAACTAAGTTTTCATTACTTGTTCCTTATTCAAAAAGCAAAAATAGCCTAGAAGATAAAAGTATTTAAGAAGCAGGATATTGCTCAGTATATATGCTTTCAGTATATATTACTAAGTTTTCATTACTTGCTCAGTATATATTGGTACAGTACTATTCACTGTACGAGCTTCGGACTCCTCCTTGAAGTCACGTTGTTGTTGGGAGTGTTGGCGCCCTTGTGGCTGCTGGCTTCGAAAATAAGTAGGTTGCAGTGGTGGTGGTGGTGGAAGCTGAGGCCAAGAAGCCTGTGAATGGCTTGCCGAAGCAACAGAGGCTACAGGTTGATTGCCCACGTATTCTGGTATGTAAGGAGAGTGGCACGAAGCAGTGTGTAAGACCTGCTTCGGCTGATTCTACCGAGCTTCTGCTTTGGCAATCTCTTTTTGCTTCAGAATTGTGATCTAGCACGTTCTTGTAATATGGCCCTTGTCCTCTCCACAGAATAAGCAATAGATTTTCCTGGGATGATCGCCATATCTTCCTCCGAAGCCCCTACCCCTTGGAGCTGGTGGCCTGAAGGAGCTTTGCTGCTGTCCCGAAGACTGTGAGGTGTGCTGTGGCCTCTGAAGTTGGCTTCCTTTGTCATCATTCTGACTGGAGCTGTGGATTGATCTGACATGCCTAGGTTGGATTCTTCCTCCGAAGCCCCTAGTCATCTTAGAGAATCTGTAAGCTTCTTCCCTTCTTTGGCGGAAGTCGTTGTCAGCCCGGATGTACTCATTCATTTTCTGAAGCAGCTTCTCTAGAGTCTGGGGGTAAATCCTGGCGAAGTATTGAGCCATAGACCCTGGCCGAAGACCTTTGATCATGGCCTCAATGACGATTTCATTGGGCACTATAGGCGCTTGTGCTCTCAGGCGCAGGAACCTTCGGACATATGCCTAAAGGTACTCCTCATGGTCTTGAGTGCACTGGAACAAGGCCTGAGCAGTGACTGGCTTCGTCTGAAACCCTTGAAAACTGGTGACCAGCATGTCCTTAAGCTTGTGCCATGACATGATTGTCCCTGCCAGAGAGAGGAGTACCATGTCTGGGCCACACTCAGAACTGCCATGACGAAGGACTTTGCCATGACTGCAGTATTGCCCCCGTACGAAGATATAGTTGCTTCGTAGCTCATCAGGAACTGCTTTGGATCTGAGTGCCCATCATACATGGGGAGCTAAGGGGGCTTGTATGATGAGGGCCATGGGGTAGCCTGCAGTTCTGCTGATAGAGGAGAAACATCATCAAAAGGAAAATTTCAATGATGGAAATCGTCATACCAATCATCATCGTTGTAGGAATTGTCTTGACGAAGCTCTCTCTGTCTTCGGTCCTAGTCATCTTGAGTAAGATGACGTATTTCTTCAGCAGCTTCATCAATCTTCTTCTGAAGATCGGAAAGACGAAGCATCTTCCCTCTCTTGCTTTCGACCTATTGATGGATAGCTTCAAGATGCCTTATCTCCTGGTCCAGCTCCTCCTCTTGGGGGTTGGACTTGTAGCCTTCCTCTTTTGAGGTCGGGCTTCACGCAGTGTGTCCTGATTGATGTCTAGTGGCTGCAGTGCAGCCCCTAGCCCTGAAGCTTTCTTCGGCGGCATGACAAAGGTCACAACTTGCCGAAGGTGGTCGATTTGAGTTGACCAGAGGTGAGCGCCAATGTTGGGGACTTGTTCTCAAATGCTATGAGTTAAGAACAAGGCAACACAAAATGTTAAAGGTTAACACCCTTCGTCCTTCGAAGCATTATCTCCCTTAGGATATAATGATTTTCAGAAGAAGGTCATGAAGGACATACCTTCATCATCGTAGTATGTGTTAATGAAAGAAGAAGCATATGAAATATAAGAGGCAGCATGAATAATCATATGATATTATTAATATCTCTTCTTTATATTATCATGGATAAACAAAAACAATATTGAATTACATTTGTACCTTCGGCTTGATAGAAGTTAAAAGTCTAAGCATGACGCACGAGCGAATACAAGTCAGCGTGAACAGTACATGGGTACTGTTTATCTATTTATAGGCACAGGGCGCAGCCTATGTAAAATTACATTCATGCCCTTTATGTTTACTATTGACTTAATGAAAATCCAATGAGGACTAGATAGCCTTTTCCCCTTTAAGTCGGTTCCTTTTTCTGCCATTGAGTCAAAGCTTCCTTGCGCATAGCTTCGGAACTGATTCAACCTTCGTCCCGACCATGCTTTTCATATTGTGTACAGCTTTATTCCGAGTCCGAAGGCTCCTGTATATATATTACACTTGGGAAACATTGTTAGTCATGTTTTTTAGGACCTTTGGAAGACGAAGTCCCCCAACATATCCTAAGGAGGTTGGGTTTATTTGGCTTTGCCTTTCTTATCATACAAGGCCTTACCAAGCCGAGCCACTTCATGCTTTAACAATTCATTCCCTAATGCAATCTCATCCGAACATGTTTCTATAACAATAATTTCAATTAGAACTTGATTTCAAGAGTTAGATTCATCAATTAAATCAAAGCAAGAAGTAGAAGCATCCATTTTAATAATTTTATGAATTTCAACTAAAGATGCTTCTAGGGTACTACCGACGTTCCCTAGCGTGGTAGTTAGCTCATTGTTATGTATGCTAAGAATTTCCATTTTCTCTAGCATGTTTTCAATAGCATCTTGAAATCTTGCTAACTTAGCCTTAAGTTTTTCGTTATCCTTAATCATGGTATCATCGATAGTTGGGGATGGAGATTTAAACTCTAATTGTTCAATTTTAGTTGTTAGCTCACAATTCAAATTTGCAAATATTTCAAAATTTTCAAGCAAATGTTTATAATCATTTTGAAAGCTAAGCAACTTATTTTTTAAGTTTTTAATTGAGCCTTTTGTTTAATGCAAATATTCTCAAAAAACATAATGGCATGCACAAGTTTATCAGTAGACTGTTTATCCTCGTCATCACTGCCACTATCATCATCACTAAAGATGGGTAATGAGATTTACCTCTCGCCATAAGACATTTGTGAGAAGATAGTGATGAAGATAACAAGCGGCCGCAAGTTCCAGATGAGACAAACCGGGCTCCGATACCAATTTAAAGGAACACAGACGCCTAAGAGGGGGGTGAATTAAGACTTCTAAAAACTTTGCTAATCTAGTCCACAAATAATTTTGCTTCCGAATGGTGACCTGGCATGTTCTTGTAGTGTGGCCCTTGTCTTCACCACAGAATAAGCAATAGAGTTTTCTGGGTTGATCCCCATATCTTCCTCCGAAGCCCCTACCGCCTCTGCCCCTTGGAGCTGGTGGCCTGAAGGAGCTCTGCTGTTGCCCTGAAGACTGAGAGCTATGTTGTGGCCTCTGAAATTGGCTTCCTCTGTCATCACTCTGACAGGAGTTGTGGATTGATCTGACACGCCTAGGGTGGATTCTTCCTCCAAAGCCCCTAGTCATCTCAGAAAACCTATAAGCTTCTTCCCTTCTCTGGCGGAAATCATTATCGGCCTAGATGTACTCATCCATTTTCTGGAGCAGCTTCTCCAGAGTCTGAGGGGGTTTCCTGGCGAAGTATTGAGCCGTAGGTCCTAGCCGAAGCCCTTTGATCATGGCCTCAATGACGATTTCATTGGGCACTTTGGGCGCTTGTGCTCTAGAACGCAAGAACCTTCGGACATACGCCTGGAGATATTCTTCGTGGTCTTGCGTACACTGGAATAAAGCTTGAGCAGTAACCGACTTCGTTTGAAACCCTTGGAAACTGGTGATCAGCATGTCCTTCAGCTTCAGCCGTGATGTGATTGTTCTTGGCCGAAGAGAGGAGTACCAGGTTTGTGCAACATTCTTGACTGCCATGACGAAGGATTTCGCCATGACTGTGGTATTGCCCCATATGAAGATATGGTTACTTCGTAGCTCATCAGAAACTGCTTCGGGTCTGAGTGCCCATCATACATGGGGAGCTGGGGTGGCTTGTATGATGGGGGCCATGGGGTAGCCTGCAGTTCTGGTGACAGAGGAGAAGCATCATCAAAAGCAAAATTTCCATGATGGAAATCATCATACCATTCATCATCATCGTAGGAATTGTCCTGACGAAGCTCTCTACGTTGAGGTCTCCGGTCCTGGTCATCTTGGGTGAGATGACGCATTTCCTCAGCAGCCTCATCGATCTTTTTCTGTAGATCGGAGAGACGAAGCATCTTCTCCTTCTTCCTCTGGACGTGTTGATGGATAGCTTCGAGGTCCCTTATTTCTTGGTCTAGCTCCTCCTCCTGAGGCGTTGGTCTTGTAGCCTTCCTTTTTAGGCTTCTAGCTTCAAGCAGTGTTTCTTGAAGACACCACGCTTTCCGTAACGTGTACAGTGCTGGAACATTCATTACCATGAGAGGAGGACTATGAGAGTGGATCTTTGTAAGAACGACTATATGCCTGGCTATGAGGAGGTGTGGCTACACCACGATGAGGACCTATCTCATCAAATGTATCAGAACTTTAGTCAGACGAAGAACTACAATATGATGGAAGTGGGGGACTACCACATGAGATTCTACACGACGATTGTGAGATTCCTCCTCGACCTCCTGATTCTGAGGATCCACTTACACCTGTGGTTCTAAACTTCTTCGAGCTCCTTAAGGCTTCCAAAGAGTCGTGGCACGAGGACATGAAAGTGAACATCCTTGTTTTCGTGACTCGGCTTATGGCTGTGAAATCCAAGTTTGCATTCTCAAACAACTATTACAAGGAGCTTGTGAACTTGATCGGTGTTGTACTTTCGGAGAATCACAAGATACACAAAGACATGTACCAGTCCAAGAAGTTGTTCTTAGGTCTCGGTATGGACTACGAAAAAATGTTGTCTGTGACAATGAATGTATGCTTTTCTGAAAGAGACCTTAAATGAGAAGAAATGTGCAATATGTGGTGAGACAAGATTCGTAGATGTTGTAAAATAATGATGGTGTTACCGTGAAGATTGAGGTATTCGTTCATATGTACATGCATGTGCGTTACAAATAAAGAACTTAGTGTTTAATTTCCAAATATGTGTTACAAGGTTTCGAAACACCTCCCCCTTCGGTTGCAGCACATGGAGATGGATCTGGCCAAGACGACGCCGCGACTTCGTGGGCGAACAACCTCTTCACCAGCCATACTCCAGCCGGAGTAAGTGTCCACATCTCAAATCAACCAGGTGACAGCTGGTAGGCTTAGTGTGGATCCCTTTGCACTTTAGAACATAAGTAGTTTTATAGCGACATTTGAATGACTTCGAACTATGTGAGTGTGGATCAACCTTAAACTATGTCAATGTGATCTATATGTGATGTTGAACTATATGTGAATGTGGTTTGTGGTTGTGCATGTCGTTTTTTGTGAATAGAAATGTGAATGTCATTTTTGTGGTTTGTGGTTATCAATGTGTTGCAAATGGAAATGTGAATGTGTGAATTGACGTATGTGAGAATGTAGATGTATGTATTGATATTCTAGATGAATCTAATGTGTATGAAATCTGTTATTTTGTAAATTGTGGAAATTAACAAAAAATAGGAAGAATTTTGACATTCCTAAATTCATTATGTCTGTGGCCGTCGGACATAAGAGTATAAGTTCCGACGGCTGCTAGCGGGCGTCTGAGATATGACCAACTTAAGTCCTACGGCCTGCATACAACCATCAAAGATAAGTCAGTTATATCCGACGGATTGCATGCAGATCATCGGATATAACTCTATGGAACCCACTAAATGCCGTCAAGATCGTTACCCAGTTTAACTGCCAATATAGTCTATACCGGCTGTCGTACATCGCGTATGTCTGACGACTGCCGTTAGATATATTCTTATTTTGGACCTTTTAAAACTGATAGACCCTTGCCGTCGGACATCGGCTCTAAGTCATTGGAAATAAGGAATATTCCACGCGGTACATGGCTTATCCGACATTTATATTACTAATGTGAGTTTGACAATCCATCTATCACATCAGCAGCAAATCCTTGACGAGGGAATGGTTCAGCCACGTCGGCGTCGCCGGGAAGCTATCCTACCACCGCGAGTGTCTCTCTCCGCCATGCAACCCGGCTGATCAGGATTCTGTCGCTGGCAATCATGCCGTGCGCGCGGAGCTCTACCGTACCCTCTTCGTCCCTAATCACCAACCAACCACACAAGCGGCGGGGGAGCGTTCGCCCGAGTGTGTGACGCACGTTCCCCTGAGATTACCGGCCACGTGATCCCGGCCGCCAGCCCGACATATACCATGCTGTCGCCGGCGCGCCTCCTCAGATGCCGGAAGGGCCGCGCGCGCGCGGTTGGTCTGGCCGCCCATGCAAGGGAGCAGCTAGTAGCTCGCTTGTTGCTCCTTGCTAGGACGACGCCGGCACGTGAAGAGGCAGCCACGCCGTCGCCTGATGGCAAGCCAGTACACTACTTGCCTGCTAGCTTGTCGTCCATGCAGAACGCCACGTCCCATATTGCTCCATGGATCGGTGAACAGATGATACTCGATCGATGCTGCTTGAAAGCGCCAAGAGCCAAGAGGCACCCACCACCCATATTTGTGTGTGGGCTATGCTGTTGCGGGTTTGTTGGATCTGTCGCCGCAACAGAAATCTCCCGCGAAGATATATGCAAGATAGTTGATGATAATATTCCATTTCCAGCTGCCAGCAGATACGATTAAACTGTACACTTTGTCGGAAATTGTGTATATACCCATTTTTCCAAGAGATTTTTATTTTTATAAGGGAAATTAGTTTATTTTTTCTTGAAAAAATTGAAGTTGTCAAACTAAGCTGGAATCGTCCCCGTGTGGACATTTATCGCACTAGCTAGACTTTGAATCTGAAACAATGCAGCCCAGTGCTGTCTATCAGCTGATGCGCTCTGACTGGATGTTTGCTGATTTCTCGACGATCAATGTTGGTGAAGTCTTACGATGCTAATGATGAGAGCTACCCTCGAGACGATAATTTCGACAATTGGCAGAGAACATCCATATGTGAAAATCATGCATGTGCAAATGCGTGCGCTATATTTGCCTATTCATTTTGCGTAGCTATTGCCTATTGTACGTGTGCTAGTAGTGCATGGTGCAATAGTTGACTCTGAGTCAAGATAGCGCCAAGTGACTGAAAGAACTCCAACAAGGAAGACAACATGTCTAGTGTAAAAATAATTAGAGAGATAACATGCCAACATTAAATTTTAGCTTTCTGATCCACCATCTGTGACTGAGTGCAATCACACGGGAACAATACCCTATTCTGTGAACACTTAGGAGGTGCTTTACTGAAGAATCGAATAGGTGACTAGAGGGGAGTGAATGAGAGCCAATAAAAAATTATGTGCTGAACTACTCTTGGCTTGCTTTCCAATATAATGCTACACCCATGCCTCAAAACTCCAAAAGGCACAAAATAGACATGTATGCGCTAACTGGTGGTCATTCGTTCTTTGTAGTCACTGAAGAACACAACGGACTGCTCAAATCAGCAAGATATGTCATTGCTAGATAAATCTTCCAAACTCAAGAAAATGAGCGCCGCTTCATTGGACCTAGCACGTTTCTATCAAACTCAAAAGACCTTGAGAACTCAGATTCTCAAAATCCCTCAAAAATTCAAACCAGAAGAGTTGAGAGGAAAAGAAAAAACTCAAGATCAAAACCCATCAATTTGACATGAATTGAAAAACCCAAAGTGCGACATATGGTTATGGCCACACTTCCTCAAAATCGCATTAACTTAGATGATAATGTTCAAAGCATATAAGGATCCCTAACAAAATGAGAAGGAAAATGAAAATTATCAGTGAAAGTGGTGCTAGAAAGATGGCTAAATGTTTCATGTCTCTCCTCCTATTTATAAAGGGTTATTCTTATTGTATAAACCAACCCTAGATACATAGATTCTATCCACTTAGCGAGGGGAAAAATTGGACCAAATCTTGGAATTTTGATCTCATGTGCACACACTTTTCATGTAGTTACTTCAACTCGACACACCCTCCACGATGACACCACATGCCCCCTATGATTCCCTCTTGAACCCTGCCGCTGGGTTTTGGGGTCCAAACTCGACGAAATCTATGAACTGTCGCACTCGGTAGTTTTAAGGCTCAACCATCGAAATCCACGTGGGTAGCATATTCCATACATGTCTCCCTTGTCCTAGACATGTGTCCCATCATACTGCATCCGCGTCAGTGAAACAATTCACTCATCTATGCCCTTGCACCTATCAGTGCCCCTAGGTGTCAGCCACCACGACTAGTTACCCGACTTCTCTAGTCCCTCGGTCAAGACTCGGCACTCGTCCTTCTCTACTCCTGGTCCATTGGCACAAACCGCATGACCTTCACCTTCGCTATCGACCACCGTCTCCAGACACCACACCTGCACCGCCACAACAGACAAAGAAACATGTTGCACAAGTACACTCGCACCTCAGTTAGTCCATACAACTCAACCCAAGGAGCTACACTTGTCAGCAATCACTCATCACAACTCAAACCATAAGGGCACATATCAACATTATGTGCACAATCTTCCCCTAGATGAGTTCATTGTCAATAGCACTACACAAACATAAAGATCAGTAGAAAAGAAGGAAGGAAGAATGAAGAACTCAATCAAATGACAAAAGGGTAGATAAAAGCCAAAACCAAGCCATTCAAAATGAGCAAATCTTGGTCATCAAAGATATGGGAAACAACTCAAGAAAACCAAAAAAACTGGCTAGCCCCCAAAAAGAGGCAGACAGCTATTCAACACCACTAGTCACTCTTGAAAGAGGCAATAGGCTCAACACGACTAGCAGAGCATTTCCCAAAAGTCCACCTGAAGAAGAGCCCAAAGCCTCACAAAAGTGCACTCAACAATAATAGTACATATGCATAGAAATAGAAACTCCCCCTCAAAAGAGGTCTCCCCTTAGGATATGCATGAGAGTAGAAGGAGACGTAGAAAATGCAAGAGCTTTAGGATTATATCATTTAGAATGTAAAAAATTCTCTAAGTTGCTTTGTTCAATGTGTGTAGCAATATATACTTGTGCTTGTAGATGCTCAAACTGATCATTTGCACAAGATATTTAAAGTATAAGCTTTCAAAACAATTTTAAGAATGTTAAAAACAACACTGAACATATGGAAGTAGGAAATCAACAAAGCTATATAAGGTGAACTGCCCATACAATGGTTACTCATCATGCCAAAGACAAAATGAAACTTGTATTTGATCAATTTATTAGAGTTTACAATGTGGCAAAAGTTTCATTCAAAACCATATGAGTGTGAGATGTTATAAGCATTATCAAGTATAACTTTTCGACCGTGTGTAGCTTATGCAGAAATGCAATCAAAAGCCAAAGACACCGGTTTCGATCATCCACTACACTGCTCATGTTCTTTTGAATGTGCAAGTAGAAACAATCACAATACAATGATGTGGTAACAACTACAAACTCATCTCGATATTATTCTTCTAAATGTGCAAGTACAAATGGGCTCAAAACTCATCTCTATTGTGCTAAGAGCACATTGCACAATGATGGATGGGAAGTAGTGGAATCCTCAGCAACATAGGTACCCTCATCATCAACCTTCGTGGTGTCATCATCCTCATCCTCAACATCAGAGTCACTGATGTAGCCCCATCATTGGTAACAATGTATGCCCGTTGATTGGGATAGTCCTTCTTGACATGGACAATCCCTTGGTACTTGTGGTAGAAAACTCCATCGATGTACGCCTCGTGGAAGCGACAAAGGAAAAGGTCTTAGTCGGTGCGACTGGGGTAATCTTGACATTGTCCATGGCACGAACGAGTGGTGGCATCGAAGGTGGGCGAGTGCTCGCCGAAGTTGGTGGTGTCGCTGCTCGAAAGGAGGGAGGAGGCATGGTTCTTGCTTGTCACATTGTTTTTCGTGGCAGCAATGCACTATTAGCGTTGGTCTTTGAAAGTCGCCTAGAGGGGGGTGAATAGGCAAAACCTGAAATTTAACTCGTAAAATAATAACTTGGATCCCTAGTTACGTGTTAGAATGAGAAGTAATAGAATTTGAGTAAGGGAGAGTTCTTCCACGTGTTGCACTTATCATGCTGAATTATCTTTAGGTTCAACACTAAATGATTTTGACTGAAGATCAAGCAAGAGAACTTAGAGAGGGAGAAGGAAGAAACAAATCACAAACAAGCAAACACAAAGAACATGGTGATTTGTTTACTAGAGTTCGGTTTCCAAATGAAACTTATGTCCATGTTGAGGTGTCCCTAAGATCCGGGACTCTTTCAACCCTCTCAAGCGATTCCAAAGATCGATCTTGAGTCCTCTCCCTTTTCTCAATCGAGAGACCTAAGTATCTTTGAGGCACTGCACACATTGAAGCCTGTTGCTAGTCTTTACAATAGATGGGACTCAAAACTTAAAGCTCAAGAGCACACAAAGTAGCAACACACTCTTTTCTATTACTCACGCAAGACAGTATCACTTTCTCTATCTCAAATCAATTGGATGTGGTACTTGGGAGGCACTGGAATGCCCAAAAACTATGTGCTAGAGAGAACTAAGAAATGTAGCCTAATGAAATGCCCAAAAGAGAAACCTACACAACTAGCCCTCTCCACATAGAGCTTATCCACTTAGCTAGGGAAAAAATGGACCAACTCCTAAAATTTTGATCTGACAGCCATACACTCTTAACAAATTTGCTTCGCCTCGACGCACCTTCACAATTGTTATTATACCCTTCTTCGTCATTGCAATTGTGATTTTACCCCTCGTTTTCAACTTTGTGATTTTACCCCTTTTTTTGAAAACTAAGTTGTCGTTTTCCCTTCCCTCTTAACACCTTTTGTGAAAAACCAAAATTAGTGATTACAAAAATACAAAATGAGGAGTCAAATCACAATTGAAAGGTGAGATAAGGGTATAATGTCAATTAATCCTGAAAATAATATTGAAATTTTTTACGGTTAATTATGATTGTACGCTTCTCTCACCAATTATGATTTTATCCTTTGTTTTTATTTTTTAATTACTAATTCTGATTTTCAATAACGATGTTAGGGGGATGGGCAAACAATGACTTCATTTTTAAAACAGAGGGATAAAATCACAAAGTTAAAAAAAGGAGGGGTAATATCGAAATTGCAAAGTCAGAGAAGGGTATAATCACAATTGCCTCTTTCTTATTTCTTGTCTAAGGGCTAGTTCATGATTCAAGTTCTTTACTATTTTATGACGACCAATGTTACCACAATTCCTATGAAAAACATATAAAACAGAAAAAACTAGAGTTTAATGTTGAGCTCGAGAATAATTATGTACTTACTAAAATAAATGATGTAAGCATTATGGACAATAAATAAAAAACAGGGACAAACATCAGTTTGTGAGTGTGTAAAAAATACAAACTCTATAGCAAAGATACATAACGATGATGCATAAGCGCTTTCTTTGTGCTCATCAAAGGATTGGGCATCACTACTACATGCGATATCATTGAACTCAGTCACTCGCACTACAGTAAACGGAACAACGTCCGACGGCCAAAACCGTCGGACATAAGGTTCAAACCGTCGGAAATAGCTAATGTCCGACGACATTAGCCGTCGGAGATAATTCGTCAGAAATAGTGTAATGTCCGACGGCAGCCGTTGGACATAAGCTATCTCCGACGGCCGCCTCTGCCCGTCGGACATAAGGAACAGCAACCGTTTTACCGGTCAGCCTGTGGGGCCCACAGGCTTATGTCCGACGGCCCGGCGCTAGGCCGTCGGACATAACCAGGCCTTATGTCCGACGGCTACCACTAGGCCGTCGGATATAATAAATTACAGAATTTACACAAAATTCTGTTTTTAAAAAAATCTGACATTTACAAAATAAAAACAGATTTCATGCACATATACACATTCACATTCACAATCACAAATATACACATTCAAATAAGTATTCACAATCACAAATATTCTCACATAAATATTAACATTCACAAATTTAACATCAACATATAGGTCTGACGGTTGTTGCAAACTGACATTGTGTCTCACAAACAAGTGTTGCAAAGTGTTTCATAAATTAACATCACGACACATCAATCATATCCATCGCCTGGATGGTTCGAGTAGCCACCTCCTCCGGCTGGACTCTGCGTGTTGAAAAGGTTGTTCACCCACGAATGTGTTGTGTCGTCTTGACCAGACCCATCACCAGGTGCGGCAACTGAAGCGGGTGGTGTCTGAAATCCCTATAACACAAGCACATGAAATAGTAACCACTCAGTTGTTCATTTAAACATATAAGACATCTATGAACATGTCACACACGCATATGTGTACATACCATAGGGAATTGTGACGGAGGCGGAGGCGGAGGTGGAGGCACCAACATTGGCATTAGTAGTGCAAAGTCCGGAGGCGGCATCCCATATGTCGGCATCGGGACGCCCGCTTGTTGGGCTAGTTGCTACAAATTATATACAAGTCATTGTTGAGCAAATAAGATACACATCAAGTGTTTTGCAAAATAAGCTACAAAATGTTACTTCAACTTACCGAGAGAAGAGCTTGATTTTGGGCCTGGAGGCTTGCATAATACTCGTCCCTCTTCTTCTAATACTCGGCTGCTTGTCTCTGGTATTCATATTGTTGCCTCTGGTACTCCAATTATTCCCTCAAGACTGATTGATGGTACTCTGCGTGTTGACGCAACACTGCAAGCTCTATCTCTTGGCCGGATGATCGTGAACGGGACGACTGTGAAGACCACGATGTGGATTGTCGTCCATGGCGTCTCAGCTCTCTAGAATCAATCGTAGAATCAAAAATACCCAACCTACAAGAGTGAACCATGCACTTAGTATAGTAACTCATGGCTCAGTTGAATCGCAAGCATATGATGACAATTTTGAAAACCAAATCAAATAATCTCACCGTCCATGGGCTTGTCCTCCTGCGCTAGCATATGCTGCCTGAGGGTCGATTGGCTGGCTCCTCCAATCGTACTCCTCCCCATGGCGTTGAACCATCTCCTGCTCATACGAAGCCTGGAGGCAAACAATATCTAATATAAGTGCATAACCCCTATGCCCTTGCAAACAATATCAAACACATAATAGAGTATCAAAAACTCACTAGACGGTCGGTGGCCGTCTGAGTGCATAACACATCAGGATTCTGAGGATCAGAACCCCTATGCCCTTGCATATACACCTCCACATCCGTGGGCGTACGGCCGGATTTGACTTCCTGTACATAAAAATTATAACGACACATTTCTATGTGATTCAAAGTTACGACAAACTGTGACTTACCATTCGCTTAGCCAAGCGCACATGACCATCACCGCCGTAGTTGTGGAACGACTCAGTCCCACGGTTTCCCCTGTTCCTTTCGGAAATGGCATGAAACTCAGGGGAAGCCCACCATCTGCACAATGCCCGATAACCGTCTGATCGGGTGGCCATCCACGGCACCGACACCTACATGAAATTTTTTAAATAAAGCAAGCAAATACATGGCTTCGTGCGATATGAGAGGCAACAACCTGTTTACCTCTAGGTATTGCTCCTCCGTCAAGTAAATTGATGACCACTCAGCCTTGGTATTTGGCATCGGTCGATCATCAGCATTTGCTCTGTACCATGCCTTTATAGCCTGAATTCGTGCATAGTACATAGCATCTGCAACGACATCGTTCGCGTTATACTCAAACACGTAACGAGCGTTCATATCATATGATCCATCGTCCGGCAACTTGTACCGTTTCTGCAAAAAAATAGTGTTATCATACAAGCAAACATGTATGGAATAACTAAAATAGTATAAACAATTCATACCCAGAATGCATCCCAAACTAGTGCCTGTGTGTTGCCAAACGTTCTACAGACACCATAGCGATAATGCTCCCAAGTGGTGGCGGGGACAGACTCGCCAGTAGGCAAAGTCATAAGACCAGGCCAGTGCAGACGAACAAGATTACCAAGGACCATGTTCACCTGCCTGTAGTGTCCTGTGCCTGTGAACGAGTCGTCGATCCAAGTCCTGCAAACAGAAAATAATGTAGAAATTAAAACATAACTTTCAATAACATTTAAGTAAAGATATGTCACTCACTTTCCACTAGGCTTTATCAAAACCCGAGATTCGGGTGGAAGCTCTGGAGGTGGTCCAACAAAATGCAGCTTCCTCGTTCTCTTAATTAACTCGAGAAGTTCCAGACCCAGCTGCGGAATCTCCACCAGCCCCAGAATCCCCAGCCCCAGAATCCCCACCAGCGTCGTCTCCAGCATCATCTCCCACATTATCTCCACCATCATCTTCAACATCATCTCTTGCATGATCCTCTACCACTGGTTCCTCAATTTCAGCATCCTATGAAACAAATAACTTACATCATACAATATTAAGTAACTCAAATAATGTAATTTAACAACTAACTTACATCTTGTGGAGGCAAATGTTCTGCCAGCGCTCTCCGTCTGCTCATGGTAGAACCTGTGCCCTGAAAAACTGAATCCTCACCCCTCGAGCTACTCCTCGAGCTACTCCTCGACCCAAGCAAACTACGAGCAGAAGACTTCATTTTCTTTGACATCCTATTTTAACAAAAACAAGTTAGTACATAAATCGACAATAAAATAATAAAATATGCAATAAAATCATAAAATATGCAATAAAATCATGATCCATACTCGTCAATCGTAATCGTAATCAAAATCAGGATCTAGTTGCTTTTGTCGATTTAATGGACGCCAAGTAGCTTTCTTCTTTCTCGTCATTCGTTTTCTTTTTGGAGGAACCTCTACATCATTTTGATCGCCTAATAAAGATTCTTCCAACATTTCAGTTTGTACATTAAACGTGCTTGTAAGTTCTTCGTCTTGGAAAATCTCAGTAGCCCCCACTTCCTGCTCGATTTGACTTTCAACATAACCAGCATCACCAGGAGCATATAGTCGTTCACGAGGATTAACTTTGTACACTACCCTCCAATCAACCAAACTGTTTTTCTTAGATGGATATGTCATATAATACACCTGCTCGCATTGGTGGGCAAGGATTATAGTGTCGTGGCCTTTTAATCTATCGTTGTGTTTGACTTCCACCATGCCATATTGAGTTTCTCGTGTTGTATTTGGAGAAAACCAATCACAATCGAAGAACACCACTTTGAGTTGTTTATCTCCAAAAAACTTGTACTCTATTATATCATTAATGACTCCATAATAATTAGTCACCTTCCCTTCATCATCGACAGCTCTAGTTACAACTCCGGAGTTTGTCGTGGCTGCTAGAGGATGATCATCTTCGAACCTTGTGGAACGGAATCTAAAACCATTGACATCATACCGACCATAACGTCTGCCAGTTACTGCTCCTAGGGATAATTGTCGAAGGTCCGGGTGTATATTGTCATTTTTATCTACATAATCTCGAAACCAACACAAGAAATTAAGTCCCCCATCTTTTCCCTCTCGACGAATCTGGTCACGTTCACAGCCAGAGATGCAATTTTGAGAATCAAATTCCCTGTTAGTACAAGGAAACAAACCTTTTAGTCTCACAACAAAAATTCTAGCGGCAATGACTAAAATAAAGTTTACACTTACAGGAGAAACTGACTCATCTCTTCCATGTTGTTATACATGTAGAGTAAAGCAGTCTTCCATTCGTCGTTGGTGAAACAGTATGTTGTGCTGGGTCCTACAGTTTTGCCCCTCCATTAAAAAATTTCGATATCACTAATAGGGGGCTCGTCGACATGATACCGCAACGTATGGGCATTGACATTGTGTTACTCTGCAAAGTACAGGCCCATGAACGATGCTATCTCTTTGTATTTGAATTCTTCAGCGATGCACCCTTCAACTCGTCTCTTATTACCAACCATTGCACGTAGCTTCTTTAGTGACCTTCCGATGTGATACATCCATCTATATTGCACAGGACCTCCTACCTTAGCTTCGTATGGTAGGTGAACAAGTAGATGTTGCATCGGATTGAAGAAAGCTAGTGGAAATATTTTTTCAAGTTTGCATACCAAAATCGGTATTTGTTGCTCAAGCTTCTCCATCATCTCTTTTTTATTTCTTTGGCACAAAGATGTCTATAAAAGTAGCTTAGCTCCGCTAATGCTTTCCAGACATCATTTTTTACAAAACCACGAAACATAACAGGAAGGAGTCTTTCCATTATTATGTGGTAGTCATGACTCTTCAACCTAGAAAACTTGCCCGTCTTCAAATTCACAGACCTTCTAAAGCCCGCGGCGTAACCATCTGGGAACTTTAAGTTTTTCAACCATTTCATCAATTGTTTCTTCCTTTTAGGTTTAATACTGAAAGGAGCATGTGGCTTCTTCTGATTCTCTCCTATCTCCATAGTTGGTCTTCTACAGATTAAGGCCAAGTCTTTCCTTGCCTTAGGGTTGTCTTTTGTTTTGTCAGTGATATTCATGCAAGTGCTGATAATGCTTTCACCCATATTTCGTTCCTGGTGCATGACATCAATGTTATGCATTAGAATCAAGGCTTTCATATAAGGGAGATCCCATAGACCACATTTGTGAGTCCAATTATGCTCGGTTCCATAACCTTCAAAACGATTTCCATGTTCGTTTAGTTTCAAATCATTAAGTCTCGCGAGAATCTTTGGACCACTTAGACGCTTGGGTGGTCCCCTCGTCACAATCGTGTCCTTTTTAAAAGTGTTCCTATCGAACCTGAACGGGTGATCCTCTGGCAAAAAACATCTATGGCAATCGAAACAACATATCTTTCCACCAAACTTTAGTCGAAAGCATAAAGTGTCTTCAATGCATATCGGACAAGTCAAAATACCATGACAACTCCATCTAGCAAAGATACCATAAGCCATAAAATCATGAATAGACCATAAAAACGCGGCTCTCAGGTTGAACTTCTATTTCTTGTAACAATCGTACGCCTCGACTCCTTCCCACAAAATTTTCAATTCTTCAATCAGGGGTCTCATCATCACATTGATCTTTGTTCCAGGATGATCCGGACCAGGTATTACAAGACACAAGAAAATAAATTCATATTTCATGCAAAGAGCTGGTGGAAGGTTGTATGGAACAGCAAAGACGGGCCAACATGAGTAGGACGTTGCAGTTAGATTGAATGGTGAGAAACCATCTGTTGCCAAACTGAAGCGGACATTCCGCACTTCATCAGCAAAGCTGGAATCAAAAGCATCTAGTGCCTTCCATGCATCTGTATCAGCTGGGTGCACCATGACATTTGGATTCTCACGTACCCCTTCTTTGTGCCACCTCATGTGTCTGGCTGTATTCTTGGAGATGAACAAACGTTTCAACCGAGGTATGAGAGGCATGTAACGAAGCTGCTTACATGCAATCTTCGTAGTCACGGTCAAACCATCGTCGTTTTCAACCACAACGAATCTACGCTCACCACATACAGTACACTCCTTCTCACCCTCGGTCTCCTTCCAGAAAAGCATACAATTATTTTCACAGACATCGATTTTTTCGTAGTCCATACCGAGCCCAGATAACAACCTTTTAGACTGATACATGTCCTTTGGCATCTTGTGATTCTCCGGAAGTACATCACTGATCAAGTTCAAAAGCTCCTTGTAACAGTTGTTTGAGAATGAAAACTTAGACTTAATAGCCATAAGTCGATTCACAAATACAAGGACGGTCACTTTTGTGTGCTCATGCAACGGCTCTTCGGCAGCTTTAAGGAGCTCGAAGAACTTCTGAACCTCAGGTGTAGCTGGATCCTCAAACTCGGTGGGTTGACCGGGGTTCTCCGAATCGATGGTTAGAAGCTCATGGCGTACTTCGTCAAGCATCTCTTCCATCCTATCGTAGTCCTCCTCTTCTTGTGACTGAACTTCCGATACAATACGAGGAGGTGGGTCCTCACCGTGGTGCACCCACACCTCATAGCCTGGCATATAACCGTTCTTGCAAATATGTATCGACATAGTCCTCCTGTCAAGGAAATTAATGTTCCGACACTTGCTACAAGGGCACCTAACATCGGTTCCAGTCTCTGACCGAGCAAAAGCATGGTCGAGAAAAGCATCAGTCTTGGCAACCCACTCACTTGATAGAGCACCTCTTTTCTTCCAACCTTCATACATCCATCGACGATTCTCCTCCATACTAGATACGAGACGTTAACTTAATTAGATAAGTAATGCACGGACCATCCGTTTTTATGAAGAAATCACGCCTCTACATCTGTAGGAAAGGATAGGTCCTAAACCCACCCAGAAGTGACCGACGAGCCCGTGTTTATGACAAGACATGTGGTCGTGCGAAATTTCGGCAGCATAACCCCGCTGTTCTCCAATCGCACGCCTAAAAATGGTGCAATTGGAGAACAGAGGGGTTATGCTGCCGAAACTAAGCAGGAGCACATGCTTTTGTCATAAACAAGGACTCTGTCGGTCAGCCCGAGGCTGTCCAATAAAGGGACAATTCCGGCCCAACATACCTCACATGCGTCGCTTGTAAGGTGTGTTGGGCCGAAACGGGTGACGCCTAGGTTTCATTTGTTCACACTACGATACACTATGATTAACTAGAATCATCGTGCATTATTAAATAATTAAACTAATAAACCACCAATACAATATTACATATGAAATAACATTGTAATGGATGACAAATCATATAAAATGACCTTATTCCCGAGGGCATAATAATTACCCTCAAAAATTAAAAATTTAAATTATCTAAAGCACCACTAAATGAACTAAAACAAGCTAATTAAATTACATAATCAAATTTTGGCCGTCGGACATAACAAACTAAACAATCAAATACATGAATACATACAATTCTAATCAAATACATGAATACATACAATTCTAAGAAACAATGTTAAGAATACTCACTTAGCGGTAGTTGTGGCAATGCCGTTGGCAAGGAGCAGCAGCGCGGGAGACACCGGACAGCGGGCGTGGGGAGCCGGACGGGGCTGGCGCACGGTGGCCGGCGGCGGGCGCACGGGGCGGCGGCGGGCGCTCGGTGAGCGCGCTGGCGCGGCGGCGATGGGCACGGCGGCGAGGCGACGGCGCGGAGAGAGAGAGCAGCGAGCGCGAGAGAGAAATGAAAATTGAAACGGCCCTGGCGTCGTTACCTTGAAATCAGTAATCTCCGACGGCTACGCTGCCAGCCGTCGGACATAAGCTTATATCCGACGGCCTCGTACACAGCCGTCGGAGATAAACAGTATTTCCGAGCGCCCGTTGTGGCCGTCGGACATAACCTTATCTCCGACGGCCGACTACGAGGCCGTCGGAGATAAGATGGCCGTCGGATGTTTGTTAGTTTACTGTAGTGTCGGTGATGATGCTTACAAATAAAAAAGGCTTTGGGAACTCTAAATTTATAGCAAGAAAAAGTTTAGTACGTTTAACCAGAGAATATTTAGTACATGTTCTTAAAACTGGGAACCCTAAACTTCTAGACGTAAATGAAAAAAATCTTTTAGTATATATAGATTCTTTACTAGAACCGATACTAAACACGTCTATGTTTTTAGCGACAGATTGATGATCTTGAGTTCTGATTGGTGTTTTTAACCAGTACTAAAGATATCTGTCTACATTAGTACCGATTTGTTTCTCAAACCGGTACTAATAAAGACTAGATATTTGTACCAGATGCATGGAGACACCAACCGGCGGTACTAATGTGCTCTGCACTGAATAGTATTGAAACCATGACTCATGCTTGGATCGGTACCGATTTTAAAACAACTGCAACAAAAGTTGATGGACAAAATCCCCGTGCTCCTCTAGTGAGACCTATATTATTAGACGTTCATTAAAACAGTGTATATTATTTTAATATTTTTTACATGTAGGTGCTCTCTTGGATACATTGTGACATCTTTTAACACTATGTATTAAGAAAACTAGTTCGTCAACTAGTGCTCCCGCACGGCCTAGCGTCTAAAATATATATAGGTATCTGTAGTGTGTTGTTGATGAATATAATCTACGGTCCATGCAGTTAATTAAATTGCTTATCTTGTTTGCTCATATTTGTTCCATTCCCCGTACAATAAACACGTACAGATATATAATCTTATCATGTCTTAGGACCAATTTATTTAGAATTATAATATATTTAGATTATGTAACCTAAATTATTTTAAACTAATATTGAGGACAAATAAGTTAGATTATATAATACGGATAGATTACAATCTCGAACAAAGACAGCCTACTGGATTTTCTTTTGTTTTGTTTCATCGATCGCAACTATTTCACACTGAATCTAATAGACATACATGGACATATATGCACAACAGTAAAAGATAAAATTTCTGACAGTCAAAGTCGTCAGAATAAAAACCTAAACCATCAGAAATAGCTTATTTCCGATAGCCAAAGACTTATGTCCAACGACACTTGTCCCTCGGTCGTAATGGGTAGAAAATAAGGCTATTTCCGACGGCAACAGTCGGAAATAGCTTATGTCCGGCCGTCGGCATTTACTTAAGGTAACGGCCGTAACGGCCGATGGTGGGTCTCGTCGCGCTAATGTCCTACGGCCCAATGCTAAGTCGTCGGAGACAATACAATGCTATGTCCGATGGCTTAGAGTTGGGCCGTCTGACTTAATTCGATGCTATGTTCGACGACTTAATAAAGTCGTCGGACATAATACTTTTCAATAGGGACAAAAAATCCATATTTTTTTTGTTTATTTCTTACATTTACAGACAAAACACAGATTTCATATGTACATAGATTTCATATACACAATTACAACCACACATTCACATTCACATTCATAATTATATTCACAAACATCGATTCACATTCGCATTCACATTCTCAAACATCAACTCACATTCACAAACACATTGCAAGAAGTCTTTGACATCAACATATAGTTCCAACATCCGTCACACATAAAATCTTCATAGGTCGACATTCACATAATATCTTCATAGTTCGACATTCACATAGTCTTTGACATCAACAAAGACATAGTTCCAAATCAAACACATTTGAAGAACTATCACACATATCTGTCACCTGGTTGGTTGGATTTGTAGCCACTTCCTCCGGCTGGACTCTAGATGTTGAAAATGTTGTTCACCCAAGAAGTCGAGACGTCGTCTTGACCAGACACATCTCCAGGTGTGGCAACTAAAGCGGGAGGTGTCTCAAAGCTCTGTAACACACGCACATGAAATATTAACCACTAAGTTCTTCATTTTAACACATAAGGCATATATGAACATAGCACACACGCATATGTGTACATACCACAGGGAATTGTGACAGAGGGGGAGGCGAGAGCATTGGCGACGGCAGTGCAAGGTCCGGAGGCAACATCCAATATGTTGTCATCAGGACACCCACTTGTTATGCCAGTACTACAAATTAGATACAGGCAATTGTGGAGAACATAAGGTACACATCTTGCTTATGTCCGACAGCCACAAAGGGTCATCGGCAGTTAACTAAGGTAACGACCGATGGTGGGTCCCGCAACGCTAATGTTCGACGGCCCAATGCTAAGCCGTCGGACATAATACAATGCTATGTCAGACGATTTAGAATTGAGCCATCGGACTTAATTCGATGCTACGTCAGACGACTTAATAAAGCAATCGGACATAATACTTTTGAGTAGGGGCCAAAAAACCCCCTATTTTTTGTCCATTTCTTACATTTACAGAAAAACACACATTTCATATATACATAGATGTCGGCGTTTCGACCCCGGGGGTCCCTGGACCGACGAGTAAATTGTCGCCGCGTGTCCCAGCCCAGATGGGTCGGCGCGAGACGGAGCACGAAGGGGGGAAAGAAAGGAGGAGACAGGCGAAAGGGGAAACCCGCGGCCTTCGTGTTGTCCTGCGCCCAGGTCGGGTGCACTTGCAGTAGGGGGTTACAAGCGTCCGCGTGGGAGAGAGCGAGGGACTTTACGCGTCGTCCCGTCCTCCCGCGCGGCCAACCTTCTCGTAAGAGAGCCCTGGACCTTCCTTTTATAGGCGTAAGGAGAGGGCCCAGGTGTACAATAGGAGATGTAGCAGTGTGCTAATGTGTCTAGCAGAGAGGAGCTAGTGCCCTAAGTACATGCCGTCGTGGCAGCCGGAGAGGTTTTGGCACCCTGTTCATGTGATGTCGTGGCCGTCGGAGGAGCGCTGGAGCCTTGCGGAAGGACAGCTGTCGGGGCTGTCGAGTCCTTGCTGACGTCTCCTTGCTTCCGTAAGGGGCTGAGAGTCGCCGTCGTCATGGAGCACGCGGGGCGCCATCATTATTTGTTTACCGGGGCGAGCCAGATGGGACGCCGGTCTTGTTCCCCGTAGCCTGAGCTAGCTAGGGGTAGGGTAATGATGGCCCCCCTGTGACGTGGTCGGTTCGAGCCCTGGGTCGGGCGAGGCGGAGTTTCCTCCGAGGTCGAGGTCGAGTCTGTCTTCCAAGGTCGAGGTCGAGTCTGAGCCCCGGGTCGGGCGAGGCGGAGACCGTCGTCTGAGACCAAGGCTGAGTCCGAGCCCTGGGGTCGGGCGAGGCGGTGTTCGTCGTCTTCCGGAGCCGAGGCCGAGTCCGAGCCCTGGGGTCGGGCGAGGCGGAGTCCGACCCCTAGGGTCGGGCGAGGTGGAGTCCGTCGTCTTCCGGAGCCGAGGCCGAGTCCGAGCCCTGGGGTCGGGCGAGGCGGAGTTCGTCGTCTTCCAGAGCCGAGGCCGAGCCCGAGCCCTAGGGTCGGGCGAGGCGGAGTTCTTCGTCTTCCGGAGCCGAGGCCGAGTCCGTGCCCTGGGGTCGGGCGAGGCGGAGTTCGTCGTCTTCCGGAGCCGAGACGGGGGCCGAGCCCTGGGGTCGGGCGAGGCGGAGCTTCCTATGGCGCCCGTGGCCGGACTTGGCTGCTGTCAGCCTCACTCTGTCGAGTGGCACAGCAGTCGGAGCGACGCAGGCGGCGCTGTCTTCTTGTCAGGCCGGTTAGTGGAGCGGCGAAGTGACTGCGGTCACATTGGCTCTGTCGACTGAAGGGCGCGCGTCAGGATAAGGTGTCAGGCCATCATTGCATTAAATGCTCCTGCGATATGGTCGGTCGGTGTGGCGATCTGGCCAAGGTTGCTTCTCGGCGAAGACTGGGCCTCGGGCGAGCCGAAGGTGTATCCGTTGCTTGAGGGGGCCCTCGGGCGAGACGTGAATCATCCGGGGTCGGCTGCCCTTGCCCGAGGCTGGGCTCGGGCGAGGCGAGATCTTGTCCCTTGAGTGGACCGAGCCTTGACTTAATCGCACCCATCAGGCCTTTTCAGCTTTGTGCAGATGGGGGTTACCAGCTGAGATTAGGAGTCTTGGGGGTACCCCTAATTATGGTCCCCGACAGTAGCCCCCGAGCCTCGAAGGGAGTGTTGATACTCGCTTGGAGGCTTTTGTCGCACTTTTTTGCAAGGGGACCGACCTTTCTCGGTTGCGCTTCGTTTCGGTGGGTGCGCGCGAGCGCACCCACCGGGTGTAGCCCCCGAGGCCTTGGAGGAGTGGTTTGACTCCTTCGAGGTCTTAGTGCGTTTCATGATGCTTCGGCCGGTCTGGTTGTTCCCTCATGCGAACTGGCCGTAGCCCGGGTGCACAGTCGAGTCCCAAGTTCTCGGGCTGGTATGTTGATGCTGTCAACGGTTTGGTCGGAGCCGGGTTTGCGAGAGCAGCCCCCGAGCCTCCGCACAGAGCGAGAGGATGGTCAAGGACAGACTCGGCTTTTTACATACGCCCCTGCATCGCCTTTCCGCAAGGAGGAGGGGGGAAAGTGCCATGTTGCCCTCGGAGGGCACCGAACATGGTGTCTCCAGCAAGATGTTAACGGGTAATCCGAGTGGACGCCCGTGCCCCATTTGTTAGGGTCAGCTAGTGGCCCGGAGGCGCGCTCCAAAAGTACCTACGGGTGATTTGCCGGACCCGGTCCCTTTTTGACGGGGTCCGAGGGCTCGATGCCTCCTTCTGGTGGGATTCTGTTACAAAATCGTTCCCGTTGGTCTCGGAAATGTCCTAGGGTACCTCGGGAGCGTAGCGCGAGCCTCGGTTATGTATCGAACGTACCTCTGAGGCGGCTGTCGAACCCTTCGGGGGCCAGCCTACGAACCCCTGATCAGTAGTGGGCGTGGAGCCTGAGTGGCTTGAGGCAGTCGTTGAACCCTTCCGAGGGGCCACCCTTCAAACCTCTGACCAGTAGTGGGCGCGGAGCCCGAGTGTTCTGAGACGACTGTTGAACCCTTCCGAGGGGCCAGCCTTCGAACCTCTGATCAGTAGGGGGGGGGCTCGGGGCCCGCTTCCTTCGCGGAGAAGGATCCCTTTCGAAGTATCCCCTTTCCCGGTCCCTGTGGCAAGAGAGAGAAAGAGGAAGTGGAAAAGGATACGAAATCGAATGACGTGGCGCACCTTTTTTGACGCGGTCATTATGGCGGAGGTGAAGCGTCGCCTGCTTCGCCTGCCAAAGGTGCCGCCTGTCCTGCCGCAGAGTTAATGCGACGGGACGAGTGGTTCACGGGGCGGCCATTGTGCGTGTGCGAGCTGTTCGAGGAACGGGCGTCTTGCTTTGAGTTTTGAATCTCGCGGCGGGTTCGGGCGAAGTGTTGAACGGGTCTCGCCTGGGCCTTTATATATTCGGGAGAGGGACCGGTGATGGTTCTTTACTCTACTGCTCGCCTCCCACTTAGGTTTTCGCAACCCGAGGGAATAGCCAGAGAAAGGAAACCGCGTACCCAGTCCTTTCCGCCGCCACCTCCTCTGCTTGGTGATGGCCGACCGGGTGACCATTGTTTCGCCGCGCGACCCGTGGCCTTTCTCCACCATCACGGCGGATGACCTGGAGGCCCTTGTTGCTGAGGGTTTGCTTCGCCCTCTCTCCAGTGACTCGCAACCAGAGTGGATGGCCCCTCCGAGCGGAGCCGCCCCGTCCCCGCCGCCGGGGTATGTGGTGAGCTTCGTCTCCTTTCACGAGCGGGGGTTCGGAGTGCCGGCAAGCCGTTTTATGCGGGCGATTCTGCACGTCTATGGGGTGGAGCTGCACAACCTCAGTCCCAACTCCATCTCGCAAGCCGCCATCTTCGCGGCAGTTTGTGAAGGATACTTGGGGATTGACCCTCACTGGGACCTGTGGACCCATCTCTTCTCAGCGGAGCTTTTTGCCTCGCCGACGGGGGAAAGAAGGGTCCGCATGGCGGTGCGGGCCGGTGGCTGCATCCTCCAGCTGAGGCAGGCGTGGGCGCTGCAGTACATCCCCGCCATCCTTGCGTCTTCGAACAAAGGGTGGCAGCGCCGGTGGTTTTATCTCCGAAATGATGATGGGAGGCTCCCGTCGTTTTCTCAGCGAGTGGTGACCGCCGCCGCCGATAACTGGCGCTACGGGACCCCGCGCGACAGACAGAAGAATCTCCAGCCCCTTCTGAAGGCCCTGGAGGAGCTGCAGAAAGGAGGGCTCACCGCTGCGGGGGTGGTTGCCACCATTCATCGCCGGAGGGTGCTCCCCTTGACGGAGCGGCGGCTGCCGCTTTGGGAGATGATGCCGGGGGTCGACTTGGAGGGTTTGCGGATGTCCTCTGATCCCCTTCCCGTCGACGACCTCCACATGCGGGTAGCCGGTACGGTAGGGAAGTCAGACGCCGGCGACCTTTCCCAACTTTTGATGCGTCCCGATCGCAGGTGTGTCTCCCTGGTGAGTGTCTGCTCCTTCTCTCCTCCCGTGTCGGATTGTCCTTGATTCTCATAGCTGAGGCTTTTCGTTCGTTTCCAGGAGGTAGGGGCTCACAAGCCTTCCCTGCCACCGGTCCCGGAGGACGCGGTGGACCGAGCTGCGCGGAGGGTCGCCGCGGAGAAGAGGAAGGAGAAGAAGGACGCGAAGAAGGCTCGGGACCGCGAGCGGACGCGGGCTCGGGACGCCTTGGAAAGGCTCCGTTGTCGGCAGGAGAGGGATGGGCTCCCAAGGGAGCCATCGCCGGAGACATCTGACGATGACGACGACGATGAAGACGATGATGAAGACGACGACATGGCTGCCCGCCTCGGCCTCAGCCCGGATCTGAGGCTGGGCCTAGGGCCGTCAAGCCAGCCCCCGAGCGGGCTGGTGCCGTCGGTATCCGGAGCCGGGACGTCGGGGTCCCGGTACTTGACCCCTCGGCCGAGGTAATTGAGGTGACCCCAGGGAGTCAGGACAAGCTGCCTGTTCCCCGAGAACCGTTGCCCGTGCCGACTGCGCAGGAGGGCGATCCTCGGGTAGTCGTGGCTGCGCCTGGGCAGTCCATCCCCCGGGTGCCTCAGGCGCCCAAGGCGAGGACGGTACCAAAGCCGGCAGCGGGGCAGACCTCGGTGGTACCTTCGGGGATCGAGGTGCGAGAGACCTCCCCACAGGCACGATTGATCATGGCCCGGAGCGGGTAAGTGTCTTAGGATATCTTTGTCCTGGCTCCTCCTTCGTATGTCCTGATCCTGATTTTCCCTTTCTCCTTAGCAAGCGGAGGCACGGTTCGACCGGTCTGGCTCCCCGGAAGGTCCTCAAGACGACGTCGGCTTCTGCAGCTAGTGCCGCGCCGGGCCTCGGAGGCCAACTGACCCCCTCGCAAGACGCCCCAAAGCGAGGGGCTCAGGCGGCACCAGTTGCAGTGGGGTTAGCCCTCGAGGCTGACTCCTCTGTCGAGGCGGCCGTCGCGCTGGGGGAGGCCACTGGCGCGGCTGTGGCCTTGGGCCCACCAGACGTATTGCCGGCGCTGGCATCGGCTTCCGCCGAGGCCGTTGCCATTCTGGCCGTGGAGCCACCCGTCTCCGCCGATGCTGAGATGGCCGAGGCGTTGCTGCCTGTTGCCTCGGAAGAGGGGGGCGTGGAACCGTGACCCATTCTGGGGAGCGACAGCCTCGTCCCCGCGCGCCGCAGTCCCGACGGGCGGCGTTAGTCACTCCGGTTCTGGACCAGTGGGGCTTCGGATCCTCTCTTCATCCTCGACGATGAGCGAGAGGAGCAGTCTTGGGACGAGCTTCGTGAGTGCACCAAGGCGACGGTGGGGTCGCTTCGATCAACCTTGGAGGTCCTTCGCAGGGGCGTTCCCAAGATCCTCCAGGTAATGAGTTCAAGCATACATTTCGCGTGATCAAGGCATTCTTTGTGACGCCCTGCTTCCTTTCCTCAGGATCTAACGGATCTGAGCGCCGCCAAGTCGTCGTTCATCCGCCACGAGGCCGATGTCTGGGGCTCGCTGCGGTCCCTGAGGACCACGCTTGCCGGGGCTACCGAGCACCTCTCCCAACGGAGCGCCGAGGTGGCGGACCTTCGGTTGCTCTGTGTCGATCTGGGAGCGGAGGCAGCGGCGGCTCGCGTAGAGGCCCAGCGGCAGCGGTCGGAGCTTGGCTAGGTCATCGGCGAGCGGGACCAATCTTGGAGTCGGGCCGCCGAGGCTGAAAGCCGGGCTGAGGCTCTTGGAGTCCAGTTAGCCGAGGCGTCTGCTCGGGCCGGAGCCCTTGCAGCAGACCTAGCCGTGGCTCAAGCCGCATCCTCGGAGCAGCGTGCCCGAGCCGAAGGTATGTCTTGGCTGTTTTAAGATTTTGATTCCGCTTTGTTCCTCAACTCATGTTTGAAGCCTTCTGCTTTGGTTGTTTGCAGAGCTCGAGTCTGCCCTTGATGAGTCCACCAAGGCACTCGCCCAGGCGGCCGAGCTGAGGGAGGCCGACCACGCGGCTATGTCCGAGGCCATCTCGGCCTTTTGCCGGGTCTTTGGTTCCGACGACGTCCCCTCGGGAAGCTTCCCTCAGAGTCGCCTGCAGGCCTTGGGTGACCACGCGCACGGCAGACTCCTCGAGGCGCTGCATCACGGTGTCAGGCGGGCCTTCGCCGTGCTCGCTTCCCACTACGACGTGGATCTGGAGCGGGTCAGCGAGGGGTATTGCCTCTCCGACGAAGATGAAGCTGCCCTGGCCGAAGTCCAGAGGCTCGACGTGGCCGCCGCGGGCCCAAGCGCGGTGCTAGCAACCACCTTCGAGGCAGAGATCCTCCCGCTTGTGCCGTCATCCGAGGCCGGAGCGGATCTTGCCGAGGGTGGGGATGAAGCCGAGGGTGCGGCTCCTTCTCCGGGCGACGCCTGATTCTGCCGGAGCAGTTTATTTTGAATGCATTTGTGTAACGCCCTGAATTTGGGGGTAGAATTTTTTTCTTCTTTTCTCTCACCAAATTCAGGCGTTACCCTTTTCTTTTCTCGTTCCCTCGCTAAACCTTGATCTTTTCCAAAGTTAGCGGGGTTTGGTTTGGAATTCCCGTGTAAAGAAAAACCCTAAATTATGTTATGTTGTTTGATGCACCATGCCGAACTATGCATTCTTTGATTGCTTAGAAATGTAAGTGCATTCATCTAGGAAGATCGGATTTCGAAAAGGAGAAAAACCTTTTCTTTCTTTTTCTTTTTCATTCTCTTCCTCCTCCTTTTTCTCTCTCCCGCGCCGTGGGCCGCCCGGCCGGCCCAGCCCCCCCCCCCCCCCCGCGCGCCCCCCTTTTGGGCCCAGTTGGCCCAGCCGCCCCTCCCTCTTCCCCCAAATCCCTCTCTCTCCCTCCCATTCTCCCTCCCTTTCTCCCATTTTCTCTCTAGCCGCCGCCCCTGCCCTAGCCGCCGCCCCTGCTCGTTGCCGGTTCGGCCGCCCGTCCCCGTCCCCGGTGAGGTCCCCCTCCCCCTCTCCTCCCTTCCCTCTCCCCTCCTCTTCCCCCTCCCCGGCCCAACCGCCGCCCGGCTCGGCCGCCCCATGGCCGGCTCGGCCGCCGCCGCCCCTGCGCGCCCTGCCCCGCCCCTGGCCGGCTCGCCCCTGGCCGGCTCGGCCGCCCCTACGCCCCCTGCCCTGCCCCCTGGCCGGCTCGGCCGCCCCGTGCCCCGCGCCCGCGCCCTGCCCAGCCGCCCCTGCCCCAGGCCGGTTCAACCGCCCCCTGGCCGGTTCAACCGCCCCCCCTTTATTTATTTATTTTTTTATTTTATTTTATTTTATTTCATTACTGTTATATATTTTATTTTAGGCAGGTTAATCATTGTTCATGTTATTGAAATAGGAAACTTAATTTGGAATTCCGTTACGCTAGTTGATTCATATAATCAATTGTTTATCGAGTTCAATGTTGATCAACTAAAAATGACTAGGTTTCTATTAGTGCATATAACTAAATTCTTTTGTTAGAACCAATTGTAACTAATCATTAGTGCATAAGCTTTAACCCCTGCGAGACCTTTCCCTGTTTCTTTCTAACCTTAACGAATGCGATGTCGAATGTCATACTTGATGCATATTTACTTTATTTGTCCCCTTGTGTGGTGTACTGTTTGTTTCCTAATTTGAATGGATGTATGTATGTATGCTTGCAATCGCATAGAGAACGATCCGGTCGGAGAACCTGAAGAACTCGCAGGAGAAGCCCCTGAGCAGCAGTCGGTTGGTGGAGGCAAGTGTCCTTTGACCTATCTCTGTCCTATTCATTCTTTAATTCACCTCCCGCATTACACATTTATACCTAAGGATTTACTAGCTTTTGTTATCCATGTCCTTGTTTACCTATTTGGGTCGGATTATTATTGTTTAGCTTCATGCTATTGCTCAAACTCTAATCAATGAACATGATGAGATGATAAATGATACGCTGTTTTCCCTTCTCTTATTATGATGTTGTACTTGTGGTCTTCAAGGGGGCTCGAGCGGTTTCTCGAGTGCCTCTCCGTAAGGACCTGTTCTATGGATGACCGCCCGGGAAAACAGTGCAACCATGAGGGTGGAGTGGGACGCCCTTAGCTGAATAATTAGAGGAACCGGGGTGTAGTTCGCTTAGCCGTTGTGCCGTCAATGGGGCTCGGTGTATGCGGCTCGCTCTGCCAAGGTTGATTTGTCCCTTGGGGAGGAGTGTGATGCATTTAGGAAACCTAACGGGCGGCTACAGCCCTGGGGAAATCTTTGTAAAGGCTACGTAGTGAGACCCTGCCTATTCACCTTGGTAGTGTTTAAGGGTTTGATTGGCCTGAGGCAAGAGAGAATCACGGCTTGTGGGTAAAGTGCACAACCTCTGCAGAGTGTTTGAAAACTGATATATCAGCCGTGCTCGCGGTTATGAGCGGCCAAGGGAGCTCCAGTGATTAGTGGTACTTGATCAGAGACATTTTGGTTTACAGATGACAATGAGGATGGTTATGATTATGCTTATGGTAATGATAAGTGGTATTCTTTCCGTTTGGAAAGGGTACTTTGGGTTAATAACTTGGGTTAATGCTAAAACTGGCTTTCTACTAGTAAATAATAAACTGACCAACTAAAAGCAACTGCTTGACTTACCCCCACATAAAGCTAGTCCACTACAGCCAAACAGGATACTTGCTGAGTATGTTGATGTGTACTCACTCTTGCTCTACACACCAAACCCCCCCCCCAGGTTGTCAGCATTGCAACCACTGCTCAGGAGAAGATGAAGCTGTGGAAGGAGACTTCCAGGAGTTCCAAGACTACGACGAGTTCTAGGTGTGGGTTAGCGGCAACCCCCAGTCGGCTGCCTGTGAAGGCCGCAGTTATCTACGTTTCGTTTTCGCACTTTGATTTATTGTAAGGACTATATGGACGTCTCAGACGCATGATGTAATCGACTACTATTTCCCTTTTTAATACTATTTTGAGCACTGTGTGATGATGTCCATGTTATGTAACTGCTGTGTACGTGAATAACTGATCCTGGCACGTACATGGTTCGCATTCAGTTTGCCTTCTAAAACCGGGTGTGACATAAGTGGTATCAAAGCCGTGCTGACCGTAGGACCGCTAACCTAGAGTAGAATGGTCGTTCTAAGGACTATAGACCTCTGTCCCTGCCTTGACTTTGGTACCCCTTCAAAAGTTGGTCATACTGACCAAACCTATGTTCTACTATATATTATACCTTGCTGAAAATTATGTTTTATTCTAATCCTTCATTTATTTATGATTCATTATTTGCTGGTCATATTAATTCTGTTCTCACTCTTTTGCTTGCGGTGTCTTTTGTAGATGGCTCGTCTTAGACACACTGCACGAAAGTCCGTCATCCCCTTCTTACCCTCCCGCCTTGCTGAGCGTCCGCTTCGCCGTCCCGTGGCCGGACAGTCCAGCCACTTGGAGAGACTGCACCACCGCCTACATGAGGAGCAGGAACGTCGACGACAGGAGCAGCAGGGCTCTTCTTTCTCGCTCCAGCAGGAGATAGAGTCTATGAGGAGCTGCTCTCCTGTGCTTCCCCTGGAGGCGCCCCCTGCACCACCACTAGGCGCCCCAGCTTCTGGAGTAGCTGCTGGAGGAGACCCAGACGACGGAGGTGGCGATGACAGCTTGAGCCACGACATTGACTTCCCTGCTGACCATGAGCCGGAAGGATGGGTTGCTCGACCCATCACTCGCGACGCTGCTCGCGGGTGTCACTTCCACGACGCGCTCGACACCCTGCTACGTCAGGCACTTGACCGGCGTACTTGGTCCATCGAGTATCGCTGTGTGGTCTACCAGCATAGTCGTGGGGTCTACCCGGACCGCTGGGAGGCGACCTGTTTGGTGCGCCGTCCGGAGAACAGTCTCCAGGGCGCGGAGGCTTGCTCAGAGCACTATTCTATCTCTGAGCGGGACTCAGCTGAGGCAGCCATGCAGGATGCTGCACGGCGTGCGCTTTCGCACTACTGCTCGGTTCTCGGTGGGGTAGCTGACGGTCTCGACCTGAAGTATTACCCCCGCCGTCCATCTGGCAGCACAGGAGGCGTGATTGTTTCACCTGCTGGTGAGGACAATCCTAGGTTGAGCAGCACAGTCAACCTAGCCGCCGTGCTAAACACGGAGCTGGACCATGCATTAGACGAGCTGAGTAGGGCTCGTGCTGAGATCGCCCTGCTGCGGGCTGAGCGTGCGGAACGTCGTCACCTGGATGATGGTTCCCCCGCTCCCGTTGGGACTCAGCACCCGTACCGCTCACCTCGGCGTGGACTCCAGTCTTATGGCAATCCCGACTGCAAGACCAAGATAAATCTAGGACCATAGATCGTTAGAGTTGGATCTTGTAATTAATACAAAATATATACGTGGAAGCTACAGTCTTAGCGTTAGTCTCGGTTTTAGTTAGTCTTAGTTAGACAGGGTAGTTTGCTATATCCTGTGCATTTATGTTTGTCATGATGAACTATGTTTGGTTTGGATTTTTGTAATGACTGTCACCAGAGTGTGGGTACCCCCTGCATTTTGGTTTACAAATTATGTTAATGGAGTTAGTTATATAGTTGGGAAACCTTTATTCCACTTTCCTCTTTATCTGAGAAGCTGTGTGGTCTGTGTTGGAGATCAGTGAAGATGCTCATCTATTCAGTGCTGTTGAAGAATTCTATACTCTTTTCTTATGCTGCAAGATTTGCCAGATCAGTTCTGATGCGTGGTTGCATTCTGTAGATGTCAGAGAACAGGCGCAGAGGAGGAAGGCGTGCTCAGCAGGAGCGAGCCGCTCCGCAGGATGAGGTGCCCCAGCAGCAGCACCTGCCACCCCCGCCCCCGATGTCCATCGAGCAGATGTTTCTGATGCAGACTCAAGCAGTTCAAGCCATCAGTTAGACTCTGGCCGCCATTCAGCAGCAGCAGCAGCAGCAACAGCAGCAAGCACCACCCCAGCCTCAGATGCCTCAGATGCCCAGAGACAAGCGTGCTGAATTTATGAGAGGCCATCCCCCAACGTTCGCTCACTCTTCTGACCCCATGGATGCTGAAGATTGGCTGCGCACTGTGGAGCGGGAGTTGCATACCGCTCAGTGCAATGACAGGGAGAAAGTCTTGTATGGTCCCCGTCTGTTGAGAGGAGCAGCCCAATCATGGTGGGAGTCTTACCTCGCCACCCATGCCAACCCCGATGCCATCACCTGGGAAGAGTTCAGAGGTAGCTTTCGTCAGTACCATGTGCCTGCAGGTCTGATGACAGTGAAGAAGGAGGAGTTCCTGGCCCTTAAGCAAGGGTCATCATCTGTCAGTGAGTATCGAGACAGGTTTCTGCAGTTGTCTTGCTATGCTCCTGAAGATGTGAACACCGACGCCAAGTGACAGTACCGTTTCTTGAGAGGCTTGGTTGACCCTCTTCAGTACCAACTGATGAATCATACCTTCCCGACATTTCAGCACCTGATTGACAGAGCAATCATGACAGAAAGGAAGCGTAAGGAGATGGAGGATCGTAAGCGCAAGATCAGTGGACCCCAGCCTGGAAGCAGCAGCCGCCCTCGTTTCTCAGGCAATCAACCTCAGCAGTTCAGGCAGAACCAGCGTCCACCTCAGCAGCATCAGCAGTTCCAAAGGCAGTATCCTCAGCATCAGTACCAGAACCGTCAGAGCAATCAGTCAGGAGGTCAGTTTGAGAGGCAGAATCAGCAGGCACCTCGTCTTCCTGCCCCAGCAAACCAGCAGAACAGTCAGGCAGCACCAGCTCAGGTTGGAAACAGAGCATGTTTCCACTATGGAGAGCAAGGCCACTGGGTGATGCAATGCCCGAAGAAGGCAGCCCAGCAGTAGTGAGGCCCCAATGCCCCAGCAAAGCAGAATGTGCCTCAGCCTGGAGCAGGCAATCGCTCTCAGCCGCGCTATAATCATGGAAGGCTGAACCACTTGGAGGCTGAAGCAGTTCAGGAGACCCCCGGCATGATAGTAGGTATGTTCCCAGTCGACTCCCATATTGCAGAAGTGTTATTTGATACTGGAGCAACGCATTCTTTCATTACTGCATCGTGGGTAGAAGCACATAATCTTCCAATTACTACCATGTCAACCCCCATTCAAATTGACTCAGCCGGTGGTAGAATTCGAGCTGATAGCATCTGTTTGAATGTAAGCGTGGAAATAAGGGGGATAGCGTTTCCCGCCAACCTTATAGTAATGGGTACTCAGGGAATATATGTCATCCTAGGGATGAATTGGCTAGATAAGTATCAGGCAGTTATCAGTTGTGATAAAAGGACAATCAAGTTGGTGTCCCCACTAGGAGAGGAAGTGGTGACCAAGTTAGTCCCGCCTGAGCCGAAGAAAAGAAGTTGTTATCAGATGGCTGTCGATAGCAGTGAAGCAGACCCAATTGAGAGTATCAAGGTTGTGTCTGAATTTCCAGATGTGTTTCCAAAGGATTTACCGGGTATGCCACCAGAGCGGAAAGTTGAGTTTGCCATAGAGCTTCTTCCTGGAACCGCCCCTATCTTCAAGAGAGCTTACAGAATATCCAGACCAGAGTTGGTTGAGCTTAAGAAGCAGATTGATGAGCTGTCAGAGAAAGGTTACATCCGGCCAAGCACCTCGCCTTGGGCCGCCACTGTCTTGTTCGTGGAAAAGAAAGATGGCACCAAAAGGATGTGTATCGATTATCGAGCTTTGAATGAAGTCACGATCAAGAACAAATACCCTTTGCCCAGAATAGAAGATCTGTTCGACCAGTTGAGAGGAGCCAGTGTGTTCTCCAAGATCGATCTGAGGTCAGGTTATCATCAGCTCAAGATCCGACCTTCGGACATTCCGAAGACGGCATTCACTACCAAGTATGGGTTATATGAGTTCACAGTGATGTCTTTTGGTTTGACCAATGCACCAGCGTTTTTCATGAACTTGATGAACAGCGTATTCATGGATTATATTGATAAGTTCGTGGTGGTATTCATTGATGACATTCTGGTTTATTCTCAAAGCGAAGAAAAACATGCAGATCATTTGAGGATGGTATTGCAGAGATTGCGAGAGCACCAGTTGTATGCAAAGTTGAGCAAGTGTGAGTTCTGGATCAGTGAAGTCCTGTTCTTGGGTCACATAATCAACAAAGAAGGATTGGCTATGGATCCGAAGAAAGTGGCAGACATTCTGAACTGGAAAGCGCCAACGGATGCTCGAGGAATCAAGAGCTTCATTGGAATGGCCGGATATTATCGGCGATTCATTGAAGGGTTTTCGAGGATTGCGAAACCAATGACAGCGTTGCTAGGCAACAAGGTTGAGTTCAAGTGGACCCAGAAATGTCAAGAGGCCTTTGAAGCGCTGAAAGAGAAGTTGACCACAGCGCCTGTCCTAGTCTTGCCTGATGTGCACAAGCCCTTCTCTGTGTATTGTGATGCTTGTAACACAGGTTTGGGATGCGTGTTGATGCAAGAGGGAAGAGTTGTGGCTTACTCATCCCGACAGCTGAAGGTTCATGAGAAGAACTACCCAATCCATGATCTAGAATTGGCAGCAGTGGTTCACGCACTGAAGACATGGAGGCACTATCTGTATGGACAGAAATGCGATGTTTACACAGACCACAAGAGTCTGAAGTACATATTCACTCAGTCAGAGTTGAACATGAGGCAACGAAGATGGTTAGAGTTGATCAAAGATTATGAGTTGGAGATTCATTACCATCCAGGCAAAGCAAACATAGTGGCAGATGCTTTGAGCAGGAAGAGTCAAGTCAATCTGATGGTCGCTCGTCCGATGCCTTATGAGTTGGCCAAAGAGTTTGACAGGTTGAGTCTCGGGTTTCTGAACAATTCGCGAGGAGTCACAGTTGAGTTGGAACCTACCTTGGAGCGAGAAATCAAAGAAGCGCAGAAGAATGATGAAAAGATTAGTGAGATTCGGCGACTGATCCTAGATGGAAGAGGCAAAGATTTTCGTAAAGATGCAGAAGGTGTGGTATGGTTCAAAGACCGATTGTGCGTTCCCAATGTCCAATCCATTCGGGAGTTGATCCTCAAGGAAGCTCATGAGATAGCCTATTCGATTCACCCTGGTAGTGAGAAGATGTATCAGGATCTGAAGACGAAATTCTGGTGGTACAGAATGAAGAGGGAAATCACAGAGCATGTGGCTATGTGCGATAGTTGTCGAAGAATTAAGGCAGAGCATCAGAGACCAGCTGGATTGTTGCAACCGTTGCAGATCCCTCAGTGGAAATGGGATGAAATCGGTATGGATTTCATAGTCGGATTGCCTCGCACTCGAGCCGGCTACGATTCTATTTGGGTAGTAGTGGACCGTTTGACCAAGTCAGCCCACTTCATACCTGTCAAGACCAACTACAGCAGTGCCGTACTGGCAGAGTTGTATATGTCTCGGATCGTTTGTCTTCATGGTGTGCCAAAGAAGATAGTGTCAGACAGAGGAACACAGTTCACCTCTCATTTCTGGCAGCAGTTGCATGAAGCCTTGGGCACACATCTGAATTTCAACTCAGCTTATCATCCGCAGACAGATGGCCAGACCGAAAGGACCAACCAAATTCTTGAAGACATGTTGAGAGCCTGTGCGTTGCAAGATCAGTCTGGATGGGATAAGAGATTGCCTTATGCAGAGTTTTCCTATAACAACAGTTACCAGGCCAGTTTGAAGATGTCACCATTTCAGGCGCTCTATGGAAGGAGTTGCAGAACTCCGTTGCAATGGGATCTGTTGGGGGCCTTCGACCTCCGAAGGTCCTCAAAAACATGACTTGACAATGTTTTCCGAGTGAATTATATGAACAGGTATCTTCGGACTCAGAATTATGAACATGGAGTACGATCAGGACGAAGCCTAAGCCAGACGAAGGGGGATTGAGATGAAGGACGGGCTGATTACCAAGCTGTACGAAGGATGGTGCACAGCCGAAGCTGTGCGCAGGAAAGCTTCGTCTCGATAGCAGAAAGGGGAACCGACTTAAAGATGAAAAGACTACTTAGGCCTTGACAGATTCCCATAAGTCATTAGCAAATGTAATGGGCATGAATGTAATTTTACATGGGCTGCGTCCCACGTCTATAAATAGATGAACAGTACTCCCGTACTGTTCACGCTGACTGGGCATTTGCTTTTGCGTCATCCTTGTACTTTCGTCTTCCTGCAATCCGAAGGTACACTTGTAATTTGAAGTCATTTCTATTGTTATATGATAATAAAATAGAAATGACATTGTGATAAAACCTAAATACTTATATTACTTTTTATGTTGCTTGTATGCCCTTCGTCATAGCTTATTGCGTTCATGAAGATATATTGTTTGCGACCTTCGTCCGGAACACATTGTATCCCGAAAGGAAATAATGTTTCAAAGGACGAAGGACCTTATCATTTAACACTTTCTATGTTGCCTTGTTCTTAATCTGAAGCATTTGAGAACAAGTCACCAACATTGGCGCCCACCTCCGGTGAACTCACTTCCACTTTGAGTTTTTTGAACACCTTCGGAAGCCATAGACCCTCGTTATGGCGCCGAAGAAAGCTTCAGCGACTAGGGCTGCAGCTCTGCATCCACTGGACCCCAACCAGGAGACTGTCTCTCTTCGGGAGGCCCAAAGCCAGAAGAGGAAGGCCGTCAGCCCGACGCTTCAGGAGGATTAGCTAGATCAAGAGATCAGGGATATGGAGATGCTTCATCAATAGGTACAAAGGAAGAAGGAAAAGATGGCCAGGCTAGCTGAGCTGCAAAGACAGATAGACGAAGCTTCCGAAGAAGTTCGCCATCTTACTCACGATGAGCAGAACAGAAGGCCTCAACAAAAAGACCTTCATCAGGAGGGCTTCTTCAACGAAGATGACTGGTATGACAATTTCCATCATGGAAATTTTGTTTTCGATGATGCTTCTCCCCTGTCCGCTGAGCTGCAGGCTACACCTTGGCCTCCGACCTACAAGCCACCCCAGCTTCCCATGTTCGATGGCCATTCAGACCCGAAGCAGTTTTTGATGAGCTACGAAGCAACAGTGTCTTCGTATGGTGCAATGCGGCAGTCATGGCAAAGTCTTTTGTTATGGCTGTCAGGAATGTTGCTCAGACCTGGTATTCCTCCCTTCGACCAGGAACGATCACTTCATGGCAAAAGCTGAAGGACATGTTGTTAACCAGCTTTCAAGGCTTTCAGACGAAGCCGGTCACTGCTCAAGCCTTGTTCCAGTGCACTCAGGATCATGAAGAGTACCTTCAGGCGTATGTCAGAAGGTTCTTGCGTTTGAGGGCGCAGGCACCGACGGTGCCCAATGAAATTGTTATTGAAGCCATGATCAAGGGGCTTCGTCCTGGACCTTCAGCTCAATACTTTGCTAGGAAGCCTCCTCAGACTTTGGAGAAGCTGCTCCAGAAGATGGACGAATACATTCGTGCCGACAATGATTTTCGCCAAAGAAGGGAGGAGGCTTTCAGATTCTCTGAAATGACCAGGGGCTTCAGAGGAAGATTCTACCCGAGGCATGTCAGGTCCATCCACAACTCTATTCAAAATGATGATAAGGGAAGTCAGCAGAACAGGCCACAGTGCTCCTCACAGGCTTCGGGGCAACAGCAAAATGTCTTCCGGCCACCAGCTCCAAGAGGCAGAGGCGCCAGGGGCTTCGGCGGAAGATTTGGAGATCAACCAAGGAGAGTATTTTGCTTATTCTGTGGTGAAAACAAGGGCCATACCACCAGGATGTGCCATGTTACCATCCAGAAGCAAAAGGAGCTAGCAGAAGCTGCAGCACAGCAGGGCCAGCCGAAGCAGGTCATGCATACTGCTTCGTACCATCAGCCTTACGTCCCAGAATACGTGGGCAACCACCCTGCAGTTTCTGTAGCTTCGGCAAGTCAACCTCAGGCTTCATGGCAACAGCCCCCGCCTCCACCACCGCTGCAACAAGGCCAATAGCCGGAAGGAAGCCAATATGTTCCACACCAAAGGGACCTCAGAGAACAATCCGAAGCTCGCACAGTCAATAGCACTGTGCCAGAGTCGAAGCACATTTATTGACAAATATCCTACCTTGATAGCAGTCTTTTCCATTTAGTTCTATTTTCTGTATAATAAAGAACAATTCAGTTTTCATGTAATAGTTTCGTTGTTGGTCACGAAGAAAACCTATTTTCCTCACAGGCTTAAGTTGCTGAAGCTTAAAAATTTACGATAACAAGGAGAACCTTCGAGTTATTGAAAATCTTTCGAAGCAACAAAAAGTCGTTCTAAAGAACGCAGAGTAAGTTGCCGAAGTTATAAAAAGCCGTTCCAAAGGGAGCGCAGTGTAAGTTTTCTGCTCCAAAGTCGTTCCTAAGGGAATGCAGAGCATACAGCAAAAAGTCAACGCTGATACCGCCTAAGTAAAAGGCGAAGAAGCTCCAAAGACGTTCCTAAGGGAATGCAGAGCTTACAGCGAAAAGTCAACGCTGATACCGCCTAAGTAAAAGGCGAAGAAGCTCCAAAGACGTTCCTAAGGGAATGCAGAGCTTACAGCGAAAAGTCAGCGCTGATATAAAGATATTTTATGTTTTACGGGGATATGTGTGTATCTTCGGAACAAATGTCATCTACATAACACAGCATCATCGCATCATTTTGCATAGCATAAGCATCATACATCATGTTGCATATGGCAAAAGAAGGGGACACAGTATCAACCTTCGGAAGGACGCTTTGAGAAAGTGAAAATTGTGTAAAGTCACGAGGGAATACAATGATGATCTACGGAATACAGCTTCGGAGAATGTTTTCACGAAGCATGGACGCGCTTCATCAGAGTAATATCGAAATTGTATAGCTTCGGAGAATGTTTTCACGAAGCATGGACGCGCTTCATCAGAGTAATATCGAAATTGTACAGCTTCGGAGAATGTTTTCATGAAGTGTGGACGTGATTCATCAGAATAGTATTAACGGAGAATGTCTTCTTCACGAAGCATGAAAAGAAGGGAAGGTGTTTTTTCGCCGAAGGCTCAAAAATGGTATGTATGTAGAATTTCATGCATCGTAAAGAATTGAATAATGAAAAGAGACTTGTATATTACATTCAAATGTACAAAATAGTACATAGATCACACTTCAAATGTTTTTTCTAATAACATTTAGTCTTCTCTTAGTACTACTTCGGCAGCCTCATTTAGAAGTTGTTCAACAACTTTATCCATGATAGCTTCGGCCATTTGTTTAATCTCGTCATCCCCTTTCGTGTGAGGGTCAGCAGACGATCCAGCAGGTTCTGAGGGAAGAGAATATTTCTACATTACTATTACAAACCGCGAACAAAGTTTGAAATAAAAATTACAACACAATAAGAACGACTAATTAATACCTATTTGCCCTTCGGGCTCTGTATTTTTTTCGGCAACCTCTGTCACTTTCCTGGCATCATGGATGCCTTTTTCACTCCTTTGAATAATTTCTTGCGCCATTTCTCGGCCGCCGTTGTCCCAGATATCAGTAAAGAATTTACCACCAACCATGCTTGCTTCGGCCGAGGGGTCTTTGATGTCTTCGGAGGATAAGGCAGCTTCGAACTGAGCTAAAGATTTTACATGCTCACAACCTTTCCTCTCCAAAACAGTAGCAACTCCTCTGGCGCCCGAAAAAGCGCAGATATCACCGCAGCTACTCAGGATTTCCTCGAAGGCCTCTGCTTCGTGGCTGATCCATTCCAGTGGACCTTCGGGATTGCCTCTTGAGAAATTTTCTTCACTAGAGAATGCGCCAACGCTGGCGAAGCTGGATTTTATCTTTTTGACGCATTCTATAGATTTAACATAGCATTTTCTCTGCGATGCATGAAGCTCCTTAACACTTATCTCTAAATGATTGGCCAGTTGATCGCTAAGCTCTCGTTTTGTTTCTTCAAGCATACGTTCCTCTTTAGCTCTAGCTAGTTGTTTTTGAAGATCTTTAATCTCACGTTTTTGGGCTTCGGCCTGGACCTTTGAGGCAGCTTCGTCCTTTTTTACCTTGTCTACCAATGTAAGCAGAATCTTATCCTTTTCCAGAGCTTCGTTTCTCAGTTTAATAACTTCTGACCGTAGGTTGTTGAACGCAATTTCATAGCTCTCATCTTCCGCACTCTTTTGTGCCCTTAATGCGTTGCTTAGGATTAAACCCTATATGTAAAAAAGTTGCTATAAGAAAAAAAGAATGAGTTACAAATTAAAAAAAAATTTCAAATGCCCAATTCCCATACCTTTAGGCTATTGTACGCAAGACTGTCCGCGAGATCCTCCTTCGTCATAGCACTTAATCCAGCTTCGAGCTTCGGGAATCCCATACTTCTAGCCATCTCCCGGCAGACAGTTAATTCTTTGTTATCAGGGAGGCAGTATAAGAAGTCATCTTCATTTGTCCCATTGAACACTACTGCCCCCTTCGGATATTTTAACTCTCTGGCATAGTGATTGGCTTCATAAGTCTCTTCTTCAGATAATTGCTTCCCCGAAGCATGTCGCACGATGTAATCATATATGTTGGACGGAGCTTCGGGGACGGCAGTGTCAAGTTCTTCAACCAAAACTGGTTTTGATATTTTTATTTGTTCGGTTTCCAGAGATTGTTCCTTGGTGGGCTCTGAAGGTCCAGCTTCAGCTTCAAGTTGTTGCTTCGAAGCTTCAGTAGACGCTTCAGCAAGTTCAACAGTCTTCTTTGGAGTTGTGCTTGAAGACTTAATTGTCTCCAAGACATCTAGCACGTTCACCATTCTTTTTCTTTTTGGGGTCACCGATGGGCCCTTTTGATTTTTTATTGTTTCAACATTTGCTGAAGGACTTAAGATTTCCAATATCTTTTGTCCTTCGATTCTCGGTTTTTCTGCCTTCTCTGCTGAAGGCGCTTCAGTTTTATCTTCTATCTTCGGCACTGGAGTTGGTTCTGAAGTTTCAGTGGCCAAAGAGGCTTCACCAATAAACTCAGGCACTGTGGCCGGCTCAATAAAACGCGCCCGGTGGGTGAGCACCTTCATCTTTTTCCTTTGCGGCGTTGGTTCACTAGTGGCAGCTTCTGTCGCGGGAGAAGCATTTTTTCTTTTACGGCCCAATACCGGATAGTGATAGTCAGGGTAGACAAACCCAACTGCGTCAAATACCCGGTTGATCCTTTTCTTCTTTCGGCCCCCGAAGGCTGCCGATAACGCAGTGTTCTCGGCCTTCGAATATGCCCCAAGCAGTTCGTCACTTAACGTTTCAATGCTTCTTAACCAATCATCATTAGGTTCAACAAACTTGTCCCCGTATTTGAATGTGTATTTCAGTTTGACCAGTCCACCTTCGTTAGACTCTTTGATGGTCTCCTTCGGCATTTCCCACATCTCTGTAAGTGGCCACACCCTGAAGGCGATATGCTCTTGAACCAAGTCTCTTGTCCCAAAAAAAGAGCAGACCACGCCGAAGGCTCTTTGGCATTCTTCGGCTGCTTCATCCATTTCAATCTTCGGCTTTCGGAGGCCGAAGCGTTGCCAAATAGGACGCATAATGATACTTTTAATATCTGCCTGTGCTGTCAAGTCATTCTTTACATAAAACCATTCTGTCATCCAGGCACCGGGCCACCTCTTCCGAAAGGTTGGCACGGGGCAGCTTGACCCGGTGCGGGCACCGAAGCTGTAACAACCAAAGTTGTTGTGATACTGTTCTTTCCCCCAGGGCTTCGTCTCATATAACAACTCATGAATGTTGCAAAAGCTTTTAGCATTTGGTTCCAAACCTTGGCTTCTTACAGCCCAGACAAAGATCCCCATTCTAATGATAGCTTCGGGAGTAATTTGATGAAGGTAGATTTGAAATGTCTTCAGGACTTCAACAACAAAGCTGCTTAGGGGGAATCGAAGCCCAGCCTTGAGAAAGCTTCGGAAAATTACGACTTCATCTTCTTCGGGGGTGGGAGAAGTTTTTTCTCCAGCATCAGCCCTCACAATAGACATATCTCGAAAATATCTCCCCCTCATATTGTCAATATGGCTCTGCTTAACAGTGGTTTTCCCGAAAACCGTGTGGCTTGGCCGCCATGGTCGATCTTCGGACTCTCCCCCACAGCTTTCTGCATCATAACTATCGCTGTCACCAGTATCTTCAGACAAACCCTCCAGAATTTCCTTGGTGATTTTTTCCGTATTAGTCTCCGCCATTGCTATAAGGAATCCCAAGTTCTTCTCTTCGTCGAGACTCAGCTTCATCTCAGCGGTGACCTTCTTATCTTCAGACATCTTCGGAAACACTAAAAACTGTTTTCAAGGCCGAAGCTTCAAAAACCAAAAGATCAGCAAATCTTAGTGCGCAAGAGCTAAAAATTTAGTAAGCGGGAGCAGATGGCAAGAAAGCGTACCAAACAAATTGTGGCGGGCCTCTATTTATACACTCCATATAACGGAAACTGTGTGGTCCCGCGTGTCAGTGACTTTTGCTATTCTAGCAAAGGGAAGGTGTTTTTTCGGACCTTCGGCTTAAGGCCTTCGTCCATATCGCAATCTGAATTTATCATTAACAAATTAATATTGCGAGGGGCTACTGTTGGGGGCCTTCGATCTCCGAAGGTCCTCAAAAACATGACTTGACAATGTTTTCCGAGTGAATTATATGAACAGGTATCTTCGGACTCAGAATTATGAACATGGAGTACGATCAGGACGAAGCCTAAGCCAGACGAAGGGGGATTGAGATGAAGGACGGGCTGATTACCAAGCTGTACGAAGGATGGTGCACAGCCGAAGCTGTGCGCAGGAAAGCTTCGTCTCGATAGCAGAAAGGGGAACCGACTTAAAGATGAAAAGACTACTTAGGCCTTGACAGATTCCCATAAGTCATTAGCAAATGTAATGGGCATGAATGTAATTTTACATGGGCTGCGTCCCACGTCTATAAATAGATGAACAGTACTCCCGTACTGTTCACGCTGACTGGGCATTTGCTTTTGCGTCATCCTTGTACTTTCGTCTTCCTGCAATCCGAAGGTACACTTGTAATTTGAAGTCATTTCTATTGTTATATGATAATAAAATAGAAATGACATTGTGATAAAACCTAAATACTTATATTACTTTTTATGTTGCTTGTATGCCCTTCGTCATAGCTTATTGCGTTCATGAAGATATATTGTTTGCGACCTTCGTCCGGAACACATTGTATCCCGAAAGGAAATAATGTTTCAAAGGACGAAGGACCTTATCATTTAACACTTTCTATGTTGCCTTGTTCTTAATCTGAAGCATTTGAGAACAAGTCACCAACAGGATCAGCCTGGAGAAAAGCAGGTGTTTGGGCCAGACATTCTACTTGAAGCCGAAGAGAACATCAAGATGGTCCGGGAGAATCTGAAGATAGCGCAATCAAGGCAGCGAAGCTATGCAGACACAAGAAGAAGAGAGCTGAGTTTCGAAGTCGGAGACTATGTCTATCTGAAAGTGTCACCGATCAGGGGAGTCAGAAGGTTCGGAATCAAAGGCAAGCTAGCACCCCGCTACATTGGTCCGTACCAAATCCTCTCAAGGCGTGGAGAAGTGGCCTATCAGCTCAGTCTGCCAGAGAATTTGTCCGCTGTGCATGATGTCTTTCATGTGTCTCAGTTGAGGAAGTGCTTGCGTGTGCCAGAAGAGCAGTTGCCAGTGGAAGGTCTTGAAGTCCAGGAGGACTTGACCTACGTTGAGAAGCCAGTGCAAATCCTTGAGGTTGCAGACAGAGTCACCCGAAGGAAGACCATCAGAATGTGCAAAGTCAAATGGAATCACCACTCTAAGGAAGAAGCAACCTGGGAGCGTGAAGATGATCTGATGGCCAAGTACCCAGAACTCTTTGCTAGCCAACCCTGAATCTCGAGGGCGAGATTCTTTTAAGGGGGATAGGTTTGTAACGCCCTGAATTTGGGGGTAGAATTTTTTTTCTTCTTTTCTCTCACCAAATTCAGGCGTTACCCTTTTCTTTTCTCGTTCCCTCGCTAAACCTTGATCTTTTCCAAAGTTAGCGGGGTTTGGTTTGGAATTCCCGTGTAAAGAAAAACCCTAAATTACGTTATGTTGTTTGATGCACCATGCCGAACTATGCATTCTTTGATTGCTTAGAAATGTAAGTGCATTCATCTAGGAAGATCGGATTTCGAAAAGGAGAAAAACCTTTTCTTTCTTTTTCTTTTTCTTTCTCTTCCTCCTCCTTTTTCTCTCTCCCGCGCCGTGGGCCGCCCCGGCCGGCCCAGCCGCCCCCCCCGGGCGCCCCCCTTTTGGGCCCAGATGGCCCAGCCGCCCCTCCCTCTTCCCCCAAATCCCTCTCTCTCCCTCACATTCTCCCTCCCTTTCTCCCATTTTCTCTCTAGCCGCCGCCCCCTACCCTAGCCGCCGCCCCTGCCCTAGCCACCGCCCCTGCCCTAGCCGCCGCCCCTGCTCGTCGCCGGTTCGGCCGCCCGTCCCCGTCCACGGTGAGGTCCCCCTCCCCCTCTCCTCCCTTCCCTCTCCCCTCCTCTTCCCCCTCCCCGGACCAACCGCCGCCCTGCTCGGCCGCCCCATGGCCGGCTCGGCCGCCGCCGCCCCTGCGCGCCCTGCCCCGCCCCTGGCCGGCTCGGCCGCCCCCTGCCCCGCGCCCGCGCCCGCGCCCTGCCCAGCCGCCCCTGCCCCAGGCCGGTTCAACCGCCCCCCCCTTTTTTTATTTATTTTTTTATTTTATTTTATTTTATTTTCTTTCATTACTGTTATATATTTTATTTTAGGCAGGTTAATCATTGTTCATGTTATTGAAATAGGAAACTTAATTTGGAATTCCGTTACGCTAGTTGATTCATATAATCAATTGTTTATCCAGTTCAATGTTGATCAACTAAAAATGACTAGGTTTCCATTAGTGCATATAACTAAATTCTTTTGTTAGAACCAATTGTAACTAATCATTAGTGCATAAGCTTTAACCCCTGCGAGACCTTTCCCTGTTTCTTTCTAACCTTAACGAATGCAATGTCGAATGTCATACTTGATGCATATTTACTTTATTTGTCCCCTTGTGTGGTGTACTGTTTGTTTCCTAATTTGAATGGATGTATGTATGTATGCTTGCAATCGCATAGAGATCGATCCGGTCGGAGAATCTGAAGAACTCGCAGGAGAAGCCCCTGAGCAACAGTCGGTTGGTGGAGGCAAGTGTCCTTTGACCTATCTCTGTCCTATTCATTCTTTAATTCACCTCCCGCATTACACATTTATACCTAAGGATTTACTAGCTTTTGTTATCCATGTCCTTGTTTACCTATTTGGGTCGGATTATTATTGTTTAGCTTCATGCTATTGCTCAAACTCTAATCAATGAACATGATGAGATGATATATGATACGCTGTTTTCCCTTCTCTTATTATGATGTTGTACTTGTGGTCTTCAAGGGGGCTCGAGCGGTTTCTCGAGTGCCTCTCCGTAAGGACCTGTTCTATGGATGACCGCCCGGGAAAACAGTGCAACCATGAGGGTGGAGTGGGACGCCCTTAGCTGAATAATTAGAGGAACCGGGGTGTAGTTCGCTTAGCCGTTGTGCCGTCAATGGGGCTCGGTGTATGCGGCTCGCTCTGCCAAGGTTGATTTGTCCCTTGGGGAGGAGTGCGGTGCATTTAGGAAACCTAACGGGCGGCTACAGCCCCGGGGAAATCTTTGTAAAGGCTACATAGTGAGACCCTACCTATTCACCTTGGTAGTGTTTAAGGGTTTGATCGGCCCGAGGCAAGAGGGAATCACGGTTTGTGGGTAAAGTGCACAACCTCTGCAGAGTGTTTGAAAACTGATATATCAGCCGTGCTCGCGGTTATGAGCGGCCAAGGGAGCTCCAGTGATTAGTGGTACTTGATCAGAGACATTTTGGTTTACAGATGACAATGAGGATGGTTATGATTATGCTTATGGTAATGGTAAGTGGTATTCTTTCCGTTTGGAAAGAGTACTTTGGGTTAATAACTTGGGTTAATGCTAAAACCTGGCTTTCTACTAGTAAATAATAAACTGACCAACTAAAAGCAACTGCTTGACTTACCCCCACATAAAGCTAGTCCACTACAGCCAAACAGGATACTTGCTGAGTATGTTGATGTGTACTCACTCTTGCTCTACACACCAACCCCCCCCCCCCCAGGTTGTCAGCATTGCAACCACTGCTTAGGAGAAGATGAAGCTGTGGAAGGAGACTTCCAGGAGTTCCAAGACTACGACGAGTTCTAGGTGTGGGTTAGCGGAAACCCCCAGTCGGCTGCCTGTGAAGGCCGCAGTTATCTACGTTTCGTTTTCGCACTTTGATTTATTGTAAGGACTATATGGACGTCTCAGACGCATGATGTAATCGACTACTGTTTCCCTTTTTAATACTATTTTGACCACTGTGTGATGATGTCCATGTTATGTAACTGTTGTGTACGTGAATAACTGATCCTGGCACGTACATGGTTCGCATTCGGTTTGCCTTCTAAAACCGGGTGTGACAATATGTGTCTTTTGCGGCCGCCGAGGCCCGAACACTTTATTATCGTAATATAAGGTTGTGTTTCTGTTCCTTCCATTTTGTGTATCCGGACTCGTTCGTTAGTAGCAGGGTAACTTGCCCAAGTAAGAGTTATTTTTCGTGGTAGGCGACGAGTGAGGTATCCGTATCCTAGAGGCGTAGGAGTCCCTCGGCTCGGTCGGCCTTGCCACTTACATGCACCCTTATTCGTTTCTTGGGGTCCTGTTACTGATATAGCCAGGAGATGTGAAAGTCTTTTTTGATGGAAGACTTTTTTCGAGGAAAATTTTGACGTGGAGGGGGTTCCCCCCTTCTAGCCCCCGAGGGAGGGTCAAGCTTTGCCGAGGCAAGGCTGACCCTTCCTTGATGGTTAGACTTTGTATGTGAACGAGGTGCATGAACAACTTGAAAGCATCTTAAGGGTAGAAGCGACGTAGCTGTCGGATGTTCCAAGCGTTGCTGTAGACCTCGCCTTGACTGTTGGCCAGCTTGTATGTCCCGGGCTTCAGAACCTTGGCGATGACGAATGGCCCTTCCCAGGGAGGCGTGAGCTTGTGCCGCCCTCGGGCGTCTTGTCGCAGCCGAAGCACCAAGTCGCCCACCTGGAGGTCTCGGGACCGAACCCCTCGGGCGTGGTAGCATCGCAGGGACTGCTGATACCGCGCCGAGTGTAGTAAGGCCAAGTCCCGAGCCTCTTCCAGCTGGTCCAGTGAATCCTCTCGGTCGGTCTGGTTGCTTCGGTCATCGTACGCCCTCGTCCTCAGGGAACCGTATTCTAAGTCCGTGGGCAAGATGGCTCGGCCCCATAGACTAGAAAGAACGGTTTGAAGCCCGTGGCTCGGCTCGACGTCGTCCTCAGACTCTAGATCACCGAGGGGAGCTCCTTCATCCGTCGCCTGCCGAACTTGTTGAGGTCGTTGTAGATCCTCGGCTTGAGTCCTTGCAGAATCATGTCGTTGGCACGTTCAACTTGCCCGTTCGTCATGGGGTGAGCCACGGCGGCCCAGTCCACCCGGATGTGGTGATCCTCGCAGAAGTCCAGGAACTTTCTGCCGGTGAACTGGGTGCCGTTGTCGGTGATGATGGAGTTCGGGACCCCGAAGCGATGGATGATGTTAGTGAAGAACGCCACCGCCTGTTCGGACCTGATGCTGTTTAGGTGTCGGACTTCGATCCACTTGGAGAATTTGTCGATGGCGACCAGCAGGTGCGTGTAGCCCCCGGGTGCCTTATGCAAGGGACCGACGAGGTCCAGACCCCACACAGCAAACGGCCAGGTGATGGGTATTGTCTGTAGAGCCTGAGCGAGCAGGTGGGTCTGCCTTGCATAGAATTGACACCCTTGGCAGGTGCGGACAATTCTAGTGGTGTCGGCCACCGCGGTCGGCCAGTAGAAACCTTGTCGGAAGGCGTTTCCCACGAGGGCTCGAGGCGCTGCGTGATGACCGCAAGCCCCCGAGTGTATTTCTTGTAATAACTCCTGGCCTTCGGCGATGGATATGCATCGCTAGAGGATGCCCGAAGGGCTGCGGTGGTAGAGCTCCTTCCCGTCCCCCAGCAAGACGAACGACTTGGCGCGCCGCGCCAGTCGCCGAGCTTCGGCTCGGTTGAGGGGCAGCTCTCCTCGGTGGAGATATTGCAGGTATGGGGTCTGCCAACCTCGATTAGGCGGGACCCCATTCTGCTCTTCCTCGATGCGCAGTGCCTCACCTTCGGGGGCCGAGGGTGCCTCAGGCTGAGCCGAGGGCGCCTCGGGCTGAGCCGAGGGTACCTTGGGCTGGGCCGAGGCCTTCTCGGGCTCAGGTGTGTCGTCGGTCTTGACTGAGGGCTGATGTAGGTCTTGGGAGAAGACGTCCGGGGGAACCGTTGTCCGCCCCGAGGCTATCTTAGCCAGCTCGTCTGCAGTCTCGTTATATCGTCGAGCGATGTGGTTGAGCTCGAGCCCGTAGAACTTGTCCTCCAGGCGCCGAACCTCATCGCAGTAGGCTTCCATCTTCGGGTCGCGGCAGTGGGAGTTCTTCATGACTTGGTCGATGACGAGCTGCAAGTCACCATGAGCGTCGAGGCGTCGGACCCCTAGCTCGATGGCGATGCGCAACCCATTGACCAGAGCTTCGTACTCAGCCACGTTGTTGGACGCCGGGAAATGGAGGCGCAGCACGTAGCGTAGGTGCTTCCCGAGGGGCGAGATGAAGAGCAGGCCCGCGCCTGCCCCTGTTTTCATCAGCGACCCGTCGAAAAACATGGTCTAGAGTTCCGGTTGGATCGGAGCCGCCGGGAGCTGGGTGTCGACCCATTCAGCCACAAAGTCCGCCAAGACTTGGGACTTGATGGCCTTCCGAGGGGCGAACGAGATTGTCTCGCCCATGATTTCCACCGCCCACTTTGCAATCCTACCCGAGGCCTCTCGGCACTGGATGATCTCCCCCAAGGGGAAGGATGACACCACAGTCACCGGATGAGACTCGAAGTAGTGTCGCAACTTCCGCCGTAATCACTGCGTACAGCAGCTTCAGAATTTGCGGGTAGCGGATCTTGGTCTCGGACAGTACCTCACTGATGAAGTAGACCGGCCTCTGGACGGGCAATGCATGCCCTTCTTCTCGTCTCTCAACCACGATCGCGGCGCTGACCACCTGAGTGGTAGCGGCGACGTAGATCAAGAGGGCTTCTCCGGCAGCGGGGGGCACCAGGATGGGTGCGTTCGTAAGGAGTGCCTTTAGGTTCCCGAGGGCTTCCTCAGCCTCAGGGGTCCAAGTGAAGCACTCGGTCTTTCTTAAGAGGCGGTACAGAGGTAGGCCTCTTTCGCCGAGGCGCGAGATGAAGCGGCTCAGAGCCGCGAGGCATCCCATGACCCTCTGTACGCCTTTCAAGTTCTTGATGGGCCCCATGTTGGTGATGGCCGCGATTTTCTCCGGGTTGGCCTCGATGCCCCGCTCGGAGATGATGAACCCCAAGAGCATGCCTCGGGGGACTCCGAAGACGCACTTCTCGGGATTGAGTTTTACGCCTTTCGCCTTGAGACACCGGAATGTCGTTTCAAGGTCGGAAAGGAGGTCGAAGGCTTTCCTCGTCTTGACTACGATGTCATCAATGTAAGCCTCGACCGTTCGACCAATGTGTTCACCGAACATGGTTCATGCACCTTTGGTACGTCGCACCCGCATTCCTCAAACCAAATGGCATAGTAACGTAGCAGTACATGCCAAAAGGTGTGATGAAAGAAGTCGCGAGCTGGTCGGACTCTTTCATCCTGATTTGGTGATACCCTGAGTAGGCATCGAGGAAAGACAGGGTTTCGCACCCAGCAGTGGAATCCACGATTTGATCGATGCGAGGCAGAGGGTAGGGAACCTTCGGACATGCTTTATTTAGACCAGTGTAGTCTACACACATCCGCCATTTCCCTCCTTTCTTTCTCACAAGCACATGGTTGGCAAGCCATTCGGGATGGAATACCTCTTTGATGAACCCTGCGGCCATCAGCTTGTGGATCTCCTCGCCTATGGCTCTGCGCTTTTCTTCGTCGAATCGGCGTAGAGGCTGCTTCACGGGTCGGGCTCCAGCTCGGATATCCAGCGAGTGCTCGGCGACATCCCTCGGTATGCAGGCATATCCGAGGGACTCCACGCGAAAACTTCGGCGTTTGCGCGGAGAAAGTCGACGAGCACTGCTTCCTATTTGGGGTTGAGCTTGGAGCCGATCTGGACCTGCTTGGAGGCGTCGTTGCTGGGGTCGAGAGGGACGGACTTAACCGTCTCCGCTGGCTCGAAGTTGCCGGCATGGCACTTCACGTCTGGCGCCTCCTTAGAGAGGCTCTCTAGGTCGGCGATGAGGGCCTCGGATTCGGCGAGGGCCTCGGCGTACTCCACGCACTCCACATCACATTTGTACGCGTGTCGGTACATGGGGCCGACGGTGATGACCCCGTTGGTGCCCGGCATCTTGAGCTTGAGGTAGGTGTAGTTGGGGACGGCCATGAACTTGGCGTAGCATGGCCTCCCCAGCACTGCGTGGTAGGTCCCTCAGAATCCGACCACCTCGAACGTGAGGGTTTCCCTTCGGAAGTTAGAGGGAGTCCCGAAGCAGACGGGCAGATCAAGTTGTCCGAGGGGCTGGACGCGCTTCCCGGGGATGATCCCGTGAAAAGGCGCGGTGCCTGCCCGGACCGAGGACAGATCGATCCGTAGGAGCCCGAGGGTCTCGGCGTAGATGATGTTGAGGCTGTTGCCTCCGTCCATGAGGACCTTGGTGAGCCTGACGTTGCCGATGACGGGGTCGACAACGAGCGGATACTTCCCCGGGCTCGGCACACGATCGGGGTGGTCGCCCTGGTCGAAGGTGATGGGCTTGTCGGACTAGTCTAGGTAGACTAGCGCCGCCACCTTTACCGAGCAGACCTCCCGACGCTCTTGCTTGCGGTGTCGAGCCGAGGTGTTCGCCACTTGCCCACCGTAGATCATGAAACAGTCGTGGACCTCGGAGAACCCCTCTGCCTCGTTATCCTTCTTCTTGTCGTCGTTGTGGGCCCTGCCACCCTCCGCAGGTGGCCCAGCCTTGTGAAAGTGGCGCCGAAGCATGGCGCACTCCTCAAGGTTGTGCTTGATGGGCCCCTGATGATAGGGGCATGGCTCCTTGAGCATTTTGTCGAAGAGATTGGCACCTCCGGGAGGTTTCCGAGGGTTCTTGTTCTCAGCGGCGGCGACAAGGTCCACGTCGGCGGCGTCGAGTTTCGCTTGCGACCTCTTCTTGCCTTTCTTCTTGGTGCCGCGCTGAGTGGACGCCTCGGGGACATCTTTCGGCTGGCAGCCCTAGGGCTGCTTGTCCTTCCGGAAGATGGCCTCAACCGCCTCCTGGCCAAAGGCGAACTTGGTGGCGATGTCCATCAGCTCGCTCGCCCTGGTGGGGGTCTTGCGACCCAGCTTGCTCACCAGGTCGCGACAGGTGGTGCCGGTGAGGAACGCGCCGATGACATCCGAATCGGTGACGTTGGGCAGCTCGGTGCGCTGCTTCGAGAATCGTCGGATGTAGTCCCGGTGAGACTCTCCCGGCTGCTGGCGGCAGCTTCGGAGATCCCAGGAGTTCCCAGGGCGCACGTACGTGCCCTGGAAGTTACCGGCGAAGGCTTGGACCAGGTCGTCCAAGTTGGAGATCTGCCCCGGAGGCAGATGCTCCAGCCAGGCTCGAGCGGTGTCGGAGAGGAACAGGGGGAGGTTGCGGATGATGAGGTTGTCATCGTCCGTTCCACCCAGTTGGTAGGCCAGCTGGTAGTCCGCGAGCCACAGTTCCGGCCTCGTCTCCCCTGAGTACTTTGTGATGGTAGTCGGGGTTCGGAACCGGGTCGGGAACGGCGCCCGTCGTATGGCCCGGCTGAAAGCCTGCGGACTGGGTGGTTCGGGCGAGGGACTCCGATCCTCCCCGCTGCCGTAGCGTCCCCCACGCCTGGGGTGGTAGCCTCGGCGCACCCTCTCGTCGATGTGGGTTCGACGGTTGCGGTGGTGGTGCTCGTTGCCGAGGCGACCCAGGGCCGCAGGCGCTATGTTGCGCGTGCGCCCGGTGTGGACTGAGGCTTCCCGCATGAATCGGGAAGTCGCGGCGCGATGCTTCGAAGGGTATCCCTACCTTCGGCAGGCAGAGCTTTCGGCCCATCGGACCGCGGCATCCTCCAGGAGATTCTTGAGCTCTCCCTGGATACACTGCCCTTCGGTGGTTGATGGTTCCGGCATCGCGCGGAGTAGTATTGCTGCCATAGCCAGGTTCTGGCCGACCCCACTAGAAGCCGGTGGCGGCCTTGCCCTGACGTCGTCGGCAATGCAGAGCTAGATGCCCTGGGGCAGATGACGCGCTTCTCCGGCCGGAGCTTGGTCTGCCCATTCCTGCCCGATGTTCCGCCGGAGCGGCTCAAGTGTTCCTGCTCCCTCGTCGAGCATGGCCTGCATCTCGCAGATTTGCTCGAGCTGTGCGTCCTGACCCCTCGCACGGACTGGGACCACAGCTAGCTCCCGAAGGATGTCAATGCGAGGCGCAGGCCTAGGGGGATCACTGTTTTCCGGTATACCAAGATGGTTGCCTTCGCCGGGACCCCCTAGATCGACATGGAAGCAATCACGACTTGGGCCGCAGTCCTCGTCGCCGAAGCTGTGGCTACCGTCGGAACAATCGGAAAGGCAGTAGTCGCATGCGGTCATGAAGTCCCGCATGGCACTGGGGTTACTGAGTCCGGAGAAATCCCAACAAAAGTCGGGCTCGTCGTCTTCCTCAGAACCCGAGGGTCCGTAGGTCGAGACGGCCGTCAGCCGGTCCCAGGGTGACCGCATACCGTACCCTGGAGGGTTTGGACATGCCTCTATGAAGGCTCCCACCAAAGCGAAGTCGCTTGGTGGGTCGAGGCTGAATCCAAAAGGCACGAGATGGGAATCGGTCGGTACCTCTTGGTCGACGGGCGGTGACGAAGTCGCGTCAGGGGCGGACTGCACCGTTGTCTCTAGTACGAGGGTGACGCCCAGCAAGTCCCTCGCGAGCGTGCTGGCGTCGTTCATCCGCTTGGAGTTGGCGTGTTGCGGGGAAACGGCGCTCGTCTTCGTCTCAGACGTGAGGTCGACGCTCGACGTGTCCCCCACCGGGGCGCTGGCGCCGTCGACTCGCTCGACATCCGAAGAGGTGTCATCTCCTGCTTGGCCATGGTTGTCCCGCCTCCTCCTCCGTCGGTGGGGGAGGTGACGGGTCAAACCCGGATGTTGTTCTTCCGCCACGTGGGGAAGACGTCGTTGATTCCGTCGCCGGCGGGCGGGCTGTCGGCCGCCATTGTCGCTGTCGCGCGGCGGAGGAAGGAGTATCATGTCGTAGCTGCCGTCGAGGGACATGAACTCAAGAATCCCGAAACGGAGCACCGTCTCGGGTTGGAAAGGTTGTTGGAGACTACCCATCTGGAGCTTGACGGGAAGCTGTTTGTCAACACGCAGTAGGCCCCTACCTGGCGCGCCAACTGTCGACGTTTCGACCCTGTGGGTCCCTGGACTGACGAGTAAATTGTCATCGCGTTTCCCAGCCCAGATGGGTCGGCGCGAGACGGAGCACAAAGGGGGGAAAGAAAGGAGGAGACAGGCGAAAGGGGAAACCCGCGGCCTTCGTGTTGTCCTGCGCCCAAGTCGGGTGCGCTTGCAGTAGGGGGTTACAAGCGTCCGCGTGGGAGAGAGCGAGGGACTTTACGCGTCGTCCCATCCTCCTGCGTGGCCAACCTTCTCGTAAGAGAGCCCTGGACCTTTCTTTTTATAGGCGTAAGGAGAGGGCCCAGGTGTACAATAGGAGATGTAGCAGTGTGCTAACATGTCTAGCAGAGAGGAGCTAGTGCCCTAAGTACATGCCGTCGTGGCAGCCGGACAGGTTTTGGCACCCTGTTCATGTGATGTCATGGCCGTCAGAGGAGCACTGGAGCCTTGCGGAAGGACAGCTGTCGGGGCTGTCGAGTCCTTGCTGACGTCTCCTTGCTTCTGTAAGGGGCTGAGAGTCGCCGTCGTCATGGAGCACGCGGGGCGCCATCATTATTTGTTTACCGGGGCGAGCCAGATGGGACGCCGGTCTTGTTCCCCATAGCCTAAGCTAGCTAGGGGTAGGGTAATGATGGCCCCCCCTGTGACGTGGTCGGTTCGAGCCCTGGGTCGGTCGAGGCGGAGGCTCCTCCGAGGTCGAGGTCGAGTCTGTCTTCCGAGGTCGAGGTCGAGTCCGAGCCCCGGGTCGGGCGAGGCGGAGACCGTCGTCTGAGACCAAGGCTGAGTCCGAGCCCTGGGGTCGGGCGAGGCAGAGTTCGTCGTCTTCTGGAGCCGAGGCCGAGTCCGAGCCCTGGAGTCGGGCGAGGCGGAGTTCGTCGTCTTCCGGAGCCGAGGCCGAGTCCAAGTCCTAGGGTCGGGCGAGGCAGAGTCCGTCATCTTCTAGAGCCGAGGCCGAGTCCGAGCCCTGGGGTCGGGCGAGGCGGAGTTCGTCGTCTTCCTGAGCCGAGGCCGAGCCCGAGCCCTAGGGTCGGGCGAGGCGGTGTTCGTCGTCTTTCGGAGCTAAGGCCGAGTTCGAGCCCTAGGGTCGGGCGAGGCGGAGTTCGTCGTCTTCCGGAGCCGAGACGGGGGCCGAGCCCTGGGGTCGGGCGAGGCGGAGCTTCCTATGGCGCCCGAGGCCGGACTTGGCTGCTGTCAGCCTCACTCTGTCGAGTGGCACAGCAGTCGGAGCGACGCAGGCGGCGCTATCTTCTTGTCAGGCCGGTCAGTGGAGCGGCGAAGTGACTGCGGTCACTTCGGCTCTGTCGACTGAAGGGTGTGCGTCAGGATAAGGTGTCAGGCCATCCTTGCATTAAATGCTCCTGCGATATGGTCGGTCGGTGTGGCGATCTGGCCAAGGTTGCTTCTCGGCGAAGACTGGGCCTCGAGCGAGCCGAAGGTGTATCCGTTGCTTGAGGGGGCCCTCAGGCGAGACGTGAATCCTCTGGGGTCGGCTGCCCTTGCCCGAGGCTGGGCTCGGGCGAGGCGAGATCGTGTCCCTTGAGTGGACCGAGCCTTGACTTAATCGCACCCATCAGGCCTTTTCAGCTTTGTGCAGATGGGGGTTACCAGCTGAGATTAGGAGTCTTCGGGGTACCCCTAATTATGGTCCCCGACAATAGATTTCATATACACAATTACAACCACACATTCACATTCACAATTACATTCACAAACATCAATTCATATTCGTATTCACATTCTCAAACATCAACTCACATTCACAAACACATTGCAACAAGTATTTGGCATCAACATATAGTTCCAACATCCGTCACACATAAAATCTTTATAGTTCGACATTCACATAATATCGTTATAGATCGACATTCACATAGTCTTTGACATCAACATTGACATAGTTACAAATCAAACACATTTGAAGAAGTGTCACACATATCTGTTAGCTGGTTGGTTGGAGTTGTAGCCATTTCTTCCGGCTGGACTCTGGATGTTGAAAATGTTGTTCACCTAAGAAGTCGAGTCGTCGTCTTGACCAGACACAACTCTAGGTGTGGCAACTTAAGCGGGAGGTGTCTCAAAGTCCTGTAACACACACACATGAAATAGTAATCACTAAGTTCTTCATTTTAACACATAAGACATATATGAACATAACACACACGCATTTGTGTACATACCACAGGGAATTGTGGCGGAGGTGGAGGCGACAGCATTGGCGGCGGCAGTGCAAGGTCTAGAGGCAGCATCCCATATGATGGCATCAGGACACTAGCTTGATGAGACAGTTGCTACAAATTAGATACAAGCAATTGTTGAGAAAATAAGGTACACATCATGCTTATGTCCGACGTCCGCAAAGGGCCGTCGGTAGTTACCTAAGGTAACAGCCGTAACGGTCGATGGTGGGTCCCTCCGCGCTAATGTCTGACAACGGACAATGCTAATACAATGCTATGTCTAACGTCTTAGAGTTGGGCCGTCGGACTTAATTCGATGCTATGTCCGGTGGCTTAGTAATGCCGTCAGACATAAGACTTTTAGCAGGGGCAAGAACCCCCTATTTTTTTGTTCATTTCTTACATTTACAGAAAAACACAGATTTCATATATACATAGATTTCATATACACAATTACAACCACACATTCACATTTACATCTACATTCACAAACACATTGCAACAAGTCTTTGACATTAACATATAGTTCCAACATCCGTCACACAAAAAATATTTATAGTTTGACATTCACATAATATCATCATAGTTCGACATTCACATAGTCTTTGACATCAACATTGACATAGTTCGAAATCAACCACATTTGAACAATTGTCACACATATCCATCACCTGGATGGTTGGAGTTGCAGCCACTTCCTCCGGCTAGACTCTAGATGTTGAAAATGTTGTTCACCCGAGAAGTCGAGGCATCGTCTTGACCAGACACATCTCCAGGTGCGGCAACTGAAGCGGGAGGTGTCTCAAAGCACTATAACACATTCACATGAATTAGTAACCACTAAGTTCTTCATTTTAACACATAAGGCATATATGAACATAGCACACATGGATATGTGTACATACCATTGGGAATTGTGGCGAAGATGGAGGCGACATCATTGGCGGCGGCAGTGTAAGGTCCGGAGGCGGCATCCCATATGTTGGCATCGGAACACCCGCTTCTTGGGCCAGTTACTACAAATTAGATAAAGCAATTGTTGAGAAAATAAGGTACACATCATGCTTATGTCCGACAGCCGCAAAGGCCGTCGACAGTTACCTAGATGGTGGGCCCCACCGCGCTAATGTCTGACTGCCCAATGCTAAGCCATCAGAGATAATACAATGCTATGTCTGACGGCATAGAGTTGGGCCGTTGGACTTAATTCGATGCTATGTTCGACGACTTAATAAAGTTGTCGAACATAAGACTTTTCAGCAGGGGCAAAAAACCCATATTTTTGTCCATTTCTTACATTTACAGAAAAAATAGATTTCATATACACAATTACAACCACACATTCATCATTACATTCACAAACATCAATTCACATTCGCATTCACATTCTCGAACATCAACTCACATTCACAAACACATTGCAACAAGTCTTTGACATCAACATATAGTTCCAACATCTGTCACACATAAAATCTTCATAGTTCGACATTCACATAATATTGTCATAGTTCATCATTCACAAATTCTTTGACATCAACATTTACATAGTTCCATATCAAACACATTTGAAGAACTGTCACACATATCCGTCACCTGGTTGGTTGGAGTTGTAGCCACTTCTTCCGGCAGGACTCTGGATGTTGAAAATGTTGTTGACCCAAGAAGTCGAGGCGTCGTCTTGACCAGACACATCTCCAGGTGCGGTGACTGAAGCGAGAGATGGCTCAAAGGCCTGTAACACATGCCCATGAAATAGTAACCATTAAGTTCTTCATTTTAACACATAAGTCATATATGAACATCGGGACACCCGCTTGTTGTGCCAGTTGCTACAAATTAGATACAAGCAATTGTTGAGAAAATAAGGTACACATCATGTGTTTTTAGTTGTTATGAACAAAATGTTACTTCCACTTACTGAGAGTAGAGCTTTATTCTAGGCTAGGAGGTTCAAATAATACTCGCCCTTCTTCTTCTGGTACTCGGCTTGGTGCCTCTAGTACTCCATTTGTTGCCTCAAAATTGATTAATGATAATCTGCTTGTTGACGCAACACTGCAATCTATATCTCTTGGGCGGATGATCGAGAAGGGGATGACTACGAAGACGAGGATGTGGACTATCGTCCATGGCGTCTCAACTCCCTAGAATCAATCATAGAATCAAAAATACCCAACCTACTAGAGTGAACCATGGACTTAGTATAGTAAACCATGGACTTAGTAGAGTAAACCATGGACTCAATTCAATCACAAGGATATGAGAATAATTTTGAAATCCAAATGAAATACTCTCACCGTCCATGCGCTTGTCCTCCTGCGCTAGCATATGCTACCTGAGGATCGATTGGCTGGCTCTTGCAGTCGTAATCCTACCCATGGCGCTGAACCATCTCCTGTCCATATGAAGCCTAGAGGTAAACATATCAAATATAAGTGCATCACCAAGTTGATGCACAAACACATAGTAGAGTACCAAAAACTCACTAGACGGCCAGTGGCTTTCTGAGTGCATAAAACATCAGGATTATGAGGATCAGAACCCCTATGCCCTTGCATATACACCTCCGCATCTGTGGGCGTACGACCGGTTTTGACTTCCTGTACATACAAGTTAGAATGGCACATTTCTATGTAGTTCGATGTTACAACATACTATGACATACCATTTGCTTAGCCAAGCGCACATGTCCATCACCGCCATAGTTGTAGAATGACTCAGTACCACGGTTTCCATGTTCCTTTCAGAAATGGCACGAAACTTAGGGGAAGCCCACCACCAACACAAGGCTCGATAACCCTCTGATCGGGTGTCCATCCAAGGCACAGACACCTACAGGAAATATTTTTCATTCAAGCAAATAGATGCATTAACATGTACCAAAAACAAGAATCAGCAAAAAACAATATAAGGTGAACAACTTGTTTACCTCAACGTATTGCTCCTCCGTAAGGTAAATTGATGACCACTCTGCCTTGGTCTTCGGCATCGGCCGATCATCATCACTTGCCCTGTACCATGCCTTTATAGCCTAAAGTCGTGCATAGTACATTGCATTTGCAATGACATTTTTCGTGTTATACTCAAACATGTAACGAGCGTTCAGATCATATGACCCATCTTCCAGCAGCTTGTACCGTTTATGCAAGAAAATAGTGTTATCATACAAGCAACCATATATGGGATAACGAAATTAGTAAAACAAATTCATACCTAGAATGCATCCCAAACTAGTGCCTGTGTGTTGCCAAATGTTCTACAGACACCATAGCGATAATGCTCCCAAGTGGTGGCAGGGACAGACTCGCCACAAGGCAAAGTCACAAGACTAGGCCAGTCGAGACGACCCTCATGCTCTCTCTCTCCCTCGCTCTCGCTCAGCCACCGCTCACCATCGGACTGTCCGCTCGCTGTGACCTCGACGCCGACCGTTGTTCACCGTGGACGACCCCCTTCGTTCGTCGATTCGTACCGGCGCACAGTCCGAAAGCAAGGTGGAAGAGAACACAAATTTTTATTAAATTTTTCAAAGTCATGTTTGAATTAGTTCATAATTTCTGTAAATATTTGTTTTTGTGATTTGAAGATCATGAGTAGGTAAACGATTGTTTTTTAAGTGTATGCGATGAACTAGTATCAGTCATATGGTGTATGTTAATTGCTTACAATTAATTTAGAATATACGTTTAGAAAGAAGAATGACCGGATTTGGTAGACCACGTGTTAGTGATGAAAACATTAGATGAGTAATTTCACAATTACCCTTGTTTATAATGAATTTTAGAATTAGTCAAGAAGTTTATACTCATAAGTTCATATACTTAATTTAGATCCACTAAATAAATAATAGAAGCTTCATTAGCATTGAGATAATAAGTAGTAACCATGTTCATAATAATTCAACTATTGTAGTCCAATCAATGGTTTAATTTATTATTACAAGTATTTGACCTCTGGTTATTATGATGACATTTTCTTTTAGAAACGAAAGGTAAAACTAAAAGTAGACATATGTTTATGGTAGAAATAAGTAATTAATAATTAATCTATTTCCGTAGAATTTGTTAAATCACTACATCCTAGTTATGTTATATAAAGTACTTCCATAGTCAAATTGCCATATAGCTTTCACTTGTGACAACACAAAATAGAATTTATATTTTATGTTGTAGCAAATGGATGTCAATACGTGTAGACTAATAATAAGAATACGAATTAGGTTTTATTCTAGATATTATTATAAGTATGGTTTGTATGGTAAATGTTATTCATGTAATGGTGTATGTTATTCATATAATGGAGTAGGTTTATTTATTTGGTGAATGTTTTCTTTTGTATGTACGATATGTGAATCTATATTACAAGCTGATTTCGTGGTAGAAGATCAAAATACGTTTGAAGACGATCCGTAGGAAACCTTTGACCAAGGCAAGTGGATTCTTCCTCTGCATTTCTGTTTGTACCCAAATAATGCATATAATAATGTTTACTTTTGGATATTTGCATAGATTTGATGGGATTTGCCTGAATAGGATTACCTAGAAGTACCAACCCTATTCCTTGATTAACCTAGGATAAATATTGTGCTTAGTAATTGTGCTACTGCTCAACTTGATAATTATGATGTCACTCTTTAATGATACTATTGTTTCAGAAATGAAATTGTGTTACTATGTTAACAAGATAGTTAAACAAGATCATGTTGTATTAAACAGAACATGGAGTGACCACCCAGGATAACATCGCAACCACGAGTGCTTTCATGGCTCTGGCTTTGGTAAATAGCTTTATAGACATAGTCCTTAGCAACCCTAAATGAAAGATGGGCAAGAGGGGGAGGCAGTGGTTTGGTGGCAGCTCATGTTAACATAGGGTGGTAGTCTTAGCTAAGTTACCTCGCCTAGAGGGTCACCAATACTGACGTGGAAACCTTAGTAGGTGGCTTTGTACTAAGGCTATTTTTTGAAAGCCTCATCCTAGATCCCTAGCCATTCACCTCGGCAGTGTTTACGGGTCCGTACAACCCAGGCTAGATGGGATACATGGCTTGTGGGTAACGTTGTACCACATCTGCAGAGTGTAAAACTGATATGTCAGTCGTGCTCACGGTTAAGAGCAACCTGGACCCTCACATGATAACTGAACTTAAAGATGGAGAATAAATTGTGATCCGATGATTTATAAATGGTTTGCTTAAGTGGTTTCACTTAAATTTTTTTGATATAATCATATGCTTATGATTAATTGGGATATTTTGGGATACACTTACAATTAGTAAGTTAGGCGTTGTTAATAAAATATTGACCAACTAAAATGCTTACCGCTTAACCATACCCTACCTTGTTAACCTTGCATACTCCTCCCACTTGCTGAGCCCCCACCATAAGTGAGCTCACCCCTTGCTAAATTTTTTATCAGAAGCCGATGAGGAAGACTGTGACGATGGTGACGATGAGTACTGAGTCTAGCGATGCGCTAGTCATCTCTCTATGGAATATTGCCCATGTTATATCCACTGTACTTTAATGATGATACTGTTTAAGACTTTTATGTCTAGATGATGTAATAAAGTTACTGTACACTTTTTTACGCCTTTATTGCATTGTCTTTTGATATATTACACTTGTGATGTCAACATATGTGTGGAAATTGGATTCTGGCACACATATGTTATGCATTCGGTTTTGCCCCTAAAACAGGGTGTGACAGAAGTGGTATCAAAGCTATGCTGAATCTAGGTCGTTCGACTAATTAGAAATGAAAAGCCCAATCTATTCAAAATATGCTTATTTTGCTCTTACAAATTTATTTTATTAATCGTACCTCTTTAAAATTCAACTAAACTGACACTTCCTCTTGTAGATGGTGTGTACTCTCCAAACAACCCGTGTAAACACCAACCATATCCCTCAACCACGGTAGGCTCCATTCTACCCAGTGGTTGTATAAGAAGTCCCTATGGAGCTACACCACCTTCAAGTAAGGAATGGTGTAATCTTGGACGACAGTTCTGAGGATATTTTGGCAACACCCACTCTGTTGTTAGAGTCTGATGCCTTCGCTGTGGGAGATTCATCTTTAGCACCATCTGTATAAGTAGCTCAAGCCCCGGCTCCTGGAGGTGATGACCAAGATGATTCCGGTGATGAAGAAAAAGAAGAAAACAATGAAAACATTGAGAATGTCAACAATGAACAAGAAGACAACTTCATTGGATTGTGGTCTGTCGCAGAGCATTACACTTCAATGTTCGAGATGGGACACTTTCCAAACCTACTGCAGGATGTGCTGCATGCATTGGGAACCTATGTTCGACCTCTATATGAAACAAGGTGAGTGTCTGAGCCTCCTTGGACTTGTTATTACATCACTCGCGTGCATATGGGAGTGTTGGATGCAGGAGATAGAGGTTTCACGACTCTATCATCTCATGAGTCTCTGACGCCGCTATCCACCTATGCTGCTTCGGTCAGCAATGCTGCTCGGAGAGCTCTGTGGTCCCTCAGCCATACCTATCAGCAGCAGCTACACGACATGATGTATAGGAACCTTCCCCTATGTCCTCGTGGAGAAAGCCAGACAAGTGTTGTTCTATGTGAAGCTAGAGAAGATTGCCTCAACACCCTTGTAGGTGTGCTGGCAGGTCTTAACACTGATCTGGACATTGCTACCCTAGATCTCTCAAGGGTACATGAAGAACCTGAAGACGCACATGCAAGGATTGCAGCCCTCGAAGCTCAGCTTGAAGGAAGGAATCCACCCAAAGCCCAAGTCCCTGCGATAGTTGTGTCCCCGCCCCGCAAGAGGATTCGCTATGGTGCCCTAGGATCTATTACTAGGCTACTCTAGAGTTTTATAAGTTATGATATAATAAGTTCGATTTTGCGTTAGATGACAAAACTTTTTATGATACTGTCATTATAATAATAACCATGTGATGGTGATATTTGCATAATGCTTGATTTGAAGTTTTGCTTGAGTGCAAAGATCTTATGGAATGATGGCCATAAGAACCTTTTAAATAAACAAATAAGCTTAACCTTAGTTAAAAGTTATTCCCCCTAGAATATTTCTCTACTATTCACTTATCTAAGGAATGCATTTTCTATACAACCAGATGGTAAACACTCACACAGGTCCCAGACAGACACAAAATCAACGCACTGGTGAACAGTTGCCACCACCACCACCCAACCCAATAATGGTACAATTCATTGCCACACAGATGCAAATTCACCAAGGCCTCACTGCCTCAGTATAGCAAATCCAGTAGAACCAACAAAATCAACAGAATCCCCAACATCAGAATGCACCGCAAGCTCGGGACAAGCATAGAGATTTCATGAGCCATCACCCACCTACTTTTTTCACTCGGTTGATCCATTAGATGCTGATGATTGGCTTAAGGTCATAAGAAAGATGCTAGACATTACACAATGCAAGGACCAAGAGAAGGTCTTGTATGCTTCTTGAAGACTTGAAGGCGTCGTGTCCGAATGGTGGGATGTCTTCACTGCGGCACACGCAAATTCAGAGCGATAACCTAGCAGGAATTTTCAGGAGAACTTCCATGCTCATCATATTCCCTCAGGAATAATGAAACTTAAAAAGAAATAATTCTTATCCCTCACTCAAGGAGGTATGTTCGTTAGTGAATACCTAGATCATTTCACTCAACTTTCTCGCTATGCACCAGAGGAGGTTGACACAGATGAGAAGCACCAAGAGCGTTTCTTAAAAGGCTTGATCAAACCTTTGAACTATTAGCTACAAAGCGATAGTTTCCCGAATTTCTAGACTCTGCTTAACAAGGAGATTGGCCTCGAAAGCAAAAGAAGGGAATTGTTGGATCATAAGAAGAAATTCCAGGGACAGTCTAGCAGGAACACTCGTCCACATAACAACTCTCAAGGTTCTTAGTTTCGCTCTAGAAATCAGAGTGGAAATAATAATTATCAAATGCAATGCTCTGGACAACAAGGATAGAGAAGTAACCAATACCAGTACCAACAGAGGAACAATACTTAGACCGGTCAAATATCTAGTGGTTACTAGCAGAATCGTCAAGGAAGCGTTGTGAACACACTGCCCAAGAATAACAATACAACTACCCCAGTTCAGCCTAGTCGATGTTTGGATGTTTTAAGTGTGGAGAAATTGGTCATTATGCCAACAACTACCCAAAGCGCAACCCACAGACACCCTAGAGGAACTACAGTCAAAGAGTTGATCAGAATACACCTGCTCGTGGTACTGCACAGAACAAGACTCCGCAGAACCAGAGTAAGGGAAGAATAAACCATGTGACTATAGAAACAGTTCCAAAAGATGTCGACATGGTGTATGATATGTACCTTATTAACTCCATACCTGCATCAGTTTTATTTGATTCTGGAGCATCTCACTCTTTTGTAACAAAGCCATTTGTGGAAAAGCATAATATATCAAACTATCCTTTGAAGAGGAAACTATTAATTAGATCACCAGGAGGTGAACTTAGAGCCACTCACTCGTGTCCTCAAACTAAGCTTGAGATTAGAGGAATAAGCTTTCTAGTAGAGCTGATAATTTTGGAGTCAAGTGGAATTGATGTGATACTTGGAATAGATTACCTAACCAAGTATGATGGAGTAATATCTTATGCTAAGAGAATGGTTACGTTAACAAGTTCGCAAGGAAAAGGATTGAAGTCAATGTTAGTATGCCAGAAGAAGCAGAAGCCATGGTAAATCAATTGGAGGAGGAATCTTTGAAAAACATTAGAATAGTGTGTGAATACCCGGACGTATTTCCGGAGGAATTACCAGGTATGCCACCTAATCGTGATATAGAGTTCTCTACTAAATTATTACCCGTTACCACACCTATTTCAAAAAAGACCTTATAGAATGGATGTCAAGGATTTAGTTGAACTAAAGAAGCAAATATAAGAGTTAATAGAAAAAGGTTTTACTCGCCTAAGTTCGTCTCCTTGGGGAGCACCAGTTCTATTTGTGAACAAGAAAGATGGTTCGAGAAGAATGTGTGCCCACTATAGAAGTTTGAATGATGTGACAATTAAGAACAAGTACCCTTTACCTCGGATTGAAGATTTGTTTGATCAGATGAGAGGAGATAAGATATTCTCAAAAATAGATCTAAGATCAGGTTATCATTAGTTGAAGATTCGAACTGAAGATGTACCTAAGACATCCTTTACTACAAGATACGGATTATACGAGTTTTTGGTCATGTCATTTGGACTAACTAATGCACCGGCTTACTTTATGAACTTGATGAATAAAGTATTCATGGAATATCTCAACCAGTTTGTGGTTGTATTCATTGAATATATACCAGTATACTCTCCGAACGAAGAAACACATGAAGATCATCTAAGACTAGTTCTGCAAAAGCTTCGTGACAACCAATTGTATGCAAAATTCTCAAAGTGTGATTTTTGGCTGAAGGATGCCGCTTTCCTAGGACATATTATCACGGATTGAGGAATCAAGGTAGACCCTAGGAAAATGAGTGAAATACTAAATTGGAAGCAACCAACAGATGTGTCAACGATCAGGAGTTTCCTTGGATTCGCACGATACTACAAAAGATTCATTAACGGCTTCTCCAAGATAGTGAAACCTCTTACTTCACTTTTGGAGAAATGTAAAGAGTTTAAGTGGGATGAAGCATGTTAGAAATGTTTTGAAGAATTAAAGTAAAAGCTAACCACGACACCAGTCTTAGTAATGCCTGATATTCACAAAGGATTTGATGTAAATTGTGATGCATCGCATCTAGGACTCGAATGTGTGTTAATGCAGGAAGGAAAAGTAATAGCTTATGTCTCTAGGTAGTTGCGGAAGCATGAAAAGAATTACCTGACACATGATCTGGAATTAGCTACCGTAGTGCACACTTTGAAGTTTTTGAGGCACTGCATGATTGGAAATAAGTGCAAAATCTTCACGGATCAAAAAAGCTTGAAATACATATTCACTCAGAAAGAACTCAACCTAAGACCGCGAAGATGGTTTGAGTTAGTCAAAAATTATGATTTGGATATAAAATATCACCCAGAAAAAGCAAATGTAGTGGCAGATGCTTTGAGCCGTAAAGGTCAAGTGAATAGTGTTACTACTTATTTGATGTCGTAAGAATTATGTTGGAAATGGAACAACTTAATCTTGGCATGGTTAATAATACAGAAGCAACCATTATGGAAGTGGGATCTAATTTGGAACAAGAAATTCGTAAAGGACAGGAATTCAATGAGAAATTTAAGAAAATTAAAGCACAAATTAATTTGGGAAAAACCTCTGACTTTACAGAATATTAGAAAGGCACAGTTTGGTTTAAAAAGAGGATCTGTGTACCAGAAATTGAACATTTACGCCAACCTATATTGAGAGAAGCTCATGATTTGCTTAAATGGTTTCACTTAAGTGGTTTCACTTAAGTGTTTTTGATATAATCATATGCTTATGATTAATTGGGATACACTTACAATTAGTAAGTTAGGCGTTGTTAATAAAATATTGACCAACTAAAATGCTTACCGCTTAACCATAGCCTACCTTGTTAACCTTGCATTAGTCCTCCCACTTGGTGAGCCCCCACCATAAGTGAGCTTACCCCTTGCTAAATTTTTTATCAGAAATTGATGAGGAAGACTGTGACGATGGTGGTGACCATATATGTTAATAGACAAATTACCATGAACACTTCATCCTAAAAATATCATTGAGAGCACCTAGAGGGGGGTGAATAGGTGATCCTGTAAAAATCAAATAATAATAGCCACAAAGCTTAGTTATAAGTGTTAGTATGGCTAAGTAGCTTGAAGCGAGCTCTTCTGAACACAAATAATCACAGAGAGGAGCAATACAAGAGACACGCGATTTTATCCCATGGTTCAGTCAAGTAACACTTGCTTACTTCCACGTTGTGGCATCCCAATGGATGAGGGTTGCACTCAACCCCTTTCAAGTGATCCAATGATCAACTTGAATATCACGGTATTTTCCTTAGAGTATTTTCCCGTTTGCGAGGAATCTCCACAACTTGGAGTCTCTCGCCCTTACAACAAAGATCACAATGAAAGCACAGAGTAAGGTTGGGAAGAGCAACACACACAAGACTCAAATACGCAGCACAACCACACACACAAGTCACGACTTGAGCTCGAAACACAACGCACGGAGTTCACAACTCAAATGGAGCTCAAATCACTATCACAAAGAATCGAATGCGTGAAGTTGGAGTCTTGGAGTCTTAGGATGCTTAGTGAATGCTTGGGTAACTCCTCCATGCGCCTAGGGGTCCCTTTTATAGCCCCAAGGTAGCTAGGAGCCATTGGAGGCCAACTTGGAAGGCCAAACTTGCCTTCTGTCGGGTGGTGCACCGGACAGTCCGGTGCACCACCGAACAGTCCCTGTAGCTGTCTGGTGCGCGATCGCCTTTTAAATCAGGCGCATCCGACCGTTGCAACTCCGGGCCCGTTGGCGCACCGGACAGTCCGGTGCCCCCCCCACCGACCGTTGGAGCTGCCACGTGTCGCACGAAGATTGCGTGGCCAACCATTGGCGCTGACGACCGTTGGCTCACCGGACAGTCCGGTGAATTTTAGCTACGTCGCCTTTTTCTTTTCCCGAGGGCGACGAGTTCGCCACTGATGACTCACCGGACAGTCCGGTGCACCACCGGACGGTCCGGTGAATTATAGCCGTACGTCGTCGAGTCCTGAGAGCGGCCTTTTCACTCGGACTAGCCTGGCGCACCGGACACTGTCCGGTGCACCACCGGACAGTCTGGTGTGCCAAGCCGAGCTGGAGTTGGCTGCACAGAGCCAAGTCTTTTTCCAATTCTTTCTTCCCTGTTTCTAGCACTTAGACAAAATATGTTAGTACTCAAAACAATGTACTAAGTCTAGAAACGTACCTTTTTCTTTGATTTGCACTTCTCACTTTATTTTGCACATTAGAACTCAATTAAATGTGTTGGACACTTAATCACCAAAACATTATAGAAATTGCCCAAGGGCACATTTCCCTTTCAATCTCGCCCTTTTTGGTGATTTATGCCAACACAACCAAAAGCAACCAAAAGAAGTGCAACATCAATGCAATTGAAGACCAAATTGTTTTTTACTATAATTTGGCATATTTGGATCGCTCTTTGCCACCACTTGGTTTGTTTTTGCAAATCAAATTCTTTTTCCTATCTCTAAGTCAAACTTACTTGTTTGGGCACATAAAGAGTTATTCCAAGAGTAAAATTGATCAAGTGCCAAAAACTCCCCCTTTTTCCCATAATCAAAATTCTCCCCCACAAGAGACCAAATTTTGCAATAAGAGCATTTTGGGCAAATCAAAAGTTCTAACTTTATTTTTCAAAATTCACAAGTGGTAGCTGATCCATTTGCTTTGGCCTTGATTTCTCTCCCTTTGGCATTAAGCACCAAAACGGGATCATTCTTGGCCATCTAACCCCATTGCCTCACCAAAAAATGTCAATTTAGAGCAAAAAGGCAATGAGAGCATAAGTATGAACCTGGAGGTGAGTATACTAATACCGAAGTGCAGTGGAAGTCTTTTCATTATCCAAGTTCACCTTTCCCTTTCAATGCACCTTTGAGACTAAATCAAGTGTACTCAAACAAACAGATTAGTCTCAAAGAGTCAAGTTGTAGCACATCTCCCCCTAAATATGTGCATCATTCACACATGGACTTATGAGGTGAGAACACCTAGAGGGGGGTGAATAGGTGATCCTGTAAAATTCAACACTAATAGCCACAAAACTTTGTTATGTAAGTTAGAACGGCTAAGTAGTTTGAGGCGAGTTCTTGCGAACAAGATAATCAAAGAGAAAGCACACAAGAGACACACGATTTTATCCCGCGGTTCAGCCAAGTAACACTTGCCTACTTCCACGTTGTGGCGTCCTAATGGACGAGGGTTGCACTCAACCCCTTTCAAGTGATCCAATGATCAACTTGAATACCACAGCTTTTCTTCCTTACCTCTTTTTCCCGATTGCGAGGAATCTCCACAAGTTGGAGTCTCTCGCCCTTACAACAAAGATCACAATGAAAGCGCAAGAGTAAGGTTGGGAAGCAACACACACAAATTCGCAGCACACACACACACACAAGCCAAGACTTGAGCTCACAATGAAGCACAAAGAGTTCACAACTAGAACGGAGCTCAAATCAATAACACAATCGATCAAGTGTGCGGAGACGGAGTGTGGAAGACTTAGAATGCTTAGTGAATTCTTGGATATCTCCTCCATGCGCCTAGAGGTCCCTTTTATAGCCCCAAGGCAGCTAGGAGCTGTTGGAGGCCAACAACGAAGGCTATCCTTGCCTACTGTCGGGTGGCGCACCGGACAGTCCGCTGCACCACCGGACAGCCACTGTTCATGTCCGGTGCGCGATCTCCTTCCTATTCTGGCGCAAATGACCATTGCAGATTCATGGCAGTTAGCGCACCGGACACTATCTGGTGCACACCGGACAGTCCGATGCCCCCTACCGACTGTTGGCTCGGGCCACGCGTCGCCCGCGGATTGCGCGACCGACCGTTGCGCTGGCGACCGTTGGCTCACCGGACAGTCCGGTGCACCATCGGACTGTCCGGTGAATTATAGCCGTATGCCGCCAAACATTCCCGAGAGCGGCCTATTCACCGGAGGCCAGCCTGACGCACCGGACATTGTCCGGTGCACCACCAGACAGTCCGGTGTGCCAGACTGAGCTGGACTTCGGCTGTACACAGCCAAGTCACTTGCAATCTTTTTCTTCTTTTCTTTTCTCTGTTTCTAGCACTTAGACAAAATATGTTAGTGCTCAAAACAATGTACTAAGTCTAGAAACGTACCTTGTTACATAATTTGCACCTTTTGCTTGTTTGGCACATAATATCTAACTCACTATGTGTTGGGCACTTAATCACCAAAACATTATAGAAATGGCCCAAGGGCACATTTCCCTTTCATGAGGTCCGGGGATCCCTTGGACAACTTGAGCACCATAAATAAGCAACAAATTATGTAAATGCTCAAAGTAACATGACCAAAGGCATAGAACACATGTATGCTATAGATCAATCCAAGTTACGCGAATCTAAGACATTTAGCTCACTACGCAACCTGCAAAAGCTTTTCTCATCTAACGGCTTGGTAAATATATCGGCTAGCTGGTTCTCGGTGCTAATGTGGTACACCTCGATATCTCCATTTTGCTGGTGGTCCCTCAGAAAGTGATGCCGGATGTCTATGTGCTTAGTGCGGCTGCGTTCAATAGGATTATCCGCCATGCGGATTGCACTCTCATTGTCACATAGGAGTGGGACTTTGCTTAGATTGTAGCCAAAGTCCCGAAGGGTTTGCCTCATCCAAAGTAGTTGCGCGCAACACTATCCTGCGACAACATACTCGGCCTCAGCGGTGGATAGGGCAACACTGTCCTGCGGCAACATTTTGCTTGGGACGTGGCACCAGGCTCCAAGCTTCATTTCTCTTGAAGTTGTTGAGCTCTTCCTGCATGGCCAACACCCAATCCGGATCCTGCAATGCCTCTTCTACTCTGAATGGATCAATAGAAGAGACAAACGAGTAATGCTCACAAAAATTAGCTAAACGTGAGCGAGTTGTTACTCCCTTGCTTATGTCACCCAGAATCTGATCGACGGGGTGATTTCTTTGGATCGTCGCTTGGACTTGAGTTGGAGGGGCCAGTGGTGCTTCTTCCTCCATAACTTGTTCTTCTTGTGCTCCCCCTTGATCACGCGCCTCTTCTTGAGGAACCTGTCCATCATCTTGAGTTGGGGGATACACCATTGTAGAGGAAGATGGTTGATCTTGCTCTTGTTGTTCCTGTGGTCGCACATCACCTATCGCCATCGTGCGCATTGTGGCCGTCGGAACATCATCTTCATCTATGTCATCAAGATCAACTTGCTCTCTTGGAGAGCCATTAGTCTCATCAAATACAACATCGCTAGAGACTTCAACCAAACCCGATGATTTGTTGAAGACTCTATATGCCTTTGTATTTGAGTCATACCCTAGTAAAAACCTTCTACTGCCTTGGGAGAAAATTTAGAATTTCTACCTTTCTTCACCAGAATGTATCATTTGCTCCCAAATACACGAAAGTAAGAAATGTTGGGTCTGTTACCGGTAAGGAGTTCATACGAGGTCTTCTTGAGAAGGCGATGTAGGTAGAGCCGGTTTATGGCGTGGCAAGCTGTGTTCACAGCTTCCGACCAAAACCGCTCGGGTGTCTTGAATTCTCCAAGCATCATTCTCGCCATGTCAATGACCGTCCTGTTCTTCCTCTCTACTACACCATTTTGTTGTGGTGTGTAGGGAGCGGAGAACTCGTGCTTTATGCCTTCTTCCTCAAGGTACTCCTCCACTTGTAGATTCTTGAACTCGGACTCGTTGTCGCTTCTTATCTTTTTCACCTTGAGCTCAAATTCGTTTTGAGCCCTCCTTAGAAAGCTGCACAAGGTCTATCTTTCTCGAAACAAACATTGGTTAGTCCTAACACATGTTTTCCCTTTAGAAGTTTATGAAGGTTCTTCAACCCAACATGTGCTAGACGGCGATGCCACAGCCAGCCCATACTAGTCTTAGCTATTAAGCATGCATCTAGATCGGCCTCCTCTTTCGAAAAATCAACTAAGTAGAGTTTGCCTTCTAATACACCCTTAAATGCTATTGAACCATCACTCCTTCTAAAGACGAGTACATCAACATTTGTAAACAAACAATTGTAGCCCATGTGGCACAATTGACTTACAGACAGGAGGTTGTATCCTAATGACTCTAGTAAAAATACATTTGAAATAGAGTGCTCGCTTGTGATGGCTATTTTTCCCAAACCTTCGACCTTGCCTTGATTCCCATCTCCAAAGATAATCGTATCCTGGGAATCCTTGTTCTTGACGTAGGAGGTGAACATTTTCTTCTCCCCCGTCATGTGGTTTGTGCATCCGCTGTCGATAATCCAGCTTGAGCCTCCGGATGCATAAACCTGCAAGGAATTTAAGCTTGGGTTTTAGGTACCCAACTCTTGTTGGGTCCTACAAGGTTAGTCACAATAACTTTTGGAATCCAAATACAAGTCTTGTATCCCTTGCATTTGGATCCCAATTTCTTAGCCACTACTTTCGCATTCTTACATGAAAGAACAAAAGAAGCATTATAAGCATGGTAAATAGTAGAACGTCCATTGCACATTTTTCTAGGAGTATGAGACACAACAAGATTTCTCCTAGGCCTACTTCTACCGTGAAGAAAAGTAGAACATAGCATGTGAATCAAAAGCATCATGATCATAACTCCTATTATAATTGGAATGACTAGCAATTTTCCTATTATAAATAAAAGCATGATTCCTTTGAGTACTACTAGCCATAGGGGCCTTCCCTTTCTCCTTGGTGAGAATGGGAGCCTTTTGGCTTGTTAAGTTATTGGTTTCCCTTCGAAAACCAAGTCCATCCTTAATTGAGGGGTGTCTACCAACAATGTAGGCATCCATAGAAAACTTTAATTTATCAAAATCATTTTTGCAAGTCTTAAGTTGAGCATTAAGACTTGCCACTTCATCATTCAATTTGGTGTTGGGGACTTGTTCTCAAATGCTATGAATTAAGAACAAGGCAACATAAAATGTTAAATACTAATTCCCTTCGTCCGCCGGAGCATTATTTCCATAAGGATTTAATGAACTTCGAACGAAGGTCACGAGCATAATATTACGAAGGTTTCACCTTCGTGATTAAACTTGTGAAGATGATACACAGTAAAGTAAAACATTAAAAATAAATACATCGAAAATAAATGACATCATTCACATATTTTATTATATGAATTTAAGATATTTGAATACAACGTTTCTAGGTACATTTATACCTTTGCCTCGACAAACAATGATTCCCGAGTGATGCGTTAGCAATTACAGGAATGCCTGAACAGTAAAGGAATACTGTTCACTATTTATAGGCACAGGACACAGCCTGTGAGGAATTACAATCATGCCCCTCATAAAAGTTTACAACAATGACTCAGACCCCTATGGGCTAAAAGGTCATTCTATCTTTAAGTCGGTTCGACCCTTCATCTTCGGATATGTTATAATACCGAAGCTTCATGAATGATGCCTTCGGCGTCACGTACGAGCAGCTTCAGCCGAAGCTGTTTCTTTCTGCGGGACCTTCGGCGACAAAGCATGGTCCCAACAGTAGCCCCTTCGCGGTGCTAGATCGTTTTTCGTAACGAGCTTGATCCGTGAAAAAAAGTCTCTTAGGCTTCAGGAAGCCGAAGGTCCGAAAAAACACCTTCCCTGAGCTCGTTGTCGAGAAACGATACAGTTTTCGAGCGCGTAGCTGTTCCACCATGCAGGTTCACTATTCTGTTTTTTGCGGCCCACCGTTTAGCGGGTGCGAGCAACTGTTTGCTTGGTGTAAAAATCCTAACGATTCACCTTCTTTCCTGCAGCACTATATAAACAGACGGGTAGGTGTGAAGTTACCACAGCATTCATTGCTATTGCACTGTTTTGCTGCCAAAATTTTTAACCATAGCCGAAGCTTGACTTTCGCATTCAAACGAAGCTCCAGTTTAGCGTCTGCTTCGTCAGAAGAAGGGCTTCGGGAGAAAGGTTATTAATTTCCGAGCAATTTTCAAGATTTTCAAAATCAAATGGCCAGAGTGCGCTCTACTTCTAGAGCTGAGCGCGAAGGAGACGAAGCTGAAGCTACGGAAACTATGCCTATCTCGGAAGCAATGAGGCAATCTGGGTTGGTGACATCGGAGAACACCCCTGCTGCCGAAGCAGAACAAGCAGATATTGAAGAGACTGATTCTGAAGATGATCACAATATCGCAATACCAAGCAAGCCTAGCCACCTGGATTTCGGAAAGTCAACCATCTCCAAGGCTGATTTCTCGAAGATGGTAAAGTCGGGCTACTTTAGCGAAGATGAGAAAAAGGTGATTCGCTTCGGTGGAGAAGAAACTACCTCGAAGCCACAGAAAGATGAAATAGTGATTTTCAAGAGTTTCCTCAAAGCTGGTTTGAGATTTCCTTTGAATAGGATGATTGCCGATGTGCTAAAGAAGTTTGGTATCTATTTTCATCAACTAACTCCTAATGCTATTGTTAGGCTTAGTGTTTATATTTGGGCTCTCCGAAGCCAGGGGGTGGAGCCATTTGCCGAAGGTTTCTGTCGGGTACACGAGTTACATTATCAAACTAAGGCCAGAAAGGATGGGTTACATGAAAATTTTGGTTGTTATAATTTTGCCTATCGGAAGACTAAAAAATTTCCTGTGATCAGCTACCGAAGCAAGTGGCCGGCAGGCTGGAAATCGGAATGGTTCTACGTCAAAGTTGACGATAACAAGGAGAAGCTAGTACAGAGTCCGCTTGAACTGATCTTCGGAGAGACCAGACCACAATGCAGTATGACACCAGAAGGTCCAACTCAAATCGCATTGGCTGAATTCAGGATTATTGCTGAGCACATTGGCACTAGAGATCTTGTGCAGGAATTTCTGTCGTTCAAATATTTCCAACTATGAAGGAATGGGCTATGCCAAAGCTCGAAAGAGAGAAGAAAGAGGGGGAACTTGTCCGCCTGCCCTACCACTATAAGTTCAAGAAGTATTTTAAAGCACCCTGCCAAGAATGGCTCGAGACAATTGAAGTAACGAGTACTGAAATTCTTGGGAATTATTCTAAAAAAGAAGATCAATTGATGACAGCAGCCTTCGGCACCCGGCCGAAACGAAGGCTAAACAGAGTGCTTGATGCTATAGGCTTTGAATACCGTGACTACGAGCGGCTAGACAAGGGTGCCGAAGGGCAGAAAAGAAAACGAGTGGCTAGCACTTTAATTAAAGACAACGAAGATCAACCAAAAAAGAAGAAGGAAAAGCTTGAACCGAAAGTAGTTGCTCCAAGAAAGAGAAAAGCTGCATCTCCGAAGCCTGCATCTCCAGAACCAGAGAGATTGGTCCGAGATGAGGAAGTGTCTGTGACACCTTCTGCTGTCGAAGTAGAAGAAATTTTGAAGGTAATGACTGAATCTTTGCCTGTCAAGCTAAGTCCGCTGGCACCAGAACTGACAAAGTTTTTTCAGAAGGACAAAAAAACTTCGGCAGCAGAAAGTCCTGCGAAGCCGAAAAAATGGAAAATCATTCAAGTGACAGATGTGATCCATCAGACGCCGCCACCGGCGACGGTGTCAAGAATTGTCTTTGCCGAAACTGCCGAAGCCGAAGGCGCTGAGCCGAAGCTACCGGAGTGGAAACCGCTGAAGCTAAAGCCGGCGAAGCCGAAGCCACCGGGGCCAAAGCCGAAGCTACCGGGGCCGAAGCCGGGACCACCGAAGAGTCGAACCTGGAAACCACACTTGAGGTTATTGACAATATACTCCTGAAAATGGCTGAAGAAGAAGCTGTTATGGCTGCGGTGAACATGGCAACTGAAAAGGGGAAAGAGCAGATTGATGAAATTTCGGAGGAAGGAGATTTTAACTTTCAAGATTTGCTTGGACAAGAGTTAACAGACGCCGAAAAAGAAGAGTTGAAAAAATATGACATATCTTGCGGATATAAATCAGGGGCTATGCTATTTGGTGGGGTCAACGAAGGGAAGCTAAGATGCCTTCGAAACCGCACCGAGGCCAAAATTGTTAGAACCCTCTCCAAAAGCGTTGGCTTGCCGAAGATAGAGGCAGACCTCTGCAGGTACCAGCGACATCATGTCGCTGGCAGCCTGCTCTACGTGAATTTTAAGGTAAAAATATTATTATTATTTTATTATTATTATTTTTTATGTCTTTCTCTAACGAAGGTTGTTTTGGCAGAGTATATTATTAAGTAAAGTGCTGAAAATGCAACAAGATCTTGAAGAGGAGAAGAACAAAGCTATCATCAAAGATTTAGAAGAAAAAGTTGAAAACTACGAAGCTGTTCTGAAGACGAAGGACTTCGCCATTCAAGATCTTGAAATTATGGCTAAAGAACACGAAGGTGCTTTAGAAAAGAAAGACTTTATTATTCAGTCTATGGAAGGCTCCTTGGCTGAGGTCCAAGCCGAAAATGACAGTTTAAAGAATGAATTACTCAAAAAGTCAGAAAAATATGAGCAAGAAAAGGAGAAGCTTGAAGCAAGTCTCAAGACTGAGGTCGAGAAAAATTCAAATTTGCAAAAATCATTGAAGGATCTCCAAAAGAAATGTCTAAATTTCGGCAGCCGATGCGTGCAGCGGCTGAAGGACGTATTTCACTCTATCGGAGCCAGTTCTGAAAAATTTTCACCTTCAGCCAAAAACCTGCCCAGCACCTTGGAACATATTGAAGGCGAGGTTGATGCTCTTGACGAAGTTATTGGTGGGCATGCCGATTTCTGCGCCCTGGTAGCTTCTCGAGGCACAGCTGCCGCTTTTCTGAAGGCTGGCTGTACTCATGGGAAAATTGTGAATAGACCAAACTTTAGCTTGTCAGCAGTAGACTTGATTGATATCCCGAGCCTAGCCCGAAGCATCGGAAATAGATTTATGACCCAAATTTGGGTAAATGGCGGGCGAAGGATGGCTGGTGACGAAGCTCGAAGTCACCTTAAGACGGTAAGAAACTTATATTTGTTACTTTTACCTTCTTCTTGAAATTTGCACCTTTCTTATTCTGCTCCTTAATATGTGCAGGATGACGAAGCTGAAGTATGACGAAGCTGAAGCTTGATAGTTGCTATAATAGACTTTCCTACAAAAAATTCTGAAGGGATCATTGTATTATCATTATGGAAAGAACTTATGTAAATTTGTACATACCTTGTAATATATTTTGTCTCCTTTATCTGTGTACAATCTGCTTTGCTGTGGACGAAACTTCTCTTTTTGAGACGAAGGCGAAAAACACCTTCCCTTCTTTTCGTACACAACGAAGCACGAAAAATTTTCTCTTTCTTCGAAATTTTTGCTCATTGCCGAAGCATCTGTCTTTTTTGTGTGGTATGCTGATGATTCTATATATGTCTAAATGAATGTTTATGAATGCAAATGACATGATGTAATGTATCGTGCAAATGAATATCAAAACACATATTCAAAAACCATAATCATAGCCCTTCATCCCCTTGGGGAATGATTCAAATCTTTTGGCCGTTTACTTTTCGGCTTCACCGTTTACTTTTCGGTGTATCAGCGTTGACTTTTCGCTGTAAGCCTCCCTTAGGAGCTTCTTCGCCTTTTACTTTCAGCGGAATCAGCGTTTATTTTTCGCTGTAAGCCTCCCTTAGGAGCTTCTTCGCCTTTTACTTTCAGCGGAATCAGCGTTTATTTTTCGCTGTAAGCTCTGCATTCCCTTAGGAACGACTTTTGAGCTTCTCCCTGTTTTCTTTTCTTTTTCCTTTGCATTTACATTTACATTTCTAGGGGATATCACTCTTGCAGAATTGAAATAAGGAAAATTACATGTTGTGGCCCCATTAAAAACCTTCCTCCCCCTTTGGAAAGGAAAAGGGTGCCACAAAAAAGAATAGAAAAAAAGGAAATTACATCAAACTAAACATAATATCGCCGAAGCTCATCCGCATTCCATGATCTAGGAATGTCGTTGCCGTCCATATCCTTCAATCTGTAGGAACCGGGTCTTGACGAAGATACTACCAGAAAAGGTCCTTCCCACTTCAGCTGTAATTTGCCTACTTTCTCAGGGTTGGCTACTCTTCGAAGCACCAAGTGTCCTGGTTCAATGTTCTTCAGCCTGACCTTTCTGTCATGCCATTTTATTGTTTCAGCTTGATATTTGTTGATATTTTCCACAGCTTGAAGCCTGATCCCCTCTATAGCATCTTTTTCCACAGAGTAATCAGCTTCATCTTCGCCTTCTGCCGAAGCTATTGTTCTTATTGATCCTGCTTTGGCTTCTTCCGGGGTTATTGCTTCGTCACCAAACAATAGTTTGAATGGCGTAAAGCCTGTTGATCTTGACATCGTTGTGTTATGGCTCCACACCACTTTGATTAATTCTTCTGGCCACTTTCCCCTGGGCTGATTGAAGATTGACTTCATTATTCCTATCATTATGATCCCATTAGCTCTTTCGACAAGTCCGTTTGACTCCGGATGTCGAACTGATGCAAAATGGATCTTCGTGCCAATTTGATCACAAAATTCTCTGAAAGCTTCAGAATCAAACTGTGTCCCATTATCCACAGTAATGGCCTTCGGCACTCCGAAGCGACAAACAATATTTTGCCAGAAAAACTATTGAATGGTAACCGAAGTGATTGTGGCTAAAGGCTTTGCCTCAATCCACTTAGAAAAATATTCCACTGCCACTACAACATATCTTAAGTTGCCCTGTGCTAGTGGTAATGGACCTAGCAAATCAAGGCCCCACCTTTGCAACGGCCAAGTGGGTTGTATTAATTGAGTTAAAGACGAAGGTTGTTTTTGATCTCTTGCACATTTCTGACAACCTTCGCACTTTTGAACTAAATCCGCTGCATCCGAAGCTGCTTTTGGCCAATAAAATCCTTGACGAAAGACTTTTCCGAGCAAAGGCCTAGATCCAATGTGAGATCCACACAGGCCTGCATGTATTTCCTTCATCAATTCTATGCCTTCGGTTCTGGATAAACACTTGAGTAACGGGGAACATACCCCCCGCTTGTATAATTCCCCTTCTATTATGACATATGGTCGAGCTCTTGCTTCTATCCTCCTGTTATAAGCTTCGTCATCTAAAAGAAAATTGCCCTGAAGGAAAGAGATGATCTCAGTTCTCCAATCTTCACTATAAACAGGGGATATGTTGAGGACTGCTCTTTCAAGAAGCTCAACCGAAGGTGCTTTTATTGTTTCGAAAAATACTTCCGAAGGTAAGGGCAGCCCCTGTGCTGCTGACTTGGCTAGTAGATCAGCATATTCATTTTCTCCACGAGGAATATTTTTAACAGAAAATCCTTCGAAGGAAGCCTCAATCCTTCGGATTGTATCTAAATATTTTTCAAGCTTCGGATCTCTTGCTTTGTAGCTTTTGTCAATATGACCAGAAATAACTTGGTAATCAGTTTTAAGAATGGCCCTTCTGATTCCCATTGCCTTTAACTTCCGAAGACCCAAAAGCAGAGCTTCGTACTCAACAATATTGTTTGTGCAACTGAAATCAAGTCTTGTCGCATAACAAGTTTTAACTTTGGAAGGTGAAACCAACACAACAGCTGCTCCTGCTCCGAAGGTTCCCCAAGACCCATCGCAAAACACTGTCCATGCTTCGGCATCTTTATTCGTTTCTTCCTCTTGAACCCCTGGCGTCCAGTCAGCAATGAAGTCTGCCAACGCTTGGGAATGAATCGAAGACCTATGCACATAATCAATGCAAAATTCATTGAGCTCTGCAACCCATTTTCCAATCCTTCCAGTAGCTTCTCGATTTCTCATGATATCCTTCAATGGTTGTGAAGAAGGAATAATTATATTGTAAGCTTGAAAATAATGCCGAAGCTTCCTGGAGGCCATCAAAACAGCATACAGTACTTTCTCCAATTCCGTATAATTTTTCTTTGATAGACTCAGAACTTCTGATACGAAGTATATTGGGGCTTGCTTTTTGACTTGGCCTTCAAGCTTCTCCTGGACGAGTGCTGCACTTACAGCTGAGTGCGAAGCTGCCACATATAATAACAGAGGAGCCCCTGGCGTTGGTGGAGTTAGTGTTGTTAGGTTTATTAAATATTGCTTCAGCTCTTCGAAGGCTTTCTGCTGAACTGGTCCCCATTGAAAAACTTCAGCTGATTTCAGTACTTCGAAAAATGGTAAGTTTCTCTTTGCTGATCTAGATATAAATCTATTGAGAGATGCCAGTCTTCCTGTCAATCTTTGAGCCCCCTTCTTTGTACTTGGTGGCTCCATTCGAAGGATAGCTTCGATTTTGTTTGGATTAGCTTCAATCCCTTTTGTTGAGACTAGACAGCCAAGAAATTTTCCTTTCTTTACTCTGAAGACACATTTTTCTGGGTTCAACTTTAAACCAGCCTGTCTAAAATTAGCGAAGGTCTCCTACAGATCAGCAATGTGATTATCTTGCTTCGTGCTTTTTACAATGATATCATCAACATAAGTTAGCACATTTCTGCCTATCTGGGAATGAAGAACCTTCGCTGTCATTCTACTGAAGCTTCCTCCAGCATTCTTAAGCCCCTCAGGCATCCGAAGATAACAATACGTTCCACTAGGGGTTATGAAGCTGGTTTTCGGTTCATCCTCCTTCTTCATCCAAATTTGGTGATAGCCTGAATAGCAATCCAGCAAACTCATAAGCTCTAATGAAGCTGCTGCATCGACTAGGGAATCTATCCTTGGCAATGGAAACTCGTCCTTCGGACAGGCCTTATTGAGATCAGTAAAATCGATACACATTCTCTATTTACCATTGGCCTTCTTCACCATAACAGTGTTAGCCAACCATTCTGGGTATTTTACCTCTCTGATAACTCCGGCACTGAGGAGTCTTTTCACTTCATTCCGAGCACCTTCGGTTTTGTCATCAGACATCTTCCGAAGCCTCTGCTTTCTGGGTCTGAAAGATGGATCAACATAGAGCGAGTGCTCAATAACATCCCTGTTAACTCCGCAAAGATCATTAGCTGACCAAGCAAAAACATCTTTATTGTTGAACAAAAACCTTATCAAGGTTTTTTCCTGTTCCTCGGACAGTTGAGATCCCAATAGCACCTTCTGCTCTGCTATATCCTCACATAAGAGCATGGGCTTCGGCTGATCAGCCGAAGCAGCTTTTTCTCTTCTGAACTTGTATTGCTCACAAGCTTCGGCTCCATCTATATTATGGATTGCTTTTGAGTCTGTCCAATTTCCTTCGGCCCTTCTGGCAGCTTCCTGACTTCCATGAATAGCAATGGGCCCTTGCTCCGAAGGTATCTTCATGCAAAGATAAGCTGGATGAAGAATTGCTTCGAAGGCATTAAGAGTACCACGACCAATGATTGCATTGTAAGGGTATTCCATGTCAACAATATCAAACACAACTTGTTCAGTCCTTGTGTTGTTGATAAATCCGAAGGTCACTGGCATTGTGATTTTGCCGAGTGCTACAATCTGCCTTCCTCCGAAGCCGCAAAGTGGATGTGTGGCATCATGAATTTTGTCTTCGGGCTCTTGCATCTGTCTGAAGGCCTTAGCAAATATGATATCAGCTGCGCTGCCTGTATCAACCAAAACATTATGGACCAGAAATCCTTTGATCACACAAGAGATAACCATAGCATCGTTGTGTGGGTAATCCTTGAGTTGAAGATCCTCTTGGGAGAAGGTAATTGGAATGTGAGACCATCTTGACTTGATGAAGGGTCCTTGAACCCCGACATGCAGTACCCTTCTCTGTGCCTCCTTCTTCTGCTTCTTGTTGGCTGGCTCTGAGCATGAACCGCCTGTTATCGGGAGTACCAGCTTCAGAGCCGAAGCAGCTCCAGCTTGATTGTTGAACGAAGCCATCAGCTCAAAAAAAGTGGAAGTGAGTTCACCGGAGGTGGGCGCCAATGTTGGGGACTTGTTCTCAAATGCTATGAATTAAGAACAAGGCAACATAAAATGTTAAATACTAATGCCCTTCGTCCGCCGGAGCATTATTTCCATAAGGATTTAATGAACTTCGGATGAAGGTCACGAGCTTAATATTACGAAGGTTTCACCTTCGTGATTAAACTTGTGAAGATGATACACAGTAAAGTAAAACAATAAAGATAAATACATCGAAAATAAATGACATCATTCACATATCTTATTATATGAATTTAAGATATTTGAATACAACGTTTCTAGGTACATTTATACCTTTGCCTCGACAAACAATGATTCCCGAGTGATGCGTTAGAAATTACAGGAATGCCTGAACAGTTACGGAATACTGTTCACTATTTATAGGCACAGGACACAGCCTGTGAGAAATTACAATCATGCCCCTCATAAAAGTTTACAACAATGACTCAGACCCCTATGGGCTAAAAGGTCATTCTATCTTTAAGTCGGTTCGACCCTTCATCTTCAGATATGTTATAATACCGAAGCTTCATGAATGATGCCTTCGGCGTCACGTACGAGCAGCTTCAGCCGAAGCTATTTCTTTCAGCGGGACCTTTGACGACGAAGCATGGTCCCAACATTTGGTAATAGCAATAAGATGTTCATCACAAGCATTAACATCAAAGTCCTTTCATCTATTTCAAATAACTACATGCTCTACACAAGATCTAGTTTTTTTAACTTCATCTAGCTTAGCATTTAAATCATCATTTAAAATCTTTAAACTAGATATAGATTCATGGCAAGCAGATAACTCAGAAGATATCATTTCATTTCTCTTAGTTTCTAAAGCAAGAGACTTTTGTACACTAACAAATTTGTCATGTTCCTCATATAAAATGTCTTCTTGCTTCTCTAGCAATCTATCTTTTTCATTTAGAGCATCAATTAATTCATTAATTTTCTCTACTTTGGCTCTACCTAAACCTTTAAATAAGCTAGAGTAATCTACTTCATCATTGGAAGAATCATCATCGCTAGAAGTAGTGTACTTAGGGGTTTCTCGAACACTTACCTTCTTCTCCTTGGCCATGAGGCAAGTGTGGCGTTCGTTGGGGAAGACCGAAGACTTGTTGAATGCCGAGGTAGCGAGTCCTTCATTGTCGGAGTCGGATGAGGAGCAGTCGGAATCCCATTCATTTCCAAGATGAGCCTCACCTTTCGCCTTCCTATAGCTTTTCTTCTTCTCCTTCTTCCCTTGTCTTTCTTGTCCCTGGTCATTTTCATTATCGGGACATTGAGCAATAAAATGACCAGTCTTACTGCATTTGAAGCAGGAGCGCTTTCCCTTTGTTTTGTTCTTGTTGGGATACTCCTTGCGTCCTTTAAGTGCGGTCTTGAAGCGCTTGATGATAAGCGCCATCTCATCTTCGTTGAGGCCAGGAGCCTCTACTTGAGCTACCTTGCTTGGTAGTGCCTCCTTGCTGCTTGTTGCTTTGAGAGCAACGGGCTGCGGCTCGTAGATGGGTAGTGGACCGTTCAAAGCATCATCCACGTCTCGCGCTTCCTTCACCATCATGCGCTCGCTCACAAACTTTCCAAGGACCTCCTCGGGCGTCATCTTTGTGTACCGGGGGTTTTCACAAAGGAGATTCACAAGATGGGGGTCAATTACAGTAAATGACCTTAGCATGAGTCGGACGACATCATGATCCGTCCATCTTGTGCTTCCGTAGCTTCGGATCTTGTTGACCAGGGTCTTGAGCCTGTTGTAAGTCTGAGTTGGCTCCTCTCCCCTGATCATGGCAAATCTCCCCAGCTCGCCTTCCACCAGTTCCATCTTGGTGATCATGGCGGCATCATTTCCCTCATGTGAGATCTTGAGGGTGTCCCAGATTTTCTTGGCGTTGTCCAAGCCGCTAACCTTGTTGTATTCATCTCTGCACAAAGATGATAGCAAAACAGTGGTAGCTTGTGCATTCTTATGAATTTGTTCATTTATCATCACAGGATTGTCTGTACTATCGAAATGCATTCCATTTTCCACAATTTCCCAAATGCTATGAAGGAGAGAAAATAGATGACTATGCATTTTATGACTCCAAAATGAGTAATCCTCTCCATCAAAGTGTGGGTGTTTTCCAAGAGGAATAGAAAGTAAATGGGCATTTGAATTGTACGGAATACGGGAATAATCAAAGGAATAGTTTTGATTAACCGTCTTTTTCTTTGACGAAGAATCATCATCGTCGTCGTCTCTTGGTGAAGAGGAAGATGCATCGCTGTCGTAATAGATGATCTTCTTGATGCGCCTCTTCTTCTTCCCGTTCTTCTTCTTGTGACTCGAGCCTGAGTCAGTGGGCTTGACATCTCTTGGCTCGTTGAAGATGGACTCCTTCTCCTTGTCATTGACCACCATCCTCTTTCCCTTAGGATCCATCTCTTCGGGCGATTAGTCCCTTACATGAAGAGTACGGCTCTGATACCAATTGAGAGCACCGAGAGGGGGGTGAATAGGCGATCCTGTAAAAATCTAATACAAATAGCCACAAAGCTTAGTTATAAGTGTTAGTATGGCTAAGTAGCTTGAAGTGAGCTCTTGCGAACACAAATAATCACAGAGAGGAGCAACACAAGAGACACGCGATTTTATCCCATGGTTCGGCCAAGTAACACTTGCCTACTTCCACGTTGTGGTGTCCCAATGGAAGAGGGTTGCACTCAACCCCTTTCAAGTGATCTAATGATCAACTTGAATACCACGGTATTTTTCCTTATATTATTTTCCCGTTTGCGAGGAATCTCCACAACTTAGAGTCTCTCGCCCTTACAACAAAGATCACAATGAAAGCACAGAGTAAGGTTGGGAAGTGCAACACACACAATACTCAAATACGCAGCACAACCACGCACACAAGTCATGACTTGAGCTCGAAACACAACGCACAGAGTTCACAACTCAAATGGACCTCAAATCACTATCACAAAGAATCGAATGCGTGAAGTTGGAGTCTTGGAGTCTTAGGATGCTTAGTGAATGCTTGGGTAACTCCACCATGCGCCTAGGGGTCCCTTTTATAGCCCCAAGGCAGCTAGGAGCCGTTGGAGGCCAACTTCGAAAGCCAAACTTGCCTTCTGTCGGGTGGTGCACCGGACAGTCCCCGTAGCTGTCCGGTGCGCGATCGCCTTCCAAATCAGGCGCATCCGACCATTGCAACTCCTAGCCCGTTGGCGCACCGGACACTGTCTGGTGCCCACCGGACAGTCCGGTGCCCCCCCGCTGACCGTTGGAGCTGCCACGCGTCACGCGAAGATTGCACGACCGACCGTTGGCGCTGGCGACCGTTGGCTCACCGGATAGTCCGGTGCACCACCGGACAGTCCGATGAATTTTAGCTATGTCGTCTTTTGCTTTTCCCGAGGGCGACGAGTTCGCCGATGATGACTCACCGGACAGTCCGGTGCACCACTGGACGGTCCGGTGAATTATAGCTGTACGCCGTCGTCGAGTCCCGAGAGCGGCCTTTTCACTCGGACCAGCCTGGCACACCGGACACTGTCCGGTGCACCACCGGATAGTCCTGTGTGCCAAGCCGAGCTGGAGTTGGATGCATAGAGCCAAGTCTTTTTCCAATTCTTTCTTCCCTATTTCTAGCACTTAGACAAAATATGTTAGTACTCAAAACAATGTACTAAGTCTAGAAACGTACCTTTTTCTTTGATTTGCACTTCTCACTTTATTTTGCACATTAGAACTCAATTAAATGTGTTCGACACTTAATCACCAAAACATTATAGAAATTGCCCAATGGCACATTTCCCTTTCAATCATATGGCATGAAATTTTGGACCAACCACAAATACACAACAAGAAGGTCAAATTTCTGCCTCTTGTAATAATCATATGCTTTGACTCCTTCGAACAACTATTTCAACTCATCGGTCAAAATTTCAACATCACCTTAATCCATGGTCTAGAAAGATCTATACCTAGTATGATGAGGCATAAAAACATAAACACATATCTCATGCGAAGACAAGGTGACAAATTATATGGGATAGCAAAAACGAACCAGCAAGAGTATGATGTGGCGCTCTCATTGAAAGGCTTGAATCCAGTTGTCACTAACTCGATGTGAACATCTCTCACATCTCTGGCAAACTCAACATTAAAGTATAAGTCCAAAACCCTACCCAAGAATGACCGACGGAGCATGAATTTATGACAAGCTTACAGAGGCCTAACGAGATTTTGTCAGCATAACCACATTATTCTCCATCTTATGCACAACTGTGGTGCAATAGAGAACAACAAACTTATAACACTAAAACTGCAGTTAAACTCATGGCTCATCATATATTACACTATTGGTTGCTCTAAGACTGTCCAAAAATAAACTACCCAAAATAACATATCTCACATATGAGAGCCATGTGAGACATAACGATCAAAACAGGTGACACATACGTTCCATGAACCTATCGATATTTTGCATGCTTTTAAATTAAATTATTTTATACTATCATATTTTGTTTAAATATAAATATATATTTCTAGTAAAATATAAACTCACTATGTATATGTCCGTGCATTGCAACGGGAGACACTTGTGCATTTATAGGTCATTGTTTATTGATGCTATCAAGAATCAACTCGACAATCATATTAAATGTCAAAGTCTATCATTTAAAACAACGAAATTTTGACTCATTGTCACTATTAATTGAAATAGGCAAATCCTAGGTTGATAATATAGGATGATGTACCATGGGCTTTATAGAACAATTTTGTATTGTAGGGTGAAAAATTATAAAAAAGTAGATTCTAAGCATATTGGAAAGGGGTGGTGAGTTGTGACTATCAAAATTTATGTTCAACTCAAGTTCACACAATTGTCAAGCCTCTATTGTACATACATGTTCTCAAGCAACAAAAAATATACTGTGGGTTTTGGTGACTTGAATAACAACACATTTAAATGTCTAACAAGTTTGCTAAGTATTGAACAAGAAATTCAGTATGATGAACATACTTGAATAATGTATAATTATCAGTGAACAAAGGTTCAAAACAAGGTTAAATAACCAATGAAACAATGCAAATGGATATGATATGGTCTCTATATTGGTTTGAATATATGGATAAGACCTGAAAAATCACTACGCATAAATATGATGAGAATAGAGGTTGAAGTGATTAAGAGGATTGGTCAAGCCAAATTGAATAAGATATGAGGAATCGTAAATTGGCTTGACCATATTACTATTAGTCCATATATGCCTCTATGAGAATCAAACTAGAGTTTGATTGATCTTAGCATTTATATCTAGATGACATTCAAGCAAGGTTCAAAATATTGAAGAAATGGTTCTCTCAATGGATGCTCAATATGATGTGACTCAAGAATGGCTTGATAGGATGAAGATATCAAGGAAAGGGCTTCGAGGGACTAAGCGAAGGTGAAGGCCAAGCAACGGCTTGTGGACCGATGTACCATGGCTAAGGTGAGGAAGAGAGTACTTCCACTAAGTCGATGAACTAATCAGCTATGAAGAGTTATATTATGTTAATGCATTAGTAAGGTGACTTGAAGTCATGATTTGAACTCATATATGGTGAAATGGTTCAAGTCACAGGGCTTGATTTGTGTTTGCTTCAAAAGGTGAGACAAAGATGTTTGAGATCCTTATGAAGCAACGCCATGGAGAAATCACATGAGACGCCAATTACTCAAGGAGTTTACTTAATTATATTTTATTTAACTTGAGTATAGGAATCGTCGTATTATCAAGGGCGATCAAAAAAGAAGGTTGGTGTTTGACAAAGCTCAAGCCTCTAAATTCAAAAGCTATTTTGAAAACCAAAATTCTTGGGACACTCTATGTACGACTTTTGTTAGGATTGAGAAAAGGAGAGTGTTCCTATTAAAAAGCAGTTGAGCTTTTCTAGCTAAGTTGAACTTCTTCAGCTGAATTGAGCTTTTTCAGCTAAGTTGAACTTAAGCTGAGTTAAGCTTTCTTAGTTGAGTTGAACTTCTTCAGCTTAGTTGAGCTTCTTCAGCTGGATTGAGCCTCTTTAGCTGAGTTGAGGTTCTTCAGCTGAGTTGAGCTTGTTCAGCTGAGTTGAGCTTGTTCAGCTGAGTTGAACTTAACTTCAACTGGGTACAGGACAAGTTCAACCGGTGTCTAGGCAGGTTCAACCGGTGTCCAGGACAAGTCCAACCAGGGTTTTTTTTCTAGACCTCACTAGTCAAAACAAGTTGAACCGGCCCTAGGGGTGGTTCAACCGGTGTTAGGGTCAGCTAACGAGTCTGACCTGCAGTCTGCAAGTTTGACTGGCAGACTGACTATCAGTATGACCACGAGGCGGTTGAACCGGTCCTAGGGGTGGTTCAACCGGTGTCAGGATCTATTGACCAGTCTAACCTGCAGTATGCCAGTTTGACTTGCAGAGTGACTATCAGCCTACCCCAGGCGGTTCAATCGGTCCTCCATAGCAAAATCAGCCCAATGGCTAGTTGTGAAGCCCCACCTATATATACCCACTCCTACCTCTCTCCCCACATAAGAGCACGCACCAAACTCCATTTCTATCCTAAGAAACTCCTCCCACTCTCTGTCACACACCTGTTGCCTCTCCCATTTCAAATCTTTGGAGAGAAATCTTTGAGTGAGATTGAAGAGTTGCGTTTTTTGTGCTTCATCTCTAAATTCTTCTTGCTCTTCTTGATTCGAGCTTTGGTACTACATCGAGTTCTTTGTGGATTCATTACTCTTGGAGCATCTAGCTCCTAGACGACAAGATGTCGCTTGTGAGTGAAGACCACAAGAAAGTTTGTATTACCCACTCGTTTGAGCAAAGATTATTGTGTGGGCTTGACCTTTGTGGTCAGCAAAGGGAGGATTAGGGTTGAAAGAGACCCGGCTCTTTATGGGCGCCTCAATGAGGAAGTAGGGCACCTAGATGGTGTGACCGAACCTCAGGATAAATCTTGTGTCTCGTGTATTCTTGCACATTATATTTGTTCGTGTTCTTCATTCTCTCACCATTTCGTGGAAGAATTGTTCATACCTTTTTGTTGTGTGGATTTTGAGAAGTACCCTTCTCAGACCTACTACTTTGAACTCTGTGCATCATCTAGGACATCCCATTTGCAAAGTTAACTTGGAGAATTTTGAGATCAATTCAGTTTTATATCTCATTCTTCAGTTGAGCTCATGCAAACCGGTTGAATCGATTTTAACACAAGTTGAACCGATTTTACCCAGTTCGTTTCTAGTTTTTGTTGAAAAAATTTCCACTTGCCTATTCACCCCCTCTAAGCAACTTTCAATTGGTATCAGAGCCTAATCCTCGTTCTAACGCTTATCCGCGTGAGGAAAATATCATGTCAGGGGGACTAAGAAACAAAAGTGCCTCTAAGCTTGAAAAAATTGAGGTTGCCTCGACTTCATCTTTTGGTGCAAAAGTTGATCCTAGGGCCTCAAAATGATGTTCCTCGAAATGAAGGAAGATGAGGTGAAGAACAAGATTGAAGAAAAAGAAAATGATTGATGGAGACCAAACGACGAATCCACCACTTCACAAGGTTTGTCTTTCAAATCCACTTCTCATATGTGCTTTGTCCCTAATGAGATAGACAATAAAAGTGAAAGTGAGGATGAGGAGGAGCATGAAAGTGATAGTGAAGATAAGGATGATCTTCAACAATTCTTCGCTCAGCTAAGTAAAAAAAATCGAATGAGCTTGCTCAAACTCATGAAAAGAGCAGAAGAACAAAAAGAAATGCTTCATAAGCAAGAAAACTTCCTCATTAGAAAAATTGAAGACTTAGAAAAGTTGACCAAAGAGCATGAGAAGCTAAAGTGCACTCATGATGATTTGGTCCAAAGGTATGAAGACATTTCAATTGAGCAAATTAGAGTTGTTAATCATTCATCATATATTGATCAATTAAAAATAAAAATGTTATACTCAAGAACACGATAGAAAAGCTAAATATTGAAAATCTAGCTTTACAAGAAAACATGATATGGTTGTGTGCTCTCACATATCATGTTAGAAATGGCTCTTGAGGTTGTGTTAACTAATTTGAAATCATGCTAACCTCACATATGCACATGTACTCAAATAGAAACTATATTATCATGTGCTAATAAATGTTGCTCTCAAGAAAGCCAGTCTTCCATTGAGCTAGAATTTTCAGGAACAAGTAATGTTTCCTATGCAAAAGAAAACAATGAGCTCAAGGAATAAAATGAGAGGCTAATAAGGAGCTTGACTCAATTAAAGGGAAAGTGTCATGCTCAACCTTCTCAAGATAACCATGATAACAAGGTGAAAAAGCATGAGAAGGGGACAACCGTAGTATGCACAAAACCCCCTCAAAACAATACCAAGCTTTCCAAGAAAGACATGAGCAAGACTCAAGGTGAGAAAATTAATGCTCATACTATTTGCTCTAACAATGTTCCAATGTGCTTCAACAAAGAAATATCAAAGAGAAGCGATAGGAGGTGTTATGGATGCAAGGAGAAGGGTCATGAAATTGGTTCATGCCCCCACGTGAAGAACCAATACCTTGCACCATCAAAAGAACTGACCATAAACAAAGAGATAACAAGCAAAAGGCAAATACCTTGCAATATCAAGCAACGCATTTGCAACAATTGTCATAAAAAAAGACACATGTGGAAGGATTGTCCCATGGGTAACTTTCCTAAGCCTAACTTGTCAATACATTCAAATATGCTTAGGAGATCCAAATTTGACTCCTGTGCTAGAAAGGTGATGAGGTCACCACATTCTAGGACAGAGGCCATTTGGGTGCCTAAGTCCTTATTAGCTAACGTTGGTGGACCCATCCAAAAATGGGTTCCAAAATATGTTTGAAATAATTTGTAGGTACCCAAAGATGATATGAAGCTTTGGGGTGCTTGAGCGATTTAACTCAATTCTTATCTCAAGCTATCAATCTTACATGGGCTATTCTTTTAAGATTGGTCCAAAGATGAATTGAGTTATTATATCACTAACTTCATATTCATCTGTAGCAAGAACTTGTGTTGTAGTGAATAAGGATTAACCCTTGTGTGAGCAAAAGGACTATTACTAAGGGATATCTAAATTATGGTAACAATTAAATCTTAAGTGCACATTGCTATTAATTAGTATATTCCTTTTGTGTCTTTTGAAGCCACATTGGAAAAATGAATCACTTGAGAATGAACTTAAAATAGTTTACCATGTCTTGGAAAAGTTCCAATCATATGGTAGATTGCATATTTATTATTCTTATATGTGGCAATCTACATGCTTTAATTGGTGATAATAAATTTGCACCAGATTTCAAATGAATTATCGTATTATTGCCATGACCTAAACATAAAGAGGATTATTCCGAATTCTTAAATGGATAGAGTGCTATGTAAGAAATTCAAATTCTTAGAGCACTTATCAATAGGGGAATTGTCTATATGACTAGAGTTGTGAGACTAATGTTTCTATCTAAGTGCTTATGTAGTTTCACAACATGAGAATGTGTTTTTCAAATTGAATGTGCCATTCAACATTCAAAGAAGATCAATCCAATACAATGTGATGTATCTCTTCTTGTTTAAATTGGTTTTGAGTCTTCTACATTAATCACTCACCATGATATGAATTAAACTTGTCCTGTAAACTTAATTAAATAAGTATGCTAGTTTATCTTGTTTCAATTGATGTTATGCATGATGCTTGTAAGGGTAATTTAATTCATATCATAAGGTTTCCTTATTTTAGTAACCTTCTTGTCATTCATATATTAGAGATTGCTAAATAGGAAACTGTCCATCTGGGTGAACCTGTCCATCATCTTGAGTAGGGGGTGCACCATTGTTGCGAAAGAAAGTTGATCTTGCTCTTGTTGTTCCTGTGGTCGCACATCTCCAATCGCCATGGTGCGTATTGCGGCCGGCGGGACATCATTTTCATCTATGTCATCAAGATCAACTTGCTCTCTTGGAGAGCCATTAGTCTCATCAAATACAACGTCGCTAGAGACTTCAACCAAACCCGATGATTTGTTGAAGACTCTATACGCCTTTGTATTTGATTCATACTCCAGTAAAAACCCTTCTACAGCTTTGGGAGCAAATTTGGAATGTCTACCTTTCTTCACCAAAATGTAGCATTTGCTCCCAAATACACGAAAGTAAGAGACATTGGGTTTGTTACCGGTCAGGAGTTTGTAGGAGGTCTTCTTGAGGAGATGATGCAGATAGAGCCGGTTTATGGCATGGCAAGCTGTGTTTACAGCTTCCGACCAAAACCGCTCGGGCGTCTTGAACTCTCCAAGCTTCTTCATCGCCATGTCGATAAGCGTCCTGTTCTTCCTCTCTACCACACCATTTTTCTATGGTGTGTAGGGAGCGGAGAACTCATGCTTGACACCTTCCTCCTCAAGATACTCCTCAACTTGTAAGTTCTTGAACTCGGACCCGTTGTCGCTCCTTATCTTTTTCACCTTGAGCTCAAATTCGTTTTGAGCCCTCCTTAGAAAGCGCTTTAGGGTCCCTTGGGTTTCTGATTTATCCTGCAAGAAGACCACCTAAGTGAAGCGGGAAAAGTCATCTACAATTACAAGACCATACTTACTTCCCCCAATGCTAAGGTAGGCGACGGGTCCGAAGAGGTCCATGTGGAGAAGCTCCAGTGGTCTTGACGTTGTCATCACATTCTTGCTATGATGAGTGCTTCCCACTTATTTCCCACTTGTTTGGCGGCGTATGAATATAATTCACTGGACAGTCCGGTGGTGCACCGGACTGTTCGGTGAGCCAACGTCCGCCAGAGCAACGGTCGGTCGCGCAATCTGCGGGCGACGCGTGTCCCGAGCCAACGGTCGGTAGGGTGCACCGGACTGTTCGGTGTGCACCGGACAGTGTCCGGTGCGCCAACTGCCACGAACAGTGTCCGGACTGTTCGGTGTGCACCACCGGACAGTCCGGTGTGCCAGACTGAGCTGGACTTCGGCTGTACATAGCCAAGTCACTTGCAATCATTTTCTTCTTTTCTTTTCTCTGTTTCTAGCAATTAGACAAAATATGTTAGTACTCAAAACAATGTACTAAGTCCAGAAACGTACCTTGTTACATAATTTGCACCTTTGGCTTGTTTGGCACATAATATCTCACTCACTATGTGTTGGGCACTTAATCACCAAAACATTATAGAAATGGCACAAGGGCACATTTCCCTTTCATGAGGTCCGGGGATCCCTTGCACAACTTGAGCATCATAAATAAGCAACAAATTATGTAAATGCTCAAAGTAACATGATCAAAGGCATAGAACACATGTATGCTATAGATCAATCCAAGTTACGCGAATCTAAGACATTTAGCTCACTACGCAACCTGCAAAAGCTTATCTCATCTAACGGCTTGGTAAATATATCGGCTAGCTGGTTCTCAGTGCTAATGTGATACACCTCGATATCTCCATTTTGCTGGTGGTCCCTTAGAAAGTGATGCCGGATGTCTATGTGCTTAGTGCGGCTGTGTTCAACAGGATTATCCGCCATGCGGATTGCACTCTCATTGTCACATAGGAGTGGGACTTTGCTCAGATTGTAGCTAAAGTCCCGGAGGGTTTGCCTCATCCAAAGTAGTTGCGCGCAACACTGTCCTGTGGCAACATACTCTGCCTCAGCGGTGGATAGGGCAACACTGTCCTGCGGCAACATTTTGCTTGGGACGTGGCACCAGGCTCCAAACTTCATTTCTCTTGAAGTTTTTGAGCTCTTCCCGCATGGCCAACACCCAATCCGAATCCTGCAAGGCCTCTTCTACCCTGAAAGGATCAATAGAAGAGACAAACGAGTAATGCTCATAGAAATTAGCTAAACGTGAACGAGTTGTTACTCCCTTGCTTATGTCACCCAGAATCTGATCGACGGGGTGATTTCTTTGGATCGTCGCTCGGACTTGAGTTGGAGGGGCCAGTGGTGCTTCTTCCTCCATAACTTGTTCTTCTTGTGCTCCCCCTTGATCACGCGCCTCTTCTTGAGGAACCTGTCCATCATCTTGAGTTGGGGGATACACCATTGTAGAGGAAGATGGTTGATCTTGCTCTTGTTGTTCCTGTGGTCGCACATCACCTATCGCCATCGTGCGCATTGCGGCCGTCGGAACATCATCTTCATCTATGTCATCAAGATCAACTTGCTCTCTTGGAGAGCCATTAGTCTCATCAAATACAACGTCGCTAGAGACTTCAACCAAACCCGATGATTTGTTGAAGACTCTATACGCCTTTGTATTTGAGTCATACCCTAGTAAAAACCTTCTACTTCCTTGGGAGAAAATTTAGAATTTCTACCTTTCTTCACCAGAATGTAACATTTGCTCCCAAATACACGAAAGTAAGAAACGTTGGGTCTGTTACCGGTAAGGAGTTCATACGAGGTCTTCTTGAGAAGGCGATGTAGGTAGAGCCGGTTTATGACGTGGCAAGCTGTGTTCACAGCTTCCGACCAAAACCGCTCGGGTGTCTTGAATCCTCCAAGCATCGTTCTCGCCATGTCGATGAGCGTCCTGTTCTTCCTCTCTAGTACACCATTTTGTTGTGGTGTGTAGGGAGCGGAGAACTCGTGCTTGACGCCTTCTTCCTCAAGGTACTCCTCCACTTGCAGATTCTTGAACTCGGACCCGTTGTCGCTTCTTATCTTTTTCACCTTGAGCTCAAATTTGTTTTGAGCCCTCCTTAGAAAGCGCTTTAGGGTCCCTTGGGTTTCTGATTTATCCTGCAAAAAGAACACCCAAGTGAAGCGGGAAAAATCATCAACAATTACAAAACCATACTTACTTTCACCGATGCTATGGTAGGCAACGGGTCCGAAGAGGTCCATGTGAAGAAGCTCCAGTGGTCTTGATGTTGTCATCACATTCTTGCTGTGATGAGTGCTTCCCACTTGTTTCCCTACCTGGCAAGCTACACAAGGTCTATCTTTCTTGAAACAAACATTGGTTAGTCCTAACACATGTTCTCCCTTTAGAAGTTTATGAAGGTTCTTCATCCCAACATGTGCTAGCCGGCGATGCCACAGCCAGCCCATACTAGTCTTAGCTATTAAGCATGCATCTAGATCGGCTCCTCTTTCGAAAATCAACTAAGTAGAGTTTGCCATCTAATACACCCTTAAATGCTATTGAACCATCACTCCTTCTAAAGACAGGTACATCAACATTTGTAAACAAACAATTGTAGCCCATGTGGCACAATTGACTTACAAACAGGAGGTTGTATCCTAATGACTCTACTAAAAATACATTTGAAATAGAGTGCTCGCTTGTGATGGCTATTTTTCCCAAACCTTTGACCTTGCCTTGATTCCCATCTCCAAAGATAATCGTATCCTAGGAATCCTTGTTCTTGACGTAGGATGTGAACATTTTCTTCTCCCCTGTCATGTGGTTTGTGCATCCGCTGTCGATAATCCATCTTGAGCCTCCGGATGCATAAACCTGCAAGGAATTTAAGCTTGGGTTTTAGGTACCCAACTCTTGTTGGGTCCTACAAGGTTAGTCACAATAACTTTTGGAATCCAAATACAAGTCTTGTCTCCTTTGCATTTGGATCCCAATTTCCTAGCCACAACTTTCGCATTCTTACATGAAAGAACAAAAGAAGCATTATAAGCATGGTAAATAGTAGAAGGTCCATTGCACATTTTTCTAGGAGTATGAGACACAACAAGATTTCTCCTAGGCCTACTTCTACCGTGAACAAAAGTAGAACATAGCATGTGAATCAAAAGCATCATGATCATAACTCCTGTTATAATTGGAATGACTAGCAATTTTCCTATTATAAATAAAAGCATGATTCCTTTGAGTACTACTAGCCATAGGGGCCTTCCCTTTCTCCTTGGTGAGAATGGGAGCCTTTTGTCTTGTTAAGTTCTTGGTTTTCCTTCGAAAACCAAGTCCATCCTTAATTGAGGGGTGTCTACCAACAGTGTAGGCATCCCTAGCAAACTTTAATTTATCAAAATCATTTTTGCAAGTCTTAAGTTGAGCATTAAGACTTGCCACTTCATCATACAATTTGGTAATAGCAATAAGATGTTCATCACAAGCATTAACATCAAAGTCCTTGCATCTATTGCAAATAACTACATGCTCTACACAAGATCTAGTTTTGTTAACTTCATCTAGCTTAGCATTTAAATCATCATTTAAAATCTTTAAACTAGAGATAGATTCATGGCAAGCAGATAACTCAGAAGATATCATTTCATTTCTCTTAGTTTCTAAAGCAAGAGACTTTTGTACACTAACAAATTTGTCATGTTCCTCATATAAAATGTCTTCTTGCTTCTCTAGCAATCTATCTTTTTCATTTAGAGCATCAATTAATTCATTAATTTTCTCTACTTTGGCTCTATCTCAACCTTTAAATAAGCTAGAGTAATCTACTTCATCATCGGAAGAATCATCATCGCTAGAAGTAGTGTACTTAGGGGTTTCTCGAACACTTACCTTCTTCTCCTTGGCCATGAGGCAAGTGTGGCGTTCGTTGGGGAAGAGCGAAGACTTGTTGAATGCCGAGGCAGCGAGTCCTTCATTGTCGGAGTCGGATGAGGAGCAGTCGGAATCCCATTCATTTCCAAGATGAGCCTCGCCTTTCGCCTTCCTATAGCTTTTCTTCTTCTCCTTCTTCCCATGTCTTTCTTGTCCCTGGTCATTTTCATTATCGGGACATTGAGCAATAAAATGACCAGTCTTACCGCATTTGAAGCAGGAGCGCTTTCCCTTTTTTTTTCTTGTTGGGATACTCCTTGCATCCTTTAAGTGCGGTCTTGAAGCGCTTGATGATAAGCGCCATCTCATCTTCGTTGAGGCCGGTAGCCTCTACTTGAGCTACCTTGCTTGGTAGCGCCTCCTTGCTGCTTGTTGCTTTGAGAGCAACGGGCTGCGGCTCGTAGATGGGTAGTGGACCGTTCAAAGCATCATCCACATCTCGCGCTTCCTTCACCATCATGCCCTCGCTCACAAACTTTCCAAGGATCTCCTCGGGCGTCATCTTTATGTACCAGGGGTTTTCACGAATGAGATTCACAAGATGGGGGTCAATTACAGTAAATGACCTTAGCATGAGTCGGACGACATCATGATCCGTCCATCTTGTGCTTCCGTAGCTTCGGATCTTGTTGACCAGGGTCTTGAGCCTGTTGTAAGTCTGAGTTGGCTCCTCTCCCCTGATCATGGCAAATCTCCCCAGCTCGCCTTCCACCAGTTCCATCTTGGTGATCATGGTGGCATCATTTCCCTCATGTGTGATCTTGAGGGTGTCCCAGATTTTCTTGGCGTTGTCCAAGCCGCTAACCTTGTTGTATTCATCCCTGCACAAAGATGCTAGCAAAACAGTGGTAGCTTGTGCATTCTTATGAATTTGTTCATTTATCATCACAGGATTGTCTGTACTATCGAAATGCATTCCATTTTCCACAATTTCCCAAATGCTAGGATGGAGAGAAAATAGATGACTACGCATTTTATGACTCCAAAATGAGTAATCCTCTCCATCAAAGTGTGGGGGTTTTCCAAGAGGAATAGAAAGTAAATGGGCATTTGAATTGTACGAAATACGAGAATAATCAAAGGAATAGTTTTGATTAACCGTCTTTTTCTTTGACGGAGAATCATCATCATCGTCGTCTCTTAGTGAAGAAGAAGATGCATCGCTGTCGTAGTAGATGATCTTCTTGATGCGCCTCTTCTTCTTCCCGTCCTTCTTCTTGTGACTCGAGCCTGAGTCAGTGGGCTTGTCATCTCTTGGCTCGTTGAAGATGGACTCCTTCTCCTTGTCATTGACCACCATCCCCTTTCCCTTTGGATCCATCTCTTCGGGCAATTAGTCCCTTACGTGAAGAGTACGGCTCTGATACCAATTGAGAGCACCTAGAGGGGGGTGAATAGGTGATCCTATAAAAATCAAAAACTAATAGCCACAAAGCTTAGTGATAAGTGTTAGTACGGCTAAGTAGCTTGAAGCGAGCTCTTGCGAACACAAATAATCATAGAGAGGAGCAACACAAGAGACACACGGTTTTATCCCGTGGTTCGGCCAAGTAACACTTGCCTACTTCAACGTTGTGGCGTCCCAATGGACGAGGGTTGCACTCAACCTTTTTCAAGTGATCTAATAATCAACTTGAATACCACGGTATTTTCCTTAGATTATTTTCCCGTTTGCGAGGAATCTCCACAACTTGGAGTCTCTCGCCCTTACAACAAAGATCACAATGAAAGCACGGAGTAAGGTTGGGAAGTGCAACACACACAAGTGTAACACCCCACTGGTCGCACAGAATGGATAATACCACAAACCCCACCCACCAAACTTACTCAACACAAGAGATGTAATAAATAAAGAATATAAAGCAAGAAAAATCCGGCAGCACCTCCTTTGAAAACTGGCATAACGAGGAGGGGAAAACATGAAGTTCATACAAGATATAAAGACATATAATTCACGTAGTAGAAACTAAAATGCAAAAGTGGTAAAACTTAATTATGACCCAACTGAAGTAAAACAAATGGGATAAGGAACTCAGCCCACCCAAAACAAACGCTCAACCAAGAACAAAGTAATTCACTGGACTTGACCAACTCAGATTAACAACATTATTAAGTGGGGGTTCCTTTATTAAGTGGGGGTTCCTTTAATAACCACTTGAGTAACATGATCAAACCTCAAACTTAACATATGAAATCCATGAAACATGAACATTCTCAAATGATGGTACTCAATAAACAAACAAAATATAAATATGAACATAATAGCACAACATATTCAAGAACAAGACTCCTCATTTGCGAGACGGAATAACCATCACAAGTTTACTTGCCTTCACCGAAGTTTGGGCAAAATCCCTAAGAACGATCCGGAAGTCCACCACCTGTTTTGACACCCAACTTAGTGCACCAAATTCACATAAAAAACTCAAAGACAACACCGCACCTACGCGCAATCTCAAACCCCGCCGCGGTAACAATTCTCCCCTCACCAACCAAACTGCAGCGGCGCTGCTTTACAATTCCATAACATAAAAATTAGGACAGCAGTGGTGTCAAACAAAAACTCCAGAGACAACTACATAAAATTCCCCACAAGTTTTCTATACAACTCATGATTAAATTCTAAAATCTAATTACCTCTAAACGATCCACAAAAATAAACCCTGCAATCTGTTTTTTCCTGATTTGGGCAGCGACATACTCGGATTCAAACAGCGATAACTTTTAAAATATAATTCCGATGTGAGCGCATAAGTACTTGTTGGAAAGATAAGAAAGAGCCCTTCATGATTCGTATACTGATTAACCCTAATTACTCCCGAAAAATCCCCAGAAACTGCTAATACTGCTGCTGTTCATCCCCCTGAAAATCTGTTTTTTGGACAGCCACATACCCGGATTCAAACGGTGATAACTTTCAATTTATAACTCCAAATTGAGTGCATAAGTACTCGTTGGAAAGGTAAGGTAAAGTTCTACATGATCCCCAAACTGATTTCCCTTAATTCCTCACGAAAAAAACACAGAGACTGCTAGAACTACTGCTGTTCATCCACCACCTAAAATTCTGGACAGCCCCCTCTACCCAATCGCAAACACAACCTCTAATCAATTAAATTGCAGCACAAATGAACAAGGGATGAACACAAAAAATCACCTTGGATTCTCTCCCTTTCCTTCCTCCCTTCTTCCCTCCACCAAAACGATTGAAGACTCGCACCACGACGACGATGATCCGAGTGGCAAGGATTGGCACCTTGGGAGGAGGGGATTGAGGGGGGGGGGCGGCTAGGGTTTGGTGGCTGCAAGAATTGAGAGAGTAGGAGATGGGCAGGGGGCGGCGGCCAAGGGGGGAGAGAAGTGGGGGGGCGGCTGCACATGGGGGGAGGGGGTTAGGAGGGAGGCGGCTAGGGTTTGGGAGGGTTAATGGGCCGAAACACCAATTGCGGCCCAACTAACCCACGCGACAGCTCCCGACCGCAACGCAAGCGTCAAACCAAATATATTCTACTGCCCTAGTTGTGAATGTTTTCCACAAAATCCCAAATCCCCAAAACAACAACCGGATGAGGGAAAAAAACAAAAAGAACAACCCCCAACTTCTCTTCTTTGCAAACCGGGTATCACACTCTACCCCTCTTAAAAAGAATTCGTCCTCGAATTCTGACGCTTCTATCGGAATGACAAAAGAAAAGATTAATGAATCCACCACACTTACCCACAACGAAAAGTTTCGGGTACTTCTGCCGCATCAGCTCCTCAAGTTCCCACGTAGCCTCGCGCTCAGACTGATTAGTCTATAAGACCTTGACATACTTAATTGATCTCTTCCTCAACACACGCTCCGAGAATTCCAATATACGCACCGGACGACACTCCAGAGTCAGATCCTGCTGCATCGCAATTGGTTCCATCTCAATCTGATGGTCCGGATCCTGCAAGAACTTCCTCAACATAGAGACATGAAAAACCGGGTGTACCCCTGCCATGGAATCCGGCAGTAGCAAGCGATAAGCCAGGCTGCCCACTCGGGCCAAGATAGTGAACGGTCCAATGTATCTCGGACTGAGCTTCCCAGAGACACCGAACCGAACAACTCCCATAGTGGGTGATACCCTGAGAAGGACTTGGTCACCCACAACAAATTCCAGATCCCGCCTCCTCACATCAGCATAACTCTTCTAACGACTCTGAGCTGCCAAAATATTCTGACGAATTTCCCGAACCTTTTTAGAAGTTTGCTGAACCCAATCAGGACCAACCAGGGATCTCTCTCCCAAAGTCTCCCAACACAGAGGAGAGATACACCGCCTGCCATACAAAGCCTCAAATGGTGCCATCTTGATGCTAGCTTGGTAGCTGTTGTTATACGCAAACTCTGCCAGAGCAAGATAATCCTCCCAGCTACCCTTCCATGACAGAACACAAGCACGCAACATATCCTCCAAGGTTTGGATTGTTCGCTCTGACTGACCATCCGTCTGAGGGTGAAAAGCGACACTAAGCGAAAGCTTGGTGCCCAATGCACTATGGAGACTCTCCCAGAATTTGGATACAAATTTGGAGTCTCGATCAGAAACAATAGACTTAGGTACCCCGTGAAGCCTGACTACTTCCTTCATATACAAGGGAACCAAATCTGAAGCTGAATTTGTGGTCTTCATGGGAATAAAATGCGCAGAATTAGTCAAGCGATCCACTACCACCCAAATAGCATCCCTGCCACGAGGGGAACGAGGTAGACCCACCACAAAATCCATGGTGATATGCTCCCATTTCCACTCTGGAATTTCCAATGGCTTCAGCAAACCTGCAGGCCGCTTATGTTCGGCCTTCACGCGCTGACATACTTCACAGGTGGCCACATAATTAGAAATGTCAACCTTCATCCGCTTCCACAAGAAATTTTGTTTCAAATCTCGGTACATTTTGGTTTCGCCAGGATGGACGGTGTAAGGCGTTTTATGAGCTTCTCGCAGGATATCCAGCTTCACCTCTGATTTCTGAGGCACACAAAGACGGCCCCTGAAACGAACCAAATCATTCTCATCAATGGTGAACTCCCGCGGTTTACCATCACCAACCCTCTTTTGAGCTTCCTGCAAAAGACGATCCTGCTGCTGAGCCGCACGCACTCTCTCCATAAGAGAGGATTGAATAAGCATCTGAGTCTCCTCACTAGCGGTGCCGACATAACACAAAGCGATCCCCAAACGGTCCAGATCAGCGATCAACGGCAAGGCCACCTTTGGAACCCCGGACCTGCTAAGGGCATCCGCCACCACATTAGCCTTCCCCGGGTGATAATGAATGGACAAATCATAATCTTTAATCAATTCTAGACACCGACGCTGCCTCAAATTCAGCTCCTTCTGAGTAAAAATATATTTGAGACTTTTGTGATCGGTGAAAATGTCACAAGCCTCGCCATAAAGGTAATGCCCCCACGACTTTAGAGCAAAACCCACCGCAGCCAATTCCAGATCATGAGTTGGATAATTCCCCTCATGATTCCTCAACTGCCTTGAGCCATAAGCAATCACTCTGCCTTCCTGCATCAGCACACAGCCAAGACCAATACGCGAAGCATCCGTATAAACTGTGAAACGCTTACCGCTCTCAGGCAAAGCTAGGATAGGGGCGTCCACCAACTTGCTCTTCAATGACTGATAACTGACCTCACAATCGCCGGACCAGACGAAGGGAACACCCTTCTCAAAGAGCCTAGTCAAAGGCTTAGCAATGCTGGAAAAATTTGGTACGAAGCGCCGATAATACCCAGCAAGCCCCAAGAAACTTCGAATTTCAGAGACACTAGAGGGTCTCTTCCACTCCACCACAGCCGCAACGTTTTTGGGATCAACCGCAATACCATGTTGATTAATCACGTGCCCCAGGAAAGCCACTTCGGATAGCCAAAAGGCGCACTTCTTCAACTTGCCATAGAATTGATTCTTCCTTAGGGCACCCAGAACGAGACGGAGATGCTGCTCATGCTCGGCCTCGGTCTTTGAATAAATCAGAATATCATCCAGGAACACGACCACAAAGTCGTCCAGGAATTCATGCAACATCCTATTCATTGCTTCCATAAAGGCAGCAGGGGCATTAGTTAAGCCAAAAGAAATGACTATGAACTCATAATGCCCATACCTGGTGCAGAAGGCAGTCTTCTCAATATCCTCCTCACGAATCCTCAATTGATGATAACCAGAGTTCAAATCAATTTTGGAGAACACCTGGGCACCCCTCAACTGCTCAAAGAGGACCTCAATTCGGGGAAGCGGATATTTATTCTTGATTGTCACTTGATTCAAAGCGCGATAATCCACACACAGCCGCTTGCTTTTATCCTTCTTCCCAACAAACAATACTGGGGAAGCCCATGGAGACCTGCTAGGCCTAATGAAGCCTTTAGCCAGCAGATCATCTAATTGCCGCTTTAATTCAATCTGCTCCTTTGGGGCCATTCGATACAGGGCCTTATGAATAGGCTGCGTACCAGGAATCAACTTAATCTCAAAAGTTGCATCGCGTTCCAGAGGAATGCCTGGAAGCTCTGCCGGAAACACGTCAGCAAAGTCACACACCACCCGGATGTCCTGCACCCGTGAGACTGCCTCACCCTCCACCACCATGGAGAAAAAGATCCCCGACTTCCTTGATCAGCGATCAGGAAGCAATTGTGCCAACAGGGATAGCGAGAACTTCGGGGAACTTCCCAAGAATACCACCTCCTTTCCCGACGGCGCCTGCAATAACATTGTCTTCCAGAAGCAGGATATAACCGCGCGATACTGGGATAACCAGTCCATACCCAAGGTAACATCGAATGCCCCCATGGAAATCACCACCAGATTGGCCAAAAAGACCTCATCAGCAAGAATGACAGAACACCCCTGACAAACTGAGCAGCTACTAATGGAGCCATTAGCAGATCTAACCAAAATTGGGTGACCCAGCCTCTGCACCGAAAGACCAGCCCGCGACATAAAATCCTCCGAAACAAACGAATAGCTAGCGCCAGAGTCAAAAAGAGCATGGGCAGCAAACGAATCAACTGAAATCGTACCTGTCACCACGTCTCCTTGCTCCCTGCCATCCGCAGCGGGTAGCACATAAGCTCCAGAAATACCCGCAGAAGAGGAAGCTCCCAGAGTGAAATTAACAGAAGAACCCTACTGAGCCACCGGAGGAGGCTGGCGCGGAGCTCCAAACTGAGTCAGCACAGGGGTAGACGGTGCAGGAGTAGGCACAGCCTGATACTGAGGAAAACCTTGCATCGGCACGAACTGAGAAGTCCCAGGCACATAAAGCTGCTGTGGAGGAAGAGGAACTGAAAACTGCTGTTCAGCACTTGACATCATGTTGATAGTGCCCTGAGATGAGGAGGAAGTCACCGGCTCCCATCTGAGCTTCCCATTGGGATTCCTCCTACACACCACATCCTTGTGGTCCTAACTGCAGATAGAACACCTGCCACTCCACTAGCACTCTGCACGGCGATGCGCATCTCCACAGCGGAAACACACCGGCCCCAGCCCGGGCTTAGGAACGGCCCGAAACCTCTGAGTACTTCCTCCCGAAGTACCTGAGTCAGAAGATTTGCCACGGTAAGGATGGTGGCGCTGATGCTGAGACTTGCCCCTCTTGTGAGCTGGACCTCCAGTGTTGCCCCTCCTCGCGTCCTGACTACGAGGCTGATCAACCCATGAAGACTTCTGCGACTCCATGGTATACTGGTGTTGCATTTCCACACCCAGCGCCTGCTCCACCGTGGTACGGAAGTCCATCAACGGAAAGGCCCCCAGCGCATGCCTGATAGAAGGCTTCAGACCCTGACGGAACTGGCTCGCCTTCTCCATCTCATTATATGCCACATGAGGGACAAAGCGGACCATCTTGTTGAAGCCCACCTCATACTCTGTGACAGACTTCTTCTCCTGCTTGTAGGACTGCAAGTCAATCTTCATCTTCTCCAGAAAGGTGACCGGGTAGAATCTCCTTTCGAACTGCCTGATGAAAACATCCCATGATAGGACTCCTGGTGAGGAGGAGTGCGCTGCCTGCACGCCTCTCCACCAAATTTGCGCCTCTCCCTTCAGTAGCTGAGTGCCAAAGCGAACCCGATCTCCATATGCAATCTCGAAGACATTCATCTTATCCTCCACATAAGTCAACCAATCTGCCGCCTCGACCGGAGTACCACTGCCATCAAAGAATCCAACTTCATGCGCATCCATTGCATCAGAGAAAGACCACTGACTGGAAGGGGCACCTTGGCCCCGCCAACTGGAACAGCACCCGCAGGGACAGCGCCCCCGGGCACTTCTCCACCTCCAGCACCCGGAGCAGCACCCACAGGGGCGACAGGAATGGCTTGCCTCAGAAGGGCCAACTCCTGCTGCATGGCCTGCATTGTGGCTAACATTGCCGCCGGACTCATCGAGTCCCCACTAGGAGCTTGCGGACTACCCCGAGCTCTACGAGGCGGCATAACTGCAGCCACAGGGATGAGAATAATAAGTAAATGAGATAAGCATAGCATCTCTCTAGATAATGTCCAAACTAGCACAGACAATAACATAATCATATCAATAGCAAGACAGAAAACCCATCCTACATGTGCAGTGTGTCAATTTATTACTACTCCACTTGCTAGGACCTACAGCCTATAGCTTTGATACCAACTGTAACACCCCACTGGTCGCACAGAATGGATAATACCACAAACCTCACCCACCAAACTTACTCAACACAAGAGATGTAATAAAGAAAGAACATAAAGCAAGAAAAATCCGGCAGCACCTCCTTTGAAAACTGGCATAACGAGGAGGGGAAAACATGAAGTTCATACAAGATATAAAGACATATAATTCACGTAGTAGAAACTAAAATGCAAAAGTGGTAAAACTTAATTATGACCCAACTGAAGTAAAACAAATGGGATAAGGAACTCAGCCCACCCAAAACAAACGCTCAACCAAGAACAAAGTAATTCACTGGACTTGACCAACTCAGATTAACAACATTATTAAGTGGGGGTTCCTTTAATTAAAGGTGAAGTGGCCGTGCTGCTACATCCCTCTATTCCCCCAAGCAGAAATTAGGTGCCTGCATCAAACAATGCAAGATGTGAGATAACACATCTCAGCAAGTAAACATAACCACAACAAATAGGACATTGTAAATCAACTGTGCTTATACAACCACGTGGTTCAGAACTTTTTTTTTCTGGACAGTAAATTGCAGCAAGTAAACAAGTAAATAAATACTTAACGCCAAGAAGAAGCACCATGCACAAGTCCAGATTATCCACATCCACATAATAGATTCCACACATCTCCCATGAATGCACATGGCTACAGATGCAATAATGACTTCTGCCTCCATATCTCTAAGGATATGAAGCTGCACCATACCCCTTCTCGGGCAACATATGATGCTCAATGTACCAGTACGGTCGGACCATAAGATCGCGACGAAACTTCAATGCAATGGATGATGAGTGCATTATGCATGACAACATCATAAGTTCTTCCCAAGTAAGAAAATGTGCTAGTCATATACTTCCACCCATTCCACATAATAACCACTTGAGTAACATGATCAAACCTCAAACTAAACATATGAAATCCATGAAACATGAACATTCTCAAATGATGGTACTCAATAAACAAACAAAATATGAATATGAACATAATAGCACAACATATTCAAGAACAAGACTCCTCATTTGCCAGACGGAATAACCATCACAAGTTTACTTGCCTTCACCGAAGTTTGGGCAAAATCCCTAAGAACGATCCGGAAGTCCACCACCTGTTTTTGACACCCAACTTAGTGCACCAAATTCACATAAAAAAACTCAAAGACAACACCGCACCTACGCGCAATCTCAAACCCCGCCGCGGTAACAATTCTCCCCTCACCAACCAAACTGCAGCGGCGCTGCTTAACAATTCCATAACTTAAAAATTAGGACAGCAGTGGTGTCAAACAAAAACTCCAGAGACAACTACATAAAATTTCCCACAAGTTTTGTATACAACTCATGATTAAATTCTAACATCTAATTACCTCTAAACGATCCACAAAAATAAACCCTGCAATCTGTTTTTTCCTGATTTGGGCAGCGACATACTCGGATTCAAACAGCGATAACTTTTAAAATATAATTCCGATTTGAGCGCATAAGTACTTGTTGGAAAGATAAGAAAGAGCCCTTCATGATTCTTATACTGATTAACCCTAATTACTCCCGAAAAATCCCCAGAAACTGCTAATACTGCTGCTGTTCATCCCCTGAAAATCTGTTTTTTGGACAGCCACATACCCGGATTCAAACGGTGATAACTTTCAATTTATAACTCCAAATTGAGTGCATAAGTACTCGTTGGAAAGGTAAGGTAAAGTTCTACATGATCCCCAAACTGATTTCCCTTAATTCCTCACGAAAAAAACACAGAGACTGCTAGAACTACTGCTGTTTATCCACCACCTAAAATTCTGGACAGCCCCCTCTACCCAATCGCAAACGCAACCTCTAATCAATTAAATTGCAGCGCAAATGAACAAGGGATGAACACAAAAAATCACCTTGGATTCTCCCCCTTTCCTTCCTCCCTTCTTCCCTCCACCAAAACGATTGAAGACTCGCACCACGACGACGATGATCCGAGCGGCAAGGATTGGCACCTTGGGAGGAGGGGATTGAGGGGGGGGGGGCGGCTAGGGTTTGGTGGCTGCAAGAATTGAGAGAGGAGGAGATGGGCAGGGGGGGCGGCGGCCAAGGGGGGAGAGAAGTGGGGGGGGGCGGCTGCACATGGGGGGAGGGGGTTAGGAGGGAGGCGGCTAGGGTTTGGGAGGGTTAATGGGCCGAAACACCAATTGCGGCCCAACTAACCCACGCGACAGCTCCCGACCGCTACGCAAGCGTCAAACCAAATAAATTCTACTGCCCTAGTTGTGAATGTTTTCCACAAAATCCCAAATCCCCAAAACAACAACCGGATGAGGAAAAAAACAAAAAGAACAACCCCCAACTTCTCTTCTTTGCAAACCGGGTATCACAACAAGACTCAAATACGTAGCACAACCACGCACACAAGTCACGACTTGAGCTCGAAACACAACGCACGGAGTTCACAACTCAAATGGAGCTCAAATCACTATCACAAAGAATCGAATGCATGAAGTTGGAGTCTTGGAGTTTTAGGATGCTTAGTGAATGCTTGGGTAACTCCTCTATGTGCCTAGGGGTCCCTTTTATAGCCCCAAGGCAGCTAGGAGCCGTTGGAAGCCAACTTGGAAGGCCAAACTTGCCTGCTGTCGGGTGGTGCACCGGACAGTCCCTGTAGCTGTCCGGTGCGCGATTGCCTTCCAAATTAGGCGCATCCGACCGTTGCAACTTCGAGCCCATTGGCGCAACGGACACTGTCTGGTGCACACCGACAGTCTGGTGCCCCCCCGCCGACCGTTGGAGCTGCCACGCATCGCGCGAAGATTGCGCGACCGACCGTTGGCTCACCGGACAGTCCGGTGCACCACCGGACAGTCCTGTGAATTTTAGCTACGTCGCCTTTTGCTTTTCCCGAGGGCGACGAGTTCGCCGCTGATGACTCACCGGACAGTCCGGTGCACCACCGGACGGTCCAGTGAATTATAGCCGTACGCCGTCGTCGAGTCCCGAGAGCGGCCTTTTCACTCGGACCAGCCTGGCGCACCGGACACTGTCCGGTGCACCACCAGATAGTTCGGTGTGCCAAGCCGAGCTAGAGTTGGATGCACAGAGCCAAGTCTTTTTCCAATTCTTTCTTCCCTGTTTCTAGCACTTAGACAAAATATGTTAGTACTCAAAACAATGTACTAAGTCTAGAAACGTACCTTTTTCTTTGATTTGCACTTCTCACTTTATTTTGCACATTAGAACTCAATTAAATGTGTTCGACACTTAATCACCAAAACATTATAGAAATTGCCCAATGGCACATTTCCCTTTCAATCATATGGCATGAAATTTTGGACCGACCACAAATACACAACAAGAAGGTCAAATTTCTGCCTCTTGTAATAATCATATGCTTTGACTCCTTCGAACAACTATTTCAACTCATCGGTCAAAAGTTTCAACATCACCTTAATCCATGGTCTAGAAAGATCTATACCTAGTATGATGAGGCATAAAAACATAAACACATATTTCATGCGAAGACAAGGTGACAAATTATATGGGATAGCAAAAACGAACCAGCAAGAGTATGATGTGGCGCTCTCATTGAAAGGCTTGAATCCAGTTGTCGCTAACTCGATGTGAACATCTCTCACATCTCTGGCAAACTCAACATTAAAGTATAAGTCCAAAACCCTACCAAAGAATGACCGACAGAGCATGAATTTATGACAAGCGTACAGAGGCCTAACGAGATTTTGTCAGCATAACCACGTTATTCTCCATCTTATGCACAGATGTGGTGCAATAGAGAACAACAAACTTATAACACTAAAATTGGAGCTAAACTCATGGCTCATCATATATTACACTATTGGTCGCTCTAAGACTGTCCAAAAATAAACTACCCAAAATAACATATCTCACATATGAGAGCCATGTGAGACAACGATCAAACAGGTGACACATACGTTCCATGAACCTATCGATATTTTGCATGCTTTGAAATTAAATTATTTTATACTATCATATTTTGTTTAAATATAAATATATATTTCTAGTAAAATATAAACTCACTAGGTATATGTCTGTGCATTGCAACGGGAGAAACTTGTGCATTGATAGGTCATTGTTTAGTGATGCTATCAAGAATCAACTCGACAATCATATTAAATGTCAAAGTCTATCATTTAAAACAATGAAATTTTGACTCAATGTCACTATTAATTGAAATAGCAAATCCTAGGCTGATAATACAAGATGATGTACCATGGGCTTTATAGAACAATTTTGTATTGTAGGGTAAAAAATTATAAAAAAGTAGATTCTAAGCATATTGAAAAGGGGTGGTGAGTTGTGACTATCAAAATTCATGTTCAACTTGAGTTCACACAATTGTCAAGCCTCTATTGTACATACATGATCTCAAGCAACAAAAAATATACTGTGGGTTTTGGTGACTTGAATAACAACACATTTAAATGTCTAACAAGTTTGCTAAGTATTGAACAAGAAATTTAGTATGATGAACATACTTGAATAATGTATAATTATCAGTGAACAAAGGTTCAAAACAAGGTTAAATAACCAATGAAACAATGCAAATGGTTATGATATGGTCTCTATATTGGTTTGAATATATGGATAAGACCTAAAAAATCACTACGCATAAATATGATGAGAATAGAGGTTGAAGTGATTAAGAGGATTGGTCAAGCCAAATTGAATAAGATATGAGGAATCGTAAATTGGCTTGACCATATTACTATTAGTCCATATATGCCTCTATGAGAATCAAACTAGAGCTTGATTGATCTTAGCATTTATATCTAGATGACATTCAAGCAAGGTTCAAAATATTGAAGAAATGGTTCTCTCAATGGATGCTCAATATGATGTGACTCAAGAATGGCTTGATAGGATGAAGATAGCAAGGAAAGGGCTTCGAGGGACTACGCGAAAGTGAAGGCCAAGCAATGGCTTGTGGACCGATGTACCATGGCTAAGGTGAGGAAGAGAGTACTTCCACTAAGTCGATGAACTAATCAGCTATGAAGAGTTATATTATGTTAATGCATCAGTAAGGTGACTTAAAGTCATGATTTGAACTCATATATGGTGAAATGGTTCAAGTCACAGGGCTTGATTTGTGTTTGCTTCAAAAGGTGAGACAAAGATGTTTGAGATCCTTATGAAGCAACGCCATGGAGAAATCACATGAGACGCCAATTACTCAAGGAGTTTACTTAATTATATTTTATTTAACTTGAGTATAGGAATCGTCGTATTATCAAGGGCGATCAAAAAAGAAGGTTGGTGTTTGACAAAGCTCAAGCCTCTAAATTCAAAAGCTATTTTGAAAACCAAAATTCTTGGGACACTCTATGTACGACTATTGTTAGCATTGAGAAAAGGAGAGTGTTCCTATTGAAAAGCAGTTGAGCTTTTCTAGCTAAGTTGAACTTCTTCAGCTGAATTGAGCTTTTTCAGCTAAGTTGAACTTTTTAAGCTGAGTTAAGCTTTCTTAGCTGAGTTGAACTTCTTCAGCTTAGTTGAGCTTCTTCAGCTGAGTTGAGCTTTCTCAGCTGGATTGAGCCTCTTTAGCTGAGTTGAGCTTCTTCAGCTGAGTTGAACTTTCTCAGCTGAGTTGAGCTTGTTCAGCTGAGTTGAACTTACTCAGCTGAGTTGAACTTAACTTCAACTGGGTACAGGACAAGTTCAACTGGTGTCCAGGCAGGTTCAACCGGGGTCCAGGACAAGTTCAACCGGTGTCCAGGACAAGTCTAACCGGGGTTTTTTTTTCTAGACCTCACTGGTTCAACTGTAGTCTGCAAGTTTCAACTGGTGTCCAGGCAGGTTCAACTGCAGTCTGCAAGTTTGACTGGCAGACTGACTATCAGTATGACCACAAGGCGGTTGAACCGGTCCTACGGGTGGTTCAACCGGTGTCAGGACCTATTGACCAGTCTAACCTGCAGTATGCCAGTCTGACTAGCAGAGTGACTATCAGCCTACCCCAGGCGGTTCAATCGGTCCTCTAGCAAAATCAGCCCAATGGCTAGTTGTGAAACCCCACCTATATATACCCCCTCCTACCTCTCTCCCCGCATAAGAGCACGCACCAAACTCCATTTCTAACCTAAGAAACTCCTCCCACTCTCTGTCAGACACCTATTGCCTCTCCCATTTCAAATCTTTGGAGAGAAATCTTTGAGTGAGATTGAAGAGTTGCGTTTTTGTGCTTCATCTCTAAATCCTTCTTGCTCTTCTTGACTCGAGCTTTGGTACTACATCGAGTTCTTTGTGGATTCATTACTCTTGGAGCTTCTAGCTCCTAGACGACTAGGCGTCGCTTGTGAGTCTCTAAATCTTGTGGAAGACCACAAGAAAGTTTGTATTACCCACTCGTTTGAGCAAAGATTATTGTGTGGGCTTGACCTTTGTGGTCAGCAAAGGGAGGATTAGGGTTTAAAGAGACCCGGCTCTTTATGGGCGCCTCAATGAGGAAGTAGGGCACCTAGATGGTGTGACCGAACCTCAGGATAAATCTTGTGTCTCGTGTATTCTTGCACATTATATTTGTTCGTGTTCTTCATTCTCTCACCATTTCGTGGAAGAATTGTTCATACCTTTTTGGTGTGTGGATTTTGAGAAGTACCCTTCTCAGACCTACTACTTTGAACTCTGTGCATCATCTAGGACATCCCATTTGCAAAGTTAACTTGGAGAATTTTGAGATCAATTCAGTTTTATATCTCATTCTTTAGTTGAGCTCGTGCAAATCGGTTGAACCGATTTTAACAAAAGTTGAACCAGTTTTACCCAGTTCGTTTCTAGTTTTTGTTGAAAAAATTTCCACTTGCCTATTCACCCCCTCTAACCAACTTTCAATTGGTATTAGAGCCTAATCCTCGTTCTAACGCTTATCCGCGTGAGGAAAATATCATGTCAGGGGACTAAGAAACAAAAGTGCTTGTAAGCTTGAAAAAATTGAGGTTGCCTCGACTTCATATTTTGGTGCAAATGTTGATCCTAGGGCCTCAAAATGATGTTCCTCAAAATGAAGGAAGATGAGGTGAAGAACAAGATTGAAGAAAAAGAAAATGATCAATGGAGACCAAACGACAAATCCACCACTTCACAAGGTTTGTCTTTCAAATCAACTTCTCATATGTGCTTTGTCCCTAATGAGATAGACAATAAAAGTGAAAGTGAGGATGAGGAGGAGCATGAAAGTGATAGTGAAGATAAGGATGATCTTCAACAATTCTTCGCTCAGCTAAGTACAAAAAATTGAATGAGCTTGCTCAAACTCATGAAAAGAGCAGAAGAACAAAAAGAAATGCTTCATAAGCAAGAAAACTTCCTCATTAGAAAAATTGAAGACTTAGAAAAGTTGACCAAAGAGCATGAGAAGCTAAAGTGCTCTCATGATGATTTGGTCCAAAGGTATGAAGACATTTCAATTGAGCAAATTAGAGTTGTTAATCATTCATCAAATATTGATCAATTAAAAATAAAAATGGTATACTCAAGAACACGATAGAAAAGCTAAATATTGAAAATCTAGCTTTACAAGAAAAACATGATATGGTTGTGTGCTCTCACATATCATGTTAGAAATGGCTCTTGAGGTTGTGTTAACTAATTTGAAATCAAACCAACCTCACATATGCACATGTACTCAAATAGAAACTATATTATCATGTGCTAATAAATGTTGCTCTCAAGAAAGCCAGTGTTCCATTGAGCTAGAATTTTCAGGAACAAGTAATGTTTCCTATGCAAAAGAAAACAATGAGCTCAAGGAAGAAAATGAGAGGCTAATAAGGAGCTTGACTCAATTAAAGGGAAAGTGTCATGCTCAACCTTCTCAAGATAACTGTAATAACAAGGTGAAAAAGCTTGAGAAGGGGACAACCGTAGTATGCACAAAACCCCCTCAAAACAATACCAAGCTTTCCAAGAAAGACATGAGCAAGACTCAAGGTGAGAAAATTAATGCTCATACTATTTGCTCTAACAATGTTCCAATGTGCTTCAACAAAGAAATATCAAAGAGAAGCGATAGGAGGTGTTATGGATGCAAGGAGAAGGGTCATGAAATTGGTTCATGCCCCCACGTGAAGAACCAATACCTTGCACCATCAAAAGAACTGACCATAAACAAAGAGATAACAAGCAAAAGGCAAATACCTTGCAATATCAAGCAACATATTTGCAACAATTGTCGTAAAAAAGACACATGTGGAAGGATTGTCCCATGGGTAACTTTCCTAAGCCTAACTTGTCAATACATTCAAATATGCTTAGGAGATCCAAATTTGACTCCTGTGCTAGAAAGGTGATGAGGTCACCACATTCTAGGACAGAGGCCATTTGGGTGCCTAAGTCCTTATTAGCTAACGTTGGTGGACCCATCCAAAAATGGGTTCCAAAATATGTTTGAAATAATTTGTAGGTACCCAAAGATGATATGAAGCTTTGGGGTGCTTGAGCGATTTAACTCAATTCTTATCTCAAGCTATCAATCTTACATGGGCTATTCTTTTAAGATTGGTCCAAAGATGAATTGAGTTGTTACATCACTAACTTCATATTCATCTGTAGCAAGAACTTGTGTTGTAGGGAATAAGGATTAACGTTTGTGTGAGCAAAAGGACTATGACTAAGGGATATCTAAATTATGGTAACAATTAAATCTTAAGTGCACATTGCTTTTAATTAGTATATTCCTTTTGTGTCTTTTGTAGCCACATAGGAAAAATGAATCACTTGAGAATGAACTTAAAATAGTTTACCATGTCTTGGAAAAGTTCCAATCATATGGTAGATTGCATATTTGTTATTCTTATATGTGGCAATCTACATGCTTTAATTGGTGATAATAAATTTGCGCCATATTTCAAATGAATTATCGTATTATTGCCATGACCTAGACATAAAGAGGATTATTCCGAATTCTTAAATGGATAGAGTGCTATGTAAGAAATTCAAATTCTTAGAGCAATTATCAATAGGGGAATTGTCTATATGACTAGAGTTGTGAGACTAATGTTTCTATCTAAGTGCTTATGTAGTTTCACAACATGAGAATGTGTTTTTCAAATTGAACGTGCCATTCAACATTTAAAGAAGATCAATCCAATACAATGTGATGTATCTCTTCTTGTTTAAATTGGTTTTGAGTCTTCTACATTAATCACTCACCATGATATGAATTAAACTTGTCCTGTAAACTTAATTAAATAAGTATGCTAGTTTATCTTGTTTGAATTGATGTTATGCATGATGCTTGTAAGGGTAATTTAGTTCATATCATAAGGTTTCCTTATTTTAGTAACCTTCTTGTCATTCATATATTAGAGATTGCTAAATAGGAAACTATTGCTTATGTTTCTAATGCAATCTCTTTTAAGCTATTTCATGGAAATTCATAAGTAGAGATTGTGCTCTTTCAATTAGTAAAATCATAAGCATTAAAGGTTAATATTTACCTAAAAGAAAGATTAGGAATGCTCAAGGCAAAGGTATGGAACTAATTGCTTCAATTGGTAGTTGATCAATAGTATTTCCTTTCAAGTGGCATTCTTTCAATTGTTAATAATCTATTCTAGGGAAAGAAATGTCAATATGAAGGTTAAATTCCTTTTGGCTTAAATTTTTAAATTGATGTATATTATTAGTTCACTCCTCCATGTGCATTAACTTAAAAGAAATTTAATTTATTCCTTTATGCCACATAAATGATGTTTTGTTCGTCATTCATATCTAAAGGTCGTCATTTATTAAACACTTCCTTGTGCTACTAATATATCTTTTAAAAGTTCCTTTTCAACTAGTTTTTAAATGGAAAAATAGATAACAAGCTAAAGAAGGAAGTCTCTATAAATGAAGAAAAGAAGAATACTAAGATGACACCACCACAGTTAGTAAGAACTTTCAAATTGGTATAAAAATGGTACGTTCTATCTGGTGGTAAGTATTCTTAGGGATAAGTTTATTCATTGCAAATTTGTCATGCCTTGACCATGATATGTAATGTACTCCTCATGAGACTCTTAACTGAATTGAAAGTGTATTTGACAAGTCATTCAAATACTTGATGCACGTATCTAAAGGGAGCACATTGTACATATTGTGTCTTAGAGAATAAGTTTCTATTGAGTAAACTATACTAACTCAATCCATGATGGTAGAATTGTATCTCATTTTTATGGATTGCAATCCTCGTTTTCTAAATAGCTGCTCTTGATGTAGTTTAAAAATTTCCTATATCATATATCAAGTGCATAAGAATCCTTTTTGTTGATATTCATCACATGCATATGCACTAACATGGATATGATTTTTAAAATGTAAAAGGTGCAATTAGTGATTCATACTCTCTAAATTTTGGAAAACTACAAATTGATATCTTAGAAATCTACGTCAATTGGTATCCATATGCTTCACACTGGATTGGATCACTAAGTTATAAATTTCATGCATAACTTGTCCTCATTGGTTAATATATGATATGAATGTTTCTGCGAGTAACCTTGATAAGCTAGGTGCACTCGAGGTCAAGCGAGGTACATTATCAAGAAGATGTTCACCAACGATGATGTATCAACAGAAGTTAACGCCAAGTATAAACCATAAAGAAACAACCATGGAAGAAGGGCACTTGGTGGCAACCCATCCAAGCTCATAACAGGATCAACATGTCTTGTTTGAAGAGCAAGATAAGAGAAATTATATGTGGGGGCCTACATAAAGAGAAAGGCCACAATAAGGATTGTGATCACTCCTTCAATGGATCAAGTTGGGTCCTCGATAATGGATGTATAAATCATATTTGGAGATAGTAGCAAGGGTGGTAACAACTGAATCTCATGTGCATATTATTTTCAAATCTTATCTCTTTTGTGACTTGAGTAGCCACTAAGGAAAAAGAATCACTTGAGGATATACATCAGTTGTTGATTATGAAATAAAGGTCCAATTGGAAGATAAATGAATATTATGATATGGTCAACAATCTAAAACTATATGATGTATTCTCTCTCTAGTTAATTTGGATTTGATTCTTCTATATTAGACACTCACCATAATATAGATTAAGTCAGCCCTTTAGACTTCATTGAATAACCATGAATATTATCCATGACATTCAATAATGTATTGTACATAAGGGATCAAGGAAAAATTAGTCCATATTATGAGGTTTTTCTATTATATCAGCTCTCCTGCTTTCCACACAAAAAGGGTTGCTAAATGAGAAACTAGTGCTTGTGCTACTAATGTGTAACACCCACTGATCCCACACAATGGATGTTACCAATAAAACCTTCCTACAAAGCTTATGCAACCCATAGAGAAAGAAAGTATTGCAAAATCCGGCAGCACCTCCCTTGAAAGTAGCATAACAAGGGAAACATAGAGTTTATACAGGATATAAAAGAAAGATAATTGACATAGTATAATCAAAATGCAACGGTAGAAATGAACATTCATGACCAGACAAAAGATAGACAAATCAGCCCACCAAATTAAACAGTTCAACTACCATGAAAGATTAGAATGAAATAATCCCCTAGACTAGACCCTCCCTATTTAACATCATTATTAAGCAGTGGTTCCTTTATTTAAAAGTGTGGTGGCCATGCTGCTACATCCCTTGTTTCCCAAAGCAAAGATCAGGTGCCTGCATCAGACAATGCAAGAGTGAGATGACACATCTCAGCAAGTAAAAAACAAACAACAGTTGGACAATGTAAGCCAACCGTGCATAAGCAACCACATGGTTCCCAACTTCTTTCTTAAATATTAATTTGCAGCAAGTAAGCAAGTAATCAACTACTCAATGCCAAGATGAATTACAAAGTAAAGATCCACATTATCCACATCACCATAATAGGTTCCACACTTCCCCCATGAATGCACATGGCCACAGATGTAGTATGACTTCTGCCTTCATACCTCTAAGGATATGAAGTTGCATCATACCCCTTCTCAGGCATCATATGATGCTCATTTTACCGGTACGGTCGGACCATAAGATCATGACGAAACTTCAATGCAATGGATGATGAATGCATTATGCATGTCAACAACATGAGTTCTTCCCAAATAAAATATGCTAGACATATACTTCCACCCATTTCACATAATAAACCACATAATCGGAGTCTGAATATCCAATCAAGTCAAAGGTTGACCCCTTTGGATACCAGATCCCGAAGCAAGGCATAGAAACTAAATATCTAAGAATTCGCTTAACGGCCACAAGGTGACATTCCCTTGGGTCGGATTGATATCTAGCACACATGCATACGCTAAGCATAATATCAGGTCTACTAGCACATAAACAAAGTAATGACCCTATCATAGACCGGTATGCCTTTTGATCAACGGACTTACCTCCTTTGTTGAGCACATAAATAAAGTAATGACCCTATCATAGACCGGTATGCCTTTTGATCAACGGACTTACCTCCTTTGTTGAGGTCGACATGTCCGTCGGTTCCCATCGGTGTCTTCGCGGGCTTGGCGTCCTTCATCCCAAACCGCTTGAGAAGATCTTGAGTGTACTTCATTTGGGATATGAAGGTGCCGTCCTTGAGTTGCTTCACTTGGAACCCAAGGAAGTAGTTCAACTCGCCCATCATTGACATCTCAAACTTTTGAGTCATCACCCTACTAAACTCTTCACAAGACTTTTGATTAGTAGAACCAAATATTATGTCATCGACATAAACTTGGCACACAAAAAGATCACCGTTACAAGTCTTAGTGAAAAGAGTGGGATCGGCTTTCCCAACCTTGAAAGAATTAGCAATTAAGAAATCTCTAAGGCATTCATACCATGTTCTTGGGGCTTTCTTAAGTCCATAGAGTGCCTTAGAGAGCTTACACACATGGTCGGGGTACCTGTCAACCTCAAAGCCAGGGGGTTGTTCCACATACACCTCCTCCTTGATTGGCCCATTGAGGAAAGCGCTCTTCACATCCATTTGAAAGAACCTGAAAGAGTGGTGAGCGGCATAGGCTAATAATATTCTAATAGACTCTAGCCGAGCCACAGGAGCAAAAGTCTCCTCGAAATCCAAACCTGCGACTTGGGCATAACCTTTTGCCACAAGTCGAGCCTTGTTTCTTGTCACCACCCCCGTGCTCGTTTTGCTTGTTGCGGAACACCTACTTGGTTCCCACAACATTTTGCTTTGGACGTGGCACCAGGCTCCAAACTTCATTCGTTTTGAAGTTGTTGAGCTCTTCCTGCATGGCCAACACCTAGTCCTAATCTTGCAAGGCCTCTTCTACCCTAAAAGGCTCAATAGAAGAGACAAACGAGTAATGCTCACAGAAATTAGCTAATCTTGAGCGAGTAGTTACTCCCTTGCTTATGTCACCCAGAATCTGGTCAACGGGGTGATTCCTTTGAATTGTTGCTCGGACTTGAGTTGGAGGGGCCAGTGGTGCTTCTTCCTCCATAACTTGTTCTTCTTATACTCCCCCTTGATCACATGCCTCTTCTTGAGGAACCTGTCCATCATCTTGAGTAGGGGGTGCACCATTGTTGAGGAAGAAATTTGATCTTGCTCTTGTTGTTCCTGTGGTCGCACATCTCCAATCGCCATGGTGCGTATTGCATCCGTCGGGACATCATTTTCATCTATGTCATCAAGATCAACTTGCTCTCTTGGAGAGCCATTAGTCTCATCAAATACATCGTCGCTAGAGACTTCAACCAAACCCGATGATTTGTTGAAGACTCTATACGCCTTTGTATTTGATTCATACCCCAGTAAAAACCCTTCTACAACTTTGGGAGCAAATTTGGAATGTCTACCTTTCTTCACCAAAATGTAGCATTTGCTCCCAAATACAATCAAGTAAGAGACATTGGGTTTGTTACCGGTCAGGAGTTCGTAGGAGGTCTTCTTGAGGAGATGATGCAGATAGAGCTGGTTTATGGCATGGCAAGCTGTGTTTACAGCTTCCGACCAAAACCGCTCGGGCGTCTTGAACTCTCCAAGCTTCGTCATCGCCATGTCGATAAGCGTCCTGTTCTTCCTCTCTACCACACCATTTTGCTGTGGTGTGTAGGGAGCCGAGAACTCATGCTTGACACCTTCCTCCTCAAGATACTCCTCAACTTGTAAGTTCTTGAACTCGGACCCGTTGTCGCTCCTTATCTTTTTCACCTTGAGCTCAAATTCGTTTTGAGCCCTCCTTAGAAAGCGCTTTAGGGTCCCTTGGGTTTCTGATTTATCTTGCAAGAAGAACACCCAAGTGAAGCGGGAAAAGTCATCTACAATTACAAGACCATACTTACTTCCCCCAATGCTAAGGTAGGCGACGGGTCCGAAGAGGTCCATGTGGAGAAGCTCCAGTGGTCTTGACGTTGTCATCACATTCTTGCTGTGATGAGTGCTTCCCACCTGTTTCCCTGCCTGACAAGAGATAGTAGATTGTAACCAAGCGACTCTACTAGAAATACATTCGAAATGGAGTGCTCGTTGGTGATGGCTATCTTGCCCAAGCCTTTGACCTTGCCTTGGTTCCCATCTCCAAAGATGATCGTATCCTAGGAATCCTTGTTCTTGACGTAGGAGGTGAACATCTTCTTCTCCCCCATCATGTGGTTTGTGCATCCGCTGTCGATAATCCAGCTTGAGCCCCCGGATGCATAAACCTGCAAGACAATTTACGCTTGGGTTTTAGGTACCCAACTCTTGTTGGGTCCTACAAGGTTAGTTACAATAGCCTTTGAAACCCAAATACAAGTCTTATCTCCCTTGCATTTGGATCCCATTTTTCTAGCAACTACTTTTTCATTCTTATATACAAGTGCAAATGAAGTATTGCAAGCATGGTAAATAGTAGAAGGTTCATTACGTACTCTCCTAGGCACATGATGCACAACATGATTTTTCCTAGGCCTACTTCTACCATGCACAAAAGTAGAGCTAGAAGCAAACATAGCATGTGAATTAAACGCATCATAACTCCTATTATAATGAGCATTTCTAGAAAATTTTCTATCATAAATGTAAGTATGACATTTTTGAGAACTACTAGCCATAGGAGCCTTCCCTTTCTCCTTGTTGAGAATGGGAGCCTTTTGGCTTGTTAAGTTCTTAGTTTCCTTTTGAAAACCAAGTCCATCCTTAATAGAGGGGTGTCTACCCACGGTGTAGGCATCCCTAGTAAATTTTAATTGATCAAAATTAATTTTGCAAGTCTTAAGTTGAGCATTAAGACTTGCCACCTCATCATTTAATTTGGTAATAGACATAAGGTGTTCATCACAAGCATCAACATTAAAATCCTTACATCTATTACAAATACTAACATGCTCTACACATGAACTAGATTTATTTGCTTCTTCTAGCTTAGCATTTAAATCATCATTAACACTCTTTAAACTAGACATAGTTTCATGGCAAGCAGATAATTCAGAAGATAGCATTTCATTCCTTTTAATCTCTAAAGCAAGAGATTTCTGTACACTAACAAACTTATCATGCGCTTCATACAAAATATCCTCTTGTTTTTCTAAAAGTCTATCCTTTTCATTTAAAGCATCAATTAGTTCATTAATCTTTTCTACTTTAGCTCTATCTAATCCTTTGAACAAGCTAGAGTAATCTACTTCATCATCACTAGAATCCTCATCACTAGAAGTAGAGTACTTGGGAGAGTCTCGAACACTCACCTTCTTTTCCTTGGCCATGAGGCAGGTGTGGCGTTCGTTGGGGAAGAGCGCAGATTTGTTGAAGGCTGAGGCTACCAGTCCTTCATCGTCGGAGTCGGATGAAGAGCAGTCCGAATCCCATTCTTTACCAAGGTGTGCCTCGCCCTTCGCCTTCTTGTAGACCTCCTTCTTCTCCCTCTTATCGTGCTTTTCTTGTTCCTGGTCATCATTATTATCGGGGCATTGTGCTATGAAGTGACCAGTCTTACCACATTTGAAGCAGGAGCGCTTTCCCTTTGCTTTGTTCTTGTTGGGGTACTCCTTGCGTCGTTTCAAAGCGGTCTTGAAGCGCTTGATGATAAGCGCCTCCACTTGTGCCACCTTGCTTAGTAGCGTCTCCCTGCTGCTAGTAGCTTTAAGTGCCACAGGTTGAGGCTCGTAGACAGGGAGTGGACTGTTTAGTGCATCGTCCACATATCGAGCCTCCTTCACCATCATGCGCCCACTCACAAACTTCCCAAGAATCTCCTTGGGCGTCATCTTGGTGTACCTGGGATACTCACGAATAATGTTGACAAGATGGGGGTCAATTACGGTAAATGACCTTAGCATTAGTCGGACGACGTCGTGGTCCGTCCATCTTGTGCTTCCAAAGCTCCTAATCTTGTTGACCAGGGTCTTGAGCCTGTTGTATGTTTGCGTTGGCTCCTCTCCCCTGATCATGGCAAACCTCCCTAGCTTGCCTTCCACCAGTTCCATATTTGTGATCATGGTGGCATCATTTCCCTTATGTGAGATCTTGAGGGTATCCTAGATTTGATTGGCGTTGTCTAAGCCGCTAACTTTGTTATATTCATCCCTGCACAAAGATGCTAGCAAAATAGTGGTAGCTTGTGCATTCTTATGAATTTGTTCATTAATCATCACAGGATTATCCGTACTATCAAAGTGCATTCCATTTTCCACTATTTCCCAAATGCTAGAATGGAGAGAAAATAGATGACTACGCATTTTATGACTCCAAAATGAGTAAACCTCTCCATCAAAGTGTGGGGGTTTTCCAAGGGGAATAGAAAGTAAATGGGCATTTGAATTGTACGGAATGCGGGAATAATCAAAGGAATAGTTTTGATTAACCGTCTTTTTCTTTGACAAAGAGTCGTCATCGTCTTCGTCTCTTGGTGAAGAAGATTCATTGCTGTCGTAGTAGACGATCTTCTTGATGCGTCTCTTCTTCTTCCCGTCCTTCTTCTTATGACTCGAGCCAGAGTCAGTGGGTTTGTCGTCCCTTGGATCGTTGAAGAAGGACTCCTTCTCCATGTCGTTGACCACCATCCCCTTTCCCTTAGGATCCATCTCTTCGGGCGATTAGTCCCTTAGATGAAGAGAACGGCTCTGATACCAATTGAGAGCACCTAGAGGGGGGGTGAATAAGTGATCCTATAAAATTCAACACTAATAGCCACAAAACTTTGTTATGTAAGTTAGAACGGCTAAGTAGTTTGAGGCGAGTTCTTGCGAACAAGATAATCAAAGAGAAAGCACACAAGAGACCCGCGATTTTATCCCATGGTTCGGCCAAGTAACACTTGCTTACTTCCACGTTGTGGCGTCCCAATGGACGAGGGTTGCACTCAACCCCTTTCAAGTGATCCAATGATCAACTTGAATACCACGACTTTTCTTCCTTATCTCTTTCCCGTTTGCGAGGAATCTCCACAAGTTGGATTCTCTCGCCCTTACAACAAAGATCACAATGAAAGCGCAAGAGTATGGTTGGGAAGAAACACACACAAATTTGCAGCACACACACGCACACAAGCCAAGACTTGAGCTCACAATGAAGCACAAAGAGTTCACAACTAGAACGGAGCTCAAATCACTAACACAATCGATCAAGTGTGCAAAGACGGAGTGTGGAAGACTTAGAATTCTTAGTGAATGCTTGGATATCTCCTCCATGCGCCTAGAGGTCCCTTTTACAGCCCCAAGGCAGCTAGGAGCCGTTGGAGGCCAACAAGGAAGGCTATCCTTGCCTTCTGTTGGGTGGCGCACCGGACAGTCCGGTGCACCAGCGGACAGCCACTGTTCATATCTGGTGCGCGATCTCCTTCCTATTCTGACGCAGATGATCGTTGCAGATTCGTGGCAGTTGGCGCACCGGACAGTCCGGTGCCCCCTGTTGACCGTTGGCTCGGGCCACGCGTCGCCCGCAGATTGCGCGGCCGACCGTTGCTCTGGCGGCCGTTGGCTCACCGGACAGTCCAGTGCACCACCGGACAGTTCACTGGAGGCCAGCCTAGCGCACCGGACAGTCCGGTGTGCCAGACTGAGCTGGACTTCGGCTGTACATAGCCAAGTCACTTGCAATCTTTTTCTTCTTTACTTTTCTCTGTTTCTAGCACTTAGACAAAATATGTTAGTACTAAAAACAATGTACCAAGTCTAGAAACGTACCTTGTTACATAATTTGCACCTTTGGCTTGTTTGGCACATAATATCTCACTCACTATGTGTTGGGCACTTAATCACCAAAACATTATAGAAATGGCCCAAGGGCACATTTCCCTTTCATGAGGTCCGGGCATCCCTTGCACAACTTGAGCACCATAAATAAGCAACAAATTATGTAAATGCTCAAAGTAACATGATCAAAGACATAGAACATATGTATGCTATAGATCAATCCAAGTTACGCGAATCTAAGACATTTAGCTCACTACGCAACCAGCAAAAGCTTTTCTCATCTAACGGCTTGGTAAATATATCGGATAGCTGGTTCTCGGTGCTAATGTGGTACACCTCAATATCTCCATTTTGCTGGTGGTCCCTTAGAAAGTGATGCCGGATGTCTATGTGCTTAGTGCGGCTGTGTTCAACAGGATTAAACGCCATGCGGATTGCACTCTCATTGTCACATAGGAGTGGGATTCTGCTCAGATTGTAGCCAAAGTCCCGGAGGGTTTGCCTCATCCAAAGTAGTTGCGTGCAACACTATCCTACGGCAACATACTCGGCCTCAGCGGTGGATAGGGCAACACTGTCATGCGGCAACATTTTGCTTGGAATGTGGCACCAGGCTCCAAACTTCATTTCTCTTGAAGTTGTTAAGCTCTTCCTGCATGGCCAACACCCAATCCGGATCCTGCAACGCCTCTTCTACCCTGAAAGGATCAATAGAAGAGACAAACAAGTAATGCTGACAAAAATTAGCTAAACCTGAGCGAGTTGTTACTCCCTTGCTTATGTCACCCAGAATCTAATCGATGGGGTGATTTCTTTGGATCGTCGCTCGGACTTGAGTTGGAGGGGCCAGTGGTGCTTCTTCCTCCATAACTTGTTCTTCTTGTGCTCCCCCTTGATCACGTGCCTCTTCTTGAGGAACCTGTCCATCATCTTGAGTTGGGGGATACACCATTGTAGAGGAAGATGGTTGATCTTGCTCTTGTTGTTCCTGTGGTCGCACATCACCTATCGCCATCGTGTGCATTGTGGCCGTCGGAACATCATCTTCATCTATGTCATCAAGATCAACTTACTCTCTTGGAGAGCCATTAGTCTCATCAAATACAACGTTGCTAGAGACTTCAACCAAACCCGATGATTTGTTGAAGACTCTATACGCCTTTGTATTTGAGTCACACCCTAGTAAAAACCTTCTACTGCCTTGGGAGAAAATTTAGAATTTCTACCTTTCTTCACCAGAATGTAACATTTGCTCCCAAATACACGAAAGTAAGAAACGTTGGGTCTGTTACCGGTAAGGAGTTCATACGATGTCTTCTTGAGAAGGTGATGTAGGTAGAGCCGATTTATGGCGTGGCAAGCCGTGTTCACAGCTTCCGACCAAAACCGCTCGGGTGTCTTGAATTCTCCAAGCATCGTTCTTGCCATGTCAATGAGCGTCTTGTTCTTCCTCTCTACTACACCATTTTGTTGTGGTGTGTAGGGAGCGGAGAACTCGTGCTTGACGCCTTCTTCCTCAAGGTACTCCTCCACTTGTAGATTCTTGAACTCGGACCCGTTGTCGCTTCTTATCTTTTTCACCTTGAGCTCAAATTCGTTTTGAGCCCTCCTTAGAAAGCGCTTTAGGGTCCCTTGGGTTCCTGATTTATCCTGCAAAAAGAACACCCAAGTGAAGTGGAAAAATCATCAACAATTACAAAACCATACTTACTTCCCCCGATGCTAAGGTAGGCAACGGGTCCGAAGAGGTCCATGTGAAGAAGCTCCAGTGGTCTTGATGTTGTCATCACATTCTTTCTGTGATGAGTGCTTCCCACCTGTTTCCCTGCCTGGCAAGCTGCACAAGGTCTATCTTTCTCGAAACAAACATTGGTTAGTCCTAACACATGTTCTCCCTTTAGAAGTTTATGAAGGTTCTTCATCCCAACATGTGCTAGACGGCGATGCCACAGCCAGCCCATACTAGTCTTAGCTATTAAGCATGCATCTAGATCGGCCTCCTCTTTCAAAAAATCAACAAAGTAGAGTTTGCCGTCTAATACACCCTTAAATGCTATTGAACCATCACTCCTTCTAAAGACAGGTACATCAACATTTGTAAACAAACAGTTGTAGCCCATGTGGCACAATTGACTTATAGACATGAGGTTGTATCCTAATGACTCTACTAAAAATACATTTGAAATAGAGTGCTCGCTTGTGATGGCTATTTTTCCCAAATCTTTGACCTTGCCTTGATTCCCATCTCCAAAGATAATCGTATCCTGGGAATCCTTGTTCTTGACGTAGGAGGTGAACATTTTCTTCTCCCCCGTCATGTGGTTTGTGCATCCGCTGTCGATAATCCAGCTTGAGCCTCCGGATGCATAAACCTGCAAGGAATTTAAGCTTGGGTTTTAGGTACCCAACTCTTGTTGGGTCCTACAAGGTTAGAAACAATAACTTTTGGAATCCAAATACAAGTCTTGTCTCCCTTGCATTTGGATCCTAATTTCCTAGCCACTACTTTCGCATTCTTACATGAAAGAACAAAAGAAGCATTATAAGCATGGTAAATAATAGAAGGTCCATTGCACATTTTTCTAGGAGTATGAGACACAAGAAGATTTCTCCTAGGCCTACTTCTACCGTGAACAAAAGTAGAACTAGAGGCAAACATAGCATGTGAATCAAAAGCATCATGATCATAACTCCTATTATAATTGGAATGACTAGCAATTTTCCTGTTATAAATAAAAGCATGATTCCTTTGAGTACTACTAGCCATAGGGGCCTTCCCTTTCTCCTTGGTGAGAATGGGAGCCTTTTGGCTTGTTAAGTTCTTGGTTTCCCTTCGAAAACCAAGTCCATCCTTAATTGAGGGGTGTCTACCAACAGTTTAGGCATCCCTAGCAAACTTTAATTTATCAAAATCATTTTTGCAAGTATTAAGTTGAGCATTAAGGCTTGCCACTTCATCATTCAATTTGGTAATAGCAATAAGATGTTCATCACAAGCATTAACATCGAAGTCCTTGCATCTATTGCAAATAACTACATGCTCTACACAAGATCTAGTTTTGTTAACTTCATCTAGCTTAGCATTTAAATCATCATTTAAAATCTTTAAACTAGAGATAGATTCATGGCAACCAGATAACTCAGAAGATATCATTTAATTTCTCTTAGTTTCTAAAGCAAGAGACTTTTGTACACTAACAAATTTGTCATGTTCCTCATATAAAATGTCTTCTTGCTTCTCTAGCAATCTATCTTTTTCATTTAGAGCATCAATTAATTCATTAATTTTCTCTACTTTGGCTCTATCTAAACCTTTAAATAAGCTAGAGTAATCTACTTCATCATCGGAACAATCATCATCGCTAGAAGTAGTGTACTTAGGGGTTTCTCGAACACTTACCTTCTTCTCCTTGGCCATGAGGCAAGTGTGGCGTTCGTTGGGGAAGAGCGAAGACTTGTTGAATGCCGAGGCAGCGAGTCCTTCATTGTCGGAGTCGGATGAGGAGCATCACAAACTTTCTTCACCTTCGTGCGCTCGCTCACAAACTTTCCAAGGATCTCCTCGGGCGTCATCTTTGTGTATCGGGGGTTTTCACGAATGAGATTCACAAGATGGGGGTCAATTATAGTAAATGACCTTAGCATGAGTCGGACGACATCATGATCCATCCATCTTGTGCTTCCGTAGCTTCAGATCTTGTTGACCAGGGTCTTGAGCCTGTTGTAAGTCTGAGTTGGCTCCTCTCCCCTGATCATGGCAAATCTCCCCAGCTCGCCATCCACCAGTTCCATCTTGGTGATCATGGTGGCATCATTTCCCTCATGTGAGACCTTGAGGGTGTCCCAGATTTTCTTGGCGTTGTCCAAGCCGCTAACCTTGTTGTATTCATCCCTGCACAAAGATGCTAGCAAAACAGTGGTAGCTTGTGCATTCTTATGAATTTGTTCATTTATCATCACAGGATTGTCTGTACTATCGAAATGCATTCCATTTTCCACAATTTCCCAAATGCTAGGATGGAGAGAAAATAGATGACTACGCATTTTATGACTCCAAAATGAGTAATCCTCTCCATCAAATTGTGGGGGTTTTCCAAGAGGAATAGAAAGTAAATGGGCATTTGAATTGTACGGAATACGGGAATAATCAAAGGAATAGTTTTGATTAACCGTCTTTTTCTTTGACGAAGAATCATCATCGTCGTCGTCTCTTGCTGAAGAAGAAGATGCATCGCTGTCGTTGTAGATGATCTTATTAATGCGCCTCTTCTTCTTCTCGTCCTTCTTCTTGTGACTCAAGCCTGAGTCAGTGGGCTTGTCATCTCTTGGCTCGTTGAAGATGGACTCCTTCTCCTTGTCGTTGACCACCATCCCCTTTCCCTTAGGATCCATCTCTTCGGGCGATTAGTCCCTTACGTGAAGAGTACGGCTCTGATACCAATTGAGAGCACCTAGGGGGGGGGTGAATAGGTGATCCTGTAAAAATCAAATACTAATAGCCACAAAGCTTAGTTATAAGTGTTAGTATGGCTAAGTAGCTTGAAGCGAGCTCTTGCGAACACAAATAATCACAAAGAGGAGCAACACAAGAGACACATGATTTTATCCCGTGGTTCGGCCAAGTAACACTTGCCTACTTCCACGTTGTGGCGTCCCAAAGGACGAGGGTTGCACTCAACCCCTTTCAAGTGATCTAATGATCAACTTGAATACCACGGTATTTTCCTTAGATTAGTTTCCCGTTTGCGAGGAATCTCCACAACTTGGAGTCTCTCGCCCTTACAACAAAGATCACAATGAGAGCACGGAGTAAGGTTGGGAAGTGCAACACACACAAGACTCAAATACGAAGCACAACCACACACACAAGTCACGACTTGAGCTCGAAACACAACGCACGGAGTTCACAACTCAAATGGAGCTCAAATCACTATCACAAAGAATCGAATGCGTGAAGTTGGAGTCTTGGAGTCTTAGGATGCTTAGTGAATGCTTGGGTAACTCCTCTATGCGCCTAGGGGTGCCTTTTATAGCCCCAAGGCAGCTAGGAGCCGTTGGAGGCCAACTTGGAAGGCCAAACTTGCCTTCTGTCGGGTGGTGCACCGGACAGTCCCTGTAGCTGTCCGGTGCGCGATCGCCTTCCAAATCAGGCGCATCCGACCGTTGCAATTCCGACCCCGTTGGCGCATCGGACACTGTTTGGTGCACACCGGACAGTCCGGTGCCCCCCCACTGACCGTTGGAGCTGCCACGCGTCGCGCGAAGATTGCACGACCGACCATTGGCGCTGGCGACCATTGGCTCACCGGACAGTCCGGTGCACCACCGGACAGTCCGGTTAATTTTAGCTACGTCGCCTTTTGCTTTTCCCGAGGGCGACGAGTTCGCCGCTGATGACTCACCGGACAGTCCGGTGCACCACCGGACGGTCCGGTGAATTATAGCCGTACGCCATCGTCGAGTCCCGAGAGCGGCCTTTTCACTCGGACCAGCCTGGCGCACCGGACACTGTCCGGTGCACCACTTGATAGTCCGATGTGCCAAGCCGAGCTGGAGTTGGATGCACAGAGCCAAGTCTTTTTCCAATTCTTTCTTCCCTGTTTCTAGCACTTAGACAAAATATGTTAGTACTCAAAATAATGTACTAAGTCTAGAAACATACCTTTTTCTTTGATTTGCACTTCTCACTTTATTTTGCACATTAGAACTCAATTAAATGTGTTCGACACTTAATCACCAAAACATTATAGAAATTGCCCAATGGCACATTTCCCTTTCAATCATATGGCATGAAATTTTGGACCGACCACAAATACACAACAAGAAGGTCAAATTTCTGCCTCTTGTAATAATCATATGCTTTGACTCCTTCGAACAACTATTTCAACTCATCGGTCAACATTTCAACATCACCTTAATCCATGGTCTAGAAAGATCTATACCTAGTATGATGAGGCATAAAAACATAAACACATATTTCATGCGAAGACAAGGTGAAAAATTATATGGGATAGCAAAAACGAACCAGCATGAGTATGATGTGGCGCTCTCATTGAAAGGCTTGAATCCAGTTGTCGCTAACTCGATGTGAACATCTCTAACATCTCTGGCAAACTCAACATTAAAGTATAAGTCCAAAACCCTACCAAAGAATGACCGACGGAGCATGAATTTATGACAAGCTTACAGAGGCCTAACGAGATTTTGTCAGCATAACCACGTTATTCTCCATCTTATGCACAACTGTGGTGCAATAGAGAACAACAAACTTATAACACTAAAATTGCAGTTAAACTCATGGCTCATCATATATTACACTATTGGTCGCTCTAAGACTGTCCAAAAATAAACTACCCAAAATAACATATCTCACATATGAGAGCCATGTGAGACATAACGATCAAAACAGGTGACACATACATTCCATGAACCTATCGATATTTTGCATGCTTTTAAATTAAATTAATTTATACTATCATATTTTGTTTAAATATAAATATATATTTCTAGTAAAATATAAACTCACTAGGTATATGTCCGTGCGTTGCAACGGGACACACTTGTGCATTGATAGGTCATTGTTTAGTGATGCTATCAAGAATCAAGTCGACAATCATATTAAATGTCAAAGTCTATCATTTAAAACAACGAAATTTTGACTCAATGTCACTATTAATCAAAATAGGCAAATCCTAGGGTGATAATACAGGATGATGTACCATGGGCTTTATAGAACAATTTTGTATTGTAGGGTGAAAAATTATAAAAAAGTAGATTCTAAGCATATTGAAAAGGGGTGGTGAGTTGTGACTATCAAAATTCATGTTCAACTCAAGTTCACACAATTGTCAAGCCTCTATTGTACATACATGTTCTCAAGCAACAAAAAATATAATGTGGGTTTTGATGACTTGAATAACAACACATTTAAATGTCTAACAAGTTTGCTAACTATTTGTCAGGGACCATAATTAGGGGTACCCCCAAGACTCCTAATCTCAGCTGGTAAACCCCCATCAGCACAAAGCTGCAAAGGCCTGATGGGCGCGATTCAGGTCAAGGCTCCGTCCACTCAAGGGACACGATCTCGCCTCACCGGAGCCCAGCCTCGGGCAAAGGCAGCCGACCCAGGAGGATTCATGTCTCGCCCGAGGGTCCCCTCAAGCAACGGACGCACCTTCGGCTCGCCCGAGGCCCAGGCTTCACAGAGAAGCAACCTTGGCCAGATCGCCACGCCAACCGACTGTATCGCAGGAGCATTTAATGCAAGGATCGACTGACACCTTATCCTGACGCGCGCTCCTCAGTCGACAGGGCCGAAGTGACCGTAGTCACTTCGCCGCTCCACTGACCGACCTGACAGGAAAACAGCGCCGCCTGACCTGCTCCGACTGCTATGCCACTCGATAGAGTGAGGCTGACAGCAGCTAAGTCCAGCCTCGGGCGCCATAGGAAGCTTCGCCTCGCCCGACCCTAGGGCTCGGACTCAGCCTCGACCTCGGACGACGGACTCCGCCTCGCCCGACCCCAGGGCTCAGACTCAACCTCGACGACGGACGACGGACTCCGCCTCGCCCGACCCCAGGGCTCGGACTTAACCTCGACCTCGGACGACGGTCTCCGCCTCGCCCGACCCCCGAGCCCAGACTCAGCCTCAACCTCGGAGGAGCCTCCGCCTCGCCCGACCTCGGGCTCGGACCGACCACGTCATAGGGGGACCATCATTACCCTACCCCTAGCTAGCTCAGGCTACGGGGAACAAGACCGGCGTCCCATCCGGCTCGCCCCGGTAAACAAGTAATGATGGCACCCCGTGTGCTCCATGACGACGGCGGCTCTCAGCCCCTTACGGAAGCAAGGAGACGTCAGCAAGGATCCGACAGCCCCGACAGTTGTACTTCCACAGGGCTCAAGCGCTCCTCCGACGGCCACAACATCACATGAACAGGGCGCCAAAACCTCTCCGACAGCCACGACGGCATGTACTTAGGGCTCTGGCTCCTCTCTGCTAGACACGTTAGCACACTGCTACACCCCCATTGTACACCTGGGCCCTCTCCTTACGTCTATAAAAGGAAGGTCCAGGGCTCTCGTACAAGAAGGTTGGTCGCGCGGGAGAACAGGCCGACGCACAAGGCTGTCTCTCTCTCTCCCACGCGAACGCTTGTAACCCCCTACTGCAAGCGCATCCGCCCTGGGCACAGGACAACACGAAGGCCGCGGGTTCCCCTTTGCTGTTTTCCCCCCTTTGTGTTCCGTCTCGCGCCGACCCATATGGGCTGGGACACGCAGCGACAATTTACTCATCGGTCCAGGGACCCCCCAGGGTCGAAACACCGATAGTTGGCACGCCAGGTAGGGGCCTGCTGCGTGTTGACGAACAGCTTCCCGTCAAGCTCCAGATGGGTAGTCTCCAGCGACCTCTCCAACCCGAGACGGTGCTCCGTTTCGGGAGTCTTGAGTTCATGTCCCTCGACGGCAGCAACGACATGATACTTCTTCCTCCACCGCGCGGCAACGACAATGGCGACCGTCAGCCCGCCCGCCGCTGGCGGAATCGACGACGTCTTCCCCACGTGGCAGAAGAACAACATCCGGGTCTGTCCCGTCACCTTCCCCGCCGATAGAGGAGGAGGCGGGGCAGGCATGGCCAAGCAGGAGGCGGCACCTCGTTGGCTGTCGAGTGAGTCGACGGCGCCGGCGCCCCAGCCGGGGACACGTCGGGCGTTGACCTCGCGTCTGAGACGAAGACGAGCGTCGTTTCCCCGCAACACGCCAACCCCGAGCAGACGGACGACGCCAGCACGCTCGCGAAGGACTTGCTGGGCGTTAGCCTCGTACCTGAGGTAACGGTGCAGTCCGTCCCTGACGCGACTTCGTCACCACCCGTCGATCAAGAGGTACCGTCCGTTTCCCATTCCATGCCTTTTAGATTTAGCTGCGACCCACCAAGCGATCCCGTTTCGGTGGAGGCTTTCATAAAGGCATGTCCAAACCCTCTGGGGTATCATATGCGGTCAACCTAGGACCGACTGACGGCCGTCTCGACTTGCGGGCCTCCGGGTTCCGAGGAAGATGACGAGCCCGACTCTGGTTGGGATTTCTCCGGGCTCGATAACCCTAGTGCCATGCGGGACTTCATGACCGGATGTGACTACTGCCTCTCCGATTGCTCCGATAGTAGCCATAGCCTCGGCGACGAGGACTGTGGCCCAAGTCGCGAATGCTTCCACGTCGATCTAGGGGGTCTCGACGAAGGAAACCATCTTGGTATGCCGGAGGACGGTGATCCCCCTAGGCCTGCGCCTCGCGTTGACATCCTTCGGGAGCTAGTTGTGGTCCCAGTCCCTGTGGGGGGTCAGGACGCACAGCTCGAGCAAATCCGCGAGATGTAGGTCAGGCTCGACGAGGAAGTAGGACAACTTGTGCAGCTCCGGCAGACTATCGGGCAGGAGGGGGCAGGCCGAGCACCAGCCGGAGAAGTGCGTCATCTGGCCCAGGACGTCCAACACCTCATTGCCGACGATGCCAGGACAAGGCTGCCCCCAGCTTCCAGTGGGGTCGGCCAGAACCTGGCTGCAGCAGCGATACAACTCTGAGCGATGCCGGAACCATCCACCACCGAGGGGCGGTGTATCCAGGAGGAGCTCAAGAATCTCCTGGAGGATGCCGCGGTCCGATGGGCCGAGAGCTCTGCCTCCCAAAGGCAGGGGTACCCCCTGGAGCATCGCACCGCGACTTCCCGATTCATGCAGGAAGCCTCGGTCCACACCGGACGCACGCGGAACTCAGCGCCTGCGGCCCCGGGTCACCTCGGCAACGAGCACTACCGCCGCGACCGTCGAGCCCACCTCGACGAGAAGGTGCGCCGAGGCTACCACCCCAGGCGTGGGGGACGCTACGACAGCGGGGAGGATCGGAGCCCCTCGCCCGAACCACTCGGTCCGCGAGCTTTCAGCTGGGCCATACGACGGGCACCGTTCCCGACCCGGTTCCGAACCCCGACTATCATCACCAAGTACTCGGGGGAGTCGAAGCCGGAACTGTGGCTCGCGGACTACCGGCTGGCCTGCCAGCTGGGTGGGACGGACGATGACAACCTCATCATCCGCAACCTTCCCCTGTTCCTCTCCAACGCCGCCCGAGCCTGGCTGGAGCATCTACCTCCTGCGCAGATCTCCAACTGGGACGACCTGGTCAAAGCTTTCCCCGGCAACTTCCAGGGCACATACATGCGCCCTGGGAACTCCTGGGATCTCTGAAGCTGCCGCCAGCAGCCGGGAGAATCCCTCCGGGACTACATCCGGCGATTTTCGAAGCAGCGCACCGAGCTGCCCAACATCACCGACTCAGATGTCATCGGCGTGTTCCTCACCGGCACCACTTGCCTCGACCTGGTGAGCAAGCTGGGTCGCAAGACTCCCACCAGGGCGAGCGAGCTGATGGACATCGCCACCAAGTTCGCCTCTGGTCAGGAGGCGGTCGAGGCCATCTTCCGGAAGGACAAGCTGCCTCAGGGGCGCCAGCCGGAAGACGTCCCCGAGGCGCCCGCTCAGCGCGGCGCGAGGAAGAAGGGCAAGAAGAAGTCGCAAGCGAAACGGGACCCCGCCGACACGGACCTTGTCGCCGCCGCCGAGCACAGGAACCCTCGGAAGCCTCCCGGAGGTGCCAACCTGTTTGACAAGATGCTCAAGGAGTCGTGACCCTATCATCAGGGTCCCATCAAGCACACCCTTGAGAAGTGCATCATGCTTCGGCGCTACTTCCACAAGGCCAGGCCACCAGCGGAAGGCGGCAGAGCCCACAACAACGACAAGAAGGAGGATCACAAGGCAGAGGAGTTCCCCGAGGTCCACAACTGCTTCATGATCTACGGTGGGCAAGTGGCCAACACCTCGGCTCGGCACCGCAAGCAAGAGCGCCGGGAGGTCCGCTCGGTAAAGGTGGCGGCGCCAGTCTACCTAGACTGGTCCGACAAGCCCATCACCTTCGACCAGGGTGGCCACCCTGACCGTGTGCCGAGTCTAGGAAAGTACCCGCTCGTTGTCAACCCCGTCATCGGCAACATCAGGCTTACCAAGGTCCTCATGGACGGAGGCAGCAGCCTCAACATTATCTACGCCGAGACCCTCGGGCTCCTGCAGATCGATCTATCCTCGATTCGGGCCGGCGCGGCGCCTTTTCACGTGATCATCCCCAGGAAACGCGTCCAACCCCTTGGGCAAATCGATCTGTCCGTCTGCTTCGGGACTCCCTCCAACTTCCGAAGGGAAACCCTCACGTTCGAGGTGGTCGGGTTTTGAGAAACCTACCATGCAGTACTGGAAAGACCATGCTACGCCAAGTTCATGGCCATCCCCAACTACACCTACCTCAAACTCAAGATGCCGGGCCCCAACGGGGTCATCACCGTCGGCTCCACGTACCGACACGCGTACGAATGCGACATGGAGTGCGTGGAGTACTTCGAGGCCCTCGCCGAATCCGAGGCCCTCATCGCCGACCTGGAGAGCCTCTCCAAGGAGGCGCCAGATGCGAAGCGCCACGCCGGCAACTTCGAGCCAGCTGAGACGGTTAAGTCCGTCCCCCTCGACCCCAGCAACGACGCCTACAAGTAGATCCGTATCGGCTCCGAGCTCGACCCCAAATAGGAAGCAGTGCTCGTCGACTTTCTTCGCGCAAACGCTGAAGTTTTTGCGTGGAGTCCCTCGGACATGCCTGGCATACCCAGGGATATCGCCGAGCACTCGCTGGACATCCGAGCTGGAGCCCGACCCGTGAAGCAGCCTCTGCGCCGATTCGACGAAGAAAAGCGCAGAGCCATAGGCGAGGAGATCCACAAGCTGATAGCTGCATAGTTCATCAAAGAGGTATTCCATCCCGAATGGCTTGCCAACCCTGTGCTTGTGAGAAAGAAAGGAGGGAAATGGCGGATGTGTGTAGACTATACTGGTCTAAACAAAGCATGTCCGAAGGTTCCCTACCCTCTGCCTTGCATCGATCAAATCGTGGATTCCACTGCTGGGTGCGAAACCCTGTCTTTCCTTGATGCCTACTCAGGGTATCACCAAATCAAGATGAAAGAGTCAGACCAGCCCGCGACTTCTTTCATCACACCCTTTGGCATGTACTGCTACGTTACTATGCCATTCGGTTTGAGGAATGCAGGTGCGACATACCAAAGATGCATGAACCACGTGTTCGGAGAGCACATTGGTCGAACGGTCGAGGCTTACGTCGATGACATCGTAGTCAAGACGAGGAAAGCCTCCGACCTCCTCTCCGACCTTGAAACGACATTCAAGTGTCTCAAGGCGAAAGGCGTAAACCTCAATCCCGAGAAGTGTGTCTTTGGGGTCCCCCAAGGCATGCTCCTGGGGTTCATCATCTCCGAGCGGGGCATCGAGGCCAACCCGGAGAAAATCGTGGCCATCACCAACATAGGCCCCATCAAGGACTTGAAAGGAGTACAGAGGGTCATGGGATGCCTTGCGGCTCTGAGCCGTTTCATCTCACGCCTCGACGAAAGAGGCCTACCTCTGTACCGCCTCTTGAGGAAGACCGAGCGCTTCACTTGGACCCCTGAGGCCGAGGAAGCCCTCGGGAACCTAAAGGCGCTCCTCACAAGCGTGCCCATCTTGGTGCCCCCGCTGCTGGAGAAGCCCTCTTGATCTACGTCGCCGCTACCACTCAGGTGGTCAGCGCCGCGATCGTGGTCGAGAGACGTGAAGAGGGGCACGCATTGCCCGTCCAGAGGCCGGTCTACTTCATTAGTGAAGTACTGTCCGAGACCAAAATCTGCTACCCGCAAATTCAGAAGCTACTGTACGCGGTAATTCTGACGCGGCGAAAGTTGCGACACTACTTCGAGTCTCATCCGGTGACTGTGGTGTCATCCTTCCCCCTAGGAGAGATCATCCAGTGCCGAGAGGCCTCGGGTAGGATTGCAAAGTGGGCGGTGGAGATCATGGGCGAGACAATCTCGTTCGCCCCTTGGAAGGCCATCAAGTCCCAAGTCTTGGCAGACTTTGTGGCTGAATGGGTCAACACCCAGCATCCAGCAGCTCCGATCCAACTGGAACTCTGGACCATGTTTTTCAATGGGTCGTTGATGAAAACAGGAGCGGGCGCGGGCCTGCTCTTCATCTCACCCCTCGGGAAGCACCTCCGATACGTGCTACGCCTCCATTTCCCGGCGTCCAACAACGTGGTCGAGTACGAGGCTCTGCTTAACGGGTTGCGCATCGCCATCGAGCTAGGGGTTCGATGCCTCGATGCTCGTGGCGACTCGCGGCTCGTCATCGACCAAGTCATGAAGAACTCCCATTGCCGCGACCCAAAGATGGAAGCCTACTGCGATGAGGTTTGGCGCCTAGAGGACAAGTTCTACGGGCTCGAGCCCAACCACATCACCCGACGATACGACGAGACTGCGGATGAGCTGGCTAAGATAGCCTCAGGGTGGACAACGGTTCCCCCGGACGTCTTCTCCCGAGACCTACATCAACCCTCAGTCAAGACCGACGACACGCCCGAGCCCGAGAAGGCCTCGGCCCTGCCCGAGGCGCCCTCAGCTCAGCCCGAGGTACCCTCGTCCCCCGAGGGTGAGCCACTGCGCGTCGAGGAAGAGCGGAATTGGGTCATGCCTAATCGAAACTGGCAGACCCCGTACCTGCAATATCTCCACCGAGGAGAGCTACCCCTCGACAGAGCCGAAGCTCGGCGACTGGCGCGGAGCGCCAAGTCGTTCGTCTTGCTGGGTGACGGGAAGGAGCTCTACCACCGCAGCCCCTCAGGCGTCCTCCAGCGATTCATATCCATCGCCGAAGGTCAGGAGTTATTACAAGAAATACACTCGGGGGCTTGCGGTCACCACGCAGCACCTCGAGCCCACGTTGGAAATGCCTTCCGACAGGGTTTCTACTGGCCAACCGCGGTGGCCGACGCCACTAGGATTATACGCACCTGCCAAGGGTGTCAATTCTACGCAAAGCAGACCCACCTGCCCGCTCAGGCTCTACAAACAATACCCATCACCTGGCCGTTCGCTGTGTGGGGTCTGGACCTCGTCGGCCCCTTGCAGAAGGCACCCAGGGGGCTACACGCACCTGCTGGTCGCCATCGACAAATTCTCCAAGTGGATCGAGGTCCGACCCCTAAACAGCATCAGGTCCGAACATGCGGTGGCGTTCTTCACCAACATTATCCATCGCTTTGGGGTCCCGAACTCAATCATCACCGACAACGGCACCCAGTTCACCGGCAGAAAGTTCCTGGACTTCTGCGAGGATCACCACATCCGGATGGACTGGGCCGTCGTAGCTCACCCCATGACGAATGGGCAAGTAGAGCGTGCCAACGGCATGATCCTGCAAGGACTCAAGCCACAGATCTACAACGACCTCAACAAATTCGGCAGGCGATGGATGAAGGAACTCCCCTCGGTGGTCTAGAGTCTGAGAACGATGCCAAGCTGAGCCACAGGCTTCACGCCGTTCTTTCTAGTCTATGGGGCCGAAGCTATCTTGCCCACAGACTTGGAATACGGATCCCCGAGGGCAAGGGCGTACGACGACCGAAGCAATCAAACCAACCGAGAAGACTCACTGGACTAGCTGGAAGAGGCTCGGGACATGGCCTTACTACACTCGGCGCGGTATCAGCAGTCCCTGCGATGCTACCACGCCCGAGAGATTTGGTCCCGAGACCTCCAGGTGGGCGACTTGGTGCTTCGGCTACGACAAGACACCCGAGGGCGCCACAAGCTCACGCCTCCCTAGGAAGGGCCATTCATCATCGCCAAGATTTTGAAGCCCGGAACATACAAGCTGGCCAACAGTCAAGGCGAGGTCTACAGCAACGTTTGGAACATCCGACAGCTATGTCGCTTCTACCCTTAAGATGTTTTCAAGTCATTCATACACCTCGTTTACATATGCCAACAAAGTCTAACCATCAAGGTAGGGTCAGCCTTGCCTCGGCAAAGCCCGACCCTCCCTCGGGGGCTAGAAGGGGGGGCACCCCCTCTACGTCAAAATTTTCCTCGGAAAAAGTCTTTCTGCCAGAACATCTTTCGTGCTTTTCGACTACTTCGAAAGTGGGATCCTGAAAACGACGGAGTACACATAAGCAGGCAAGACCGACCGAGCCGAGGGACTCCTACGCCTCCGGGATACGGATACCTCACTCATCACCTTCTGCGATAAGTAACTCACGCTCGGATAAGCGATTCCGCTGACCGAACAAGTCTTAATGCTCGAAAACTTTTCTGCCGAAATGATTTTTCATGCCTTCTCGACTATATCGATAATAGAATCCAACGGACGAGTAAGAGTACACGTAAGCGGCAAGGCCAACCGAGCCGAGGGACTCCTATGCCTCCGGGATACAGATACCTCACTCATCACCTTCCGTGAAAAGTAACTCTTGCTCGGATAAGCAATTCTGTTACCGACGAACAAGTCCTGATACTCGAAACAAGAGGAAAAGAAACGCAGCTTTACAACATGACGACGGTATGTTTGGGCCTCGGCGGCCGCAGAAAACATACGCACACTACAGATAAACTGTTCCTGCAGGATCAGACATCAGTGGGGGAGCAGCAGCATCCTCGGTGTCGACTCCACCTTCGGTGGAGTCCGACTCGGCCTCGGATGGCGACACGGTCGGAGGATCTCCACCTCGAAGGAACCTGTCAGCACCATGCCTGGGCCATCGTCACCGAGGTCTCCTCCGGGAACCCGGCCCGAGCAGACGGCTTGACCAGCCGCTCCGTAGCCTCAGCCAGCTGTCCCCCAAGGACATCAGCCCGGCTCATGGCCTCGGCAACCCGACTCCGGCGGTGGTACGGCCAGTGGACAACCCGGCCAGGCTCCGGCCGACGAAGCTTCTTTTCGAGCCAACTCCGCCTCTGTCCACGCTGACACCGCTGCCTCCGGCTCCTGCTCATCGCAGAGTGGCCGAGGTTTTCTTTAACTAAGCAAGAGAAGCCTCGGGCGGCAAGGCCGACCGAGTCGAGGGACTCCTAAGCCTCCGGGATATGGATACCTCACTCGTCACCTTCGCACGAGGCAACTCACACTTGGTTAAGCGGTTCGGTTGGCCGACAGGCGAGTCCTAGTGCTCGAAATAAGGAAGAAACACGACTTTACGCCAAAATACACACATGTTCAGGCCCCGACAGCCACGATGAACAAACACCGGCACTCAAGGTGCCATTACAAATGGAACTCCGGTTCCACCCCTGCAGGTACGAACAACCCCCCACATTGGAGGGCCTGCGGGGCGACAAAACCCCAAGTGGCTCACTGCCGCCCGCTCCGGCAGCAGCGACAACGACCTCCGCTCCGGGCGGCCAAACAGCAGCAGCGATGACCTCAGGGCAGACGCTGCTGTGACAAGGCCCTCGCCCACGACCCCACTCGAGGGGCAAGGACAAGCTACCAAGGCCGTGGAGCCGGAGGTCAGTCCACGGGAGGCACCGACTATCTCATCGGCAAAGAAACCTCTTCCGGCTGCCTCGGTGGGAGGTGGCACCGGAAACAGCGCCGAAGCCGCTCGGGTCGGAGAGCCAGGCATGCGGCAGCTGCCAGTGCCACGAACGACGAATGCCCTTCCCCCGATCACTGAGGGAAGGAGCGGGCCGCTGCCCGTGCGGAGACAGGCCCCAACTCGGCGCACTCCCCTCCCCAGCACTGATGATGAACATCCTTGAAGCTGAGGGTGGGGCAGAGGCCGCAGCCCAGCTCGCTTCTCCCCACCATCAAACTGGTGGTCACCGTCTTGGGTGACCACCGGCGAGGGGATGCGGTCGGGCTGCCTGATGAAAATCCTTGAAGCCAAGCGATGGCCGAAAGGTACCAACTTCCACGAAGTTGCGTTCCTCCGACGATGACAAGACGAAAGCAACGCGGGCGCTCCCCATCCGGGGGCTCGGAAGGTGGAAGGGCGCGATGCATGAGGAGAGTGCGAAGACATGGTTGCCATCAAAGGGGGTCGCCCTCCTTTTAAAGGCGACTCTCCCCACTTGCGTCCTCAGCCGTCGCGGACTGAGTCTTCACCAACACGCTCCAAGGTCTTCCCCCTACGACACGGGGGCTGGGTCCCATGTGTCGTGCAAGCTGGCCCAGGGCAGAAGAAGCCAAACCGCCGCGCGCAGAGCACATAACTGCCCAGCGGTTACAAGCACTCCTCCACTTTCGCCCAAACCGGCGGGTGAAAGGGCGGACCACCATACAGGCGGCATGCAACCACACCAAGGGGGCGCACCCTTTCGACTTTGACGCATCCAGCATGGTGGCCCAGGCCCACACGTCATGTAACCGGCGCGCCGGTTACTACGTGCGAGAAACTGCACCACCACTTGCGCCAGTACCGCGCCTTCTCGACTGCGGAACCAGTGCCACGACTCGAGGCAACCCTGCGCATGGCCCAAAAGTGCCAACCGAGCACATCGGTCACGGGTCAGTCAGCCGCGGGAGAAGGCGCGACGGTCGATATGGCCAAAAGTGGACCGGCAGTAATGGCGGCGGCAGGCGGGCGGAAGTAGCGGTCAAGTCGTCTGCAGGCTCACGTCCCATCCTAGGACAGCGAGAGAGCCCTCTCCCACGGCGTGAAGACGACGCGCCCGTGTTCCGTTCCTCGAACGGCTCGCGCAAGCACAACGGCTGCCCCGCGAACCACTGTCCCGTCGCATCAACTCTGCGGCAGGACAGGCGGCACCTTTGGCAGGCGAAGCTTCACCTTCGCCATGATGACCGCGTCAAAAAAGGTATGCCACATCGTTCGATTTCATATCCCTTTTCTTCCCCTTTCTCTCTCTTTCTACAGGGACCGGGAAAGGGGATACTCCGAAAGGGATCCTTCTCCACGAAGGAAGCGGGCCCCAAGCCCTCCTACTGATCAGAGGTTCGAAGGCTAGCCCCTCAGAAGGGTTCGACAGCCGCCTCAGAGCACTCGGGCTCCGCGCCCACTACTGGTCAGAGGTTCGAAGGCTGGCCCCTCGGAAGGGTTCGACAGCCGCCTCAGGCCACTTGGGCTCCGCGCCCACTACTGATCAGGGGTTCGTAGGTTGGCCCCCGAAGGGTTCGACAGCCGCCTCAGAGCACGCAGAGCGAGGGATGACTCTGGGTACGTCCGATACATGGCCGATGCTCGGGCTACACTCCCGAGGTACCCTAGGACATTTCCAAGACCAGCAAAAGCGATTCTGTAATGGAATCCCATCAGAGGGAGGCATCGAGCCCTCGGACCCTATCAAACGGGATCGGGTCCGGCAAATCACCTGCAGGTATTTTTGGAGCGCGCCTCTAGGCCACTAGCCGACCCTTATCGAACGGGGCATGGGCGTCCACTCGGATCACCCGTTAGCAACTCACTGGAGACACCATGTTCGGCGCCCTCCAAGGGCAACATGGCGTTTTCCCCCCCTCCTCCTTGCGGAAAGGCGACGCAGGGGCGTATGAAAAAAGCCGAGTCAGTCCTTGACCGTCCTCTCGCTCTGTGCGGAGGCTCGGGGGCTGCTCTCGCAAAACCGGCTCCGGCCAAACCGTTGACAACGTCAACATACCAGCCCAAGAACTTGGAACCTGACTATGCACCCGGGCTACGGCTAGTTCGCATGAGGGAACAACCAGACCGGCCGAGGCATGATGAAACGCGCTAAGACCTCGAAGGAGTCAAACCACTTCTCCGAGGCCTCGGGGGCTACACCCGGCGGGTGCGCTCGCGCGCACCCACCGGAACGAAATGCAACCGAGAAAGGCCGGTCCCCTTGCAAAAAAGTGCGACAAAAGCCTCCAAGCGAGTACTAACACTCCCTTCGAGGCTCGGGGGCTACTGTCGGGGACCATAATTAGGGGTACCCCCAAGACTCCTAATCTCAGCTGGTAAACCCCCATCAGCACAAAGCTGCAAAGGCCTGATGGGCGCGATTCAGGTCAAGGCTCCGTCCACTCAAGGGACACGATCTCGCCTCACCCGAGCCCAGCCTCGGGCAAAGGCAGCCGACCTAGGAGGATTCACGTCTCGCCCGAGGGTCCCCTCAAGCAACGGACGCACCTTCGGCTCGCCCGAGGCCCAGGCTTCGCAGAGAAGCAACCTTGGCCAGATCGCCACGCCAACCGACCGTATCGCAGGAGCATTTAATGCAAGGATCGACTGACACCTTATCCTGACGCGCGCTCCTCCGTCGACAGGGCCGAAGTGACCGCAGTCACTTTGCTGCTCCACTGACCGACCTGACAGGAAAACAACGCCGACTGACCTGCTCCGACTGCTGTGCCACTCGACAGAGTGAGGCTGACAGCAGCTAAGTCCAGCCTCGGGCGCCATAGGAAGCTCCGCCTCGCCCGACCCCACGGCTCGGACTCAGCCTCGACCTCGGATGACGGACTCCGCCTCGCCCGACCCTAGGGCTTGGACTCAACCTCGACCTCGGAACGACGGACTCCACCTCGCCCGACCCTAGGGCTCGGACTCAACCTCGACGCTGGACGACGGACTTCGCCTCGCTCGACCCTAGGGCTCGGACTTAACCTCGACCTCGGACGACGGTCTCCGCCTCGCCCGACCCCCGAGCCCGGACTCAGCCTCGACCTCGGAGGAGCCTCCGCCTCGCCCGACCTCGGGCTCGGACCGACCACGTCACAGGGGGGACCATCATTACCCTACCCCTAGCTAGCTCAGGCTACGGGGAACAAGACCGGCGTTCCATCCGGCTCGCCCCGGTAAAAAAGTAATGATGGCACCCCACGTGCTCCATGACGACGACGGCTCTCAGCCCCTTACAGAAGCAAGGAGACATCAGCAAGGATCCGACAGCCCCGATAGCTATACTTCCACAGGGCTCAAGCGCTCCTCCGACGACCACGACATCACATGAACAGGGCGCCAAAACCTCTCCGACAGCCACGACGGCATGTACTTAAGGCTCTGGCTCCTCTCTGCTAGACACGTTAGCACACTGCTACACCCCCCATTGTACACCTGGGCCCTCTCCTTACGTCTATAAAAGGAAGGTCCAGGGCTCTCATACGAGAAGGCTGGCCGCGCGGGAGAACGGGCCGACACACAAGGCTCTCTCTCTCTCCCACGCGAACGCTTGTAACCCCCTACTGCAAGCGCATCTGCCCTGGGCGCAGGACAACACGAAGGCCGCGGGTTCCCCTTTGCTATTTTCCCCCCTTTGTATTCCGTCTCGCGCTGACCCATCTGGGCTGGGACACGCATCGACAATTTACTCGTCGGTCTAGGGACCCGCCGGGGTCGAAACGCCGACAGTATTGAACAAGAAATTCAGTATGATGAACATACTTGAATAATGTATAATTATCAGTGAACAAAGGTTCAAAACAAGGTTAAATAACCAATGAAACAATGCAAATGGATATGATATGGTCTCTATATTTGTTTGAATATATGGATAAGACCTGAAAAATCACTACGCATAAATATGATGAGAATAGAGGTTGAAGTGATTAAGAGGATTGGTCAAGCCAAATTGAATAAGATATGAGGAATTGTAAATTGGCTTGACCATATTACTATTAGTCCATATATGCCTCTATGAGAATCAAACTAGAGCTTGATTGATCTTAGCATTTATATCTAGATGACATTCAAGAAAGGTTCAAAATATTGAAGAAATGGTTCTCTCAATGGATGCTCAATATGATGTCACTCAAGAATGGCTTGATAGGATGAAGATAGCAAGGAAAGGGCTTCGAGGGACTAAGCAAAGGTGAAGGCCAAGCAACGGCTTGTGGACCGATGTACCATGGCTAAGGTGAGGAAGAGAGTACTTCCACTAAGTCGATGAACTAATCAGCTATGAAGAGTTATATTATGTTAATGCATCAGTAAGGTGACTTGAAGTCATGATTTGAACTCATATATGGTGAAATGGCTTGATTTGTGTTTGCTTCAAAAGGCGAGACAAAGATGTTTGAGATCCTTATGAAGCAACACCATGGAGAAATCACATGAGACGCCAATTACTCAAGGAGTTTACTTAATTATATTTTATTTAACTTGAGTATAGGAATCGCCGTATTATCAAGGGCGATCAAAAAAGAAGGTTGGTGTTTGACAAAGCTCAAGCCTCTAAATTCAAAAGCTATTTTGAAAACCAAAATTCTTGGGACACTCTATGTACGACTGTTGTTAGGATTGAGAAAAGGAGAGTGTTCCTATTGAAAAGCAGTTGAGCTTTTCTAGCTAAGTTGAACTTCTTCAGCTGAATTGAGCTTTTTCAGCTAAGTTGAACTTCTTAAGCTGAGTTAAGCTTTCTTAGCTGAGTTGAACTTCTTCAGCTTAGTTGAGCTTCTTTAGCTGAGTTGAGCTTTCTCAGATGGATTGAGCCTCTTTAGCTGAGTTGAGCTTCTTTAGCTGAGTTGACCTTTCTCAGTTGAGTTGAGCTTGTTCAGCTGAGTTGAACTTAACTTCAACTGGGTACAGGACAAGTTCAACCGGTGTCTAGGCAGGTTCAACCGGGGTCCAGGACAAGTTCAACCGGTGTCCAGGACAAGTCCAACCGGGGTTTTTTCTAGACCTCACTGGTCAAAACAAGTTGAACCAGCCCTAGGGGCGGTTCAACCGGTGTCAGGGTCAGCTAACCAGTCTGACCTATAGTCTGCAAGTCTGACTGGCAGACTCACTATCAGTATGACCACGAGGCGGTTGAACCGGTCCTAGGGGTGGTTCAACCGGTGTTAGGACCAATTGACCTGTCTAACCTGCAGTATGCCAGTCTGACTAGCAGAGTGACTATCAGCCTACCCCAGGCGGTTCCATCGGTCCTCCATAGCAAAATCAGCCCAATGGCTAGTTGTGAAGCCCCACCTATATATACCCACTCCTACCTCTCTCCCCACATAAGAGCATGCACCAAACTCCATTTCTAACCTAAGAAAATCCTCCCACTCTCCATCACACACCTGTTGCCTCTCCCATTTTAAACCTTTGGAGAGAAATCTTTGAGTGAGATTGAAGAGTTGCATTTTTTGTGCTTCATCTCTAAATCCTTCTTGATTCGAGCTTTGGTACTACATCGAGTTCTTTGTGGATTCATTACTCTTGGAGCTTCTAGCTCCTAGACGACTAGGTGTCTCTTGTGAGTCTCTAAATCTTGTGGAAGACCACAAGAAAGTTTGTATTACCCACTCGTTTGAGCAAAGATTATTGTGTGGGCTTGACCTTTGTGGTCAGCAAAGGGAGGATTAGGGTTGAAAGAGACCCGGCTCTTTATGGGCACCTCAATGAGGAAGTAGGGCACCTAGATGGTGTGACCGAACCTCAGGATAAATCTTGTGTCTCGTGTATTCTTGCACATTATATTTGTTCGTGTTCTTCATTCTCTCACCATTTCGTGGAAGAATTGTTCATACCTTTTTGGTGTGTGGATTTTGAGAAGTACCCTTCTCAGACCTACTACTTTGAACTCTGTGCATCATCTAGGACATCCCATTTGCAAAGTTAACTTGGAGAATTTTGAGATCAATTCAGTTTTATATCTCATTCTTTAGTTGAGCTCGTGCAAACCGGTTGAATCGATTTTAACACAAGTTGAACCGGTTTTACCCAGTTCGTTTCTAGTTTTTGTTGAAAAAATTTCCACTTGCCTATTCACCCCCTCTAAGCAACTTTCAATTGGTATCAGAGCCTAATCCTCGTTCTAACGCTTATCCGCGTGAGGAAAATATCATGTCAGGTGGACTAAGAAACAAAAGTGCTTGTAAGCTTGAAAAAATTGAGGTTGCCTCGACTTCATCTTTTGGTGCAAATGTTGATCCTAGGGCCTCAAAATGATGTTCCTCAAAATGAAGGAAGATGAGGTGAAGAACAAGATTGAAGAAAAAGAAAATGATCGATGGAGACCAAACGACAAATCCACCACTTCACAAGGTTTGTCTTTCAAATCCACTTCTCATATGTGCTTTGTCCCTAATGAGATAGACAATAAAAGTGAAAGTGAGGATGAGGAGGAGCATGAAAGTGATAGTGAAGATAAGGATGATCTTCAACAATTCTTCGCTCAGCTAAGTAAAAAAATCGAATGAGCTTGCTCAAACTCATGAAAAGAGCAGAAGAACAAAAAGAAATGCTTCATAAGCAAGAAAACTTCCTCATTAGAAAAATTGAAGACTTAGAAAAGTTGACCAAAGAGCATGAGAAGCTAAAGTGCTCTCATGATGATTTGGTCCAAAGGTATGAAGACATTTCAATTGAGCAAATTAGAGTTGTTAATCATTCATCATATATTGATCAATTAAAAATAAAAATGTTATACTCAAGAACACGATAGAAAAGCTAAATATTGAAAATCTAGCTTTACAAGAAAAACATGATATGGTTGTGTGCTCTCACATATCATGTTAGAAATGGCTCTTGAGGTTGTGTTAACTAATTTGAAATCATGCCAACCTCACATATGCACATGTACTCAAATAGAAACTATATTATCATGTGCTAATAAATGTTGCTCTCAAGAAAGCCAGTCTTCCATTGAGCTAGAATTTTCAGGAACAAGTAATGTTTCCTATGCAAAAGAAAACAATGAGCTCAAGGAATAAAATGAGAGGCTAATAAGGAGCTTGACTCAATTAAAGGGAAAGTGTCATGCTCAACCTTCTCAAGATAACCATGATAACAAGGTGAAAAAGCTTGAGAAGGGGACAACCGTAGTATGCACAAAACCCCCTCAAAACAATACCAAGCTTTCCAAGAAAGACATGAGCAAGACTCAAGGTGAGAAAATTAATGCTCATACTATTTGCTCTATCAATGTTCCAATGTGCTTCAACAAAGAAAGATCAAAGAGAAGCGATAGGAGGTGTTATGGATGCAAGGAGAAGGGTCATGAAATTGGTTCATGCCCCCACGTGAAGAACAAATACCTAGCACCATCAAAAGAACTGACCATAAACAAAGAGATAACAAGCAAAAGGCAAATACCTTGCAATATCAAGCAACGTATTTGCAACAATTGTCATAAAAAAGACACATGTGGAAGGATTGTCCCATGGGTAACTTTCCTAAGCCTAACTTGTCAATACATTCAAATATGCTTAGGAGATCCAAATTTGACTCCTGTGCAAGAAAGGTGATGAGGTCACCACATTCTAGGACAGAGGCCATTTGGGTGCCTAAGTCCTTATTAGCTAACGTTGGTGGACCCATCCAAAAATGGGTTCCAAAATATGTTTGAAATAATTTGTAGGTACCCAAAGATGATATGAAGCTTTGGGGTGCTTGAGCGATTTAACTCAATTCTTATCTCAAGCTATCAATCTTACATGGGCTATTCTTTTAAGATTGGTCCAAAGATGAATTGAGTTGTTATATCACTAACTTCATATTCATCTGTAGCAAGAACTTGTGTTGTAGGGAATATGGATTAACCTTTGTGTGAGCAAAAGGACTATGACTAAGGGATATCAAAATTATGGTAACAATTAAATCTTAAGTACACATTGCTTTTAATTAGTATATTCCTTTTGTGTCTTTTGTAGCCACATAGGAAAAATGAAGCACTTGAGAATGAACTTAAAATAGTTTACCATGTCTTGGAAAAGTTCCAATCATATGATAGATTGCATATTTGTTATTCTTAGATGTGGCAATCTACATGCTTTAATTGGTGATAATAAATTCGTGCCATATTTCAAATGAATTTTCGTATTATTGCCATGACCTAGACATAAAGAGGATTATTCCGAATTCTTAAATGGATAGAGTGCTATGTAAGAAATTCAAATTCTTAGAGCACTTATCAATAGGGGAATTGTCTATATGACTAGAGTTGTGAGACTAATGTTTCTATCTAAGTGCTTATGTAGTTTCACAACATGAGAATGCGTTTTTCAAATTGAACGTGCCATTCAACATTCAAAGAAGATCAATCCAATACAATGTGATGTATTTCTTCTTGTTTAAATTGGTTTTGAGTCTTCTACATTAATCACTCACCATGATATGAATTAAACTTGTCCTCTAAACTTAATTAAATAAGTATGCTAGTTTATCTTGTTTCAATTGATGTTATGCATGATGCTTGTAAGGGTAATTTAGTTCATATCATAAGGTTTCCTTATTTTAGTAACCTTCTTGTCATTCATATATTAGAGATTGCTAAATAGGAAACTATTGCTTATGTTTCTAATGCAATCTCTTTTAAGCTATTTCATGGAAATTCATAAGTAGAGATTGTGCTCTTTCAATTAGTAAAATCATAAGCATTAAAGGTTAATATTTACCTAAAAGAAAGATTAGGAATGCTCAAGGCAAAGGTATGGAACTAATTGCTTCAATTGGTAGTTGATCAATAGTATTTCCTTTCAAGTGGCATTCTTTCAATTGTTAATAATCTATTCTAGGGAAAGAAATGTCAATATGAAGGTTAAATTCCTTTTGGATTAAATTTTTAAATTGATGTATATTATTAATTCACTCCTCCATGTGCATTAACTTAAAAGGAATTTAATTTATTCCTTTATGCCACATAAATGATGTTTTGTTCGTCATTCATATCTAAAGGTCGTCATTCATTAAACACTTCCTTGTGCTACTAATATATCTTTCAAAAGTTCCTTTTCAACTAGTTTTTAAATGTAAAAATAGATAACAAGCTAAAGAAGGAAGTCTCTATAAATGAAGAAAAGAAGAATACTAAGATGACACAACCACAGTTAGTAAGAACTTTCAAATTGGTATAAAAATGGTACGTTCTATTTGGTGGTAAGTATTCTTAGGGATAAGTTTATTCATTGCAAATTTGTCATGCCTTGACCATGATATGTAATGTACTCCTCATGAGACTCTTAACTGAATTGAAAGTGTACTTGACAACTCATTCAAATACTTGATGCACGTATCTAAAGGGAGCACATTGTACATATTGTGTCTTAGAGAATAAGTTTCTCTTGAGTAAACTATACTAACTCAATCCATGATGGTAGAATTGTATCTCATTTTTATGGATTGCAATCCTCGTTTTCTAAATAGCTGCTCTTGATGTAGTTTAAAAATTTCCTATATCATATATCAAGTGCATAAGAATCCTTTTTGTTGATATTCATCACATGCATATGCACTAACATGGATATGATTTTTAAAATGTAAAAGGTGCAATTAGTGATTCATACTCTCTAAATTTTGGTATCCTACAAATTGATATCATAGAAATCTACGTCAATTGGTATCCATATGCTTCACACTGGATTGGATCACTGAGTTATAAATTCCATGCATAACTTGTCCTCATTGGTTAATATATGATATGAATGTTTCTGCGACTAACCTTGATAAGCTAGGTGCAATCAAGGTCAAGCGAGGTACATTATCAAGAAGATGTTCACCAACGATGATGTATCAACAGAAGTTAACGCCAAGTATAAACCATAAAGAAACAACCATGGAAGAAGGGCACTTGGTGGCAACCCATCCAAGCTCATAACAGGATCAACATGTCTTGTTTGAAGAGCAAGATAAGAGAAATTATATGTGGGGGCCTACATAAAGAGAAAGGCCACAATAAGGATTGTGATCACTCCTTCAATGGATCAAGTTGGGTCCTCGATAATGGATGTATAAATCATATTTGGAGATAGTAGCAAGGGTGGTAACAACTAAATCTCATGTGCATATTATTTTCAAATCTTATCTCTTTTGTGACTTGAGTAGCCACTAAGGAAAAAGAATCACTTGAGGATATACATCAGTTGTTGATTATGAAATAAAGGTCCAATTGGAAGATAAATGAATATTATCATACGGTCAACAATCTAACACTATATGATGTATTCTCTCTCTAATTAATTTGGATTTGATTCTTCTATATTAGACACTCACCATAATATGGATTAAGTCAGCCCTTTAGACTTGAATAACCATGAATATTATCCATGACATTCAATAATGTATTGTACATAAGGGATCAAGGAAAAATTAGTCCATATTATGAGGTTTTTCTATTATATCAGCTCTCCTGCTTTCCACACAAAAAGGGTTGCTAAATGAGAAACTAGTGCTTGTGCTACTAATGTGTAACACCCCACTGATCCCACACAATGGATGTTACCAATAAAATCATCCTACAAAGCTTATGCAACCCATAGAGAAAGAAAGTATTGCAAAATCCGGCAGCACCTCCCTTGAAAGTAGCATAACAAGGGAAACATAGAGTTTATACAGGATATAAAAGAAAGATAATTGACATAGTATAATCGAAATGCAACGGTAGAAATGAACATTCATGACCAGACAAAAGATAGACAACTCAGCCCACCAAACTAAACAGTTCAACTACCATGAAAGATTAGAATGAAATAATCCCCTTGACTAGACCCTCCCTATTTAACATCATTATTAAGCAGTGGTTCCTTTATTTAAAAGTGTGGTGGCCGTGCTGCTATATCCCTTCTTTCCCAAAGCAAAGATCAGGTGCCTGCATCAGACAATGCAAGAGTGAGATGACACATCTTAGCAAGTAAAAAAAACAAACAACAGTTGGACAATGTAAGCCAACCGTGCATAAGCAACCACATGGCTCCCAACTTCTTTCTTAAATATTAATTTGCAGCAAGTAAGCAAGTAATCAACTACTCAATGCCAAGATGAATTACAAAGTAAAGATCCACATTATCCACATCATCATAATAGGTTCCACACTTCCCCCTTGAATGCACATGGCCACAGATGCAGTATGACTTCTGCCTTCATTCCTCTAAGGATATGAAGCTGCATCATACCCCTTCTCGGGCAACATATGATGCTCATTGTACTGGTACGGTCAGACCATAAGATCATGACGAAACTTCAACGCAATGGATGATGAATGCATTATGCATGTCAACAACATGAGTTCTTCCCAAATAAAATATGCTAGACATATACTTCCACCCATTTCACATAATAAACCACATGGGTAACATGATCAAACCACATCCTCCACATGTATAATCAATAAAAAATGAATAATTTCAAATGACGGTACCCAATTAGGAATATGAATACGAACACAAATAGCACAAACATAATCAAGTATAAGACTCTTCAATCAACAGTCAGAATAACCATCACTGTTTTACTTGCCTTCACCGGAAGTTTGGGCAAATCCCTAAGTACGATCTGGAAGTCCACCACCTGTTTTTGACACACAACTTAGTGCACCAATTTCACACAATCAGGCTCATAAACGACGCCACACCTACGCACAATCTCAAACACCGCCGCGGGTAGCATTTCTCCCCACACCCACCAAACTGCAGCGGCGCTGCTTAATAATTTCATAACTTTAAAATTATGACAACAGTGGTAACAAACAAAAACTCCAGAGGCATCTACATAAAATTCCCCACAAGTTTTGTATACAATTTATAATTAAATTCCAAAATCTAATTAGCCCAAAACAGTCCACAAGATAAACCCTGTAATCTGTTTTTTTCTCTCTTTTGGACAGCGACATACCCGGATTCAAACAACGATAACTTTTAAAATATAATTCCAAATCAAGCGCATAAGTACTCATTGGAAAGATAAGACAAAGCCCTACATGATTATCATACTGGTTATCACTAATTACTCGTGAAAAATTCCCAGAAACTGCTAATACTACTGCTGTTCACCCACCTGAAAATCTGTTTTTTTTTTGACAGCAACATACCCGGATTCAAACAACGATATCTCCTAATTATAGCTCCGAATCGAGCGCATAAGTACTCGTTAGAAAGGTATGACAAGGCTCTACATGATTATCCCACTGATTCTCACTAATTAACCCGCAAAAATTCCCAGAAATAACTAGAACTACTGCTGTCCACCCACTCACAAAATTCCTGGACAGCACCTCTACCGATTTGCAAAAATAATCGCATAATCCAATTGATTGCAGCACAAAAACAACAAAAGTTAAACACAAATTCACGTTGGGTTCTTCCCTTCCTCCTTCCTTCTTCCTTCCTCCAAACTCCAACTGAGATCGCAGCCACACGACGGAGCACCACGCGGGAGGGCTGCACCTTGGAGGGGGGAAGAGAAATGGGGGGCGGCTAGGGTTTTGTGTGGTGAGGGCTGCAAAGGTTTGAGGAGGAAAAAGATGGGAGAGGGGGTGGTGTCCAAGAGAAAGGGGAGGGGAAGGCGGCAGCTGCAAAATCCCAAGGGGAAAAAGGGGCCCAATGCACTGTGAAGACTCTCCCAGAATTTGGATACAAATTTGGAGTCTCGATCAGAAACAATGGACTTAGGTACCCGTGAAGCCAGATTACTTCCTTTATATACAAGGGGCCAATTCTGAAGCTGAATTGGTGGTCTTCATGGGAATAAAGTGCGCAGACTTAGTCAAGCGATCCACTACCACCCAAATAGCATCCCTGCCCCGAGGAGAACGAGGTAAGCCCACCACAAAATCCATGGTGATATGCTCCCACTTCCACTCCAGAATCTCCAATGGCTTCAGCAAACCTGCAGGCCTCTTATGCTTGGCCTTCACACGCTGACATACCTCACAGGCGGCCACGTACTTAGAAACGTCAACCTTCATCCGCTTCCACCAGAAGTTTTGCTTTAGATCTCGGTACATTTTGGTTTTGCTAGGCTGAACGGTGTAAGGCGTTTTATGAGCTTCTCTCAATATATCCATCTTCAACTCTGATTTCTGAGGCACACAAAGGTGACCCCTGAAACGAACCAAATCATTCTCACCGATGGAGCACTCCCAGGGTTTACCATCGCCAACCCTCTTTCGAGCTTCCTGCAATAAACGATCCTACTGCTGAGCCGCACGCACTCTCTCCGTGAGGGAAGATTGAATAAGCATACGAGTCTCCTCACTAGAAGTGCCGACATAGCACAAAGCGATCCCCAAACGGTCCAGATCAGCAATCAACTGCAAGGCCACTTTTGGAACCCCGGACCTGCTAAGGGCATCAGCCACCACATTTGCCTTCCCCGGGTGATAATGAATAGACAAATCATAATATTTAATCAATTCGAGCCACCGACGCTGCCTCAAATTCAGCTCCTTCTGAGTGAAAATATACTTGAGACTTTTATGATCAGTGTAAATGTCACAAGCCTCGCGATAAAGATAATGCCTCCATGACTTTAGAGCAAAAACCACCACGGCCAATTCGAGATCATGAGTTGGATAATTCCCCTCATGCTTCCTCAACTGCCTTGAGCCATAAGCAATCACTCTGCCTTCCTGCATCAACAGATACCAAGTCCAATTCACGAAGCATCCGTATAAACTGTGAAACGCTTACCGCTCTCAGGCAAAGCTAGGATAGGGGCGTCCACCAACTTGCTCTTCAATGTCTGATAACTGACCTTGCAATCGCTGGACCAGATGAAAAGAACACCCTTCTCCAAAAGTCTAGTCAAAGGCTTAGCAATGCTGGAAAAATTTGGTACGAAGCGCCAATAATATCCAGCGAGCCCTAAGAAACTTCGAATTTCAGAGACACCAGAGGGTATCTTCCACTGCACCACAGCCGCAACATTCTTGGGATCAACCGCAATGCCCTACTGATTAATCACATGCCCCTGGAAAGCCACTTCGGACATCGAAAATGCACACTTCTTCAACTTGCCATAGAACTGATTCTCCCTTAGGGCACCCAGAACGAGACGGAGATGCTGCTCATGCTCAGCCTCGGTCTTAGAATAAATCAGAATGTCATCCAGGAACACGACCACAAAGTCGTCCAAGAACTCATGCAACATCCTATTCATTGCTTCCATAAAAGCAGCAGGAGCATTAATTAAGCCAAATGACATGACTATGAACTCATAATGCCCATACCTGGTGCAAAAAGTGGTCTTCTCAATATCCTCCTCACGAATCCTCAATTGATGATAACCAGAGTTCAAATCAATTTTGGAGAACACCTGGGCACCCCTCAACTGTTCAAAGAGAACATCAATACGGGGAAGCGGATATTTATTCTTGATTGTCACTTGATTCAAAGAGCGATAATCCACACATAGCCGCTTGCTTTTATCCTTCTTCTCAACAAACAATACTGGGGAAGCCCATGGAGACCTGCTAGGCCTAATGAAACCCTTAGCCAGCAGATCATTCAATTGCCGCTTCAATTCAACCTGCTCCTTTGGGGCCATTCGATACGGGGCCTTATGAATGGGTTGCGTACCCGAAATCAGCTTAATCTCAAAAGCTGCATCGCGCTCAGGAGGAATGCCTGGAAGCTCTGCCGGAAACACGTCAGCAAAGTCACACACCACCCGGATGTCCTGCACCTGCAAGGCAGCCTCACCCTCCACCACCATGGAGAAAAAGATTCCCGACTTCCTTGACTGGCGATCTGGAAGCAATTGCGCCAACAAGGATAACGTGAACTTAGGGGAACATCCCAAGAATACCACCTCCCTACCCGACAGCGCCTGCAATAACACTGTCTTCCAAAAACTGGATATAACTGCACGATACTGGGATAACCAATCCATACCCAAGATAACATCGAATGCCCCCAAGGAAATCACCACCAGATTGGCCGAAAAGACCTCATTGGCAAGAATGACGGAACACCCCTCACAAAATGAACAGCTACTAATGGAGCCATTAGCAGAACAAACCAAAATTGGGTGACCCAACCTCTGCACCGATAGACCAGCCCGCGACACAAAGTCCTCCGAAACAAACGAATAGCTAGCGCCAGAGTCAAAAAGAGCATGGGCCACAAACGAATCAACTGAAATCGTACCTGTCACCACGTCTCCTTGCTCTCTGCCATCCGCAGCGGGTAGTACATAAGCTCCGAAAATACCCGCAGAAGAGGAAGCTCCCGAAGTGAAATTAACAGAAGAACCCCACTAAGCCACCGGGTGAGGCAGACGTGGAGCTCCAAACTGAGATGGCATAGGGGTAGTCGGTGCAGGAGTAGGCGCAGCCAGATACTAAGGAAAACCCTGCACCGGCACGAACTGAGAAGTCCCAGGCACATAAAACTTCTGTGGAGGAGGTGGAACTGAAAATTGCTGCTCAGCGCTTGACATCATGTTGACAGTGCCCTGAGAAGAGGAGGAAGTCACTGGCTCCCATCTGAGCTTCCCAATGGAATTCCTCCTACACACCACATCCTTGTGGTCTTGACTGCAGATTGAACACCTGTCGTTCCACTAGCACTCTGCACGGCGATGCGCATCACCACAACGAAAACACACCAGCCCCAGCCCGGGCTTAGGAACAGCCCAAAACCTATGAGTACTTCCTCCCGAAGTACCCGAGTCAGAGGATTTGCCACGATAGGGATGGTGGGGCTGATGCTGACACTTGCCCCTCTTGTGGGCTGGACCTCCAGTGTTGCCCCTCCTCGCGTCCTGGCCACGAGGCTGATCAACACCCGAAGACTTCTGCGACTCCATGGTATACTAGTGTTGCATCTCCACACCCAGTGCCTACTCCATTATAGTACGGAAGTCCACCAACGGAAAGGCTCCCAGGGCATGCTTGATGGAAGGTTTCCGGCCCTGATGGAACTGGCTCGCCTTCTCCATCTCATTATAAGCCACATGAGGGACAAAGTGGACCATCTTGTTGAAGCCCACTTCATACTCTGTGACAGACTTCTTCTCCTGCTTGTAGGACTGCAAATCAATCTTCATTTTCTCCAGGAAGGTGACCGGGTAGAATCTCCTTTCAAAGTGCCTGATGAAGACATCCCAAGACAGGACTCCTGGTGAGGAGGAGTGCGCTGCCTGCACGCCTCTCCACCAAATTTGAGCCTCTCCCTTCAGTAGCTGTGTGCCAAAGCGAACCCAATCTCCATACGCAATCTCGAAGACATTCATTTTATCCTCCACGTAAGTTAGCCAATCTGCCGCCTCAACTGGAGTACCACTGCCATCAAAAGAATCCAACTTCATGCCCATCCACTGCATCAGAGAAAGACTACTGACTGGAAGAGGCACCTCGACCCTGCCACCTGGAGCAGCACCCGCAGGGACAGTGCCCCCGAGCACTCCTCCACCACCAGCACCCTAAGCAGCACCCGCAGGGGCAACAGGAATAGCTTGCCTCAGAATGGCCAACTCCTGCTGCATGGCCTGCATCGCGGCTAACATTGCCGCCGGACTCATCGAGTCCCCACTAGGAACTTGCGGACTACCCCGAGCCCTACGAGGCGGCATAGCTGCAGCCACAGGGATGAGAATAATAAGTAAATAAGATGGGCATAGCATCTCTTCAGATAATGTCAAACTAGCTCAGACAATAACATAACATATCAATAGTAAAGCAGAAAACCCATCCTACATGTGCAGTGTGTCAATTTATTATTACTCCACTTGCTAGGACCTACAGCCTATCGCTCTGATACCAACTGTAACACCCCACTGATCCCACACAATGGATGTTACCAATAAAACCTTCCTACAAAGCTTATGCAACCCATAGAGAAAGAAAGTATTGCAAAATCCGGTAGCACCTCCCTTGAAAGTAGCATAACAAGTGAAACATAGAGTTTATACAGGATATAAAAGAAAGATAATTGACATAGTATAATCGAAATGCAACGGTAGAAATGAACATTCTTGACCAGACAAAAGATAGACAACTCAGCCCACCAAACTAAACAGTTCAACTACCATGAAAGATTAGAATGAAATAATCCCCTAGACTAGACCCTCCCTATTTAACATCATTATTAAGCAGTGGTTCCTTTATTTAAAAGTGTGGTGGCCGTGCTGCTACATCCCTTCTTTCCCAAAGCAAAGATCAGGTGCCTGCATCAGACAATGCAAGAGTGAGATGACACATCTCAGCAAGCAAAAAAAACAAACAACAGTTGGACAATGTAAGGCAACCGTGCATAAGCAACCACATGGTTCCCAACTTCTTTCTTAAATATTAATTTGCAGCAAGTAAGCAAGTAATCAACTACTCAATGCCAAGATGAATTACAAAGTAAAGATCCACATTATCCACATCACCATAATAGGTTCCACACTTCCCCCATGAATGCACATAGCCATAGATGCAGTATGACTTCTGCCTTCATACCTCTAAGGATATGAAGCTGCATCATTCCCTTCTCGGGCAACATATGATGCTCATTGTAACAGTACGGTCGGACCATAAGATCGCGACGAAACTTCAATGCAATGGATGATGAATGCATTATGCATGTCAACAACATGAGTTCTTCCCAAATAAAATGTGCTAGACATATACTTCCACCAATTTCACATAAAAAACCACATGGGTAACATGATCAAACCACACCCTCCACATGTATAATCAATAAAACATGAATAATTTCAAACGACGGTACCCAATTAGGAATATGAATACGAACACAAATAGCACAAACATAAATCAAGTATAAGACTCTTCAATCAACAGACAGAATAACCATCACTGTTTTACTTGCCTTCACCGGAAATTTGGGCAAATCCCTAAGTACGATCCGGAAGTCCACCACCTATTTTTGACACACAACTTAGTGCACCAATTTCACACAATCAGGCTCATAAACAACGCGGCACCTACGCACAATCTCAAACCCCGCCGCGGGTAGCATCTCTCCCCACACCCACCAAAACTGCAGCGGCGCTGCTTAATAATTTCATAACTTTAAAATTATGACAACAGTGGTAACAAACAAAAACTCCAGAGGCATCTACATAAAATTCCCCACAAGTTTTGTATACAGTTTATAATTAAATTCCAACATCTAATTAACCCAAAACAGTCCACAAGATAAACCCTGTAATCTGTTTTTTTCTCTTTTGGACAGCGACATACCCGGATTCAAACAGCGATAACTTTTAAAATATAATTCCAAATCAAGCGCATAAGTACTCATTGGAAAGATAAGACAAAGCCCTACATGATTATCATACTGGTTATCACTAATTACCCACAAAAAATGCCCAGAAACTGCTAATACTACTGCTGTTCACCCACCTGAAAAATCTGTTTTTTTTGGACTGCAACATACCCAGATTCAAACAACGATATCTCCTAAATTATAACTCTGAATCGAGCGCATAAGTACTCGTTGGAAAGGTATGACAAAGCTTTACATGATTATCCCACTGATTCCCACTAATTAACCCACGAAAATTCCCAGAAATCCCTAGAACTACTGCTGTCCACCCACTCACAAAATTCTTGGACAGCACCTCTACTGATTCGCAAAGATAAACGCATAATCCAATTGATTGCAGCACAAAAACAACAAAAGTTAAACACAAATTCACCTTGGGTTCTTCCCTTCCTCCTTCCTTCTTCCTCCCTCCAAACTCCAATTGACATCGCAGCCACACGACGGAGCACCACGCGGGAGGGCTGCACCTTGGAGGGGGGAAGAAAAATGGAGGGGCGGCTAGGGTTTTGGGTGGTGAGGGCTGCAAAGGTTTGAGGAGGAAGAAGATGGGAGAGGGGGGTTGCATCCAAGAGAAAGGGGAGGGGAAGGGGGCGGCTGCAAAATCCCAAGGGGAAAAAGGGGGGGCAGCTAGGGTTAGGGGAGACTAATGTGCCGGATCTAGGTTCAAGGCCCAACTCGCCCACGTGACAGCTCCCGACCCCGTCGCAGACAACTAACCAAAGAAATTCTACTATCTTACAGGTGAATGTTTTCCACAAATTCCAAATTCCCAAAGCGTCTCACCCGAATGAGGAAATAAAACAAAAAGAATAACCTCCACTTCTCCTCTTTGCAAACTGGGTATCACATAATGCCATCTCATGTGTCGAGTTTATCCATAGAAAATATATGTTAAGAGATGGTGCTTGTTTTAAATTGGATAAATCACAAGCTTGAAAGGATACTATTCAACTAAAATAAGATGAAGTTGATAAGAGGCCATGGTATGAAAACTTCCTCTCCTTAAGTTTCTTTAGTATTCTATCTTTAGTGGGATGTATCATATTATAGGTTAAATTCCTTGCAATATAAAATGTTCAATAGTGCATATAACTTTGACATGAACCATATACGTGCACTCATTTAAAGAAATTTAATCTATCCTTATGGGTTTCAAGAATGATGATTCATTTGCCATCCACATACAAGGATCATCATTTGTGAAACCCTACCTTGTGTTTTAATGCTCTCTTTTCTAAGTGTTTCAACAAGGTCTTTCCAAGTGCTTTCAAGATGGATTCAAAATCTACAAATATAAGAGTCTTGGTTCTTTAAATCATTGAGTTTCAATGGGTCTCATATCAAGTATGATCAAATCAAGCAAAGATAAATGAAATTCAAGATCTCTTGGTCGAATGAAAACATAAAGAGAAAAGAGATCACAGTGAATCAAGAAGGGAGTTGAACTATCCTTTAAACCAAATAATGAAGATGTAGTGACATAATCATATAATATCCTTCATTATGAGGTTTGAGGTTCATATTAGCATGCTTTACCTTTCAGGACTTCAATTAATATACTTTCAGTTCTTAAACCTTCATTTGGTATAATTTTCATCATCTATGAAAACATGTTATGTTAAACCAAGATATAGTGCAAAATTCTCCTTTAACCTTGTATTGTTGATGTGCATGACTGTACTTTGTGTACTCTTGTATGCACAAATTGAGGGAGACTTTAGCCTACATATTGTGAGACTAATGATTTCTTTCAAGTTCATGTTGTGTAGTCTCACACCTTGGAGAAAGGAGAACATCAAATAATGACGAATGGTTCCATAGAAATGTGAATTTGTGTAGTTCTTTGAAGAGAATGAGTTTCTCTCGATTTATTTTGAAGAGGATAAGTTTCTCTTTGGCATGCTATATTGACTCAATCCAAGTCATGATGAAGATTGATGAGCATGAATGAAAATCATCTTGCTTTGTGCAAAAAAGGTGTCAATCCTATCAAAGCACTAAGTTGAAAATTGATGATCATGATGGAGACCATGTGGCATAGAACAAAGGTGTGTCATTCCATAAACTATTGTATTACCTTTGTACATCTAGGTTCTTGCATGTTATTGTGTGCATGTGTATGCAATATCTTAAGTCACACCATAAGGTTGCACTTGTGGTGACAATTAGAGAACCTATAGATATTTGGTTGATACATCTTGTGCTGATGTCATGAGCCAGTCTTATGTCATCTTAGTGAGGTATGAGCCATACATGCTAACTTCTAAAAAATCATGGCTTAAATTGTTGCATATATTGTCTATTAGTATACCATTTGACCATGGGTAATTCCTTAATTTGGTACAATTTCACATTTTCATATTTTGTTTGTACCAAGGTTCAAATTGTAGAACTTAATCCCCGGGCCTCACAAGTCCAAGTGCATAAGCTAAACAAATATTCATCACTTATATGCATACATTTAGGGGGAGAATGGGCTATAATTTGAATATTTGAGAAGAACTTCATTTCCAAGTCTATTATGTGTGTAGTCTCAAATTAAAAAGGAATTTTCGAGCAAAGACAATCGCTTCCACTGCAAATTTGATGGGTATCAAAGATTCTTTGCTCCAATAAATGTTTCTTTTATATGTTCCATAAGAGAATGAGTTTCTCTTGTATATGCTACTCCAATGTCATCTAAAATTGGTGAATATGTATCGCATCCTTTTGAATTGCAAATCTCTAAAGTAGCATAGCTTATAAATTCTCCTGTCTAGAACATAATTGATTAAATAGTGCACATGCTCCTTATGTTGCATGATTATATTCAATTGATACTCTTTCTATGCTAATGGTACTTTAAATTGCAAATAACTACTCTCAATTGGTATCAAACAGAATTATATATATGTATGCACTAAAACTTGAGGAGAACTTAGTGTAATATGCAATTAGTGATCTGCTTATCTATCAAATTATATCAATTGGTAATTTTCAATTAGTATTTTTCGTATATGATCACAAGTTGTATAGTTCATATTTGTGCAATTTTAATGTTGCCTCTTGTTGTGATAAGAAAATGCTAGGTGATATCTAGACTCTAGCTATCAAGTTTCACCTTTGCTTTAGTATGACAATCTTCATTTGATATCTTGGACCTATGTCACAACTATGCCAACAAGAGCTTGCAAATGAATTCTAAATCCAACATAAGTCTGGAACCCCCTTGAAAAGGTAAAATGTAAAGGTACATCACTTCATGTCACTTCTCCATTACCTTTAGGACATCTAAGAACCCTTTTCATGATAGTGTGTTCAAATCTTGTTTAATCATAATTTTGTCCCTTTATATCCTTTGTATCCTTTTTGGAGATTTATGACAAAGAGGAGAAATTGTGCATTAAAGCTTAACTTTAGTATTATGTAACTAAGTGTAAGAAGACTTTTGAAAAGTGTGAGAAATAATTGACAAAAGGGGGAGAATCATAAGTAAAATATAAGATGTAGAAAATTGATGAGTGCATAGTATGTCATGAGCATCACATTTATTTTATTACATAGTGCACCCCGTGAATAGTATGATATAAGTTGTCTCCATACTTTGACCCAAATATGTGCTTTTGGTACTTGAGGCCAAAAATGGTATTTTCTGAAAGGCACATATTTACGGGGAGGAAACTCTGTCATAGGATTCAAAATCTTATTAATCAAATCTTATGTAAGTTTTTAATGTGTTGTCATCAATCACCAAAAAGGGGGAGATTGAAAGTGCATTCATCCCTTTTGTGGGTTTTGGTGATTTGGATAACAACAGATTTAAAGGTCTAACAAGTTTGCTAAGTGTTGAACAGAAAATTCAGTATGATGAACATACTTGAACAGTGTATAATGATCAGTGAACAAAGGTTTAAAACAAGGTTAAATAACCAATGAGACAATGCAAATGGATATAATATGGTCTCTATATTGGTTTGAATATATGATCAAAATAGAGGTTTGTTGGGGACTTGTTCTCAATTGCTACGAATTAAGAACAAGGCAACACAAAATGTTAAGGGTTAAGGTCCTTCGTCCTTCGAAACATTATCTCCCTTAGGGCATAATGATCTTTAGGCGAAGGTCATGAAGGACATACCTTCATGATTGCAGTATACATTAATGAAACAAGAAACATGTAAGACATAGAAAGCAACGTGAATAATTATATGACATTATCAATTCAACTATATTATATCATGAATAAACAGTAATAATATAGAACTACATTTGTACCTTTGGCTTGACAGAAGGAAATAGTACAAGCGTAATGCACGAGCGCGTACAGGTCAGCGTGAATAGTACAGGGGTACTGTTCATCTATTTATAGGCACAGGGTGCAGCCTCTGTGGATTTACATTCGTGTTCTTTACAACCGGTTACAATCATGACATAGATTATCATGGGCCAATTGGTCTTTTCATCTTTAAGTCGGTGCCACCTTCGTCTTAAGGCATGTCGTTATGCCGAAGCTCCCCGGATGGTAGCTTCGACTTTGCTTCTGTGTTGATCTTCCGAAGGTGTTTATTCTTATGGGACCTTCAGCGATGAAGCAGACCCCCAACAGTAGCCCCTTCATGGTGCCAGATCGTTTTTTGTAATGAGCTCGACCCATGAAAAATTCTCTTAGGCTTCGGAATGTTGAAGGTCCGAAAAACACCTTCCCTGAGCTCGTTGTCGAGAAATGATTTAAATATTCCGAGTGTAAGGTGGTCCCGCCTTCTCGCGCACTATGGTCCACCGTTCAGTGGGTGCGGGCGACTGTTCAGCGGGTGCGAGCGGCTTGACGATTTACCTTCCCACCTGCAGCACTATATAAACAGACGGGTAGGTGTGATGTTACCACAGCATTTACTACTATTGCACTATTGTGCTGCCGAAAAATTTGACCACAGCCGAAGCTTATTCACCGTATTCTCAATCAAAGCATCGTTTTTCTTTAGCTTTGTCACAAGAGGGAGCTTCAGCAAAGCTACAAAAAGTCATCAACTTCGTCAAAACCGTGAGAAGTTCAGTATCAAATGGCCAGAGTGCGTTCAACAGCTAGGATTACACCTGACGGAGAGGAGGCCGAAGCTACTGAGACTGCCCCAATCTCCGAAGTAATGAGGCAGTCGGGACTGGTTGTGACAAAGGGCGCCTCTGATGAAGGTGCACATGCTGGCGAAGCTGAACAAGCAGATATTGAAGAGGGTGATGCTGGTGAAGAAGAGATAGATTATAACACCATTATGCCATCCAAACCCAGCCACTTGGATTTTGGGAAGTCGACTGTCTCTGAAGCTGATATGCCCATGATGATAAAGCTAGGCTACTTCGGGGAAGCCGAGAAGAAGCTGATTTGTTTTGGTGGGGAAGAAACTATTCCGAAGCCAGAAAATGATAATGTGGTAGTTTACAGAAGTTTTTTCAAAGCAGGATTGAGGTTTCCTCTGCATGAAATGATTGGGGATGTTTTGAAAGATTTCGAAATTTATCTTCATCAGCTGACTCCTAACACCATCATTAGGCTCAACGTCTTTATCTGGGCTCTTCGAAGCCAAGGAGTGGAGCCGCTTGCCGAAGTCTTCTGTCGGGTGCACAAACTTCAGTATCAGACGAAGGCTAGAGAAGATGGACTGCACAAGAGTTTCGGCTGCTATAATTTTGCTTACCGCAAAGACATGAAGACCCCGGTGGTCAGCTATCGCACCAAATGGCCAACCGGCTGGAAGAATGAGTGGTTTTATGTTAAGGTTGATGAGAAGAAGGAGAAGTTAGTTCAGAGTCCTCTGGACCTAACCTTTGGATTAACTAGGCCTTTGTGCGACATGCTACACGGGTCACCATGCTGAGAAGCTATGGGCGAATTTCGAGTTGTGTCTGAGCATATCGGTACTAGAGATTTGGTACAGGAATACCTAGCCAATAGAGTGTTTCCAACGTTAAAGGAATGGAATATACCGAAGCTCAAAGGAGAAAAGAAAACGAATGAACTTGTTCGACTTCCCTATCATTTCAAGTTTAAGAAACATTTCAAAGAACCCTGCCAAGAATGGTTGGATACGATTGAAGCTATGTGCAATGAAATCTTGGGCAACTATACTAAGAAAGAAGATCAATTGATGACCGTGGCCTTCGGTACCCAACCGAAACGAAGGCTGAACCGAGTAATGGATGCCCTGAAATTTGAATATCCTGACTATGAACGGTTAAGCAAGGGTGTCGAAGGGCCAAAGCGAAAAAGAGTTGTCAGTGTAATGAAGAGGTAGACTGCTAGAATGATAGAAGAAGATGAAAAAGCTTTGAAAAAGAAGAAATCTAGCCCTGAGCCGAAAATGGTTGTTCCAAAGAAGAGAAAAGCTTCGGCTGCGAAGCCAAAGACAGCTGATATAAAGGAAGAAGTTCCTTCAACGCCTCCTACCGCTGATGTGGAGGAAATTTTAAAGGTAATGACCGAATCTTTACCCCTCAAGCTAAGTTCACTAGGGCCACAACTGATGAAGCTTTTACAGAAGAAGGAGGAGCCTGCGGTAATCAAGAAACCTGCTGAAAAAAGGCGAAGGATCATTACTGTTTTTGATGATATTGAAGAAACGCTACCGCTAGCCTCGGCGTCAAAAACACCGGCTACCGAAGATACCGTAGCAACCGAGGTTGCCCCCGCCGAAGCTATTACTGCCGAAGCTGAGACGGTCGAAGATACAAATCTAGAAGGCACTTTTTCTGATATTGATAAGATGATCTTGAACATGGTCGCGGAAGAAGCTGCTACAGCTGCCGAAAAGACCCTGGCCCCAGTGCAAGGGAAAGAGAAGGAGGTTGCCGAAGAGGCTTTAGAGGAAGAGGATTTTAATTTTCAAGACATACTTGGCAAAAAGTTGTCTAAGGCTGAGAAGGAAGAATTGAGGGATTACGCAATATCATGCGGCTATAAACCAGGAGCATTGCTCTTCGGTGGTGTTGCTGAAGAGAATTTAGGATGCCTTGTAACACCCGGTTTTAAGGAACAAAGCCGGGTGCATCTCATACATGCGCCAAGAAGACAACATATATAATAACAGAGTGTATAGAGATAAATGTCATAAAACATCAGAGTAATTATTACATAGCGGAAGTCTTATTACAAAATATAATAATAAAGATAAACGAACTAAGGATCGATGGCGCCAATGTCGACTGAGAAACGCCACCTAGATCAGATCGAACTCCTCAGTGTTAGGCGGCTCCTCCTGAACCACCTGCTCTTCTCCTGTGGGGGGGGTGTGAGACAGCAAGAGTGAGCTCACACACGATCATAGCTCAACAAGTCGTGGGGAATAATGTGACATGAACTCACCAAAGGTGGGAGTTCATGAAGTGTAAGGCTGATCAATGAAATAAAGGCTGAAGCTGAGCATTGCTTTTATAAGTTGGTCAAAATTTTTATTAGCAATTACTAAGTGTAAGTAAATACCAAACCATAGTAATAATAATAAGTAAAAGTAATAACAAAATAATCCCAAATGCAATGAAATGACAGGTTAAGTTTAGTTCCATAATTTAATCATGTGAGTGTCCGAGCCGCTCATGACCGTGAGCACGGCTAGTATACCAGTTTTACACTCTGCAGAGGTTGCGCATCTTTACCCACAAGTCGTGTTACCCATTTGCCACAGAGTTGATCAGACTCCATACACCTCTACCTAGGAAGCGAGGCAGGGTACCACTACGAGGCCTTTACAAAGTTCCACTAGCTTCAGACTACCCGCTACAGTTTATAGGAAGATCCAGTAAAGGGTTCCTGGCTGATAGCCATCGCAGCAAAATCAACCAGGGACCTCCCCGCACTGACCTCTCCCCTACTGCCCTTGCCCCTTTCGGGTAAGGTAGCCCTCCCCTAGCTTTCCTAGTTAATCAGCCAAGGGCGTCCCATTCCACCCTTGTGGTAGCACTGTTTTCCCGGGTGGTTCTCCATGTTCCCATTAACATAATGATCTTAACATGAACAATAAAGAATAACACAGATAATAAAAAGTATAACAACAAGTGATGAATATCTCTATACCCAAATCCACATAAAGCAATAGCATGTACTACCCAAAACTTTAGTAGTAAAACCAGTGGTGAAGCAAGGTATAAAGATAATCAAATCTAGGGTATCCTATTGGGCCCCAGCAAAATTATCCTATGCAGATCATTATGAATAATAAGAACATGAATGGGTAAAAGAAGTGATCAAGGGCACAACTTGCCTTCAACGAGCTCCTGCTCAGCTGTCTCAACTTGTTGAAGCTCTGGTTCCACAGTGGGTTGCTCGTCTACTCGCATCAATACAATACATACATGGCATAGCATAAATTAACATCACATCAAACGTGCAAATAAAATATACAGTAATAAACTAGACATTAAAATAAGATTACAGGAACTGGAATCATTAAATTTGGAGTTATATATTTTAAGTTATGGATTTTCTAAGGTTTTATGAGCTTAATACAAGATTAAGTACCAAAATAATTCCAATTTGCTTTTCATGCCAAAACAGTGGCACAAATAGACAGACAATAATATTATGAAAATTTAGAAACTGGAATGGACTAATTTGGAGTTCATATGCATTTATTATGAATTAAACAAGTTTTGACATTTATTTTTGCACTAAAAATTAATTTCTGATATTAATTTCTGATTTTTAAAGTTCTCTGGATCGGGCCTCAAATACAGGAAACCGCAGGGGGTCTCGGGTAAGAATTCTACAGACTCAGCGCACTATACAGGTGGACCGCGGGTTGATACTAGTGTAGTAGGGGGTCTCTTTTGCAAAACCGCCAAGCTGAAAGGGTATGGAGCAATCCTGACCGCCCGATCTTGAATGGGCGGCGCAGATTAAATCAATCCCGATCGAAGCGGTACCCAATCTAAGCCGCACGATAAAACTTCAACGTCTCAGATTTAAATAACTTACAATGATTCACTGCCGACCGATCGGAATCGGACGACGCACGATCCGTCCACCCGAATCGGTATTCTATTTCTAATCAGGGCCGCACCCTTCGCATCCAACGGACACCGTGACCCGCGCGCACTCCTACTACCCAGATCCCGCCGAGCGGCGGCGCACAGGGGTGCCCGCGGCGGTGCCATCGCCGGCGCGACGAGAACCAAGCACCCCGGTGCTCCAACTTCCAAATTGACCCCGGCTACGCAATCTAGGGACGAAGGCGGAACTTCGGAGATGCTTTTTACCGATGGATGGCAGCGCAGAGGTCCCGCTCCACGTGATGACGCCTCTCCGCCACGAAGCTTGAGCAACGGCGAGAAATTGCGGCCGCCGAGGCCGCCCTTCTACCTTCACGCCGGCCCTGACGCGATCCGGCTGCTCGGACGACACCACACGACCGCGTGCGCACCCTCGAGCGGAGCTATTGGTGGTGATTACCCGCGCTCTCTCTCCTCCGCACTCGTCGGCGACGAATGACGGTCACGGCAGCGGCGCTATGGTTCTCGTTTATGGTCGTGGAAGCACAAAAGCGCGCACCATTAGCTTGTATAGCCCGAGGACCCGGACTCTAGGCGAGGTAGGCACAACGGCACCGAGATCCCGGCGTTTGCTCCGCCATGGTCGTCGGCTTTTGTTACGCGAAAAACGCGAAGAGGAAGGCTCCCGCCAGGGCGGCCCCACGCGCCAGCGAGAGCACGGCTCCAGACGCCATTCCGTGAAGCGCGCGAGAGAGCCTGCCACGCGGGCCCGGGTTGTCGGCGCCAAGGAGGGGTTTGGGCTGGGCGGTAGATGTTAGTTGGGCCAGGGAGTAGGGAATCGGCCCACACGTGTGGCCATCTCTCTTCTTTTTTTTTTATCCTTTTTCTGATTTCTTTTCTCCTTTTGGATTTCCAATTCAAATTTGAATCCACTTTTGTGTGAAGATCAAACTCAGGTTAATTTTATAAATCTTCTTAACCATATGGACCAACTTTTATTTATTTATGAATTTATTTTATCCTCTTTGTTTAGTATTTTTCCCAATCTCCTCCTATTGTAGAATTCCCTTTAGAATTAAATTTCCAATTGGGATTTTAATACATTTCTTGTCATTTTATTTTGTTGTTATTTTTATTTAATGCACAAACATAAAAACTCCAACATGATGCAAATGAGACATACAAGATTGAGAATAACTCTCTATTATTCCTGGTATACAATTTGGAGTATTACAAATCCTACCCCCCTTAAAAATAATCTCGCCCCCGAGATTTAAGAAGGACTAGGGAAAAGATGGGGAAAATCTATACGAAGCTCTTCTTCTCTTTCCCAAGTTGCTTCATCTTCACCGTGGTGACTCCATTGGACTTTACACATCTTTATCACCTTATTCCTCGTGATTCGGGTCAGAGTATCCAAAATCTTGATGGGGTACTCAGCATAAGTCAAGTCCTCTTGAACACTAAGGTCTTCCATTGGTAACTGTTCTTCAGGTACCCTGAGGCATTTCTTCAGCTGAGATACGTGGAAAACATCATGAACATCCGCGAGATGATCTGGTAACTCCAATTGATATGCAACTTCTCCCACTCGCTTCAAGATCAAGAAAGGTCCAATGAAGCGAGGGGACAACTTTCCTTTAACTTTAAATCTCCTCATACCACGAAGTGGTGACACCTTCAAGTAGACATAATCACCCTCCTTAAACTCCAGGAGTCTTCTCCTATTATCAGCATAGCTCTTTTGTCTGGACTGTGCAATTCTCAAATTTTCTCTTATCATTTGTACTTGCTCTTCTGCCTCTTGAATCAATTCAGGCCCAAAGAACTGTCTCTCTCCAGTTTGATCCCAATACAGGGGAGTCCTGCACTTCCTGCCATACAAAGCCTCAAATGGTGACATCTTCAAACTGGCCTGATAACTATTATTATAAGAAAACTCAGCATATGGTAAACTCTTCTCCCAACTGCCACCATGTTTAAGAGCACAAGCTCTTAACATATCTTCCAGCACTTGATTGGTTCTCTCTGTCTGTCCATCAGTCTGGGGATGGTAGGCCGAACTAAAATTCAACTTTGTATCCAAACTCTCATGCAACTTCTTCCAAAATCGAGAAGTAAACTGTGATCCTCGATCAGACACGATCTTCTTAGGCACTCCATGTAGACAAACTATCCGTGTCATATACAATTCTGCTAGTTTGGCTCCCGTATAATTAGTCCTCACAGGTATAAAATGAGCCACCTTTGTCAATCTGTCCACGATTACCCAAATAGAGTCATATCCTGCTGGAGTGCGGGGTAGTCCAACAATAAAATCCATACCAATTTCTTCCCATTTCCACTCAGGTATCTTCAATGGGTGCAATAATCCAGCGGGTCTTTGATGTTCAGCCTTAACTCTTTGACATACATCACACTTAGCCACATGAGCAGCCACATCTCTTTTCAGTCCATACCACCAATACTTTCGCTTCAAATCTTGATACATCTTAGTGCTTCCCGGGTGGATAGAATAAACTGAGTCATGTGCTTCCTTCAATATGGTTTCCCGAAGACTATCAATATCGGGAACACAGATCCGATTCTTGAACCATATCGTGCCTTGCTCATCCTCTGTGAACTCTGGGCCTCTTCCTTCAGTAATAAGATCCTTAATCTCCTGAATCTTAGCATCACCAATTTGACCCTTCCGAATCTCTTGTTCCAAGGTAGGTTCCAATTCAATAGTGACTCCTTCCGTATGTGTAACAATTCCCAGGTTGAGTCTCTCAAAATCCTTTGCTAATTCATCAGGTAGCTGAACAACGAAAGCGGAGTGAACATGCTCCTTCCGACTCAAGGCATCTGCAACCAAATTCGCCTTGCCTGGGTGATAGTGAATCTCCAAGTCATAATCCTTAATGAGCTCCAACCAACGACGCTGTCTGAGGTTGAGATCCTTCTGAGTGAATATATACTTCAAACTCTTATGATCCGTATATACTTGGCACTTAGTTCCCATGATGTAATGTCTCCAAATCTTCAGTGCATGCACAACTGCAGCCAATTCTAAGTCATGGGTGGGGTAATTCAATTCATGCTTCCTCAACTGACGAGATGCATAGGCAATCACATGCCCATCTTGCATAAGCACACATCCAAGTCCTTGGCCGCATGCATCACAATAAATATCAAATCCCTTCTGCAGATCTGGCATAATCAATACTGGAGGTGACATCAACCTTTCCTTCAATTGATCAAACTCTCTTGACACTTCTCATCCCACTTAAATTCTTTTCCTTTCTCCAAAAGCGATGTCATAGGCTTGGCAATCTTGGAAAATCCTTCAATAAATCTCCGATAATATCCTGCGAGTCCCAAGAAACTCCGAATCTCCGTAACTGTAGTGGGCACTCTCCACTCCATTATCTCCTTGACCTTAGCAGGATCCACTGCTATTCCTCCATTAGAAATAATATGACCAAGAAATGGCACTTCGCCAATCCAAAACTCGCACTTGCTGAACTTAGCATAGAGCTCATTGTCTCGCAACTTCTGTAGCACCAACCTTAGATGTTGCTCATGATCACTTTCATTCTTAGAATAGATAAGAATATCGTCGATAAACACCACGACGAATCTGTCCAAATAATCCATAAACACTTTGTTCATCAAATTCATGAAATAAGCTGGTGCATTGGTCAATCCAAATGACATAACAGTAAACTCATATAATCCATATCGAGTCGAGAAAGCCGTCTTGGGAATATCCGATGGTCTAATCTTCATCTGATGGTAACCCGATCGGAGATCAATCTTCGAAAATATCCTGGCTCCTCTCATCTGATCAAATAAATCCTCAATGCGGGGCAACGGATACTTGTTCTTCACCGTAACATCATTAAGAGATCTATAATCCACACACATCCGTTGCGATCCATCCTTCTTCTGCACAAATAACACCGGTGCTCCCCAAGGTGAGGAACTTGGACGAATATAACCAGCCTCTTGTAACTCCGTCAACTGCTTCTTCAGTTCCTTCAACTCCTCTACGGACATTCTATATGGCCGTTTAGAAATAGGGGCGGTTCCAGGTAAGAGATCAATAACAAACTCAACTTCTCTATCAGGTGGCATCCCTGGTAACTCCTCTGGAAAGACATCCGGAAAATCTCTAACCACCCGGATGTTGTCACCAACAAACTCCTCAGGCATAAAGAACATTGCACGCATGGATGAGGAGGTTACTGCAATATTGACTTGAAATCTTTCTCCTTTAGTAGTAGTGAGTTCTACGGTACCCCTACCACATGCTATAACGGCCTTTGCCTTTCTTAGCCATGACATACCAAGGATCAGATCTATACTGCTTGACTCTAATATTATAGCAGTGGCTCCAAAATCTCTACCCATAATGGTTACTGTCAATCTACGTGTCATTTGATTTGCCTCAACAGGCCCTTTAGGTGTAATTACTATCAGGGGTTTTCTCATATTTAGCAGTGGTATTTCATTTGTGTTGGCATATCTAGCAGACATGAATGAATGTGTAGCACCAGAATCGAATAATATTGTTGCAGGAATTGCATTAACATAAAACATACCAATCACGAGGTCACCACCATCAGGAGTATCATCAACGCTGACTTGATTCACCCTGGCTATAGAATATCCCTTGCCAGGGGTCTGTTGCTTGTTCTGAGCTGGAGTAGTGGCAATCCTCTGTGGGCAGACATTTGCATAATGACCAATCTTCCCACACTTGTAACATTGAGTGCCCGAACTCTGTCCTGAAAACTTCGTCGGGGTGCCAGTAGGGGTAGCCTGTCGAGGAGGTGGAGTCCTCAGTGGTGATTGCGAAACTGGGCGTGGTCCTCCGGGTCGAGTCGGTGTTCCCTGTGGTGAACTGTAGCGAGGACGAACACTGCTGCTTCCTTGTCCCTGAGATATGGCCTTCCTCTTCAGATCTCCCAGTTGAACACGCTTGTGTTCAATAGCCAGTGCCTTATCAAGCAGCCTCTGAAATGATGGAAATGTGTGTGCCACCAGAGCATACTGCAAGGGTCCATTAAGTCCTTCAATAAAATGCTCCTGCTTCCTCTCGTCTTCAGCAACTTCTTCTGGAGCATATCTCGACAGCTGAATAAATTTGTCTCTGTACTCGCTGACCGACATGTTGCCTTGCTTCAATGCCAGAAACTCCTTCTTCTTGATCTTTATCATCCCAGCTGGAATATGGTAGTTTCTGAACTGCGTACTGAACTCTGCCCAAGTAATAGTATCCGCAGCATCATGGGCAGCAGTATAAGAATCCCACCAGTCAGCAGCAGGACCAATCAGACGTCCAGAAGCATATAAAACCTTCTCCCGGTCAGTGCATTGTGCAATGTTGAGCATCTTCTCAATTGCTTTCAGCCAATCATCTGCATCAAGTGGATCTGGTGAGCTTGCAAATGTGGGTGGCTTATGGCTCATGAACTCCCTATGCTTATCTCGGGGTGGAACTGGTGGTGGTGGAGGTGGAGGCAGTGGCACTTGTTGCTGTTGTTGTTGCATTTGCTGTTGCAGCTGCTGTTGTTGCGCCCTCCTTTCTTGGCGTATCTCATCCCTCTCCTGGCGCAACTCCTGGCGTATATCTTCTCTTTCTTGACGCATCTCCTGGCGTTCTTGCTGCATCTGGGCACGCATATCCGCCATTGTGTCTGCCATCTGCTGCATCATCGCCATCTGAGCAGCAACCAGTGGGTCAACTCCGCCTGGTGGAGGATTAGGAGGATTCATCCCTGCAGGTTGTGGCTGAGGTCGTCTTCGAGTGTGTTGGTTAGGAGGCAAGTCAATTCCACCACCCCGCCTGGTATTGACCATCTGAGTTAGATACATATGGTAAGAAGATAATAGACAAGGCAGGTATTTACAAATCAGGTTACTTTGGGGGACTTTTTAGCTAAGCAGTTTAATGTTTTACCTACCATAGCTAATTTATTACCTTATGCTGGCACATGCTAAGATGTCCATGTAATATTTCAATCAATCAAAGAAGCAAATCAGGCATTGATCATCAGAACAATCAACCAATATTTTTAATAGAGAAAATAGTTTTAATTTTTGTCTTAGGTTTCCTATCTCTTAAAATGTCATAAGGGTAGGGATTCCAAGGTTTGAAATCCATCTTGTCTCAGAGTAGAAAAGGTAAGAATGATCAGAGTAGAACAGTAGAAGGTGAGACAGGATCAAGATAAGTGTAGAAAGAATCAGAGTAAGGTGAGTGTAGAATGAACCAGAATGAGATAAGTAGGTAAGGGTTTGTCCAGTCTATCTAGGTTTCGTCCTACAGTCAACATTTCCTCTGATACCACTTCTGTAACACCCGGTTTTAAGGAACAAAGCCGGGTGCATCTCATACATGCGCCAAGAAGACAACATATATAATAACAGAGTGTATAGAGATAAATGTCATAAAACATCAGAGTAATTATTACATAGCGGAAGTCTTATTACAAAATATAATAATAAAGATAAACGAACTAAGGATCGATGGCGCCAATGTCGACTGAGAAACGCCACCTAGATCAGATCGAACTCCTCAGTGTTAGGCGGCTCCTCCTGAACCACCTGCTCTTCTCCTGTGGGGGGGGTGTGAGACAGCAAGAGTGAGCTCACACACGATCATAGCTCAACAAGTCGTGGGGAATAATGTGACATGAACTCACCAAAGGTGGGAGTTCATGAAGTGTAAGGCTGATCAATGAAATAAAGGCTGAAGCTGAGCATTGCTTTTATAAGTTGGTCAAAATTTTTATTAGCAATTACTAAGTGTAAGTAAATACCAAACCATAGTAATAATAATAAGTAAAAGTAATAACAAAATAATCCCAAATGCAATGAAATGACAGGTTAAGTTTAGTTCCATAATTTAATCATGTGAGTGTCCGAGCCGCTCATGACCGTGAGCACGGCTAGTATACCAGTTTTACACTCTGCAGAGGTTGCGCATCTTTACCCACAAGTCGTGTTACCCATTTGCCACAGAGTTGATCAGACTCCATACACCTCTACCTAGGAAGCGAGGCAGGGTACCACTACGAGGCCTTTACAAAGTTCCACTAGCTTCAGACTACCCGCTACAGTTTATAGGAAGATCCAGTAAAGGGTTCCTGGCTGATAGCCATCGCAGCAAAATCAACCAGGGACCTCCCCGCACTGACCTCTCCCCTACTGCCCTTGCCCCTTTCGGGTAAGGTAGCCCTCCCCTAGCTTTCCTAGTTAATCAGCCAAGGGCGTCCCATTCCACCCTTGTGGTAGCACTGTTTTCCCGGGTGGTTCTCCATGTTCCCATTAACATAATGATCTTAACATGAACAATAAAGAATAACACAGATAATAAAAAGTATAACAACAAGTGATGAATATCTCTATACCCAAATCCACATAAAGCAATAGCATGTACTACCCAAAACTTTAGTAGTAAAACCAGTGGTGAAGCAAGGTATAAAGATAATCAAATCTAGGGTATCCTATTGGGCCCCAGCAAAATTATCCTATGCAGATCATTATGAATAATAAGAACATGAATGGGTAAAAGAAGTGATCAAGGGCACAACTTGCCTTCAACGAGCTCCTGCTCAGCTGTCTCAACTTGTTGAAGCTCTGGTTCCACAGTGGGTTGCTCGTCTACTCGCATCAATACAATACATACATGGCATAGCATAAATTAACATCACATCAAACGTGCAAATAAAATATACAGTAATAAACTAGACATTAAAATAAGATTACAGGAACTGGAATCATTAAATTTGGAGTTATATATTTTAAGTTATGGATTTTCTAAGGTTTTATGAGCTTAATACAAGATTAAGTACCAAAATAATTCCAATTTGCTTTTCATGCCAAAACAGTGGCACAAATAGACAGACAATAATATTATGAAAATTTAGAAACTGGAATGGACTAATTTGGAGTTCATATGCATTTATTATGAATTAAACAAGTTTTGACATTTATTTTTGCACTAAAAATTAATTTCTGATATTAATTTCTGATTTTTAAAGTTCTCTGGATCGGGCCTCAAATACAGGAAACCGCAGGGGGTCTCGGGTAAGAATTCTACAGACTCAGCGCACTATACAGGTGGACCGCGGGTTGATACTAGTGTAGTAGGGGGTCTCTTTTGCAAAACCGCCAAGCTGAAAGGGTATGGAGCAATCCTGACCGCCCGATCTTGAATGGGCGGCGCAGATTAAATCAATCCCGATCGAAGCGGTACCCAATCTAAGCCGCACGATAAAACTTCAACGTCTCAGATTTAAATAACTTACAATGATTCACTGCCGACCGATCGGAATCGGACGACGCACGATCCGTCCACCCGAATCGGTATTCTATTTCTAATCAGGGCCGCACCCTTCGCATCCAACGGACACCGTGACCCGCGCGCACTCCTACTACCCAGATCCCGCCGAGCGGCGGCGCACAGGGGTGCCCGCGGCGGTGCCATCGCCGGCGCGACGAGAACCAAGCACCCCGGTGCTCCAACTTCCAAATTGACCCCGGCTACGCAATCTAGGGACGAAGGCGGAACTTCGGAGATGCTTTTTACCGATGGATGGCAGCGCAGAGGTCCCGCTCCACGTGATGACGCCTCTCCGCCACGAAGCTTGAGCAACGGCGAGAAATTGCGGCCGCCGAGGCCGCCCTTCTACCTTCACGCCGGCCCTGACGCGATCCGGCTGCTCGGACGACACCACACGACCGCGTGCGCACCCTCGAGCGGAGCTATTGGTGGTGATTACCCGCGCTCTCTCTCCTCCGCACTCGTCGGCGACGAATGACGGTCACGGCAGTGGCGCTATGGTTCTCGTTTATGGTCGTGGAAGCACAAAAGCGCGCACCATTAGCTTGTATAGCCCGAGGACCCGGACTCTAGGCGAGGTAGGCACAACGGCACCGAGATCCCGGCGTTCGCTCCGCCATGGTCGTCGGCTTTTGTTACGCGAAAAACGCGAAGAGGAAGGCTCCCGCCAGGGCGGCCCCACGCGCCAGCGAGAGCACGGCTCCAGACGCCATTCCGTGAAGCGCGCGAGAGAGCCTGCCACGCGGGCCCGGGTTGTCGGCGCCAAGGAGGGGTTTGGGCTGGGCGGTAGATGTTAGTTGGGCCAGGGAGTAGGGAATCGGCCCACACGTGTGGCCATCTCTCTTCTTTTTTTTTTATCCTTTTTCTGATTTCTTTTCTCCTTTTGGATTTCCAATTCAAATTTGAATCCACTTTTGTGTGAAGATCAAACTCAGGTTAATTTTATAAATCTTCTTAACCATATGGACCAACTTTTATTTATTTATGAATTTATTTTATCCTCTTTGTTTAGTATTTTTCCCAATCTCCTCCTATTGTAGAATTCCCTTTAGAATTAAATTTCCAATTGGGATTTTAATACATTTCTTGTCATTTTATTTTGTTGTTATTTTTATTTAATGCACAAACATAAAAACTCCAACATGATGCAAATGAGACATACAAGATTGAGAATAACTCTCTATTATTCCTGGTATACAATTTGGAGTATTACATGCCTCCGGGACCGGATTGGGGCGAAGGTTGTCAGCACTCTATCAAAGAGTGTTGGCTTTCCGAAGCTTGAGGCCGACCTCAGCAGATACCGGCGGCAACATATCACCAGCAGTTTGTTTTATTCTAATTTCAAGGTGAAGTATTTACCTGAACTTTATTATTGTTTTTGAGATGAAGTTTACTCCTGACGAAGGTTATTTTTTCAGAGCCTATTGTTAAGAAAAACCTTGAGGATGCAGCAAGACCTCGAGGACAAGAAAAACGAAATTATAATTGAGGGCTTAGAGGGCAAGATTAAAGAGCACGAAGCTGCTTTGGAGAAGAAAGATTTCATGCTTTAGACAATGGAGGGTTCGCTGGCAGAAGCTCAAGCCGAGATTGTTAAGTTAAATAGAAAACTCTCCACAAAATCAAAAAGCTTCGAACAAGAGAAGAAAGATTTTGATGCGAAGCTTGAAGCTGAAGTTGCAAAAAGTTCGAACTTGCAAAAGTCATTGAGGGAACTTCAAGATAAATGTCTGAACTTCGGCAACCGTTGCGTGCAGCGACTGAAGGAAGTCTTCAACTCAGTTGGAGTCAGTTCTAAAAAGTTTAAACCTTCAGTTGAAAACCTGCCAGGCATCTTTAATCATATTGAAGGCGAGGTTGATGCTCTTGATGAGGTCATAGTTGGGCATGGTGATTTCTGCGCTCTGCTAGCTTCTCGTGGCACAACTGTCGCTTTTATGAAGGCTGGTTGCACGCACGGGAATATTGTAAACTGGCCAAACTTCAGCTTATCACCAGCGGACTTAAATGACATCCCCGACCTAGCCCGAAGCATTGGGAACAGATTTGTAACTCAAATTTGGGCAAAGGGTGGACGAAGCTTGGCTGGTGATGAAGCTCGAAGTCACCTTAAACCAGTAATAAACTCATACCTTATGCTTACCTTTTCCTTGAAACTTGAATTTACCTTGTAACGCTTTGTTATGTACAGGATGACGAAGTCGAGGAGCAATGAGCTGAAGCTTAGCGGATGATCCGAAGCTTATCGAATGATGATGAAGCCGAAGACATTGCTATGAAAAAAAACTCTAGAGAAACTTTTGAATTATCCTTGTAAAGAATATTGTAATTTAAGAATCAGATACTACTCTGTAAATTTGTCCATACCTTGTAATATATTTTTACCTTTCCGTCCATGTATGAACTGCTTTGATGTGGACGAAATTTGTATTTTTTTGAGCCAAAGGCGAAAAACCTTCCCTTCTTTTCGTACACAACGAAGCATAAATCCGCTTCCTTTCCTTTTACCAAAGAGTTATCCTTATAACCGAAGCAACTGTCTGTATCTGTATGATATGATGATGATGATCCTATGTATGTCTAAATGAATGTATATGAATGCAATGAATGATGTGATGTATTGCGCAAATGAATGTCCAGACACACGCTTACGAAGCCACATCAAAACTCCTGATTCCCTTAGAAATGACTAAAATCTTTTTGCTGTTTATTTTTCGGCTGCACCGCTTATTTTTCGGTGTAAGTTCTGCATCCCCTAAGGAACGTCTTTTGAACTTCTTCGCCTTCTATTTCGGCGGTATCACCGTTGACTTTTCGGTGTAAGTTCTGCATTCCCTTAGGAACGTCTTTTGAACTTCTTCGCCTTCTATTTTGGCGGTATTTGGCTCTGCATTTCCTTAGGAACGACTTTTGAGCAGAAAACTTACACTGCGCTCCCTTAGGAACGACTTTTTGTAGCTTCGTCGTGCTCTGCATCCCCTTAGGGACAACTTTCGAGCTTCTCCCTATTTTTTTTCTCTTTTTGCACTCGATGGTGCATGCTCAGATTTTACATTTTACATATTTTTAGGGGATTTTGCTCTCGTAGAGCTGGATAAGAAAGGAAAATTACAAACTATGGCCCCATTAAAAACCTTTCTCCCCCTTTGGAAAGGAAAAGGGTGCCATAGGAAAAATGAAAAAGATTACATCAATTTATACATAATATCGTCGAAGCTCATCCGCATTCCAAGATCTAGGAATGTCGTTGTCGTCCATATCCTTCAATCTATAAGAACCGGGTCTTGACGAATATACCACCAGAAAGGGTCCTTCCCACTTCAGCTGTAGCTTGCCTACTGTGTCTGGATTGGCCACTCTCCGAAGTACTAGATGCCCTGGCTTAATGTTTTTTAGCCGAACCTTTCTGTCATGCCATTTTATTGTTTCGGCTTGATATTTGTTGATATTTTCCACAGCCTGAAGTCCGGTCCCTTCTATAGCAACTTTTGCCACAGAATAATCATCTCATCTTCTGCCGAAGCTACTATTCTAATTGACCCTGCCTTAGCTTTTTCTGGGGTCATAGCTTCGTCACCAAACAATAGCTTAAACGGTGTAAAACCTGTTGACCTTGATACAGTTATATTGTGGCTCCACTCCACTTTAATCAACTCTTCTGGCCACTTTCCTCTAGGTTGATTGAAGATTAACTTCATTATTCCCGTCATTATGATACCATTTGCTCTTTCGACCAGCCCGTTTGACTCCGGGTGCCTGACTGATGCAAAATGAATCTTCGTGCCAATCTGGTCGCAGAAATCTTTGAAAGCTTCAGCATCAAACTGTGTTCCATTGTCCACAGTTATAGCCTTCGGCACGCCGAAGCGACAAATGATATTTTGCCAGAAGAATTTCTGAACGGTAATCGAAGTTATTGTAGCCAAAGGCTTTGCTTCAATCCACTTAGAAAAATATTCCACCGCCACCACGACATATTTCAAATTACCTTGTGCTGGTGGAAGTGGGCCTAACAAGTCCAGGCCCCATCTTTGCAATGGCCAGGTTGGTTATATTAACTAAGTTAATGACGAAGGTTGTTTTTGGTCCCTTGCACATTTTTGACAATTTTCACACTTTTGGACCAGATCTGCTGCATCCGAAGCTGCCTTCAGCCAGTAAAATCCCTGTCTCAAAACCTTTCCTAGCAAAGGCCTAGACCCAATATGAGATCCACACAATCCTGCATGTATTTCCTTCATCAGTTCTATACCTTCGGTTCTGGATAAACACTTGAGAAGGGGGGAGCAAATTCCATGCTTGTACAATTCCCCTTCTATTATGATATATGGTCTTGTTCTTGCTTCTATTCTTTTATTGTAAACTTCGTCATCCGAGAGGCAGTTACCCTGGAGAAAAGATATGATTTCAGTCCTCCAATCTTCACTATGTACAGGAGAAATGGCGAGCACTGCTCTCTCCATGAGTTCAACCGAAGGTGCCTTTATTGTTTCAAAAAAAACTTCCGAAGGTAAAGGGAGCCCCTGAGCCGCTAATTTGGCTAACAAATCTGCATGCTCATTTTCTCCTCTTGGAATGTTCTTGACAGAGAAACCTTCGAAAGAAGCCTCCAACCTTCAAACTGTATCTAGATATTTTTCAAGTTTCGGATCTCTTGCCTTGCTACTTTTATCTATGTGGCCAGAAATGACTTGAGAATCAGTTTTCAGAATAGCCCTTCTTATTCCTATTGCCCTTAACTTCTGAAACCCCAACAAGAGTGCTTCGTATTCAACAATATTATTTGTACAACTGAAGTCTAGTTTGGCTGCATAACATGTTCTGACTTTCGAAGGTTCTATTAGAACAGCAGCTGCTCCTGCGCCGAAGGTTCCCCAAGAACCATCGCAGAACAATGTCCAAGCTTCGGCATTTTTATTTGTCTCTTCTTCCTGAGCCCCTGGCGTCCAATCAGCGATGAAGTCTGCTAACGCCTGGGACTGAATTGAAGATCTATGCACATAATCAATGGTGAATTCATTAAGCTCTAGAGCCCATTTTCCAATTCTTCTAGTAGCCTCTCTGTTCCTCATAATGTCCTTTAGAGGTTGTGACGAAGGAACTGAAAGGGAATTAGGCTTACACCTACTTCCTAATTGATTTTGGTGGTTGAATTGCCCAACACAAATAATTGGACTAACTAGTTTGCTCTAGATTATATGTTCTACAGGTGTCAAAGGTTCATCTACAACTATACTAAATCGACTGTCCGGAATACCGTAGATTATTCCGGACAGGAGAAGCTTTTTGGAAAAACAGGCCAAGCGCGGACCGTCCGGGCCCTTGCGGCGGATCGTCCGCGACACAAGGATGACCCTCGGACAGAACCAATGCAAAAATCCGAGTCTGCACTATGGACCGTCTGGAGGATAAGCGCGGACCGTCTGAACCCTCGCTCGGACCGTCCGGCCTCAGGCGCGGACCGTCCGGTAGGCAAGGATCCGAAAAACCCGAAGGTGACGGGTTCGGAAGAATGAATTATAGCGGCCTCGCGGACCGTCCGGGGTGCACGACCGGACCGTCCACAACTGGGTCTGTCTGACATCTGACGATGCATTAAATGCAATATAGCCATTGATATAGCCGTTACTGCTGACCGTTGCATTTTCAGCCGTTGATCTACAGGGGCGGACCGTCCGGACCTGGCGGGCGGACCGTCCGCGCTCAGCAGAATGGAGTAACGGCTAGGAAGTGGTTGGTGGCTATAAATACAACCCCAACCACCTCCATTCACAACATCCAAGCATTCCAACCTTCAACATTCAATACAAGAGCTAGCAATCCATTCCAAGACACATTCAAAGCCTCAATCTCTCCAAGTTTCACAATTGAGAAAAGAGATCATTAGTGATTAGTGTCTTGAGAGAGAAAGTGATCCGTGTGTTATTTGTCGCTCTTGTCGCTTGGTTTTTGCAATCGTGCTTTCTTTCAATCTTCATTGCGATCAAACTCACTTGTAATCGAGGCAAGAGACACCAATCTTGTGGTGGTCCTTGTGGGAACTTTGTGTTCCAAGCATTTGAGAAGAGAAAGCTCACTCGGTCTAAGGGACCGTTTGAGAGAGGGTAAGGGTTGAAAGAGACCCGGCCTTTGTGGCCTCCTCAACGGGGAGTAGGTTTGAGAGAACCGAACCTCGGTAAAACAAATCCGCGTGTCTCACTTCATTATTCTCTTGCGATTTGTTTTGCGCCCTCTCTCGCGGACTCTATTATATTTCTAACGCTAACCCGGCTTGTAGTTGTGATTATTTTTGAGAATTTCAGTTTCGCCCTATTCACCCCCCCTCTAGGCGACTTTCAATTGGTATCAGAGCCCGGTGCTTCATTAGAGCCTAACCGCTCGAAGTGATGTCGGGAGATCACACCAAGAGGGAGATGGAGACCGGCGACAAGCCCACTACAAGCCAAGGGATCACTTCATCGGAAGAGTCCCGCACCAAGAGGAGGGAGAAGAAGAAGGACTCCTCCAAACGGAAGGAGAAAAGATCTTCCTCTTCTCACCACAAAGAGAAGAAGGAAAAATCTTCTTCTCACAAGTCGCATCGGAAAGGCGACAAGCACAAGAGGATGAGGAAGGTGGTCTACTACGAGACCGACACTTCATCAACATCCACCTCCGACTCCGATGCACCGTCCGTAACTTCTAAGCGCCAAGAGCGCAAGAAGTTTAGTAAGATCCCCTTACACTATCCCCGTACATCTAGACATACTCCATTACTTTCCGTTCCATTAGGCAAACCGCCAACTTTTGATGGCGAAGATTATGCTAGGTGGTGTGATTTAATGAAATTTCATCTAACCTCACTCCACAAAAGTATATGGAATGTTGTTGAGTTTGGAGCACAGGTACCTTCTGTAGGGGATGAGGATTATGATACGGACGAAGTGGCCCAAATCGAGCACTTCAACTCCCAAGCCACAACCATACTCCTCGCCTCTTTAAGCAAGGAGGAATACAACAAAGTGCAAGGGTTGAAGAATGCAAAGGAGATTTGGGACCTACTCAAGACCGCGCACGAGGGTGATGAACTCACCAAGATCACCAAGCGGGAAACGATCGAGGGGGAGCTCGGTCGCTTCCGTCTTCGCCAAGGGGAGGAGCCACAAGATATGTACAATCGGCTCAAGACCTTGGTGAACCAAGTGCGCAACCTCGGGAGCAAAAAATGGGATGACCACGAGGTGGTTAAGGTTATTTTAAGAGCTCTTATTTTCCTTAACCCCACTCAAGTTCAATTAATTCGTGGTAATCCTAGATATCCACTAATGACCCCCGAGGAAGTTATCGGGAATTTTGTGAGCTTTGAATGTATGATCAAGGGCTCAAAGAAGATCAACGAGCTTGATGATCCCTCCACGTCCGAGGCGCAACCGGTGGCCTTCAAGGCAACGGAAGAGAAGAAGGAGGAGTCTACACCAAGTAGACAACCAATTGACGCCTCCAAGCTCGACAATGAGGAGATGGCTTTAATCATCAAAAGCTTTCGCCAAATCCTCAAGCAACGGAGGGGGAAGGACTACAAACTCCGCTCCAAGAAAGTGTGCTACAAATGTGGTAAGCCCGGTCATTTTATTGCAAAATGTCCTATGTCTAGTGAAAGTGACAGGGGCGACGACAAGAAGGGAAAGAGGAGAGAAAAGAAGAAGTACTACAAGAAGAAGGGAGGCGATGCCCATGTTTGCCGGGAATGGGACTCCAACGAGAGCTCCACCGAGTCCTCCTCCGACGAGGACGCCGCCAACATTGCCGTCACCAAGGGACTCCTCTTCCCCAACGTCGGCCACAAGTGCCTCATGGCAAAGGACGGCAAAAGGAAGAAGGTTAAATCTAAATCCTCCACTAAATATGAATCTTCTAGTGATGATAATGCTAGTGGTGAGGAAGACAATTTGCATAACCTTTTTGCCAACCTTAACATGGAACAAAAAGAAAAATTAAATGAGCTAATTAGTGCTATCCATGAAAAGGATGATCTCTTGGACTCCCAAGAGGATTTCCTAATCAAGGAAAATAAGAAACATGTTAAGGTTAAAAACGCTTATGCTCTAGAGGTAGAAAAATGTGAAAAATTGTCTAGTGAGCTAAGCACTTGCCATGAGACCATTAACAACCTTAGAAATGAAAATGCTAGATTAATTGCTAAGGTTGATTCTCATGTTTGTATTGATTCAATTCCCGATCTTAGAAATGATAATGATGATTTGCTTGCTAAGATTAAGAAATTGAATGAGTCTCTTGCTAGCCTTAGAGTAGAAAATGAAAATTTGATTGCTAAGGCTAAAAATTTTGATGTTTGCAATACTATTATTTCCGACCTTAGAACTAAGAATGATACGTTACATGCTAAGGTTGTAGAACTAAAATCTTGCAAACCCTCTGCATCTAATGTTGAGCATGTTTCTATTTGTACTAGATGTAGAGATGTTGATATCAATGCTATTCATGATCACATGGCTTTAATTAAACAACAAAATGATCATATAGCATTATTAGATGCAAAAATTGCCGAGCATAACTTAGAAAATGAAAAGTTTAAATTTGCTAGAAGTATGCTCTATAATGGGAGACGCCCTGGCATCAAGGATGGCATTGGCTGCCAAAGGGGAGACAATGTCAAACTTAATGCCCCTCCTAAGAACTTGTCTAACTTTGTTAAGGGCAAGGCTCCCATGCCTCAAGATAACGAGGGTTACATTTTATACCCTGCCGGTTATCCTGGGAGCAAAATTAGGAAAATTCAGTCTAGGAAGTCTCACTCTGGCCCTAATCATGCTTTTATGTATAAGGGTGAGACATCTAGTTCTAGGCAACCAACCCGTGCCAAGTTGCCTAGAAAGAAAACTCCTAATGCATCAAATGATCATGCTATTTCATTTAAAACTTTTGATGCTTCTTATGTGCTTACTAGCAAATCCGGCAAGGTAGTTGCCAAATTTGTTGGGGGCAAACACAAGGGATCAAAGACTTGTGTTTTGGGTACCCAAAGTTCTTGTTTCTAATGCTAAAGGACCCAAAACCGTTTGGGTACCTAAAATCAAGAACTAAAATTGTTTTGTAGGTTTATGCATCCGGGGGTTCAAGTTGGATACTCGACAGCGGGTGCACAAACCACATGACAGGGGAGAAAAAGATGTTCTCCTCATATGAGAAAAACCAAGATCCCCAACGAGCTATCACATTCGGGGATGGAAATCAAGGTTTGGTCAAAGGATTGGGTAAAATTGCTATATCATCTGACCATACTATTTCCAATGTTTTTCTTGTAGATTCTTTAGATTACAATTTGCTTTCCGTATCCCAATTATGTCAAATGGGCTACAACTGTCTATTTACTGATATAGGTGTTACTGTCTTTAGAAGAAGTGATGATTCAATAGCATTTAAGGGAGTGTTAGAGGGTCAGCTATACTTGGTAGATTTTGATAGAGCTGAACTCGACACTTGCTTGGTTGCTAAGACTAACTTGGGTTGGCTCTGGCACCGCCGACTAGCCCATGTTGGAATGAAGAATCTTCACAAGCTTCTAAAGGGAGAACACATTTTAGGACTAACCAATGTTCATTTTGAGAAAGACAGGATTTGTAGCGCATGCCAAGCCGGGAAGCAAGTTGGCACTCATCATCCACACAAGAACATCATGACTAGTGACAGGCCACTGGAGCTCCTACACATGGACCTATTCGGCCCGATCGCTTACATAAGCATCGGCGGGAGTAAGTACTGTCTAGTTATTGTGGATGATTATACTCGCTTCACTTGGGTGTTCTTTTTGCAGGACAAATCTCATACCCAAGAGACCTTAAAGGGATTCTTGAGACGGGCTCAAAATGAGTTCGGCTTAACGATCAAGAAAATTAGAAGCGACAATGGGACGGAGTTCAAGAACTCTCAAATTGAAGGCTTCCTTGAGGAGGAGGGCATCAAGCATGAGTTCTCTTCTCCCTACACTCCACAACAAAATGGTGTAGTGGAGAGGAAGAATCGAACTCTGTTGGACATGGCAAGAACCATGCTTGATGAGTACAAGACACCGGATCGGTTTTGGGCCGAGGCGGTAAACACCGCCTGCTACGCCATCAACCGGTTATATCTACACCGAATCCTCAAGAAGACATCCTATGAACTCCTAACCGGTAAAAAGCCCAATATTTCATATTTTAGAGTTTTTGGTAGCAAATGCTTTATTCTTGTTAAGAAAGGTAGAAAATCTAAATTTGCTCCTAAAACTGTAGAAGGCTTTTTACTAGGATATGACTCAAACACAAGGGCATATAGAGTCTTTAACAAGTCCTCAGGACTTGTTGAAGTTTCTTGTGACGTTGTGTTTGATGAGACTAACGGCTCTCAAGTAGAGCAAGTTGATCTTGATAAGATAGGTGAAGAACAGGCTTCGTGCATAGCGTTAAGGGATATGTCCATTGGGGATGTGTGCCCTAAGGAATCCGAAGAGCCTCCACATACACAAGATCAACCATCCTCCTCCACGCAAGCATCTTCACCAACTCAAATTGAGGATGAGGCTCAAGATGTTGAACAAGAAGATCAAGAAGATGAGCCACCTCAAAATGACGGCAACGATCAAGGGGGAGATGCAAATGATGAAGACAAGGAGGATGAACAACCAAGGCCACCACACCCAAGAGTCCACCAAGCAATACAACGAGATCACCCCGTCGACACCATCCTCGGCAACATTCATAAGGGGGTAACCACTCAATCTCGTGTTGCACATTTTTGTGAGCATTACTCTTTTGTTTCCTCTATTGAGCCACACAGGGTAGAGGAAGCACTACAAGATTCGGATTGGGTGATGGCGATGCAAGAGGAGCTCAACAATTTCACAAGGAACGAGGTATGGCACTTAGTTCCACGTCCTAACCAAAATGTTGTAGGAACCAAGTGGGTCTTCCGCAACAAGCAAGATGAGCATGGTGTGGTGACTAGGAACAAAGCTCGACTCGTGGCCAAGGGGTATTCACATGTCGAAGGTTTGGATTTTGGTGAAACCTATGCACCCGTAGCTAGGCTTGAGTCAATTCGCATATTATTAGCCTATGCTACTTACCATGGCTTCAAGCTTTATCAAATGGACGAGAAGAGTGCCTTCCTCAATGGACCAATCAAGGAAGAGGTCTATGTTGAGCAACCTCCCGGCTTTGAAGATAGTGAGTACCCTAACCATGTCTATAGGCTCTCTAAGGCGCTTTATGGGCTCAAGCAAGCCCCAAGAGCATGGTATGAATGCCTTAGAGATTTCCTTATTGCTAATGGCTTCAAAGTCGGAAAGGCCGATCCTACTTTATTTACTAAAACTCTTGACAATGATTTGTTTGTATGCCAAATTTACGTTGATGATATTATATTTGGGTCTACTAACGAATCTACATGTGAAGAATTTAGTAGGATCATGACACAAAAATTCGAGATGTCGATGATGGGGGAGTTGAAGTATTTTCTAGGGTTCCAAGTTAAGCAACTCCAAGAGGGCACCTTCATTAGCCAAACAAAGTACACTCAAGACATCTTAACCAAGTTTGGAATGAAGGATGCCAAGCCCATCAAGACTCCCATGGGAACAAATGGGCATCTCGACCTCGACACGGGAGGTAAGTCCGTGGATCAAAAGGTATACCGGTCGATGATTGGTTCATTGCTCTATTTATGTGCATCTCGACCGGACATTATGCTTTCCGTTTGCATGTGTGCAAGATTCCAAGCCGACCCTAAGGAATCACACCTTACGGCCGTAAAACGAATCTTGAGATATTTGGCTTATACACCTAAGTTTGGGCTTTGGTACCCTCGAGGATCCACATTTGATTTGATTGGTTATTCGGATGCCGATTGGGCAGGGTGTAAGATTAATAGGAAGAGCACATCGGGGACTTGCCAGTTCTTGGGAAGATCCTTGGTGTCTTGGGCTTCAAAGAAGCAAAATTCGGTCGCACTTTCTACCGCCGAAGCCGAGTACATTGCCGCAGGCCATTGTTGCGCGCAATTGCTTTGGATGAGGCAAACCCTGCGGGACTACGGTTACAAACTAACCAAAGTTCCTCTTCTATGTGATAATGAGAGTGCAATCCGCATGGCGGATAATCCCGTTGAGCATAGCCGCACTAAACACATAGCCATTCGGTATCATTTTCTTAGGGATCACCAACAAAAGGGGGATATTGAGATTTCATACATTAACACTAAAGATCAATTAGCCGATATCTTTAGCAAGCCTCTTGATGAACAAACTTTTACCAAACTTAGGCATGAGCTCAATATTCTTGATTCTAGGAACTTCTTTTGCTAAACTTGCATACATAGCTCATAAATATACCTTTGATCATGTCTCTTTTATATATGCTATGACTAATGTGTTTTCAAGTGTATTTCAAACCAAGTCATAGGTATATTGAAAGGGAATTGGAGTCTTCGGCGAAGACAAAGGCTTCCACTCCACTCTACTACTCACCCTTCGCCGTCGCTCCGCATCACTCTCCATCTTTGGTATAATCTTCACTCATTTATTTTATGACCAAAGGATGAGAAAGTACTTTGTTGGGCTCTAATAATTCCGTTTTTGGCGATTCATGCCAAAGGGGGAGAAAATATGAGCCCAAAGCAAAAGGACCGCACCACCACCTATTTTTTTTTTAAAAAAAAAAATTGGAGATTTTCAATTGGTCAATTTCAAATTGGTATCTTATTATGGTCTAAAGGGGGAGGAAGTAGTATTTCAAAAATGATAAATCAAAACCCTCTTGAACACTAAGAGGAGGATCTCATTTAGGGGGAGTTTTGTTTAGTCAAAGGAAAAGCATTTGAAACAAGGGGAGAAAAATTTTAAACTTGAAAATTCTTTGCAAAAATCTTATTCATCTACCTTTGACTATGTTGCAAAAGAACTTTAAAAAGGATTTACAAAAAGAATTTGCAAAAACAAAAACATGTGGTGCAAGCGTGGTCCAAAATGTTAAAAATAAAGAAACAATCCATGCACATCTAGTAAGTAACATTTATTGGCTCAATTCCAAGCAACCTTTGCACTTACATTAAGCAAATTGGTTCAATTATGCACTTTTATATTTGCTTTGGTTTGTGTTGGCATCAATCACCAAAAAGGGGGAGATTGAAAGGGAATTAGGCTTACACCTACTTCCTAATTGATTTTGGTGGTTGAATTGCCCAACACAAATAATTGGACTAACTAGTTTGCTCTAGATTATATGTTCTACAGGTGTCAAAGGTTCATCTACAACTATACTAAATCGACTGTCCGGAATACCGTAGATTATTCCGGACAGGAGAAGCTTTTTGGAAAAACAGGCCAAGCGCGGACCGTCCGGGCCCTTGCGGCGGACCGTCCGCGACACAAGGATGACCCTCGGACAGAACCAATGCAAAAATCCGAGTCTACACTATGGACCGTCCGGAGGATAAGCGCGGACCGTCTGAACCCTCGCTCGGACCGTCCGGCCTCAGGCGCGGACCGTCCGGTAGGCAAGGATCCGAAAAACCCGAAGGTGACGGGTTCGGAAGAATGAATTATAGCGGCCTCGCGGACCGTCCGGGGTGCACGACCGGACCGTCCGCGACTGGGTCTGTCTGACATCTGACGATGCATTAAATGCAATATAGCCGTTGATATAGCCGTTACTGCTGACCGTTGCATTTTCAGCCGTTGATCTATAGGGGCGGACCGTCCGGACCTGGCGGGCGGACCGTCCGCGCTCAGCAGAATGGAGTAACGGCTAGGAAGTGGTTGGTGGCTATAAATACAACCCCAACCACCTCCATTCACAACATCCAAGCATTCCAACCTTCAACATTCAATACAAGAGCTAGCAATCCATTCCAAGACACATTCAAAGCCTCAATCTCTCCAAGTTTCACAATTGAGAAAAGAGATCATTAGTGATTAGTGTCTTGAGAGAGAAAGTGATCCGTGTGTTATTTGTCGCTCTTGTCGCTTGGTTTTTGCAATCGTGCTTTCTTTCAATCTTCATTGCGATCAAACTCACTTGTAATCGAGGCAAGAGACACCAATCTTGTGGTGGTCCTTGTGGGAACTTTGTGTTCCAAGCATTTGAGAAGAGAAAGCTCACTCGGTCTAAGGGACCGTTTGAGAGAGGGTAAGGGTTGAAAGAGACCCGGCCTTTGTGGCCTCCTCAACGGGGAGTAGGTTTGAGAGAACCGAACCTCGGTAAAACAAATCCGCATGTCTCACTTCATTATTCTCTTGCGATTTGTTTTGCGCCCTCTCTCGCGGACTCTATTATATTTCTAACGCTAACCCGGCTTGTAGTTGTGATTATTTTTGAGAATTTCAGGTTCGCCCTATTCACCCCCCTCTAGGCGACTTTCAGGAACAATTATGTGGTATGCTTGAAAATAATGCCGAAGCTTTCTGGAGGCCATTAACACAGCATATAATACCTTCTCCAATTCTGTGTAATTTTTCTTTGATGGACTTAGAACTTCGGAGACGAAGTATATTGGAGCTTTCTTTTTAGCCAGACCATCTAGCTTCTCCTGCACCAGTGCCGCACTCACTGCAGAATGTTAAGCTGCCACATATAAGAGCAATGGAGCCCCTAGCGCGGGTGGTGTTAATGTTGTTAAATCAATCAAGTATTGTTTCAACTCTTCGAAAGCTTTTTGTTGTGCCCGGCCCCATTGAAAGACTTCGGCTGACTTCAGTATTTCAAAAAATGACAGATTTCTTTCTGCTGATCGGGATATGAATCTGTTTAATGATGCTAATCGTCCTACCAGCCGTTGAGCCCCTTTCTTCATGCTTGGTGGCTCCATCCGAAGGATAGCTTCGATCTTACTTGGGTTAGCTTTAATTCCTTTCATTGAAACCAGACAACCAAGGAACTTGCCTTTCTTTACTCCGAAAAACATTTTTCTAGATTTAATTTCAGGCCAGCTTGCCTGAAATTGGCAAATGTTTCTTGCAAATCAGCAATGTGATTTTCTTGCTTCGTGCTTTTCACTATGATATCATCAACATAGGTCAGCTCATTTCTGCCAATCTAGGAATGAAGGACTTTGGCTGTCATTTTGCTGAAGCTTCCTCCAGCATTCGTGAGCCCCTCAGGCATCCGAAGATAACAATAGGTGCCGCTGGGAGTTATGAAGCTAGTCTTCGGCTCATGTTCTTTCTTCATCCAGATTTGATGATAGCCTGAATAACAATCCAATAGACTCATGAGCTCTGAAGAAGCTGCTGCATCTACAAGAGAGTCTATTCTTGGTAGTGGGAATTCGTCTTTTGGGCATGCCTTGTTAAGATCTGTGAAGTCAATGCACATTCTCCATTTGCCATTGGCCTTCTTCACCATGACAGTATTGGCTAACTACTCTGGGTATTTCACCTCTCTGATGACACCAGCACTGAGAAGCCTTTTCACTTCATTCCGAGCACCTTCGGCTTTATCATCAGACATTTTCCAAAGCCTTTGCTTTCTTGGCCTGAAGGATGGGTCCACATTGAGTGAATGTTCAATGACATCTCTGTTGACACCACAAAGATCATTGGCTGACCAAGCAAAGACATCTTTGTTGTTGAATAAAAATCTTATCAAAGTTTTCTCTTGGTCTTCAGATAGATGAGACCCCAGCAGTAGTTTTTGCTCTACTATATCTCACATAGAAGCATAGGCTTCGGCTGATCTGCCGAAGCAGCCTTCTCTCTTTTGTATTTGTACTGTTCACAGGCTTCGACTCCATCTATGTTGTGAATTTCCTTTGAATCTGTCCAATTTCATTCAGCTTTCCTGGTAGCTTCCTGACTCCCATGAACAGCAATGGGCCCTTGTTCTGAAGGTATCTTCATGCATAGATATGCTGGATGAAGTATTGCTTCGAAAGCATTAAGTGTCCCATGACCAATGATTGCATTGTAGGGGTATTCCATGTCAACAATATCAAACACAACCTGTTCAGTCCTTGTATTATGGACAAAGCCGAAGGTCACTGGCATCGTGATTTTGTCGAGTGCTACAATCTGCCTTCCTCCGAAGCCACAAAGAGGGTGTGTGGCATCATGAATCTTATCTTCTTGCTCTTGCATCTGTCTGAAGGCCTTAGCAAATATGATATCCGCTGCACTGCCTATATCAACTAGAACATTATGGACCAAAAATCCCTTGATGACACAAGATATGACCATAGCATCATTGTGAGGGTAATCTTTGAGCTGAAGGTCCCCCTGAGAGAAAGTGATTGGGATGTGGGACCATTTTGACTTGATGAAGGGTCCCTGCACCCCAACATGTTGCACCCTTCTCTGTGCTTCCTTCTTCTGCTTCTTGTTAGCCGGCTCTGAACTTGAGCCGCTTGTTATCGGGAGCACTAGCTTCGTAGCCGAAGGTGCTACGACTTGATTGTTGAATGAAGCCATTAGCTCAAAAGTGGAAGTGAGTTCACAGGAGGTGGGCGCCAATGTTGGGGACTTGTTCTCAATTGCTACGAATTAAAAACAAGGCAACACAAAATGTTAAGGGTTAAGGTCCTTCGTCCTTCGAAACATTATCTCCCTTAGGGCATAATGATCTTCAGACGAAGGTCATGAAGGACATACCTTAATGATTGCAGTATACATTAATGAAAGAAGAAACATGTAAGACATAGAAAGCAACGTGAATAATTATATGACATTATCAATTCAACTTTATTATATCATGAATAAACAATAATAATATAGAAATACATTTGTACCTTCAGCTTGACAAAAGGAAATAGTACAAGTGTAATGCACGAGCGAGTACAGGTCAGCGTGAATAGTATGGGGGTACTTTTCATCTATTTATAGGCACAGGGCGCAGCCTGTGTGGATTTACATTCGTGTCCTTTACAACCGGTTACAATCATGACATAGATTATCATGGGCCAATTGGTCTTTTCATCTTTAAGTCGGTGCCACCCTTCGTCTTAAGGCATGTCGTTATGCCAAAGCTCCTCGGATGGTAGCTTCGGCTTTGCTTTTATGTTGATGCTTCTGTGTTGATGTTCCGAAGGTGTTTATTCTTATGGGACCTTCGGCGACGAAGCAGACCCCCAACAAGGTTGAAGTGATTAAGAGGATTGGTCAAGCCAAATTGAATAAGATATGAGGAATCGTGAATTGACTTGACCAAATTACTATTAGTTCATATATGCTTATATGAGAATCAAACTAGAGCTTAATTGATCTTAGCATTTATATCTAGATGACATTCAAACAAGGTTCACAATACTGAAGTAATGGTTCTCTCAATAGATGCTCAATATGATGTGACTCAAGAATGGCTTGATAGGGTGAAGGTAGCAAGGAAAGGGCTTCGAGGGACTAAGCAAAGGTGAAGGCCAAGCGACGGCTTGTGGACCAAGGTACCATGGCTAAGGTGAATAAGACAGTACTTGCACTAAATCAATGAACTAATTAGCTATGAAGAGTTATATTATGTTGATGCATCAATAAGGTGACTTGAAGCCATGATTTGAACTCATATGTGGTGAAATGGTTTAAGTCACAGGGCTTGATTTGTGTTTGCTTCAAAATGTGAGACAAAGATGTTTGTGATCTGTATGAAACAACCCCATGGAGAAATCACATGAGACGCCAATTACTCAAGGAGTTTACTTAATTATATTTTATTAACTTGAGTATAGGAATCGTGTACGACTGTTGTTAGGATTGAGAAACGGAGAGTGTTCCTATTGAAAGCAGTTAAGCTTTTTCAGCTGAGGTAAACGTCTTCAACTAAGTTGAGCATTTTCAGTTGAGTTGAACTTCTTCAGCTGAGTTGATCTTTCTCAGTTGAGTGGAGCTTCTTCAGCTGAGTTGAACTTTTTCAGCAAAGTTGAGCTTATTCAGCTGAGTTGAGCTTCTTCAGCTGAGTTGAACTTTCTCAGCTGAGTTGAGCTTTCGCAGCTGAGTTGAGCTTTTTCAGCTGAGTTGACTTTCTCAGCTGAAACTTTCTCAGCTGAGTTGAACTTAACTTCAACTAGGGTCTAGGACAAGTTCAACCGGTGTCCAGGAAGGTTCAACTGGGGTCCAGGGCAAGTTCAACCGGTGTACATGACAATTTCAACCAGTGTCTAGGGCAAGTTCAACCGGTTTTTTTTTCTCGAACCTCACTGGTCAAAACCGGTTGAACCAGCCCTAGGAGCGGTTCAACCAGTATTTGGGTCAGCTGACTAGTCAGACCTGCAGTCTGCAAGTCTGACTAGCAGACTGACTATCAGTATGACCACCAGGCGGTTGAACCGGCCCTAGGCATGGTTCAACTAGTGTCAGGACCTGTTGACTAGTCTGACCTATAGTCTGCTAGTCTGACTGGCAGACTGACTGTCAGCCTGCCCTAGGCGGTTGAACCAGCCCTAGGGGCTGTTCAACCGGTCCTCCACAACAAAATCAGACCAACGACTAGTATTGAAGTCTCACCTATATATACTCACTCCTACCTCTCTCCCCACATAAGAGCATGCACCACACTCCATTTCTAACCTGAGAAACTCCTCCCACTCTCTCTCACACACCTCTTGCATCTCCCATTTCAAATATTTGGAGAGAAATCTTTGTGTGAGATTGAAGAGCTGCGGGTTTTGTGCTTTATCTCTAAATCCTTCTTGCTCTTCTTGATTCGAGCTTTGGTACTACATCGAGTTCTTTGTGGATTCATTACTCTTGGAGCTTCTAGCTCCTAGATGACTAGGTGTCACTTGTGAGTCTCCAAATCTTGTGGAAGACCACAAGAAAGTTTGTATTACCCGCTCGTTTTAGCAAAGATTATTGTGTGGGCTTGACCTTTGTGGTCAGCAAAGGAAGGATTAGGGTGGAAAGACACCCATCTCTTTGTAGGCACCTCAACAAGGAAGTAGGGCACACCTTGGTGGTCTGCAAGGAAGTAGGATTAGGGTGGAAAGACACCCATCTTTTTGGTGTGTGGATTTTGAGAAGTGCCCTTCTCAGATCTACTACTTTGAACCCTGTGGACCATCTAGGACATCCCATTTACAAAGTTAACTGTGTGAATTTTGAGATAAATTCAGTTTTATATCTCATTCTTTAGTTGAGCTTGTACAAACCAGTTGAACTGGTTTTGACACTGGTTGAACCGGTTTTACCCAGTTCGTTTCTAGTTTTTGTTGAAAAAATTTCCGCTTGCCTATTCACCCCCTTTAGGCAACTTTCAGGAAGGGATCAACTCAAGTTCACACAATTGACAAGCTTCCACTGTACATACATGTTCTCAAGCAACAAAAAGTATATATACTCCACATACATGAAAAAACAAAAACTTAGCCCATGCAACCATTTATACATCCTTGGAATGGAAATTGTAAGACACGTCCAACAAGAGTTGATACATACTCAGCACATACAATCTTAACTTTAATGAACTAGTAAAGCAATGTGCAAATACTCAAAGTTCTCATGGGACTGCATAAATAAACAGATAGTAATTAGAGTCAAATCATCTCTTAGTCTATGATCATGGCCTTATACCGCGTATTGGCAACTCTTCTAGGATAATAGGGGTAAAATAAAATAGGTTATAACTGCATAGACAACTCCAGAGGGGCCACTCCTACAAAGTATTATAGATGTGAAAGATTCTAATCAGTAATATTTTTAGAAATGATGCCAGTTCACAAATATAGTGTGGATAATTTCAACTACAAATTTCTACAATCTTGAAACCACAATTGTAACTAAAATACAGTTGGTCTTGAAGTAGTAACTAAATATAGTGGGCATCAGCATATGTTCTTAAAAGTTCCTGTGCCACAATATGAAACTAATGGCTAGAATTAGGTTTAAGAAAAAAACATGTAGTTGTACTCAGTTGTAGCTAGAACCAAGTTTAGGAAACTACCTGCAGGTTTAAGATGCTATATTTCCAATTTACTGATTTAGATGTCTCATTATTTTTTCACCCCTACAACAACAACAAAATGAACTAAGCTAATTTTCTCCCTAGTAGTATAAAAGCTTCACAAAAGGTTGCATCCTCTCTGTGCTAACCAGCAACCAAAGTTAAGATAATTTGACTTCAGACAAAACTAAAACGACGCAAGTTTTGGAAAGGATCGAGTACTTTGCACTGTAAGACAAGCAAGTTTTCCTCGGTACAGTTTCCAAGAATTCAAGTTTGTATAGAAGAATATTTCTATTATGCAAATTATACAAGATCAGTTCTGATGGTGATAATCAATATTACTGTTAGCGGTTTTAGTTCCATGGTAACATTATTCAGAGCAATGGTAGTGGCATGTTTTTGGAGCTCATCAAAAACATTCAAGCAGCATAGTACCATACACTGCTGGCAATGACAATGGCTCATGCAACATTCGACTCAAAAGTGAGTGTTGGCGTCAATCCGGGCGCCAATCATTGCGTCGAGAACCAACGTCGGTGCTCTCTATGGAGGCGCAAATGGTCTATGACCTGGCGCAGAGGCGGGTTCCCTGCTTGGCGGGCCAGACGGTCCATGCCTGGAGGCTGGACGGTCCATGCCTGGAGGCCAGACGGTCCACGCGTGCGCAGGGACGGCTGACTTCACCGGCAATGCCTGGATCTCGCTCCCGGGAGGGACCCCGTCGGGGAGAAGAGGTCCTAGGCCTTGTCTAGGGTCGGCAGGCCACCCTAGACACCTCTAATCGACGTAGAGCCAAAGAGAAGCGGAGAATTTGGGGTTGAGGAAGGCTAATCTAGAACTAAACTAGAACTACTCCTAATGCCTAAGGTAAAAACAAGATGTAAACTGGTTATTGATTAGATTGTTGATTATTAATCGGTCGTAGTCCTCTATGTATATATAGAGTGGAGGTATGGACCCTTTACAATCCGTATCCTGAGCTAAATTCGCGGTTTCAGATAACAAATCCCGCAAGAAACTCAGAACGCTAACTAATCCTGCGTGCGCGGACCGTCCACGCCACGAGTGCGAACTGTCTACGCGGCCATTTTGCCGCTCAACATATGCCCCCGTGCCTTTTGGCGGAGCTGAGCGAACCAAAAGCAACTAACTCGATGTGATCACATCGGCTTTCTTAGGCATCTTGCCACATACTAGGATGATAATGCTTGAGGAAACGCCCGTTTAACGCCTTGGGCAAGTCGTTGCCTTGTAATGTTTGCAACAAGTAGGCGTTACCGGACATCACCTGCGTGACCTTGTAAGGGCCTTCCCAGCTTGGTGACCACTTCTTAAACATTCGATCTTTGCTCCTTAGAGGCAAGACGGTCTTCCATACCAGGTCCCCTACCTAGAACGATTTAGCCTTGACCTTTTTGTTGTAAGTTTTGGTGACCATGATCTTGTCCTTTTCTATTTCTCCTAAGGCTGTCACTCTCTTGTCGGTCACTTCATCAATATTGTCCATCATTGAATCATAATAATCACCAACAGTTAGATCATTTTGCTTGGCGAACCTGACAGCATTTAAACTTATCTCTACAGGCAACACTGCTTCATGCCCATAGATAAGCTCAAATGGAGCTACTTTCGTAGCACGGTGTTTAGATATTCTATGAGCCCATAAAGCTTCAGACAAAATCTTATGCCAATGCTTAGGATGATCAGATATCTTCTTTTTATCAAGCTAATCAATGTTCTATTACTAGACTCGGCCTATCCATTGGCCTGAGCATAATATGGAGATGAATTGAGCAATTTAATTCTATATAATTCAGCAAACGCATGTACCTCTTTTGACATAATATAAGCCCCCTGGTCTGTAGTCGAAGTATGGGAAATGCCGAATCTATGAATAATATGCTCAATTATGAACACAATTACCTCCCTGTGTCATGTTCTTCAGAGCAACGACTTTCGTCCATTTGGTAAAGTAGCCAGTGGCAACTAACAGGAACCAATGCCCTTTTGATGATGAAGGATGTATTTTTGCTACGAAGTCCAATCCCCATCCTCTGAAAGGCCAAGGTTTAATGATAGGATGTAATTCGGCTACGGGGACCAACTGTAAGTCACCGAATTTCTGACATACTTGGCATCCTTTGTAGTACTTGAAACAATCAGCTATCATGTTAGGACAATAGAAGCCAGATCTTCGCAATAACCACATCATCTTTGGGGCCGATTGATGGGTACCACAAATCCCCTCATGTACTTCGGCCATGGCTAATATAGCATCACCTGGGTCCAAGCATTTAAGTAGGACATCATTGACTGTTCGGAGGTAAAGTTCATCACTCATTAAAACATACTTGAAAGTTGTACGCCGAACGTTCCTATCTGTCCTAACACTGGGATTTCATAGGTAACTAATTATGGGTGTCCTTCAATCAGTTGCATCGGCTTTATTATCAGCCAAATCAATCAGGAGAACTTTCCAGGCAAAGTCGAACGGTCCGACTCCCATACCCGAACGGTCCGAGACTTGGGAATTTGGCGTGGCACTGGTTATCAGATTTTCGGTGATGTGAAATTTCCCTTGCTTTATCTGATAACTTGATGCATCCTAAGCCAAATTGTTAGCTCTGCAATTCTCAACCCTGGATATATGTCGAATGTTGAATTCATCAAAAGAATGAATTATGTCCCAACATTTTTCAAGATAGCTATTTAGAGTACCATCTAAGCATTGATACTCTTCTAATATCTGCTGGACAACCAGTTGAGAATCACCAAATGCGTTCACTTGTTTTGCTCCCATACAATTTAGAAGCTCTAGGCCAAATAAGAGGGCATCATCATATTCGGCTTGGTTGTGGGTGCAATAAGTTTTTAATCAGCTAGAGAAGTCGAAGGATGTGTTACTTGGTGAAACTAGCATGATGCCAATTCCTTGCCCTTCATTGCAAACCGATCCATCAAAATACAAAGTCCAGGAAGTAACAGTGAGATATGATATATCTAGCTCATAAGTATCATCAACCCGATGTTCTACAATAAAATCTGCTATGACCTGACCTTTCCTAGATTTCAATGGTTTGTAGACCACGTCATATTCAATAAGTGCATAAGCCCATTTACCAATTCTACCACTCATGATCGGGTTTTGCAACATGTATTTGATCACATCGGTTTGACCAGAAACAATGTAATGACTGGATAATAAATAACACCTACATTTGGTGCATGCATAAAACAAGCATTGACATAACTTCTCAATGAAAGTGTACCTTGTTTCAGCATCTACCAGCCTCTGACTTAGGTAGGTTACCACATGCTCCTTTCCTTAAGTCTCTTGTGTCAGAATAGCTCCAATAACTTTATCTTTGGCTGTAATGTACAATCTGAACAGTACTCCTACCTGTGGCTCTTTTAACACGGGAGCCGAAGACAAATATTTTCTAATGAGGTCAAATGCTTCCTGCTGTTCTGCCCCCAGGTGAATTCGACATCATTTTTAAGCCGAAAGATAGGAGTGAAGGCATCAATCTTCCCGGCTAGGTAAGAAATAAACCTTTGTAAATAATTTACCTTGCCGAGGAACTTCTACATTTCAAGCTTACAGGTCGGAGGTCCCACATTCCGAATGGATTTAATTCAGTCAGGGTCTATCTCTATACCACGTGCATGGATGATAAATCCTAAGAACTTACCAACCGACACTCCAGAAGCACAATTGTGTGGGTTCATCTTTAGACCGTACTGCCGCATTTTATCAAAGGCTATGCACAAATCAGCTATATGAGAACTAAACTCAGCCGATTTGACTACAATATCATCGATGCAAAGTTCCACGGTGCTTCCCAACAACTCGTGAAAGATCATGTTCATAGCCCTTTGATAAGTAGCGCCAGCATTTTTTAGACCAAATGTCATGACAACCCACTCAAATAAACCAATAAAGCCTGGACATATAAAGGCCGTTTTAGACGCATCTTCTTTAGCCATGAAAATCTGACTATATCCGGCATTACCATCAAGAAAGCTAATAATCCTATTTCCAGACGCATTATTAATCAACGTGTAGGCTATAGGCATAGGATATTCATCTTTAGGAGTTGCTCTATTTAAATTGCGGAAATCAATGCATACTTTGAGCTTACCTGATTCTTTCTTTTCCACTGGCACAATATTGGGGACCCACTCTGCGTATCTACAAGGTCTAATAAAATTAGCTTCTAGCAGCTGGTGAATTTCATCCTTTATTTGTGAGAGTAAGTCTGGACGAAATGTTCTGGGTTTCTGCTTGAAAGGTCTGAAACCGGACTTAATAGGCAGCCGATGCTCTACTATCTCTCGGCTTAATCCTAGCATCTCAGTGTAATTCCAAGCAAAGCAATCAGAATATTCTTTTAATAGACCGATCATTTCATCTCTAGGATCGGTCTCCAGGGTCTTGTTTACAAAAGTCGGTCTTGGAGTTTTACCATCTTCTATGTCGATCTCCTCCAAAGGATCGGCCGATGTAAACCCATCCTAACTTGTCGAGATCCCTAAAATTCCTCTATTATGCCTCCCTTAGAAGAATTGGGTGATCTCTATGCCACTGCGGACAGTTCGGTCTCGAAGGCCGAACCGTCCGTGATGTCGGGTCTGTGCTGCAATGGCTGTCCAGACTCAAGGGCCGAACTATTCTGCGAAAGACCAGACCGTCCGGCCTCAGGGGCCGGACTGTCCGCGACCTGGGACATGTTTCTTATGAGTGTACTCATCATTTAAACTTTACTTGGGATTCAGCTGATTTTCCATTAGCTCTAGCCTTACAAGGGTGAAGCCTTTCCTATCTATACATATGGATTGATAATTAGAAAAGTCAACCCTTGTGAGACATGTAGCGGTCTCATAGGTCCAAAGTATAGGGGCATCGGCCACAGCGATGCAGGCCGATGCATCAACATGCACTTGTTCTACATCATCGCCTACCCATTGTAGTAACATTTGATGTAAATTAGAAGGTATACATTGATTAGCATGAATCCAATCTTTGCCTAAGATTAGACTATAATTTCCTTCTACATCAGCAACGAAGAATGCAGTAGCAAGGGTCTTCGTCCCGATGGTTAACTCAATGGACATGACTCCCTTGGCTTTGATCGATCTACCAATCCCAACAACGCTAAGCATCATGTTGGTCTTGACAAGTTTGTTGTCTTGCTTTCCTAATTTTCTATATAATGAGTAAGGCATAAAATTTACGGCCACCCCTACATCTACCAACATTTTAGTAATCGGTATTCCATCAATATGGTCGTGCATGAAGAGCGGCTTTAAATGGTTGATCGATTATTTTTGCTTAGTGAAGGCGGCCTCTTTAGGACTGAAATCGAATTGGGCGACAACCGGTTCATCGTCATCGATAATAGTAAAATCGGCGGAGAACATAATAACATTTACATCCATACCTGAGTGTTCCGGCGTAGCTCCATAATTGACCAAGTCCTCTTCTAGCAGGTTGTCCTCCTCCATAGGTATTGGCGCATCCTTGGAGGCGTCCTGGCGTAGAGCGGATGGTCCGGACTCGGGAGTCGGACGGTCCGTGTCATCTGCGGACAGTCCGACCTTAATATCCAGACTGTCCGCCGTACTAGCAGAGAGTTGTGAAGTTGCTGTCTCATTTTCTGTCTTCGTGGCCATTTGATTTATTTCAACGACCTTTGGCCTCCACCTATTTGCGGTGGTGGGTACTGCGGATGTGTGTCATTAAATATTTTTTCTACTTCCCTTTCCTTGCTCTCAAGCGTTGCAATTTTTGCTTTTGAGACTGTGTCAGTTCTGATAGGCACCATCGGGGCATGGAGTATTTTGGGTTGGCTGTTTTGATGGCAGCCATGTATCCTTTGCTTGTATTGGCCGATTTACCAAAAAATCATTGGCCCTTCATTATTTCCTGTATGACGATATTTGCTATACCTATTTTGATGATATCTCTTTTTGTCGTCCTCTTAGTAGCTGTAGGTATATGCCCCCTGCCAGATTGGTCGGCCTTTGCAGTCGAGTGGTCCGGCAATCTTGCTGGGACTATGCCTGGTGACCGGATTGAGGGACGCTCAATCGGTCTTGTACGGGAGGTGCCAACCGGTCAAAAACAGATGATTGGGGTGCTCTCCAAGCGAGGTATTGTGGTATCCCGAATGGATATGGTGGCATACCCCACATTTGATTCAGGACATATGGTCATGGTGGTGTGTACGCATAATGATATGGCACGGATGCGTATGGAGGTGGAGGTGTCCATGCAGGCACATTAGGTCTTAATTGAACATTATGACCTCCCGTCCTTTCCGATTGGTGAGGTGGTCCAATCTGTCCTACCTGCTGTCGCTCCTGGGTGGGTGGACGAGGTCGCTTTATTGGCCAGTCACTTGGGTCGGCCTTCTTTTTTACATATTTAGACAATAATTGATCAAAGGGCGGGCCAGATTTGACTAGTCGACTGGCTGCCTTTACTGTGTTAGTTTTCCACGTACCTATTTCTGGTCGTCGTGGTTTGAAGGTACATGGCCGTCGTGGCTCCTAGGCGTTGCCAGACTGCCCGATGGAATGATCTGGACTGTCTGGCGGTGTCTCGGACCGTCCACATCTGTGCGTCGGACCGTCTGTGATGCACAGCACAGGGACCCGCGCCTGGTTACCTGCCTGCGCCTGCGCCTGCCCACCAGCGTTGGAGGTAGTGATGGTAACCTCCTGAGTCTCACCTCAATCGGGAGTCCTCTCCGCTACCACCTTCCTACAAGAGTTTTTTATTTTCAGCAGCCTTCCACGCGTCGCCGATGATGACCTCCTTGCCTTTGCCCTTATCGGGCACGTTGGGTCGAATCAGGACTTTTTGCCATCAAAGTCGATCATATGTATTGTGAAGGGCTCCATGTCCACGTGCATTTCCTAAAATTTCAATCGTCCCTCGTTAATGGCCGATTGGATTTATCGTCGAAATACATTACAATCATTAGTGGCATGAGAAAATAAGTTGTGCCACTTTCAGTATGCGCGATGTTTTAGTTCGTCGGTGGGTGGAACAATATGATTTATCTTAATGTTGTCATTTTTAAGTAATTCATCGAATATCTTATCACATTTGCCAACATTAAATGTAAATTTAACCTCCTCTTGCCATTTATTTTGAATCGGCTGTAAGGAGGAACAAGCCAAAGACTTGGCCTGTTTTGGCCAAACCATTTCAGCAGTGTATACTTCTTTCGATTTGTCGTTCGAGCTACTTTGGTCGCATTCTACTATATGGACATTGTGACGAATCGTTTGGCAGTTTCTTTGCTTCTGCTTTCACAAGCCAAAGCTCTCTGATGTAACTGTGCTAGCGTGAAAAACTAGATACCTTCTAATCTTTCTTTTAAATAATAGTGTAATCCATTAAATGCTAATCCTGCTAGCTATTTTTCAGCCAAATGAATTTGAAAGCATCGATTTCTTGTATCTTGGAATCTCCGGATGTAATCATTAACCGATTTGTCTTTTCCTTGTCGTAGGGCCTCTAAGTCTACCAAATCTAACTCATAGTCACCGAAAAAGAAGTGATCATGGAATTTTTGTTCTAAATCCCCTCATGACAAAATAGAATTAGAAGGTAATGTGGCATACCATGTGAATGCGATTCTTGTTACAGATAATGAAAATAAACGCACACGGAACACCTCTGTGTCGGCCAATTCTCCTAATTGCGCTAAAAATTGGCCTATGTGTTCGCGTGTGCTCTTTCCTTGGTCACTCGAAAATTTTGTGAATTCGGGTATCCTAGTTCCCTATGGGTATGGGTGATGGTCAAATCAGCTATCATAAGGTCTCCGATATGATTGCCCCCAGGGACCATGCTAACTCCGAGCTTATCTCGGAACGCCCCGGCTATTTCTTCCCTTACTATATCGATTGCAGCCGGTGGGAGACCAATGGCTTTCTGGTCCAACATGGGTGAGGTTGTTTGGATATTAGTTTGTTGTCTTCCCCCCATTGATTTGGGATTTGTGGTGCATTCCTTACCTTATGTGGCTCATAGGACTCGCAATTCCTTTCCGGCCTTCTAGGTGGGGCCAGAAAGTACTCGCCCCCATTGGTCTGGGATGCTATACTATGGTGCTGGTGCAATGTATAGTGCGATGCGAAGTTTAGTTGAGCCGGATGTGGATTTGGGTAACAATGCTCATCGAAAAACTCTGTGCCGGACCATCCGGTTAGATACGCAGACCGTCCGGCTGTGTGCGCGGACTGTCCAGCCATATGGTCGGACCGTCCATTGTTGTATGCGGACCGTCCGTCGATGTATGCGAACGGTCCGACTGGGTAGTTTAGGGTTTGCACAGTACGTGGCGGCTCGGGTGCATATCTCGGTAATTCATTAAAAACAAGATCGGTCACCGCTGGCCTGGACGGTCGGCGCTCATATGCAGATGGTCCGGACATGCGCAGATCGGCGAATTTATCGCTGATGTGCGTAGGAGGTTGTGGTTGTTCAGGATACGTGTCTATCGGCATCCCATAATGGGGTTGTGATTGGTCGTGACAGCCTGCAGCCGATGAATCACGCGTGTTTTCCCCCAATTCAACCTCGTGCGAAGGAAAATTTGCAATAGTAGATTTATCCAATGCACGTACTAGCCTTCTATAATCATTTTGCATACCCCCTATAATATTTTGCATTTGGTCTCGCTGTTCATCTATATAAGATTTAAGAGATTGGAGCTCGTTTGTGTTGCTTACCTCGATGGTAGCCGTAGTAAGTCGGAGCTAAGCCAGATTTATCGCCTGTTGCTAAACAACTTTGTTGTTCCTATCTACCTTGAAGATGGCCAGGAATTTTTTCCTTGCTTCCTGAATTAGCTGCTCCTTGTGCTCCTCGAACTGGAACTGTTCTTCAGCCAACAAGGTTTCCCATGTCGGTTCGATGATATTGCTAGGGGAAACGTCAGAGTTATCCCTTGACCCAGCCATTGAGGGCCGACCTTATAGGTCTATATGTGAGTTCCCCAGCGGAGTCGCTAAAAAGTGTGTTGGAGCCGATCCAGGAGCCATTCACTACGTTGAGAACCAGTGGTGGTGCTCTCTGCGGAGGCGCAGACGGTCCGCGGCCAGGGGCTGGATGGTTCGAGCCCTGGCACAGAGGCGGGTTTCATGCCTGACGGGCCGGATGATCAGCGCCTAGAGGCCGAATAGTCCACACGTGCACAGGGGCGGCGGAGTTCACCGGCAACGCCTAGATCTCACTCTCGGGATGGACCCCGTTGGGGAGTAGAGGTCCTAGGCCTTATCTAGGGTCGGTAGGCCACCCTAGACACCTCTAATCAACGTAGAGCCGAAGAGAAGCGGAGAATTTGGGGTTGAGGAAGGCTAATCTAGAACTAAACTAGAACTACTGCTAATGCCTAAGGTAAAAATGAGATGTTAACTGATTATTCATTCGATTGTTGATTATTAATCGGCTGTAGTCCTCTATGTATATATAGAGTTGGAGGTCTAGACCCGTTACAATCCGTATCCCGAGCTAAATCCGCGGTTTTAGCTAACAAATCTCACAAGAAACTCGGAACCCTAACTGATCCTGCACACGCGCGGACCGTCCGCGCCACCAGTGCGGACTGTTCGGATCGCGGACCATCCGCGCGGCCATTTTGCCACTCAACATTGAGCTAATTAGCATCCTGGTTCTGAATGTAACTTGACTCCTCTACATGAGGCGAGTGTCGAAGTTTCCATTGCTCGGCATCAGGGCATGTTTAAATTTATTTCTCTAAATTTTAGAGCTCTAAAATTTAAACAAAGAGTGTAAAGTTAGTTATCAACTTCATTCTACCTTACATAAAGCTTTAGAACTCAAAAGTGAGCTAAAATTTTTAAAGCTTTTAGAGCCCTAAACTTCATAGAAGTGTATTATCGCAATTTTTTCTCTAACCATCATTGTAATAGGTTTCGAACCAGAAGCACTTTAAAGTTTTAGAGGAGCTAGAAAAATTTAAACCGCCTTTGGTCCTACCAGTACATAAGTATGAAGACCCAAAAGATCTCCGAACTTCTTAACAAGCGATTTACAACACTAGTTTGGATTAAGGTTAGCCTTTGTATTCAACAGAATATTCAGCGATTAAACCTTTTTCTGGTTTTGTTGCTTAAATCTGCATTTCCTTTTTTATATGTTCAACTAAAACAACACAAGGAACCTAGGGAAGTGAAAATGTTTGTTGATCTACTTCTCCTAGAGGTTTCTCCAGTTCTTTTTCCTATTGCATCTTGTCTATTTCTAATGTCAATATGGCTACAAGTTCATAATGAACCAAGCAGTAACATGCCAATTTAGGTATTGGAGTCTACTTTCAGAAAAATGGGTTCTTACTGGAAATTTTGGTTCTGAAGTTTTCTCAGAGTAAAAAGTTATCATTTTTATTTTATATCAATGGTCTGGTTGCTAATGCCTAGTTACGTGATTTTTTAGCTTGTAATAGTAGGCTTGAAAGTGTGCAACAATTACAAAATGTTAGTGTTGTTCAAGTGAATGGAAGAAGGAAAGTATGCCAAAAACTCTAGGCTAGATACAATCTATAATTATCGGTAGAAAAAACAACACTGAGTTGACAAACTTAAGTCAGCATTCCAAAGTATACTTAGAATATTACAAATAGCAGATGTTGGGGCTTGAGTAGCAGCATATATATTATTGGAACATGCAGGATAAACTGCTTAATTGCAGCTTTAACATGCAGGATAAATAGCAAGTATTCAACGAAGACAGATTTTGGGAGCTGTTAATTGCAGCTTTAACTTGCAGGATAAACTGCTTAACAATTATAATTATGTGGTAACCTCTAATGAAGTCGAATTACAAAATCACCACTGACTATGTTATAATTATCTAGCTATGACCATGCAAGTGGTACATCTTTTACTTTGTTCGTATTCAGAGAATCACAGTAGGGTTTTAACCAACCGAATCAATCAGTTTTGACTATTTAACTACCTCTGTCATTTGTCAGACCATCTTAATATAGACAGAAAACACATTATTTCTTATCAGTTTTGAAGTTTCAAGGTAGGTATTGACGGGTTGCCCTTAGGGAAAAAGACAGGTTGTTTGTAGTATCTTCATGGCATGGCGCGTGTTCTTGTCGAGGAGGTGGCCTAAGTGGTCCTTCAAAATGTGTCACACCGAGATTTAAGGGATAAAGTCGGGTGCATCTCATATATACGCCAAAGAAGACAACACATATAGTAACAGAGTGTATAGAGATAAATATCACAATATCAAGAGTATTTATTACATATCGGAAGTCTTACAAAATAAAAAATAAATATAAAACGAACTAAAGTCCATCCTTGGCGCCATAAAGTCGACTGGGAGACGCCACCTAAATCAAGTCGAACTCCTCGTTGTGTGGCTCATCTTGAACCACATGTTCTTCTCCTGTGGGAGTGTGAGACAGCAAGGGTGAGCTCACATATGTTCATCGCTCAACAAGTTATGGGAATAATGTGCATGAATTCACCAAAGGTGTGAGTTCATGTGATGTGTAAGGCTAATCAACAATAGGGGTTAAAGCTTAGCATTGACTTTAATAAGTTGGTCAAATGTAAGTAGATACCAAACCACAATAAGAATAGAACAAAATTAATAAATAATCTCATGCAATGCAAATGACAAATTGAATTTAAGTTCTATAACTTAATCATGCGAGAGTCCTGAGCTGCTCTTGGGCGTGAGCTCGGCTAGTATACCAGTTTTACACTCTGCAGAGGTTGTACCCTGGACCCACAAGTCGTGTTACCCATCTGCCACGGGGTTGTACGGGCCCCATACAACTCTACCAAGGAAGCGAGGCAGGGTAACATTACGAGGCCTTTACAAAGTTCCACTAGCTTCCGAAAACCCGCTACAGTTTCTGGGAAGAGCAATGCAGGAATTCCTCGTCCGACCGCCATCGCAGCAAAACCAACCCGAGAACCTCCCTACACGCCTACTCCCCTACTGCCCTTGCCCATTTCGGGTAAGGTAGTCTTCCACTAGCTTTCCTAATTAGTTAGCCAAGGGCGTCCCATTCCACCCTTGTGGTAGCACGTGTTTCTCAAGTTAAGCTCCATGTTCCAATTAAAGATAATGATCTTGACATGAACATAAATAAAATAAAAGAATAATTGGAACATGGATATAATAAAATATTAACCTAAAACCATATAAAGCAATAGCAAACTACCCAAATGATTCAGGGGTAAACAAGGTAAAAAAATATTCAGACTAGGGTGACCTATTGGGTCCCATCAAAATTAAACCTATGCATGAATAAGTGATATTAAAGATCATTATCGGGTAAAAAGTGGTCAAGAGCACAACTTGCCTTCAATGAGCTCCTGCCAAGCAGTTTCTATCTACTGAACACCAGGATCCTCAGCCACTGGCTCTTCTACTCGCCACAATACAAACAAGCATAGTATAAAGGAGAAACTAACATCACACGAAACATGTAAACAAAATACACATTAATAATCTACATATTAAAATAAGATCACAGGAACAGGAATCATTAATTTTGGAGTTATAGATTTTAAGTTATGAATTACCAAAGGTTTTATGTGCTTGTTATAAGATTAATTAAGAAATCAATTTTATTATTGTTTTCATGTCAAAACAGAGACACTAGGTGATAAACAATAATATTACAAAACTATAGAAACTGGAATGGATCAATTTGGACTTAATATGAATTTTCTAGGAATTTTACAAGTTTCTGCAATTAATTTCATACTAAAAATCAATTTCTTAAACATTTATTCACTTTTACTGGCTTTTGGACTGCGCATATAACAAACAGAAATGCAGGGACCCTAGCGCAAGAAATACCAGACTCAGGCTACAGTCCTAGTGGACTGCGGGTTGTTTCCTGTAAACCCTAGGGGTTCTTTAGCAAGATAAACATGACTGAAAGGTAAGCACGGATCTCGACCGTGCGATAAAAAATAGACAACCACGATTAGATCCGTCGTCGCCTGAACCGGTACGCGACGCCGACCATAGGATACTGAATCTACGGCGCAGATTATACTTTTACCCAGAGTCATCCGATCCATCTGATCGGATCTAAACGGACCCGATTCACCCCACCCTAATCGTTACGTTCGGTTCGATCTCGACCGTCGATTACCAACTCGACGGTCGCTGCTACCTTCACCCAAACAAAACTGCGCACGACAGCGCCGCGCCCCACCACGGCGGAGGCCATGGCCAGGATGTTCGTTCCAGCGGCTACGATTCTATACCCCAGACTAAAGGGGTGCTACGCAAAGAGTATACAAAGGCGAGGGCTCGTGGCGAGTTCATACCGGTGATTGAGAGAGGAGCAAGGCAAGGCCATGGCGCAGGCGGCTTCCCGAACTCTGGCGAGAAATTCCTGAGACCCTAGGGGTTCTCAGCTCGAATTGAGGGCTCCTACAGCTACACTGGTTTCCAGCGAACGCCCCTGACCACGTGCGCAGAATAGAACGCAAGCACGGACGGAAATCACCGGCGGCGGCCCGCACCTTTCTCTCTCTCACCGAACGACGGGCGACCGGGGCAATGATGACAACACGCACGAGGGGCTGGAGGAGGGGAAGTCATGGGCGAGCTCCACCTTTATCATCTGAGTCCACGAAGGGGAAACGTGGCTTGCACGCGCGAAGAAAGGGGAGGATCCGCGCATGGCGCGCGGTTCATTGACGAGGCGGTGAGATGACATGTGGGGTCGGCTTGACAGTCACCTGAGCAACACGCCTGAGTCCTAGTGCAGCTGACGGGAGGGCCCCGCGTAGCAGAGGGAGGTAGCACGCGCGGTGGAGAATTGGGCCGCGCAGAGGAAAGCGGGGTTAGTGGGCCGAATTGAGGGTAGCCGGCCCGAGCAAGCTTTTTCTCCTGTTCTTTTCCTTTTAAATTCTCAAATTCATAATTTTAAATCCCATTCAAATTCAAACTTATTGGTAGATTTGTTTTCTCATTAAATATTCATATTAGACATGGTATGGTGAATTTATCTATTTTAAATATTTATTTTGTTAAATCTAGTGACTTGTTTTCTCCAAATTTCTAGGATTCCAAATTTAGGTTAAATGCCCATCTCAACTTTAGTATATTTCTTTTGTCATTATCTTCATGAGTGAATGCACAAACAAATAACCGCAGCATGATGCACAAATTGTTTTTAGGTGTCATTAGTTAATTAATGACTTTTGACGTATTTGTTCACAAGTTATAATAAATGGAGGCAAACACATATATGTAAATCAACTATATCCTCTTTTACACTTTTTGGGTATTACAAATCCTACACCCCTTAACAAGAATCTCGTCCTCGAGATTTAGGAAGGACTAGGGAAAATATGGGAAATTCTATTCAAAGCTCTTCTTCTCTCTCCCATGTAGCTTCATCTTCTCCATGATGGCTCCATTGTACTTTGCACATCTTTATCACTTTATTTCTTGTAACTCAAGTCAAAGTATCAAGAATCTTGATAGGATATTCTGTATAAGTCAAATCACCCTGAACACTGAGCTCTTCCATTGGTAACTGTTCCTCAGGAACATGGAGACACTTCTTAAATTGAGACATGTGGAATACATCATGCACATCAGATAGATTATCAGGTAGCTCGAGTTGGTATGCCATCTCCCCAACTCGTCTAAAGATTCTGTATGGTCCAATAAAGCGAGGGGATAATTTTCCTTTGATTTTAAATCTCTTCATTCCACGAAGTGGTGACACCTTAAGGTACATATGATCACCTTCCTCAAACTCCAGTGGTCTTCTTCTATTATCAGCATAGCTCTTTTGTCTGGTCTGAGCTAACCTCAAGTTCTCCCTGATTATACGGACTTGTTCTTCTGCCTCTTGAATAAGTTCAGGTCCAAAGAACTGTTTTTCTCCAGCCTGATCCCAATATAGAGGAGTCATGCACTTCCTGTCATATAAAGCCTCGAATGGTGACATCCTCATACTGGCCTGGTAACTATTATTATATGAGAACTCAGCATATGGTAGACTTTTGTCCCAACTACCTCCATGCTGAAGGGCACAAGCTCTCAACATATCCTCCAATACTTGATTAGTCCTTTCAGTCTGGCCATCAGTCTGAGGGTGATAGGCCGAACTGAAGTTCAACTTCGTATCCATATTCTCATGAAAGTTTTTCCAAAATCTGGAGGTAAATTGTGATCCCCAATCAGATACGATCTTCTTTGGTACTCCGTGTAAACAAACAATTTGAGCCATATATAACTCTGCTAGCTGAGAGCCTTTATAAGCAGTCTTGACCAGAATGAAGTGAGCCACTTTGGTCAGTCTATCCACAATCACCCATATGGAATCATATCCTTTCGGGGTGCGAGGCAACCCAATAATGAAATCCATGCCAATTTCTTCCCACTTCCATTCGGGTATCTTCAACAGGTGCAATAGTCCAGTTGGTCTTTGGTGTTCGGCCTTGACTCTTTGACACACATCACACATAGCCACATGTGCAGCCATATCTCTTTTCAACCCATACTATCAGTACTTCTGCTTCAAATCCTGATACATCTTAGTGCTACCAGGATGAATAGAATAGTCAGAATCGTGGGCTTCCTTCAGTATAGTCTCACGAAGGTTGTCAATTTCTGGAACACATATCCGGTTCTTGAACCATATTGTGCCTTGCTCATCCTCCGTGAATTCTGGACCTCTACCTTTAGTAATCAGATCCTTGATCTCTTGTATTTTAGCATCACCAATCTGACCTTTGCGAATTTCTTGTTCCAAGGTAGGTTCCACATCAATAGTGACTCCTTCAGTGTGTGCAACAATTCCCAAGTTGAGTCTCTTGAAATCCTCAACAATCTCATTGGGTAGCTAGGCAACAATAGCTGTATGGACATGTTCCTTTTGACTCAAGGCATCTCTGCAACCAGATTTGCCCTGCCCGGGTGATAATGAATCTCCAAATCATAATCCTTAATGAGTTCCAACCATCAGTGTTGCCTAAGGTTGAGATCCTTCTGAGTGAATATGGACTTCAAACTCTTGTGATCGGTGTACACTTGGCACTTGGTTCCCATAATTTAATGTCTCCATATTTTGAGCGCATGCACTACGACTCATAGTTCTAAGTCATGAGTGGGATAGTTCAACTCATGTTTCCGCAACTGACGAGACGCATAGGCAATCACATGTCCTTCTTGCATAAGCACACATCCCAAGCCTTGGCCCCATGCATCACAATAAATGTCAAATCCCTTCTGCAGATCTGGCATAACCAACACTGGGGGTGACGTCAATCTCATCTTTAATTGATCAAAGCTATCTTGGCACTTCTAGTCCCACTTAAACTCTCTCCCTTTCTCTAGAAGTGAGGTCATAGGCTTAGCAATCTTAGAGAACCCCTCAATAAACCGCAAATAATAGCCTGCAAGTCCCAAGAAACTCTGGACCTCAGTAACTGTAGTGGGTATGCTCCACGCCACAATCTCCTTGACCTTAGCAGGATCCACTGATATCCCACCATTAGAAATGATATGCCAAAGGAATGGTACTTCGTCAATCCAGAACTCGCATTTGCTGTACTTGGCATAGAGTTGATTATCCCTTAGCTTTTGTAGCACCAATCTCAGATGTTCCTCTTGATCACTATCACTCTTGGAATAAATAAGAATATCGTCGATGAAAACCACGACGAATCTGTCAAGATACTCCATAAACACCTTATTCATCAGATTCATAAAATAGGCTGGTGCATTAGTTAGTCCAAATGACATAACGGTGAATTCATATAAACCATATCGGGTTGAGAAAGCCGTCTTGGGAATATCAGATGGCCTAATCTTTATTCGATGATAACCCGATCGGAGATCAATCTTCGAGAATACCCTTGCACCTCTCATTTGATCAAATAAATCCTCAATGCGGGGTAACGAATACTTGTTCTTCATAGTAACATCATTAAGGGATCTATAGTCCACACACATCCTTTGTGATCCATCTTTCTTCTATACAAACAGAACCGACGCTCCCCAAGGTGAGGAACTCGGATGAATGTATCCAACCTCCTGTAACTCTGTTAACTGCTTCTTAAGTTCTTTTAACTTTTCTACGGACATCTTGTAGGGCCATTTAGTAATAGGAGCAGTCCCAGGTAAGAGATCAATAACAAACTCAACTTCCCTAGCTGGTGGCATCCCTGGTAACTCCTCTGAAAAGACATCTGGAAAATCCCTAACCACACGGATGTTGTCACCAACAAACTTCCCATCTACTAAGAATACCGCAAGTCTGGTAGTGGTAGTTACTGCAATTTCAACTTCAAATCTTTCTCCTTTAGGGCTGGTGAGTTCTATAGTACCGCTACCACATTGTATAACGACCTTTGCCTTTCTTAACCATGACATAGCAAGGATAAGATCTATACTACTTTCCTCTAATATTATAGGGGTAGCCTAGAATTCTGTTCCCATAATTGTCAATGTCAATCTATGTGGCATATAGTTTGCCTCAACAGGCCCTTTAGGTGTAATTACTATCATTGGTGTTTTCATATTTTACAGTGGTAACTCATTGTGTTGGCATATCGAGCAGACATAAATGAATGTGTAGCACCAGAATCAAATAATATTGTTGCAGGAATTGCATTAATATAAAACATACCAAGTGCGATGTCAGCTCCTACAACAGTAGCATCAGCGCAGAGTTGATTAACCCTGGCAATAGAGAATCCCTTGCCAGATCCTGGAGTCTGCTACATGTTCTGCACGGGTGTAGTAGCAATCCTCTATGGACAAACATTAGCAAAATGCCCCATCTTACCACACTTGTAGCATGTGGTACCAGCACTCTGTCTTGAGAATTTCGTCGGGGTGCTAGTGGGGGCAGCCTGGCGAGTTGGTGGAGTCCCATGTGGTGTGTATTGAGCCAGACGCTGGCCTCCTCCAGTGCGAACTGGTGTACCCTGCGGTGGAACATAGCAAGGACGAACGCTGCTGCTTCCCTGACCCTGGGATATCGCCTTCCTCTTCAAATCTCCCAGCTGAACACGCTTGTGTTCAATAGCTAGGCCCTTGTCAAGCAGCCTCTGGAATGATGGAAATGTATGAGCCACCAGAGCATACTGCAGAGGTCCATTGAGTCCTTTGATGAAGTGTTCTTGCTTCCTCTCATCCTCAGCCACTTCATCCGGTGCATATCTAGATAGCTAAATGAATCTGTCGCGGTACTCGCTGACTAACATGCTCTCCAGCTTCAGTGACAGAAATTCCTTCTTCTTTATCTTCATCAGTCCAACTAGTACGTAATAGTTCCTAAACTGTGTAGCGAACTCTGCCCAAGTGATAGTATCAGTAGCATCGTGGGCAGCTGAAAGGGAAATAGGGTTTAACCTTTTCCCATAAATAATTTTAGTGGTTGAATGCCCAACACAAATAATTGGACTAACTAGTTTGCTCTAGATTGTATATTCTATAGGTGCATAAAGGTTCAACACAAACCAATAAAAGATCAAAGTTAGGGTTCAAAATCAAAGGAGCACAGAAACCCAAAGTGCCATGGTCTGGCGCACCGGACTGTCCGGTGCACCAGGACCATACAGCTGTGAACTCGCCACCTTTGGGATTCTCAGGCCACGCTCCGCTATAATTCAACGGACTGTCCGGTGTGCCACCGTACTATCCGGTGCACCTAGCGGAGCAACGGCTACCAGCGCAACAGTTGACTGCAACAGACACCTGCGAACGCTACAGTGCGCGGACAGTGCACAAAAGTCAGAGTAGCCGCCAGAGGCACACTGGTCAGTGAATAGTGCCTATCCGGTGCCACTAGAAGACAAAGCTCCAACGGTCGTCTGCGCCCGAACCCTAACGGTTGGGTGACATGTCTGGCGCACCGGACTGTCCGGTGCACCCATCGACATCAGCCACCCCCAATGGTTGTTTTGGTGGTTGAGGGCTATAAATACCCCCAACCACCTCCACTCCAACCATCCAAGCATTCAACACATTACATTCAATACTAGAGCAATAGACTTCACTCCAAAGATACAATTCAAGTGATCGATCCACTCAAAGTTCTCGATTCAACTCTAGCGCATTAGAACTTGTGAAGGGATCATTTGTGTTTCTTTGTTGTTCTTGTTTTCTTGACTTGGCTTTCTTTTCTTTCTCACTTCTTACTCTCATGTGTTTTGTAAGCGAGGCAAGAGACACCAATTGTGTGGTGATCCTTGTGGGGTCTAAGTGACCCATGATATTAAGGAAGAAGCCTCACTCGGTCTAAGTGAACGTTTGAGAGAGGGAAAAGGTTGAAAGCGACCCGGTCTTTGTGACCACCTCAACGGGGACTAGTTTCTTTAGAACCAAACCTCGGTAAAACAAATCACCGTGTCATCCACTTTATTTTCTTGGTTGATTTGTTTTCCCTCTCTCCCGGACTCAGATTTTATTCTAACGCTAACTCCGGCTTGTAGTGTGTTTAAAGTTGTAAATTTCAGTTTCCGCCTAACTAGGCGACTTTCAATTGGTATCAAAGCCCGATACTTCATTTAGATTCTAACCACTCGTAGTGATGTAGGGAGGATCCGCCAAGAGGGAGATGGAAACCAGCGATAAGGCCACAAGCCACGAGAAGGCTCCGTTGAGGGAGTCTGGCGCCAAAGGAAGGGAGGAATCACCTCCCCGCGACAAGTCGCATCGGAGTGGCGACAAGAAGAAAAAGATGAAGAAAGTGGTCTGCTACGAGACCGATTCTTCGTCGCCCTCCACATCTGGCTCCGATGCCGCGTCCGTCACTTCTAAGCGCCATGAGCGCAAGAAGTTTAGTAAGATCCCCCTGTGCTATCCCCGCATTTCTAAACGCGCTCCTTTACTTTTCGTCCCATTAGGCAAACAACCGGTTTTTTATGGTGAGGACTATTGTATGTGGAGTGATAAAATGAGGCATCACCTAACCTCACTCCACGCAAGTATATGGGATATTGTTGAGTTTGGAGCGTAGGTACCATCCATGGGGGACGATGGCTACGACTCGGATGAGGTCACCCAAATCCGGCATTTCAACTCCCAAGCCACTACTATACTCCTCGCCTCTCTATGTCGAGAGGAGTATAATAAAGTGCAAGGGTTGAAGAGCGCCAAGGAGATTTGGGATGTGCTCAAGACCGCGCACGAGGGAGATGAGGTGACCAAGATCACCAAAAGGGAGACGATCGAGGGGGAGCTCGGTCGTTTCGTCCTCAACCAAGGAGAGGAGCCACAAGTTATGTACAACCGGCTCAAGACCTTGGTGAATCAAGTGCGCAACCTCGGGAGCACCAAATGGGATGACCATGAAATGGTCAAGGTTATTCTAAGATCACTCATTTTTCGCAATCCTACGCAAGTTCAATTAATACGTGGTGATCCTAGATATAAGCTAATGTCTCCCGAGGAGGTTATAGGAAAGTTTGTGAGTTTTGAATTGATGATCAAAGGCTCAAAACAAATCGTCAACTTGGAGCAAGGCGGCACCTCCACACCCGAGGTGCAACCCGTTGCATTCAAAGCAACGGAGGAAAAGAAAGAAGAGCCTACATCAAGTAGGCTCCCCATCGACGCCTCCAAGCTCGACAACGAGGAGATGGCGCTCATCATCAAGAGCTTTCGCCAAATCCTCAAGCAAAGGAAGGGGAATGACTACAAGCCCCGTTCCAAAAGGGTGTGCTACAAATGTGGTAAGCCCAGTCACTTTATAGCTAAATGTCCTATGTCAAGTGATAGTGACAGAGGCGATGATAAGAGGGAAAAGAGGAAGGAAAAGAAGAAGTACTACAAGAAGAAGGGTGGCGATGCCCACGTGTGTCGAGAACGGGACTCCGACGAGAGCTCCACCGACTCCTCCTCCGACGAGGATGCTGCCAACATCGTCGTCAACAAAGTTCTCCTCTTCCCCAACATCGGCTACAAGTGCCTCATGGCAAACGACGGCAAAACGATAATTTGCTTACCCTTTTTGCCAACCTTAATATGTAACACCCAAGGGTAACCTAGGGTTTGCCCTAGTGCCCCAACTTGTGACCATTATCTTATGTGACTTTAATTGAGCAAGAGACATCATACTTAAGGAACTAAAACCTAAGTTACATCTCTTTCATCTCATAAACCACACTCTAAACATATCATACACCTCAAGGGAGAAAAACATCTAAAACCCTAGCACCTTCCAAATGAGCCATTTAAGCACATAGAGAGAATTTGAGAAAAGACTGGGGAAAAATGTAAAATTTTGATATCAACAAATGTGCAAAGTTTTAGTGCACTAAATAACCTACAAAATGTAGTAAGGAAGTTTGGCCATTTGAATTTTCCAAAATCACCAAATCAGCCCATGAACTAATGCTCTATGGGAAAATTCAGAAATTCAGAAATCTGAATTTTAGCCCTTTCCAAAGATCTCCTGCGTTCTCTATTTTTCAAAACTTGAATCAAATAAGTCCAAATACAAAAGTAGTGCCAAACTACCTTGAACACACCCTGGAAAGATTTGGGAGCAAGACTCGGCCGTTTGACATGATCTTGGCAGGGATTTGCCTTTAAACTCGGCCTTGCGACACTGCCACATTGTCGAGGTGACAACTCTCTGCCCTTGACCCGAAATCGCTTGGCTCCACGCGCAAACGACAGAGCATAGTCGGGAGAACAAATCTTACACAGCGATCTTGCCCAAATTCGCGAAGATCTGCGCCCTATCGGCGTTAGAACTCGGGCAGAAACAATGGCGCCATGTGTTCGATCGCGGCTGACACGCCTGGTTCACGCCAGTTCGCACACCCGGGCCCAGCCGTGCACGCTCGCACGCCCACGCCGGTCCACGCCTGCCCGTGCACCGTGCCGCGTCTATAAGAGCATGCAAGCCTCGGTCGTACTCCCTCCGTGCCTCACTTGACTTCTCAAGCCCAACACTTAGCTCAAACGAGCTCTACACCGCCCGCCAAGCAACCCGAGCGCTCGGCCGTCGTGGCCAAACCCCTCCAAGCCATCCCCACTCAATCCCGTGTCCCGGTTAGCTTTCTCGGAGCCCCGTAGAGCTCCCCGAAGCAAGAAATCGGGCGCTACTTCACCGGAGAAGCAGTTCCACCCTCGCCGGAGTTGTTCTCCCCGCCGGCGCGCGTGACCACGACTAACCGGTAAGCCATAGTCCAATTACTCGCGCCTACGTCTTCCCTAGCACCTAGTGAAGCTCACCGACTAGTTTGATTGAACTCTACCGCCCTGGATAGACCGGAGTCCTCGCCGCTGACGAGGTCCCCCGCCTGCGCATGTGGACCGCCCTACTCCGACCATCCCCTGAGACGATCCGCACATCGGCGTGACCGTCAAGACCTCCCCTACACCCTCGGCCACTTCACTGGAGCAATCCCGCCGCTGGTAAGCCCCTTCGCCCTTTTCCTCCGCCGCGGTTACTGTTTCATTAGGAGAAGGACCGCGGTTTTAATTTAGAGTCATTCCAGGGGGTTTTCTGCGTAGTCAGACACTCTTGTGAATAGTGCTTCAAGGGCACGGTTTAAATGACTTAGTTAGAGACAAGCCCAGGAACCCCGATGCAAGATGGTTTTCCATTTAATCATTCTGAATATTCTTTTAATGAATAGAAAACTTAGGAAATTCATATCTTGAGGAATATTTAACCAAATTTAGTCAAACCGATTTTACTTGATTCAGAATATTATGAACTATCAAATACAAATGTTAAACCCTATGATTTCTGTATTAATTTTTAGAGTTTGGAATTAAATAAGGAAAATGCCCAAACCTTATTAAAATAAGGAAAAATAGTTATGCTTCTGTGCTAGACTTTAGAAAATTTGTAGAAATGCAAACCCAACTTAGGCACTGTTTTAAAATACTGAGCATCCCTATATACAAGATTAACTCAAGATCATCTATTAAAAACTATATCTGCCCAAAACTTAGGAAATTAAGAAAGAAAATAAAAATTAATGAACAGAGGATGAATATATTTTTCCTAGTCTACTAAAGTAATGAAGAACCTAGGAAAAACACAGAGAACTCTAGCCAAAATTGATCCAGGGTTAAATAAATTATTAGGAAGCAAGGAACCAAAAAAACCATAATTAAAAATATAAGGACCATTTCAAAAATGGTAAGGAAAATTCAGTTGACTCCTAACTATTAGAAGACCACTACAAAAATAATAAACACCCCAGCCCATCATTATAAGTGGGGGAAACAATTAAAACTTGATTTTTGCCATATTCTAATTAAATCATAAGAAAGTCTAAAATTGTACAACAATGGACAAATGATTTTTTATCAAATTATTGATGAAGTAGACCACCAGGGGAAAATACAAAACCTATTCAAAAACTACAAAATAACACCCCTTACCCCTACCCCATGAAAAAGGCCATATAATCCAAGAAATTCTACCACCCTTTCCCTTAAGCAAAAAGTTGCCAAATTCTAGAATAATTGCTCTTGCGCAAAGAAGGAGATAGGAAAATTTAGAAATTTGTTGTTTGACATTTTTCAAGTATAGTGGTAGTAGAAAGCACCCCTTTGGCCTAAAACTTTAGAAAATCACAGGAAAATAACCAATAAGTATTAGTGGCTAAAATTTGATTCAAAGTCATGTTATTACACCTAAATGCCAGAAAAAATAAGCCTTAGAGAATAACCTACTGTTAGAGGAGAGTTGTAGTTCAAAGCACCCCCCCTCTGCCCTAAGATTTGATAATTTTGTACAGAGATAATCCTTCACTTTTTAAGCACCAATATTTGAGACAGAGAGTCATACACCAGTGAGAAGCTACTGTAATTTTTACAGAATTTTTGGAAGTTTATAAAACTAGCTTGTAGTTCAAACCCACCTTAAAGGCATACAAGAAAAGGAAAAGTAGAGATAAATTAGAAAGAATAATGAATCTCACCCCAATGAATTCAGCTAGGAATCTTACTAAAATTTCACTAAAACATGAAAAGGAAAATCAGTGGAATACTAAAATAATCCTACCAAGTAACTTAACCAGACTTGACCTTAATTTGCTAAGTATACCACAAAAAATCTCCAGTAGTAAGATTAAGCTCTATCTTATTTAGTTAATCATTCACCATACAATTATAATTGCTAAATTGCATATCTTGCCATACATATATCTTACTCATTCCATTCATTAGATTGCAACCACGCTGATGGAGAGTACGTGCTCATTCTTGAGCAAGGAGCTATCCAGAAGGAAGATCAGGAGCCAGCTCCCGAGCCTGCCATTGAGGATCTCCCCGCAGCCCCAGCAATTGAAGGCAAGCCCCAGTTTTATGCATAACCAATTTATATATGCTATTTTACTGTACTTAATGTTTGTAGGCTTGTAATGTGCACTTAAGTGTAGGAGTTGCTTGAAACCCTTAGTTGCATGAACCCAGGATTCCTTTTTGAGATGGATACTAGTATGCTAGGTCGAGTAGCTGCCTTGCTAATTAGGATCTCAGTAGAAGTCGAGTGATTTTTCTAGCGCTCGCGCGAGGTCAGGAATTGATTGTATTCATCTTGATAACGAGATCTATGATGGTCTATGGACTTGGATCTAGGGTGGATGCCTTGTCCATGAGACGGGAAAAGGAATTAAGGATTAATGTGTGGATACCTGATTCAAGCGTTTGAACGTACTAAACACATGTCGGGAAATATGGTAACCAGTAAACCTTGTATCTGAGTGAAGCCGGGCGTGGACTTTTCTCCTCACTTGTCCTGAGACTGGGTCTCCCATGCTAGCTATGGTGGGTACAAGTGTGGTTACTGCACGGCGGCAGCCGGGGTTAGTTGAGCATTGTACGCCAAGGCGGTGAGCCCTGGCCACGAATGGGGAATCGATAGGGACAGTTGACGTGTGTGGGGATGGAGTGCCCCTACATGTCGTGTGTTTAGGTTTACCTTGCAAGATCAAAACTCAATTCGAATCGTCTGCTTCTCGCAGCTAATGAGACTGCTTGACCCCTTGTACTATATTGAGTAAGAAGTAAAATGAGGTTTTAGATGAGATAATATGTTGATTGTATTAAATGATTGTTACCATGTATGCTTAGAAGGAGCAAACTTAGCTAAAAGTAATGATATTAGAATTGGAAGAGCTAAAAATGATTTTAGACTCAGCTAGTGCTTTTGGCAAACCAAACCCCTCAGCCAAATAGCTGCATGGTCTAGAGGTAGAGGAGGAGATTCCTCACACCGGATAAGTCTAGCTGAGTATTAGTATACTCAGCCTTGCTTGTGGCACAATTTTTGCAGGTACGCTTCAGGATATGGTTGATGGTGTGACTTGGCCTACCACCCTGCCACCGGGTTGGACGGTCGAGTAGGATGCTGCTCCAGCAGGAGAGGAGCAGGAGGAGTAGTGGGCTAGGCCTTGCCCTATTCCTCACCTTTCGACGATATCGATTATCCACTGCAGTTTATCTTATGAACTTATTTCAGTTAACTTGAAAAACTCCGATCTATGTAATAACTTTAGTACTTTAATTTGAGGTTCCTGTTTTATTGTACTTCCTCTATGACTCACCTTCGAGTGAGCTTGTGGTATTTGATCCTGGATAAGTGGCTTAATCAGACTAGATCTGAGGGACTGACTGGTTATTCCAATTTAAGTCTGTTGCGGCCCTCTGAGGCGTGACTCGGGCACTTAAACTGGAATCATCCGGGCGGTTCTGCCACATAACATGCAACAAAAAAAAATTAAATGAATTGATAGGAGCTATTTATGAGAAGGATGAACTCTTGGATAGCCAAGAGGAATTCCTTATTAAGGAAAATAAGAAGCATGTTAAGTTGAAGAATGCCTATGCTCAGGAAGTAGAAAAATGTGAAAATTTGTCTAAAGAGCTTAGGGTTTGCCATGAATCAATTTCCAACCTTAGAACTGAGAACGCTAATTTATTTGCTAAGGTTGAGAAGTTAAATGCTTGTGATGATTCAATTACCAATCTTAAAAATGATAATGCTAGTTTAATTGCTAAGATTGATAAATTGAATGGATAAATTGCTAGGCTTAGAACTGAGAATGATAATTTAATTTCTAAGGCTAAAGACTTGAATGTTTGCAATGATTCTATTTCCAGTCTTAGAAATGAGAATGCTATTTTACATGCTAAGATTGATGAATTAAAATCTTGCAAACCCTCTACATCTACTGTTGAACATGTTGCTATTTGTACTAGATGTAGAGACATTAATGTTGATGCTATTCATGATCACCTTGCTTTAATTAAACAACAAAATGATCATATAGCTCAATTAACATCTAAAATCAATGAGCATGAGATAGAAAATGAAAAATTTAAATTTGCTAGAAGCATGCTCTATAATGGGAGACGCCATGGCATCAAGGATGGTATTGGTTTCCAACAGGGAAGCAATGTCAAACTTAATGCTCCTAAAAGATTATCTAATTTTGTTAAGGGCAAGGCTCCCATGGTTCAGGATAATGAGGGCTATATTTTATATCCTGCTGGTTATTCCAAACACAAAATTAGGAGAATTCATGCTAAGAAGTCTCATTTTGTTTCTCATCATGCTTTTATGTATAAAAATAAGGCTTCTAGCTCTAGGCAATCAACCCATGTTAAATTGCCTAAAAAGAAAACTCCTACTGCATCAAATGAACCTAACATTTCATTTAAGACTTTTGATGCTTCTTGTGTGCTTACTAACAAATCAGGCAAAATAGTTGCCAAATATGTTGGGGGAAACACAAGGGGTCAAAGACTTGTGTTTGGGAACCCAAGGTGCTTGTTTCCAATGTGAAAGGACCCAAGACCGTTTGGGTACCTAAGAACAAGGCCTAAATTGTTTTGCAGGTTTATGCATCCGGGAGCTCAAGTTGGATTATTGATAGCGGATGCACAAACCACATGACAGGGGAGAAAAGGATGTTCTCCTCCTATGAGAAAAACGAAGATCCCAGAAAGCTATCACATTCGGGGATGAAAATCAAGGTTTGGTGAAAGGACTTGGTAAAATTGTTATATTACCTGACCATTCTATGTCCAATGTTTTTCTTGTAGATTCGTTAGATTACAATTTGCTTTCTGTATCTCAATATGCAAAATGGGCTACAACTGTCTTTTTATGGATATAGGTGTTACTGTCTTTAGAAGAAGTGATGATTCAGTAGTATTTAAGGGAGTATTAGAGGGTCAGCTATACTTAGTTGATTTTAACAAAGCTGAAATCGATACTTGCTTAATTGCTAAGACTAATATGGGTTGGCTCTGGCATCGCCGACTAGCCCATGTTGGGATGAAGAATCTTCACGAGCTTCTAAAGGGAGAACACATTTTAGGACTAAAAAATGTACATTTTGAGAAAGACAGGGTTTGTAGCGCATGTCACGCAGGAAAGCAAGTTGGTTCCCACCATCCACACAAGAACATAATGACAACAGACAGGCCACTGGAACTACTCCACATGGATCTATTCGGCCCGATCGCTTACATAAGCATTGACGGGAGTAAGTAGTGTCTTGTAATTGTGGATGACTATTCTTGCTTCACTTGGGTATTCTTTTTGCAGGAAAAATCACAAACCCAAGAAACTCTAAAGGGATTCTTGAGATGGGCTCAAAATGAGTTCGGATTAAGGATCAAGAAAATAAGAAGCGATAATGGGACGGAGTTCAAGAACTCTCAAATTGAAGGCTTTCTTGAGGAGGAGGGCATCAAGCATGAGTTCTCTTCTCCCTACACACCTCAACAAAATGGTGTAGTGGAGAGGAAAAATAGAACTCTACTGGACATGGCAAGGACCATGCTTGATGAGTACAAGACTCCGGACCGGTTTTGGGCCGAGGCAATTAACACCGCCTGCTACTCCATCAACCGGCTCTACCTTCACCGAAACCTCAAGAAAACATCGTATGAACTCCTCACTAGTAAAAAGCCCAATGTTTCATATTTTAGAGTCTTTGGTAGCAAATGCTTTATTCTTGTTAAAAGAGGTAGAAAATCTAAATTTGATCCTAAGGCTATAGAAGGCTTTTTACTAGGATATGACTCAAACACAAGGGCATATAGAACCTTCAACAAATCCACTGGATTAGTTGAAGTTTCTTGTGACATTGTGTTTGATGAGACTAATGGCTCCCAAGTGGAGCAAGTTGATCTTGATGAGCTAGATGATGAAGAGGCTCCATGCGTCGCGCTAAGGAACATGTCCATAGGGATGTGTGTCCTAAGGAACCCAAAGAGCCAATTCAAGCACAAGATCAACCATCATCTTCCATGCAAGCATCTCCACCAACCCAAGATGAGGATTGTTGGGGGTCTGCTTCGTCACTGAAGGTCTTGTGAGAAGAAACACCATCGGAAGGCCAGAACAGGAATAATGCCGAAGCTACCAATCAGGGAGCTTCGTAGCGTATTTCTAGATGCAACGACTTAAAGATGAAATGACCAATCGGCCCATGATAACCTGTGTTATGATTGTAATCATTTGTAGAGGACATGAATGTAAATTCACACAGGCTGCGCCCTATGCCTATAAATAGGTGAACAGTACCCCCATACTGTTCACGCTTTCGCATCTTACTTCTACCTTTGCCCTCCGTCAAGCTCAAGGTACAAATGTAATTTGATATTGCTTTCATGTACTCATGATTATTTAATAATAGATGTTTATATTATGATATCATATAATTGTTTATGTTGTTTTCCTATGTTTCATAAGCTTCATCCTCTGTTTATACATGTCATATTTATGAAGGTATGTCCTTCATAACCTTCGTCTGAAGATCATTATATCCTAAGGGAAATAATGCTTCGAAGGACTAAGGACATTAACATTTAACATTTTGTGTTGCCTTTTTCTTAACTCATAGCATTTGAGAACAAGTCCCCAACATTGGCGCCCACCTCCGGTGAACTCACTTCCACTGTTGAGCTGATGGCTTCGTTCAACAATCAAGCTGAAGTTGCTTCGGCTACGAAGTTGGTGCTCCCGATAACAGGCGGCTCAAGTTCAGAGTTGGTTAACAAGAAGCAGAAGAAGGAAGCACAAAGAAGGGTGCAACATGTTGGGGTGCAGGGACCCTTCATCAAGTCAAAATGGTCCCACATCCCAATCACCTTCTCCTAGGAGGACCTTCAGCTCAAAGATTACCCTCACAATGATGCTATGGTCATATCTTGTGTGATCAAGGGATTTCTGGTTCATAATGTTCTGGTTGATACAAGCAGTGTAGCGGATATCATATTTGCTAAGGCCTTCAGACATATGCAAGAGCTAGAAGACAAGATTTACGATGCTACACATCCTCTATGCGGCTTCGGAGGAAGACAGATTGTGGCACTCGATAAAATCACAATGCCAGTAAGCTTCGGCTTTGTTCATAACACAAGGACTGAACAGGTTGTCTTTGACATTGTCGACATGGAATACCCCTACAATGCAATAATTGGCCGATGAACACTCAATGCTTTTGAAGCAATACTTCTACCAGCATATCTATGCATGAAGATACCTTCGGAACAAGGGCCCATTGCTATTCATGGAAGGCAAGAAGTTGCCAGAAAGGCCGAAGGAAATTGGACAGACTCAAAAGCGATCCACAATATAGATGGAGCCGAAGCTTGTGAACAGTACAAGTACAGAAGAGAGAAGGCTGCTTCGGCTGATCAGCCGAAGCCCATGCTTCTATGTAAAGACATAGCAGAGCAGAAGGTACTGCTGGGGTCTCAACTATCTGAAGAGCAGGAGAAAACTTTGATAAGGTTTTTATTCAACAACAAAGATGTTTTTGCTTGGTCAGCCAATAATCTCTGTGGTGTCAACAGAGATTTCATTGAACATTCACTCAATGTTGACCCATCCTTCAGGCCAAGAAAGCAAAGGCTTCGGAAAATGTCTGATGATAAAGCCGAAGGTGCTCAGAATGAAGTAAAAAGACTTCTCAATGCTGGTGTCATCAGAGAGGTAAAATATCCAGAGTTGCTAGCCAATACTTTTATGGTGAAGTAGGCCAATGGCAAATGGAGAATGTGTATTGACTTCACAGATCTTAACAAGGCCTATCCAAAGGACGAATTTCCATTACCAAGAATAGACTCTCTTGTAGATGCAACAACTTCTTTAGAGCTTATGAGTCTGCTGGATTGCTACTCAGGATATCATCAAATATGGATGAAGAAGGAGGATGAGCCAAAGACTAGCTTCATAACTCCTAGTGGCACCTATTGCTATCTTCGAATGCCTGAGGGTCTCAAGAATGCTGGAGGAAGCTTCAGCATAATGACAGCCAAGGTCCTTCATTCCCAGATAGGCAGAAATGTGCTAACATACATTGATGATATCATAGTAAAAAGCATGAAGCAAGAAAATCACATTACTGATCTGCAAGAAACATTTGCTAAAGCTGGCCTGAAATTAAATCCAGAAAAATGTGTCTTTGGAGTGAAGAAGAGTAAGTTCCTTGGTTGTCTAGTTTCAACGAAGGGGATTGAAGCTAACCCAAGCAAGATCAAAGCTATTCTTCGGATGGAGCCACCAAGCACAAAGAAGGGGGCCCAACGGCTGACAGGAAGACTAGCATCATTGAATAGATTCATATCTAGATCAGCAGAAAGAAACTTGCCATTCTTTGAAATACTAAAGTCAGCCAAAGTTTTTTAATGGGGCCCAGCTCAACAGAAAGCCTTCGAAGAGCTGAAGCATTACTTGATTGATCTAACAACATTAACTCCACCTACGCCAGGGGCTCCATTACTATTGTATGTGGCAGCTTCGCACTCTGCAGTGAGTGCGGCGCTTGTACAAGAGAATCTTGAAGGACAAATTAAAAATCAAGCCCCAGTATACTTTGTCTCCGAAGTTCTAAGTTTATCAAAGAAAAACTATACAGAATTGGAGAAGGTGTTGTATGCTGTGCTAATGGCCTCCAGGAAGCTTCGGCATTATTTTCAAGCATACCACATAATTGTTCCTTCATCACAGCCTCTGAAGGATATCATGAGGAACAGAGAAGCTACTGGAAGGATTGGAAAGTGGGCTGCAGAGCTTAATGAATTCAGTATTGACTATGTGCATAGATCCTCAATTCAGTCCCAGATGTTAGCAGACTTCATTGCTGATTGGACGCCAGGGGCTCAGGAAGAAGAAGCAAATAAAGATGCCGAAGCTTGGACAGTGTTCTACGACGGTTCTTGGGAACCTTCGGTGAAGGTGCGGCTACTGTCCTAGTTGCACCATCCAAAGTCAGAACATGTTATGCAGCAAGGCTTGACTTCAGTTGTACAAATAATATTGCTGAATACGAAGCTTTACTTTCGGGGCTTCGAAAGTTAAAGGCAATGTGAATAAGAAGGGCAGTCCTTAAAACAGACTCTCAAGTTATTTCTGGTCATGTTGACAAGAGTTGCAAGGCAAGAGATCCGAAGCTTGAGAAATATCTGGACACAGTTCAAAGGCTTGAAGCTTCTTTCGAAGGATTTTATGTTAAGAATATTTCAAGAGGGGAAAATGAACATGCTGATCTGCTAGCCAAGTCAGCGGCACAGGGGCTTCCTCTACCTTCGGAAGTATTTTTTAGACAACAAGAGCACCTTCGGTTGAACTCCTCGAAAGAGCAGTGCTCACAATATCTCCTATCCATAGTGAAGATTGGAGGACTGAGATTATATCTTTCCTCCAGGGTAACTGTCTCTCGGATGATGAGGTTTATAATAAAAGAATGGAAGCAAGAACAAGACCATATGTCATAATATAAGGGGAATTATATAAACATGGAGTTTGTTCCCCACTTCTCAAATGCTTATCCAGAACCGAAGGTATAGAACTGATGAAGGAGATACATGCAGGATTGTGTGGATCCCACATTGGGTCTAGACCTCTTCTCGGAAAGGTTTTTGACAAGGATTCTATTGGCCGAAGGCAGCTTCGGACGCAGCATATTTGGTTCAAAAGTGTGAAAATTGCCAAAAATGTGCAAGAGATTAGAAGCAACCCTCATCATTGACTCAGCTAATACAACCAACCTGACCATTGCAAAGATGGGGCCTGGATCTGCTAGGTCCACTTCCACCAGCGTAGGGCAACTTGAGATATGTCGTGGTGGTGGTAGAATATTTTTCGAAGTAGATCGAAGCGAAGCCTTTGGCTACAATAACTTCGGCTACAGTCCAAAAATTCTTTTGGCAGAATATAGTTTGTCGCTTCGCTGTGCCGAAGGCTATAACTGTGGACAATGGAACACAGTTTGATGCTGAAACTTTCAAAGATTTCTGTGATCAGATCGGCACGAAAATTCATTTTGCATTAGTCAGGCACCCAGAATCAAACGGACTAGTTGAAAGGACAAATGGTATTATAATGACGGGAATAATGAAGTTAATCTTCAATCAGTCCAGAGGAAAGTGGCCAGATGAGTTGGTTAAAGTGGTGTGGAGCCACAATACAACTATATCAAGGTGACGAAGCTATAACCCCCGAAGAGGCTAAAGCGGGGTCAATAAGAACAGTAGCTTCGGTAGAAGACGAAGCTAATTATTCTGTGGCAAAAGATACTATAGAAGGGACCAGACTTCAGGCTGTGGAAAATATCAACAAATATCAAGCAAAAACAATAAAATGGCATGATAGAAAAGTTCGGTTGAAAAACATTAAACCAGGACATCTGGTGCTTCGGAGAGTAGCCAATCCTGACACAGTAGGCAAGCTTCAGCTGAAGTGGGAAGGACCCTTTCTGGTAGTATCTTCGTCAAGACCCGGTTCTTACAGATTAAAGGATATGGATGGCAACGGCATTCCTAGATCTTGGAATGCGGATGAGCTTCGATGATACTATGTGTGACTTGATGTAAACTTTTTTATTTTTTCCTATGGCACCCTTTTTCTTTCTAAAGGGGGAGAAAGGTTTTTAATGGGGCCATAGCATGTAATTTTTCTTCTCTTATTCAGCTCTACGAGAGTAAGATCCCCCAAACCATGTAAAATGTAAAATCTGAGCATGCACCATCGAGTGCAGAGAAAGAAAAGAAATAGGGAGAAGCTCGAAAGTCGTCCCTAAGGGGATGCAGAGCATGACGAAGCTACAAAAAAGTTGTTCCCAAGGGAGCGCAGCTTAAGTTTTCTGCTCAAAAGTCGTTCCTAAGGGAATGCAGAGCCAAATACCCCCGAAATAGAAGGCGAAGAAGTTCAAAAGACATTCCTAAGGGGATGCAGAACTTACACCGAAAAATAAGCGGTGAAGCCGAAAAATAAGCGGCAAAGAGACTTCAGTCATTCCTAAGGGAATGAAGGTTATGGATGTGGCTTCGTATGTGTGTGTTTGGGCATTCATTTGCACGATACATTACATCATACATTGCATACATATACATTCATTTCGACATCCTAGGATCATCATCATCATATCATAGAGTACAGACAATTGCTTCAGCTCCAATGTCAAGGCTTCGGCAAATATGAAAAAAGCAGATTTATGCTTTGTTGTGTATGAAAAGAAGGGAAGGTGTTTTTCGCCTTTGGCTCAAAAGGGAAAAGTTTCGTCCACATCAAAGCAGTTCATACATGGATGGAAAGGTAAAATATATTACAAGGTATTGACAAATTTACACAGCATTGTTTGATTTCTAAATTACAATATTTTTTACAAGGATAATCCAAAATTTTCTCTAGGGCTCTTTTGCAGTAGATTCATCACTTCATCATTACTCATTAAGCTTCGGCTTACTGATCTTCGGCTTTGTCATCCTGTACATAACAAAGCGGTATAAGGAAAGTGCAAATTTCAAGGAGAAGGTAAAGCTGCAGGCATAAGTTTATTACTGGCTTGAGGTGGCTTCGAGCTTCGTCACCAGCCATGTTTCGCCCGCCCTTTGCCCAGATTTGAGTAACGAATCTGTTTCCGATGCTTCGGGCCAGGCCGGGGATGTCATCCAAGTCTGCTGGTGATAGGCTGAAGTTTGGTTTGTTTACAATGTTTCCATGTGTACAACCAGCCTTTATGAAAGCAACAGTTGTACCTCGAGAAGCTAGCAGAGCACAAAAGTCACCATGTCCAGCTATAACTTCGTCGAGAGCATCAAATTCACCTTCAATATGATCAAATGTGCCCGGCAGGTCTTCAACCGAAGGTTTAAACTTTTCGGAATTGGCTCCAACTGAGTTGAAGACTTGCTTCAGCCATTGAATGCACCGGGTGCCGAAGCCTAAACATCTTTCTTGAAGATCTTTCAGTGATTTCTGTAGATTTGAACTTTTTTCAACTTCAGCTTCGAGTTTTGTTTCGAAATCTTTCTTCTCTTGCTCAAAGCTTTTTGACTTCATGGAAAGTTCACTGTTTAATCTGGCGATCTCGGCTTGAGCTTCTGCCGTGAACCTTCCATTGTTTGAAGCACGAAGTCTTTCTTTTCTAGGGCAGCTTCATGATCTTTAATCTTGTTCTCTAAGCCCTCAATTATAACTTCGTTTTTCTTGTCCTCGAGGTCTTGTTGCATCCTCAAGGTTTTGCTTAGTAGTAGGCTCTAACAAAATAACCTTCATCAGAAAACATCTTCATATCAAAATAATAAAAAAGTTAAGGGAAGAATTTTACCTTAAAGTTAGAATAAAACAAGCTACCGGCGATATGCTGCCATCGGTATCTGCTGAGATCAGCTTCGAGCTTCAGGAAACCAACACTTTTCGATAAAGTGCTGACAACTTTTGCCCCAGTCCGGTCTCGAAGGCAACCTAAGCTCTCTTCGTCTATACCACCGAAGAGCAGCACCCATGGCTGGTACCTGCAAGATATAGCATAGTCCCTCAGCTCTTCTTTTTCAGCCTTCGACAACTCTTGCCCAATTATGTTTTGAAAGTTGAAATTTCTTTCTTTCGAAGCATCTTCGGCAAGCTCCTTCTCTTTTTCAGTCACTGCAGTCGGGGTTTCCTCAGCAGCTGCAGCAGTTTCTTCCTCAGCCATATTCAAAATCATTTCATCAATGTCAGTAAGTGTGTTTTCCAAATTTGTGGCTTCGGCTGCTGCAGCTTCGGAAGTAGAAGCTTCGGCAGGAGCAACTTCGGCTGCTGCTGTTTTCGGCGTTGAGACCGACGATGGTGTTTCTTCAATAGCCTCAATGATAGTAATAATCCTTCGCTTTTTTGGTTCAGCGGGCTTCTCGGCAACCGAAGGCTCCTTCTTCTTCTGTAAAAGCTTCATCAGTTCCGGTCTCAGCGGACTTAGCTTATTAGGTAGAGATTCGGTCATTACCTTTAAAATTTCTTCTGCGTCAGTGGCAGAAGGTGTTGAGGGAATTTCTTCTTCTAAATCAGCTTTTGGCTTCGGAGCTGTAGCTTTTCTTTTTTTCGGAACGGCCACCTTCGGCCTAGGGCTAGATTTTTTTTCTTTTTTGCTAAATTTTCATCTTCTTTTATCATTCTGGCAGCTTGTCTTTGCATAACACTGACAGCTTTTTTTCGTTTTGGCCCTTCGGCACCTTTGCTTAACCGTTCATAGTCTGGGTATTCAAATTTCAGAGCGTCCATTACTCGGTTCAGCCTTCGTTTCGGTCGGGTGCCGAAGGCTGCCATCATCAATTGATCTTCTTTCTTCGTATAATTGCACAAGATTTCATTGCACATAACTTCAATCGTATCCAACCATTCTTGGCAGGGTTCTTTGAAGTGTTTCTTGAACTTAAAATGATAGGGCAGTCGAACAAGTTCATTCTTGTTCTTCTCTCCTTTAAGCTTCGGCATACTCCATTCCTTTAACCTTGGGAATACTCTATTGGCTAAGTATTCCTGAACCAAATCCCTAGTACTGATATGCTCAGACACAACTCTAAATTCGCCCACAGCATCTGGGCATGATGACCTCGGCGTCATGCAGCACTGGGCCTAGTTAACCCGAAGGTTAGGTCCAGTGGGCTCTGAACTAGCGTCTCCTTTTTCTCATCAACCTTAACATAAAACCATTCAGTTTTCTAATCGGTTGGCCATTTGGTGCGGTAGCTAACCACTGGTGTCTTCATGTCTTTGCGGTAGGAAAAATTATAGCAGCCGAAATTCTCGTGCAGTCCATCTTCTCTAGCCTTCGTCTGATAGTGAAATTCGTGCACCCGGCAGAAGGCTTCGGCAAGCGACTCCACTCCTTGGCTTCGAAGAGCCCAGATAAAGACGATGAGCCTAACGGTAGTGTCGGGGACCATAACTAGGGGTACCCTCAAGGCTCCTAATCCTCAGCTGGTAACCCCCATCAGCATAAAGCTGCAAAGGCCTGATGGGTGCGATTAAGTCAGGGATCAGTCCATTCGAGGGACTCGATCACACCTTGCCCGAGCCTAGCCTCGGACAAGGGCAGTCGACCCCGGAGGATCTCCGCCTCGCCCAAGGCCCCCCTCCAGCGGCGAACATATTTCCGGCTCGCCCGAGGCCCTGTCTTCGCCAAGAAGCAGCCCTAACCAAATCGCCGCACCGACCGACCAAATCACAGGAGCATTTAATGCAAAGGTGGCCTAACACCTTTATCCTGACGAGCGCCCCTCAGCCGACAGAGCCGAGGTGACCGCCGTCACTTCACCGCTCCACTGACCGGTCTGACAGAAAGAAAGTGCCGCCTGCGCCACTCCGACTGCGGTGCCACTTGGCAGAGTGAGGATGACAGGCAGTCAGGCCCAGCCACGCGCACCATTGGAAGCTCCGCTCCGCCCGACCCAGGGCTCGGACTCGGGCTAAGCCCCGGAAGACGGCGAACTCCGCTCCGCCCGACCCAGGGCTCGGACTCGGGCTAAGCCCCGGAAGACGGCGAACTCCGCTCCGCCCGACCAGGGCTCGGACTCGGGCTAAGCCCCGGAAGACGGCGAACTCCGCTCCGCCCGACCCAGGGCTCGGACTCGGGCTAAGCCCCGGAAGACGGCGAACTCCGCTCCGCCCGACCCAGGGCTCGGACTCGGGCTAAGCCCCAGAAGACGGCGAACTCCGCTCCGCCCGACCCAGGGCTCGGACTCGGGCTAAGCCCCGGAAGACGGTGAACTCCGCTCCGCTCCGCCGGAAGACGGCGAACTCCGCTCCTCTCAAGATCGACGACGCGCCCGAGCCTGAGGCACCCTCGGCCCAGCCCGAGGTACCCTCGGCACAGTCCGAGGCACCCTCGGCTCGGCCCGAGGCACCCTCGGTTCGGCCCGAGGTACCCTCAGCCCCCGAGGGCGAGACGCTGCGCGTCGAGGGGGAGCAAAGCGGGGTCACGCCTGATCAAAACTGGCAGACCCCGTACCTGCAATATCTCCACCGAGGATAGCTACCCCTTGACCGAGCCATAGCTCGGTGGTTGGCGCGGCGCGCCAAGTCGTTCGTCTTGCTGGGAGAAAGGAAGGAGCTCTACCACCGCAGCCCTTCAGGCATCCTCCAGCGATGCATCTCCACCACCGAAGGTTAGGAACTCCTCCGAGAAATACACTCGGGGGCTTGCGGCCACCACGCAGCACCTCGAGCCCTTGTCGGAAATGCTTTCCGACAAGGTTTCTACTGGCCAACGGCGGTGGCCAACGCCACTAGAATTGTCCGCGCCTGCGAAGGGTGTCAGTTCTATGCAAGGCAGACCCACCTGCCCGCTCAGGCTCTGCAGACGATACCCATCACATGGCCTTTTGCTGTGAGGGGTCTGGACCTCGTCGGCCCCTTGCAGAAGGCACCCGGGGGCTACACGCACCTGTTGGTCGCCATCGACAAATTTTCCAAGTGGATCGAGGTCCGACCCCTGAACAGCATCAGGTCCGAGCAGGCGGTGGCGTTCTTCACCAACATCATCCATCGTTTCGAGGTCCCGAACTCCATCATCACCGACAACAGCACCCAGTTCACTGGTAGAAAGTTCCTGGACTTCTGTGAGGATCACCACATCCGGGTGGACTGGGCCGCCGTGGCTCACCCCATGACGAATGGGCAAGTAGAGCGTGCCAACGGCATGATTCTACAAGGACTCAAGCCTCGGATTTACAACGACCTCAACAAGTTCGGCAAGCGATGGATGAAGGAACTCCCCTCGGTGGTCTGGAGCCTGAGAACGACACCGAGCCGAGCCACGGGCTTCACGCCGTTCTTTCTGGTCTATGGGGCCGAGGCCATCTTGCCCACAGACCTGGAATACGGTTCCCCGAGGACGAGGGCCTATGCCGACCAAAGCAACCAAGCTAGTCGAGAAGACTCGCTGGACCAACTAGAAGAGGCTCGGGACAAGGCCTTACTACACTCAGCGCGGTACCAGCAGTCCATGCGACGCTACCACGCACGAGGGGTCCGGTCCCGAGACCTCCAGGCGGGCGACCTGGTGCTTCGGCTGCGACAAGACGCCCGAGGTCGACACAAGCTCACACCCCCCTGGGAGGGGCCGTTCGTCATCGCCAAAGTTCTGAAGCCCGGAACGTACAAGCTGGCCAACAGCCAAGGCGAGGTCTACAGCAACGCTTGGAACATCCAACAGCTACGTCGCTTCTACCCTTAAGATGTTTTCAAGTTGTTCATATACCTCGCTCCCACGCAAAATTTAGTCATCAAGGAAGGGTCAGCCTTGCCTCGGCAAAGCCCGACCCTCCCTCGGGGGCTAAAAGGGGGAACCCGGAACCCCCTCTGCGTCGAAATTTTCCTCGAAAAAAGATCTTTTCTGCCAGAATGCCTTTCGTGCTTTTTGACTACTTCGAAAGTGGATCCTGAAAACGACGAAGTACACGAAAGCAGCCAAGGCTGACCGAGCCGAGGGACTCCTAAGCCTCCGGGATACGGATACCTCACTCATCACCTTCTGCCATAAGTAACTCACGTTCGGATAAGTGATTCCGCGGACCGAACAAGTCTTCACATTCGGAAGCTCTTCTGCCGGAGCGATTCTTCGAGCCTTCTCGACTGCGTCGGTGACAGAACCCCATGGATGGGTAAGAGTGCGCGTAAGCGGCAAGGCCGACCGAGCCGAGGGATTCCTACGCCTCCGGGATATGGATACCTCACTCATCACCTTCCGTGAGAAGCAACTCTCGCTCGCACAAACAGTTCTGTTACCAACAAAAAAAGTCCAGATACTCGAAACAAGAGGAAAGGAGACGCGGCTTTACAATACGACGAGGGTGTGTTTCGGCCTCGGCGGCCGCAGAAAACACACGCTACAAGATAATCCGATCCTGTAGGCTCGGATCTTGACGGCTAAAGGGAGCAGCAGCCCCCTAGGCGTCGACAACACCTTCGGCGAGGTCCGACCTAGCCTCGGACGGCGACACGGTCCAAGGGTCACCGCTCTGAAGGACAACGTCATCACCAAGCCCGGGCCATCGCCGCCAGGGTCTTCCCCGAGAATCCGGCCCGAGCAGGCAGCTCGGCCGGTCACCCCGGGGCCTCGGCCAGCTGTCCCCCAAGGACATCAGCCCGGCCCGAGGCCTCGGCAGATCAATTCTGGCGTCGGCATCGCTAACGGACGACCCGGCCAGGCTTCGGCCGACCAGGCCTTCTTTTCGAGCCAACTCTGCCTCTGTTCGCGCTGACATCGCTACCGCTGGCCTCGGCTCATCGAAGAGCGGCCGAGGGGTTCCTCTAACTAAGCAAGGGAAGCCTCGGACAACAAGGCTGACCGAGCCGAGGCACTCCTACGCCTCCGGGATACGGATACCTCACTCGTCACCTTTACACGGGGCGACTCACGCTTGGTGAAGCGGTTCAGACAACCAACAGGCGAGTCTTAGTGCTCGAAAGTGAGGAAACAACACGGCTCCATGCCGAATTTACATACATGTTCAGGCCTCGACAGCCACAATGAACAAAAACACTGGCATTCGAAGTGCCATTACAAACGGAACTCCGGTTCCACCTCCGCAGGTACGAACAACCCCACGCAACTGGGGGGCCTGTGGAGCAACAGAAGACCGACGAACGGCTCGCCGTCGCCCGCCCCAGCAGCGGCGACGATGAAGACTTCTACTCCGGGGGGCCGAACAGCAGCAGCGATGACCTCAGGGCGGATGCTGCTGCCAGGAGGCCCCCGCCCGTGCCCAAACTCGTGAGGCAAGGACGGGCAGAAGGCCATAGAGTTGGAGGTCGGTCCGCGGGTGGCGCCGGCAAGCTCGTCGGTGGCGGAACCTCTTCCAGCTGCCGTGGCGGAAGGCGGCACCGGGAGCGGCTCCGAAGCCGCTCGGCTCAGAGAGCCGGGCATGCTGCAGCTGCCAGTGCCACAGACGACTCCCGCCCTTCCCCCCGGTCACTGAGGGAAGGAGCAGGCCACCGCACACGCGGGGGCCGACCCCAACTCGGCACACTCCCCTCCCCAGCCCTGGTGATGAAAATCCTTGAGGCTGAGGGAGGGGCAGAGGCCGCGGCCCGGTTCGCTCCCCCCCGCCATCGAACTGGAGGTCACCATCTTGGGTGACCGCCGGCGGAGGGGTGCAGCCGGGCTGCATGATGAAAATCCTTGAAGCCGAACGACGGCTAAAAGGTACCAACTCCCGCGGAGTTGCGTTCCTCCAACGATGAAGCGGAAAGACGGCAGATATCCCCCATCCGGGGGCTCGGAAGGTGGAAAGACACGATGCATGAGGGAGCGCGAAGACACGGTCGCCTTCCAAGAGGGTCACCCTCCTTTTAAAGGCGACTCTCCCTACTTGCGTCCCCAGCCGTCGTGGGTTGAGTCTTCTCCAACACGCTCCAAGGTCCTCCCCTACGGCGCGGGGGCTGGGTCCCACACGTCATGCAAGCCGGCCCAGAGCAGAAGAAGCCAAACCGCCGCGCGCGGTGCGTGCAACCGCCCAGCGGTTACAAGCGGCTCTCCACTTTTGCCCAGACCAGCGGGCGAAAGGGCGGGCAGCCATGCAGGCAGCATGCAACCGCGCCAAGTGGGCACGCTTCTCCGACTCCCAACACGCCTAGCATGGAGGCCCAGGCCCACGCGTCATGCAACCGGCGCGCCGAATGCTTCGTGCATGCAACTGCACCGCCACCTGCGCCACCACCGCGCCTCCTCGACTGCGGAACCAATACCGCGACTCGAGGCGACCCGGCGCACGACCCAGCGGCGCCAGCCTGGCGTGACGGTCAATGCGGCCAAAAATGGGCCAGCAGTAATGGTGGTGGCAGGCGGGCAGGAGCAGCGGTCACGTCGAGAACCAAGCTTATGTCCCATCCGGGGGCAGCTAGAGAACCCTCTCCCACGGCATGAAGACAACGCGCCCGTGTTCCGTTCCTCGAACGGCCCGCGCACGCGCAACGGCTGCCCGCGAACCACTCGCCCCGTCGCATTAACTCCGCGGCGGGACAGGTGGTGCCTCTAGCAGGAGAAGCGAGCGACGCTTCGCCTTCGCCATAATGACCGCGTCAAAAAAGGTACGTCGCGTCGTTCGATTTCGTATCCTCTTTCTTTTTTCCTCTTTCTCTCTCTTGCAACAGGGACCAGGAAAGAGGGATACCCCGAAAAGGATCCTTCCCCGTGAAGGAACCAGGTTCCGAGCCTTCCTACTGATCAGAGGTTCGAAGGCTGGCCCCTCGGAAGGGTTCAACAGCCGCCTCAGAGCACGTGGGCTCCACACCCACTACTGGTCAGAGGTTCGAAGGCCGGCCCCTTGGAAGGGTTCAACGGTCGCCTCAGGCTACTCGGGCTCCGCGCCCACTACTGATCAGAGGTTCAAAGGCTGGCCCCCGAAGGGTTCACAGCCGCCTTAGACACAGAGCGAGGGATCACCCGCCTGCAGCTCACCGGAGACACCATGTTCGGCGGCCACCGAGGGCAACATGGCGCTCTCCCCCCTCCTCCTTGCGGAAAGGCAACGCAGGGGCGTATGTAAAAAAGTCGAGTCTGTCCCTGATCGCCCTCTCGTCCTGTGGAGAGGCTCGGGGGCTGCTCTCGCAAACCCGGCTCCGGCCAAACCGTTGACAGCGTCAACATACTAGCCCGAGAACTTGGGACCCGACCGTACACCCGGGCTACAGCCAGCTCGCATGAGGGAACGACTAGACCAGCCGAAGCATTGCGCGAGGCATTAAGACCTCGGAGGAGTCAAACCACTCCTCCGAGGCCTCGGGGGCTACACCCGGCGGGTGCGCTCGCGTGCACCCGCCGGAACAAAACGCAACCGAGAAAGGCTGGTCCCCTTGCAAAAAAGTGCGACGAAAGCCTCCAAGCGAGTGCTAACACTCCCTTCGAGGCTCGGGGGCTACTGTCGGGGACCATAACTAGGGGTACCCTCAAGGCTCCTAATCCTCAGCTGGTAACCCCCATCAGCATAAAGCTGCAAAGGCCTGATGGGTGTGATTAAGTCAGGGATCAGTCCATTCAAGGGACTCGATCACACCTTGCCCGAGCCTAGCCTCGGAGAAGAGCAGCCGACCCCGGAGGATCTCCGCCTCGCCCGAGGCCCCCCTCCAGCGGCGAACATATTTCCGGCTCGCCCGAGGCCTTGTCTTCGCCAAGAAGCAGCCCTGACCAAATCGCCGCACCGACCGACCAAATCACAGGAGCATTTAATGCAAAGGTGGCCTGACACCTTTATCCTGACGAGCGCCCCTCAGCCGACAGAGCCGAGGTGACCGCCGTCACTTCACCGCTCCACTGACCGGTCTGACAGAAAGACAGCGCCGCCTACGCCGCTCCGACTGCGGTGCCACTTGGCAGAGTGAGGCTGACAAGCAGTCAGGCCCAGCCGCGCGCACCATAGGAAGCTCCGCTCCGCCCGACCCAGGGCTCGAACTCGGGCTAAGCCCCAGAAGACGGCGAACTCCTCTCCGCCTGACCCAGGGCTCGGACTCGGGCTAAGCCCCGGAAGACGGCGAACTCCGCTCCGCCCGACCTAGGGCTCGGACTCGGGCTAAGCCCCGGAAGACGGCGAACTCCGCTCCGCCCGACCCAGGGCTCGGACTTGGGCTAAGCCCCGGAAGACGGCGAACTCCGCTCCGCCCGACCCAGGGCTCGGACTCGGGCTAAGCCCCGGAAGACGGCGAACTCCGCTCCGCCCGAACCAGGGCTCGGACTTGGGCTAAGCTCCGAAAGACAGCGAACTCCGCTCCGCCCGACCCAGGGCACGGACTCGGGCTAAGCCCCGAAAGACGGCGAACTCCGCTCCGCCCGACCCCAGGACTCAAATTCCGCCCTGGCCTCAGCCAACGGCCTCCGCCTCACCCGACCTAGGGGCTCGGACTCGACCTCGGCCACGGAAGACGGACTCGACCTCGACCTCGGAGGAGCCTCCACATCGCCCCAACCTAGGGCACAGGCCGGCCACGTCAATAGGAGGCGCCATCATTACCCTACTCCGAGCTGACTCAGGCTACGGGGAACAAGACCGGCGTCCCATCTGGCTCGCTCCGCCAGATAGGCAATGATGGCACCCCGCACGCTCCCTGACGATGGCGGCTCTCGGCCCCCTTACGGAAGCAAGAGGACTTCAGCAAGGACTCGACGGCCCCGACAGCTGTCCCTCCGCCAGGCTCCAGCGCTCCTCCGACGGCCACGGCATCACACAAACCGGGCGCCAAAATCTCTCCGGCCACCACGATGGCGTGTACTTAGGGCGCTAGCTCTCCTCTGCTAGACACGTAGCACTCTGCTACACCCCCCATTCTACACCTGGATCCCCTCCTTACGCCTATAAAAGGAAGGACTAGGGCCCTCTTAGAGAGGGTTGGCCGCGCGGGGACGAGGACGAGACAGGCGCTCGCGTGAGGCCACTGGCTCCCTCCCCCGTGTGGACGCTTGTAACCCCCTACTGCAAGCGCACCCGACCTGGGCGCGGGATGAACACGAAGGCCGCGGGATTTCCACCTCTCTCTCGCCCATCTCCGGCCACCTCACTTTCCCCCCTTCGCGCTCGGCCTCGCATCGACCCATCTGGGCTGGGGCACGCGGCGACATTTCACTCGTCGGCTTAGGGACCCCCGGTCTCGAAACGCCGACAGGTAGCGTTAGGAGTCAGCTGATGAAGATAAATTTTGAAATTTTCCAAAACATCCGCAATCATTCCATGCAGAGGAAACCTCAGTCTTGCTTTAAAGAAACTTCTGAAAACTACCACCTCATCATTTTCTGGCTTCGGAGTGATTTCTTCTTCGCCAAAACGAATCAGCTTCTTCTCAGCATCCCCGAAGTAGCCTAGCTTTGTCATCATGGGCATATCGGCCTCAGAGACAGTAGACTTTCCAAATTCTAGGTGGCTAGGTTTAGATGGCATGACGGAATAATCTATCTCTTCTTCATCAGCCTCACCTTCTCCAATGTCAGCCTGCTCGGTTTTGGCAGCAGGTGCAGCTTCGTCAGAAGCACCCTCTGGCACAACCAGGCCTGATTGTCTCATTACTTCGGAGATTGGGGCAGTCTCGGCAGCTTTGGCCTCCTCCCCGTCGCGTGTGACTCTAGCAGTTGAACGCACCCTGGCCATTTGATGCTAAATTCCTTGCGGTTTTGACGAAGTTGATTACTTTTTGATTTTGCCGAAGCTCCCTCTTATGACGAAGCTAAAAAAACAAGACGATGCTCTAATTGAGAATACGAAGAATAAGCTTCGGCTATGGTCAAATTTTTCAGTAGCACAACAGTACGATAGTAATGAATGTTGTGGTAACTTCACACCTACCCGTCTGTTTATATAGTGCTGCAGGTGGGAAGCTGAATCGTCAAGCCACCTGCACCCGCCGAACAGTCGCTCGCATTCACTGAACGGTGGACCGTAGGGCACGAGAAGGAGAATTACCAGATCGTGTGTACCCGTCCTATGGTGGGACCACCTCGCACTCGGAATATTTAAATCGTTTCTCGACAACGAGCTTAGGGAAGGTGTTTTTCGGACCTTTGGCATTCCAAAGCCTAAAAGAATTTTTCACGGGTCGAGCTCGTTACGAAAAACGATCTGGCATCGTGAAGGGCTACTGTTGGGGGTCTGCTTCGTCGCCGAAGGTCCTGTGAGAAGAAACACCTTCGGAAGGCCAGAACAGGAATAATGCCGAAGCTACCAATCAGGGAGCTTCGTAGCGTATTTCTAGATGCACTGACTTAAAGATGAAATGACCAATCGGCCATGATAACCTGTGTTATGATTGTAATCATTTGTAGAGGACATGAATGTAAATTCACACAGGCTGCGCCCTGTGCCTATAAATAGGTGAACAGTACCCCCGTATTGTTCACGCTTTCGCATCTTACTTCTACCTTTGCCCTCCATCAAGCTCAAGGTACAAATGTAATTTGATATTGCTTTCATGTACTCATGATTATTTAATAGTAGATGTTTATATTATGATATCATATAATTGTTTATGTTGTTTTCCTATGTTTCATAAGCTTCATCCTCTGTTTATACATGTCATATTTATGAAGGTATGTCCTTCATAACCTTCGTCTGAAGATCATTATATCCTAAGGGAAATAATGCTTTGAAGGACAAAGGACATTAACATTTAACATTTTGTGTTGCCTTGTTCTTAACTCATAGCATTTGATAACAAGTCCCCAACAAGGATCAAGCTCAATACAATGAAGAAGAAGATCAAGAATATGAGTCACCTCAAGAGGAGGACAATGATCAAGGGGGAGATGACCATGACAAATACAAGGAAGATGAGCAAGAAATTCAGGGTCAAAGTCCGCCACACCCAAGAGTCCACCAAGCGATTCAAAGAGATCACCCCGTCAACTCCATTCTTGGTGATATTCATAAGGGGGTAACAACTCGATCTCGAGATGCTCATTTTTGTGAACATTACTCTTTTGTCTCCTCTGTTGAGCCATATAGGGTAGAGGATGCACTAAGAGATTCAGATTGGGTGTTGGCAATACAAGAGGAACTCAACAACTTCACGAGGAATGAGGTATGGCATTTAGTTCCACGTCCTAATCAAAATGTTGTAGGTACTAAGTGGGTATTCTGCAACAAACAAGACGAGCATGGTGTGGTGACAAGGAACAAAGCCCGACTTGTGGCCAAGGGATATTCACAAGTCGAAGGTTTGGACTTTGGCGAAACCTATGCACCCGTAGCTAGGCTACTCACCATGGCTTTAAGCTTTACCAAATGGACGTGAAAAGTGCCTTCCTCAATGGAAAAATCAAGGAAGAGGTCTTTGTTGAGCAACCTCCCGGCTTTCAAGATAGTGAGTACCATAACCATGTCTATAAACTCTCAAAGGCGCTTTATGGGCTCAAGCAAGCCCCAAAAGCATGGTATGAATGCCTGCGAGATTTTCTTATCACTAATGGCTTCAAAGTCAGTAAAGCCGATCCTACACTCTTTACTAAAACTATTGCAAAAGATTTGTTTGTATGCCAAATTTATGTTGATGATATCATATTTGGGTCTACTAACAAATCAACTTGCGAAGAGTTTAGTAGGATCATGATTCAAAAATTCGAGATGTCTATGATGGGGGAGTTGAAGTATTTCCTAGGATTTTAAGTCAAACAACTCCAAGAAGGCACCTTCATCAGCTAAACAAAGTACATTCAAGATATACTTACCAAGTTTGGAATGAAGGATGCCAAGCCCATCAAGACACCCATGGGAACTAATGGGCATCTCGACATCGACACAGGAGATAAGCCCGTAGATCAAAAGGTATATCGGTCGATATAGGACCTCTACTCTATTTATGTGCATCTCGACCAGATATTATGCTTTCCGTATGCATGTGTGCAAGGTTCCAAGCCGATCCTAAGGAAGTTCACCTTAGGACCGTGAAAAGAATCATGAGATATTTAGTTTACACTCCTAAGTTTGGACTTTGGTACCCCAAGGGATCCACCTTTGATTTAATAGGATATTCAAATGCTGATTGGGCAGCGTGTAAAATTGATAGGAAGAGCACATCAGGGACTTGTCAATTTCTAGGAAGATCCCTGGTGTCTTGGGCTTCAAAGAAACAAAACTCAGTAGCTCTTTCTACCGCAGAAATCGAGTATATTGCCGCAGGTCATTGTTGTGCGCAATTACTTTGGATGAGGCAAACCCTCAGGGACTATGGCTACAAATTGAGCAAAGTCCCTCTCCTATGTGATAATGAGAGTGCAATCCGCATGGCGGATAATCCCGTTGAACACAGCCGCACTAAGCACATAGACATTCGGTATCACTTTTTGAGGGCTCACCAACAAAGGGGGGATATCAAGATAGCTTATGTTAGCACCAAAGAACAATTAGCCGATATATTTACCAAGCCATTAGATGAGAAAACTTTTAGCAAACTTAGGAATGAGCTAAATATACTTGATTCTCGAAACTTTGATTGAAACATTGCACACATAGCTCATTTATATACGTTTGATCATATCTCTTTTATGTCTACAACTAATGTGTTTTCAAGTGTATTTCTATGCTAAGTCGTAGATTGAAAGGGAAATGGAGTACTCGACGAAGACAAGGCTTCCACTCCACTCTACCGGTATCTTTTATCCTTCGTCGTTACTCCGCACTCCAAATTGGTATAATCCTTCACTCTTATTTATTTGTACCAATGGGGAGAAAGTTTAAAAGGGCTCACAAAGTCTCCGTTTTTGGCGATTAATGCCAAAGGGGGAGAAAGTATTAGCCCAAAGCAAAAGGACCGCACCACCACCCTTCGAAAATTTTTAAATTGGTATATTTCAAATTAGTATGTTGATTTTCAATTGGTATGTTTTCAAAACTAGCATCTAAATATATTTCCAATTGATATCTATTAAAACCCTCTTGAAAGCTAAGAGTAGAATTTCATTCAGGGGGAGTTTTGTTTAGTCAAAGGAAAAGCATTTGAAACAGGGGGAGAAAATTTCAAATCTTGAAAATGCTTCTCACAACCTTATTCATATACCTTTGACTATATGCAAAAAGTTTTTGAAAATACTTTCCAAAAGAATTTGCAAAAACAAAACAAGTGTTGCAAGCGTGGTCTAAAATGTTAAATAAAAGAAAGCAACCATGCATATCTAGTAAAAGTAAAAATTGGTTTAATTCCTACTAACCTATGCACTTACTTTATGCAAACTAGTTCAATTTTGCACTTATATATTTGCTTTGGTTTGTGTTGGCATCAATCACCAAAAAGGGGGAGATTGAAAGGAAATAGGGTTTAACCTTTTCCTATAAATATTTTTGGTGGTTGAATGCCCTACACAAATAATTGGACTAACTAGTTTGCTCTAGATTGTATAATCTACAGGTGCATAAAGGTTCAACACAAACCAATAAAAGATCAAAGTTAGGGTTCAAAAGCAAAGGAGCAAAGAAACCCAAAGTGCCCTGGTCTGGCGCACCGGACTGTCCGGTGCACCAGGACCGTACAACTGTGAACTCGCCACCTTCGGGTTTCTAAGGCATTGCTCCGCTATAATTCACCCGACTGTCCGGTGCACCTAGTGGAGCAACGGCTACCAGCGCAACGGTCGACTGCAACGGACACCTGCGAACGCTACAGTGCGCGGATAGTGCGTGCAGAAGTCAGAGCAGCCGCCAGAGGCGCACCGGACAGTGAACGGTGCCTGTCCGGTGTGGCACCGGACTATCTGGTGCCACTAGAAGACAAAGCTCCAACGGTCGTCTGCGCCCGAACCCTAACGATTGGGTGACGTGGCTGGCGCACCGGACAGTGTCTGGTGGCGCACCGAACTGTCCGGTGCGCCCATCGACAGCAGCCACCCCCAACGGTTGTTTTGGTGGTTGAGGGCTATAAATACCCCCAACCACCTCCACTCCAACCATCCAAGCATTCAACACATTGCATTCAATACAAGAGCAATAGACTCCACTCCAAAGACACAATTCAAGTGATCGATCCACTCAAAGTTCTCGATTCAACTCTAGTGCATTAGAACTTGTGAAGGGATCATTTGTGTTTCTTTGTTGCTCTTGTTTGCTTGGCTTGGCTTTCTTTTCTTTCTCACTTCTTACTCTCAAGTGTTTTGTAAGCGAGGCAAGAGACACCAATTGTGTGGTGATCCTTGCGGGGTCTAAGTGACCCGTGAGATTAAGGAAGAAGCTTCACTCGATCTAAGTGACCGTTTGAGAGAGGGAAAGGGTTGAAAGAGGCCCGGTCTTTGTGACCTCCTCAACGAGGACTAGGTTCTTTAGAACCGACCCTCGGTAAAACAAATCACTGTGTCATCCGCTTTATTTTCTTGGTTGATTTGTTTTCCCTCTCTCCCAGACTCGGATTTTATTCTAACGCTAACTTCGGCTTGTAGTATGTTTAAAGTTGTAAATTTCAGTTTCCGCCTATCCATCCCCCCTCTAGGCGACTTTCAGCATCAATGTAAGAATCCCACCAATCAGCACCAGGACCAGTCAGACGACCAGAAGCATACAGAACCTTCTCCCGGTCGGAGCAATGTGCAATATTCAACATCTTCTCCACAGACTTCAGCCAATCATCAGCGTGTAGAGGATCTGGAGAGCTGGCGAACGTCGGTGGCTAGTGGCTCATGAACTCCCGGTGCTTGTCCCGGGGTGGAACTGGTGGTGGAGGTGGAGGCAGTGGCGCTTGCTGTTGTTGCACCCTTCGCTCCTAGCGCATCTCCTCCCTCTCTTGGCGCATCTCTTGGCATTCCTGCCGCATCTGCGCGTGCATATCCGCCATAGTATCGACCATCTGTTGCATTATCCTCATCTGGGCTGCAAGTGCTGGACCAGCTCCGACTGGTGGAGGATTTAGAGGATCCATCTCTGCTTGTTGTTGTTGTGGTTGTCTAAATATCCTCCGACTGTGTAGATTGGGGGGTAGATCAATTCCACCACCCTTCCTGGTATTGACCATCTGAGTTAGAAACATATGGTAAGAAAGGAATAATTGTAGACAAGGCAAGTAATTACGAGGTATGTTACTTTGGGGGATTTATTAGCTAAGTAGATTAGTCAGTTACCTACTAAAGCTAATACATTACTTTATGGTGGTACATGCTAAGATGCCCAACTATAATATTTCAATCAGTCAAAGAAGCAAATCAGGCATTTATCATTAGAACAATAAACCAACATATTTAATTAGAGGAAATAGTTTTAAATTTTGTCTTAGGTTTCCTATCTCTTAAAAGGTCATAAATGTAGGATTCCAAGGTGTGAAATCCATCTTGTCTTAGAGTAGAAAAGATAAGAGTAATCAGAGTATAACAGCAAAAGGTGAGACAGGATAAAGATAAGCGTAGATAGAATAAGAGTAAGGTAAGTACGTAATGGTTTTGTCCATTTCTATCTAGGTTTCGTCCTATAGTCAACATTTCCTCTGATACCACTTCTGTCACACCCGGATTTAAGGGATAAAGTCGGGTGCATCTCATATATGCGCCAAAGAAGACAACACATATAATAACAGAGTGTATAGAGATAAATGTCACAATATCATCAGAGTACTTATTACATAGCGAAAGTCTTACAAAATAACAGATAAATATAAAACGAACTAAAGTCCATCCTTAGCACCATAAAGTTGACTGGGAGATGACACCTAGATCAAGTCGAACTCCTCGTTGTGTGGCCCTTCTTGAACCACCTGTTCTTCTCCTGTGGGGAGTGTGAGACAGCAAGGGTGAGCTCACATATGTTCACCGCTTAACAAGTTGTGGGGAATAATGTGCATGAACTCACCAAAGGTGGGAGTTCATGTGATGTGCAAGGCTGATCAACAATAGTGGTTAAAGCTGAGCATTTCTTTTAATAAGTTGGTCAGATTTTATTAGCAGTTACTAAATGTAAGTAAATACCAAACCATAATAAGAATAGAACAAAATTAATAAATGATCTCATGCAATGCAAATGACAAATTGATTTTAAGTTCCATAATTTAATCATGTGAAAGTCCTGAGTTGCTCTTGACCGTGAGCTCGGCTAGTATACCAGTTTTACACTCTGCAGAGGTTGTACCCTGTACCCACAAGTCATGTTACCCATCTTCCACGGGGTTGTACGGGCCCCATACACCTCTACTAAGGAAGCGAGGCAGGGTAACACTACGAGGCCTTTACAAAGTTCCACTAGCTTCTGAAAACCTGCTACAGTTTCTGGGAAGGGCAATGCAGGAATCCCTCGTCCGACCGCCATCGCAGCAAAATCAACCCGAGAACCTCCATACACGCCTACTCCCCTACTGCCCTTGCCCCTTTCGGGTAAGGTAGTCTTCCACTAGCTTTCCTAATTAGTCAGCCAAGGGCGTCCCATTCCACCCTTGTGGTGGCACGTGTTTCTCAAGTTAAGCTCCATGTTCCTATTAAAGATAATGATCTTGACATGAACATAAATAAAATAACAGAATAATTGGAACATGGATATAATAAAATATTAACCCAAAACCATATAAAGCAATAGCAAACTACCCAAATGATTCACGGGTAAACAAGGTAAAAGATATTCAGACTTGGGTGACCTATTGGGTCCCATCAAAATTAAACCTATGCATGAATTAGTGATATTAAAGAACATTATTGGGTACAAAGTGGTCAAGGGCACAAGTTGCCTTCAATGAGCTCCTGCTCAGCAACTTCTATATCTGCTGAACACCGGGATCCTCAGCCACTGGCTCTTCTACTCGCCACAATACAAACAAGCATAGTATAAAGGAGAAATTAACATCAAACTAAACATGTAAACAAAATACACATTGATAATCTACATATTAAAATAAGATCACATGAACATGAATCATTACTTTTGGAGTTACATATTTTAAGTTCTGAATTTCCAAAGGTTTTATGTGCTTGGTATAAGATTAATTAAGAAATCAATTTTATTATTGTTTTCATGTCAAAACAGAGACACTAGGTGATAAACAATAATAGTACAAAACTATAGAAACTAGAATGGATCAATTTGGATTTAATATGAATTTTCTAGGAATTTTACAAGTTTCTGCAATTAATTTCATACTAAAAATCAATTTCCTTAATCATTTATTCACTTTTACTGGCTTCTGGACTGCACATATAATAAACAGAAATGCAGGGACCCTAGCGCAAGAAATACCAGACTCAGGCTACAGTCCTAGTGGACTACGGGTTGTTTCCTACAAACCCTAGGGGTTCTTTAACAAGATTAACACGGCTGAAAGGTAAGCACGGATCTCGATCGTCCGATCAAAAATGGACAGCCACAATTAGATCCATCGTCGCCTGAACCGGTACGCGACGCCGACCACAGGATACTGAATCTACGGCGCAGATTATACTTTTACCCAGAGTCATCCGATCCATCTGATCGGATCTAAACGAACCCAATTCACCACGCCCTAATCGTTAAGCTCGGTTTGATCTCGGCCATTGATTACCAACTCGACGGTCGCTGCTACCTTTGCCCAACCAAAACTGCTTACGGCGGCGCCGCGCCCCACCACGGCGGAGGTCATGGCCGGAATGATCGTTCCGGTGGCTACGATTCTATACCTCGGACTAAAGGGGTGCTACGCAAAGAGTAGACAAAGGCAAGGGCTCGTGGCGAGTTCATACCAGTGATTGAGAGGGGAGCAAGGCAAGGCCACGACGCAGGCGGCTTCCCGAACTTCGGCGAGCAATTCCCGAGACCCCAAGGGTTCTCAACTCGAATTGAGGGTTCTTGCAGCTACACTGGTTTCCAGCGAACGCCCCGGACCATGCACGCAGACCAGAACCCAAGCACGGACGGAAATCACCGGCGGCGGCCAGCACCTTTCTCTCCCTCACGGAACGACGGGCGATCGGGACAATGACGACAACACGCACGAGGGGCTGGAGGAGGGGAAGTCGTGGGTGATCTCCACCTTTATCGTCTGAGTCCACGGAGGGGAAACGTGGCCTGCACGCGCGAAGAAAGGGGAGGATCCGCGCATGGCGCGCGTTTCGTTGACGCGGCGGGGGGGGGGGGGGGGATGACATGTGGGGTCGGCTTGACAGTCACCTAAGTGACGCGCCTGAGTCCTAGTGCGGCTGACGGGAGGGCCCCGCGTAGCAGAGGGAGGTAGCGCGCGGTGGAGAATTGGGCCGCACAGAGGGAAGCGGGGTTAGTGGGCCGAATTGAGGGAAGCCGGCCCGAGCAAGCTTTTTCTCCTTTTCTTTTGTATCTTCTTTTCTTTTTATTTTAAATTCTCAAATTCATAATTTTAAATCCCATTCAAATTCAAACTTCTTGGTAGATTTGTTTTCTCATTAAATATTCATCTTAGACATTGTATGGTGAATTTATCTATTTTAATATTTATTTTGTTAAATCTAGTGACTTGTTTTCTCCAAATTTCTAGGATTCCAAATTTAGGTTAAATGCCCATCTCAACTTTAGTATATTTCTTTTGTCATTATCTTCAAGAGTGAATGCACAAACAAATAACCACATCATGATGCACAAATTATTTTTAGGTGTCATTAGTTAATTAATGACTTTCGAAGTATTTGTTCACATGTTATAATAAATGGAGGCAACCACATATATGTAAATCAACTATATCCTCTTTTACACTTTTTGGGTATTACAAAATGGTTCAGATCAAAGTCGCTCGACATATCATATCTATCTTGTCTTAGTTGAAGTTAGAATGTTTGAATCATTAGCATTCCAGATTGTTGCAAACATTCACCAGATTCTTTTTTCACTCTTGTGGACCACTATTGAGGGAATCTGGAAAGGTGCTCACATGAGAGATCATCGTGTGCCTGATGGACACGGCGACGATGGAGGCATCCTGAGGCAAGGCACCGGCGGGCGGCTTGTGTGCGTGCACGTGGCCCACGCGCTCGACGGCGGCGGCGCCCTCCTCGTCCGTGGGCACGCACGACCCTAGCCTCCATCGACGGGGCGCGCCTTGCGGAAGTGCACGCACTGGTAGTAAGCCGCGGCGGTGGATTCAACCATCATGGTGGCCATGGCGGAGCACATGGCCACGAGGTCCACGTAGGGGAAACCGATGGCCCTGGCGCTGTTGCCATAGGCTCGCACGAGAGCGTCGAAGGGTGCGGGCAGGATGTGTACCAAGTCGGTGGTGAGGATGACCCCCGCGGAGAACGCCTTGACGGCAAAGAAGACGTCCCCATTGGTGTGCGGCGCCGATGCGGAGAGGCCCAGCAGCGGGACCAGCACCCCCGCCGTGCCCGACGCCAAGATGCACGCCACCGCCACGAGCTTCAGCCGCTGCGCCTCGCGCGCATCCTCCTCCCTGATCTCCATTGCCGCCAATGAGATGCTCCACCTCCTCACCAAGAAGCGCCCCACCGACTTCCCATCGCCCACGGTGCCCGACATGGTACCTCTACCTAGTACTGCAGCACCCAGGCGTTGTTGGTTGGTAAAACCCCTCCCTTTTATGCAAGAACTCGGGGAGATTGTCGGCTATCTATCGGGGGCGAGGGAGTGAGACGAGGGAGGACAGCGGGTATCCGGAAGGGGGCGACAATATCATGGGGAGGGAGCGGTGTGGGGGGAGGACGGCGGGCTCAGGGGAGCTGCACGAAATGGAGGGGGCGCCCGGGTAGGGGCATCTATTGCAGCGGGGGAGGGGGCGGGCATTGCGTGGTGGGCGGGACAGGCAAAGCGAGGCAGGGGTAGGGGTGAGGGTATATGGTTGTGCTGTGGTCTACTCTATTAACTTAATAGATAGTAGATATTTTAGTTTAAAAACTAGCCGTTAAATATTCCATTATAGTTAGTTTTACCAAACTAGTATACTAAAAATGCATGTTGATTATTAAAGTAACCATATAATAATTAATATTTATTAGCTTGATATATTTAAATTTTATGGGTGGTCAATAAAAATTATACTAATTTTGTTGGATGGGGAAAAGCACAGAAGAATCTATGCTAGAGCGCTGCATTTGATAAGGCAGGCGCCGGGTCCCTGGCGACAAGGCACAGGTACGTGGAGGCGGGAGTGACTGAGAGCGGGAGAAAAGAATGAGAGGGAGAAAAGGCACGAATGACGGTGTAAAATGAATAATTTATGTTGATTGTCTGACAGCACCTGACAAAAAATATTAATTTTTATTGACTGTTTAAGGACTCACGAAAATTGGCTAATTTTTGTAGGCTTAGCTAAAAACGCATATAATTTATTTCGGCCTACAAAAGTCTCTGTTTTTATCCTTGTGTTAGCATCGGTTGATCGCAAAAATGGATACTAAAGGATATCTAGTTTGGACCAAAGTTTTTGGTTTACTCGTAACTACAGTCTTCTCTTCTTCTATATTATAATTGGAATAATTTATCTCTAAACAGGTGTTGAATTGAACCAATGTAAAGTTATATTATAGTTATGTCATGACATACAATAAACCATAGTATTATAAACTGTGGTTTTGAGAAAAAAAGAATTTCCAAACAGGCCCTATATCTTATTTTGGTACCGGTTCTAATTTAACTAGGACTACTATCAGAGTCTGGATTCTTTTTTCGGTAGTAATTTACTTTTTCTATGAGAAAGTTAGATGATCAGATGTGTACAAAATGCAACCATTGCACCAACGACTTTTAGTTTCTAGATGTTTTTTCTCCTTTTTGCGAGAATTTATTAGATTGTTACTTTGTGAAGGCGTCGAACGTGGAGGCTTAAGGAAGGGCTTCAATTCAAATCACTACAGTAAACGGAACAACGTCCGACGGCCCAAACGTCGGACATAAGATTTAAACCGTCGGACATAACTTATGTCCGACGGTAGTACCCTATCTCCGACGGCTTAAAGCCGTCGGAGATAATTCGTCGGAAATAACGTATGTCCGACGGGCCGCCGTCGGACATAAGCTATGTCCGACGGCTGCTTCTGCTCGTCGGAAATAATAAATCCCAACCGTTTTACCGGTCAGACTGTGGGCCCCACAGGCTTATGTCCGACGGCTGGTCGCTAGGCCGTCGGACATAACCATTCCTTATGTCCGACGGTATGTCCGACGGCTACTACTAGGCCGTCGGACATAACAAATTACAGAATTTACACAAAATTCTGTTTTTTAAAAAATCTGACATTTACAAAACAAAAACAGATTTCATGCACATATACACATTCACATTCACAATCACAAATATACACATTCTAATAAGTATTCACAATCACAAATATTCTCACATAAATATTAACATTCACAAATTTAACATCAACATATAGGTCCGACGGTTGTTGCAAACTGAAATTGTGTCTCACAAACAAGTGTTGCAAAGTGTTTCATAAATAAACATCACGACACATCAATCATATCCATCGTCTGGATGGTTCGAGTAGCCACCTCCTCCGGCTGGACTCTGCGTGTTGAAAAGGTTGTTCACCCACGAATGTGTTGTGTCGTCTTGACCAGACCCATCTCCAGGTGCGGCAACTGAAGCGGGTGGTGTCTGAAATCCCTATAACACAAGCATATGAAATAGTAACCACTCAGTTGTTCATTTAAACACATAAGACATTTATGAACATGTCACACACGCATATGTGTACATACCATAGGGAATTGTGACGGAGGCGGAGGTGGAGGCGCCAACATTGGCATCGGAAGTGTAAAGTCCGGAGGCGGCATCCCGTAGGTGGGCATCGGGACGCCCGCTTGTTGGGCTAGTTGCTACAAATTATATACAAGTCATTGTTGAGCAAATAAGATACACATCATGTGTTTTTCAAAATAAGCTACAAAATGTTACTTCAACTTACCGAGAGAAGAGCTTGATTTTGGGCCTGGAGGTTTGCATAATACTCGTCCCTCTTCTTCTGGTACTCGGCTTGTTGCCTCTGGTACTCAGATTGTTGCCTCTGGTACTCCAATTGTTCCCTCAAGACTGATTGATGGTAATCTGCCTGTTGACGCAACACTGCCATCTCTATGTCCTGGGCGGATGATCGTGAACGGGACGACTGTGAAGACGACGATGTGGACTGTCGTCCACGGCGTCTCAGCTCTCTGGAATCAATCGTAGAATCAAAAATACCCAACCTACAAGAGTGAACAATGCACTTAGTATAGTAACTCATGCCTCAGTTGAATCGCAAGCATATGATGACAATTTTGAAATCCAAATCAAATAATCTCACCGTCCGTGGGCTTGTCCTCCTCCGCTAGCATATGCTGCCTGAGGGTCGATTGGCTGGCTCCTCCAATCGTACTCCTGCCCATGGCGTTGAAGCATCTCCTGCCCATACGAAGCCTGGAGGCAAACAATATCAAATATAGGTGCATAACCCCTATGCCCTTGCAAACAATATCAAACACATAATAGATTATCAAAAACTCACTAGACGGTCGGTGGCCGTCTGAGTGCATAACACATCAGGATTCTGAGGATCAGAACCCCTATGCCCTTGCATATACACCTCCACATCCGTGGGCGTACGGCCGGATTTGACTTCCTGTACATAAAAGTTATAATGACACATTTCTATGTGATTCAAAGTTATGACAAACTGTGACTTACCATTCGCTTAGCCAAGCGCACATGACCATCACCGCCGTAGTTGTGGAACGACTCAGTTCCACGGTTTCCCCTGTTCCTTTCGGAAATGGCACGAAACTCAGGGGAAGCCCACCATCTACACAATGCCCGATAACCGTCTGATCGTGTGGCCATCCACGGCACCGACACCTACATGGAATTTTTTAAATAAAGCAAGCAACACAAGAAATTAAGTCCCCCATCTTTTCCCTCTCGACGAATCTGGTCACGTTCACAGCCAGAGATGCAATTTTGAGAATCAAATTCCCTGTTAGTACAAGGAAACAAACCTTTTAGTATCACAACAAAAATTCTTTCATGTTGAGAATCAAACAAACCTTTTACACTTACAGGAGAAACTGACTCATCTCTTCCATGTTGTTATACATGTAGAGTAAAGCAGTCTTCCATTCGTCGTTGGTGAAACTGTATGTTGTGCTGGGTCCTACAGTTTTGCCCCTCCATTGAAAAATTTCAATATCACTAATAGGGGGCTCGTCGACATGATACCGCAACGTATGGGCATTGACATTGTGTTCCTCTGCAAAGTATAGGCCCGTGAACGATGCTATCTCTTTGTATTTGAATTCTTCAGCGATGCACCCTTCAACTCGTCTCTTATTACCAACCATAACATTATTACGGGTGACAAATCATATAAACTGACCTTAATTCCGAGGGCATAATAATTACCGTCGGAAATTAAAAATTAAAATTATCTAAGCACCACTAATTAAATTTAGGCCCTCGGATATAATAAGATAAACTACAAAACAATATTAATATATACAAAATATTGATAATACATTAAATACATTAATATTAAATACCTTACGGCGGGCGAGCGGGGCGGGCGTCGACGGCGGGCTGGGCGTGGCGGCCGACGGCGGGCGTGGCGGGGCGGCGGGCGGCGGGGCGGCGGGCGTCGGGGCGGCGGGCCTCGACGGCGGCGGCGGCGAGCGTCGACGGCGGCGGCGGCGAGCGGGCAGAGACAGAGAGATGAGAGAAGCGAGCGCGCACGCGTGAAAATGAACCGCGCACCGGGCCGGTACCGTGTTAAAAAAGCTTATCTCCGACGGCTAGTTTCGAGGCCGTCGGATATAAGCTTATGTCCGACGGCTAGTTACGAGACCGTCGGATATAAGCTTATGTCCGACGGCCTAGTAACTAGCCGTCGGACATAAGTCTTTATGTCCGAGAGACCCTGTTGGCCGTCGGAGATAAGATAATATCCGACGGCCTCGTAGGAAGCCGTCGGAGATAGAGTGACCGTCGGAACTTTCTTCGTTTACTGTAGTGAATAGTAATAATAAAATTTCATGCAAGATCCACTCAAAGCTGTCTGTTCATCGAGGAGAAATGAATTTGTCTCTTCCATCGCCATGAAAACATGCATGGCGATGAGCAATTTACAGTTCACTGCTACGTACTGGCAGCTCTTGGAGTGCAAGGGGCCGGCACAAGGTCGGGTCGAGTCGGTGACTGCGTGCGGCCTCGCCGCGGAGGGTGGCGCATGGAGCACGCAACGGCCAAATTGAGACGCGCGCCCGCGCGGCAGGCATAGCCAGCACTGGGTGGCCTGGCCTCTCCCGATCAGCCGCGCGCACGTCGCATGGCCGGCTCTGGCTCGTAACGGGGGGCCAAGGGCCGCCGCGGTTTCCTGAGCTTGTGCTTTGCGTTGCGCGCCGCGCGGGAAACGCTACACAGCCGGCGGGCTGGCGCCTCCCCCGGATGCAGTCAAAGCTGCTACAGACAAGCAGGCCACAGAGCACGGCACCACCACGGATCTAAGGCCATATATACCCGAGAAATATCAAAAACGGTTCTCCAATTATAAAGATAACTAAGAAACTATATTATACAATAAAGTGTTTATAAATGTAGTCTATTAATAAATACAGAAATAAATGTGTTTGTACAATGTTGCTACTTGGTTTAAGAGCTAGACACGTCACTTCGCGGAGATACGGCTCCACGATTTTTTTGCAAATAACACCTCAAGAGTCTCTACATTAAACACCATTGTACATGCCTTAAGCGGCGGATCCAGTTCACTACCGGAATCCTGGCCTTTGCCGAGTGCCGGCCGGTTTGCCGAGTGCTTTTTATCGGGCACTCGGCAAAGCCGACTTTGCCGAGCGCCGCACTCGACAAAGTCCTACGCTCGGTAAAGATCTTATTTACCGAGTGCAGGACACTCGGCACAGCCAAGCACTCGGCAAAGACTGCTTTGCCGAGAGTCAAACACTCGGCAAAGATGGCTCTCGGCAAAGGGCCGTTAGCGACCGTCTACAGCTGACGGCCGTCAGTCTTTGCCGAGTGCCAAATATTGTGCACTCGGCAAAGGACACTTTGCCGAGTGTCTTATCTAGACACTCGGCAAAGTATATTTTTATTTTTTTATTTTGTCTACCAAACTTTTTATGGTATGTTCCTACACTATGTAGACCTATATTTATCATTTATGGACAATTATAATAGAGTTTTCAATAGCTAGTAGATTTAGTTTGTTTATTTGAATTTTTTCGGAAAATTTAGATTTGAACTGCAGGTCACTCGAAACTTAGAAAACTGTGCATGCAAAAATGATATTCATGTTACTTAGCGTAAGTTACGACCGATTCCAGGAGCGGACCGAAAACTTCGAGCAACATGCTCACTAAACATGGCCGTGAACTTGCCATCCACATGTTTAAAAATTGTATAAAACACAAACAAAGTCAGAAAATCATGAAACTTGTCCACGTGTCATGATATCATATGTACAGGCTGTGATAAAAATTGAAAAAATTTCGAGAAAACTATGACGCGCTATGTGTACAAACCTAACAGATCCACATTGAAACTCTATGATTTCATGTGTAGTTCTCTTAGGTTTCTACACATAGTGTCTCACAACTTTGTCCAAACATTCTCAATTTTTTATCACAGCCTGTACATATGATATCATGACACGTGTACAAGTTTCATGATTTTCTGACTTTGTTTGTGTTTTATACAACTTTTAAATATGTGGATGACAAGTTCACGGGCCATGCTTAGTGAGCTTGTTGCTCGAAGTTTCCGATCCGCTCCTGAAATCGGTTGTCACCTATGCTAAGTAACACGAATATCATTTTTACATGCACAGTTTTCTAAGTTTCAAGTGACCTGCAGTTCAAATCTAAATTTTCCGAAAAATTTCAAATAAACGAACTAAATCTACTAGCTATTGAAAACACAGTTATAATTGTCCCAAAATGGTACATGTAGGTCTACATAGTGTAGGAACATACCACAAAAAGTTTGGAAACAAAATAAAAAAATAAAAATATATTTTGCCGAGTGTCCAAGCCTGGACACTCGGCAAAAAATGCTTTGCCGAGTGCCTACCGTGCGACACTCGGCAAAGGTTTTTTAAAAACCCTAAGTCTAGTCTTTGCCGAGTGCCACCAGACAGGCACTCGGCAAAGAAGCCTTTGCCGAGTGCTAGATCAAAGGAACTCGGCAAAGTATATTTGTTAATTTTAAAAAAATCTTTGCCGAGTGTCAGATCGCGGGCACTCAGCAAAGACGTTAATTATACAGACCAACAGCCTCTTCTTCTCCTTCCTTCACCTTTCACTCTCACTTTCACACCCGCCGCCGTCCGCCCACGCACCGTCGCCCACGCCCTCGCCCACGCGCCGCCGTCCGCCCACGCGCCGTCGTCCGCCCACGCGCCGCGCCGTCCGCGCCGCGCCGTCTGCCCGCTCGCCGCCGTCTGCGTCGCACACATCTTCGCGCTCCAGCAGCAGGTACGTATGTAGTAATACTATACTATACTAGCTAGCAGCTGCTAGGTTCATTCTAGTAGTATTGGATTCGATCCATCCATCCATCCATCCACGGATGCCTTATACTACGACCAGCTCGCAAAACTAGCTTGGCATGCATGCATGGATCGATCGGCCATGGATGCCTACTTAGCTAGTATATGCCAAGCCAAGCAATAGCAGCGCAAAAAGAAGCACGCCAAGCGCTAATCCGGGAGGCCAGCTGCCTGCGCCCGCCCGCCCCGGACCCCCGCGGTGATTGATATGCACCTCCCATCCGTCGCATCTATCCGGGCCGTCGATCTCGGATCCCTTCCTCCGTCGTCTCTACACGTCAAAACCTTCCAAGAAGTGGTAAAGAATAGCACCAGCACCAATCTGCTGATCGATGAGCCGGCCCTCCGTGAAAAGAATAGCCCCAGCGCCAATCTCTATCTACTACTAGTTGCACAGTAGCGCAGTACGTAGAAGATCCAAGCTTGTAGATATGATTGTGTGGCGATAGTAAAATAGTTTCTATATAATGTGATGGTGGATATGGATGTCGATTAAATGTGATTGTCGGCCATCGTGTCGTTGATATATGTGTGGATGTCAGCCATTGTGTTGTCAGTTTTATTTGCAGGTTTTGGAAACCTCCCCGTGCAGGGGAGGTGCTGCCGAAATTTTTTATTGATAGGCTTGTTTATTTTTTTGCAGAGGTCTTCCTAGCCGTTGCGGGTCTGCCTGCACCGCGTCGCGTCGCCACTGCACCAACCCGCCACAGCCCCGCTAGCCTAACTCCACTGTCACCCTAGGTATAACCTCAATTTCCGCATCATGGTCGTAGATCACGTAGCCCAGTTAGTCGTCTCCCGTTTGAAAGAGATACGGTGTAGATCTGCAGATCTTTGCATATCTACAAATGTATCTGTTTCGAATTGTCCACGTTTTTTGGACAGCCCGCGATTGCGTAGATAGTGTTAGTTTCCATGCTCTACTCCGGTCCGAGACAGAGTTTTGGTGTCACCTCCCTGTTGTTCTCCGGACAGTACACTCTCCCTGACAGGACGTGTATCCGGAGAACAGCGGGGAGGTGCTGCCGAAATTCTATCTCGGATCGGAGTAGAGCATGGAAACTAACTCCATCTACGCAACCGCGGGTGGGATTAGGACCTATCCTCACCTATTAGAAGGTAGGAACGTAGTGTACATGCATTACATGTCTATATTAAACTATACTCTGTTATATATGTTAGAGGATGGAGGACCGTGAGTGGATGTACACGGGCCGCGTTCGACGTAATGATGTCACCCCTGAATGGATTAGGAAGACCGATGCTTTCGTGGAACGAGCATTTGGCGAAACTGCTAAAGGAGCTAGTCTAGTCCCTTGTCCATGCAGCAAATGTGCCAACAGGAAAAGGAAAACAAAGAAAGCCATGGTAGAACATATTTGGAAGAATGGATTTATGCCGGACTATACTCGGTGGATCTTCCATGGTGAAGCGCATCGCACGAGAGAGGAGGTGGTGAGACGACGCGTCGAGGATTACGATGCTGATGCCGGGGTAGCGGACATGTTGAACGACTATCACGAGGCACAGTTCGCCGAAGGACGTATGGAGGACGAGCCAGAGGCGACTGCAAAGGCATTCTACGACATGTTTGACGCGGCACAAAAACCCCTTCACGGCAAGACAAAGGTTTCTCAACTGGATGCCATTGGGCGTATAATGGCGTTCAAGTCGCAGTATAGCATGAGTCGAGACGCCTTCGATTGTTTGTTGACAGTTATTGGCAGCCTGCTTCCGAAGGATCACGTTCTGCCAAAGAGCATGTACGAGGCACAGAAACTCTTTCGTGCACTCAAGATGACGTATGAGCAGATACATGCTTGTCCGAAGGGCTACGTCCTATTTAGTAAAGAACACACTGAGGCAAAGTACTGTCCGAAGTGTAAATCTTCTAGGTTCATGGAGGTAGACTTTGGTGATGGACAGAAGAGGCAGGTCGACATCCCCGTGACAATCCTACGCCACCTTCCGTTCATACCGAGGATCCAGCGTCTATACATGACAGAGGAATCCGCGAAACAGATGACATGGCACAAAAAGGCAAACGATACAATCCTGACAAGATGGTTCACACATCCGATGGTGAAGCATGGACCCACTTTGATGCCATTCACCATGAGAAAGCCAAAGAGGCACGTAATGTTCGTGTTGCGCTGGCCAGAAATGGTTTCAATCCCTATGGAATGACCGCTGCCCCATACACATGTTGGCCCATGTTCGTTATCCCCATCAATCTCCCCCCCGGCGTATGCTTTCAAAGACAGAACATATTCGTGTCGTTGATAATTCCTGGACACCCGGGGAATAAAATGGGCGTGTACATGGAGCCTTTGATTGATGAATTGGTCCGTGCTTGGGAGGAAGGGGTATGGACGTACGACCGAGCTACGAAGACAAACTTCAAAATGCATGTTTGGTACCAGTACTCCATGCATGACTTTCCGGCGTATGGGCTATTTTACGCCTGGTGTGTTCACGGTAAGTTCCCATGCCCAGTTTGCAAGGAAGCTCTTAGGTTCATTTGGTTGAAGAAGGGTGGCAAATATTCGTCATTCGATAAACATCGACAATTTCTCCCTCCTGACCATGCATTTCGACTAGACATCAAGAACTTTATGAAAGGTGTCGTGGTGACAGACCGCCCACCTGCAATGATGACTGGTGCCGAAGTTCGCCAACAGATAGATGGTCTCGTGGCCAACCCAGAAGGAGGTTTTGTGGGATATGGTGAGCAACATATGTGGACACATAAGTCGGGCTTGACTCGGCTCCCCTATTATGATGACCTGCTCCTTCCACACAACATTGACGTGATGCACACTGAAAAGAATGTCGCCGAGGCACTTTGGGCAACAATTATGGACATTCCTGATAAGTCAAAGGATAACGTAAAGGCAAGAGTGGATCTGGCAGAGTTATGTGATAGACCAAACCAAGAGATGAAGCCGCCTAGTGGTGGAAAGACATGGAGAAGGCCTAAGGCCGATTTCATCCTGAGCAGGGCCCAGAGGAAGGAAGTACTACAGTGGATCAAGATGTTAATGTTCCCTGATGGGTATGCAGCTAACCTTAGTAGGGGGGTGAACTTATCTACTCTGCGAGTCTTAGGGATGAAGAGTCATGACTTCCACATATGGATTGAACGAATTCTTCCGGCGATGGTTCGAGGCTATGTCCCTGAGCATGTCTGGCTAGTGCTTGCAGAGTTGAGCTATTTCTTCCGCCAGCTTTGTGCAAAAGAGTTAGCTCGGACCATGATTGCAGACTTGGAAAGGATGGCACCTATGTTACTATGTAAGCTGGAGAAGATCTTTCCACCCGGCTTCTTCAATCTGATGCAGCATTTGATTCTTCATCTCCCGTATGAGGCACGAATGGGGGGGGGCCGTGCAGGGACGTTGGTGCTATCCAATCGAGAGATGTCTAAAGACTATCCGAAAGAAATGTAGAAATAAATGCAAAATCGAGGCTTCCATTGCAGAGGCATACATACTGGAGGAGGTGTCAAACTTCACAACAACTTACTATGGTGATAAACTGCCGAGCGTGCATAATCCACCCCCTCGTTACAATGATGGCGACAATGAATCGAACCTCAGCATTTTTCGAGGGCAACTCGGAAGCGCGAGTGGTTCGACCACCAAGACCCTGAGACATGAAGAGTGGCGCCATATCATGCTATATGTATTGACCAACCTTGAAGAGGTGACGCCATACATGGAGCAATTTCTTCATGAATTCTGGCGTCGATCAAGGGAACCAACTCCACAGGAATATGATACCCTTCTTGGAAAGGGTGCGGGAAATGGATTGCCCGATTTCATTTTCTGGTTTAAACGTAAGGTACGTGCTTAGTTTGTCATTTGAAGTTGCTCTTACGTGCGAATAATATAACAATCTAGCTTGTTTGAACTTGCAGGGCCAAAGAGAGTCGTCTATGAGTGCCGAGTTGAGACAAGTAGCCAATGGCTTTGCCTATAGGGTCAGGAAATTTTCTGGGTATGACGTCAATGGATACCGTTTTCGCACAACAAGCTACGACCAAAGTTGGCCCAATCGAAAAACCACGTGTTCTGGAGTCTTTACGCCCGGGCTTGACGAGGTCGAGTATTATGGAAGAATTGAAGAAATATATGAACTCAATTTTTATGGTTCCAAACCTCTTACTCCAGTGATATTCAAATGTCATTGGTTTGACCCTGAAGTTACGAGACGGACACATTCTAATCTTGGGCTAGCCGAAATTCGACAGGATTCCACCTTACCAGGAGACGATGTCTATATTGTGACCCAACAAGCCACACAAGTGTATTATCTTCCATATGCGTGCCAAACGAAACAACATCTTAAGGGTTGGGATGTTGTGTATAAGGTATCACCGCACGGTAAATTACCTGTTCCAAACGATGAAGATTATAACTTAGACCCGGACACATATGACGGAGAGTTCTTCCAAGAAGATGGGCTCGAAGGGCGATTTGACATAGACTTAACCGAAGGGATCGGAATGGAAGTAGATATTGAAATGGTTGTTGATGAGGAGGATGATGAGGTGCAAAATGAGAATGACTTAGAAATGCTTGAAGGCAATGCCAATGACGAAATTGCGCCTTCAAATGGTGTTGACTATGAAATGGTTGATAGTGATGATGACACTTATGATCCGGCTAACCCGGACACATATGAAATTATTTTTAATCGATGTAATGCTATATTTTATTTATTTTGCATATGTTTCTAAATACATATTTTTTATCTGTGCTTAATTGCTTACTCTTAATTGTAGGTTGTTGGACAAAGATGGTGGGCGGTGGGACGAGGACGAGGTGGGGGAGGGGGAGGGGGAGGAGGAGCACCCGTAGGACGGAGGAGGAGGCGCAGCAGGACGACGCCGTGCAACAACAGGTGGAGCAGCAAGCCGCTGTCGATGCGGCGCAGCAGGATGACGACGATACGGCGCAGCAGGACGACGACGACGACGCCGCTCAGCAGGACGTCTCAGGTTCTGGCTCCTCAGGTTCGAGGAGCATCTACCTGCGAGGTCCCGCGAGTCTCCCTCAACGACCCATACTTCGTGACAGACATCGCTGATACGACCCGATGGAGAGAGGTAGGTAACTTTAGATGTTGTTGCTGCTTTTTCATATTATATGTTTAAATTAATAATAGAAACTAATACTTTATCTTAATCACTTGGACAGATCTTGGATGGTTTTGGAGACTGCAGGGGGTCACGGCCGCAACCCCAATGGCATCCTCGGCCTTCTATGCAGGGAACACTTCCCTGGACTTGTCGAGTACGCCGGAGTGACGAGCCCAGCATACACCTTCGACCACTACGCCGTCGCTCCCGATGCAGTAGATCGGGACGTTAGACAATTCAACAATAAGGCGGAGCGGGTGAAGCAAGAGATGTGGGTAAGTCTTCCTCGCACTATATTGTTTAATAAGTCGCATTTGTTGCATATTCTTGAAATAATGTATGGATACATCATCTTTGTATGTAGGATTTCTTCAGATGCGAGGCTGGATACGAGGCCAGGGCGGATGTGGTGGCTACCACGAGCTGTAAGATGCTCGTCGTGGACATGCACTACGAGGCGCGCATCCAGGCCATCGTCACTTACCACGGCTCCGTCCTTGGGGAGAAGGTGAGCAAGAAGGACGCCCGAACCATGTCGTTGACTCCGGACCAATACTTGCAGGTAAATACAAAACTTTATTATTGGTACTAAATATGCTTAATTTTATCTTCTGATATGCCGTGTACTTGTATTTTTTTAGATGATTCCTCATTGGTGCGCCGCGCATCCTGAGTGCTGGGAGCAGATAGTGCAGAGGTGGTGCTCGGCTGAGTGGGACGAGGCGCACAACGCTAGCCGGGAACGGCGTTTGATGATGCAAGGTCCCTCTCACCATCAAGGCAGCCGCAGCCTGGGCAAATACGCGGAAGCATGGGTACGCGCTCTTTTTTATTTAGGTATATAACTTTCGATTAGACATGATTTCTAACCATCTCGTTGGTTTTCTCGCAGTCGGCGGCACATGGTGGCGCGCCTTGCTCCACGTTCTCGGCATATACTATGGCCCACAAGGGGAAGGCGACGTCCGACGTCACCTACAACCCGGATGACGGGCCCGAGGCGTACACCAACCCCGCCGTCCACAGCCGCCTCAGTGAGTACACCACCATGGCCAAGGAGGTCCATGGGCCAGATTACAATACAAGGACCGAGGACATCGACGGAGATGTCCTCATGAGGGTCGGAGGAGGCAAGAGGCATGAGTGGTACTGGATTGCCGACGGGACAATCGACTCGTCCTCCACTCCCACTCTCTCTCATGTGCGAGCAAGGAGCACGAGCGCGAGCCCAGCCATACGACCTCGGCAGGACAGCTCACAGCATCGTATCCAGCAACTCCAGGTTATTCCTTATCTATTCATCGTTCATTGATTATTATATATCTTCTCTTTGCATTATCGTAACATTAGGGCGAAATATTACAGACTCAGCTAGATGATGAGAGGAGGCAACGTGAGGAGCTGGAGAAGAGGATGGCGGAGATGTTCGCGTACATGCAGAGCCTTGGCGCCGCACAGGGTCATGCTCCACCACGTCCGTTGTTCCCTACATCTGACCCTGTTGAGTTCACTACTCCTGTGATTATCAAAATTTTAGTACTGCATGATATATATTCATATGTTCTCACACATGCAATCTCTTCTCTGTGCAGGGTCAATCGGCGGCGTCGAACAACCCTCACGCTTCGTCCAGCCCTTCGCCGAACCAGTCCAGATGCCCACCTCGTTGATGATCTGTTTTGTGATGATCCAGACTTATATTTGTGAGTGTTGGTGATGTTAGTTATACTTGGTCTTGTGAGATACTTAGTGAGACTTATGTGATGTGAAACCTGATTGATGTGGTGATATTTGTGATATATATGGTGTTGACGATAAATGTGTTGATTCTGTGATGCGATTGATATATAATGTGATGTGAATGATATATATCTTTTGCTTGTTTGGATGGAACAGCAAAAACAAATAAAAACAGGGACTTCCTGGTCACTTTGCCGAGTGTAACACTCGGCAAAGGGTAGCTTTGCCGAGTGCTATGACCATGGCACTCGGCAAAGAAGGAAACCTGGGAACCGGTAAAGCCATCTTTGCCAAGTGCTGACCATGGCACTCGGCAAAGAAGGAAACCTGGGAACCGGTAAAGCCATCTTTGCCGAGTGCTGTGGTCAAGGCACTCGGCAAAGGGACTGGCAAAGGGGCCCACTGGAGTACTCTTTGCCGAGTGCCAGTCCACTAGACACTTGGCAAAAAAGCCTCCTTTGCCGAGTGCCTACGAGAGCTCTCAGCACAGGGACTGGCGGTGGGGCCCACTGGAGCCGTCTTTGCCGAGGGCCGTGATAGCAGACACTCGGCAAAATTGGCCTCTTTGCCGAGTGCCAAAGAAGACACTCCGCAAAGGATCCGTCACCGTCACTTGGCGCCGTGACGGTGACTTTTCTTTGCCGAGTGCCCGACAAAAAGTACTCGGCAAAGAGGCCGTTGCCGATGTACAGTTCGCCGAGCGTTCTTTGTCGAGTGTTGCACTCGGCAAAGGCTTTGCCGAGTGTAAAATAGCCTTTGCCGAGTGTCTGAGACACTCGACAAAGGAGCTGTATCCTGTAGTGGTTGTACGTGTGTCGAGTGTTGTGGACGCACGCTACCACAAACGCGCCCGTGCGCATGCACATAGGTATGGATGTACATGATCGGGCCGAACTGGGTCTTGTACCTTATGTTCCAGGTATGATCCGTCATTTCTCTTTTTATATGCTAGGTTGGCCTAAAGAACTTGTCATAGCCAACAAGCTGATCTAGCTCACAACTTAATTTGTAGAACCCGTACCAACTATGGTGTTTCGTAGCAGCTTATCAATTTAGATGCTTCTTAGAACGAAGTAAAAGTAGACAATGAGCCAACTTCTCAGATAAGCAGCTTCTTCAACAAAAAGCAGTTGCTCTAACCCAGAATCAATGATATAGAAATAGGGGGAAAGAGGAATACAAGAGGTATAGAGGTGGTGATGATCACCTAGCGTGCTTGTCACCAATGACCTTACAGAGAGCTACGGAGGTGTTCGACGTAGTTGGTCCAAAGGAGCTTGACATTGATCCATAAAAGGTCGGTGCATGCGCTCGCTCATAAGGAGTTAGGCAATGGATTTGAAGAAGATCTAGAGTAGGCCACCGTGCTTGCCTCCAAAGAGCTTTACCACTACACCAAAATAGTAAACTTCCTAGAGCCTAAACCCTAGAAAGTTAGCCCTAAACTCTAGGAAGTTAGCAAAACTCTTGGAAGTTAAGCCATCCCGTTGGAAGTTTGGCTCTCGGAAATTTTTTGTCGAAAGTTAGCTTAACTTTCTAGAGCCCTCTAGGAAGTTAGCTAACTTGCTACAGCCAATGAAGCCTATCGGAAGTTAGTAGGTTCTCGGAAGTTAGTAGCTTCACGCCGTCAGCTGACTAACTTTCTACGACTAACCTTCTACGGCTGACTGCAGCCCCTAGGAAGTTAGCTGGCTAACTTTCTACGGCTAACTGTAGCCCCTAGGAAGTTAGCTAGCTAACTTCCTACGGCTTAATAAGCCTCTAGGAAGTTAATTTGACCAGCATTACAAATGTTGTTTATATTTTACACCACATTCCACAACATAACAAATATATCAACAGCTATATAGCACAACATATTTTTATATAAAACATCTCACACATAATCACATAACAATATTTAAATCCATAGTCTCATCAATTACATCACAAAAGTCTCATCCATAGTCTCATCAATTACATCACAAAAGTCTCATCCATAGTCATAATAAGACACATCTCATCATCCAGTACTAATAAGAGACAATATCTCATACATAGTCATAATAAAAGTCTCAAGTATCAGAACGCAATAACATGGAAGCTCACGGTCGCCGATCACCATCGGGTTACAGTGAAGAGTGATGGTCGATACCTCCACTGTTGAAGAGGGTTTCGACAAAGTCTAACCCGTTGTCTTGTTCATGCGTCGGCAAGGTAGCTGGATGGGTCTAATATACATGTACAAATGACATTTGCTGAGTTACATCATAATATAACTAACAACAAGTAAATGATGATGAATATGCATACCTGATGTTCGGTAGATGGAGATGTAGGTATAGGTGGAGGTGAAGACCAAGGATAATGAATGGGAGGTGGTGGTGGGGGGCACCGGGACGTGTATCCCATGGGCCTGTGCTAGTTGCTACAAATTTGTCGAACTCATTCACATCAGCGTTTTAAATCAATACATATCTTAAAGTGAAAGTTATTATCTTTTGAACTTACTTGTATGAGTGTTTGCTGTTGCTGCATCTGCGTAGCATAATATTCATGTGTCGATGAACCTCCACGTTGAACCCTCACCTGGCTCGAGTCGATGACGTTAGCAAATATTGTGTACCTACAAAACAAGTAACATCACGACAGATTAAGAATACATGTATTGCACTCAACCAATGAAACAATATAATATATGTAGAGTCCTCACCTTCCATGAGCTTTTCCACCACTTGCATACATAGCCTGAGGATCAATAGGTGAGGTCCTCTAGTCATAGTCTGGTCCGTGCTCACTAGACATCGCCTCGCCATATGCAGCCTCATACAAAAGAACAGTGCAATCTTACATACAAACATCCATATAAACAGAACCTACTAAAGATTTCCAAACACTCACCACACGATCTGTTGCCTTTTGGCTGCACAACACATCTAGATTTGCAGGATCTGGTCCTCTGTGCCCCCTAAGGTATATTTGAACATCACGGGGCACTGCACCAGTGCTAGCTTCCTGTATGTACATTTGACAAATATTATAACCAGAACTTACAACAAGTCAACTACAATCAACGAAAATGGTTTAAATTGTACTTACCATTCGTTTTGCCAAACGAAAGTGATCACCACCTCCATACCTGTGATACGACTCGGTTCGACGATTGGAACTGTGTCGCACAGACTTTGCCTTGAATTCAGCCGAAGCCCAGTAATGACATAACGCACGCCAAGCAGCATCATTGGCAGCTATCCATGGAATCGAATGCTGCATGAACACAATTCATTTATAAGTAACTGTAATATCTAGAAGCAATGGAAATTTTTTCAACACAAGCAAAAACATCAATTACCTCAAGATATTGTTGCTCAGTCATATCGAGTCCATACTATGTCGCCTCGTTCTTACTCTCTGGACGTCGCCCTTCACTACCAAACATGGCTTGACTAATCACCTGGATTCGAGCATAGTACATCATATCACCAACAACACTTGCCGCATTCCTATGGAACACGGAGTGTGCGTGTTCCGTATGAGTATCTCCTTCAGGCAACTTGTAATGTTTCTAAAAAAAGAAGCATAGTCAAAATCAATAATGTGATAGCTTAACAAAAAATTACAACTTGCCGCATTCCTATCGAGATTAAAACTTAACAAAAAATTATAACATACCTAGAAGTCGTGCCAAACTGTAGCTTGCGCATTCCCATGTTGCGCATTTATTGCAAGGGCATATTGATCCCATCTTGTGACAGGGACCTCCTTACCATCCTCTATCACCAATCTAGGCCATTTCATACGACATATGTTGCCCAACACTTTATTTACTTGCCTTCGACGACCTATGCCGGTGAAACTACTATCCACCCAAGCCCTAACAGCACAAGAACAATTGTCAAATACAAAATGTAATCGTGTAATAGTTTAAGACATAAGAACGAAGCAAGGATACTCTTACCCATCTCCATTTGGTATTATCTCAACCCTATCAACTGGTTCTTTAGGAGGGGTGACCCAACTAGTTCTCCGCGGCTTCCGGGCCCGTGAAGACCCTCCAACTCCCCCACTTCCAAAACCACCAGCTTCTCCTTCCCTTGACCCACTAGCTCCCCCAACTCCTGACCCTCCATCTCTTGGCCATCCACTTGCATCCTCAGGCCATTCACGCCATCCACTATGGCTATCATGTCCAAAACCACCAGTATCATGGCATCCCCACCCTGTCTCCGCCTCCTCTGTCTCTACTTCATCAACATCTTCCACCTGTCTCCCCTCCTTTGTCTCTACCTCATCATCAACATCTCCCACCTGTCTCCCGTCCTCTGTCTCTACCCCATCTTCAGACTCATCCTACAAACATTACATTGCATTGCAAAACAAATATTACATTAATAATTTAGTTATACGAACTCATACAAACATTACATTGCAAAACAAATATTGGTTACCTCATTCCTCTTAACGCCAACTGTCTGACCTTGCAACTCTGGAACATGCTCCAACAAAGCTCTACGCCTACTGGAGCTGGAACTAGTTCCCTTAAACACTAAGTCCTCCTTTCTCATAACATAGGACGCTCTCTTTGCAAGTCCATTAGTGAACTGCTTCACCTTTTTAGACATCCTGTTATTAGAACAAAATCACATTAGTACATGAGGATAATGTAAATGAACATAAAGTAAATGAACATAATGTATTGAAAACAATAATAAATACATAATTACTTTTTAGTCGTATTCGAAATCAGGATCAAATTGTTTCCTTCGATTCGATGTTTTCTTCTTTGACTTCCGTTTCCTTTTTTTAGGACTTACTACATCTTCCGAATCTCCCACTAAGCATTCTGGCAAAACCTCAGTATCTATATTAAAATTGGTCGGGAGTTCATCTTCTTGATAAATTTCTTCAACTTCTGTTTCGAATCATTAACCCTTATTGTGTAACCGTTCACGAGGATTAACTTTGTACATTACCCACGTGGCTTCCAGCTTTGTACATGGATATGGTATGTAGTACACCTGGTCAACTTGGTGAGAAAGAACAAATTTGCTACATGTATTTGTTTTGAGCTCATGTTTGACTTCTACCATGCCAAATTGGTTTTCTACAGTCCCTTGATTAGGATCAAACCAATCACATTTGAAAAACACCACCTTAAGATTTTTGCTACCAGCAAAGTCATACTTGAGTATGTCATTAATAACTCCATAATAATTCATCTCTCTTCCACGATCATCGACTGCCCTGCATACAACTCTAGTATTTCTTGTCGCCGCAAATGGACGAGTAGACTCAAATTTGCCCGAACGAAAACGAAACCCCTTAATGTCGTAACGACAGTAACTTCTGACTTTTACGATTGCGTAAGACATCTGAAGCAAGTCCTCGTCTAAATTTGGAATTTTATCAGACTGTCAATTAGATAGTGAAATTAGATATCTTAAACATAATATATAAAGTAGAACAAGAGTGTTAATTTATTTACATGAGCTCAGAACCAATTAATGAAATTGGGCTTCCCATGTCTTCCTCGAAGTGCATTTTCATACTGCTTCGAGGACAATTTCTCATTAAGTCGCGAATGAAATTTTCTGTTACAACAAATAAACAATAGCGTATTAAGTCACGATTACTACATAGATACACAAATGACAAATTTCATCTTACTTGAAATACAGAGTCATCTCATCCATATTTTCATACATATAGAGCAAAGCATCCAACTTTTCTTCATGCTCGGGATGATATTCGGTGGATGCTCCGACAGTCTTGCCCTCAATCTAAAAAATTTGGAGATTGTTGTGAGTCCCTACTTTGTCATCATGATACCTCAATGTAGGGGCATTGATATTGTGCTCGTCTGCAAAGTATACACTCATGAACGCTGCTACCTCTTTATATTTGAATTCTTCAGCTATGCACCCTTCAACTCTTCCTTTGTTACCAACCATAGAACTAAGATTCTTTAATGCCCTTTCAATATGATACATCCACCTGTATTGCACAGGACCTCCAACCTTAGCTTCATATGGAAGGTGGACAAGTAGATGTTGCATTGGATTGAAGAATCCTGAGGGAATATTTTTTCCATCTTGCATATAAGGACATGAATTTCTGTCTCCAGCTTCTCCATCACATCTTTCTTTATTTCTTTAGCACAAAGTTGTCTATAAAAGTAGCTTAATTCAGCTAACGCCTTCCAGATACTGACTTTGAAGTACCCACGAAACATTATAGGCAGGAGTCTTTCCATCATTATGTGATAATCATGGCCCTTCAATCTAGTTATTTTATTTGTCTTCAAGTCCATAGCTCTCCTAAACCCTGCCACATAACCATCTGGGAATTTCAAAATTTTCAACCATTCCATTACTTCTTTCTTCTGTTTAGGTTTTCGACAAAATCGAGCATGTGGCTTTTTTCCATTTTCGTTGAGTTCCTGGGTTAGTCAGTTACAAAGTTTTGTTAAGTCTTTTCTAGCCTTTATATTGTCTTTTGTTTTGTCGCCCAGATTCATGCAAGTACTTAGAATGCTTTCACCAACATTACGTTCCTGATGCATAACGTCAATGTTATGCATCAGAATCAATGTCTTAACATATGGGAGTTCCCATAAACCACATTTATTGGTCCAGTTATGCTCAGTTCCAAACCCAATGTATCCATCATCACTTTCTTTCTCTTTCAAATTATTAAGCATAGCCTCAATCTCAAGTCCGCTCATACGCTTGGCGGTCCCTTTGTCACGATAGTGCCCTTCTTAAAGGTGTTAACCTCGAACCTATACGGGTGAGTTTGGGGTAAGAAGCATCTGTGGCAATCAAAGTAACAGATCTTCCCCCCCAAACTCAAGGCAGAAACAATCTGTATCCTTGCCACATATTGGACATGTTAGAATTCCATGGCAGCTCCATCCAGCAAATAAACTGTATGCCATGAAATCATGAATGGACCACAAATACACAACTCGAAGTGTGAATCTCTCCTTTTTGTAGCAATCGTATGCTTCAACACCTTCCCATAACTTTTTGAGATCATCGATCAAGGGTTTCATCATCACATTCAGCCCTTTCCTAGGATGGTCTGGTCCAGGAATAATTAGGGAAAGAAACATGTAATCATATTTCATGCTCAGATAAGGTGGAAGGTTGTATGGAATAACAAATACAGACCAACAAGAATATGATGCTGCATTTGTATTGAAAGGTGTAAACTCATCTGTCGCCAACCCAATTCGAATATTTCTCGCTTCACTAGCAAATTCTGGATCAAAGTCATCTAGAGCCTTCCACGCATTACTGTCAGATGGGTGTGTCATCACATGAGTGTCATCTCGTTCATGTTCTTTGTGCCATCTCATGTGCCTAGCCGTGTTTCTCGAAAGAAACAAACGTTTAAGACGAGGCGCAATAGGCATGTAACGAAGTTGCTTTTGAGCTATCGTTGATGTGACCATTTCACCATCATCGTTTTTTACCTCTACATATCTCGACTTGCCACACTAACACTTCTTATCATTCTCATGATCCTTCCAGAAAAGCATACAATTATCTGGACAAACATCGATTTTTTGATAGTCCATACCTAGACCAGAGAGCAGTTTCCTGCATTGATACACATCTTTCAACATCTTGTGATTTGGTGGAAACACTTCGCTGATTAAGATCAAGAGCTCGTTGTAACAATTGTTCGAGAACACGAACTTAGACTTAATAGCCATAAGTCGAGTCACGAAAGCGAGGATGGAAACTTTTGTGTGTTCATGCAATGGTTCTTCTACAGCCTTAAGGAGGTCAAAGAACTTTTTAACATCTTGAGGTAGCTCCTTACTATGTGGTGGAAACACAAAATCAGGATCCTCCCTTAAATCTTGAAGCATCTCTTCCATTTTATCATATTCCACGTCTTCATTGTTGTAGGCTTCAGACACATCTTCACGAGGAAACTCCTCACCGTGATTCACCGAGACTTCATAGTTAGGCATGTAGCCATATTTGCAAAGGTGCCCTAACAGAGTTCTCTTGCCTTGGCATCTACAAACCCGGCACATACTACATGGACATTGCACATCCGTGCCTCTTGACAAAGCAAAAGCACGATCAATAAAATTCTCTGTCTTTCTTATCCACTCCGTCGAGGGATGATTCATACGCCAATCTTCATACATCCATCGACGGTCCTCACCCACCATATTTGATGCTAATATAAAATAACACGTGATTTATAAATTTTCACGATAAGCTTAATTAACCTAACTAAGTTTAATTTTCATCGACGGTCCTCACCCACCATATTATTAAACAAACATAAACTTAATTTTAGCCATAACATACAAGAGTATAACATATTTAAACTATATGCAGCGGTTAGCTAATCAAGTTAATTAACCTAACTACCTACGACATTATTTGAGTTAACTCTCGGAAGTTAGCACATTGAATAAAAAAATAAAAAAAGTATAAACACAGTACTTGACAGTCGCAGCGGGAGCGGGTCGGTGGCTTGGGTCGGGGGCGTCCACGGCGGGGTTGGTGGCTGCGCAGCAGGCGCCGACGGGCGGGTCCGGGGCAGCGGCGGCGGACGGGGCCAGGGGCGGGGACTACTGGGCGCGTCGGGGGCCGGTCGTGGCGGGGGCGTCCGCGGTGGGGGCCGGGGCGACCTCCGCGGGGGCGGGCATCGAGGGCCGGGCGCGGCCGGGCGCGGCCGGGCGCGGGAGGGGCGGCCAGGGCCGAGGGCGCGGCGGGGGCGGCCGGGCGCGGGAGAGGCGGCGGGCGTGTGGAGTTCGGCCAGGCAGAGACAGAGAGAGACGTTGAGAAAGGTAAGAGAAGAAGAGATAAGGTTGAGGGAGGTTTAAAATAAAAAACATAACTTCCTAGAGTTTGTACACTTACTCTAGGAGTCGTCCGTAGAAAGTTAGATTTTCACTTGACTGGTCAACAGCTGAAACCTAACTTCCTAGAGGAGGCCGTAGGAAGTTAGCTAGGCAGCTAAGTTCCTAGAGCCAGCCGTAGAAAGTTACCTTTTGGTTTGACTGGTCAACAACTGAAACCTAACTTCCTAGAGGAGGTCGTAGGAAGTTAGCTGCCCAGCTTACTTCCTAGAGCCAGCCGTAGGAAGTTAGCTTTTTGTTTGACTGGTCAACAGATGAAATCTAACTTTCTAGAGGAGGCTGTAGGAAGTTAACTTCCTAGAGCTAGCTGTAGGAAGTTAGCTATTCGTTTGACTGGTCAACAGATGAAACCTAACTTTCTAGAGAAGGCCGTAGGAAGTTATCTAACTTCCTATGGTTTTGTAACTTCCGACAGTTTTTATAAAATACCGTAGGAAGTTATGTTTACTTCCTAGAGCTATCAGTTGCCTCTCGAAAGTTATTTATTTCCTACGGTTTGTTATAAAAGTTGTAGGAAGTTAAAAAATCATAGGAAGTGTATGATTTTGGTGTAGTGTACACGAGATATAGAAAAGGCGTGGTGGAGGCTAGCACGCTCTCTCGCAAAGAACTCATCACTAGATCTAGAGGTGGGGAAGAGGCCAACATGCGCTCGCCTTTAAGAAGCTCAATACAGGATCCGAAGGAGACATTGCGGAGGCCGGTGTGCAACACCAGATCTACATTAGACATGAATGCAGAACAAATGTGAGTGAGTGGGCATTGAAGAGGTTGTCCGTGGTGCAGGGGTGCAGGCACGAAGCAAGCAACTTATGGCTAGTGGTGCTATGTGTGGGAGGCGACCACGAGCATGAGAGCTTTGTGAGAGTGCGACATGGGTGGCAGAGGCGAAAATAAGAGTTAGATAATTGAAGGGGGTGCAATTATAGATGGTAATAGGGAAAACACCCGTTGGTATTTGCTTGACAGGCCTATGCCCGAGAGCCAAAGCTCACGCCTGTGCCCATATTCTCCACCTGCCATAGGAAAATAACAATGCTCGCATCCTCCATCTGCGTGCAAAACATGCCCGCAGGCATGTCTGTGTACCCGCAAATAGAACACATGCATTCATAGTTCATCTGAGTTTCTAAGTATTCAAACCAGACCACATGCATAAATAGAATCAAATACATAAGAACAAACATGAGTAAATCTTAGTTTTGAAAGAGTGGTTCATAACAATAGTTGGTGACATGAAATCACACACATCATTGCAATACAAGTCCATGGCTTCACACACAATAAGCAACAATACATTAGGTCCATCACATAGAAGTATAATAACACAAAAAATACAACTAGTCCATCAATCGGAATCCACATTAGTGATGCAAGATTTAACCTTCATTCTTCTTGGTTATCTTCAAGGCCAGACTAGAAGCTATTGAACCTTTCATAAGCACCATCTATAATCATTTTCATATACTTTAGTAGTGAGAGTAGCCTAGAGGTGGGAGGGTGAATTGGCTAAACCTAAAAATTATCACCACAAACTTCAAGATAATGTCAAATCTACAGTTCAACTGGTGCAGGCTAGTTCAACTGCTATGAAGGCAAGTTGAACTACTCTGAACCAGTCCAACTATTAGAATAAATCTAGGCTTTGAACTATGTGGAAATATAAGAGGGATCTCTAGAATGGAAGTACGAGGGATAAACTAAGTGTGAATGGTGAGAAATACGAGAGTTAATTCACCACGAGATCCACACATCGAATAAATTTATATGCCTATCTTGCCAAAAAAAAATCACAAATATGGATCAAGCAAGAACACAAGACACATGATTTTATCTCGAGGTTCGGCCACACCACAAAGGTATCCTACTCCCCGTTGAGGAGCCCACAAAGGGCTAGGTCTTTTCCAACCCTAATCCTCCACAACCCGACCACCAAGGTCAAGGGAATCTTTTCTCAAATCTGCTCACAAGAGCGAGGAATACAAACTTCTTGGGGTCGTCCACAACCTTGGAGACTCCCAAACAACCTCAATCCATCTAGGAACTCTAGGGTTCCAAGAACAACAATTTCGCATAAGAGGTGTTTGCAACAAGCTCAAGAGATGAGAATGAGAAGGGAGAGGAAAACCAAATATGAGGGCACAAGCACAAACCACACACCAAAGGGGCTCCTTCAATCGATTTGATTTGAGAGCTAGATCAGGTGTGAGAGAGAAAGAGAGTTCTTTTGTCTCAAGTTAGGTGAGCAATAAGTGTGGGGGCGACTAGGGTAAATGAGGAGAGTGATATGCAGGGGTATATATAGAGTCTCCTCAAAAAGAGTCGTTGGGCTCGATTTTCCTGTGCAAGGCCGGTTGAACCGCCCCTAGGGCCGCTTGGGGCAGACTGATAGTCAGTCTGCTAGTCTGACTGGTAGACTGCTGTTTAGACTGGTCAAAGGTCCCTAACACCGGTTCAACCGCCCCTAGGGCAGGTTCAACCGCCTGGTGTTAGGCTGACAAACAATCTACCAGTCAGACTGGCTGACTGCTGGTCAGACTGGGCAGATGACCTAGAGACCAGTTGAACTGCCTCTGGGGCCAGTTCAACTTGTTTTGACGAGAAAGTTTAGGAGAGAAAACCCAAGTTCAACAGGCCCAGAGGCAAGTTCAACTGGTTTTGACCAGAGAGTTTCATAGTAGAAGATAAAGTTCAACTCAGCTAAAAAACTGAACTTAGCTGAAGAAGTTCAACTTAGCTGAAAAAGCTCAACTCAGCTAAAGAAGTTCAACTTAGCTGAAAAAGCTCAACTCAGCTGAAGAAGTTCAACTCAAATGAAAAAGCTCAACTCAGCTAAAGAAGTTCAACTCAGCTGAAAAAGTTCAACTGCTTTTCAAAAGGAACACACTACGTTTCTCAATCCTAACAACAGCAGTACATAGAGTGTCCAAAGAATTTTGGTTTTCAAAATAGCTTTTGAATTTGGAGGCTTGAGAAATAGCATACACCGTTACCTGTGCGAAAACTACTAAGGGAGAAATATATCTTGTGACTCAAGTTATATATAAAATTTTACACGTTCGTCGCATGGAATCTTTTCAAGGCACCATTGATGTGTTTGCCTTGTCCTTAAAACTTCCCTTTACAATTCTTAACAAAAGTTGTAACTCCTTTAATTTCTGTAGACACTGAGTATACACTAGGAGCAATCTTGTTAGTACCATTATTTGTTTTGTCATTAAATCACCAAAACCCTCAGTTAGGGTTGATTGCACTTTCAAGTAGGTGCAACCTACATTTCACATATGAATAATATACAATGAATGCAATGCACAATAGTTTACCTTTGAGACTGTGGTGAAGCCAACTTTGACTATAGATAAAAGCTTCCAACATTTTAGGAGTAAGATGACTATGATGCTCACATAAACCCCCACTTGTACTAAATGTCGATTCAAACACAACAATAGTGATTGGAATAACCAATATAACACGAGCAATCAGCCTCAAGGTACAATAATGAGTTCCCTCCAATTTCCACCATCCCAAGACATCAAAGTACTCATTCGCATCATGAGGAAGAGCTTCTTCCTCCAAGTAGCAGCCCATCTCATTCTCTTGTCGAATAAAACTAGTAGTCTTCATTTGTAGTAAGTGTTTTAAAAATTGATAGCATAGCAGCCACACTAACTTCAGATTGTGCACCATTAGATGATATACTCACAAACTCTTCTTCTTTCACTTGGTAGTGTTTCATAAACTAGTTAATAATTCATTTACATCATTAACATAGTTCTAGCAAATTCTTCAAAAAATAGTAATATAGCAAGCATGTAGCATCGTCATCTCAAGATGTGGGTCAAGAATAGCAATAAGAGCCATGAGACCATGGATATTAGTCTAGTACTTGTCATACTTTTGAATCATGGCAATAGATATTTTTCTAATAGTTTCATCTTCATCGTTACCCCAAGAGTTAATTTTATGTTTTATTTCACATGCTTTAGGGAAGAAAAGGTTAGCTATCACATAGTTTGTTCCTGAGAACAACTTAGTTAGGTGTCAAAATAATTGTAGTTTCTCTAATCATCTTATAATGGCTAAACGAAATTTCTATAAATTCCACACAAATTCTCAAAAACATTCCTACACGTACTAGTAAAACTAAGCAATATAGGTTGAGTTCCATCTAGTTTTACAATAAAGGTGCAAGTTCATGTTTAATTAAACATTTTCATCTAATTATGTTTTCTCGCACTTTTCATACCTATTTGGTGTAGCAATTTAATAAGCAACGCTCTCTCACATGTTTTAAATTGCAAGACCAATGACTTGCAAGCCATCTTTATCGATGAGGTTTATAATGTGTGGCAACACCTCAAATACAACAATTTTCCTCTCAATAGCATGTTAGTTGTCTCAAGCATGGTCTCCATAAGGACAATCATGGTATCGCTAGAACTGCAATTATCAAGGGTCACAATTGCGACCCTTCGATCATGACCCATGCTTTAGGCCCTATTTATTTGAGCTACAACTTTTAGATTTTTTTGAAAAGCTACTACGGAGCTTTTGATCCTGAGAAGTCAATGATAGCTTTTCAACGATGTTATTAGCTTCTTAAACTTAGGAAACTATAAAAGCCCACAAAACCAAGCTTTTCAGCTTCCTATGTAAATTCAACTTTTCTGAGCTTCTAGCTTTCTAGAAGCTAAAACAAAAAGCTAGTTGTTTGTTTCAGCTTCTAGCTTTTCTCGCTAAAATGCTACCAAGAAGCTCAAACAAACAGTGCCTTATAGGCATTTGTGCAATGCATCACGTAAATCATCCCCAGTATGGGGCATGGAACATAAATAAACCTACACAAAATAATGTAATAATTCAGCTAGATATTTCATGGTAAAAAATATACAATATGGAAAACAAGAAAAGTCCAATTTGACATCAAAATAATATCTCAATTTACGGCTTTTAAGCATCCAAGGGTCATCAAAAAATGTCTAGTGATTGCCATGTAGCCTCTTTTTTGAATATCAGTTGTCGAAAGATCAGTAGTAGTAGCAACACGACAGTTAGGCCTCCAAATAGGGTGGGTGTAAACGAGTATTTTAGTTGGGTTTAAGAAATGTGTGTTTTGGTGGGTTGTGATGGATTTTAATTGTGAACGGGGTTGGGTTGGGTGGGTTTATTTTATATTGCGGGGCAAAATGGTTGATACTCATGGGTGTAGATGGGTTTGCATAGACATGGGCTTCCATGGGTCTTACCCATCCGTATATAGACCTGCAATATTTTAGGTGGATTTAAGAAATGGGTTTGTTTTGGTGGGTTGTGATGGGTTTTAATTGTGAACGGGTTGGGTGGGTTTATTTTGTACTGCGGGTCAAAATGGTTGATACCCATGGGTGTAGATGGGTTTGCAAAGACATGGGCTTCCATGGGTCTTCACCCATACGTATGAACCGTATTCGACTACCAAGTGTCCATGTCCCAGCAGACTTACAGTCTTACAGACCCAACTCAAGTATTCAACCCTAACTCCCGTGCTCCATCCTCGTTCCGCACTCAGTGGTCCTCTCCTGCCCTGGCGGCCGTGCGCATCCCGCCCTAGTGGCCGACGACTCCTCTCCCGTGCTCCATCCCGCCCTAGAGCATCCCGCTCCTCTCCCCATGCTCCATCCTCTCTCGGTCGGTCCTCTCCCGCCTGCTCGCCAGCACCAGCACAGGCCGTGCTCCATCCCCTTAGACACCGAGCCCCCTGCGCGACGACGATGGTAGCACAGTACCACGGTAGCCCCCTGCTCACATCTATATATGCATTTCTTTAATTACCTGCATTTCTTAGTTGACTTACTGGAGCATGAAGGTATTTGCACAGCTTTTATGCAATCTAGCATTTAACCAAACATGTGCCTTTAACTTAAAATTATCTACTTAATTTGGTTGAAGCTCTACTATAAATTATTTACTTAACATTATTGACCCCAATCCAATCCACAACTGAGTGGAAACCCATGGGTTCGGTTTGTTAAGACAGCAACATACACAGTGACAAATTTACAGGTAGCTTTAATGTCACTGTGAATGCTGCTACCATAACAAGCTGAATCCGCGGGTTTTCCATGGGCTTCCACCCAGTTATGGATTGGTTTGGGGTTAATAATGTTATTGGGTGGGTTGTGTTTAATTTATTCCTTTTGTTTTTTATGTTTTTTTGTGGTTGTGGGATGGATGTCAAAGTTACTAGATTTGGTTGTGGGTTGGATGTGGGTTGGGTTTTTTGACATTAGCAGGGTTAACGACAGTTGGTCATTTGCAAGTATATCCTAGCTTTCCTTTTTTCTCCCTCCTCCTAGAAACTCAAGGTGTCCCTTCAAATAGTTTTTCTAGTCCCTATTTTAAACAAAGGCTACAATATAACAAAGTGAAGAAAACCATGGTGGCCAAAATAATAAAAAGTGGATACGTACTCATGCAGAATAATCATTGAATAAAGGTATCTCCTTGATATATCTTGATCAAACACATAGTTTTCTAAAATCACTGATTTTATTTTGCACCAAACCTCAAATTATATTGAACTTTATGTCCTAGATTCTTGTTATTGTAGATACGAGTTTTCAAATGAACTTTTAGCTAGGTTGTGCCATTTCTTGATGTAGCAGAAAGCTGCTTCTTATAGTGGCAACACTTAGACTTCCATACACGCCATCAACACATAATTTTTCACACTCATCACAAATTGTTGAGGTGAGCTTCCTCTTAGAGCTGGGAGGAACCACAGTTTCTTCTTGCTCTTCTAATTTGCTCAGAATATTTCTGTCTTTAGACTTTAGTACCATGTATAACTATAGGAGGGCCAAGGGTTGTAGTTCTGTGGGAAACTTGCACTTGAGAGCTATTAGGAGTTGCCATTCTAGTTGCATGCTGAGAAATTAAATAAATCACTACTTATATTTAAATAAAGTAGTCGATGAGTCATGCCATAGGCCATGTTTAATCAACATATCTAGCGGAACATCGAGAATTTAACGTATAAATATATAATATCATGGTATGACATACGTAGATGTTAACTAATTGTAGCACTCTCTCTCAATCATAAATGGTGTCAAATTGAATAAAAAAGGTGTCAGTGCATAGGAAAAAGTAGCCATTGTGTTGCTAGTCATCCTCATCCAAGTATTTACCTTAGTTCTTAGTGCCGAACTACCAACTATTAGCAGAGAAAGTGGAGCAAAGGCCGATGGAGCCCTATCTAGAAGCTGTTGGAGCCGTAGTTGGGAGACTGGGGAGTCGTATCTTGAATTCTTAATTGTGTAGTCGGTCTTGGTCGATGGCTCAGGCTGATATGGAGGTCGAGCATCGGGGCGACCAAACGATGAGATCAACGCAGCACACCATGCATAGGCCCTTAATGTATATATATTTTCACTTATGGATCCACATATTAGATTGGTGGAACGGATCTAACGGATTTGCAGGTACATATATAAAACTTTTTCGTCTGTTATGGGACAAGACTTATAATGGAGGTCCTTTAATAATATTAATTATTACACATAATTATAGTGCATATATATTGTTAATAAATATTTATGTATATTTGAAAACGTTGTTTATATTAAATACAAAGTAACTAAAATATAACATGGGGTATATATGTGTCCACATGACTCAAAAGAAGGTTACCTCGAACAATGATCAAATAGATGTAATATGTTGTGACATCAATCGATTATGTCATGTTAGTTTCGTGTTCGCTATGTAGGGAAAGACAAAAGCGCTGTCGTACCCAATGTCGTGTGTTGGCTACCGAGAGTAGAGGGCACGACTGCCTGTCTGTTTGCGACTGAGAGCCTAGACAGATAGGCCTGAGACTAAGAAGTACTACTACTAGAATATAAAAATCAAGATTAATGGGTTACGTCTAATCCTTCTTGCTTGTTGTTACCGTGTTGTTGACTTATAATTAGATTTTAAAAGTTTTGTATAGCTAATAGACATATATATACAATATACGCTATATGATTGTATATATATACTGTTATTTAGTAATTAAAGTGAGGTCCTATTAATTTGGGGGCCCTGGTCGGGGGCACTGCTCGACCCCCGCCAAGGCCGGCACTGGTTATCAGATATACATTGGGTTAATATAGTGTCCTTATTTTTGGCCTTGGGTGATGTTGAGCATTAATTTTAGCCTGCGGACGGTCCGGCGCTGAGGCCGGACGGTCCGGACGGTCCGCGCAAGCGCAGAACAGATTAGAGTTCCGAGTTTTGTGATACGGTTGTTATCTAGATTCGCGGGATTCGCTCGGAAATCAGTTTATAAAGGGTCTAGCACCCTCCTCTATAAATAGAGAGGTATACGGCCGATTTATAATCATCAATCGAATCAAAACACTTCTATTTCGCATTTATTTCCTAGGAGTAGTTCTAGTCTAGTTCTAGTTTAGCCTTCCGATCCCCAAATTCTTCGCTTCTCTTCGACTCTACATCGATTAGAGGAGTCTAGGTCGGCCTGCCCGAGCCTAGACAACTCCTAGGATCTCTCCTCCCTGACGGGGTCCCTCACGGGAGCGAGATCCATTCACCGCCGGCGATCTTCCGTCACCCCTGCGCACGCGCGGACCGTCCGGCCCCAGGGCGCGGACCGTCCGGCCGTCAGGCAGGAACCCTAGCCTCGCACCAGGCCGCGGACCGTCCGGCCCCTGCGCGCGGACCGTCCGCCCCTGTGCAGAGAGCACCACCGCTAGTTCGTGTCAACATACTTTTTGGCGACTCCGCTGGGGAAAACATATCTAGACCCATCAAATCGGCCCTCGATGGCTGGTTCAAGAGATAGCTCTGAAGTCTCCCAAGCAACATTATAGATCCGACTTGGGAAACCTTGCCGGCCGACGAACAGCTCCAGTTCGAGGAGCACAAGGAGCAGCTGATCCAGGAGGCAAAAGCAAAGTTCTTGGCCAACTTTAAAGTGGACATGAACAACAAGGTCGTCCGACAACGGGCGACGGATCCAACTTCGCTTCGACCCACACCAGATATCCCCAATGTCAGTAATACAAACGAGCTGCAATCTCTTAAAGAATTATGTAGATGAGCAGCGAGAACAAATGCAAAATATCATAGGGGTATGCAAAACGACTATAGGATACTAGCACGTGCATTTGATAAATCTAGCATTGCAAATTTTCCTTCGCATGAGGTTGAGTTAGGAGGTAACACACGTAATACATCGGCTGTAGGTTGTCACGACCAACCCCTTTATGGGATGCCGATGGACACGTACCCTGAGCAACCGCAAATCGGCAGTAAATCAACCGATTTGCACATGTCCAGACCGTCTGCCCGTGATCGTGGACCAGCCACAGCCGGGCCCATTTTTAATGAGTTACCCAGACATGCACCCGAGCCACCACATATGGCACAGAATCCGAACTACCCAGTCGGACGGTCCGCATACAACGACAGACGGTCCACATATAATCACGGACGGTCCGGGCCAATGTCCGGATAGTCCACACATGACCTTTTTGAGGAGGATTGTTACCTGAATCCTCACCCATTCCAACAACACTTCCCATCACACTATGTAATGCATCACCCCATTAATTCACGATCCAGAGCCCAGAAAAGCTTTTCGGCCCCACCTAGAAGGCCGAAAAGGAACGATCAAACCTATGAACCATATATGGCAAGTGGCAATGCACCACATAACCAGTGGGGGCGAAGACAACACGCTAATTTCCAGCCAACCCCACCTATGTTTGACCAGAGAGCCGGTGGTCTTGCACCGGCTACCATTGATATAGTAAGGGAAGAAATAGCCGGGGCGTTCCGAGATAAGCTCGGAGTAAGCATGGTCCCCGGGGGGCAATCATAACGGAAACCTTATGATAGCCGATTTGATCACCACTCATACCCACAGGGAACCAGGATACCCAAATTCGCAAAATTTTCGGGTGACCAAGGAAAAAACACGCGCGAACACACAGGCCAGTTTTTAGCACAGTTAGGGGAATTGTCCGACACAGAAGCATTTCGCGTGTGTTTATTTTCATTATCTTTAACAGGAACCGCGTTTGCATGGTACGCCACTTTACCTCCTAATTCTATTTTGTCATGGGGGGATTTAAAACAAAAATTTCATGACCACTTTTTCTCTGGTGACTATGAGTTAGATTTGGTAGATTTAGTGTCCTTGCGACAAGCGAAAGATGAATCGGTTAATGATTACATCCGGAGATTCCGAGATACAACTGATGCTTCCAAATTCATTTAGCAGAAAAACAGCTGGCAGAATTAGCCTTTAATGGTCTGTGATATTATTTAAAATAAAGATTAGAAGGCATCCAATTTTTCACACTAGCACAGTTACACCAGAGAGCTTTGGCCTGTGAAAGCCGAAGCAAAGAAACTGCCAAAACCATTCGTCACAATGTCCATATAGTAGAATGCGACCAAAGTAGCTCGGACGACGAATCAACAGAAGTTTATACTACTGAAATGGTTTGGCCTAAGCAGGCCAAATCTTCGGCTTGTTCCTCCTTGCAGCCGGTTCAGAAGAAACGGCAAGAGGAAGTTAAGTTTAAATTTAATGTTGGTAAATGTGATAAAATATTTGATGAATTACTCAAAAATGGCAATATTAAAATAAATCACACTGTTCCATCCGCCGACGAGCTAAAACGTCGGGCATACTGCAAGTGGCATAACTCATTTTCTCACGCCACTAATGATTGTAATGTATTCCGTCGACAGATTCAATCGGCCATTAATGAGGGACGATTGAAATTTCAGGAAATGCAGGTGGACACGGAGCCCTTTCCAATGAACATGATCGATTTTGAGGGCAAGAAAGTCCTAGTTCGGCCAAACACAGCCGATAAAGGCAAAGACAAAGAGATAATCATCGGCAACGCAAGAGAGGCTGATGGGAATCAAAAAATTTCTTGCAGGAAAGTGGTGGCCGAGAAGACTCCCGATGGAGGGGAGACTCTTTAGGTGATCATCACGACCCCCGGCGCTGGGGGGCAAGCACGGACAAAGGAGCAGGAGCCCATGATGCGCATCTCAGACGGTCCGACGCACAGGTGCAGACGGTCCAGGACCACGCCGGATGGTCCGGATAATTCCAACGGATGGTCCGGCCATACTCAAGACTCGCAACGGCCACGTACCTTCAAACCACGACGACTAGAGATAGGTATGTGGAAAACAAATACATTCAAGGCAGATGGTCGGTTAGTCAAAACCGGCCCAACTTTCGATCAATTATAGTCTAAATACGTGAAAAAGAAGGCCAGCCACAGTGACCGGCCAGCAAAGCGACCCCGCTCACCTGTTCATGAGCAACGTCAGGTAAGGCCGATTGGACAACCTCACCAATCGGAAGAAATGAAAGGTCATACTGTGCAATTGAGACCTAACATACCTTCATGGACACCTCCACCTCCATATCCACCTCCATATCCATACATGCCTCCACCATATGTTCCAAATCAAATGTGGGGCATGCCACCATATTCGTTTGGGATGTCATAGTACCCCGCTTGGGGGGCACCCCAAACATCCGTATTCAACAGGTTGGCACCACCAGCACAAGACCGATTGAGCGCCGCTCAATCCAGTCACCAGGCACAGACCCAACAAGATTGCCGGACTACTCGGCCTCCAAGGCCGACCAATCCGGCAGGGGGGCATATGCCTCCAGCAACTGAAAGAACAACAAAAAAGGACATCATCAAAATAGGTACTGCATATGTTGTCATACAGGAAGATAATAAAGGGCCGATGATTTTTGGTGAATCGGCCAACACAACCAAAAAAGAAGATACAACTACCATCAAAACAGCCGATCCAAAATACTCCATGCCTCAATGATGCCCAGCGGGGTTGACATGGTCCCAAAAGTGGAAATTACAGCGCCTAAGAGCAAAGGAGAGCCAGGAGAAGGAGGTGGAAAAGATATTCAATGACATACATCCACAGTACCTGCCACCACAAAAGAAATGGAGACCAAAGGCCATTGAAGAAAAACGAACGGCCACGAAAATAGAAAATAAAACAACACTTGTGCAGCACCCTGCAGGTATGGCAGATAGCTTGGCCAGCAAGGCCGGACAATCTGCACCAGGCGCGGACCGTCTGCCCTCGCAGTCCGGACCGTCCGCACCACACCAGGAAGCCTCCAACGACATGCCAACATCAATGGAAGAAGACGACCTACTGGGAGAAGACCTGGTCGACTACGTGGCTTCTCTAGAGCGCCCAGGTATGGACGTAAATGTTATTACATTTTCCGCCGATTGTACTATTGTCGGCGACGATGAACCTGTTGTTGCCCAGTTTGATTTTGGTCCTAAAGAAGCCGCCTTTACTAAACCAAAGGAATCGGTAAATCATTTAAAGCCGCTCTTCGTGCACGGTCACATTGATGGGATACCAATTGCTAAAATGTTGGTAGATGGAGGGGCAGCTGTAAATCTAATTCCTTACTCATTATACAGAAAATTAGGTAAACAAGATGATAAACTTGTCAAGACCAACATGACCCTCAGCGGTGTTGGAACTGATAGTTCGATCAAAGCTAGGGGAGTCACGTCCGTTGAATTAACCATCGGGACTAAGACCCTTGCTGCTGCATTCTTCGTCGCTGATGTAGAAGGAAATTACCGTTTAATCCTAGGCAGAGATTGGATTCATGCCAATCAATGTATACCTTCTACATTACATCAAATGTTATTACAATGGGTAGGCGATGATATAGAACAAGTACATGCCGATGTATCGACCTGTATTGCTGTGGCCGATGCCCCTGTACTATGGACTTATGAGACTGCTACATGTCTCACAGGAGTAGATTTTTCTGATTATCAGTTCATAAGTATAGATAAGAAGGGTTTCATTCCTGTCATGCTAGAGCCGATGGAGAATCGGCTAAATCCTAAATAAAGTTTAATTGATGAGTACACATAAAGTTCATGAGTCTTTGGTCACAGACAGTTCGGCTTCTAAGGCCGGGTGGTCTGGTCTTTCACAAAACAGTTCAGACTTTAAGACCGAACATCTACCGCAGCGTAAAGACAGTGTTACGGATGATCCGGTCCCCAAGACCGGAGAGTCCGCCATCACACAAAGATCATCTGATTCCTCTGTGGGAGACATGATAGGGGAATTCAGAGATCTTGATAAACTAGGACAGGGGTTTACATCGACCGATCCTTTGGAGGAGATTGACATAGGAGATGGTAAAACTCCAAGGCCGACTTTTGTAAACAAGACCCTGGAGAACGATCCTAGAAATGAGATGATCGGTCTATTAAAAGAATATTCAGATTGCTTTGCTTGGAGTTACACTGAGATGCCAGAATTAAGCCGAGAGATCGTAGAGCATCGGCTGCCCATTAAGTCTGGTTTCAGACCTTTCAAGCAGAGACCTAGAACATTTTGTCCTGATCTTCTCCCACGAATCAAGGACGAAATCCACCGGCTACTAGGAGCTAATTTTATTAGACCTTGCAGATACGCAGAGTGGGTCTCCAATATTGTGCCGGTGGAGAAGGAGTCAGGTAAGCTTAGAGTATGCATTGATTTTCGCAATTTAAATAGAGCAACTCCTAAAGATGAGTATCCCATGCCCATAGCCGACACATTAATCAATAATGCATCAGGGAATAAAATTATTAGCTTTCTTGATGGTAATGCTGGATATAATCAGATTTTTATGGCCGAGGAAGATGCGTCTAAAACGGCCTTCATATGTACAGGCTTCATTGGTTTATTTGAATGGGTTGTCATGACATTTGGTCTGAAAAATGCTGGTGCTACTTATCAGAGGGCTATGAATTTAATCTTCCATGAGCTGTTGGGAAACACTGTGGAAGTCTACATTGATGATATTGTAGTCAAATCGGCTGAGTTTAGTTCTCATATAGCTGATTTGCGCAAAGCCTTTGATAAAATGTGTCGGTATGGTTTGAAAATCAACCCACGTAAATGTTCTTTTGGAGTGTCGGCCGATAAGTTCTTAGGATTTGTCATCCATGAACATGGCATAGAGATAGACCCTGACCGAATCAAGTTTATTCGGAATGTGGAACCTCCAACCTGTAAGGTCGAAGTGCAGAAGTTTCTCGGCAAGGTGAATTATTTACGAAGATTTATGTCTAACCTAGCCGAGAAGATTGATGCCTTCACCCCTATCCTTCGGCTTAAGAATGATGCCGAATTCACTTGGGGGGCAGAGCAGCAGGATGCATTTGATCTCATTAAAAAATACTTGTCTTTGGCTCCCGTATTAAAAGCACCACAAGCAGGAGTACCATTCCGATTATACATTGCAGCTAAAGATAAGGTCATTGGGGCTGTTCTAACACAAGAAACTGAAGGAAAGGAGCATGTGGTGATGTATCTAAGTCGGAGGTTGGTGGATGCTGAAACAAGGTACACTTTTATTGAGAAGTTATGCTTATGCTTGTTTTATGCATGCACCAAGTGTAGATATTATTTACTGTCTAGTCATTGCACTATTTCTGGTCAAGCCGATGTGATCAAATACATGCTGCATAACTCAATTATGAGTGGTAGAATTGGTAAGTGGGCTTATGCACTCATAGAATATGACTTGGCCTATGAACCATTGAAATCTATGAAAGGCCAAGTCGTAGCAGATTTTATTGTAGAACATCGGATTAATGATATTTATAAACTAGACATATCATACCTCACTATTACTCCTTGGACTTTATATTTTGATGGATCGGTTTGCAATGAAGGGCAAGGAATTGGCATCGTACTTGTTTCACCAAGTAATGTCTCCTTTGACTTCTCTAGCCGATTGAAAATTTATTGCACTAATAATCAAGCCGAATATGAGGCCCTTTTATTCGGCTTGGAACTTTTAAATTGTATGGGAGTAAAACATGTGAAGGCATTTGGTGATTCTCAGCTGGTCGTCCAACAGGTGTTAGAAGAATATCAATGTTTTGATGGTACTCTAAATAGTTACCTTGAAAAATGTTGGAGCATAATCCATTCTTTTGACGAATTCAGTATTCGGCATATCTCTAGAGTTGAGAATCATAGAGCTACCAATTTGGCACAAGATGCATCAGGTTATCGGATAAAGCGAGGGAGATTTCACAACACTGAAAATCCAATAACCGGTGCAGGGCCAATTCCCCAGGTCGCGGACCGTCCGCGTGAAGACACCGGACAGTCCGGGGTTACCAGGAAAGTTCTCCTAATCGATTCGGCTGATAATGAAGCTGATGCAAGTGATTGGAGGACGCCCATAACTAATTATTTACGAAATCCCAATGTCAGGACAGATAAGAACATTCGGCATACAACTTTCAAGTATGTTTTGATGAGTGATGAACTCTACCGCCGAACAGTCAACGACGTCCTGCTTAAGTGCTTGGGCCCAGATGAAGCTATATTAGCCATGGCCGAAGTACATGAAGGAATTTGTGGTACCCATCAATCGGCTCCAAAGATGAAGTGGCTGTTGTGAAGGTCTGGTTTTTATTGGCCTAACATGATAGCCGATTGTTTCAAGTACTACAAAAGTTGCCAAGTGTGTCAAAAATTTGGCAACCTACAGTTGGTCCCTACAGCCGAATTACATCCTATCATCAAGCCTTGGCCTTTCAGAGGATGGGGATTAGAATTTATTGGAGAAATTCATCCTTCATCATCAAATGGGCATTAGTTCGTGTTAGTTGCCACTGACTACTTTACCAAATGGACTGAAGCCGTTGCTCTGAAGAACATGACAAACAAGGAGGTAATTGAGTTCATAACTGAGCATATTATTCATAGATTCGGCATTCCCTAGACCTTGACTACAGATCAAGGGACTTCTTTTATGTCAAAGGAGGTACGTGAATTTGCTGAATTATATAGAATTAAGTTGCTTAATTCATCTCCATATTATGCTCAAGCCAATGGGCAGGCCGAGTCTAGTAATAGGACATTGATTAACTTGATAAAAAAGAAGATATCCGATAATCCTAAGCATTGGCATAAGATTTTATCCGAAGCTTTATGGGCTCATAGAATATCTAAACATAGTGCTAATAAAGTATCTCCTTTTGAGCTTGTCTATGGGCAGGAAGCAGTGTTGCCTGTGGAAATAGGTTTGAATGCTGTCAGGTTCGCTAGGCAAAATGATCTAACCGTCACTGATTATTATAATTCAATGATGGATAATATTGATGAGGTGACCGACAAGAGGGTAATAGCTTTGGGAGCAATAGAAAAGGACAAGATCATGGTAGCCAGGGCCTACAACAAGAAGGTCAAAGCAAAATCATTTCAAGTAGGGGACCTGGTGTGGAAGACCGGAAGTTTGGGAAATGGTCGCCAAGCTGGGAGGGTCCTTACAAAGTAAAACAGGTAATGTCTGGTAACGCCTATTTACTACAAACATTACAAGGCAAAGATTTACCCAAGGCTTTGAATGGGCGTTTCCTCAAACAGTACCATCCTAGTATGTGGCAAGATGCCTGAGAGAACCGATGTAATCACATCGAGTTAGTTGCTTTTGGTTTTCTCAGCTCCACCAAAAGGCAGGGGGCATATGTTGAGCACCAATTTGAGCCGACGGACGGTCCGGCCCTGAGGCTGGACGATCCGCGGTCCGGACGGTCCGCGCCTGTGGTTCGGACGGTCCGCGCCTATGGGCCGGACGGTTCGTGCAAGCGTAGAACAGATTAGGGTTCCGAGTTTTGTGCTACGGTTGTTAGCTAGATTCGCGGGATTCGCTCGGAAATCAGTTTGTAAAGGGTCCAGCCCCTCTCCTCTATAAATAGAGAGGTATACGACCGATTTGTAATCATCAATCGAATCAAAACACTTCTATTTCACATTTATTTCCTAGGAGTAGTTCTAGTCTAGTTCTAGTTTAGCCTTCCGATCCCCAAATTCTTCACTTCTCTTCGACTCTACGTCGATTAGAGGAGTCTAGGTCAGCCTGCCCGAGCCTAGACAACTCCTAGGATCTCTCCTCCCCAATGGGGCCCCTCCCGGGAGCGAGATCCAGGTGCCGCCGGCGATCTTCCGTCGCCCCTGCGCACGCGCGGACCGTCCGGCCCCAGGGCGCGGACCGTTCGGCCGTCAGGCAGGAACCCTAGCCTCACACCAGGCCGTGGACCGTCCGGCCCCTGCGCGTGGATCGTCCGCCCCTGTGCAGAGAGCACCGCCGCTGGTTCGTGTTGAGTGTTTGGCGCCCTAAAAAGGTGTCAACAGGTGAACAATGCAATCTATAGTCTAAAACAGTGTTTTAAGTGATCATATAAGTGAAGTGATAGACACACAGTCTTACACACGGGCATGTTGACATTTTTGTGCCCGTTGCGGAGTCTAGGCTCAGTGGGCTTTCAACAGGTAAAAAAGGACACGAACCAACATTGAACCCATCATGTTCACTGTTGTCCACACGATGTTGGGGTAGAGGCAAAAACAATGATCAGGATGGTTTGCACTCACGGAACACCGGAACACCAGACTATACTGTGTTCAGGTCACACAAAAAGCTATGCTTCGAGCCAAGGCACCTAACAGCGGGTTACATACACATCTCACTACTACAGAAAACATTTTTATAAGAGATTCTAAAGGGATCTATCCAATGCAAGCTAAAGATGAGTCCCCTAATGTTGGGGGCCTTCCTCTTCCGAAGGTCATCAAAAACGTGACTAATGTTTTTCAGTGTAACGTAGACTGATACATTGGGCTTCAGCATTAAGATGAAGGTATGCGTGATATGGAGATACAACCCGAAAGCAGGATGAACGGACACCAAAGCTATAGCCGAAGGAGCTTCAGCTTAGTATAATGACAAAGGTGGAAGATGAAACCGACCTAAAGGGGAAAAGACTACTTAATCCTTGATAGCTCGCCTTATGACTAGCAGCAAATGCCAGGGACATTATTGTAATTTTGTCCGGGCTGCGTCCCGTGCCTATAAATAGGTGAACAGTAACACCATACTGTTCACGCTGAATTGTAATCACCCTCGCGTCACTCTCACGTTTCCACCTTCTAGCAAGCCGAAGGTATTAATGTAATATAAATGTCATTGATGTTTATCTATGCTATAAAATGAGAATATAAATAATATAACGACTCTTATTGATTATTCATATTCTTTAGTGTTTCATATGTTTTTATTTATATTCGTTCACATAGATGATGAAGGTATATCCTTCATGACCTTCGTCTGAAGATTATTATATCCCAAGGGAGATAATGCTTCGAAGGACGAAGCCCTCTAATCATTAACAATTGTGTTGCTTTGTTCTTGATGTATAGCATCCGAGAACAAGGACCAACACCTACCATTTGTGTGCTTGTGAAAATCATAATATTTGCAAGGAGAGCACTGAGATCCTTTTAAAAAGATGATCATTTGCATGCGACATTCTTAAGAAAATTTCCTGCAAAGATATTATTTCTGTTGGTGGCTAGCTTAAGTAAACTGCTTGCAAAAAATATTATTTACAACAGGTTGTCTTAAGACAACAATATGCAAAGATGGGCTTTCTATAGGTGGCCATCTTAAGTCAGCCACATGCAAATATAGTCATTACAAGTGGTTTTCTTAAGCCAGTTCCATGCAAATATCTTTTTATCTAGGCAATTGACTTAGTTGTTGCGCAGGCAAAAAAGTTTATTGCTATTGTCCTTATTATGCTGGCCGTCTACAATTTAAATTTTAGTTTTCCCACAAAAAAACATAAAGCAAAATTCACAGTTTTCATTCAAGTTTCAATATAGATGATTCAAAACAAAAACATATCATGCATCCCAACTATATCATTCATCCATATACACAATACAATGTTTCAAATGTTTTAACAATACAACCCAACTATATCATTCATCCATATACAAAGTAGCATTCGTCCATACACATATATGCAACACTAGTTTTGTCATTCAATCATATTCGAAAGATCGGTTCAACTGTTTAATCATTCCATAAGGTTTTATTCTCAAAGATAAAGTGCTCTAGATGGTGTATCATTTCACATTGTATGATGTGACAGGATTCAGATACCACTGTCTCGACTCTTGTGTCTTGCATGTCCCTATAATTTGGCCCTATTTCTTTGACGTTGTGGTGCCGATGTCATGGAAACATAATAACTATACTTAGAATGACAGTGACACCAATTAATGTATTTGCTCACATGATGAAACATAATATATAGATATGTGACACGATGGTGACCTACAACTTCGTGAATTAGAATATAGAATATATCTGCCTGTATAGTGAAGCAACTCTCACACACAATATTCATAAATATTGTGTTAGTCGACTGCTTGAAACTAGGAAAGCAGTAGCTGAGTTTCAACTCCTTGTTGTCCCTGTGTTTCCCTCGTATACTGGTGATGTAGTATTTATAAGCACAATATTCAAGTCAAAAACATTAATATAACCATAAAGATCGATGTAATAGAAGATTGATAAATTATAAGATTGTAGTAAACAAAACATTAATATAAGTGTGCTTACTATTTCAAAATTATCACAACATCGGCGTTTGATGTTTTGGGGGTAGTCTAATGAGTCAAGGACTATGGTCGTGCCATACTTCAGCTTCATATAGAAACAAATATAGTGTTGACTACTTTCATAAAAATGTTTGTTATGTTCACATTAAATAAATATTATTTCAATGCAATAAACATGAGTGACCGAGAAACCTGAAGTGGTACGAAATCATGACAAATTCCTTGTCTCGTCCCATAAAATCATCGACTACACAAGCGACGTACAAGACAACATCCATATTTCTACTCTATGTACTTGTTGGTCAACTTTTTTGATTCCTGATGGATATCAAAAACCAAGGCAACACAAATGAATCAAACTAAACTCCACCCTTTACAAAGAGATAAATTAAAGGGAGAAGGTAGAGAGGTTAAATAAGAGATGACAGAAATGAAATATGTAAAACATAAGGATTGAGAAAATAACTCATCTTGGTTGAACATTACTTTACTCCTTTTTTTATTATATGACAAATGATTACAATTGTACCTTCGGCTTTTACAAGCGAAAATTTTAAGGTAAGAAGAGAGAAGAGCTTCATAGCTGGAGCAAATTGATTCTCTCTGGCAAAAAGCATGTCCTATACATGGCATTGTTCCCCTATTTATACTTGAAAGGTATAGGTTCATAGAAGTTACAATCATGCCCTCAAGCCTATACATAAAAGCTACAAAAATGATCAAGGAAATTCTCGTGTTTTCCTTAGTAGTCTTGTTGAACAAGTCTTGACGATTACGTCCTTCTCTTGCCAGCTCCCTCATCACGTGCATACACCACCGATCCAATGTTTGTAGCTTCATCATTAGAGACAACAAAAAACAAGGCAACATAATATTAAAAAGATAGACAACCTTTGTTATGAAGGTTGTCATCCCTTCGAGATGATTCCTTTAGAGACAAAGGTTAATTGTTGGGTGAATAAATCATGGTTTACCAATGTGAATAAATGAATAAGCAAGGAGTATAAAAGGATTTAAACATGAGAGCTCAATTAAGATATACCGATAACATGTTCTCCTTTTTGTAAATTAACTTTACAACTGTACCTTCAGTTCTTTAGAGAGAATTACAATGAAGGTGTCATTGGGAAAAAATTACACAATGATTGTCCAGTCCACCAAAATGTACTTTATGCGGGGCACTGTTCATATATTTAGAGGGAATCCAATAGCTTCATACAAAATTACACTTATGCCCTTAAGAATTACATACAAAATTTACAAATGGTACAGGGATAGCATTGTCTTCTGCTTTCGGTGTTCGGGATGACACCTTCTCCTTGCACCACCTTTCCATTGTTGTTATGACGAAGCTACCTTCGTTACTCTTCCATTGTTCTGTATCGAGGCTATTCTGGCTCCGAGGCTCCTGCAATGCATGACAACATGCTGTTAACAAATGGTTAGCCGTGTTTTTGAGGACCTTCGGAAGATGAAGGCCCCCAACAGGTGCCCATAGACATTTCTCATGTCATACTTCAAATAGACTCACCGATTAATGTTTTGAGGACCTTCAGCTAAGGAGGGCCGCCAATAGTAGCCCCTCATAGTATTAGTTCATTTTTATAACAAGCTCAGGCTGCGAAATAAACAAAGGCCTCATGCTGAACAACTCGAAAAACACCTCCCCTGAGCTCGTTAGTGAAAACAAATTCTTAAAAATACACCTTCAAAAGCATCTATGGCAGAGGGCCCACTTGTAGTAGTGGGCTACATTTGAGATTTTGATTCCTGTATTTTTGTTTATAAAATGGGCCAAGACCTGTGTAGCAAAACAAAGAAATCATTGCTTGCCATCTTGCAACTGCTATTTCTCCTATGCCTCTGAATCTTGTTTCGATCAATTTTTCGTATCAAAAGGTTCACCTTATGCTAGCTCCGTAGCTTTGAAAATGGTCAGAGAAGGAAGAAGTGATGAGCTCGCAATCATGGTGCACTACGAAATTCAAGAGAAGGCTAGGGTTGAGAAAATTACTTAAGAAATCATGGTTAGTTTGTCTGATGATTCTAATGTTAGTGAAGAATTTGATCTTGAGGAGGATAATGTTGAAGATTCGCCATCAAAGCCAAGCCATATGAACTTCAGCAAGTACACCATAATGAAAGGACACATTGATGTATTGAAAACACCGACTACATTAGTGATACTTTCATTGTTATGCTTGGTGGTGAAGAGAATACCCTGTTCCTAAGAAAAAGGAAGTGGTAGTGTTCCGAAGTTTTGTGAAGGCCGGACTCCAATTCCCACTCCACAAGATGGCAGTGGAAGTGCTTAAAAAATTTGAAATTTACCATCATCAACTGATGCCTAATGCCTTAGTAAGGTTGGGGATCTTCATCTAGGCAGTGAGGAGCTAGGGCACAGAATCGAATGTCGATTTCCTCTACCAGATTCATGAACTTCATTACCAAACAAGAGCAATAGGGAAAAAGCAGCAACATAACAACTTAAGTTGCTGTAACTTTCAATATCAGAAGGAGGCCCGATATCTAACATTGGCGTACCGAAGCAAGTGGCTGAGTGCCTGGACGAGGGAATAGCTCTATGTAAAGAACAATATGGAAAAAGGGAATATATTTATGATATCATTGAGAGACATGTGAAAGCCCACTTTGGCATATAGAGGTCGACATCCATCATGAATGACGAAGCTCGAGCTACCATGGTCGCTTTTAATGTCGTGTGCAGTTACATTGGAATAAGGGATCATGTGTAGGAGCACTTAGCCTTCAGTGTCTGGCTACATCAGGCTAATTGGGAAATGCCAGAGCCAAAGGAAGACAATCCATCAAGACAAGAGACTGAGAAGTGGGGTTTGGTATATTTGAAATATATGTCTAAGTTTAGGAACTAGTTTGCAGAGCTAGATGATGATTGGTTGTACATAATTGAGGCAAAGTGCAATGATGTCCTAGTCAACTTTGTTAACAAGGAAGACAAAGCCTTAACCACTTCCTTCGAGGCCTAGGTAAAAGAAGTCTGAATTGAGTATTTGATGTCATAGGCTTTGTCTACCCAAACTACCCTTGACTCACCCAAAGCGGAGGGAAGAAGAGGAAGATTACTTCAAAACCATCCACATCTGCTCTGAAGCCAAACAAGGTTAAAGTTACCATGAAGCGCCGGAAGGTGAACTTCAAAGAAAGGGTAGCCATCATTGAGCCTAGACTACCTACGGTGGTTACTCCTATTGAGGAGATCACTGCCAAGCCTACACCATTTGTCGAACCTAAAGTTGACTCTTCGATGGTAATGATTTTCCTCAAATTTTTCTAAGACATGTCGGCTTATTTTGAAAATTTTTATAATAACTTTACCTTCATCACAAGAAAAGGAGAAATGGGATGAAGAAGAGGTAGTTGAGGTATCTATTCGTGATGAAGTTCCATTGGCTATCTTATAGCCTGATCCAAAGCCAAAGCCTTCTTTTGAGGGACACCAAGGAAGGTCAAGAGGATGTCCTTTATTTTGAAAGCAATCCTCACATCTAAAGAGACTGACGAGCCGTCCAAATCGAAGCTTGCCCCATCCTCTCTGAAGAATAAGTGTCCCAGGTGCTGTTAATACTAGAACCAAAACAAAACAAAAAAGATGGATTTCATTGAAATTTGAGACTTTAAAAGTTGATATTATTTTAGAGAAATACAAGGATGAAGGTGAGAGCTGAAAACTCTGAAGTGGGGGTGGCTACACTAGCCAAAGAGCAGCCAACGGGGCCACTTGAATACATTATCTGGCATGTTGCCAGAAAAGATCTATCGACTGAGCGAGTTGCCGAAGTGCAAGACTATGCCTAGGATCTTAAATACCCATCATCCTTACTTGTTTATAGCAGCAATGATGAAGATGATTATCTCTACTGGCTTCTGGATAGTAGAGAAATTGGTGTATGTTGCGTCATGATAAATAATATCGGCTCTGAAGCTTAAATGCAGACTATCTGCGATGCCAAAGGAGGAGCTTGTAGATTGATGTAACACCCCGAGATCCACAAACACACCAGAATGCTACTAAACTACACATCTAACATTCATATATAAAATTTCGACACATCCCCTTTGAAAATTGCATAAACAGGGAAGCAACAAAGTATAAATAGATATCATGATAAGAACACATAATAGACTTTAATAATTCGCTAGCAATGGGAAGACAACCATAACGGCATGAACTAAATTAACTAGTGTGCACAACTAGTTAGAAACAAACATCCTTTGACAAGAAGCTTCTAATTAAATCATGACTGCGCCTAAGCAGCGTTATTAAGAGAGTGAAGGTGGATGTGCTGCTACTTCCCACGTCCCTTGATGAGCAACAAGCACCTCCATTGAGTAATGCAAGAGTGAGATGAAACATCTCAGCAAGTGAATTGTTTTGACGAGATATTTAAACCACAAATTGAATTAATCAACATTTTAAAAGAATCACAATTAAGATCAGAAATACTTGTAGATATAGAACTCAGTAGTCCCAATATAACCAATACCATCTCATTTCCTCGAACAACCACAATAGGTTGTATAACACTTCCCTGCGTCAACAATACCTGCAAATATCACTTCAATGTATGCATAGGAATGTAATGTGTAGGTACTCTGTCTTCATACCTCTGAGGGTATAAAACCACATCATCTGCAAATAACACTTCAATGAATGCATATGAATGCAATGTATATGTCCTCTGCCTTTATACCTCTAAGGGTATGAAGCCGCATCGTACCCCTCCTCGGGCAACGTACGATGCTAAGTTGTACCGGTACGGTCAGACCATAGGTCACGACCCAACTTCAGATGTAAGTGAATCATGCAATGTATATGACATGCTGCATTTATCAATATACTTCACTTCCTTCACATACAATACAACCTCAATTAATACTTCATCTACCTTCAGATACAATACAAACCTCAAATCATACTTCATTTACCTTCAGGGATGTGAATTAATCTCATGAGTTATACTCGAACCATAATCATCATCAATATATGATTGAGCATCAGTATAATGCAAGCAAGTAAAGCATCACATTAGAGTCCAATTATGAAAGAAACCAATACTTCTGAATATTAGAGTGAAGGCGATAGAAGTAACAGGTCAAAACGGAAGCAACCACTGCTACATTCACTTGCCTTCATCGAAGAAGAAGAAATGTACTAGGCATGATCTAGAGTGTAGCCACCTGCTAGCGGGCATAAAACTTAGTACAAATATTTCACAAACATTTGCCAACAATCAACAAATCGCCCCTACACTTGAAACCAAGACCTGGTGGAAAGCCTCCCACCCTGAACCACATGTCATACAGCAGCAGCGCTGTTTGTTAATTTTGTATCTTTAAAATTATAACTGTGATGATATCAAACAAATAATCTAGGAGTATCTACACAAATTATTCTACAACTTCGGTATTCAATGGATAATTAAATTCTGCCATCTATAAGTTCTAAAACATCTAACAAGATAATTGACTGAATCTGTTTCAGACAGCAGCGTAGTTAACTTCAAAATTCGATATCTCACAAACTACTCAACCAAAAATCATGAAATTCTACTGGCAGTAAGAACTTTTATCCCTCTACAGAAATCTTCATAGTTGGAACAGCCAATTCGGCCATTTACCTGATGAAACCTACCAGTGAACAGACCCACTCATTTTTGTCAGGCAAACAGGAACAGCCACAATAAAACAAACATAACTAGAGTTTCATAATTCATATGAATGCACCCTTTAACAATCTGGAAAGTTTATGAAATTATATACCGCTTTACTTACAAACCCAAGGTTTAATTCTGTTGATAAAATTGCCTGAATCTTAAGAGAACAGATTCTGCATAGAATTATGGGATTAAAAAACTTCTATAATCAAACTGCAATAACTTTCTGATCTGAGGTCCGATTGAGTTGTTCTTCACGGCCACGGAAAGATGTACAAATTATCTACGACTCATATATAGACTTTTCATTTTTTTGAGGTAACTAAGACCATGGAAAATTGGCATGAACAGAAACTATCGAATCTGTCATTCTACAGATAACTAAATTCGAGATCAAAACCTAACTCCACATCTAATCCAACCTCTAATCCTTTAATCCCCATGATCCACAACCTCCAAAAGCACATAATTACATGGAGGTACAATTATTTCATCCATACCTAGGGTTTTCCCCAAGAAAATCTTCAAGAAGAGATAGGGAAGAACAACTCCTTGATCCTCTCTCCCTCTTCAATTCAACGTGCTCCTCCTCTTCTCGATCCTTGCTGCGTTGTGGGAGATCTAGAGGGAGGAGGAAGCCGTGGAGAGGGGCTTCCATGGGAGGAGAGGGCGGCCCGCCATGGAGAAATGGGGAGGGGCGGCCAAGTGGGGGGAAAGAAAGGGGGCAGCCCAAGAAGGGGCAAAAGGGGGAAAGGGCCACCACTAGGGTTTCTTTGCGGGAGAAACGAAACGACGCCACAGATGACTCTGACTTAGCATCCAACGGCCCACAACCCTTTTTCCACATCCACGCACCGAAGATCAACCTTTGGCAACATTTTTTTTGAGATATTACAATTGCTATACTTACAATAACTTGAAAGCAAGGTTTTTCTTTTTACTTCGGACAAGCACACTTTTGTGAGGAGGTTTTTTAATTGCCTTTATGGTGGCATGCAGGGGCTTATTTCAAGCAAAGCTTTGAAAGCGCAAAAAGATGCTGAAGAAGCAAATGCCCAAATGGCTATAGGCAATCTATGCTATGAAGTTGTCAAGCTTCATCACAAGGTTGAAGAATTATAAATTATGCTCAATACTCTAGCCAATGATCTTATTGAAAGCCAAACTGAGCTTCAGCAATCTACCGAGTAAAGTGATTGCAAAATTTGAAGCCTTGAGTCTAAAAACCTTCAGAGAGTGAAGCGTATTGCAATGCTCTAGGCTCAAATAAGAGAGGAGACTGAAGCGCATAAAACCAAAATGGTTATACTGAAGGGCAATTTTGAAGAGATGATTGCAAACTTTGAATTAGAAAAGGCAAAAAATGAGATTGCTCCAAAGAAGAATGCTTCTCCGTTGTTGCCCAGTGCTGTGAAAAACTGAGGAATACCTTTGTCTCCATATGGACCTTGTCAAGCGGGAAAATTACGTACGTGAAGATGCCTTAGGGACATGTTAATGGGAAGGAGAGGTAGAAGCTTTTGATGATGTGTTGTCTTCTAGCGAGGATTATTTTGCATGGATGGGAGCATGGAGTGTAGCTTTGTTTCTTGAAAAATTTGGGTTCAAGCATGTGAAGGTTGCTAGCCAATCAGACATTGCACTCTCTATTGACAATATCAAGAGCCCTTAACTGAAGTGGGCAATTTTGTGAGGAAATTCTATACAGATGTCTAGATTGATTGGAGAGAAGTAGCCAACAAACCTTTCAGAAAAAATACGAGAAAGGTTTCTTTTGACTTTCCCCTTCAGTATTTGGGATTTTTACTACTTACGCATGTTATTTTATCTACAAGCACATAAAGCTACCAAGGAGGTTGAAGCAATAAGAGAGGCCATAAGGTTAAAAGAACTCGAAGGTATATTGCTTATTTACTTGCTAGAGCTTTAGATAGATGTTAATACTTAATTGACAATGAGGATATATATTTCTTAGACAGATGCTCTCTCACCTTGATATGTTGTACAAGACAGTATACCAAGTTGTTACTGAAGTTTTTAATGATGTTGCTGAAAGAGTTCTGAAAGAGAACTAATGCACATTATTTAAAAAACCTTTGAAAATACATTTATGTAATATGAAAGCTTCATGTGCTTCCTGTATTTTTTCCTTTGTGATGCGTAAAACTAATGGGTATGCTTTTTTATGCTGAAGGCAAAAAATATCTTCCCCTTCTTTTCACGCGTTATAAGGACAAACATTATTATACTTTTGTAAGTAAAACAAAGGATACAAATTTCAACATAACGACAAGACTACCTTAGGTCTCACTTCATTTTACCTCATCGAAGTACAAGTTGCTGCAAAAAGGTTTTCAAATACGTTCGCTAAAGCTTTATTGAATAACTTTGACATTCATGTCACTATTACCATGTGATTGAACCTGTTTGTAGGTTTTCAAAACAAGGATATCTTACTTGTTCTCAAATGCTGTGAATCAAGAACAAGGCAACACAATTGTTAAAGATTAAGGACCTTCGTCCGCCGAAGCATTATCTCCTCTCAGATATAATGATCTTCAGATGAAGGTCATGAAAGACATGCCTTCATGATTCATAAGAATTGGAGTACATAAAGACAATGAATGTAATCTATTGGCCCATACACATATGTATTTCATAATATGCACATGGACATTAACAGAATTTATATTACACTGATACCTTTGGCTTGTTCGAAGGTGTTGATGCGAAAGCGATTACAATTCAGCATGAACAGTACGGTGGTACTGTTCACCTATTTATAGGCATGGGACGTAGCATGGGTAAAAGTACATTTATGACCTTAACACATATCCATGATCGCAACATAAATCACTAGGGACTAGCTAATATTTTCCTCTTCGGCTTGGCTCCATGTTCGATCTTCGGCATTGTTTTAAGCCAAAGTTGTCGTCCTTCTGTGGTAGCTTCGGTATTCGCCATCGTTGCTTCCAGACAGTATCTTCATCTCAAGGATCTTTGGCAGAGAGAGAGAGAGTCCTCAAAATCACTTTGCCAATGATGCCTTTGTCTTGAGGACCTTCGACGGAGAAGAAGACCCCCAACTGTAGCCACTTCGCGGTGCTAGATCATTTTTCATAACAAGCTCGATCCACAAAAAGTACAAAGGCTTCAGAATGGCGAAGGTTTGAAAAACACCTTCCCTAAGCTTGTTATTAAAAAACGAATATAAAATTCACAGCGCTTGTCGGTCCACCGATTAGTCAGTACGCGTGTCTTGGCGGTTCGCCTTCTTCTCCTGAAGGGCTATATAAACATACAAGTCGATGATAAGTTACCATAACATTCATTGCCACTGCACCGTTGTGCTGCTAAAAATTTTCACTGAAGCCGAAGCTTGCTGCTTTATACTTCGGAAAAACGTTTCACTGCGCAAGTGCAACTTCATCTGCTAGAGTCTGAAAACCAAAATGGCCAAAGTAAGGTTGACTGCTAGGGTGGCACGCAAGGGGGATGAGGCTGAAACCACCGAGATAACTCCTATCTCAGAAGTGATGAGGCTTTCTGGTTCGTTGTGCAGGAAGAAATTATTGCCGAAGGTGTTACTAATGCCGAAGCTGAACAGACCGTGGCTGAAGCTGAAAATGAAAATGAAAGTGAGGATGATGATAGTATCCTATGTCCAACTATGTCCAGCCATATTGAATTCGGGAGATCCATAATTAAAGCTAAGGATTTAGTTTTAATGAAGAAACTAGGATATTTTGGAGAAAATGATGATGAACTGGTTTGTTTTGCTGGAGAGGAGACGATTCCAGAGCCGAAATAGGATGAAGTTGTAGTCTTCAAGAGCTTCTTTAGGGCAGGACTTCAGTTCCCCCTTTATGAGATGATTGGTGATGTTTTGAAAAAGTTTGAAATCTACCTACACCAGCTGACCCCCAATGCCATTGTTAGGCTCAGTGTGTATATTTGGGCTCTTCGAAGCCAAGGGAAGCGTGCCAATGCCGAAGGGTTCTGTCGGTTGCACGAGCTTCATTATCAGACGAAGGCAAGAGCCGATGGTTTGCACAAGAACTTTGGGTGCTACAACTTTGCATACCGAAAGGACACCAAGGACCCCGTGATTGGCTACCACACCAAATGGCCAACCGGGTGGACAAACGAGTGGTTTTATGTGAAGGCCGATGAGAAGAAGAGGGAGAAACTCATGAGCATGGTAATGAGTCCTTTGAGACTGAACTTCGGCATGACTCAACCCTTGTGCAATATGCAGCTGGGGTCCCCGTGCCAACTGGATGAGGTGGAGTTTAGAGTTGTAGTTGAGCACATTAGCGCTAGGGACTTCGTGCAGGAATACTTAGCAAACAGGACGTTTCCATCCTCTGGTGGTTGGGGAATGCCGAAGAAAAAGGAGGAAGGAAAGAAGTATGAACTTGTTTGACTTTCTTATAAGTTTAAATTCTAGAAGAGATTCAGCAAACCGTGCACTGAATGGATGGAGCTGATAGAAATGATGTGCAATGAAATTCTCAAGGATTATACAAAGAAAGAAGATCAGCTGATGACAGCTGCCTTCGGCACCCGTCAAAAACGAAGATTAAATCGTGTGATGGATGCTCTGAATTTTGAGTACCCAGATTATGAGAGACTTGACGAAGGGGCTGGAGTAGCAAAAAGAAAAAGGGTTGTCAGTATTCTAAACAGACAGGCCATCCGGTCAATCAAGGAAGACCAGAAGGCCATCAAGAAGCAGAAAATTGCAGTGGAGCCAAAGGATTTGGCTCCCAAGAAACGAAAGTTCATCAGGATTTCTCCTGGAGGGACGAAGGTACAAGATGTACCAGACAAAGCTATAGGCGCTTCTTCGCCTTCTTCTGCTGATGCTTTAGAAATTCTGAAGGTAATGACTGAACCCATCCCATTTGCACTGCTAAGTCCTCTAAGGACAGATCTGACTAGCCACTTGCAGTCAAAGGAGACCGCTTCGGATACCGGGGGGATGTCGGGGGTAGAAGAAACGATGAATGATGAATATGATGGAAGCCATTGAATAGATCCTGCCCCCAGCTTTGGCGGATAAAACTATTATGCCTGCCGAAGCTAAAGATACCGCCGGAGCCGAAGCTGATAATATTGCTACTACAATGTCGGAAATTGACGGACTTATATCAAATGTGGTTCCTAAGAAAGACGTAGCCGAAGCGTCTCCTGATAAGGGAAAGAGAAATGAAGAGACCTATTTGGAAGATAAGAATTTCGACCTTCGGCACCTGGGTGGCCAACAACTTTCCGAAGAGGATATATCGGAATTGAAGGAGTTTGCCAGATCCTACGGCTACCAGCCCGGATCCATGCTCTTTGGCGGCGTCGATGAAGAGATTTTGGGATGCATTCGCGACCTCGTCAGCACTAAAATCATAAGCACTTTATCAAAGAGCATCGAATTCCCGAAGCTAGAAAAGGACATCAGCTATTACAAACGTCAGCACATTATCGACAGTTTATTTTACTCAAATTTTAAAGTAAGGTTCCTTTACTATATATATATATATATATATTATCGTGTCAATTTAAGTATTTCAATAATGAGGTTCTAATCTTTAATCCATCTTTCAGAGTCTATTGCTCAACAAGGCCTTAAAAATGCAGTAGGATGACGAAGATAGAAAAAAATGCAATCGTTATCGAAGGCTATGAAAATAAGATTAAAAAACTTGAAAATTCTTTGAACGAAAAAGACAGCCTGCAACATTCAGCCGAAGGCTCTCTTGACGAATCTCATTCTCAAAATAAAAAATTGAGCAAAGAGTTGGAAGAAGCTCGAACACTTTTGGAAAAGAGCTCGGATCGCTTCAATCGCGAGTCTGAATCGCTTAACGAGAGAATTAAAACAGAAGTTGAAAAGAATGTCAAACTGAGCGAAACAGTCAAAATTATTTGGGATAAATGCTTCAGTTTCGCTACTCAATTTATTGCTCGGCTAAAGGGTATCTTCAATTGTGTTGGAGCCATATCTGAAGAAGTTACCCTTTATGCCGAAGATATTCCCGGAGCTCTTGAAAGTGTTGAAAAAGAAGTTGACGTCCTCGACGAAGTTATAACTGGCCACAGTGATTTATGTGCGCTAGTGGCTTCTCGTGGCACGACTGCTGCTTTCATGAAAGCTGGATGTAATCATGTAAGAGCTGTTAATAGGCCAAATTTCAGCCTTTCGCCATCAGACCTAGTTGATATTCCAAACGAAGCTCGAAGCATAGGCAACAGGTTTATCACCCAAATCTGGGCAAAGGGCGGTTGAGAGTTGGCTGGAAACGAAACTTGAAATCTGCTCAACAAAGTATAGAAAATCTCTTTACCTTTATGCTTTTATTTTATGTTTTTCCTTACCATATTCCTCATTACCCTTGCCTTTGTCATTCTTCAGGGTGATGGTGCCGAAAGCTAGTGAGCCGAAGCTAGTTCTGAAACATTGAAGAAGACTTTAGAAGCTCCTTTTGTTAATATCTATAGAAACACTTTTGGAAATTCTTTGTGCAAGAAAGTGTATTATTTGACAAAGAATTGTAATTGAATGTGAACAGATTGCTGTAAATATTTGTAAATGCTTTGTAATGCTATTTTAACTTTCATTCGTGTGTTTGTCTGCTTTGCTATGGACGAAACCAATGCTAGCAGCATTTTGAGCCGAAGGCGAAAATCACCTTCCCTTCTTTTTGTTCACATCGAAGCACCTTTTGAGCAAAATCAAAGATCGGCTCCCTCATATACAACGAAACGTTTTCCTTTCTTTTTCTGAAACAACTTCATCTGAGATGAAACATCTTCGTATATACGAAGCATTTTCTCGTTGGAGGCAAAAACCCTCGCCTTTCCTATTAATGCCTTATGCTTTATGTCATGATGATGAATCTACAGATGCCTAATGTATGTTTGTATGAATGCAAAAGATGATGTGATGAAGTATGCAAATGTATGCTGAAGGTAAAAAAACTCACGCGAATACACACCCAGACTCTGCATCCCCTTAGGAACGACTTTGGAGTCTCTTTACCTTTTACTTAGGTGGCATTTCAGCTCTGCATTCCCTTAGGAACGACTTTGGAGCTAAGCTCTGCATCCCCTTAGGAACGACTTTGGAGCTTCTTCACCTTTGACTTAGGTGGCATTTAAGCTCTGCATCCTCTTAGGAACGACTTGGGAGCTTCTTCACCTTTGACTTAGGTGGCATTTAAGCTTTGCATCTCCTTAGGGATGACTTTGGAGCTTCTTCATACTTTTTTACACTCGATTGTGTAATCCTAGATCTTTACATTTTCATGTGGGGGAAGCTGGCCCTTGTATTGCACAGGGTTACGCGAGAAAAAAATGAAAATTACAACCTATGGCCGCATTAAAAACCTTTCTCCCCTCTTGAAAGGAAAAGGGTGCCATAGGAAAAAGTAAGAAAATTACATAGTTTACACACAATATCTCCGAAGCTCATCTGCATTCCAAGATCTTGGAATGTCATTACCGTCCATGTCTTTCAACATGTATGATCCAGGTCTTGACAAAGACACCACCAAGAAAGGACCTTCCCACTGAAGCTAAAGCTTCCCCACTGTGTCCAGGTTGGCCACTCTTTGAAGCACCAAGTGTCCTGGCTTGATGTTTATGCTTGTTATATGCATGCATTAAACTTAAACACTATTTGCTTGCTAGCCCTTGCACTGTTTCCTGTCAAACCGATGTGATTAAATATATGTTGAAAAACCCAATCATGAGTCGCAGGATTGGAAAGTGGGCTTATGCGCTTATAGAATATGACTTGGCCTATGAATCATTGAAATCTGGCCATGTTATAGCTGATGTCATTGTAGAGCATCGAATGAATGATATTCCAGAGATAGGCATATCATGTCTTACTATTACTCCCTGAACTATGTGTTTTGATGGATCGGTTTGCAATGAAGGATAAGGGTTGACATCATGCTTGTTTCACTGAGGATTGTCACTTTTGACTTCTCTAGTCGATTGAAATCTCATTGCACAAACAATCAAGCCAAATATGAATCCCTCTTGTTCGTTTAGAACTTTTACATTATATGGGAGTAACACATGTAAAACTATTTGGTGTTTCTCAGTTAGAAGTCCAACAAATTATATGAGACTATCAATGTTTAGATGGTATTTTGAATGATTACCTTGAAAGATGTTAGGACATAGTTCACTCTTTTGAAGAATTTGATGTTCGACATATATATAGAGCTAAGAATTCCAGAGCTAATGACTTAGCGCAGGAAGTTTCAGGTTACCAGGTGACACGATGGAAATTCCATAAATCTGAGAATTCGATAATTAGAGGCGCATTGAGTTTAGAGGTCGCGGACTGTCCGAGTGGAACAGTTGGACCATCCATGCAAACTACAATCCGTCCCTACGTCACGGACTGTCTGACCCTGACAAAAGTATGGTCTTGATCGATTTGGCTAGTGATGTGGCCAATACAGTCGATTGGAGGACACCTTTTGTTACACACCTGCGTGATCCAAATATGAGGACAAATAAGAACATTCGGCTGGTGGCTTTCAAATATGTTATGATTGATGATGAATTATATCATCGAACTACTAGTGATGTCTTGGTTAAGTGCTTAGGCTCTGATGATGCTGTATTAGCTATGTCCGAAGTGCATGAAGGGAATTCTGTTACTCATCAATCGGCTCCAAAGATGAAGTGGCTATTGAGAAGAACTGTCTTATATTGGCCTGATATAATAATCGATTGTTTTAGGTACTATAATGGATATCAAGTTTGTCAGAAGTTTGGTGTTCTATAGTTAGTTCCTACCACCGAACATCACCATATTATCAATCCTTGGCCCATTAGGGGATGGGGTTTGGACTTTGTAGGAGAAATTCATCCTTCCTCATCAAAAGGGCATCGGTTTGTGCTAGTTGCCACAATTTATTCCACCAAGTGGATGGAAGTCATTCCTTTGAAAAATATGATGCACAAGGAGGTAATCGATTTTGTAACTAAACACATTATAAATTGATTTGGCATTCCTTAGACTTTGACTATAGACTATGGGACTTCTTCATGTCAAAGGAGGTACGTTTGTTTGCTGAATCATATAAAATTAAGTTGCTTAATTCATCTCCATACCACGCTTAAGCTAACGGTCCGGTCGAGTCAAATAATAGGACACTAAATAGCTTCATTAAAAAGAAGATAGATGATCATCCTAGGAATTGGCGCAACATTTTGACTAAGGCTTAATGTCACACCTGGTTTTGGAAGGCAAACCGAATGCGGACCATGTATGTGCTAGGATCAGAAATCACATACACATCGATTACATAAATGACTCGCCATAGCACAATGCTTCGAATAATAATAAAGAGTAAGTAATAATATTACACACTAGAGTCATTTACATAACCTATATATATATATATGTCAAAGTACATAGAATAGAAATGTAGCCAACGTAAATAAACCCACCACAGGCAGCTGACTGGGGAGGTCACTAGCATAATCCTCGAACTCATCGATGTCCTAGAACTACTAGAGATCTGCCTTGACGCCTTCTTCTTCTTATTTACCTGAGCATAGGATGCACCAAAGGCAACCTAGTGTTTTGTGAAAGCAAGGGTGAGTACACATCAATGTACTCAGCAAATGCTCATTTGGCTAAAGTGGACTAGCTTTATGTGGAGTTAAGCTGATAGCAGGTTGCTTTCACTTTGTCAAGTTTTAGTAATTAATATGACCCAAGTTTTATCATCAATCCCAAGTTATTATCCCAAAGTGTGCCTCCTCATAGAGGAAATACCAGAATCCATAGTTAGAAACATCATTAATAAAACATCATCATCGTCTGTAACTATAGTATCTCGAACCATCTGTATCTCTAATCAAAGAGGATCCTAAGGCCGCTCTTAACCATGAGCACGACTGATATATCAGTTTGATTCCTCTACAAAGGTTGCACACTTTACCCATGAGCCATGATTCCCTTTTTGCCCGAGGAGCGCTACTCCCCATTTATCACTTCCTAGGTGGTCTGGCAGGGTATCACTACGTATCCTTTACAAAGATTCCCCTGGTGTATAGTCGTCTGTTTCGTGTCCCCAATCGTATAAACACAGTACTCCTCCCTAAGGGGGGTGACTAACAAAAACAAATCGAATGAACCTCGGCACCCCACCCTTAACAGAGCAAGCACTATGCCCCAACTCCCATTGACTGCACAACGACGAAGAAAACTACACCCCTAGATTCCTCCAATTTATCAGCTAAGGGTGTCCCATACCACCCTCATAGTTGCACTGTTTTCCCGGGTGGTCCCTCAACGAACAGGTCCTTACTGAGAGGTACTCAGAAAATAGCCCGAGCCTCTTTAGTGCCACAAGTTCATCATCATAACCGAAATGTATCTTATCGTATCATAAATGTATCTCATCACGTTCATTGATTAAAGTAGAGCACTAGCATAATGCTAACCATAATAACACAAAAGTAATCAAGGAAAAGGTGAATAGAAAGCTAGTCAATCCTTAGCTTTTAATTATGTAATGCGGGGAAATGAATTATCATGTGAATAGGACAGAAGTAGGTCAGAGGACACTTGCCTTCACCAAACAGATGCTCAAGGTCTTCAACCTTGTAGAACTCGAAGAGCTTGATCTTTCGATCACCAAAGCTTGATTGTCAATTTCTCGAAGCCCGAGAACAGATCACGATCTATTCGCGACACGCAGTGAACACGAACAGGCACAAGAAAACAAACATATACATGCATAAGAACATTACACCATATAAAGGAAAACATTATAAAAATGTGCAATATGAAATAGAGCCCACTTCTACGGTCACACAAGAAAAAGAAACGCCGAGATCGAAGCTACGATTGAGAAGTTATCGCGTTTACGTTATACAAATATGAATTAGAACATTTAATTCGACATACTTGTATTAATTGACATTTATCAAATGTAAACTAAAGCTACTACTTAGTTTTGATTAATTTGCTATTAGGACAGTTGATAGTTAAACAAGTAATTAATTAATTAATATGAGCAGTTATAAGAGAAACAGTTTAATATCGCGCGCGGACGACGCACGATACGAGAAAACAACACACGCGTCACACACGAATGACGCATGACGATGCGCAAGGCTGCAAAACAGCGCGCGAACTGCACATGACACAACGTGTGCGACAACGTGAACACGACAACAAGCACAACATGTGCGAAACAGCACACGACAACGGGCAAAACAGCGTGTGCGACTTGTGAGAACTACTAACTTGATGACACATTTATATTAAACGAATATTAAACAAAAACATTTGAGGTGGCATAATCATACTAACTGTAATGCCCTAAAAATTAAATCATATTTATAATCCAAATATGGTGTGTCCTATGGATGATCGGAGGTCGTAGATGTATAGATCTCATCAAGATGATTCCGATCAATCACTAGTTTGCCTTGTTTGGATTTCGGATGAGTCTTTTTGAGTGCCGGTTGATCTGAGCCATTGGATATTAGGATTGTGGAAGTTTTCTTCTATTTATACCTCCCTAACCCTAGAATCCATGTCCTCCCACCCCTACAGGCATCACCCTTTTGTGCCTTGCCCCAAGAGAAGAGAGGAAGAAAAAGGGAGAGGAGAGGGAGATGAGGGCATACCGTCGCCCATCATTGTCGTTCCTCTCCAAGAATTGGTTCGATTTCCTTTCCTCTCTCACTTTTCTCAACTTGATGAATGCTTTCCCTTGTTTTGGATGAGTTTTAGGCCCTGCAATTAGCTTTTTTGGTTGGATTAGATGGGGGATTAGATTTTGATCTCGAAATTAGTTTCTGCAGAATGGTAGATTCAACAGTTTCTGTTCATATCAGTTTTCCGTGGTCTTAGTGGCCTCAAAAAAATAAAAAGTCTATCTATGAGTCATAGATAATTTGTAGATCTTTCCGTGACCATGAAGAACACCTCAATCGGACATCAGATCAGAAAGTTATTGCAGTTTGATTATAGCAGTTTTTCAGTCTCATAATGCTGTGTAGAATCTGTTCTCTTAAGATTTAGGCAATTTTATCAACATAATTAAACTTTAGAATTGTAAAAGAAGTTGTAGATAATTTCATAAGATTTCTAGATTGTTAAAGAGCGCATTCATATGAATTATGAAACTCCAGTTATTTTGTTTTACTGTGGCTGTTCCTGTTTGCCTGACAAAAATGAGTGATGAGTGGGTCTATTCACTGGTGGGTTTCATATAGTAGATAGCCGAATTGGCTGTTCCAACTATGGAGACATTTGTAGAGGGATAAAAGTTCTTACTGCCAGCAGAATTGCATTATTTTTGGTTGAGTAGTTTGGGAGATATTGAATTTTGAAGTTAACTATGCTGCTGTCTGAAATAGAATCAGACAATTATCTTATCAGATGTTTTAGAACTTATAGATGGCAGAATTTAATTATCCATTGAATACCGAAGTTGTAGAGTATTTTGTGTAGATACTCCTAGATTATTTGTTTGATATCACTACTGTTATAATTTTAAAGATACAAAATTAACAAACAGCGTTGCTGCTGTTTGGCATGTGGTTCAGGGTTCTCTTTCCACCGGGTCTTGGTTTCAAGTGTAGGAGCGATTTGTTGATTGTTGGCAAATGTTTGTGAAATATTTGTACTAAGTTATATGCCCGCTAGCAGGTGACTACACTCCGGATCATGCCTAGTACATTTTTCTTCTTCGATGAAGGCAAGTGAATGTAGTGGTGGTTGCTACCGTTTTGACTTGTTGTTTTTTTATCGCCTACACTCTAATATTTAGAATTCTGTTATTCTTTTATAATTGAACTCTATGGTGATACTTTACTTGCTTGTATTATACTGATGCTCAATCATATATTGATGATGATTATGGTTCGAGTATGACCCATGAGATTAATTTACACCCCTGAATGCAGATAAAGTATTATTTGAGGTTTGTATTGTTTCTGAAGGCAGATGAAGTATTATTTGAGGTTTGTTTTGTATCTGAAGGAAGTGAAGTATATTGACAAATGCAGCATGCCATATGCATTACATGATTCATTTGCATCTAAAGTTTGGTCGTGACCTATGGTCCGACCGTACCGGTACAACTTAGCATCGTACGTTGCCCGAGGAGGGGTACGATGCAGCTTCATACCTGTTGGAACTTGCTCTCAGTTGCAAGGGGATCCAACAAGGGTGAACAGTGACGTCAATAGGGTTCTCGCGCTCGATGGCAATAGCTCTGTTAATCTGCCCTCTCACGGGCACTGTGCGGGGGTATTTATAGGTGTCTGAGCGCCCAGCGCCTTGTGTTAAGGACGCATGTGCCCTCGGATACCTAGGTTATCCCCAGAATATTCCCATAAAGCAGGGTTACAAACTGTAATTACAGGAATGCCTTTGCAAATTAGGCCCGTAACACGCAGCGGCCACGCGGGGCCCGTTACAATGCGCCGGATCACACGTGCGCCTCTGAGCTGGACGAGGCCGCTCGGTGGGATGACGACGTCGCAGGCCTTCGTCTGGCGCCGTATCGAGCGAAGGGTGTCCCTGCCCGTTTTGTCTCCGTCGGACCAGCGACTGCAGCGAAGGCCTCGAGCGAAGGGTGGCGTCTTTGCCTTCGCCCCAACATTTGCCCTCCGAGGGACCAGTTCGACAAAGTCACCTGGTGCCGAAGACGTCGCTAGATGGCGGAGACGCTGCCCTCGCTCGAAGTGGTTCCGCGGGGGTTTTTGACATGACCGTTGATTGACATCGTACTGTTGGATTGTGGGTTTCCCGAAGCGCCGCGCCCTGTTGGATTGCGGGTTTCCCGAAGAGCCACGCCCTGTCTATAAAAGGGGGCGGGGGTCGGCGCTTTTTGAACTTCACTTTCCGCGCTCCGTGCAAACCCTAGCCGCCTTTTCCACCGTCTTGCTGCTCGTCTGCCCGCCTTGCTTTTGTTCGCCGGAGATCTGGCTCGAGTGAAGCAGACCGCCCGCCGCCGCCGACGGTACGTAGCGATGCCGACCTCCTCTTCTTCTGCTGCCGCTACACCGCCGGCCGACGCCTCGCCGCCGGCCGTCGCTTCACCGCCGGTCTACGCCTCGTCTGAGGAGACGCTGAGTAGTTTGGTGGCGGAGGAGTTGCGCGCCGACGGTTCTGTGAATTTTGGCGTGTCGCGGATGTCGTCGGTCCGCGTGCAAGATATGCAGTGGCTGGGTTACTTTGGCGGCGGAGTTGCTCGTGTTCCGGGGACGGAGGAAGTCCCTGAGCCGGAGGGCGAGTTGGTTGTGTTTGAGGCGTTCTTCGCCGCCGGTCTCCGCCTGCCTGCGCACCGATTTGTTGGCGAAGTCCTACGCAGGTTTAACGTTCAGATACATCAGCTGACTCCGAATGTCGTGGTGGCTCTGTCGAAGTATGTCTGGGCGACGACTTCGTACGGCGGACAGCCATCAGTCGAAGTCTTTGCGAAGTACTATTGCCTGCACTGGCAGAAGAGGATGATTGGAGATGAAGTTGCCCAGTTTGGGTCCTGTACGTTTACGCTGAAGACCGGCAAGACCACGATGCAGGTAGTCGAGTTGGTTCCTTGCGCCCGCAACAAGTGGGGCAATTGGAATGAGTTTTGGTTTTACGTCGCTGAGGGTACCGTCGAAGACCATGAGGGGCTCCCCGTGTCCGAGATGTGTTCACATTTTTACTCAGCATACCCGTCCTTTGAGGTGGCGGAGGGGGATGCGGACGAAGGGGCCCTTCGGTGCGCCGTCGGCCTGAGTAGTGGGCGCGATTTGGTTGAAAAATTTGTGGCATACGGGGTATGGCCCTTGGCGCATGGCTGGGCGTTGGGCGAAGTGTGCCCTCGCCAGATGCCTTCCCATGGTGGGAAGATGGTGCAAAATCCTGCCTTCGCGCTGAATCTGCAAAACCGCGATCCGGCCGCCTTTATGCGTGAGGCGGAGGATGGGGCGGTGCGGCTCGTTGGTCGGTACGTGCCGAGGACAGAGGGCCAACGTAGCTGGGACATCCGCGGGTCGAATGACCGTTTGAACAGGGTTTTTGATTTGTATCAACTGCCGTATGGCGGCTACCCCGGCCAAGACAATGTGGACCGCCGTGGGAAGAAGCCGGTGGTGGAGACCGGAGACGACCCTGCGCCGGCGGCCGCCCCATCCTCTAAAAAGAGGAAATTAGGTACTGCTATGGGAGGACATGGGGTTTCCGATGGTTTTGCTAGAGAGTTGATGAGGACTTGCGTGGCCCCGGGGGGAAGGATGTCTTCGCCCGAGCTCCGGGAGTCTTCGGCGCGGATGCTGAGGGTTACCGGGGGTTGGTGGCCTAGGAATGTTCCTATCCCCCGCGCGGCCGGCGAAGACTTTTTTACATCTCGCATGGTTCGTGAATGGAAAGTGTTTCCTTATGGGCGGAATATTGCTGCTATTGTGTCGGCAGTGATGGACAAGGATCGCCAGGGAGCTGCACAAAAGCGCTAGGCGGTTGTCAGGCTTCATGAAGCCAGGCCGAAGAGGCAGCGGGGGGCTGTGAAGGCTGCGGCCCCTGGCGGAGGCAAGCCGCCGCTGGCGGCGAAGTCGGGCGGCCCTGTATTTAGCAAGGCGCCGGAGGCAGCGGCAGGTGCTGGTGGTTCCAAATCGACGAAGGCTGTGCCACCATCCAGCAGGGTGTCGGCGGTCGTGAAGGCGGCCCGAGAGTTGCCGTCGTCGGGCAAGCGCGTCGCCGACTTCGCCACCGATATTAGTGTGGACGACTATCTTGGTGGTAAGCCGTTGGCTCGTTTTTTTTAATTCGTTGATACGTCGCAGGGTCGGACGAAGGCCAGCTTGCTATTGTTGCGCCTGCCGTGGCGACCATGGCGGCTGCCGGAGTGCCGAAGGCGAAGGGCGGTGCTCTTAGTGCCGGAGGCGAGATGTCGGCACTCGCGGCTGTCAGGGATGAGGCGGGCGCTGTGTCCCGCCGGCTGAAGGAGGTGACAGAGGCACTAAGTCAGGTCCGTTGAGCTAGACTCCGTTTTTTTTTCTTTTTTTTGGGGGGGGCTGTGGTCTTACGTGTGTTCTGCAGGTGGCTGACTTCGCCAACCGCACAGCGTCGGGGGCCCTCACGGTAGTTGTGTCTGCCGAAGTCGAGAGACTTCGGACGCAACATGCAGACGCCATCCGTGAAAAATCGGCCGCCGACAGTAAGTGCCGCAAGCTGGCGGACAAGGTGGCCGCGCTGGAGGGGGTGAAGACTGACCTCCGGCGCCAATTGGCGGGGGAGAGAAGGGAGACCAACAAGGCCCTCGCCAAGGCGCAGGCTGCGCAGGTGGAGGCCAATCTGGCGCGGGCGGAGGGCAATCTTGCCAGGGAGCGCGCCGAGCAGCTGCAGGAGCGGCTCATCGCCCTGGAGAGCCACGTGGAGAGGGCCGAGGCCGCGACGCGCGCGGAGGCCGAGCGGACGCGCAAACAGCTTATGGATTCGTACCATGAGCTGGGCGCGCGGACCGGTGACTTCGAAGTGCCGGACCGAGAGCCCGGACTTCGCTGCCTGGAGTGGGTACAGGAGGAGTTGCAGGCGCTCCCCACTATCGTGGAGGGGTTCATGTCGTATGCCTCCCTGGTCACCTGCGAGGGGGCGATGAACGCGCTCTCCCGTGAAGGGTGCCGGCACTTCGAGGTCTTCGACCAAGCTGATGAAGACTTTGAGCGAGATATCTACAAGGTTGAGGACCCCGTAGTGAAGGAATCCGCCGGAGCCATCTATGACCGGATGTGGGGTCCGCACGGTCGCGAGGTGGTCAGGGAGCGGGCCGAGACGGCGAGGGCTCTGGTAACGTTTGGCGTTTGTTTGGCGTTTGCTGGATGTGGGCTATGTGTGGGTTTACTGAATTTGTGTGCTGTGTCTTAGGCGGAGCGTGGCGAGAGGGTGGATGACTTCGAGGCGTTGAACAGCGCGCTGCCTGACCCAGAGCCGATCCCAGCGGAAGCCGTGTCCGGGGCCGCCCTGGAGGCGCCCCCAGAGCCTACGGAAGGCGCTCCGGATGCCCCCGCATCTGCTGCGGCCGGCGGAGACCTACCCCCAGAGACCGCCGAAGGCGCGCCTGATGCCCCCGCAGCCGCTGCGCCGAGGGCTGAAGATCCTGCGACGGTGGCGGCGGAGGCGACAGCGGAGGCAACGGCGGAGGCTCCCGCAATGGCTGGGTCTTCGCAGGTGGCGTAGTGGGTGTGGATAGTTAGGGAATTTTGGATATGTTGCTAAATTTTGGTTGCTGCGCAGGTTCAAGATTTTGGGCCTGCGCACGCAACCGCCACTACTAATTTTTTGGCGGCTTCGACCGTGGATGGTGGTAATAAATGTGATGGGTCTGCAACTGAGTTTTCTAATTTTGCTGACTCTGGGAGCTCGGTTGAGTGGAATGAGGAGTCGACGGAGGAGGACTTGGACTATTTTGCGGCCTTGGATGTGGCAGCGGCGGAAGCTTCGCCGCACGCTGCGGATACAGCAGATGTGCCTGGTCCGAGCACCGGGCGCCGGCGGCGAAGGGCGGTTGCGAAGCGTAGAGTGAGTGGGGCGGAGGGAGATCGGCTTCATGTGAGTAGGGCTGGCCGGCAGGAACTGTTGTCGTTGCCAGCCGCCGTGAGTACAGGTGAGGGGGAATTGCGAAGTCTTTTTGCGGGTGAGGAGCTTAGGATAATGTTATTTAATTGTAGGGAGATGGGAATTATTCCTAAGGTTGAGCCGATGTAGAGTGTGGTGCCCTCGCTTGTACATGTGTAAAGGCTTGTGTGATGAGGTTGTGTGCCCCCGCACACTTGGCTATGCTTGCGAAGGCGTTATGTACTTGGTCTGGTGTGTTTTGTTATGCTGTGATGGTCCGACTGCACCCTTAGGCGACTTGTGCACGGATGGTCTTCGCGGTAGACTGAGGTTTTTCGCACTTGTTGTGCTAGTCCGGCTGCACCCTTAGGCGACTTCTGCACGGATAGTCTTCGCGGTAGACTTCGGTTTTTCGCACATGTTGTGCTAGTCCGGCTGCACCCTTAGGCGACTTCTGCACGGATAGTCTTCACGGTAGACTTCGGTTTTTCGCACTTGTTGTGCTAGTCCGGCTGCACCCTTAGGCGACTTCTGCACGGATTTATCGCACGCGAGGGTGGTTAGCGCTGAGCCTCGCGGTGACCTCGTATTGGTCGAATGTCAAAGACCGTCGTCGTGGTCTTTTTTCGACGCATGTTTTTGCGGGGATTTTTCAGACATATATTACATGGCTCCGCCTCGTTAAAAACCTCACCCCCCGGGAGGAAAAGAGTGTGGACCAGAATAAGATTGTTTTTGCGAATTACAAGGGCGAATCAGCCCTGATGAGTCAGACAAAAAATTTGCGGAGGTTGTCGATGTTCCAGGAGTGCTCCAGGTCTTCGCCGTTTGGTGTTGTGAGCCTGTAAGCGCTGGGGGAAGATTTCGTCTTGACTATAAAGGGGCCCTCCCACTTGGGCTCCAGCTTGCCCCTGGACTCTGTCCGAGTTGTTCGGACGAGTACAAGGTCCCCTTCGCTAAATTCCCTCGGGATGACTGCGTGGTCGCGCCATGCTTTTGTCTGGGCTTGGTATTTGTTTAGGGCTTGTAGGGCGAAGACTTGGTCTCCGTCAATGAGATCCTTTGAAGTTGGCTCGTCCACATCGGCGACGGCTGACGGAACTGTTCGCGGGGACCCATGTTTTATTTCTTGTGGGGTCATGGCCTCCGATCCGTATAGAAGGTGGAAAGGAGTAAACCCGGTTGCCCTGCACTCAGTCGTGTTTAGTGCCCAGACCGCCTCGGGTAACAAATCGGTCCATCTGCCCTTTTTTCATCGAGGAGCATCTTTTTGACAGCTGTGAAGATTTTTCCATTGACGTGTTCCACAACGCCGTTGGACTGCGGATGATAGACTGAGGCGAAGGCAAGCTTGGTGCCAATGGAGAAGCAAAAATCCTTGAAGTCTTGGCTGTCAAACTGCTTGCCGTTGTCAACTGTTAGTTCGGACGGTACTCCGAAGCGGCAAACAATGTTTTGCCAAAAGAACCTTTGGGCAGTTTTTGTTGTTATTGTGGAAACAGCCCTTGCCTCGATCCATTTGGTGAAGTACTCGACAGCGACGAAGGCGAACTTAAGGTTCCCCTGAGCGGTGGGCAGGGGCCCGACAATGTCTAGGCCCCAGCGCTGGAGAGGCCATGTGTGGGCGATCAGCTTTGTATACTGCGAGGGGCTGCCTGACCGAGGAGAAAACTTCTGGCAGGCTTCGCAGGACCTTGTGACCCGATTTGCGGCGCAGATCATTGCGGGCCAATAAAAGCCTTGGTGGATCACCTTAGCAGCTAGGGCCCTTGGCCCTGCGTGTGAGCCGCACATGCCACTGTGGACTTCGCGTAGGATCTGGATGCCTTCGGTTTTAGTGACGCACTTAAGCATTGGCTGACTGACCCCTTTTTTGTAGAGTTGGCCTTCAATCAGTGCGAAGTCTCGACTTCGATGTCTGAGGCGCTTGGCCTCACTGATGTCGGCTGGATGATAGTACCCCTGTAGGAACAGGGTTATTGGTGCCCGCCAGTCTTCGGTCATGATAAGGTTGACTATGTGGTGGCCCTCGCTGTCATTGGTTATTTGGAGCCCTTCGGGGCTCCGGACGGCTGGCGTGCCGATGACATGAAAGAACACGTCGGAGGGCAAGGATTCGCCCCTGGCGGCAGCCTTGGCCAATGCGTCGGCCTCTTCATTCTTGGCCCGATCCACATGCTGCAAGGTGAATCCCTTGAATTGTCTCTCGAGACTTCGGATGGCCGCGAGGTACTGCATGAGCGCGGGGTCCTTTGCTGCATAGTCTTTCTCGACTTGGCCGGCAACTACCTTGGAGTCTGTTTTGATGATGCAGGTGGTGACTCCGAGGGCCCTTAGCTTGTGGAGGCCGAGGATGACTGCTTCGTATTCTGCTATATTATTTGTGCATCTGTCGGATTCCAGAGCGAAGCTGAGGCGTGCTGCATATCTGTGCTTGACCCCGACTGGTGAGGTGATGACTGCAGCGGCGCCTGCCCCCGCATGGCACCATGCGCTGTCGCAATGGATCGTCCAAACCTTCTCTGCGGACGGGTCTGGCTGTGTTGTTGGCCTAGTCCAGTCGACGACGAAGTCTGCCAGGACTTGTGACTTGATGGCTGTCCTAGGCTCGAAGCTGATGTGGTAGCCGGAGAGTTCGGCCGCCCACTTGGCAATCCTCACCAATGCCTCCAGGTTTCTGAACAATTCGCCGAGTCCCCTGTCTGAGGTGACTCGGACCTTGAATGCTTCGAAGTAGTGGCACAATTTGCGCGAAGACATGACGACTGCGTAGGCAATCTTCTCCAGCTCTGTCATGTTGCACTTGGACGGTGTCAGCACTTCGGAGACATAGTAAATGGGGCACTGCCTGACCACGCCCTCAACTGTCTGCTCCTGCACTAGTGCCGCGCTGACCGCATGCGGCGAAGCCGCGACGTAGAGCAACAGGGGGAGCGAGGAGTCGGGGCTTGTAAGTACGGCCAACTCTGTCAGGTGCTGTTTTAATGAGGCGAAGACCGCCGCCTGCTCTGGTCCCCAGGTGAAGTCTTTTGCACCACGGAGTGTTTTGAGGAAGGGGAGACTTCGCTCGGCGGACCTGGAGATGAATCTGTTGAGAGCGGCCAATCTGCCTGTCAGGCGCTGGATGTCTCTGGCGGACTGCGGAGGCGTCATGTTTATGATGGCCTGAATCTTGGTTGGGTTGGCCTCGATACTGCGGTGTGATACCAGGTAGCCCAATATTTTGCCTTGACGAACGCCGAAAACGCACTTTTCCGGGTTTAGGCGGAGTTGTGCGTCTCGCATGTTCGCGAATGTCTCGGCGAGGTCGGCGAGATGGTCCTCCTTGCTCTTGCTGGCGACGACGATGTCGTCCACATATGTGAATATATTTCTACCAACTTGCCCTTCGAGCACTGTTTTGGTAAGCCTGGAGAAGGTGGACCCGGCGTTCTTGAGTCCCTCCGGCATTCTGATGAAGCAATATGTGCCGAAGGGTGTTATAGAGCTGGTGCTAGCCTTGTCTTCCTCCTTCATGTATATCTGGTGGTAACCGGAGAAGCAGTCGAGGAGGGACATGACTTCGCATCCGGCCGCGCTATCGACTATTTTGTCGATCCGCGGCAACGGGAAATAGTCTTTTGGGCAGGCTTTATTGAGACTGGTGAAGTCGATGCACATTCGCCACTTCCCGCTCTTTTTCTGCACCATCACGACATTGGAGAGCCATGTGGGGTAAGCCACCGGCTCGATGAATTTGGCTTCTAGGAGGCGGTGCACTTCTACCTTGGCGGCCTCTGTCTTCTCGTCGGACATCTTGCGAAGCTGCTGTTTTTTCGGCCTTACCGAAGGGTCGATTCCCAAGCTGTGCTCAATTATGGAATGGCTGACCCCGACCAGATCGAGGGCTGATCAGGCGAAGACATCTTTGTTCTTGGATAGGCAGCAGAGGAGCTTCTCCTCTTCATGCGAAGTGAGGTCTTCGCTGATAGTGACTGTCTGCTTGGGCGTGGCCTGGTCGAGGGGGACAGTCTTGGTCCCATCGTTGCTCTGCAGCTGTGCCTTGTCGTGCTGCTTATTGATTGGGCTGGCGGGCGCGGGGACCTCGCGCTGGGCCGGGAGGCAGTGCACGTTTCTCTGACCGGGCACGAAGTCCCGCTCTATGTTGCGCGCAGTCTGTTGATTGCCGTGGACCGTAATGACACCTAACGGACCTAGTATCTTCATACATAGGTACAGTCCGTGAATGGCTGCTTCGAACTTATTGATGGAGCCCCGGCCCATGATGGAATTGTATGGATATACCATATCCACGATATCAAAGGTTACTTGCTCGCTTCGGGCATTGGGTGCTACACCGAAGGACAGAGGCAGCTCTATTTTGCCGACAGGAAAGGTGCCCTTGCCGCCAAAGCCATACAACGGGTTGTCCGAAGGCTTGAGCAGGCTGTGGCTTATGCCCATGCGATCGAAGGCGTGTAGGAAGATGATGTCCGCCTGACTGCCATTGTCAACGAGGACTTTGTGCAGGTCCCATCCTGCCACGCTGCAATTGATAACCATGGCGTCGCAGTGGGGGGCGCTGCGCAGGTCGACGTCTCGTGTGTCGAAGGTTAGCGGTATGTGGGACCACTTTGTCTTCACGACTGGGCTGGTGACGGCGACGTGGTTGATGCTGCGGTAGTGGTCCCGCTTCTGCCGCTTTGTGTCGAAGTCGGTGCTGGACCCCCCAGTTATCATGTGAATGACTCCACGATATGGCTGATCGGCGAAGTCTTCCTGCTTTGGCGCATGGGGGATGTTTTGATGTTGCTGGTGTGGTGGTGGGGATGGGGGAGGTACGATTTGTACCTCCTGATGGTGTTGGTAAGCGTGGTGCGGTGGATGCGGGGCGGGGGCGTGGATATATGGTGGAGGGGGTTGCTGGTAAGTGTGTGCGACAACTCTGGGGTTGTCGGCTGGTTGCGCCCGTGCCATCCTGTCTCTGGTGGCCTTCGTTTCTGGGCAGTCTTTGGTTTGGTGGGCGCAGTCTTCGCCGTGGAAGAGGCAGTAGAATCGGCGCGGCGGCTGCGCACGCCCCCGACCCCTACCGCGAGTTCCATTTCCGCGGCCCTAGGGGGGATACTCCTGGCGACGAGGGGCGTCAGCAGCGGGGTGCTAGTTGGCGATGTTATGCACTTGCTATTGATTGCGGCCATCTCGACCGGAGTCCGGCTGCGGAGTCCTCGTCCACGTGCGGCTGGACTGTGGAGCATCTTTTGGCTTCCTTTGGGACTCAACCTTGCGCTGGTGGAGCTCTTCGAATTTGGCATACTTTTCAAACAGCTGATATAATTCCTAGAGGTTCTTGGGCGGATCTCTGATGCAGTGGCTGTAAAGGACACCGACGCGAAGGCCACTGATAGCGTAGTGGATGGCGATCTGGTCATCGACTGAGGGCAGCTGTGACTTGAGTGTTAAAAATTTGCGGTAATACTCCCGCAGAGTCTCCTTTTCCAGCTGCTTGCAGAGCGAGAGTTCGGCCAAGGCGTCGGTGTCTGGGCGGTACCCTTGGAAGTTGAGCAGGAACTTGTCCCGGAGGCTTCTCCAGGAATCAATGGACAGCGGAGGCAACCTGGTGAACCAGGTGAGAGCTGGGCCCTCTAGGGCGATGATGAAAGACTTCGCCATTGTGGCGTCGTCCCCTCCGGAAGATGCAACGGCGACCTGATAACTCATTATGTATTGTGCCGGGTCGGTGCTGCCGTTGTACTTGGGATAGGTCCCTGCCCGGAAGTTAGCTGGCCAAGGCGTCACTTGCAGGTGTGGCGCCAGGGGACTTCGCTCGTCGAGATAGTTGACCCCTTGGAATGGCGCGGCGTGCGGGAAGGTGTGGTCGCGCTAGGGGAAACGCGGGTCTTCCGGTTGCGTGCGGTGTTGCAGGGGTGGCCCATGCTGCAGGCCGAGGTGGCCTTCGCGCGTGTCTTCCAGTTGTGCGCGCTGCTGGGGGGTGGCCCGTGCTGCAGGCCAAGGTGGCCTTCGCGCTGCATCAGCGCGATCTCCCGCTCGAGGTCCTGGGCCTTCTGCTCTTCATCGCGTATCATTTGCCGCACTTTGGCTAGTGCAGACACGCGCTGGCGCTTGGCCTCCAGTATCTCTTTCTGCCTCTGGAGATTGCAGTTCTTGAGGCGCAGGGCGCGCAGCTGTAGTTGTTCTTCCGCTGAGACTCCGAGGACTTCACCGTCCTCGGTGAGGTCCGCGCCCTCCAGTGGGGCGAAGCCTGAGGGTGGCTGCGATTGTCCTTCAGGGCCACAGGTGCGGAGAGTGTCGTCTTCGCAGGTGCGGGGAACATCGTCTTCAGTGGCCTCTTGGTGGGTGGATTGGGTGAGGGCGAGGGCCTTGCCCTTTCTTGCGGCAAGCAGTGCTGCCTTCGCAGCCTCGTCAGCCTTCGGGTTAGCTCTCTTGGGTGCCATCGCGGGTGGTTTTCTCGTAGCACGAACGGTGGGCGCCAAATGTTGGAACTTGCTCTCAGTTGCAAGGGGATCCAACAAGGGTGAACAGTGACGTCAACAGGGTTCTCGCGCTCGATGGCAATAGCTCTATTAATCTGCCCTCTTACGGGCACTGTGCGGGGGTATTTATAGGTGTCTGAGTGCCCAGCGCCTTATGTTAAGGACGCATGTGCCCTCGGATACCTAGGTTATCCCCAGAATATTCCCATAAAGCAGGGTTACAAACTGTAATTACAGGAATGCCTTTGCAAATTAGGCCCGTAACACGCAGCGGCCACGCGGGGCCCGTTACAATGGGTCGGATCACACGTGGGCCTCTGAGCTAGACGAGGCCGCTCGGTGGGATGACGACGTCGCAGGCCTTCGTCTGGCGCCGTATCGAGCGAAGGGTGTCCCTGCCCGTTTTGTCTCCGTCGGACCAGCGACTGCAGCGAAGGCCTCGAGCGAAGGGTGGCGTCTTTGCCTTCGCCCCAAAAATACCCTTAGAGGTATGAAGACAGAGGACATATGCATTGCATTCATATGCATTCATTGAAGTGATATTAGCAGATGATGTGGTTTTATACTCTCAGAGGTATGAGGCCAGATGATATACACATTGCATTCCTATGCATACATTGAAGTGATATCTGCAGGTATTGTTGACGCAGGGAAGGGTTATACAACCTATTGTGGTTGTTCGAGGAAATGAGATGGTATTGGTTATATTGGGACTATTGAGTTCTATATCTACAAGTATTTCTGATCTCAATTATGATTCCTTTAAAATGTTGTTTAATTCAATTTGTGGTTTAAATATCTCGTCAAAACAATTTGCTTGCTGAGATGTATCCATCTCACTCTTGCATTACTCAATGCAGGTACCTGATTCATGTTGGGAATGAGGGGAATAGCAGCACGTCCACCTTCACTATTATAATAACGCTGCCCAGTTGCAGCCATGATTTAAATAGAATCTCGATGTCAAATGATGTTTGTTTTTTTAGTCGTGTGCACTGGTTAATTCAGTTCATGTCGTTATATTTAACTTTCATTTGCTAGCAGATTAATAATGCTTAGTATGTTTTTTTGTCATGATATATGTTTATATACTGTTGCCCCTCGTTTATGCAATCTTTCAAAGGAGATGCTGCCGAAATTTTATGTATGGATGTCAGATGTGTAGTTCAGTAGCATTCCGGGGTGTTTGTGGACCCCGGGGTGTTACACTAACATATATTTATAAAGCACAAATTAAAACTCTAAGCTATTCTTCACTAGATTACTATTTTAATAATCATTGGATAAACAATTAATTAATTAATTAATTAATTAACGAAAACATGTGTTGCAAAAAAATAATGTTGCTAACATACAAACAATATTATTACGAAACTAACTTGACTGGGACAGATCAAAACATATTAATAACGTGAAAGATATGTTTGTTTAATGAACAAGGGCCTATTCATATTTAACCATAGACTCCAGGGGCTAGAAAATGAGATCACCTAGACTCAGAAAAATCTAAGTTATTTACACAATTCTTAGAGGTTTTTTTGCAAAATAGAGCTTCTTCTTCCTATCCTCCTCTCTCTCTCACGCAAGACTAAACTGCTGACCGGAGGACAGGGGGCCTTGGTTGGCCGACCGTTTGCTGAGCCCAAGGGGGCCACGCTGGGAGAGGGGTGGTCTCGCCCTAGCCGTCGTGGGTAGGGGGGCACGCAGGGGGCTGTCATGACCACTGCAACTACTGAAGGGGTCCGAGTGCTGAAGCGCAGATATCAGAGAGGGAAAGAGACGTATGTGTTGAGTTGTAAGCTGGTGGGCCAGTGGGCCATCATATGTGAAGAGTATTTGGGCCAACCCATGAGTGGAGAGGTTAAATGTCTGTAAGATGAACTTAACCAGGGGTCGAAGAACAGAATCCAGTTAACAAACTCACCTCGCGGTGATGACTGCGCGCACTCACGTCGGCGATGCTGTGCCGGCCAAGGGGCGTGACAAGTGGTATCAGAGCTCTAGTCTCTAGCGGTGGCAGAGGCTTGGTGTTCCCGGCGGCAAAGTGGAAGCATGAGGTGGTGGTGAGAGAAATAGAGCCTACAACCTGTTCGACGAGTTGCCTGGGAGTCGTTCACTCGGCTGGGTCGTCGGTGCAGGCTTTGTTCTCCATCGACGATCTACGGCGTTTCCTCGCTACAGCGCCGTTGGTGATGCCATCCGCTCAGACAAGCATCCTGCTCGCTTCAATGTCGACATCAGAGCAGAAGAGCGAGGAATGATGGGACAAGGTGATGCAGGACCTAGATCGCCTCGACAATAGGTTGGAGGCGATGGAGGTGAAGCAGAAGAGTCTGCATGATCATACATGCAACGTGGAAGCAGCAGTGCGGAACATCCCAGTTCTGCTTGGAGGTATGGCCCCTCCTGTGTTCGATGAAATGCCCCCCTACTGCAGTGAGGAGGTCATTGCCCTTCCAAGGTGCTTTGGAGGTTCTGGTTATTCAGTGTTCGATGAAACATCTGCTGAGAAGGTGGTCTGGGATGAAGAAGTGTTACTTGGTTCCGATTCACTTGGTTTTTGGCAGCGCCTAGCTCATGGAGTGGGGAACCAGATGCCCAAAGATTGCAAGCAGGATGTTGTGCCTAATGCCCCATGGTTGTTTGTTGGAATGTCACAGCAAGTAAGTACATACTCAATGTCCAGTGAAATGGGTCTTACAGTGGCATGGGATGGGGAGATGCAAGCTGAAACTCACACGCATGAAGGATTACTGCAGTAGTTTGCTCAAGGTGAAGAAGCCTTAAAAGAATCAGCTAAGAAGGAGGGTGACATTGAAGATGAGGCCAGCAGGCCTGACCCACCGAGTGAGGCAACCGTAGTGGTTATGAATGGAGGAAACTGGGATGAGTTTATTCCTGCTAGTGTGGTCAGTGTGATTGAGGATGACCCTAAGAAGGAGCAGGATGCTGAAAATGTTGATGCTACTAGTGCTGGCGGTATCCTTTCTCAAGAATTGGCTCCAGAACCAATCAATGAAACTAGTGGTGCAGGCAAGATTGTTGGCGTCACTGGGGTTGATGATCATGAAGAAGAGGTTGTGGGTAGCGACATACTTGAGGCTATGATAGATGAAGTGGATGAGGAAGAAGGCTGTTTTGTAGGTTTTTCAGCTATAAGAATACATGATGAAGACATGAACCTGAAATTTCTTCTCTTTGGAGTACCATGCACCCTGGATACATGTTTATTGGGCACAATAAAAGATGGCTTGATTGCACTCTTGAATATTGAGATTTGTGCGAGTAAACTTCAGAACCAAGCTAGTGCTCATCCACATCTTCAAGCTAAAGATCTTTCACATGGAGTTGCTACAATGTGCTACGAAATCACAACTTGCAGTTCTGCACATGTGGCGTATCTTGTTTCTGGCAGTGCCCAAACTTGTTTTGGTGATCAGCTTCTAGGGAGCCGTATCAAGAATGAAATTATTGAGAAGAGGCAGTTAGTTTGTGTTCTATTGAATAATGAGGATATCAAGCCATCTTCATTTGAGCCTTGGCTATCCATGGGTGTGGCTTGCGAAGCTTCTACTTTTGAAGTACGGATAACCATGCAAAAATGGGCAGCACAGGTTTTAAAACAACTTGCACCAGAAATCTCCTATAGAAGCTTGGTTGCACTTGGAATCGCCTGGATAAATGGTATACCAGTGTCCTCATTTGGTAGGCAGGATGCAGACCAGTTTATTTTCTTTTGTTCGAACCAGTGCAGAGATCAAGCTATTCTAAATGGCTCATTTGCTCATGTATCCAACTGGGCAGCACCCTTTACTAAGGATTGCTTCACGCTTGTTCTATATGAAGCATGTACTGGGCAAGAGGTGAGATTGGAATGCAAAAATGTGCTGCTCTTTGAGGGGAGGCAAAACAAAGGTAGTGTTCGACATGGGATATCTGAACTGACACAATGGTCGCTAAATGGTTTTAGCCCAGGAAAAGGTGCTATGGTAGTTCAGTCTTAGCCATACACTCAACAAAAATTCATGAACAAATTAATGGGCTTACATTTCAGAATGGTGTATGATAGAGGCAAGGAGAATATAGCGACTGATGCTTTTGTTCATGATTTGTGGCCGAGGGTGACTGAAAGGGAATTAGGCTTACACCTATATTCCTAAATTGATTTTGGTGGTTGAATTGTCCAACACAAATAATTGGACTAACTAGTTTGCCCAAGTCTATAAGTTATACAGGTACCAAAGGTTCACAATAAGCCAATAAAAAGACCAAGAAAAGGGTTAACAAAAGGAGCAAAGGGACAACCGAAGGCACCCAGGTCTGGCGCACCGGACTGTCCGGTGCACCACCGGACATGTCCGGTGCACCAGGGTTCTCCACGCGCTGAACTCCTCACCTTCGGGAAAACGCAGAGTCGCTCCGCTATAATTTACCGGACTGTCCGGTGTACACCGGACAGTGTCTGGTGCTGCAGGAATGAAGCGACTCTAAACTCGCCAGCTTCGGGAATTCACAACGGCTACTCCGCTATAATTCACCGGACATGTCCGGTGTACACCGGACTGTCCGGTGTAACTGCGGAGCAACGACTACTTCGGCGCCAACGGTCACCTGTAGGCGCATTAAATGCGCGCCAGAACGCGCAGAAGTCAGGCACGCACGTCATGGCGCACCGGACACTCTATACTGCATGTCCGGTGTGCCACCAGACATCCAGGCGGGCCCAACAGTCAGAGCTCCAACAGTCGGAACCCTAACGGCCTGATGACGTGGCTGTCGCACCGGACATGTCCGGTGTGCACCGGACTGTCCGGTGCACCATACGACAGACAGCCTCCACCAAACGGCTAGTTTGGTGGTTGGGGCTATAAATACCCCCAACCACCCCACATTCAAGTCATCCAAGTTTTCCACTTCTCAACCACTTACAAGAGCTATGCATTCAATTCTAGACACACCCAAGTGATCAAATCCTCTCCAATTCCACACAAGGCTTTAGTGATTAGCTAGAGAGATTTGCCGTGTTCTTTTGAGCTCTTGCGCTTGGATTGCTTCTTTTCTTTCTCACTTGTTCTTGTGATCAAAACTCCATTGTAACCGAGGCAAGAGACACCAATTGTGTGGTGGTCCTTGCGGGGAAGTTTTGTTCCCGGTTTGATTTGAGAAGAGAAGCTCACTCGGTCCGAGGGACCGTTTGAGAGAGGGAAAGGGTTGAAAGAGACCCGGTCTTTGTGACCACCTCAACGGGGAGTAGGTTCGCGAGAACCGAACCTCGGTAAAACAAATCCGCGTGTCATACTCTTCATTCGCTTGCGATTTGTTTTGCGCCCTCTCTTTCGGACTCATTATTATTTCTAACGCTAACCCGGCTTGTAGTTGTGATTAATTTTGTAAATTTCAGTTTTCGCTCTATTCACCCCCCCTCTAAACGACTTTCAATTGGTATCAGAACCCGATGCTTCATTAGAGCCTAACCGCTCGAAGTGATGTCGGGAGATCACGCCAAGAAGGAGATGGAGACTGGCGACAAGCCCACTACAAGCCACGGGTCGACTTCATCGGAAGAGTCCCGCAACAAGAGGAAGGAGAAGAAGAACTCCTCCAACAAAGGGAAGGGGAAGGAAAAGAAATCCTCTTCCCACAAGTCGCATCGGAGAGGCGACAAGCACAAGAGGATGAGGAAAGTGGTCTACTACGAGACCGACACTTCATCAACGTCGACCTCCGGCTTCGATGCGCCGTCCGTCACTTCTAAGCGCCAAGAGCGCAAGAAGTATAGTAAGATCCCCCTACGCTACCCTCGCACTCCTAAACATACACCTTTACTTTCCATCCCATTAGGCAAACCACCAACATTTGATGGTGAAGATTATTCTAGGTGGAGTGATATGATGCGATATCACCTAACCTCACTCCACAAAAGTATATGGGATGTTGTTGAGTTTGGTGTACAGGTACCATCCATAGGGGATGAAGATTATGATGAGGACGAAGTGGCCCAAATCGAGCACTTCAACTCCCAAGCCACCACTATACTCCTCACCTCTCTAAGTCGAGAGGAGTATAACAAGGTGCAAGGGTTGAAGAGCGCCAAGGAGATTTGGGACGTGCTAAAGACCGCGCATGAAGGAGATGAGGTGACCAAGATCACCAAACGGGAAATGATCGAGGGGGAGCTCGGTCGCTTCCGTCTTCGCCAATGGGAGGAGCCACAAGACATGTACAACCGGCTCAAAACCTTGGTGAACCAAGTGCGCAACCTCGGGAGCAAGAAATGCGATGACCACGAAGTGGTTAAGGTTATTCTAAGATCACTTGTTTTCCTTAACCCTACTCAAGTTCAATTAATTCGTGGAAATCCTAGATATACTCAAATGACCCCCGAGGAAGTTATAGGTAATTTTGTGAGCTTTGAGTTGATGATCAAAGCCTCAAAGAAGATCAACGAGCTTGACGGCCCCTCCACGTCCGAAGCACAACCGGTCGCATTCAAGGCGACAGAAGAAAAGGAGGAATCTACTCCAAGTCGAACACCCATCGACGCCTCCAAGCTCGACAATGAGGAGATGGCACTCATTATCAAGAGCTTCCAACAAATCCTTAAGCAAAGGAGGGGGAAAGACTACAAGCCCCGCTCCAAGAGAGTTTGCTACAAGTGTGGTAAGCCCGGTCACTTTATTGCTAAATGTACATTATCAAGTGATAGTGACAGGGACAACGACAAGAAGGGGAGAAGAAAGGAGAAAAAGAGATATCACAAGAAGAAGGGCGGCGATGCACATGTGTGCCGTGAGTGGGACTCCGACGAGAGCTCCACCGACTCCTCCTCCGACGAGGACGCAACAAACATCGCCGTCACCAAGGGTCTTCTCTTCCCCAACGTCGGCCACAAATGCCTCATGGCCAAGGATGGCAAAAGGAAGAAGGTAAAATCAAGATCCTCCACCAAATATGAAACATCTAGCGATGAGGATAATGCTAGTAATGAGGAGGATAATTTGCGTACCCTTTTTGCAGACCTCAACATGCAACAAAAGGAAAAGCTAAATGAGCTAATTAGTGCCATCCATGAGAAGGATGATCTCTTGGACTCCCAAGAGGACTTCCTAATCAAGGAGAACAAAAAGCATGTTAAGGTTAAAAATGCTTACGCTCTAGAAGTTGAAAATGTGAAAAATTGTCTAGTGAGCTAAGCACTTGCCATGAGACCATTGACAACCTTAGAAATGATAATGCTAATTTGTTAGCTAATGTTGATTCACATGTTTGTAATGTTTTAACTTCCAATCCTAAAGATGATAATGTTGATTTACTTGCTAGGATTGATGAGTTGAATGTTTCTCTTGCTAGCGTTAGAAATGAGAATGAGAAATTGATTGCTAAGGCTAAAGATTTTGATATTTGCAATGTTACAATTTCCGATCTTAGAGATAAAAATGATATACTACGTTCTAAGATTTTTGAACTTAATTCTTGCAAACCCTCTACATCTACCATTGAGCATGTCACTATTTGCACTAGATGTAGAGATATTGATGTTGATGCTATTCATGATCATATGGTCTTAATTAAACAATAAAATGATCATATAGCAAAATTAGATGCTAAAATTGCCGAGCATAACTTAGAGAATGAAAAGTTTAAATTTGCTAGAAGTATGCTCTATAATGGGAGACGCCCTGGCATCAAGGATGGCATTGGCTTTCAAAGGGGAGACAATGTCAAACTTAGTGCCCCTCCTAAAAGATTGTCTAATTTTGTTAAGGGCAAGGCTCCCATGCCTCAGGATAACGAGGGTTACATTGTGTACCCTGCCGGCTATCCTGAGAGCAAAATTAGGAGAATTCATTCTAGGAAGTCTCACTCTGGCCCCAATCATGCTTTTATGTATAAGGGTGAGACATCTAGCTCTAGGCAACCAACCCGTGCTAAGTTGCCTAAAAAGAAAACTCCTAGTGCATCAAATGATCATAGCATTTCATTTAAAACTTTTGATGCATCTTATGTGCTTACTAACAAATCCGGCAAGGTAGTTGCCAAGTTTGTTGGGGGCAAACACAAGGGCTCCAAGACTTGTGTTTGGGTACCCAAAGTTCTTGTTTCTAATGCCAAAGGACCCAAAACCGTTTGGGTACCTAAAGTCAAGAATTAAACTTGTTTTGTAGGTTTATGCATCCGGGGGCTCAAGTTGGATCATCGATAGCGGGTGCACAAACCACATGATAGGGGAGAAGAAGATGTTCTCCTCCTACGAGAAAAACCAAGATCCCCAACGAGCTATCACATTCGGGGATGGAAACCAAGGTTTGGTCAAAGGTTTGGGTAAAATAGCTATATCTCCTGACCATTCCATTTCCAACGTTTTCCTTGTTGATTCATTAGATTACAATTTGCTTTCCGTATCTCAATTATGTCAAATGGGCTACAACTGTCTCTTTACTGACGTAGGTGTCACTGTCTTTAGAAGAAGTGATGATTCAATAGCATTCAAGGGAGTGTTAGAGGGTTAGCTATACTTGGTAGATTTTGATAGAGATGAACTCGACACTTGCTTAATTGCTAAGACTAACATGGGTTGGCTCTGGCACCGCCGACTAGCCCATGTTGGGATGAAGAATCTTCATAAGCTTCTGAAGGGAGAACACATTTTAGGATTAACAAATGTTCATTTTGAGAAAGACAGGATTTGTAGCGCATGCCAAGCTGGAAAGTAAGTTGGCACTCATCATCCACACAAGAACATCATGACAAGTGACAGTCCACTGGAGCTCCTACACATGGATTTATTCGGCCCGATTGCTTACATAAGCATCGGCGGGAGTAAGTACTGTCTAGTTATTGTGGATGATTATTCTCGCTTCACTTGGGTGTTCTTTTTACAGGAAAAATCCCATACCCAAGAGACCTTAAAGGGATTCTTGAGACGGGCTCAAAATGAGTTCGGCTTAAGAATCAAGAAAATTAGAAGCGACAACGGGACGGAGTTCAAGAACTCACAAATTGAAGGCTTCCTTGAGGAGGAGGGCATCAAGCACGAGTTCTCTTCTCCCTACACCCCACAACAAAATGGTGTAGTGGAGAGGAAGAATCGAACTCTACTAGACATGGCAAGAACCATGCTTGATGAGTACAAGACGCCGGATCGGTTTTGGGCTGAGGCGGTTAACACCGCTTGCTACGCCATCAACCGGTTATATCTACACCGAATCCTCAAGAAGACATCCTATGAACTCCTAACCGGTAAAAAGCCCAATATTTTATATTTTAGAGTTTTTGGTAGCAAATGTTTTATTCTTGTTAAAAGAGGTAGAAAATCTAAATTTGCTCCTAAAACTGTAGAAGGCTTTTTACTATGATATGACTCAAACACAAGGGCATATAGAGTCTTCAACAAGTCCTCAGGACTTGTTGAAGTTTCTTGTGACGTTGTGTTTGATGAAACTAACGGCACTCAAGTAGAGCAAGTTGATCTTGATGAGATAGGTGAAGAAGAGGCTCCGTGCATCGCGCTAAGGAACATGTCCATTGGGGATGTGTGTCCTAAGGAATCCGAAGAGCCTCCAAAATGCACAAGATCAACCATCCTCCTCAACACAAGCATCTCCACCGACTCAAAATGAGGACGAGGCTCAAGTTGATGAAGGAGAAGATCAAAGAGATGAGCCACCTCAAGATGACGGCAATGATCAAGGGGGAGATGCAAACGATCAAGATAAGGAGGATGAAGAACCAAGGCCGCCACACCTAAGAGTCCACCAAACAATCCAACGAGATCACCCCGTCGACACCATCCTCGGCGATATTCATATGGGGGTAACTACTCGATCTCGTGTTGCACATTTTTGTGAGCATTACTCTTTTGTTTCCTCTATTGAGCCACACAGGGTAGAGGAAGCACTCCAAGATTAGGATTGGACGTGAAGAGTGCCTTCCTCAATGGACCAATCAAGGAAGAGGTCTACGTTGAGCAACCTCCCGACTTTGAAGATAGTGAGTACCCTAACCATGTCTATAGGCTCTCTAAGGCGCTTTATGGGCTCAAGCAAGCCCCAAGAGCATGGTATGAATGCCTAAGAGATTTCCTTATAGCTAATGGCTTCAAAGTCGACAAGGCCGATCCTACTTTATTCACTAAAACTCTTGACAATGATTTGTTTGTATGCCAAATTTATGTTGATGATATTATATTTGGGTCTACTAACGAATCTACATGTGAAGAATTTAGTAGGATCATGACACAGAAATTCGAGATGTCTATGATGGGGGAGTTGAAGTATTTTCTAGGATTCCAAGTCAAGCAACTCCAAGAAGGCACCTTCATTAGCCAAACGAAGTATACTCAAGACATTCTAACCAAGTTTGGAATGAAGGATGCCAAGCCCATCAAGACACCCATGGGAACCAATGGGCATCTCGACCTCGACACGGGAGGTAAATCCGTCGATCAAAAGGTATACCGGTCGATGATTGGTTCATTGCTTTATTTATGTGCATCTCGACCGGACATTATGCTTTCCGTATGCATGTGTGCAAGATTCCGATCCGACCCTAAGGAATCTCACCTTACGGTCGTAAAACGAATCTTGAGATATTTGGCTTATACTCCTAAGTTTGGGCTTTAGTACCCTCGGGGATCCACATTTGATTTGATTGGTTATTCGGATGCCGATTGGGCGGGGTGTAAGATTAATAGAAAGAGCACATCGGGGACTTGCCAGTTCTTGGGAAGATCCTTGGTGTCTTGGGCTTCAAAGAAGCAAAATTCGGTCGCTCTTTCTACCGCCGAAGCCGAGTACATTGCCGCAGGCCACTATTGCGCGCAATTGCTTTGGATGGGGCAAACCCTGCGAGACTATGGTTACAAATTAACCAAAGTTCCTCTTCAATGTGATAATGAGAGTGCAATCCGCATGGCGGATAATCCTGTTGATCATAGCCGCACTAAGCACATAGCCATTCGGTATCATTTTCTTAGGGATCACCAACAAAAGGGAGATATCGAGATTGCATACATTAATACTAAAGATCAATTAGCCGATATCTTTACCAAGCCACTAGATGAACAAACTTTTACCAAACTTAGGCATGAGCTCAATATTCTTGATTCTAGGAACTTCTTTTGCTAATTTGCACACAGAGCTCATAATTATACCTTTGATCATGTCTCTTTTATATATGCTATGACTAATGTGTTTTCAAGTGTATTTCAAACCAAGTCATAGGTATATAGAAAGGGAATTGGAGTCTTCGGCGAAGACAAAGGCTTCCACTCCACTCTAATACTCATCCTTCGCCGACGCTCCGAGCATCTCTCCATCTTTGGTATAATCTTCACTCATATGTTTCATTTGCCAAAGGGGAGAAAGTAGTCATCAAAGGGCTTATATCTCACTCAAAGTATCCGTTTTTGGCGATTCATGCCAAAGGGGGAGAAAGTATGAGCCCAAAGCAAAAGGACCGCACCACCACCCTAATTTTAAAATGATTTTCAATTGATAAATTTTAAATTAGTATCTCTTTGTGTTCTAAAGGGGGAGAAAGTAGTATTTTCAAAATTGATATCTTAAAACCCTCTTGAACACTAAGAGGAGAATTTATTTGAGGGGGAGTTTTGTTTAGTCAAAGGAAAAGTATTTGAAACAAGGGGAGAAAATTTCAAACTTGAAAATGCTTCGCAAAATCTTATTCATTTACCTTTGACTATATTGCAAAAGGATTTTGAAAAGGACTTACAAAAAGAATTTGCAAAAACAAAACTTATGATGCAAGCGTGGTCCAAAATGTTAAAAATAAAGAAACAATCCATGCATATCTAGTAAGTAATATTTATTGGCTCAATTCTAAGTAACCTTTGCACTTGCATATGCAAACTAGTTCAAATTCTGCACTTCTATATTTGCTTTGGTTTGTGTTGGCATCAATCACCAAAAAGGGGGAGATTGAAAGGGAATTAGGCTTACACCTATATTCCTAAATTGATTTTGGTGGTTGAATTGTCCAACACAAATAATTGGACTAACTAGTTTGCCCAAGTCTATAAGTTATACAGGTACCAAAGGTTCACAATAAGCCAATAAAAAGACCAAGAAAAGGGTTCAACAAAAGGAGCAAAGGGACAACCGAAGGCACCCTGGTCTGGCGCACCGGACTGTCTGGTGCACCACCGGACATGTCCGGTGCACTAGGGTTCTCCACGCGCTGAACTCCTCACCTTCGGGAAAACGCAGAGTCGCTCCGCTATAATTCACCGGACTGTCCGGTGTACACCGGACAGTGTCTGGTGCTCCAGGAATGAAGCGACTCTGAACTCGCCAGCTTCGGAAATTCGCAACGGCTACTCCGCTATAATTCACCGGACATGTCCGGTGTACACCGGACTGTCCGGTGTAACTACGGAGCAACGGCTACTTCGGCGCCAACGGTCACCTGCAGGCGCATTAAATGCGCGCCAGAACGTGCAGAAGTCAGGCACACACGTCATGGCGCACCGGACACTCTACAGTGCATGTCCGGTGCGCCACCGGACATCCAGGCGGGCCCAGCAGTCAGAGCTCCAACGGTCGGAACCCTAACGGCCTGGTGACGTGGCTGTCGCACCGGACATGTCCAGTGTGCACCGGACTGTCCGGTGCACCATACGACAGACAGCCTCCACCAAACGGCTAGTTTGGTGGTTGGGGCTATAAATACCCCCAACCACCCCACATTCGTCATCCAAGTTTTCCACTTCTCAACCACTTACAAGAGCTAGGCATTCAATTCTAGACACACCCAAGTGATCAAATCCTCTCCAATTCCACACAAGGCTTTAGTGATTAGTGAGAGAGATTTGTCGTGTTCTTTTGAGCTCTTGCGCTTGGATTGCTTCTTTTCTTTCTCACTTGTTCCTGTGATCAAAACTCCATTATAACCGAGGCAAGAGACACCAATTGTGTGGTGGTCCTTGCGGGGAAGTTTTGTTCCCGGTTTGATTTGAGAAGAGAAGCTCACTCGGTCCGAGGGACCGTTTGAGAGAGGGAAAGGGTTGAAAGAGACCCGGTCTTTGTGACCACCTCAACGGGGAGTAGGTTCGCGAGAACCAAACCTCGGTAAAACAAATCCGCGTGTCATACTCTTCATTCGCTTGCGATTTGTTTTGTGCCCTCTCTTTCGGACTCATTATTATTTCTAACGCTAACCCGGCTTGTAGTTGTGATTAATTTTGTAAATTTCAGTTTTTGCCCTATTCACCCCCCCTCTAGGCGACTTTCAGTGACCATTTACATTCCATATGGGAATGTGTTCTCAGTGCAGAATGACAAGACTAGAAGACTTCCTTAGTTTTGGGTGGGCAGAAGCTCAACATTCAGCACTAAATTGATTCAAAGCTTTCATGATTCAATGGTGTGGGAGTGTTCTATAAGCGCAGCGGAAGCGTGGTGGATAGGTCTGCAAACTATGGTGGAGCAGTTCGGAGAGCAGTGGTCATTTACTGAGCAAGAGAAAGAAGAGCAGCAATACTTGTTTGCTATCCAGGATCATCCTCGACTGTGGAAAATTAGGGGTTGTTTTCCCTGTACAACACGATATGGGTATAACAATGTGGTACTGGTTGTACTGGTGCTCAACGAGATTGTGGATTTAGTGGGGGCTGCTTGGATACAACTGAAGGCTGCTGACAGTTTTGTGATCAAAGAGCAATTGGCTTGGTACTCAAGGTACTGCACACATTACAGTGAATTCAATCGAAGTTTGTGCGACTTTCAGTATTATGTACTATACACAGTGTTGGCAATGGTTTGGGCAAGGGCATTCCATCTGCAACTTCCAATCGAGGCACATGAAGGTGTCACGATAATGGAAATTCCTAATGACAGATTGGTGAAAAAGGGCAATGCAGATTTTCATGGTATGCTGGTTCGTTTTCCTACTATCCTTGCTTGGGGACAAGCATGTTTTGGCGAAGGGGCAGATGTCATGACTACTGCAACTACTGAAGGGGTCCGAGTGCTGAAGCGCAGATATCAGAGAGGGAAAGATGCGTATGTGTTGAGTTGTAAGCTGGTGGGCCAGTGGGCCATCATATGTGAAGAGTATTTGGGCCAGCCATGAGTGGAGAGGTTAAATGTCTATAAGATGAACTGAACCGGGGATCGAAGAACAGAATCCAGTTAACAAACTCACCTCGCGGTGTTGTTTACCGGCGATATCGCGGCGACGACTGCGCGCACCCACGTCGGCGACGCCGTGCCGGCCAAGGGGCGTGACAGGGGTATGCCCGGCCAGCACGCCATGGTGACTACTGCTACTGGGGCTAGACAGGGGAGGGCGCATGTGAGAGGGAGGGTCGGCTTGCCGTCGATCCAGGACTTTATTGGCTGTGCCTAAGGGGGCCGACAACTTCAGGACGAGGGGGTGGGCATCGCATGCTGGGAAGCGTAGCAGGGGCTTCGCGCTGCCGGCGTGCGCCGGCCAGGGAGCGGGCAGAGGCCACACTACGAGGGTGAGAAGGGGGCACCAGGGTGGGGTGAGCACGAGGGGAGAAGGATTGCGGGATGGAGACGGCTGGGGAGGTGAATATGTGCCCTACAAAGTGAAAACCAAGAGAGAGGAAAAGGAAACAATGGAGGTTGCTCACCAGGGAAGAAGAACTCGATGGAGCCAAGAAGAAAACCATCGATTGGCGACAAATCGAAGGTCCGATCAACGAACGATAGAACCAAGACGAAACCCTTGACGAGACAAACACAGAGGGACTCTCAGATTTCGCCAACGACGCATGGATTGAAAGTAACTGCTCATCGGAGTTATCCGAGGGTTGGAACCGCCCCGAACTTCGGCGAGCAATTCCGGTAGTTGTGGATCGAATCTAGAGACACTGTTTTGATATTTGGAAAGGGCTCGCGAGAGGATTCCATCCATATATATATATATTTATATATATATATATATATAGCTAGGGTTTGGACAAAATAAAATTCAGGTCAAATTCTGATTTTAGCATTTATTAGTTTCAGAAAACACAGAAATTCATTTTAAATTCTTAAAATATTGTAGAAGCTTCAAAAAAATTAGGAAAATTCCGAGAAATGTTTCGGCACCTAATGAACTTAAAACACATTTAGAGCTTTCGAAAATGTTTTTAAGTTTCTCAAATAAATAGATTTTGGTTTCCAAAAAAATAGAAAAACACTTGGAAAAATATGAAAAATTACCGAAAGCTTCTACAAGGTATATTAACATGTTTTAAACACCTTTTGCACTTAGAAACACTTTCCAACAGCATGAATACAACAACCAAAACACCTTTAGGGCTCACTTCACTAGCCTTACGCTAATATATAACAAAATAACTCCCCATCATCTAGAAAAAAAGAAAATAAACGCATGGAAAAGAGAGGGTAACACCTGAATTTGGTGGATATTAGAAAAGAAATTTTATACCCCAAATTCAGTGTGTTACACTTTATGGGCTCATAGAATATCTAAACACCGCGCTACTAAAGTATCTACTTTTGAGCATGTTTATGGGCAGAAAGTTGTTTTGCCTGTAGATGTAAGCCTAAATGCTATCACGTTCGCTAGGCAGAATGATCGCTATCGGTGACTATCATGATCTGATGATGGACAATATTGATGAGTTGACCGAAAAGAGGATGGTGGCTTTAAAGGAGATCGAGAAGACATGATCATCGTTGCCAAGGCCTACTACAAGAAGGTAAAGGCTAAATCATTTCAAGTTGGAGATCTAGTTTTGAAGATAGTCTTGCGAGTAAGGAGCAGAGATCGAAAGTTCGATAAATGGTCACCAAGCTAGGAAGGGTCTTGTATAGTGACACAGGTAATTGTGGTAATGCATACATGCTACAGACCTTGAAGGGTGATGAGTTACCTAAGGCATTCAATGGCCATTTTCTGAAGCTATATCTTCCTAGTGTGTGGAAAGATGCTTAGAAAACTAATGTTCTCACATCGAGTTGATAATAGCCTGTAGCAATTGCTGTTGGTTCACTTAGCTTCCTCGAAAGGCAGGGGCATGTGTTGAGCACCATATTCGGCACCTGGAAAGTCCGCGGTTAGATCAGGCGTGATATCTCTTTTTTCGTGCGTGCTTATCCATCTAGAAACACAGAGTTTGTTGGAGAATGCTTAGAAACAGGTCCAAACCTTCCTCTATGTATGCAAAGGGGTACGGTCGATTGCGCACATGTCCAATGAAACCAATCAATCTATTTATCAATGCCTTTACTATCTTTCCCTAAGAGTAGCAGTAATTAGTCTTCTTCCATCTCCATCTTCACCTCTCTATGACTCTACGTCATCTTAAGGCGTCTTGGGTGGCCTACCGACCCCAAGACATAACCTAGAATCTCCCCTCCACGAAGGGGTCCCTCCCGGGGGCGAGATTTAGGTGCTGTAGGCGATCGCCACCGCATCTACCCACGAGGGGACTGTCTGGCCCTAGGGGTGGACTGTCCGGCTCAATGCAGAGAAGACTCACACCTATCGCGGGGTCGCGGACCATTTGAGCCGCCGCAGAGAACCCGCCAAGCGAAACAAACCCTAGTGTTTGGCCCCGATTTGGAGCCAATAGAACCTCTTGCAAAAATGTATATTTGCAAGGGGCTCTTTATGTCATCCGCTTGCAAAAAAATATCTTTGCAAGTGTCCCATGTTTGTAGTGGTTGAGGTGGTATGGGCCTTAAAATCCTGCGCTTGGGTGGTCGGGCAAAATTTTTGACCCCTCACCCCAAGGTTTCGTGTTGTGGTTGCGTGTGGTGGAGCTCAAGATGGATATGCCTAGATCCCCTGCCATTCATGGTCGTGGGTCGGGTGAGATAGAACCTCTCGGCAAAAGGTTAGGCAATCCTAGACAACTGCTTAAGAGGATCACTTACAAAGTATATATTTTTTATGTGGTCATGTAAAGTTAGTCGCTTGCAAAATATGATGCATTTTTAAAGACGGTTACGGTGCCATCTGGTTCAGTCGCACTAGGTTCGGGCGGCTATAAAAACACCCCCAGGCCGCCAGGGATTAGGTTTTATCGGGGGCAGTGGTTCCCTCGGGCGAGCGAGCGGTGACGGCAGTTTCCTCGGGCGTGCGAGCAGCGACGATCCCAGGGGCCAGCGGCGGTAGCGCCTCGAGGAGGGCGATCGATGGCGCCGCTCCCCTAGGATCGAGCGACGACGACATCCACAAGGACCGAGCGACGATGACATCCCCTAGGACTGAGCGACGGCGACGCTCCCAAGGATTTAGGAACGATGGCGCTCCCCTAGAATTGAGGATCTAGGAGGTGTGCCCGCGGCGGCAGATTTGGGAGGCGCGCCCGCGGTGGTGGATCAGGGAGGCGCGCGCGCGACGTCGGCTCCTCAGAGGCGCGCGCCCCAGAGTGGCGCTCGCTGGCATCCCACAGCTAGCGACGACATGCAACCTTCCCTAGGCGCGAGCGATAGTGGATCGACGGGCCAGTTTTTATGCGATTTTGTATACATATTTATGCCAATGGCAATAGTTTTTTATGATACATTGTCAGTTCATGGCTGTCCTTCCATCTTTTGTATGTTTATGATATTTTTATTCACATTTTATGTAAACGTTTGTTGTTTTTGCGTAGTGTACCATGATGCATAAATAACTTCCACATGTAGCATAATTAGTATCAGTATATATCATAAAATATTTCTAACCTATATTTGTGGATGAAATAAAGCATTGAAAATATATCATAAAATCATATATTTGTTTCCATGCATGACATTTCATTTCCTTTCAACTCACATTCTTGCCATCCTAATTTTATGCGCATGCAACAGAAAATATATTTTGTACGAAGTGTACCGCATTGCATATATACCTTCACCGTGTACTATAATTAGTCTCAGTATAAATCATAAAATGGTTCTAACGAGCCTAGATGTATGGTTGTTGAAGAGATTCTATATTTATGGAGGAAATTAAGCATTTAAATTAGATTTTTTTTGTTTCCATGCATGTCAATCCATTTCCTTTCAACGTACATTCTTGTCATCCTAAATTTTGCGCATGCTGCAAGGAAACAGATTTTCTAGATGATGTGCCACATTGCATAAATATCTATGTCGTGTAAATGATTAGTATCGGTTTATATCGTAAACTGGTTCCAACAATCCGAGCTACATGGCTATTGTACATATCCTACTTTTATGGACGAAATAAAGCATTTAAATCAGATTTTTTGTTTCTATACATGTCAATCCATTTCCTTTCAACGCACATTTTTGTCATCCTAAATTTGTCTGCATGCAATAGAAAATATTTTTTACGCGGTGTACCACAATGCATAAATATCTATACCGAATTGTGGGGGACAGATATCCCCCGGATCCACTAGAAGGCTAGAAGGCCTCGCGAAAGGCTTCGGGCCTATTGTTTTGCAAGGCCATCCCTTCGTGGGCCAGGGGAGAACTGCTGGCAGAATGGCTGACGCAGGGAAAGGGCGAACGTGGGCCAAGGCGGCTCATGGGGTTTGAGCGTTATCCACAGCTCCGATCCGATTCTCCCGCGTGACCACCTTGGATATCAGAACCAAATGAGAATAGGTCGGCAAGATTGTAGGAAGATAAGTTCAGTCGGTTCACTATTACTTAGGTATACATTATTATCATACACGCATGTAGTGCCCCACGGTCGGATATATAAGGCCTAGGGGGCACCCAATCAAAGGGCAGGTCATTCATCAGCCATCTGCTCGGTTCTCTAGTATTCTCCATACTAGAGAATTCCCCTGTAACCCACCACATAAAGATCCACACCAGGAAGTAGGGTGTTACGCCTCTCCAAGCGGCCCGAACCTGTAGAAAATTGTCTATAGTCTCTCGTCCGTCTTGCACGAACCATCGAGCTACAATCAGCAACACCGTCCTACGCAAAAGCGCCTCGAGGGGTAACCCCGGGTGCACGGTCGGGCCCCAAACACCGACAGCTGGTGCGCCAGGTGGAGGGTGTGTTGTTGATCCAAGCTAGCTCAATGGCCATCACTTTCCAGTACAAGATCGCTCTCCGCCCTGGATCCGTGTTCTGCTTCGGGACCATCTCGTCCGTGGTAGACGAAGAAGGAATTCTGCATCGCAGATCCACCGGAGAAGAAGCCTTGCCTGAAAATCTCCGAGAAAGCCAGAACGAGGCAGCAGATAGCGCAACCTCCAGCGCCCTGGGTGAAGACTACCTCCAGCAAGTCAGGAGCCGGGAATTCATTTACTCGAAGAACCCCATTGTCCACCTCGTCCACAGAAGAGTGGACACGGATTACGAGGAAAAAAGAAGCAAGAGGGATAGAGGCCTATCAAGCTGCTCTTCCGGCACCTTCACCCTCAAAGAAGGATAGAAAGAAGTTTGTCACCGCAGCAACTCCTTTCTACCTCGACGCCCTCTTCATCGGGGGGAGAGTAGAATCATCTCCCATCTTCGACGATGAGCCAACCATGCCTGGGGAAGAACCTCCTTAGTGAGAAGCTCGCCAATGGAGGAACCGACGCTGGAATATTCGGCGACATCACGAAGCTGGGGAATGGGACCCGGCGCAGCCTGTATCCCGAGATGAAATCTCGGAGGTAGGAGAAACTCTTGACGAGCGAGTCTTCAGAGAAAGGAGGAACTCTCACCGACGTGATCGCTGGCAAGCTCAAGAGCAAGCTGATCAGGATGCGAGGTTACGCCGAGAGAACCCTCTTTTCGCGCGAAACCTAAACCCTGACTTCGCTCGTGCAATGAACACACCAAGCGAGGTCGGAGGAGTATTGGCTAGGATAACTGATGTCCTCCCCCGGACTCCAGACGCTGAAGGCTATCGGCGGCTGCTCACTCGGGTGGCTAATCAACTTCTACCCCTCGCTCTTCCCCCGAGTGATCTGCGGTATGCCATCAACAGTCGGCAAGATGCACGGAGCTCCATCAATGCTTTGCGCGAACGACGACATGAGAATGAAATACGACGCTGAGAGGAGTACGATCAGGACCATGGTGTCCTGGCACAAAGTCACGCCACTAGAGTTGAGTCGGTAATGGCTTCAACTGGTGGCACAACCCGGGAAAGGTTGAGACAGCACATCAGCAACTCCCCTCCCCAGGATCGACACCACAATCGTCGACCAGAAGACATGTGTGGAGTATCTGCGCTTACTCCACATCTCAGGGCCATCTAGTGGCCCCCAAACTTCAAGGTCTCCAACGTCGACAAATATGAGCCCAAGCAGGACCCCGGAGGCTGGTTGTCCGTCTATACAACCGTTGCCCAAGCCGCTAGCGCAACTGAAGACGTAATGACTGTGTACTTGCCAATCATCCTTGGACAAGATGCATTGCAATGGCTACGACACCTGCCGTGACACTGCATCGACGATTGGAGCGATTTCAGTCGGTGCTTCATCGCCAACTTTTTGTCCCTCTCCGACAAGCCGGCGCATCCGTGGGAACTCAAATCCATCAGGTGCCGGGGGGATGAAACACTTCGGTCGTACCTCAAGAGGTTTCAGACCATGAGAAATCACATCCCCGAGGTCACTGAGGCAGTAGTGATTGAGGATTTCTACCAGGGATCCAATGACTCGGCCTTCGTCTAAGCCATACTGCAAAAGGCGTCGACCACTTCTGAGCAGCTGTTTCGGGAAGCAGACCTCTACATCACCGCCAACGAACGGGCTCAGGACCTCATCGGGGGAGCGAAGCCTACTCCGTCTACACCGCGGTGTGACACGAACCAGCAAACCGACAAGAGTTGGGAGAAGAGGCCTCGTGATGAGGACCACGCCATTGGACCACCCATCTCTCGTGCTCGAGGTGCACCCCACGGAGGTGAGCAGACACTGGACGACATCCTCGATGCCCAGTGCCCGTATCACAAGGATATGCGCCACACCTTGCGAAACTACAGAGACTTCAAACATTCCATTGGGAATGGCCGACCCTTCCAACCTCTACCACCTCCCCCACCGCGAGGAGGGCCCGGTGAACCTCGACGACCTCAACAATAGGAAGGGGGAGGAGGTGGAGCGTTCCCGCGCGTCGGCGGAGAGGTCAATGTCATCTTCGGAGGACACGGGTCGCAAGAGAACAAAAGGCAACAGAAGCTCAATGATCGACAGATACTGATGGCAACCACCAGTGCCCCTGCCCCTTATCGGTGGTCAGAACACCCGATCACCTTTACCCGAGTGGATCAGTGGCTCAACTTCTATCATCCGAGCAAGTACCCGCTCCTCGTCGATCCGGTGATCCGAGAGAGCAGGGTAAAGAAAGTATTATTGGACGGGGGAAGCAGCATCAATGTCACCTTCCCCCGGACACTCTTGGGCTTGGGAGTTGCACTCAAAGAGCACCACGAGTCAGACACTCCTTTCATCGGCATTGTGCCAACCGAAGGAGAATACCCACTTGGACACATCTACATGCCCATTACCTTTGGAACTCCAGAAAACTATAGAACCGAGTTCCTGAGGTTCAAGGTGGCAGGCCAGGATTGGACACATCGACTGCGGATACAATGCCATCATCGGCAGGCCAGGATTGGCGAAATTCATGGTCATTCCGCACTATTCATACATGATATTGAAGATGCCAGGGCCACAAGGGATCATCACCGTGCGTGTTGACTTCCAAGGCACCGTGGAATGTTTCCGAGTAGCCATCCAGGCGGCCCTCACTATTAAACCACCAATGACTTCCTCTGCGCAGGTAAACTCAAAGCCTGAGGGAGACCTCGTGATACCTGCGAACGAAGCTCAAGCTATGACCTCTATGCGGCCAACTAAGGAGACGAAAAGGATCAACCTTGGGTTCGCTGATGAACGCAAGACTGCCATCATCAGCTCCAACCTGGACGACAAATAGGAAAGCGCGCTCGTCCGGTTCTGCAAGATAACCGAGACGTATTCGCATGGCAGCCTGTGGATATGCCGGGAGTCCCAAGAGAACTGGTCGAGCACAAACTGAAGGTCTATCCCCAAGCAAGGCCGATCCAACACAAACTGCATCGTTTCACGCCTGACAAAAGAGAGGCTATTTGCGCCGAGTTAGCTCGCTTAGTCACAGCAGGGTTCATTAGAGAAGTACTTCACCCTGAGTGGCTAGCAAATCCTATTCTTATACTGAAAAAGAATAAAATGGATTGGCGCATGTGCGTCGACTATACATATCTCAACAAACATTGTCCGAAGGATCCCTTCGAACTCCCTAGAATGGATCAGGTGGTTGATTTGACCGCTGGATGTTCTATGTTGTCCTTCCTGGACTGCTATTCTGGATACCATCAGATCAGCTTAGCAAAAGAAGATGAGGAAAAGACTACATTCATTACCCCGTTTGGAGCTTTCTGCTATACCTCCATGTCGTTAGGCCTCAAGAACGCATGAGCGACTTATCAGAGAGCTATTCAAACATGCTTAGCTGATCACTGGGGCAAGCGGGTAGAAGCTTATGTTGATGACATGGTGATCAAAACAGAAAACTCAGAAAACTTCATCGAAGATTTACAGCTGGTCTTCAACAGCCTGAGGCGATACCGGTGGAAGCTAAATCCAGATAAATGAGTTTTCGGAGTACCAGCAGGGAAGTTACTCGGATTCATTGTCAGCCATTGAGGAATCGAAGCTAACCTAGAAAAAATCGAAGCCATAATGAGAATGGAAGTGCCACGATCACAGAAGAAAGTGAAGAGGCTTACTGGATGCATGGCAGCCTTGAGCAGGTTCATATCAAGGCTAGGCGAAAAGGGCCTACCGTTCTACAAATTGATCAAGAAGGTGGACAAGTTTCAGTGGACCACAGAAGCACAGGAAGCTCTAGAAGCATTAAAAAAGTTCCTGACCACACCACCAGTACTGAAGCCACCACGCCGAGCCACACCGAATCAGCCGGCAAAAGATCTGTTGTTATACATCTCCTACACGATTCACGTGGTGAGTACCACGTTAGTAGTCAAGCGGGTGGAGGAAGGACACACATACCTAGTACAACATCCGGTTTACTTCATCAGTGAAGTTCTGGGACCCTCTAAAAAGAAGTATCCCCAAATTCAAAAACTACTGTATGCGTTACTTCTAACCGCTCGCAAGCTCCGTCACTACTTTGATGACCACAAAGTCATAGTAGTCACCGGATTTCCAATAGGGGATATTCTTCACAACAAAGAAGCCATCGGAAGAATAGCCAAGTGGGCTTGCGAGCTAGGAGCTCATGACATAGAGTTTTGGCCTCGCACGACAGTAAAGACTCAAGCACTAGTTGACTTAGCATAAGAATGGACTGAACAACAAGTTCCTGACAACCCAGAGGCCACTAAAGTATGGCGAATGTATTTCGATGGCTCACTGAAACTGCAGGGAGCAGGCGCAGGGATCCTCTTCATTGCTCTAGGAGGCGAACAACTCAAGTATGCACTTCAGCTATTATTCCCAGCGTGAAATAATGCAGCAGAATATGAAGCACTGATCCATGGATTGAGAATCGCTGTGTCACTAGGCGTTAAGAGGTTGATGGTATATGGAGATTCACTAGTGGTCATAAGCCAGATAAATAAGGACTGGGATTGCTCGACTGATTCCATGGGCAAGTACTGTACGACCGTCCGAAAATTAGAAGACAAGTTTGAAGGGTTGGAATTCCATCACATGGAAAGAGACCATAACGCAGCAGCAGATGCGTTGTCGAAGCTAGGATCCAGTCGGGCCCAGGTCCCACCCGGAATCTTTGTCCAGGAAGTATCACGCCCAAGTATTCCCTCAGATCAGACGGAAGAATGCAACACCTTGAGCCAACCAGAGTCGGACCCTGATGACTGGAGACAGCCTATCATTAGGTACATAAAGAATGAAGAAGAACCAGATGATAAAGCTGTAGCAGAACGCATCGTGAGATAGTCGGCCCACTACACCCTCATAGGGGGGCGAACTGTACAGAAGGGGTGCGACAGGAGTCCTCATGAAGTGCATTTCCTCGACTACTGGGAAGCGGATATTAGATGAAATACACGCCGGACAGTGTGGAATACACACAGCATCTAGAACTCTGGCTGGGAAAGTTTTCAGGTCCGGTTTCTATTGGCCAAAAGCAAAGAGTGATGCTGCAGAGTTAGTCCAGAGATGTGAAGCCTGCCAGTTCTTGTCAAAACAACAACATTTACCAGCACAGCAACTACAGACCATACTTGTAACATGGCCATTTGCATGCTGGGGGCTGGACATGATTGAACCCTTCAAGAAAGCTCAGGGAGGCTATACTCACATGTTGGTCACCATTAACAAGTTCACCAAATGGATAGAGTACAAGCCTATTGCTTCTTTAACCTCAGCCAAGGCAGTGGAGTTCATACAAGACATAATATTCAGGTTTGGGATACCGAATAGCATCATAACCGACCTGGGATCCAACTTCACCAGCTCTGAATTCTTCGATTTCTACGAACAACGGAGTATCTAGATCAAGTATGCATCAGTAGCACACCCAAGAGCCAATGGTTAGGTGGAAACGACCAATGGAATGATACTGGAAGCACTCAGGAAGAAAGTGTTCAACAAAAATGAAAAGTTTGCAGGAAAGTGGATCAGAGAACTGCCGTATGTGGTTTGGAGCTTGAGAACTCAACCTAGTCGAGCTCTACATGGAAATACCTCGTTCTTCATGGTCTATGGTTCGGAGGCAGTGCTACCCGCCGACCTCAAGTTCGGGGCACCAAGGCTAGTATTCGGAAGCATAGCTGAAGCTAAAGCTACCAAGCTAGAAGATATTGATGTGCTAGAGGAAGAGCGATTGAACACAGTAATTCAGTCAGCCAGATACCAGCAGACCTTGAGGCGCTATCATGATAAAACCATACAACACCGATCCTTTGTAGTGGGAGACTTGGTCCTTCGCCGAATTCTAACGGGGGAAGGACGGCACAAGTTGTCACCACTATGGGAAGGGCCATTCATTGTGTCAGAGGTCACTCGGTCGGGATCATACCGGCTTACTCAAATGGATGGTACAGAAGTGGGGAATTCATGGAACATAGAGCACCTTAGAAAATTTTACCCTTAAGCAAGGCCTCAAAAAGCTATCGGAGCAACATTTGTACTCTGTAATTGGAGGATCTGTCGTCAATAAAGTTTTCATTTTCAATGGCATTCAAACTACTAACTATCAAATGATTTCGATTCGATTGGACTCGGAATCAACACGCTTACTCAACTTAGGGTGACCACTATACCCTACTAACAGAGCAATCGACTTAAGTTGGCGACGACTTAAGACGGTGCGACATGCTCACGCTTACCCAACTTAGGGTGACCACTAAACCCTACTAACGGAGCAATCGGCTTAAGTCGGCGACGACTTAAGACGGTGCGACATGCTCACGCTTACCCAACTTAGGGTGACCACTAAACCCTACTAACAGAGCAATTGACTTAAGTCGGCAACGAATTAAGATGGTGCGACATGCTCATGCTTACCCAACTTAGGGTGACCACTATACCCTACCAATGGAGCAATCAACTTAAGTTGATGACGACTTAAGACGGTGCAACATGCTCGCGCTTACTCGACTTAGGGTGACCACTATACCCTACTAACAGAGCAATCGGCTTAAGTAGGCGACGACTTAAGACGGTGCAACATGCTCGCGCTTACTCGACTTAAGGTGTCCACTATACCCTACTAACGGAGAAGTCGACTTAGGTCGGTGACGACCTAAGACGATGCTACATGCTCACGCTGACTCGGCTTAGGGGAACCACTATACCCTACTAGCGGGGCAATTGACTCAAGTCAGCAATGATTTAAGTAAGCACGATATGATCACATCTACATATCTTAAGGCGACCACTATGCCTTACCAGCTAAGCGATTGGCTTAAGTCAGAAAAAGTTCCAAAACCAGCATGCCACATCTACTTTCACAATTGTTCTGGATGACTGTTATACCATAACAACAAAAACAATCTGTACTCCAGGAAAATAGAATGTTATACTTGTCAACACCAAGGACACGTTCTAGTTACCTATCCACCAAATATTCAAACACAACCATCACAAGTACATAGGATTCATAGTACACTCATTGTTTCGCAGGATGTCACTGCATCGAAACATCTCTGCTGGGAATGTTTTTTGCAGGAGCAATCTAGGAAGAAGGTCGACTCGAGGCATCAGGTGCAGCCTTAATGTCGGCGACAATGTCATCAGGAACCACTACGCCGGGCCTCCTCATCAAGATCCGCCCAGCGCGAATGGCTTTGTCCATAGCCTCGTCGCGCTGAGCCCTCAGAACGACACAGCTGTCCTCTGAAGCCTTGACAGCTAGTCGAGCAGTTTCTAGCTCCTGTGTGATGAGTTTCTTCGAAGCACGAAGCTCTTTAATGATCAAATCCTTGGCCGATAACTGCTGTCCAAGCCGTTGAACTTCATCCTGAGATACTTGCAACTCATGACGATGATGGTCTAGATCCGACATAGTGAAGTGGTGGCTCCTTTCCAAAATAGTCAAGGAATTGCTAGCGTCACGATATAACCTGTCTAGATTATCACAAGAGGCCACAAGTGCTCGTCTTTCCTCCTACGAACAAGAATCAACATTTAGCACCCAGTCAACAATAAGCACGACAGAGTCAACTAAGGGAGTTTACCTCATATGCCATCCTTTCTGAGTCAAGCTGAGCATTGAGAGAAGAGTTCAAAGAACGCACATCATCCAGAGAAGCAGAAACTTGGGCCAGGTCAGCTTGACCTTGAGAATACTTCTCCTCAAGATCAGAGTACTGCTGGGTTAAGTCGGCTTGTCTTCGAAGATATTTTTCCTCAAATTCAGAGCACCGCCGGGCCATATCTGACAATGCAGCTGAATGGGGGTACATGATTAAAAACATGTTGATCAATAAAAACAACCAAGGAAGAAATGAGGTCACTAACCAGCACTCGACGTCTTCAAGTCAGCAATCTGCTTCTGAATCAGCAATGGGTTCCACTGCAGTAGAGAAAGAGCTCCTTCCGGGACAGTGGCACCATGCGACCTCAGCTGAGCAGACATTCCGTCGACCAAAACCTATGGTCGAAGACAAATGAGTATATGAAAGATAATTGACCAAGAAGAACAATAAAAGGCAAGTAGTTGACTCACCTGAAGATTGGAGAGGAATGATGGTAAACCCAAGTCAAGGGGAGCGATGACATGGCTTGACGGAGGAATATCAGCAGGAACAATTTGAAGAACGTTGCCTAGGGTGAGCTCAGCCCCACCAGCAGATACTAGACCTCTCGCATCTAGCTCGCCGACCTCTAAGGCGACTTGTTTGTTCGAAGACGTAGAAGCATGCATTGCTGTCGCCCCATCGGATCGCGGTGGAGACGACCCAACATGGACGTCCATGGAGGTGTGGGAAGCAAAGATCACCTGAACACCCTCGGGGGCTGGGTTGCAGCTTGCGCTACCCACCAGAGCTGGATCACTACCGGCAACACCCTCGGGGGCTGGGTAACTGCCAGCACCACCCTCGAGGGCTGGGTTTTCTACAGCAGCCGCCTCTAAGGCTGAAGGCTCCCCTGTCACCTCCATGGGAGTCAGGCAACTCGGACCAACGTCTTGACATTGAAGACTGCCTTCTAAAGTCGATGATGCACGAGACACTGCTCGGGATACCTCCAATCCCATGTCTAGAATTTCTGAACAAACAATCATCACGTCGTCAGTAGTTGGCTCCGATAGCATATCCTCAGGGACGACCTCCTCAAGGGCCTGATCAAAATCCGATATTGACAGTCCCTAAAGCCTAACAAGAGCTGACAGAGCGGGAGAAGGAATATCACTCCCCCCTCACTACCTTTGTAATGCCGGCTGTTCTTACGAATCAGCGGGACTTCTTCTTCTTCTTCTTCATCATCAAATATACAGACAACAGCCGGTGCACGGTCACACCCATTGGGTTCAACCTCAGGAAGGACACACCCATTGGGATCAACCTCAGGAAGGACCTCTGCTGGCACTTCATCACGAGCCGGAGCAGAAGGACCTGCATCCTGGTCTAAGCATGACAGTCGCTGAAGCCGCCTCTTCTTCTTCTTCTTCTTTTCCTCAACAGGTGCAGTCGAGCAGCTAACTTGGCGGGGACGTTTTGGGCGAGCACCATCAGGCTTCCGAGTCTCCACTGCTTTGCCAAGCTCTTGTCCAGCTGTGACAGCCATCGGCCCAGCATGGGTCGAGTCGGAAGATTCCCCAGCCAACATACCAAGCATAGCATCTATCTCTGCATCATCTGGGCTAGCTGGCATCTCAAAATGAGCTTGTTTCTCATCATTGGGAAGATTCCGAAGAGGGGCAATCAGAGCCTCAATGTCCTCGGGAGAGGGTTGCACTCTAAGACCCAGACCACCATCACTAGCAGGAGGGTTGAACACAAATTCAGAAAATGACCTATGAGGTGGCAGATAACAGGCAGAATAGGCAACAGGAGCACCAACATTTGACACCCTGCCCCTCAGAATCATGTCCAGTCGGCTCACCAGATCTTCAGTGGGAATTCTCTTGTTGGTGACCCGGGTAGAGTCATTGATACCACTGTACAGATAAGCTGGGTATGCCCTATCTTTCAAAAGCTGAATATTCTTGAAGACGAAATCAGCGACCACAGCTTCAGCAGTCAAACCTCTGTCTTTCAATAAGCAAACCTCAACAAGCAACACTTTTGCCTCTGTTACCTCCGAAGGGGTCGGAGATTCTACCCAACTTGGAGTACGGACATCTGGCTGCCTCCCCGACCGAGGGGGAAGGGACTTGCAGTGGTTCTCCACGATGAACCACTCAAGGCGCCACCCCTTGGTGCTATCTTTTAGAGGGATGTTGAGGTACTCTGATTTCCTCCCACGACGCAGTTCCAGACTGGCGCCGCCAACAAGTTGGTACTGTCCCCCAGCCATCCCAGGCCGACAATGATACAGATACTTCTAGAGGCCGAAATGGGGAAGAATCCTGAGATAGGCCTCACACAGATGAATAAAAATGGAAACTTGCAAGATTGAATTAGGGTTCAAGTGGGTCAAGTTCAGATTGTAAAAATCAAGGAGACCACGGAAGAAGGGAGAAACGGGAAGAGCGAGACCACAGATAAGAAAGGGAACATAGACGATGGACTCATGAGTGTCCTCCATCGGAACAGTAACTCCGTGGCAAACCTGCCAAGAACAGAGTTCTTTTGGAGGTAAAACCCCGACATCCATAAGGCACAAAAGATCAAATTCTAAAATTACAGACATATGGTTACCCGTGAATGGCAACTGACTGTTGGGGTTGATTGACGGGATGATAGGCACGGTGGAGCTCTATTTCTTCTTTTTCGGTGCCATCGCAATCTCACCAGCGGAACGAACAGGAGCGAAATCTAAGGAAAACAAGGGAGTGGTTTGAGGGGGAAATGTGAAGTTAGGGCTCAGAAATCAAAAGCGCACATCGACGTGAGTATAAATGGGGTTTTCCCAAGTTAGGCGCCATTTCTAAAAAGTGCCAAGTCAACACTCGGGAAAGTGAGACTTCAGACATAACTCGATCGTTACCTCTAAAACGCCGACAGTGTTAAGCACCACTCGGCTGTTACCTCTAAAACACCGACAGTATCAAGCACCACTCGGCTGTTACTTCTAAAATGCCGACTGTATCAAGCACCACTCTGCTGTTACCTCTAAAATGCCGACAGTATCAAGCACCACTTGGCCATTAACTCTGAAACACCGACAGTGTCAAGCATAACTCGGTCGCAACCTCTAAAACACCGACAGTGTCAAGCACGACTCAGCAGTTACCTCTAAAACGCTAGTGTCATTAGTTATCGCTTGGTGATTATTTCGAAAAACGCCGGCAGTGTTAGACGCAAAGACGAACTATCAAGCGATTATAAAGAAGGAGCGGCGAAAAAAATGAAAGTTTGCTCGGAACAACTGAAACTTCTTCATTACATAGTGGAAGGGGTCTTCACAAACTCAAAGACTGACCCATTATGAATCAGCCTTTTTCCCCTTTTTACTACATTACATTACTACATTACTCACATTACACTATACTACTAACCACTACTACATTATTTCACTACTACTACTCCTACTACTAATTATCTATACTAATATTTAAGCTAGTGGCGCTTTGCCACTAGCCTTGCTGCTGCTGCTGTCGCCCTTGCCGTTGTCACTGCCCCTGCCGCCGTCGTCGCCATCATCGCCGCCGCCACCGCCATCGCATCATCGCCCTCGTCGCCGCCGCTCCCTTCCTCGGATGAGTCAAAGGAGTTCTCCTCGTCCGAGGAGACCTCCGACTCATCCGAGCCCTCGAGCCTGACGCGCTCGACGGACCAGATGTACGTCCACACCTCGGCGGCTATCCCTTGGGAATCGTTCGAGTCGTCGGACGACACCAGGGGGAATCGTAGACCGGAGATGCCTTGGACTCGGAGGAGAACTTCTCTTCCGAGTACTTGGAGTCATCGAAGTCCTCCGACGAAGGACTCGGCTCATGTTTCCGTTTGTCGCCGGAGCGACGCGGTGAACCTAGACCTTTCTTGTCCTTGCCCATGGCTAGACGGAAGAGAAGAGAGAGTTGGAAAAGAAGCAACAGATGATCAGAGGATATGTGAAGACAACAATGGGACAAACAGTCTATTTATAGAGGCCGAAGGCAACTGTTCATCTCCTACCACGCTCTCCGAACAGTCGCAAGTATTCAATAAGCAATTCAAATCGCTTGGAAGCAAGTCAGGCAGCAGACGCCGTTTCGTGTAACACGACACCATTTGGACTAAGGTCAACTGCTCGGGCGATATGATTACGCCCTGTGGTCACGTCAAGTTACTACTCCAGGACAGTGTGCTAAACGCTCTACGTACCAAAACTTCCCTTGGTCACACCCATTGGGCGGGGACAGCCAGGAATTTTCAATAGATTTTCTGAAAAAGTCACATCCATACAGTATACGCAATGAATGTATTAAGATAGAAGGAAGATATCGATAGATATCAAAGGAAAGCCAAATATAGCTACTGAACTGCAAGTCTAGTCAGCAGAAGCATTGAAGCACAAAGCGAAATGAAGACCAGCCAAGAGCCATCCACCAGACGTCCAATCTATCGCTGATCAAATAAATTTCAAACCTAATAGGGCATGGGTAGACCACGCTGTTCGAGTCCGCAAAAGCATGAGATGAAGACAGTATGCTAGTTTCTAAAGCATGAGAAGAAGATAAAACGCTAGTTTCTAAAGCATGAGACGAAGATAAAATGCTGATTTCTAAAGCATGAGAAGAAGATAAAATGCTGATTTCTAAAGCATGAGAAGAAGATGCTGGTTTCTAAAGCATGAGACGAATATAAAATGCTGATTTCTAAAGCATGAGAAGAAGATAAAATGCTAATTTCTAAAGCATGAGACGAAGATAAAATGCTGATTTCTAAAGCATGAGACGAAGACAAAATATTGATCCCTGAAAGCATGAGATGAAGATCTTTGAGTTCAAAAATCGACTCAAAGCTCGGGGGCTACACCCATTGGGTTCGGTCTCCTTAACCCCAAAGGACATAATGCTGATTTCTAAAACATAAGTTGATGACAGAGTGCCGATTTCTAAAGCATAGGGCGAAGATCGTTGAATGTACCAAAGGAGGACAACAGAAGATTGTTTTCTATTAAGTCACTCAGAGTTCAGAAGCAACGTTCAGTAGGTGCGCCCTCGAAGCGCCCATTACCAAAATGTAGATCAAAACCGCAAGCTGGACCTAAAATCTTTGGGCCGATTAATTTAAAATCAACTCAAAGATTGGGGGCTTGTGGGGGACAGATATTCTCCGGGTCCACTAGAAGGCTAGAAGGCCTCGCGAAAGGCTTTGGGCCTATTGTTTCGCAAGGCCATCCCTTCGTGGGCCAGGGGAGAACTGCTGGCAGAATGGGTCAACGCAGGGAAAGGGCGAACGCGGGCCAAGGCGTCTCGTGGGGTTTGAGCATTATCCACAGCTCTGATCCGATTCTCCCGCGCGACCACCTTGGATATCGGAACCAAATGAGAATAGGTCGGCAAGATTGTAGGAAGATAAGTTCAGTCGGTTCACTATTACTTAGTTATATATCACTATCATACACGCATGTAGTGCTCCACGGTCGGATATATAAAACCTAGGGGGCACCCCATCAAAGGGCAGGTCATTCATCAGCCATCTACTCGGTTCTCTAGCATTCTCCATACTAGAGAATTCCCCAATAATCCACCACATAAAGATCCACACCAGGAAGTAGTGTGTTACGCCTCTCCAAGCGGCCCGAACCTGTAGAAAATTGTCTATCGTCTCTCGTGCGTCTTGCACGAACCATCGAGCTACAATCAGCAATACCGTCCTACCCAAAAGCACCTCGAGGGGTAACCCCGGGTGCGCGGTCGGGCCCCAAACACCGACACGAATAGCATAATTATTTTCAATATATGTTATAAACTGGTTCCAACGAGCCTAACTGCATTGCTGTTGGAGAGATCCTATATTTATGGAGGAAATATAGCATTTAAATCAGATTTTTTTTGTTTTCATGCATGTCAATTAATTTCCTCTCAACGCTCATTCTTGTCATCCTAAAGTTGTGCACATGCAGCAGAAAACTGATTTTCTACGCAGCGTATCATATTGCATAAATACCTTTGTAACATAATTAGTATTAGTATATATCATAAAATATTTTTAACGAGCTTAACTGCATGATTGGTATAGAGATACTATATTTATGGTTGAAATAAAACATTCTAATCAGATTTTTTTTGTTTTCATGCATATAGCAGTTAACGGATAAGCTTTTTAATTTTTTCGCGCATATAAATGGAAAAAATTGCGCGAATGTAAGTAATGGGACACATGCGGTGAAGAGGGTGAGGCTAGTGGGTAGGCTGGTTCGGTGGTGCAGGAGTCGCTGGGCTTTCTATAGCCTATGGATGTCAAGGGCTTTCTAATAGCGTTACTCTATATATATATATATATATATATATATATATATATATATATATATATATATATATATATATATATATATATATATATATATATATATATATATATATATATATATATATATATATTTGTAATCGGTTGCTTCTGTGCGTTTATCTGTTCGAAACAAAACAGTCGGTTGCTCTGTAAGCGCCGTTTGAAAAAAAAAATCTGAGTGATTTTAAAGACCATTTTTCGGTACACCGGACTCGGCGACCGACGCTTTCGGATATATTTGCTTCGCCAGCTAGCTGGTTACATGCATGGCCGACGAAATGCTGTTTGGATGGATGGTGCCGTGGCAGGAAACTAGCTGGCCAGGCAAGCATCTCTGTCCCAGACAACTGAAATCCAACGGCTGACAATTTTACCTGGCCAGACAAGTTTGCCTGGGCGTTCATATTTGCTAACTTCTAGCGTTCATATATATATGCCTCCGTCCGATAATGTCGACAGCAATATGTGACGAATTTATTCATTGATGAGGCCTGAGCAGGGAATCAAATCTCATTCGAAATCCGACGAGTATCATCAAAATTTCTTGTTTTTATCCATACGATTTTTTTTTTGAAAAATCTTCCGTACAAAACGTTGTGAAATTCAAACAAATATATATAAAAAAATCAGGAAAAAGATAAAAAAAATCCGACCTAAGCATTCTGAAGTAGGTGTCGTCAAATCTAAGCGTATTCGATAGGTCAAAAAAAAAACAGATCGTAGTGAGAAACTTCAATTTCCTGTGAAATCCGTGCTACCTCGGCCGGATTTTGCCCCTTTCCCGAGCGGTTAAGGTGAAAGTAAAGTTCTATTTCTTGAATTTTTTTTGTTGGTTTCGCAAGTGGATGGGTAATCCTGGTAACTTGTATTGAGTCTTGGTGATTTAATTACTCTTACTAGCTAGTTATATCTAAGTTAGTGCATAAATGTATATTTGTTAATGCACACTTGTATATATGTTATGAAAATGATATATAGCAATATAGCATATAAAATACGTTATAAAATGTTAGGGCTAGTTGTTATATATGTGTTGGCGTCAATCCAGTCGCCAATCACTGCGTTGAGAACCGGCGGCGGTGCGCTCTGCGTAGGCGCGGACGGTTCGTGGCCAAGGGCGGACGGTCCGCGACCTAGCACAGAGGCTGGCGTTTCTGCCTGAAGAGCCGGAAGGTCTGCACCTATAGTCCGGACGGTCCGCGCGTGCGCAGGGGCGGTGGAATTTCCCGGCAGCGCCTGGATCTCACTCCCGGGAGGGACCCCGTCGGGGAGGAGAGGTCCTAGACTTTGTCTATGGTCGGCAGGCCGACCAAGACACCTCTAATCGATGTAGAGCCGAAGAGAATCAGAGAATTTGGGGATTGAGAAGTTAAACTAGAACTAAACTAGAGCTACTCCTAAATGTACAAGATAAAATATGAATTGTATTGATTGTAGGTTCGATTGTTAATGATTAATCATCCGTAGTCCTCTATGTATATATAGAGGGGAGGTCTGGATCCGTTTCAATCCGTATCCCGAGCTAAATCCGCAGTTTTATCTAACAAATTCCAAAATAAACTCGAAACCCTAACTGATTCTGAGCGCGCGCTGACTGTCCGGCCCCAGGGCTCGACCATCCACTCATACACTTTGGTGCTCAACATATGCCCCCTGCCTTTTGGCAGAGCTGAGCAAACCAAAAGCAAATAACACGATGTGATCACATCGGTTTCCTTAGCCATCTTGCCACATACTAGGATGGTACTGCTTGAGAAAACGTCCGTTTAACGCTTGAGCAAGTCTTTGCCTTGTAATATTTGCAACAAGTAGGCGTTACTGGACATTTCCTATTGTGACCTTATAAGGCCCTTCCCAGCTTGGCGACCACTTCCTAAACTTCCGGTCTTTGCTCCTTAGAGGCAAGGCGGTCTTCCATACCAGGTCCCCTACTTGGAACGATTTAGCCTTGATCTTTTTGTTGTAACCTTTGGCGACCATGATCTTGTCCTTTTCTGTTTCTCCTAAGGCTGTCACTCTCTTGTCGGTCACTTCATCGATATTGTCCATCATTGAATTATAATAATCAATGATGGTTAGTGTTGGGGACTTGTTCTCAAATGCTATGAATTAAGAACAAGGCAATACAGAATATTAAAGGTTAATACCCTTCGTCCTCTGAAGTATTATTTCCCTTAGGATATAATGATCTTCAGACGAAGGTCATGAAAGACATACCTTCATCATCGCAGTATATGTTAATAAAAGAAGAAGCATATGAAATATAAGAAATAATATGATCTATCACACAACATTATTACCTCATACTCATATTCATTATATTATCATGGAAAAACAGAAACAATATTGAATTACATTTGTACCTTCGGCTTGACAGAAGGTAAAAGTATAAGTGTGATGCATAAGCAAGTACCAATCAGCGTGAACAGTACGGGGGTACTGTTCATCTATTTATAGGCACAGGACGTAGCCTGTGTAAAATTACATTCATGCCCTTCATACTTAGTATTTAACTTAAGAACAATCTATCGAGGACTAAATAGTCTTTTCCTCCTTAAGTCGGTTCCTTTTTCTGCTATTTAGCCGAAGCTTCCTTACACACGGCTTCGGCAATGGTTCAACCTTCGTTCTGACCTTGCTTTCCATATTGTATACAGCTTCATCCCATGTGCGAAGGTTCCTGCACATATGTTATACTTTGGGAAACATTGTTAGTCATATTTTTGAGGACCTTCGGAAGACGAAGGCGCCCAATAGTAGCCCCTCGCAGTATTAATTTGTTATAATAACGAATTCAGACTGCGACATGGATGAAGGCCTTAAGCCGAAGGTCCGAAAAAAACACCTTCTGTTTGCTAGAACAGCAATAGTCAATGACGGACGGGGCCCTCCAATTTTGAGCGCACTGGGCGTATAAATAGGAACTCACACCGACTGCACTTGATACACTACTTGTGCCATTTGCTTTATTTTCTCACTTTTATAGCTCTTACTCACTAGCGCTTGCTAATTTTTCAAGCTCCCTGAGCCTCGGTTTAAAGCACGCGTTTTCATCATTTTTGAAGAAAAAATGTCTCAAGACAAGAAGGTTGCTGCTAAGACGAAGCTGACTGAAGAGGAGAAGCTTTTTGAGAAGAAGAAAACTGTGAATCCTTATATTGCTGGATTTGTCAAGTCGATGGCAAAAACAAATACAGAGAAGATTACTAAAGAGATACTGGAGGGCTTGTCTGAAGATACTGGCGACAGCGATAGCTATGATGTGGAAAGTGGGGTTGAAGATTCTGAGGATCGGCCCTGGAGGCCAAGTCATTCAATCTTCGGAAAATCGACCATCAAACAGAGTCATCTTGAGAACATGAGAGGAAGGTATTTTCAGGATATGTCTATTGTGAGGGCTAGCGGAGACAACAACGTTCCTGCCCTTGAGGAGAACGAAGTTGTGATTTTTTGAAGCTTTTTCAAGGCTGGGCTTCGGTTCCCTTTGAGTAAGTTTGTAGTTGAAGTTCTGAAGACCTACCAAATCTTCCTTCATCATATCACCCCCGAAGCCATAATAAGGATGGGGGGTTTTGTCTAGGCAGTAAGGAGCCAAGGGCTAGAGCCAAGCGCGAAGTGCTTCTACAGCATGCATGAACTTCTATATGAGACGAAGGCCATGGGTAAGGAACAGTACCGCAACAACTTTGGTTGTTATGGATTTATTGCCCATCCCAATGCAAGTCACCCAGTGCCAACATTTCGGAAGAGATGGCCTAGAGCTTGGATGGAAGAATGGTTTTATGTGAAGAATGATTTGTCAGCGAGGGAAGACATTAAGGAAGTCATCATGCGCCCCCATTTGGTCCCGCTTCGGCCTCCGAAAGCCGAAGGTCGAAATTGATGATGCCACCAAAGCGTGTCAGAAAGCCTTCAGTACTGTCTGCTCCTTCATTGGTACAATGGATTTAATTCAACAACATATAGCATTTAGAGTATGGCCGCTTGTAGAAATCTGGGAAATGCCGAAGGAGACCATCACTAAGTCTAGCGAAGGTGATTTGGTTCGGCTGAAGTATACATTCAGGTTTGGGGATAAGTTTGATGAACCAAATGATGAATGGCTGAAATGTATCGAAGCTACAAGTGATGAACTGCTTGGAGCATATTCCAAGGCAGAAGATAATGCACTGTCTGCAGCCTTCGGAGTTCGGGGAAAGAAGAGACTGAACATAGTTTTTGATGCCATTGGCTTCGTTTACCCCGACTACCGCTATCCACTGCGGGGGCAGGGGAAAAAGAGGAAAGCTGCTACCTCGGCCACCCTAGATGAGCCTGTGCCGAAGGGAAAAAAGTTGAAGGTTCTAACTCACCGGCCGCGTTACATCGAAGGGGCCTCTTCGGCTGCCAAAACAAAAGAATATGTTCCTCCTGCGCAGAGGACTGAAGAGCCAGCTATAATGCCGAAATTACCTTCAGTTGAGCTAGTTGAAACGAAGGCTGACAAAGATAAAGGTGAAGGGTCAAAAATTGAAGAAGTAGCAAAAATGCCAGAGATTTTGAGCCCTTCAACAAAGGCAACAGTGCCGAAGACACAAAAGAATTCTGCCACAACTCCTAAGAGGAGAAGGATGGCAAATGTGCTAGATATTGTGTTAGAAATAGCAAAAACATTGAGTTCTACTCCAATAAAAATTGCCAAAGCTTCGAAGGCGCAACCCGAAGCTGAAACAAAAGCAGGCAGAAGTCGAGGCTATAACAATTCAAGCTGAAACCGAAGCTAGGCCTTCAGAGCCCGTTGAGACAGAGCCTGCCGTAATTGAAGAAAAGGCGACAGAGCAAATTGCGTTTGAAAAGGTTGAAACTCTTGCTCCCGAAGCTTCAAAAGAAAGCATTAATTACATCATTCGTCATGCTTCGGGAAAGAGACTTTCTCAAGAAGAAAAGCTAGAAGCACTACACTATGCCTAAAAATTGAAATATCCGAAGGGGGCATTAGTGTTTAATGGCAGTGGGGAAGAAGATTTTTTGTACTATCTCCCAGATAATAAAGAAATATCCGTTTGCCGGGAGATAGGTAGAAGCATCGGATTCCCGAAGCTAGAAGACGGTCTTTCGTTCTTATCGAAGGATGAGCTTGCTGACAGCTTAGCGTATAATAGCATAAAGGTATAAAAGCTAATTTTGTATTTTAAAAATGAAATATTTCGTTTGCTTATACTTAATTCCGTCCTCCTCTTGCAGGACTTAATTCTTAGCAATGCGCTTAGGGCTCAGAAAAACATTGAAGATGAAGGATGCACGATGGCTCTGAACAACCTTCGTTCAGAGGTAATTGAATTAAGAAACGAAGGTCTTGAAAAAGACAAAATCTTGATTTTATTGGTAAACAAAGTGAAAGAAGATGAAGCTAGCTTCAAGGTTCAAGCCGAAATCCAAAAGAATGAAATCAAAGACCTTCGGAAACAGTTGGCAGAAGCCAAAGAAAAACGCGCTCTCGCAGAAGCTAACCGAGAGATCAGCGATTATTGGAAAAACTATTTAGAGAAAACAGTTGAAGAACTTCGCGCATCCAAGGAAAGATGCTTCGAAAAATCCTTGGGCTGCGTGGAGAAGATAAAGGCTAGCTTCGCCAACATGGGCGCCTATTCTAACGAAGATAACTTCATACGAGGTGACCCTAAAGGTGTTATCGAATGGATAAGTGGAGAGGCCGAAGCTTTTGAAGAAATTTTAAGTGATCGCGGGGATGTCTGCATGTTCTCCGTTGCAAGGGGAATTTCAGCCATCCTGGAGAAGGCGGGATGCGACCATGTGAAGACCCTGGCCCAGGCTGAAGCTGCCTTCTCCATGGTTGATACAAAGGATCCCTCAGCTGAAGCAAGTTTAATGGGCGGGAAATTTTATAATGATATCTGGGTAAATGGTGGTCGAGAGATGGCTCACGAAATTATGAAGAAAAGTGAAAAAGACATTCATGACGCCTGATTACAAGCAAAACAAGCTAAAGAAGCTGCAGAGCGCGAGAGACGCATAGGTATTGTTTCGCGGCATCTAGCTTCGGCATTTGTTTTTGTGGCTTTGGACTGATTAATTTTAATTAATTAATTTTTTTGCTGTAGCTGAATTATCTCTGCCACCGGAGCCGTTCGATCCCCTGGCTGATCCAGAAACGAAGGAAGCACTAGAGATCATCAATATGGCCAAAGCTATTGTTGATGAAATCGTTAACAAATTGCTAAATGAAGTTGCGGAGAAGATCCTAAAAGAGGACTAGTACTTATTGTAAAAACATTTTCAGATGGTCAATGTAGCTTTGTTGTAACAAAACTGTAATATTCGATGTGTATTTCTTTGAATCTAATATGTAAATTATTTGTAATTCACTTCTTTGTGATGCATGAAACTTTTATGTACTTACTGTTTTTGAGCCTTCGGCGAAAAAACACCTTCCTTTCTTTTCATGCTTCGTAAAGAAAAAGATCCATGCTTCGTGAAAATATCCATGCTTCATAAGAACATCCAAGCTTCATAAAAACATCCATACTTCGTAAACAAGGGATCCCTTCTTTTGCAATTGAGCTGACGAAACTGTATTTCTCAAAGCTTATTTTGTGCCTTAGCACATTTTCATTTTTACGAAGCATTCTTTGAAGATCGTCTTTGAATTCAATTCGTGCCACTGATGCGATAGATGTATGATGCGATGTTATGCGGAATGATATGATGATATGATGCAAAATGATGTTGATGCCGAAGGCACACACTCACAGTTCCACACTTGGAACACAATCTCTGCATTCCCTTAGGAACAACTGAAGTCTCTTTGCCGTTTATTTTTTGGCTTCACCTCTTATTTTTTGGTGTAAGTTCTGCATCCCCTTAGGAACGTCTTTTGAACTTCTTCGCCTTCTATTTCGGTGGTATCACCGTTGACTTTTCGGTGTAAGTTCTGCATTCCCTTAGGAACGTCTTTTGAACTTCTTCGCCTTATATTTCGGCGGTATTTGGCTCTGCATTCTCTTTGAAACGACTTTTGAGCAGAAAACTTACACTTCGCTTCCTTAGGAACGACTTTTTTGTAGCTTCGGCAAAACTTATGCTGCGCTCCCTTAGGAATGTCTTTTTTGTAGCTTCAGCATTTATCTAGCTCTGCATTTCCTTAGGAACGACTTTTGAGCTTCGGCAGTTTTTGAGCTTCGTAAGTCTGTGAAGAAGATAGATTTCATTCTGATAGAGGCAAAACTATTACAAGGAATTAAAACTAGATTTACATTGATTGTTCCTTATTGAAAAACTAAATGATAGAGAACATAAAAGTATTTTGGGTAGGATATCGCTTAATAAATGTGCTTTGATACTGGCACAGTACTGTTGACTGTGCGAGTTTTGGATTCCTCCATGAACTCCTGTTGCTGTTGGGTGTGTTGGCGCCCTTCTAGCTGCTGGCTTCGGGAATAGGTTGGTTGCAGTGGTGGTGGGGGTGGGAGTTGTGGCCAGGAAGCCTGTGAATGGCTAGCCGAAGCAACAGAAGCTGTAGGATGATTGCCCACATATTCTAGTATGTAGGGAGAGTGGCACAAAGCAGTGTGCAAGACCTGCTTCGGCTTCCGCGATCTCCTTCTGCTTCTGAATGGTGATTTGGCACATTCTTATAGTATTGCCCTTGTCCTCACCACAGAATAAGCAATAAATCTTCCTAGGCTGATCCCCGTATCTTCCTCCAAAGCCCCTAGCGCCTCTACCCCTTGGAGCTGGCGGCCTAAAAGAGCTTTGTTGTTGCCCCGAAGGTTGTGAGGTGTACTGTGGCCTCTGAAGCTGGCTTCCTTTGTCGTCATTCTGACTAGAATTCTGGATTGACCTGACATGCCTCGGGTGAATTCTTCCTCCGAAGCCCCTGGTCATCTCTGAGAATCTGTAAGCTTCCTCCCTTCTTTGGCGGAAATCATTGTCAGCCCGAATGTATTCATCCATCTTCTGAAGCAGCTTCTCTAGAGTTTGTGGGGGCTTCCTAGTGAAGTACTGAGTCGTGGGTCCTGGCTGAAGACCCTTGATCATGGCCTCAATGACAATTTCATTGTGCACTGTGGGTGCTTGTGCCCTCAGTCGCAAGAACCTTCGGACATACGCCTGGAGGTATTCCTCATGGTCTTGCGTGCACTTGAACAAGGCCTGAGCTGTGACTGGCTTTGTCTGAAAGCCTTGGAAACTGGTCACCAGCATGTCCTTAAGCTTCTGCCACGACGTGATTGTCCCTGGCCGAAGGGAAGAATACCATGTCTGGGCCACGTTCCAGACTGCCATGACGAAGGACTTAGCCATGACAGCTGCATTGCCTCCGTATGAGGATATTGTTGCCTCATAGCTCATCAGAAATTGTTTTGGGTCTGAGTGCCCATCGTACATTGGTAGCTGAGGTGGCTTGTATGATTGCGGCCATGGGATAGTCTGCAGTTCTGCTGCCAAGGGGGGAAGCATCATCAAAAGTAAAGGTATCATGATTAAAATCATCATACCATCCATCTTCATTGAATATGCCTTCCTGACGAAGCTCCCTGTGCTGGGGCCTTCGGTCTTGTTCATCTTGAGCAAGATGACGCACTTCTTCAGTAGCTTCATCGATCTTCCTTTGAAGATCGACGAGCCGAGCCATCTTCTCCTTCTTCCTTTGCACTTGTCGATGGATGATTTCCATGTCCCTGATCTCTTGGTCCAACTCCTCCTCCTGGAGTGTTGGACTGGTGGCTTTCCTCTTCTGGCTTCGAGCCTCTCGGAGAGAGAGAGTCTCCTAATTTGTGTCCAGTGGCTGCAGTGCAGCAGCCCCTTGCGCGGTTATCTTCTTCGGCGGCATGACGAAGGTCAGTGCTTGCCGAAGGTGGTCGAATGAGTTCACCAAAGGTGGGCACCAATGTTGGGGACTTGTTCTCAAATGCTATGAATTAAGAACAAGGCAACACAGAATGTTAAAGGTTAATACCCTTCATCCTCTGAAGCATTAATTCCCTTAGGATATAATGATCTTCAGACGAAGGTCATGAAAGACATACCTTCATCATCGCAGTATATGTTAATAAAAGAAGAAGCATATGAAATATAAGATAATATGATCTATCACACAACATTATTACCTCATACTCATATTCATTATATTATCATGGAAAAACAGAAACAATATTGAATTACATTTGTACCTTCGGCTTGAAAGAAGGTAAAAGTACAAGTGTGATGCATAAGCAAGTATCAATCAGCGTGAACAGTACGAGGGTACTGTTCATCTATTTATAGACACAGGACGCAGCATGTGTAAAATTACATTCATGCCCTTCATACTTAGTATTTAACTTAAGAACAATCTATCGAGGACTAAATAGTCTTTTCCTCCTTAAATCGGTTCCTTTTTCTGCTATTGAGCCGAAGCTTCCTTGCACACGGCTTCGGCAATGGTTCAACCTTCGTTCTGACCTTGCTTTCCATATTGTATACAGCTTCATCCCATGTGCGAAGGTTCCTGCACATATATTATACTTTGGGAAACATTGTTAGTCATGTTTTTGAGGACCTTCGGAAGACGAAGGCCCCCAAAAGTTAGATCATTTTGCTTGGTGAAGCTGACAATATTTAAACTTATCTCTACTAGTAATACTGCTTCCTACCCATAGACAAGCTCAAATAGAGATACTTTAGTAGCACGATGTTTAAATATTCTACGTGCCCATAAAGCTTTGGACAAAATCTTATGCCAATGCTTAGGATGACCAGATATCTTGTTTTTTATCAGGCTAATCAATGTCCTATTACTAGACTCGGCCTGTCCATTGGCCCGAGCATAATACGGAGATGATTTGAGCAATTTAATTCTATATAATTCAGCAAACTCACGTACCTCCTTTGACATAAAAGAAGCCCCCTGGTCTGTAGTCGAAGTCTGGGGAATGAACTCAATTACCTCCCTGTGTGTCATGTTCTTTAGAGCAACGACTTCAGTCCATTTGGTAAAGTAGTCAGTGGCAACTAACACGTACCGATGCCCTCTTGATGATGAAGGATGAATCTCTCCTATAAAGTCCAATCCCCATCCTCTGAAAGGTCAAGGCTTAATGATAGGATGTAATTCGGCTGCGGGGACCAACTGTAAGTCGCTGAATTTTTGATATACTTGGCATCCTTTGTAGTACTTGAATCAATCGGCTATCATGTTAGGCCAATAGAAGCCAGATCTTCGCAATAACCACTTCATCTTTGAAGCCGATTGATGGGTACCACAAATCCCCTCATATACTTCGGCCATGGCTAATATAGCATTACATGGGCCCAAGCATTTAAGCATGACATCGTTGACTGTTCGACGGTAGAGTTCGTCACTCATTAAAACATACTTGGAAGTTGTACGCCGAACGTTCCTATCCGTCCTAACGCTGGGATTTCGTAGATAATTAGAAATGGGTGTCCTCCAATCGCTTGCATCGGCTTCATTACCAGCCAAATCAATCAGGACAACTTTCTTGGCAACGTCAGACGGTATGGCTCCCACACCCGGACGGTCCAAGACCTAGGAACCTGGTGCGACATCAGTTATTAGATTTTTAGTGTTGTGAAACTTCCCTCGCTTTATCTGATAACCTGATGCATCCTGCGCTAAATTGTTAGTTCTACAATTCTCAACCTTGAAAATGTGTCGAATGCTAAATTCGTCAAAAGAATGAATTACACCCCAACATTTTTCAAGGTAACTATTTAGAGTACCATCTAAACATTGATACTCTTCCAATATCTGTTGGACCACCAGCTGAGAATCACCAAATGCCTTCACATGTTTTACTCCCATACATTTAGAAGCTCCAAGCCAAACAAAAGGGCCTCATATTCGGCTTGATTGTTAGTGTAGTAAGTTTTTAATCGGCTAGAGAAGTCGAAGGATGCTTTACTTGGTGAAACAAGCACGATGCCAATTCCTTGTCCTTCATTGCAAACCGATCCATCAAAATATAAAGTCCAGCGAGTAACAGTGAGGTATGATATGTCTAGTTTATGAGTATCATCAATTTGATGTTCTACAATAAAATCTTCTACGACGTGGCCTTTCATAGATTTCAAAGGTTCGTAGGCCAAGTCATATTCTATAAGTGCATAAGCCCATTTACAAATTCTACCACTCATAATCGAGTTTTGCAACATGTATTTGATCACATCGATTTGACCAGAAACAATGCAATGATTAGATAGGAAATAACACCTACATTTGGTGTAGGCATAAAACAGGCATAGACATAACTTCTCAATGAAAGTGTACCTTGTTTTAGCGTCCACCAGCCTCTGACTTAGGTAGGTTACCGCATACTCCTTTCCTTCAGTTTCTTGTGTCAGGATTGCTCCAATAACTTTATCTTCGGCTGCAATGTATAATCTGAACGGTACTCCTGTCTGTGGTGCTTTTAACATGGGAGCCAAAGACAAATATCTTCTAATAAGGTTAAATGCTTCTTGTTGTTTTACCCCCCAGGTGAGTTCGGCATCATTTTTAAGCCAAAGGATAGGAGTGAAGGCATTGATCTTCCCTACTAGATTAGAAATAAACCTTCATAAATAATTTACCTTATCGAGGAACTTCTGCATTTCAAGCTTACATGTCGGAGGTCCCACATTCTGAATGGATTTAATTCGGTCGGGGTCTATCTCTATACCATGTTCATGAATGATGAATCCTAAGAACTTACCAGTCGACACTACAAAAGCACATTTACGTGGGTTCATTTTTAGACCATACCCACACATTTTATTAAAGGCTTTGCACAAATTAGCTATATAAGAACTAAACTCTGCCGATTTGACTATGATATCATCAATATAGACTTCCACAGTGTTTCCCAACAGCTCGTGAAGGATCAAATTCATAGCCCTCTGATAAGTAGCACTAGCATTTTTCAGACCAAATGTCATGACAACCCACTCAAATAAACCAATGAAGCCAGGACATGTAAAGGCCGTTTTAGACGCATCTTCTTCGACCATGAAAATCTGATTATATCCAGCATTACCATCAAGAAAGCTAATAATTCTATTTCCTAACGCATTATTGATCAACGTGTCGGCTATGGGCATGGGATATTCATCTTTAGAAGTTGCTCTATTCAAATTGCGAAAATCAATGCATACCCTGAGCTTACCTAATTCTTTCTTCTCTACCGACACAATATTGGAGATCCATTCTGAGTATCTACAAGGTCTAATAAAATTAGCTTCTAGTAGCTGGTGAATTTCGTCCTTTATTTGTGGGAGTAAGTATGGACAAAATGTTCTAGGTTTCTGCTTGAAAGGTCTGAAACCAGACTTAATAGGCAGTCGATGATCTACTATCTCTCGTCTTAATCCCGACATCTTAGTGTAATTCCAAGCAAAGCAATCAGAATATTCTTTTAATAGACCAATCATTTCGTCCCTAGGATCAGTCTCCAGGGTTTTATTTTAAAAAGGTCGGCTTTGGAGTTTTACCATCTCCTATGTCGATCTCCTCCAAAGGATCGGCCGATGTAAACCCCTGTCCTAACATGTCGAGATCACTGAATTCCTCTATTAGGCCTCCCTTATAGAAACTAGACAGTCTCTGCGTGGCTGCAGACCGTCCGGTCTTAGAGGCCGGACCGTCCGCGACATTGGATCCATGCTGCAACACTTGCCCGACCTTAAGGACAGAACCATCCTGCGAAAGACCGGACGAGCCGAACTCAGGGGTCGGGTTGTATGCAACCTGGGACATATTTCTTATGAGTGTACTCATCATTTAAACTTTACTTGAGATTCAGCCGATTTTCCATCGGCTATAGCATTATAGGGTGAAACCTTTCCTATCTATACTTATGAATTGATAATCAGAAAAATGAACTCATGTGAGACATGTAGCGGTCTCATAGGTTCAAAGTACAGGGGCATCGGCCACGGCGATGTAGGTCGATGCATCAACATGTACTTGTTCTACATCATCGCCTACCCATTGTAGTAACATTCGATGTAAAGTAGAGGTATACATTGATTATCATGAATCCAATCTCTACCTAAGATTAGACTATAATTTCCTTTTACATCAGCAACAAAGAATGCAGCAGCAAGGGTCTTGGTCCCGATGGTTAACTCAACAGACGTGAGTCCCTTGGCTTTAATCGAACTATCAGTCCCAACACCGTTGAGGGTCATATTGGTCTTGACAAGTTCGTCATCCTGTTTACCTAATTTTCTATACAATGAATAAGGCATTATATTTACGGCCACCCCCATCTACCAACATCTTAATAATCGGTATTCCATCAATATGACCACGCACGAAGAGCGGCTTTAAATGAGTGTTCTAGAGTAGCTTCGTAGTCGACCAGGTCTTCTCCCAGCAGGTCATCTTCCTCCATAGGTGTTGGTATGTCATTGGAGGGGTTCTAGTGTGGCGCAGATGGTCCGAACTCAAGCGTCAGATGGTCCGTGCTCTATGTAGACCATCCGGCCTTTATATCCGGACATTCTGCCATACCTGTAGGGAGCTATACAGTTGTTGCTTTACTTTCCGTCTTTATTGCCGTTGGATTTCCCTCAACGGCCTTTGGTCTCCACCTCTTTTGTGATGGCGAGTACTACGGATGTGTGTCATTAAATATTTTTTTCTGCCTCTTTTTCCTGGTTCTCTTTCGCTCTTAGGCGTTGTAATTTTTGCTTTTGCGATCGTGTTAATCCCGATGGGCACCATCGGGGCATGGAGTATTTTGGATCGACTATTTGTTGGCAGTCATATCTTCTTTTCTGCTTGTATTGGTCGACTCTCCAAAAATCATCGTCCCTTCCTTATTTTCTTGTATGACGACATCTGTTGTACCTATTTTGATGATATTCCTTTTTGTTGTCCTCTTGGTAGCTGTAGGTATATGCCCCCCTGCCGGATTGGTCGGCCTTTGTGGCCAAGTGGTCTGGCAATCTTGCTAGACTTGTGCCTGTTGACCGGATTGAGTGGTGCTCAATCGGTCTTGTATTGGAGGTGCCAACCTCTTGAATACATATGTTTGGGGTGCCCCCCAAGCGGGGTACTGTGGCATCCCAAACGGATATGGTGGCTTTCTCCACATTTGATTTGGGGCATATGGTGGTGGTATGTATGTATATTGATATGGCACATGTAGATATGGGGGTGGAGGTGTCCATGCAGGCACGTTAGGTCTTAACTGGATAGTAAGACCTTTCGTCTTTTCCGATTGGTGAGGTGATCTAATAGGTCTTACCTGCTGTCGCTCTTGAGTGGGTGAGCGAGGTCACTTTGTTGGCCGATCACTCGGGCTGGCCTTATTTTTTACATATTTAGACAATAATTAATCAAAGGTCAGACCAGATCTGACTAGTCGACCAGCTGCCTTTAATGTGTTAGTTTCCACGTACATATTTCTGGCCGTCGTGGTTTGAAGGTACGTGGTTTTACTATCCACTGGAATGATCTAGACCGTCCGGCGGTGCCCTGGACCGTCCGCGTCTGTGCGTCAGACCATCCGCGACGTGCAAAATGGGTGCTCATGCCTGGCTACCTGCTTGTGCCTGTCCCCTAGCTTTGGAGGTGGTGATGGTAACTTTCAAAGTCTCCCCTCCATCAGGAGTCTTTTCCGCCACCACTTTCCTGCAATAATTTTTATTATTTTCATTGGCCTTTCGTGCATCGCCGATGGTGACCTTGCCTTTGCCCTTATCGGCCGCGCTGGGCCAAATCAGGACCTTTTTGCCCTCGAAGTCGATCACATTCATTGGGAAGGGCTCTGTGTCCACCTGCATCTCCTGAAATTTCAATCATCCCTCGTTAATGGTCAATTGTATTTGTCATCGAAATACATTACAATCATTAGTGGCATGAGAAAAGGAGTTGTGCCACTTGCAATATGCGCGACGTTTTAGTTCGTCAACGGGTGGAACAGTATGATTTATCTTAATGTTGCCATTTTTTAACAGTTCATCGAATATCCTATCACATTTGCCAACATTAAATGTAAATTTAACCTCTTTTTGTCGTTTCTTTTGAACCGGTTGTAAGGAGGAACAAGCCGAAGATTTGGCATGTTTTGGCCAAACCATTTCAGTAGCGTATACTTCTTTTGATTCGTCGTCCGTGCTACTTTGGTCGCATTCTACTATATGGACATTGTGACGAATAATTTTGGCAGTTTCTTTGCTTCGGCTTTCACAAGCCAAAGCTCTCTGGTGTAACTGTGCTAGCATGAAAAACTGGATGCCTTCTAATCTTTCTTTTAAATAATATCGCAATCCATTAAAGGCTAATCTCGATAGCTGTTTTTCTGCCAAATGAATTTGAAAGCAATGGTTTCTTGTATCCTGGAACCTTGGGATGTACTCATTAACTGATTCGTCTTTTCCTTGTCGCAGGGCCACTAGGTCTACCAAATCTAACTCATAGTAACCGGAAAAAGAAGTGATCATGAAATTTTTGTTCTAAATCCCCCCATGACAAAATAGAATTAGGAGGTAATGTGGCATACCAGTGAATGCGGTTCCTATTAAAGATAATGAAAATAAACGCACACAGAACGCCTCGGTGTTGGCCAATTCTCCTAATTGCACTAAAAACTAGCTATGTGTTCTTGTGTGCTCTTTCCTTCGTCACCCGAAATTTTGCGAATTCGGGTATCCTAGTTCCCTGTGGGTATGGGCGATGGTCAAATCGGCTGTCGTGAGGTCTCCGATATGACTGCCCCCAGGGACCATGCTTACTCCGAGATTATCCCGGAACGCCCCGGCTATTTCTTCCCTTACTATATCAATGGCAGCCGGTGGGAGACCACCGGCTCTCTGGTCCAGCATGGGTGAGGTTGTTCGGATGCTAGTTTGTTGTCTTCCCCCATTGGTTTGGGTTTTGTGGCACATAACTACTTGCCCTATGTGGCTCATAGGACTGGCCATTCCTTTCCGGCTTTCTAGGCGGGGCCGAAAAGTACTCGCCCCCATGGGTTTGGGATGCTGTACTATGGTGCTGGTGCATTGTATAGTGCGATGGGAAGTTTAGCTGAGATGGATGAGGATTTGGATAATGATCCTCCTCGAAAAATTCTACATTGGATCGCCTAGTTAGATACGCGGACCGTCCGGCTGTGTGAGCGGACTGTCTAGCCTTATGGCCGGACCGTCCGTTGTTGTATGCGGATGGTCCGACTGGGTGTCTTAAACTTTGCGTAGTATGTGGTGGCTCGAGTGCATGTCTCGGTAATTCATTTTTCAAAATAGGATTGGCCGCCGCAGGCCCGGACGGCCCGCGCTCACGTGCGGACGGTCCGAACATGCGCAGATCGGTGGTTTTACCGCCGATGTGCGTAAGAGGCTGTGGTTGCACAGGGTACGTGTCAATCGACATCCCATATGAGGGTTGTGACTGGTCATGACAACTCGTAGCCGATGAATCGCTTGTGTTTTCCCCTAATTCAACCTCGTGCAAAGGAAAATTTGTGATGGTAGATTTATCAAAAGCACGCACTAGCCTTCTATAATCATTTTGTATACCCCTACAATATTTTGCATTTGGTATCGCTACTCATCTATATAATTTTTAAGAGATTGGAGTTCGTTTGTGTCGCTTACCATGTGGGTAGCTGTAGTGGGTCGGAGCGAAGCCAGATCAGTCGCCCGTTCCCGAACGACCTTGTTGTTCCTGTCGACCTTGAAGTTGGCCAGGAATTTTGCCTTTGCTTCTTGGATCAGCTGCTCCTTGTGCTCCTCGAACTGGAGCTGTTGTTCAGCCGACAAGGTTTCCCAAGTAGGCTCGATGATATTGCTAGGGGAAACATCAGAGTTATCCTTTGAACTGGCCATTAAGGGCCGATCTGATAGGTCTATATGTTATCTCCCTAGCGTAGTCGCCAAAAAGTGTGTTGGCACCAATCTGGGAGCCAATCACTGCGTTGAGAACTGGCGATGATGCATGCTACGTAGGCGCATACGGTCCGCGGCCAGGGGCCAGACGGTCCGCGACCTGGCACAGAGGATGGCATTCCTGCCTAAAGAGCCAAATGGTCCGCGCCTATAGGCTGGACGGTTCGCGCGTGTGCAGGGGCGGCAGAGTTCGTCGGCAGTGCCTGGATCTCACTCTCGGGAGGGACCCCATCAGGGATGAGAGGTCCTAGGCTTTGTCTATGGTCGGCAGGCCGACCTAGACACCTCTAATTGTCATAGAGCCAAAGAGAAGCGGAGAGTTTGGGATTCAGAGGCTAAACTAGAACTAAACTAGAGCTACTCCTAAATGTACAAGATAAAATATGAATTGTATTGATTGTAGGTTCGATTGTTGATGATTAATCGGTCGTAGTCCTCTATGTATATATAGAGGGGAAGTCTCGACCCATTTCAATTTGTATCTCGAGCTAAATCCGTGGTTTTAGCTAACAAATTCCGCAATAAACTCGAAACCCTAACTAATTTTGCACGCACGCGGACCGTCGGCACCACCCGTGCGGACTGTCCGGACCGCGGACCGTCCGCTCCCAGGGCCGGACCTTCCGCTCATACACTTTGGTGCTCAACAATATGTTACCAAGTATTAGTGTTATTTGTTAGTACTTAGTATATTCTATCAAGTATTAGGGACAGTTAATGGTATGGAGGGTTACATACTTAAATAAGATGGTAGTATTATTTGTATAATTATTTATGTGCTATGGTGTTAGTTTTATTTTCCTCATGTAGTAGTGTTCTAATTATCACCGTTCCTTAGCATTATTTAGGAGATATAGTTTTAGTATATTTTACGTGCTATATGAAGGACTCAACATACCACTGCGCAAAGGAGGCCATTTAGTTGTTCATGTTCTATGTATCTGATTATCTTCATCCTTCGAATTGTGTGAACTTTTATATTAAGCAAAACCTTTATATGAACATTGTGGGGTTGTATTATGGTGTACTGTAACACCCCGTCTAATCCTGTATCGGCAGTACTTATTTTTGGCAGATCTATATGATCATATATTGTCTCCACAAACCAGCACGTGTCTTTTGTGCGCACTTTATCCTCACTCATGCGCACCCAAAAAACATCCTGGTTGGCCACCCATCTCAAATTGCTCCATGCCAAGCACGCTTAACTTAAAAGTTTTTTCGAGATAGGCTTCCGAAAAATAAGATGCCCCTTTTAATATGAGTACACTATTAATTCTATGAAGCCTTGGACCGGGATATCACCATCCCCGGAGTCAAGATATCACAAGTACGGACTAAAGAATTGTTATGTATGAAGGTTTTGTATTCACTACAGTAAAACAGTGAAGTTACGACGGCTTTATTATGTCCGACGGCCCCCGGCCACCGTCAGACATAACAGCCTACGTCTGACGGCTGTCAGACGAACCGTCGGACATAACGTTATGTCTGACGGTTGCCAGACAAGCCGTCAGGCATAACCTTTTGTCTGACGTCCACCTAGGAGGCCATCGGACATTAGGGATTTTAACCCATCGCGTCGCGCCCACCCGACCCTTCAGTTCCATTTCCATTAGTGCCGCCACCGCCACAAGAGCACTGCCTCCCCGTGCCCCAGCCACCGACGGAGCCGGCACCAATGCCACCTCGGCATACCCTGCGCCCGCCCCATCCCTGCCATCGCCCCAGACGCTGCCTGCACCCATGCCTAACCCTGCCACCACCGTCGGCGCCGCCCCGACGTCGCCCGCACCGCCCCGACGTCACCTGCCCACGCCCTCGGCCGCGCCACTGACGTCGTTGGCGCCCGCCCTAACCCCGCCGTTGCTCGCTTCGCCGACTCTATGTCCCGCTAAGTGAGTAATTTTGTATTTTTTATTAAAAACTTTTATATGCATACAGATTGTTTGCTTGTAGTTATGTCCGACCGCCTGAGTTTATTATGTAATTAAATTAGCTTATTTTAAGTTTATTTAGTGGTGCTTATATAATTTAAACTATTAATTTCTGAGGGTACTTATTATGCCCTCGGAAATAAGGTTATTTTATATGATTTATGGTCCCATGAAATGATTTTTCAATATAATATTGTATTAGTGTGGTTTATTAGTTTAGGGACGTGATTTACTTAACTAATCAAGTTAACGTCTCGTATCTAGTATGGATGTGGATCATCGATGGATGTATGAAGGTTGGAAGATTCCGGTGCCGGTGGAGATTCCACAGCTGGGTCTGTATCTTCTCGAGTTAGGAGAACGAGGAAGCTGCATTTTGTTGGACCACCTCCAGAGCTTCCACCCGAATCTCAGGTTTTGATAAAACCAAGTGGAAAGTGAGTGACATAGTCTCTGTTTAATTGTTATCGAAAGTTATGTTTTTATTTCTACATTGTTTTGTGCTTGCAGGACTTGGATCGATGACTCGTTCACATGCACAGGACACTACAGGCAGGTGAACATGGTCCTTGGTAATCTTGTTCGTCTGCACTGGTCTAGTCTTGTGACTTTGCCTAGTGGCGAGTCTGTCCCTGCCACCATTTGGGAGCATTATCGCTATGGTGTCTGTAGAACGTTTGGCAACACACATGCTCTAGTTTGAGGTGCATTCTGGGTATGAATTGTTTTTAATAATTTTCTTATCCCATATATGGTTGCTTGTATGATAACACAATTTTTTTGCAGAAACGGTACAAATTGTCGGAAGATGGGTCATATGATATGAACGCTCGTTACGTGTTTGAGTATAACGCGAACGATGTCATTGCTGATGCAATGTACTATGCACGACTTTGGGCTATAAAGGCATGGTACATAGCAAGTGATGATGATCAGCCTATGCCGAAGACCAAGGCAGAGTGGTCGTCAATTTACCTCATGGAGGAGCAATACCTTGAGGTAAACAAGTTGTTGCATCTCATATCGTTTTTTGCTGATTCTTGTTTTGGGTAAATGTTAATCCATCTATTTAGTTGATTGAAATACATTTCATGTAGGTGTCTGTGCCTTGAATGGCCGCTCGATTAGAGGGTTATCGCGCCTTTGTGCAGGTGGTGGGCTTCCCCTAAATTTTGTGCCATTTTCGGAAGGAACAGAGAAAACCGTGGTACTGAGTCATTCCACAACTACGACGACGATGGACATGTGCGCTTGGCTAAGCGAATGGTATATCACAGTATGTTGTAACTTCGAATTACATAGAAATGTGCCATTCTAACTTGTATGTACAAGAAGTCAAATCCGGTCGTATGCCCACGGATGTGGAGGTGTATATGCATGGCCATAGGGGTTCTGATCCTCAGAATCCTGATGTTTTATGCACTCAGACAGCTACCGACTGTCTAGTGAGTTTTTGGTACTCTATTATGTGTTTGTGCATCAACTTGGTGATGAACTTATTTTTTGTATGTTTGCCTTCATGCTTCGTATGGGCAGGAGATAATTCAGCGCCATGGGCGAGACTACAATTGGAGGAGCCAGTCAATCGATCCTGAGGACAAGCCCATGGACGGTGAGATTATTTGATTTGGATTTCAAAATTATTCTCATATGCTTGCGATTGAACTGAGTCCATGGTTTACTCCACTAAGTCCATGGTTTACTATACTAAGTGCATGGTTCACTCTTGTAGGTTGGGTATTTTTTATTCTACAATTGATTCTAGGGAGCTGAGACACCGTGGATGACAGTCCACATCCTCGTCTTCGTAGTCGTCCCGTTCTCGATCATCCGCCCAAGAGATAGAGATTGCAGTGTTGCGTCAGCAGACAGATTATCACCAATCAGTTTCGAGGCAACAAATGGAGTACCAGAGGCAGCAAGCTGAGTACTAGAAGAAGAAGGACGAGTATTATTCAAACCTCTAGGCCCAGAATCAAGCTCTACTCTCGGTAAGTTGAAGTAACATTTTGTTCGTAACAATTAAAAACACATGATGTGTACCTTATTTTTTCAACAATTGTTTGTATCTATTTTGTAGCAACTGGCACAACAAGCTAGCGTCCCGGTGCCAACATATGGTATGCCGCCTTCGGACTTTGCATGCCGCCGCCAATGCTGTCGCCTCCACCTCCACCACAATTCCCTGTGGTATGTACACATATGCGTGTGTGACATGTTCATAGATGCCTTATGTGTTAAAATAAAAAACATAGTGGTTAATATTTCATGTGCGCGTATTATAGGGATTTCAGACACCTTCCACTTCAGTTGCCGCACTTGTAAATGTGTCTGGTCAAGATGACGCAACGCCTTCTTGGGTGAATAACCTTTTCAACACCCAGAGTCCAGCCGGAGTAAGTGGCCATAACTCCAACCAACCAGGTGACAGATATATGTGATAGTTCGTCAAATGTGTATGATTTGGAACTATGTCAGTGTTCATGTCAAAGACTATGTGTTGAACTATGTCAGTGTTTAATTTAGAATTATATGTTGATGTAAAAGACTTGTTGCAACTATTTGGAACTATGTGTTTGTGAATGTGAGGTGATGTTTGAGAATTTGAATACTTATGTGAATTGATGTTTGTAAATGTAATTGTGAATGTGAATATGTGGCTGTATATGAATTATGTGTATATATGTGGTTGTATGAAATCTGTGAATATATGTGGTTGTATATGAATACTTATGTGTATATGTGGCTGTAAATGTTAGAAATTTACAAAAATAGGATTTTTTTGCCACTTTTGAGTATCATTATGTCCCACGGCTTAGTTGGGGTCGTTGGACATAAGGATGTATTATGTCTGACGGCTCAGTGGGGCCGTCGGACATAAGGCTGTATTATGTCCGACTGCTCTGTGCGGGCCGTCGGACATAAGCGGAGTGGGCCCCACTCACGACCGGTAATACCGTTACCGAGGTTAAATGCCGATGGCCCCTTTCGGCCGTCGGACATAAATATGTCTGACGACCATCGTCGGAAATAGGCTTATTTTCGACCCGTTACGACCGAGGGATAGGTACCGTTAGAAATAGGACTTCGATCGTCGGAAATAGACTATTTCTGACGGCTTCAGGCTTATGTCCAACGGCTTTGGCAGTCAGAAATGTATCTTTACTGTAGTGCTTGCATTGCATTCGAATTGCATTTTGTACTTGCATATGTACCCTTTTTGAATTCGGTGAACGAAGAGTGAATTATACACATTACAACAGAGCCCTATCATTTTTTTTATTTTTTCAGCACAATCAACATTTTTTGTCTAAATTGTATGAAATCCACTGAGAAATTTATGAGTTTTGCTCTAAAATTTATGAATTTCATTTTTGAAATTAAAAAATTATTTCCATTCGGAATCAGCGAATTTCACTCTATTTTTCGTTTTCAGCCAAAAAAATTAAAATCCGACAAAAAATGTATACCTAGCTAGGCATGAGGCTCATCATATGCTTTGCGGCCATCCATGCCAAACGAAAAGAGGAGATATTTCTAGGATTGCTATGCATGCCCACGATATTGACAAGGAAAATCTAGCACATGCAACATCGTCATATGAACGTACAGTCCAGATACTACATTCGTAAAAAAGTGCAACTAAGGTTACTGAGAATCAAATCATAAAAACATTCGATATATATACCACTATATAATCCACCAATTTAAACTTTACAAAATCTATCCAACCAAATCACTCTCACACCCATAAGTCATAACCTCCATTAAATCCATCAAACAAATTACACACAGAATTAACACACCATCAAACATTCAAACCAACGATTCAGATCGCTGGATAACGCGCTCCCTCTACTCATTAAAATTTAATGGACAATATTATTTAGATCATCACTCGTCCCTCATCCCTCTCCCTCGCCGCGACCAAGCCACAACCAGCCTCCCCCTCCCCACGCCCCCGCCGCCCCTCTTCTCACTCGTGCCACCGCCGTCGCGCGCCATCAATCTCTTCCCTCGCTCCGCTGCCGCTGTCGACGACTCCACGAAAATTATAGTGTTAGAACGGGTTATATGCTAGTCTATCTATAATAATTCTTGTTTGTATCATTTTTCTACACGCCAGGACAATCTTGTATTATTGTTGTTTTTTTTTGTTTTTTGTATTATTGTTGTTGATGAATGATATATAGCATATATATATATATATATATATATATATATATATATATATATATATATATATAAGGATATAGCATTTTTTTTGCGAACACAGTTCGGCGTCGTGGAGGTTGCACGTCCACTATATTCGCGGAGATAAATTTTGTGTCTCCATCCTTTTCGGTTGGATTCGATCGCCTTCTAGCTGAGCTGATGGTAGCAGCTGTGCAGTCCCATATCCCTTTCTTTGATGTTTAGTTGCCGTACGTGTTCCAGTTCCAGACAAGAAGCAACCCATCGTCGACGGTGCCAATTCAGTATTCACCGGTGAACACGGCCGGTGCCGTCTCGCCTTGTCCTAGTCCCAGTCCTAGGCATGCCCAACTGTACGTCTAGTAGAATGTAGCATTTCGTCATTCATGTGTGGCCCTGGTGGTAGAGGCCAGGCAAACGTTCGTTCGCCTTTTCTTGATTTATTTGTCACGTATGTTATTTGTCAACATCTGATGCATCTTCGTGCCCTTCCTCCTCCGCTTGGTGGCAGGACCAAAAGAGCGCAAAGCGATAAAAGACACAAGAATGGTTCATCCACACATTATCGCTTCAACTGAGTTCTTCAGCTTACTATTTCTAGTTATTAGAGGCTCCAACAGACTCTACAGCAGAAAGGGCCTTCTGTATGGATTGGAACCGGCTACAATACCAGATCCCCCGGTACTCTGAATCCAGAACTAAAAGCCCACAATTTTAGTACCGATTGTAAAGACCGGTACTAAGATGATACTTTAGTACCAGTTACCGATTATTTGCTGAAACTAATGAAAAGTTGAAAGAAGCTCATTCCGCTCAAAAAATAGCCTATTGAAATAGAAAGTGTATGTTTTACATGCAACATTCTTAATGATACTAGTTTTGCACCTATGATTATTACTCCGACTAATCCTAAAGTTGTGTCAACTATAAGTAATGACATCATTAGTAATACCTCACTTAAAATTGAAAATGATACCCTTAAGAAAAAGGTAAATGAACTATCACTCATGACATAGGCAAATCTTATGGTGGTGAGGCCTGCTTGCTAAAATATTTTGGTAGATATAGAATTTCTCTCAACATAGAGGGATTGGGCTACACCCCCAAGAATGGCAAAGCGGCCTTTGCAACTCGCAAAACTAATTTTGTGAAGGGCAATGGTCATTTTGTGCTTAAAATGCAAGCAAGTTGGGTATTTAGAAAGAAAAAAAATTGCAATAAAAAGAACAAAACCACATCTTCTATAAAGTTTTATTCTTGTTATTTATTACTTACCAAGTGTGTTATGATATTAAGGATGAATTTATTGGTGCACTTATTGTTGGCCCAAAGAAGTCAATTTTGGTGCCCAAAAGTATAATAACTAACCTAGGAAGGCCCAAGAAAGTTTAGACACCTAAAATAAATTTACTTTCTTTGTAATACGATTAAAAAGCAAGAGGAAGGCATTAGATGCTTGATAGTGCATGTACTCAACACATGATAGAAGCTAAATAATGTTCAATTCAATTGATTCAAGTGAGAAGATGAGTTTAAAAGTATTGAGAGCACCTAGAGGAGGGGTGAATAGGTGATCCTGTAAAATTCAACACTAATAGCCACAAAACTTAGTTATTAATGTTAGAACAGCTAAGTAGCTTGAAATGAGCTCTTGTGAACACAGACAATCAAAGAGAAAGCACACAAGAGACACACGATTTTTATCCCGTGGTTCGGCCAAGTAACACTTGCCTACTTCCACGTTGTGGCGTCCCAATGGACGAGGGTTGCACTCAACCTCTTTCAAGTGATTCGATGATCAACTTGAATACCACGATTTTTGCTTTCTTAGTCTTTCTCCCGTTTGCGAGGAATCTCCACAACTTGGAGCCTCTCGCCCTTACAATGATGATCACAAAAGAAGCACAGAAGTAAGGGAGGGGAGAGCAACACACACAAGACTCAAATCACAGCACAATCACGCACACAAGTCACAACTTGAGCTCAAAACACAACGCATGGAGTTCACAACTCAAATAGAGCTCAAGTCACTATCTCAAAGAATCAAATGCGTGAAGTTGGAGTCTTGGAGTATTAGAATGTTTCTTGTAAGCTTGGGTGACTCCTCCATGCGCCTAGGGGTCCCTTTTATAGCCCCAAGGCAGCTAGGAGTCGTTGGAGGCCAACAAGGAAGGCCATCCTTGCCTTCTGTCGGGTGGCGCACCGGACAATCCGGTGCACCACCGGACAGTCACTATAGACGGTCTGGTGCCGATCTCCTTCCTTTTCTGGCGCAGACGACCGTTGCACCTCCGGGCCAGATGGCGCACCGGACAGTCCGGTGCCCCCTGCCGACCGTTGGCGCGGGTCGCCCGCGGATTGCGCAACCGACCGTTGCGCTGGCGACCGTTGGCTCACCGGACAGTCCGGTGCACCACCGGACAGTCCGGTGAATTATAGTCGTACGCCGCCAAATTTTTCCCGAGAGCGGCCTATTCACCAGAGTCCAACCTGGCGCACCGGACATTGTCCGGTGGCCCACCGGACAGTCCGGTGTGCCAGTCCGAGCTAGACTCTGGCTCCACACAGCCAAGTCTTTTGCAATTCTATCTTTTCCTGTTTCTAGCACTTAGACAGAACATGTTAGTACTCAAAACAATGTACTAAGTCTAGAAACATACCTCATGTCTTGATTTGCACTTTTCTCTTCATTTAGCACATAAGAACTTAATTAAATGTGTTGGACACTTAATCACCAAAACATAATAGAAATTTCCCAAGGGCACATTTCTCTTTCAATCTCCCCCTTTTTGGTGATTCATGCCAACAAATCAAAAAGCAACAAAAGAAGTGCAACATCAATGTAAATGAGGACCAAATTCTCTTTACTTAGGATTTGGCATATTTGGATCATTCTTTGCCACCACTTGGTTTGTTTTTGCAAATCAAATTCATTTTCCTATCTCTAAGTCAAACACACATGTTTAGGCACAAAGAGAGATATTCCAATAGAAAATTTGATCAAGTTCCAAAAACTTCCCCTTTTCCCATAATCATAAATTCTCCCCCACAAGAGACTAAATTTTGCAATATGAGCATTTTGGACAAATTAAAAGTTCTAACTCTATTGTTTTCAAAATTCACAAGTGGTAGCTGATCCATTTGCTTTGGCCTTAATTTCTCCCCCTTTGGCATTAAGCACCAAAATAGGATCATTATTGGCCCTTTAACCCCATTGCCTCACCAAAAATGTTAATTAAGAGCAAAAAGGCAATAGGAGCATAAGAATGAACTTGGAGGTGAGTACACTAATACCAGAGTGCAGTGGAAGTCTTTGCATGGTCCAAGTTCACCTTTCCCTTTCAATGCACCTTTGAGACTACATCAAGTACCTCAAACACAAGGGTTAGTCGCAAAGGGTCAAGTTGTAGCACTTCTCCCCCTAAATATGTGCATCATTCACACATGGACTTGTGAGGTCTGGGGATCCCTTGCACAACTTGAGCACCATAAATAAGCAACAAATTTTATAAATGCATAAAGTAACATGATCAAAGGCATAAAACACATGTATGATATAGATCAATCCAAGTTACGCGAATCTAAGACATTTAGCTCACTACGCAACCTGCAAAAGGTTTTCTCATCTAATGGCTTGGTAAAGATATCGGCTAGCTGGTTCTCGGTGTTAATATGGAAAACCTCGATATCTCCCTTTTGCTGGTGGTCTCTCAGAAAGTGATGCTGGATGTCTATGTGCTTAGTGCGGCTGTGTTCAACAGGATTATCCGACATGCAGATTGCACTCTCATTGTCACATAGGAGTGGGACTTTGCTCAGATTGTAGCCAAAGTCCCGGAGGGTTTGCCTCATCCAAAGTAGTTGTGTGCAACACTGTCCTGCGGCAATATACTCGGCCTCAGCGGTGGATAGGGTAACGGAGGTTTGTTTCTTTGAACTCCAAGACCAGGGACCTTCCTAGGAATTGGCACGTCCCTGACGTACTCTTCCTATCAACCTTGCATCTAGCATAATCGGAGTCTGAGTATCCAATCAAGTCAAAAGTAGACCCCTTTGGATACCAGATCCCGAAGCAAGGCGTAGCAACTAAATATCTAAGAATTCGCTTAACGGCCACAAGGTGACATTCCCTGGGGTCGGATTGAAATCTAGCACACATGCATACACTAAGCATAATGTCTGGTCTACTAGCACATAAATAAAATAATGACCCTATCATAGACCGGTATGCCTTTTGATAAACGGACTTACCTCCTTTGTTGAGGTCGACATGTCCGTCGGTTCCCATCGGTGTCTTAGCGGGCTTGGCATCCTTCATCCCAAACCTCTTGAGAAGATCTTGAGTGTACTTCGTTTGGGAGAGGAAGGTGTCGTCCTTGAGTTGCTTTACTTGGAACCCAAGGAAGTAGGTCAACTCGCCCATCATCGACATCTCAAATTTTTGTGTCATCACCCTGCTAAACTCCTCACAAGACTTTTGATTAGTAGAACCAAATATTATGTCATCGACATAAATTTGGCACACAAAAAGGTCACCGTCACAAGTCTTAGTGAAAAGAGTGGGATCGGCTTTCCCAACCTTGAAAGAATTAGCAATTAAGAAATCTCTAAGGCATTCATACCATGCTCTTGGGGCTTGCTTAAGTCCATAGAGCGCCTTAGAGAGCTTAAACACATGGTCGGGGTACCTGTCATCCTCAAAGCCAGGGGGTTGTTCCACATACACCTCCTCCTTTATTGGCCCGTTGAGGAAAGCGCTCTTCACATCCATTTGGAACAACCTGAAAGAGTGGTGAGCGGCATAGGCTAATAATATTCTAATAGACTCTAGCCTAGTCATAGGAGCAAAAGTCTCCTCGAAATCCAAACCTGCGACTTGGGCATAACCTTTTGCCACAAGTCGAGCCTTGTTTCTTGTCACCACCCTGTGCTCGTCTTGCTTGTTGCGGAACACCCACTTGGTTCCCACAACATTTTTCTTTGGATGTGGCACCAGGCTCCAAACTTCATTCCTCTTGAAGTTGTTGAGCTCTTCCTGCATGGCCAACACCCAGTCCGGATCTTGCAAGGCCTCTTCTACCCTAAAAGGCTCAATAGAAGAGACAAACAAGTAATGCTCACAAAAATTAGTTAATCTTGAGCGAGTCGTTACTCCCTTGCTTATGTCACCCAGAATTTGATCGACGGGGTGATTTCTTTGGATTGTCGCTCGGACTTGAGTTGGAGGGGCCAGTGGTGCTTCTTCCTCCATAGCTTGTTCTTCTTGTGCTCCCCCTTGATCACGCGCCTCTTCTTGATGAACCTGTCCATCATCTTGAGTTGGGGGATGCACCATTGTTGAGGAAGAAGGTTGATCTTGCTCTTGTTGTTCCTATGGTCGCACATCTCCAATCGCCATGGTGCGTATTGCGGCCGTTGGAACATCATCTTCATCTATGTCATCAAGATCAAATTGCTCTCTTGGAGAGCCATTAGTCTCATCAAATACAACGTCGCTAGAGACTTCAACCAAACCCGATGATTTGTTGAAGACCCTATACACCTTTGTATTTGAGTCATATCCTAGTAAAAACCCTTCTACAGCTTTTGGAGCAAATTTAGAATGTCTACCTTTCTTCACCAAAATGTAGCATTTGCTCCCGAATACACGGAAGTAAGAGACATTGGGTTTGTTACCGGTAAGGAGTTCGTAGGAGGTCTTCTTGAGGAGGCGATGCAGATATAGTCGGTTTATGGCGTGGCAAGCTGTGTTCACAGCTTCCGACCAAAACTGCTCGGACGGCTTGAACTCTCCAAGCATCGTCCTTGCCATGTCGATAAGCGTCCTGTTCTTCCTCTCTACCACACCGTTTTGTTGTGGTGTGTAGGGAGCAGAGAACTCGTGCTTGACACCTTCCTCCTCAAGATACTCCTCAACTTGTAGGTTCTTGAACTCGGACCCGTTGTCGCTCCTTATCTTTTTCACCTTGAGCTCAAATTCGTTTTGAGCCCTCTTTAGAAAGCGCTTTAGGGTCCCTTGGGTTTCTGATTTATCCTACAAAAAGAACACCCAAGTGAAGCGGGAAAAGTCATCAACAATTACAAGACCATACTTACTTCCCCCGATGCTGAGGTAGGCGACTGGTCCAAAAAGATCCATGTGAAGAAGCTCCAGTGGTCTTGATGTTGTCATCACATTCTTGCTGTGATGAGTGCTTCCCACCTGTTTCCCTGCCTGACAAGCTGCACAAGGTTTATCTTTCTCGAAACATACATTTGTTAGTCCTAACACATGTTCTCCCTTTAGAAGTTTGTGAAGGTTCTTCATCCCAACATGTGCTAGACGGCGATGCCACAGCCAGCCCATACTATTCTTAGCTATTAAGCATGCATCTAGATCGGCCTCCTCTTTCGAAAAATCAACTAAGTAGAGTTTGTCGTCTAATACACCCTTAAATGCTAATGAGCCATCACTCCTTCTAAAGACAGAAACATCAACATTTGTAAACAAACAATTGTAGCCCATGTGGCACAATTGACTTACAGACAGGAGGTTATATCCTAATGACTCTACTAGAAATACATTTGAAATAGAGTGCTCGCTTGTGATGGCTATTTTTCCCAAACCTTTGACCTTGCCTTGGTTCCCATCTCCAAAAATAATCGTATCCTGGGAATCCTTGTTCTTGACGTAGGAGGTGAACATCTTCTTCTCCCCCGTCATGTGGTTTGTGCATCCGCTGTCGATTATCCAGCTATATCCCCGGATGCATAAACCTGCAAGGAAATTTAAGCTTGGGTTTTAGGTACCCAACTCTTGTTGGGTCCTACAAGGTTAGTCACAAGAGCCTTTGGAACCCAAATACAGGTCTTGTCTCCCTTGCATTTGGATCCCAACTTTTTAGCAACCACTTTTTCATTCTTACATAAGAGCGCAAATGAAGTATTGCAAGCATGGTAAATGGTAGAAAGTTCATTACATACTCTCCTAGGCACATGATGCACAACATTACTTCTCCTAGGCCTACTTCTACCATGCACAAAAGTAGAGCTAGAGGCAAACATAGCATGTGAATCAAAAGCATCATGATTATAACTCCTATTATAATTGAAATGACTAGCAACTTTCCTATTATAAATGAAAGCATGATTCTTTTGAAAACTACTAGCCATAGGGGCCTTCCCTTTCTCCTTGTTGGGAATGGGAGTCCTTTGGCTTGTTAAGTTCTTGGCTTCCTTTCGAAAACCAAGCCCATCCTTAATTGAGGGGTGTCTACCAATAGTGTAGGCATCCCTAGCAAATTTTAGTTTATCAAAGTCAATTTTGCATGTCTTAAGTTGACCATTAAGACTTGCCACCTCATCATTTAATTTAGCAATAGACGCAAGATGTTCATCACAAGCATCAATATCAAAATTCTTGCATCTATTGCAAATTGCAATATGCTCTACACATGAACTAGATTTATTAGCTACCTCTAGCTTGGCATTTAAATCATCATTCACAATCTTTAAAATAGATATAGATTCATGGCAAGCAGATAACTCAGAAGATAGCATTTCATTTCTTTTAATTTCTAGAGCAAGAGATTTTTGAACACTAATAAACTTATCATGCTCTTCATACAAAATATCCTCTTGCTTTTCTAAAAGTCTATCCTTTTCATTTAAAGCATCAATTAGTTCATTAATCTTTTCTACCTTAGATCTATCTAAACCTTTGAATAAGCTAGAGTAATCTACTTCATCATCACTAGAATCATCATCACTAAAAGTAGTATACTTAGAGGTATCTCGAACGCTTACCTTCTTCTCCTTGGCCATGAGGCAAGTGTGGCGTTCGTTGGGGAAGAGCGAAGACTTGTTGAAGGTCGAGGCTGCCAGTCCATCATCGTCAGAGTCGGATGAAGAGCAGTCTGAATCCCATTTTTTGCCAAGGTGCACCTCACCCTTCGCCTTCTTGTAACCCTTCTTCTCCCTCTTCCCATACTTTTATTGTTCCTGGTCATCATCATTATCGGGGCATTGTGCTATGAAATGACCAGTCTTACCGCATTTGAAACAGGAGCGCTTTCGCTTTGCTTTGTTCTTGTTGGGGTACTCCTTGCGTCCTTACAATGCGGTCTTGAAGCGCTTGATGATAAGCGCCATCTCATCTTCGTTGAGGCTCGCGGCCTCCACTTGTGCCACCTTGCTTGGTAGCGTCTCCCTGTTGCTGGTTGCTTTGAGGGCAACGGTTTGAGGCTCGTGGACGGGTAGTGGACCGTTTAGAGCATCGCCCACATATCGAGCCTCCTTCACCATCATGCGCCCGCTCACAAACTTCCCAAGAATCTCCTCGGGCGTCATCTTGGTGTACCTGGGATTCTCACGAATAAGGTTGACAAGATGGGGGTCAATTACCGTAAATGACCTTAGCATTAGTTAGACGACGTTGTGGTCCGTCCATCTTGTGCTTCCATGGCTTCTAATCTTGTTGACCAGGGTCTTGAGCCTGTTGTATGTTTGTGTTGGCTCCTCTCCCCTGATCATCACGAACCTTCCTAGCTCGCCTTCCACCAACTCCATTTTGGTGATCATGGTGGCGTCGTTTTCCTCATGTGATATCTTGAGGGTATCCTAAATTTGCTTGGTGTTGTCCAAGCCACTCACCTTGTTGTATTCATCCCTGCACAAAGATGCTAGCAAAACAGTGGTAGCTTGTGCATTCTTATGAATTTGCTCATTTATGAAAATGGGATTGTCAGTATTATCAAAATGCATTCTGTTTTCAACGATCTCCCAAATACTAGGATAGAGAGAAAATATTTGACTACGCATTTTGTGACTCCAAAATGAGTAGTCTTCTCCATGTGGAGGTTTCCCAAGTGGAATTGATAGTAAATGAGCATTAGAATTGAATGGAATATAGGAATAATCAAATGAATAATTTTGATTAATCGTTTTCTTTTTCGATGAAGAGTCGTCGTCATCGTCGTCTTTTGGTGAAGATGAAGAGGCATCGCTGTCATAGTAGACGATTTTCTTGATGCGCCTCTTCTTCTTCCCATCCCTCTTCTTGTGACTTGAGCCTGAGTCGGTAGGCTTGTCGTCTCTAGGCTCATTGAGGAAGGACTCCTTCTTCTTGTCGTTGACCACCATCCCCTTTCCCTTAGGATCCATCTCTTCGGGCGATTAGTCCCTTACGTGAAGAGAATGGCTCTGATACCAATTGAGAGCACCTAGAGGGTGGGTGAATAGGTGATCCTGTAAAATTCAACACTAATAGTCACAAAACTTAGTTATTAATGTTAGAACAGCTAAGTAGCTTAAAACGAGCTCTTGTGAACAAAGACAATCAAAGAGAAAGCACACAAGAGACACACGATTTTTATCCCCTGGTTCGGCCAAGTAACACTTGCCTACTTCCATGTTGCGGTGTCCTAATGGACGAGGGTTGCACTCAACCCCTTTCAAGTGATCCGATGATCAACTTGAATACCACGGTTTTTGCTTTCTTAGTCTTTCTCCCGTTTGCGAGGAATCTCCACAACTTGGAGCCTCTCGCCCTTGCAATGATGATCACAAAAGAAGCACAGAAGTCAGGGAGGGGAGAGCAACACACACAAGACTCAAATCACAGCACAATCAAGCACACAAGTCACAACTTGAGCTCAAAACACAACGCACGGAGTTCACAACTCAAATAGAGCTCAAGTCACTATCTCAAAGAATCGAATGCGTGAAGTTGGAGTCTTGGAGTCTTAGAATGTTTCTTGTAAGCTTGGGTGACTCCTCCATGCGCCTAGGGGTCCCTTTTATAGCCCCAAGGCAGCTAGGAGCCGTTGGAGGCCAACAAGGAAGGCCATCCTTGCCTTCTGTCGGGTGGCGCACCGGACAGTCTAGTGCGCCACTGCACAGTCACTTTAGACGGTCCGGTGCCGATCTCCTTCCTTTCTGGTGCAGACGATCATTGCACCTCCGGGCCAGATGGCACACCAGACACTGTCCGGTGCACACCGGACAGTCCGGTGCCCCCTGCCGACCGTTGGCGCGGGCCACGCGTCACCCGCGGATTGCGCAGCCGACCGTTGCGCTGGTGACCGTTGGCTCACCGGACAGTCCGTTGCACCACCGGATAGTCCGGTGAATTATAGTCGTACACCGCCAAAATTTTCCCGAGAGCGGCCTGTTCACTGGAGTCCAGCCTGGCGCACCGGACACTGTCTGGTGCACCACCAGACAGTCCGGTGTGCCAGTCCGAGCTGGACTCTGGCTACACACAGCCAAGTCTTTTGGAATTCTTTCTTTTCCTGTTTCTAGGACTTAGACAGAACATGTTAGTACTCAAAACAATGTACTAAGTCTAGAAACATACCTCATGTCTTGATTTGCACTTTTCTCTTCATTTAGCACATAAGAACTTAATTAAATGTGTTGGACTTGGAAAGATTGCAATATTAGAGTGGATGGCAAAGGCAAAGTCAATGGACTTGGAAAGATTGCAATATCCAATGACATGAACATATCTAATGTGTTTCTAGTATAGTCTCTCAACTTCAACCTCCTCTTAGTAGCACAATTATGTGATTTAGGATTCAAGTGCATATTTGGAGTTGATGGTGTGGAGATCATAAGTGTGGATGAACCAAATCTTATATTCAAAGTGTTTTGGTATGGGAACTTATATTTGTTAGATTTTGATTCAAGAGAAACACAACTATCAATATGCCTATTCTCCAATTCAAGTTTGGGTTGACTTTGGCATAGGAGATTAGCACATGTGGGGATGAAACAGAGGGAGAGAGGGGCAAGTGGGAGAGCGACTAAAAACCAAGAGCAATGGTAAATCTAGAAAATAAGTTAGAAGCTGAAGAACTGGTAAGGCGACCAGAGGGGGGTAAATGTGAGCTAATCAAATTTTGCTTCCAAACACTGAAAATGAACACTTCAATTGAGATGAAGAAAGCGCTCAAACCGAGAAAACATCAGTGAATCAGTGATCTCATGATTACAAAATGTTCCTAATACTCACATGAGACCAGCAAAACAAACGGATCACAAATCAAACACTTAAAAGTCTGAATTGGTCCAAAACCATATCGCGAATGAGTGCTGATTTCAGCAGCATGAAATTCTGTTCTTGAATGTAAAACTTGCAAACAAACTTCGATTAAGATGAAACTTTACACACATCTAGATAAATATGTTTCCAAGGTCTCTACAAATTTTGAGCTCAATCGAATTTGTGAATCAATCGCAGATTTATAAATACAGCCAGAAATTGGGGTTTTGTTAGGGTTTTATATTTCGAGTTCAAACTGAGTTCTTCTCAAATCTCGACCACAATCTGCTATGATTGAGTGTAAGCAGTGACTTAAGAGAGAAAACTCTCCGCCAAACAATCCCCAACCAAATCCTCTCAAAGGAATCAAAGGGTTTCCACAAAATCACAAGTGAGGGGAAGGGAAGAACACAAGCAAAGAAAAAACTCCAAATTTTGGCAAGGGTGCAAAACTGAGATTTAAGCCAAAGAACATTGTGGGACGGACCAATGACCCTTCCTCAGATTAAACTTGAAGATCAAGAACACAGTTGACAGTTTACAAAATTGCTGCAGATCCCTCGGCTCAACTGGTGTCTTCCTAGAGAGAAAAACTAGGAGCTCTAGTGTTGGGGGCCTTCGTCCTCCGAAGGTCCTCAAAAACGTGATTTAACAATATCTTCCAAGTGTGATATGTGAATAGGTACCTTCGGACTCGGGCTAAAAGCTTGTACGATGTAAAAAGCATGATCATGACGAAGGTTGGAGTTGCTCCGAAGCTACGTGCAGGGGAGCTTCGGCTAAATGGCGGAAAAAGGAACCGACTTAAAGGAGAAAAGGCTATCTAGTCCTCATAGAATTGTACATAAGTCAATAATAAATGTAAAGGGCATGAATGTAATTTCTCACAGGCTGCGTCATGTGCCTATAAATAGATGAACAGTACCCATGTACTGTTCACGCTGACCTATACTTGCTTTGGCGTCACGCTTGTACTTTTTACCTTCCATCAAGCCGAAGGTACATTTGTAATTCAATATTGTTTCTGTCTTTCTAGAATAATACAATGAATTAATAATGTTACACGATTGTTTATCTTGCCTCTTGTATTTCATATGCTTCTTCTTTTATTAACATATATCACGTTAATGAAAGTATGTCCTTCATAACCTTCGTCTGAAGATCATTATATCCTAAGGGAAATAATGCTTCGAAGGACGAAGGACATTAACAGTTAACATTTTGTGTTGCCTTGTTCTTAACTCATAGCATTTGAGAACAAGTCCTCAACATTGGCGCCCACCTCCGGTGAACTCTTTCGACCACCTTTGGCAAGTACTGACCTTAGTCATGCCGCCGAAGAAAGCTTCAGCGCCAGGGGTTGCTGCATTGCAGCCGCTGGACCCAAACTAGGAGACCCTTTCTCTCCGAGAGGCCCGAAGCCAGAAGAGGAAAGCCACAAGTCCAACACTCCAGGAAGAGGAGTTGGACCAAGAGATCAGGGATATGGAGATCATCCATCAGCAAGTACAAAGAAAGAAGGAGAAGATGGCGCGGCTGGCTAATCTTCAAAGAAAGATCGATGAAGCTACTGAAGAAGTGCGCCATCTTGCTCAAGATGAACAAGACCGAAGGCCCCAGCACAGGGAGCTTCATCAGGAAGGCTTATTCAATGAAGATGGATGGTATGATGATTTTAATCATGATACCTTTACTTTTGGTGATGCTTCTCCCTTGGCAGCAGAACTGCAGGCTACCCCATGGCCCCTGTCATACAAGCCACCTCAGCTTCCCATGTATGATGGGCACTCAAATCCAAAGCAGTTTCTCATGAGCTACGAAGCAACTATATCTTCGTTTGGAGGCAATACCGCAGTCATGGCGAAGTCCTTCGTCATGGCAGTCCGGAATGTAGCTCAAACATGGTATTCTTCTCTTCGGCCAGGGACTATTACTTCGTGGCAGAAGCTCAAGGATATGCTGGTGACAAGTATCCAAGGCTTTCAGACGAAGCCAGTCACAGCTCAGGCCATATTCCAATGCACGCAAGACCATGAGGAATACCTCCAGGCGTATGTCCGAAGTTTCTTGCGACTGAGGGCACAAGCGCCTTACAGTGCCCAATGAAATTGTCATTGAGGCCATGATCAAGGGTCTTCGGCCAGGACCTACTGCCCAATATTTCACCAGAAAGCCCCCACAGACCCTGGAGAAGCTGCTTCAAAAGATGGATGAGTACATCTGGGCTGACAATGACTTCCATGAAAGAAGGGAAGAAGCTTACAGATTCTCTGAGATGACCAGGGGCTTCGAAGGAAGAATCCACCCGAGGCATGTCAGGTCAATTCATAACTCCACTCAGAGTGATGACAAAGGAAGTCAGCTGCAGAGGCCATAGTATACTTCACAATCTTCGGGGCAGCAACAAAGCTCTTTCCGGCCGCCAGCTAAAAGAGGCAGAGGCGCCAGGGGCTTTGGAGGAAGATATGGGGATCAGCCCAGGAAGATCTACTGCTTATTTTGTGGTGAAGACAAGGGCCATACTACAAGAATGTGCCAAATCACCATCCAAAAGCAGAAGGAGATCGCAGAAGCCGAAGCTCGGCAGAGTCAACCGAAGCAGGTCTAGCACACTACTTCGTGCCACTCACCCTACATACCAGAATATGTGGGTAATCATCCTGTAGCTTCTGTTGCTTCGGCTAGCCAACCACAGGTTTCTTGGCCACAGCTTCCACCTCCGCCACAACTACAACCTACCAATTCACGAGGTCAGCAGCCAGAAGGGCGCCAACACACCCAACAACAGCGGGATTTCAGGGAGGAATCCGAAGCTCACACAGTCAACAGTACTGTGCCGGAGTCAAAGCACATCTATTGAGAGATATCCTACTTTCTGAAACACTTTTTTATTCTATGCCAGTTTGTTTTTTAATAAGGGACAAGTAATGCAAATCTAGTTTTAATTCCTTGTAATAGTTTCACTTCTATTAAAATGAAATATATCTTCTCCACAGATTTACGAAGCTCAAAAAGTCGTTCCTAAGGGAGTGTAGCATAAGTTTTGCCGAAGCTACAAAAAGTCGTTCTCAAGAGAGCACAGTGTAAGTTTTTTGCTCAAAAGTCGTTCCTAAGGGAATGCAGAGCCAAATACTGCCGAAATATAAGGCTAAGCGCGAAAATTCAACGCGAAAAATACCGCCAAAATAGAAGGCGAAGAAGTTCAAAAGACGTTCCTAAGGGGATGCAGAACTTACACCGAAAAATAAGCGGTGAATCCAAAAAATAAACGGCAAAAAGACTTCCATCGTTCCTGAGGGGACGCAGAGATGGTGTGTTCCAGTGTGGGCGTGTGGGTGCGTATCTTCGGCATTAGCATCATTTGCATCATATCGTCACATCATCCCGCATAGCATGACATCATACATCATATTGCATTGATGACACGAATTGAATACGAAGTCGACCTTCGGAAACTGCTTTATAAAAAATGAAAATGTGCTAAGGCACAAAGTTAGCTGAGAAATACAGCTTCGTCAGCTTTATTGCAAAAGAAGGGATCCTTTGTTTACGAAGCTGGGAGGTTTTTACGAAGCATGGATATTTTCACGAAGCACGGATTTTCTTCTTTGTGAAGCATGAAAAGAAGGGAAGGTGTTTTTTGGCCGAAGGCTCAAAAATGGTATGTATATAAAGTTTCATGCATCGCAAAGAACTGAATTGCAAATAATTTACACATTTCAAAAATATGCACATCGAATATTACAGTCTTGATATAGCGAAGCTACATTGATCGACTAAAAATGTTTTTACAACATCAGTCCTCTTTCAGGACCTTTTCTGCAATTTCATTCAACAAATTGTTAACAACTTCGTCAACAATAGATTCGGCTATGTTGATGATTTCTATTGCTTTCTTTGTTTCTGGGTCGGCCAGGGGGGTCGAACGGCTCCAGTGGAGGAGATAATTCAGCTGCGGTAGAAAAAATCAATCAGTTCGAAGTCACGAAAACAAATGATGAAGCTAAAGGCCATTAAACAATACTTATCCGTCTCTCGCGTTCTACAGCTTCCTCAGCTTTTTCACTGCTTCTCGAGCGTCATGAATATCTTTTTCACTTTTCTTCATTATTTCGTGAGCCATTTCTCGGCCGCCATTTTCCCAGATGTCAGTGAAAAATGTTCCGCCCATTAAACTTGCTTTGGCCGAGGGATCCTTTGTGTCATCCACGGAGAGGGCAGCTTCGGCCTGGGCCAAGGTTTTAACATGATTGCAACCCGCCTTCTCCAAGATGGTTGAAACTCCTCTCACACCAGAGAACGCGCAGACATCCCCGCGATCACTTAAAATTTCTTCAAAAGCTTCGGCTTCTCCGCTATCCACTCAATAACACCCTCAAGGTCGCCTCGTATGAAGTTATCTTCGTTTGAATAGGCACCCACGTTGGCGAAGCTAGCCTTTATCTTCTCCAAGCAGCCCAAAGATTTTTCAAAACATCTTTCCTTGGATGCGCGAAGTTTTTCAACTGTTTTTCTAAATAGTTTTTCCAATATTCGCTGGCCTCTTGGTTAGCTTCAGCGAGAGCGCATTTTTTTGGCCTCTGCCAATTGTTTATGAAGGTCTTCGATCTCATTCTTTTGAATCTCAGCTTGAGCCTTGGAGCTAGCTTCATCTTCTTTTACTTTGTTTACCAATGAAATTAATATTTTGTCTTTTTCAAGGCCTTCGTTCCTTAATTCGATCACCTCTGAACGAAGGTTGTTCAGAGCCATTGTATACCCTTCATCTTCAATGTTTTTCTGTGCTCTAAGGGCATTGCTAAGGATTAAGCCCTGCAAGAGGAGGACAAGATTAGGTATAAACAAATGAAATATTTCGTTTTCAAATACAAAATTGACTTTTATGCCTTTATGCTATTATACGCTAAACTGCCAGCTAGTTCATCCTTTGATAATATTGAAAGGCCATCTTCCAGCTTCGGAAATCCAAAGCTTCTACCTATCTCCCGGCAAACGGATATCTCTTTATTATTCGGGAGACAGTACAAAAAATCTTCTTCCCCACTGCCATTGAACACTAATGCCCCCTTCGGGTATTTCAATTTTTGGGCATAATGTTGAGCTTCTCGTTCTTCTTCCTGAGAAAGTCTCTTTCTCGAAGCATGGTAGATGATGTAATCAATGCTCTCTTTTAAAGCTTCGGGAGCAGGAGTGGCAACCTTTTCAAACGAAATTTGCTCTGTGGATTTTTCTTCTGTTGCCTTTTCTTCAAATTCCGTAGGCTTCGTCTCAGCAGGCACTGAGGACCCTACCTCGGTTTCAGCCCGGGTTGTTGTAGCTTCAACATCTATTTGCTTAGTGTCAACTTTGGGTTGTGTTTTGTCACCTTCGGCAACCTTCCCTTTGGGAGCGAGACTTATGGAGTCGGTTGTTTTCAGTACATCTAATACATTTACCATCCTCCTTCTCCTAGGAGTTATGGCCTCAGCGCTGTTGCTTCTGTTGAAGAGCTTAAAGTCCCTGGCATCTATGATACCTCTTCAGTTGTTGACCTTTCAGCCTTATCTTTGTCAGCCTTCGTTTCAACTAGATCAACCGAAGGTGCCTTCGGCATTGTAGCCGGTTCTTCAGCCCTCTGCATCGGAGGAGCAGTTTCTCTTGATTCAGCAGCTGAAGAGGCCTCTCCGCCAAACTCAAGCACCACGGTTGGTTCAATGTAACGTGGCCGGGGGGTAAGTACCTTCATCTTTTTGACTGCAGCCTTCGGCACAGGTTCAGCCGAGGTGGCCAGAGCAGTAGCTTTCCTCTTCTTCCCTTGCCCCCGCACCGGGTAGCGGTAGTCGGGGTAGACGAAGCCAATAGCGTCAAAAACTCTGTTCAATCTCTTCTTTTCTCGACTTCCGAAGGCTGTGGATAATGCATTATATTCTGCCTTGGAATATGATCCGAGTAGTTCATCACTTGTAACTTCGATGCATTTTAGCCAGTCATCGTTTGGTTCATCGAATTTATCCCCATATCTGAATGTATACTTCAGCCGAACCAGTTCACCTTCACTAGACTTGGTGATGGTCTCCTTCGGCATTTCCCAGCTCTCTACAAGCGGCCGTACTCTGAATGCTATGTGCTCTTGAATTAAATCTCTCGTACCAATAAAGAAGCAGACAGTACCAAATGCCTTCTGACATGCTTCGGCGGCTTCATCAGTTTCAACCTTCGGCCTTCGGAGGCCGAAGTAGGACCAAATGGGGCGCATAATAACCTCCTTGATGTCCTCCCTCGCTATCAAGTCGTTCTTCACATAAAACCATTCTTCCATCCAATTTCCCGGCCATCTCTTCCGAAATGTTGGCACTAGGTGGCTTGCGTTGGGACGGGCGATAAAACCATAACAACCAAAGTTGTTGTGATACTGTTCTTTCCCCGTGGCCTTCGTCTCATACAGAAGTTCGTGCATACTGCAGAAGCATTTTGCGCTTGGCTCTATCCCTTGGCTTCTTACTGCCCAGACAAAGACTCCTAATCTCAATATGGCTTCGGGGGTCAATTGATGAAGGAAAATTTGGAAGGTTTTCAACACTTCAACTACAAACCTGCTCAGTGGGAACCGAAGCCCAGCTTTGAAGAAGCTTCGGAAAATCACAACTTCGTCCTCCTCGGGCGCAGGAACGTTGTTGTCTCCGCCAGCCCTCACAATAGACATATCCCGAAAGTACCTTCCCCTCATGTTTTCGAGGTGACTTTGCTTGATGATCGATTTTTCGAAAAATGCATGACTTGGTCTCTAGGCTCGGTCCTCGGAATCTTCGCCTCCACTTTCTGCATCATAACTGTCACTGTCACCAGTATCTTCAGACAGGCCCTCTAGTATCTCCTTGGTAATCTTCTCTGTATTTGATTTTGTCATTGACTCGATAAACCCAGCTATGTAAGGATTCGCAGCCTTCTTCTCTTCAAAGAGCTTCTCCTCTTCAGTTAGCTTCGTCTCAGCAGCAACCTTCTTGTCTTGAGACATTTTTTCTTCAGAAATGACGAAAATGTGTCTTTCTAACCGAAGCTTAGGAAGCTTCAGAAACTAGCAAGCGTTAGTGACCAAGAGCTATGAAATTGAGAAAATAAAGCAAATGGCACAAGCAGCGTACCAAATGTGGTTGGTGCGAATTCTTATTTATACGCTCGGCACGCTCCAAATTGGGGGGCCCCGTCTGTCATTGACTGTTGCTATTCTAGCAAAGGGAAGGTGTTTTTTCGGACCTTCGGCTTAAGGCCTTCATCCATGTCGCAGTCTGAATTCGTTATCTTAAACAAATTAATACTGCGAGGGGCTACTGTTGGGGGCCTTCGTCCTCCGAAGGTCCTCAAAAACGTGATTTAACAATATCTTCCAAGTGTGATATGTGAATAGGTACCTTCGGACTCGGGCTAAAAGCATGTACGATGTAAAAAGCATGATCGTGATAAAGGTTGGACTTGCTCCGAAGCTACGTGCAGGGGAGCTTCGGCTAAATGGTGGAAAAAGGAACCGACTTAAAGGGGAAAAGGCTATCTAGTCCTCATAGAATTGTATATAAGTCAATAATAAATGTAAAGGGCATAAATGTAATTTCTCACAGGCTGCGTCCTGTGCTTATAAATAGATGAACAGTACCCCTGTACTGTTCACGCTGACCTGTACTTGCTTTGGTGTCACGCTTGTACTTTTTACCTTCCATCAAGCCGAAGGTACATTTGTAATTCAATATTGTTTTTGTCTTTCTAGAATAATACAATGAATTAATAATGTTACACGATTGTTTATCTTGCCTCTTATATTTCATATGCTTCTTCTTTTATTAACATATATCACGTTAATGAAGGTATGTCCTTCATAACCTTCGTCTGAAGATCATTATATCCTAAAGGAAATAATACTTCGAAGGACGAAGGACATTAACAGTTAACATTTTGTGTTGCCTTGTTCTTAACTCATAGCATTTGAGAACAAGTCCTAAACATCTAGAATGAGTGCTCTAAACAAATGGCAGCCAAGAGATGCTGAACTAACCAGCCCTTCCCTCTATTTATAGAGGGTTATTCTCACTTCCTAAACTACCCATATTTACATAGAGCCTATCCACTCCACTGGGGGCGAAATAGACCAACTCCTAGGTTTTCGATCTGATGGCCACGTCTTTCACAGGGAGTTGCTTCGAGTTGATGCACCCCCCCACCCCCGCGATCATGCCACATGCCGCAACCGGTTCCCTCTAGAACCTCCACCGTCGAGTTTTGAGGCCCAAACTCAGCAAAACCCGCCATCTAAAGTGCTGGGTGGTTTTGAGGCCCGAACCACCAAACTTGTCATGAGCACTGCACCTCATGCACGTCCTCCGCGACTATACGCGTGTCCCACCAGTCCTCGACCACGTCAGCAACACGGTCCACTCCACCATGTCCTCGCGCGAGTGCGTGTCCCAGGTGTCAGCCACCGTGGCCGGTCACTCAACTGCTCTGGTCCGTCAGTCAAGACCCAGCACTCGCCCTTCACCGCTCCTGGTTCATCAACATGAGCCCGCATGACCTTCACCTCAGTCGTCGACCACCGTCCCTATGCTCCACATCTGCATACCACAAGCCGACCAATTTGTAGGACATGCTCCATACATTGCCTAGCAGTAATGCAGGCTCAAGCCAATCCTGCCCAATGCTAGATCTGCTCATAGCCAAGAGCAAATGCGGTTGAGGGACAGGGGGCTAGGGTTTAGTGGTTGCTTATATACTTTTCACTAGTTTATGTCTTAAATCGACACGAAAAACTAGTATGATTTTACTATGGGTTCAAGCCACAACCTGATGGTGAAAATATATCTAAATATTGTTGTACAAGTTTTTAGTAAGATCTTCTACATAGGAGATATCATTCTAGTGCAAGGATATCGATACATTAATTTATGCGATCACATGCATATGTTAGTACGATTTGTATATGTACTTGGTGTTGGCTTCATAGTAACCGTGAAGTGTTTGTCACTATTTATACCAAAATATTAAGTATATGCATGTTTTCTCTTTCACGCTAACTATCATGGAGCAAAAAGGTTTTAAATGGGGTGGATTCATGGATTATCTATATATAGCATTCATTTTAGCAGGCATGTTTTATGTTTAACTTACATTTTGGTGTATTAGATTCATGAACTAATGTTTGAATGACATGTTTGTTGTACTGTCAGGTTGCATGTCACTCACAAGAAAAAAATTGCATGCCAACAAATTAAGTATTAGTGATACACCCAGCCCAGGTGGGGTTGGCCGAGGCCCAACAAATTAGGGTTGCCCGGAGCCCAATAGTTCATTAAGCACACCCAACTTAGGGAAAGGCCCAATCGCCCCAAAAGACTAGTCCAATGGGGGAAGGGTGGCTCTCCCTTTTAAAGTGGCTTCCTCCTCCCATGTGAAGCGAGGTGGGATAATTCTGAGGCTCACACGGTCGTCGTCCGACTATAATTGGGTCAATTGCGTCTTTGCCAACGAGTAATAGTGGAGGATGTCCTCATCATTCCCACCTTCTTAAAATAGGCCCTAGCTCTGATACCAGATGATACACCCAGCCCAGATGGGGTTGGCCGAGGCCCAACAAATTAGGGTTGCCCGGAGCCCAACAGTTCATTAAGCACACCCAACTCAGGGAAAGACCCAATAGCCCCAAAAGACTAGTCCAATGGGGGAAGAGTGGCTCTCCCTTTCAAAGTGGCTTCCTCCTCCCAAGTTAAGCAAGGTGGGATAATTCTGAGGCTCACACGGTCGCCGTCAGACTACAATTTGGCCAATTGCGTCTTTGCCAACGGGTAATAGTGGAGGATGTCCTCATCATTCCCACCTTCTTAAAATGGGCCCTAGCTCTGATACCAGATGATACACCCAGCCCAGCTGGGGTTGGCCGAGGCCTAACAAATTAGGGTTGCCCAGAACCCAACAGTTCATTAAGCACACCCAACTCAGGGAAAGGCCCAATCGCCCCAAAAGACTAGTCCAATGGAGGAAGGGTGGCTCTCTGTAATGCCCAAAATTGGTATAAGAGAAAAATAATGTGACAAATAAATAAATATACTACTGTGCTAGAATTTTGAGGATTTTTTTTGATCTTCTTTCCTTTGTGCATATTCCACTAAAGGAATTAAAGTAGTCAAATGGCAAATAAATAAATACGTGAATGTACATTTTTTCTTGTATGATTGCATGTGTACTCAAATTTTGAGACAAATCAAGTTTGAAAGGTAGAATTTGTAACACCCAAAATTCTATTTTGGGGAATGCATAGGAATATCCTCAATTAGCTATTGGACCAATGTTTTATTAAGTAATTATAATTTTTAAGCATTCTCTTGTAAAAGGAATTAAATAATAGATATCGAAATATTGAATGTATCCTTTAACTCCACATTCAAATACTTTTTGAAATGAATAAAGTATGTTCCCTCCGCATAAATGGATGAGTAGATAAAATCAAGCTTGCATTCATGAATGGTTTTTTTTGAGCACTTAAATGTGCTTAATAAGGTTGAATTCTATTTTTGTCTGCATTGTTATGAATAAAAGGGGAAATAATTAATAAATGTATAGATAAATAAAATAATAGAATATTATTGCGTTACATTATGTTATTTTGGTTTGTGAATATGAGCTTGTGTTTGCAATTCAAAATGAACTTGAATTTAAAAAGAACAAGAAAAAAAAAGAAGAAATCCTCACCTTTACTTGGGCCAAAACTGTCCTCTACTCGGTCCATCTCCCTACTCCCTACCCCGCGCGCCAGCACCTGGATTTCTTCATTGACATTTGGGGCCACGGAGGTCAGCTCACCACTAGTTGGTCGGGCGCGCGCGTGGTGGCTTCAGGGTGGTCCCCACCTATCGGATCTATCTTCTTCGCCGGCATCCACGCAATTCTGTTGCCCCTGCCGACCGAACCCCTGACCAAATGCACGCCGTATCCGCCTGGGTTGTTGGGATTTGGCGTCAGCGGTGTATAAAGGAGAACCTCGGGCAACTCCTCCTTGGCCATATACGGAAGTCAGCTAGCCTCGGTGCGACCGAAAGCAAAAAAAGAGAACGAGAAAGAGAGCTGGGAGGTGAGAGTGGGCCGCCATACGAGATTAGTACATGTACCGTCGTTGGGGTCGAGGTGTGCCACCGGTGTGTGTGGATCGTGGTCGGGCAATACCTCGGTCGCTAGGGCCATCGGTGTCCGGTGAATTGCTCATTGGAGCTCCAAATCGCCGCGGCGCCGCTTTCCATTGTGACCGGCATTCCCTGCTACAACACCGACGGTAACTCTCCTTCACCTGGGTTAACAATCGGCTGCTCTCTGTGTTGTATCGTCTTGCGTGGGGATTGCCGTGGGTTTGGCCGGATGGCCATCGCTGGTGTGACAGCCGCCGTGATGGTCGGCAGCGCCTCTGCTCGGCCGTCGGGTATGGACGAAACACAGTGACCGTGGGATCCATTCAGCGGCTGGGATTGGAAGGGGGTGTCCACCGATGGATCTTGGATGAACGGGTTAGATTAGAAGTAGTATACCCCTTCGGTGGGATTATCTTGGGTCGTTCGATCAGGATCCAGTGACCCAGATTCGATCTCGTTTCATTAAACCACAACCGCTGATCTCGGATCCAAGGGCTCGTATTGCACACCGTTTCATTTAAAGCACGATCTAATCCGGGCCGTCTGATCTCGATCGGGCGGCTCTGAGTGCGGGATACCCCTTCGACCGAGAAGTCTTACAAAAGAGCCCCTCGGCTTATTTCGAATTAACCCGCCGTCCACCTCGGGTCACACTGTGTCTAGGGAATTCTTGTAGAACAGTCCCTGCACTTTCCAGAATTTGGTGCCCAGTCCAGGGAATTAGAAATTCAGTAAACATAATTAGAAAATGATTTTTATGGAAAAAAATAAATGCTAGAACTTGTTTAAATCATAGAAAATCCATTTTTAGTCCAAATTGAACCATTCCAATTTCTAAAATTTTGTAATAATATTCTCTATCATTTAGTATCACTGTTTTGACATAAACTCAGTTAGAAAATTAATTTATCATCTAATCCTATTTTAATCACATTAAACCTTAGGAAATTCATAACTTGAAATCTATAACTCCGAATTTAATAATTCTTGTTCCTGTGATTATTTTTCAACATGTAGATTATTAATATGTATTTTGCACATATGTTTGGTGTAATGTTAATTTTGCCTATACACTGTCTGTTTGTATTGCTACGACTAGCGCGAGGCTACGAGTCATTTGAAGATCATCCTGGTACCTGGAATCTCAAGTCCCAGGCAAGTTGTGCCCTTGATCACTTCTTTTTACCCACTCATGTTCTAATTAATCATAATGATCTGCATAGGTTAATTTTGATGGGACCCAATAGGTTACCCTAGTTTGTCTATCTTTATACCTTGTTTACCACTGAACTTTTTGGGTAGTACTTGCTAGTGCTTTATGTGGTTTTGGGTATGAAGATACATTATTCATGATCATATTTTTATTATCTGTTTATTATTACTGTTCATGATAAGATCATTATGTTAATTGGAACATGGAGCGACCACCCGGGAAAACAGTGCTACCACAAGGGAGGAATGGGACCCCTTGGCTGATTAATTAGGAAAGCTAGTGGAAGACTACCTTACCCGAAAGGGGCAAGGGCAGTAGGGGAGTGGTCAGTGTAGGGAGGCCCTCGGGAGGATTTTGCTGCGATGGCGGTCCTGCAAGGGATTCCTGCATTGGAGCTTCCTATAAACTGTAGCGGGTTTTCTGAAGCTAGTGGAACTTTGTAAAGGCCTCGTAGTGTTACCCTGCCTCGCCTCCTCGGTAGAGGTGTTTGGGAAGTCGCGATCCCTTGGCAGATGGGTAACATGACTTGTGGGTAAAGATGCGCAACCTCTGCAGAGTGTAAAACTGGTATACTAGCCGTGCTCACGGTCACGAGCAACTCGGACCCTCACATGATTAATTTATGGAACTAAATTCAATTTGTCATATGCATTGCATCGCAGGTGATGTTGCTACTTTTGTTCTACTTAATTGGGTTTGGTATTTACTTATACTTAGTAATTGCTAATAAAATTTTGACCAACTTTAAAAGCAATGCTCAGCTCTAACCATCCTCTTTGGTAAGCCTTACACTTCACGTGAGCTCCCACCTTTGGCGAGTTCATGCACATTATTCCCCACAACTTGTTGAGCTATGAACGTATGTGAGCTCACTCTTGCTGTCTCACACCCCCCCACAGGTCAAGAACAGGTACCACAGGATGAGGCGCATGGAGGATGCTGCGATGTTTTCATGAGAGGTCTAGGCCGTCGTCTCCCAGTCAACTTTGGGTTGCTGGACCGTTGTCTCCTTATAATGTAAATATTTATTTATTTTGTATAGAACTCTTGTTATATAGTAAAGATGTGACATTCGATCCTGTGCCACTATACATCATATGTGTGAGACTTGGTCCCAGCATACCTGGTGTTTGTGTTCGCGCCCGGGTCTTGGTGCCCCGAAACCCGGGTGTGACAGAAGTGGTATCAGAGGAATGTTGACTGTAGGACGAAACCTAGATAGAACTGGACAACCAATAATTACTTACCTTTGCTACTCTGATTATTTCTAAACTTTTCTCATCTATTTCCGCTTTACTCTGATTATTCTTACCTTTTCCTTCTAAAGACAAATGTGGATTTCACACTTTTGAAATCCTGTGCCTAAAGTGATTTTCAGGATTAGGAGACCTAATCTTAGGAACAAAAAAAGCTATTTCTTTATATCTATGCACTTGAATGTTTGTTCTTATGATACTTGCCTGATTTGGATCTTTGATTGAGTGTGATGGGTTGTGGAGTAATGTCCACAATTACATCTGCATATACATCTAGGCATAAAGGATAGTATTTATAAAATAACTAGACAATCTAGAATATCCCCATTAAAAGGTAACTAGTATTCCATATCTATCTCATCTTATAAGATTCTATCTTACACTCATAGATCCATCTTATCTTAAAAGATATTCTATTACCTTAGTAGACTCATCTTATCTTAAAAAGATTTTATCTTCTCCGAATAGATCAAACTGACCTCTAAAGATTCTACCTTATCCTTATGAATTCATCTTATCTTGAAAGAATCGCCTTATCCTAACCATCCTACTTATCTCATCCCAAAGTAACCACCATGATCTAATCCAAGTCAATAAGATCTTATCTAGTCTAATCTAGTCACACGAAAATAACTTAGATGTGATAGATTGATCTAACCTAACGAAGGCTAACCTCAAGTTGAGCTAATCTCATGTAAGTTGCTTAAGCAAGTTGGATAATGCTGGTGGCATAAATTAGACCCTACCCCTATAAACATGATTAACCTAAACCGGTTCCCTATATTGGCTCAGCCATATACAAGTACTTGACTGATGCGTTGGGTTGCAAAATCTGTATAGATCAACATATAAAATTATAAGCACCCAAGATTTTCAACTATCATAACTTATCCTACTCACATCTACCTACTTGTCCCTAGTTTGGATAACAACTCCAAGGATGAAGACCAAAGATGATCAACCTCATCAAATCAAGGAAAAATAGGATTCAAGCCTGATCTTAAAGGAACCAAGATCCACAATCTTGGATGGAGTCTTTTCTTACCCTACACTTTCTTAACCAAACCTATCTATGCTCTAAAGACATCTACTATCCTACATAATAAAGTGGACATACATATATATACCCATGCTATCCTAATCACTTACTAATGAAAAAAAAAGAGAGACTCTTGATTTGGAACTAATTAAAACTAAAAGCTAAATTTCAAATCACTCTTCCTATATCCTCTTCCTTACAAATCTCGGGTCGAGATTTCTGTTAAGGGGGGTAGGATTTGTAATGCCCAAAATTGGTATAAGAGAAAAATAATGTGACAAATAAATAAATATACTACTGTGCTAGAATTTTGAGGATTTTTTTTGATCTTCTTTCCTTTGTGCATATTCCACTAAAGGAATTAAAGTAGTCAAATGGCAAATAAATAAATACGTGAATGTACATTTTTTCTTGTATGATTGCATGTGTACTCAAATTTTGAGACAAATCAAGTTTGAAAGGTAGAATTTGTAACACCCAAAATTCTATTTTGGGGAATGCATAGGAATATCCTCAATTAGCTATTGGACCAATGTTTTATTAAGTAATTATAATTTTTAAGCATTCTCTTGTAAAAGGAATTAAATAATAGATATCGAAATATTGAATGTATCCTTTAACTCCACATTCAAATACTTTTTGAAATGAATAAAGTATGTTCCCTCCGCATAAATGGATGAGTAGATAAAATCAAGCTTGCATTCATGAATGGTTTTTTTTGAGCACTTAAATGTGCTTAATAAGGTTGAATTCTATTTTTGTCTGCATTGTTATGAATAAAAGGGGAAATAATTAATAAATGTATAGATAAATAAAATAATAGAATATTATTGCGTTACATTATGTTATTTTGGTTTGTGAATATGAGCTTGTGTTTGCAATTCAAAATGAACTTGAATTTAAAAAGAACAAGAAAAAAAAAGAAGAAATCCTCACCTTTACTTGGGCCAAAACTGTCCTCTACTCGGTCCATCTCCCTACTCCCTACCCCGCGCGCCAGCACCTGGATTTCTTCATTGACATTTGGGGCCACGGAGGTCAGCTCACCACTAGTTGGTCGGGCGCGCGCGTGGTGGCTTCAGGGTGGTCCCCACCTATCGGATCTATCTTCTTCGCCGGCATCCACGCAATTCTGTTGCCCCTGCCGACCGAACCCCTGACCAAATGCACGCCGTATCCGCCTGGGTTGTTGGGATTTGGCGTCAGCGGTGTATAAAGGAGAACCTCGGGCAACTCCTCCTTGGCCATATACGGAAGTCAGCTAGCCTCGGTGCGACCGAAAGCAAAAAAAGAGAACGAGAAAGAGAGCTGGGAGGTGAGAGTGGGCCGCCATACGAGATTAGTACATGTACCGTCGTTGGGGTCGAGGTGTGCCACCGGTGTGTGTGGATCGTGGTCGGGCAATACCTCGGTCGCTAGGGCCATCGGTGTCCGGTGAATTGCTCATTGGAGCTCCAAATCGCCGCGGCGCCGCTTTCCATTGTGACCGGCATTCCCTGCTACAACACCGACGGTAACTCTCCTTCACCTGGGTTAACAATCGGCTGCTCTCTGTGTTGTATCGTCTTGCGTGGGGATTGCCGTGGGTTTGGCCGGATGGCCATCGCTGGTGTGACAGCCGCCGTGATGGTCGGCAGCGCCTCTGCTCGGCCGTCGGGTATGGACGAAACACAGTGACCGTGGGATCCATTCAGCGGCTGGGATTGGAAGGGGGTGTCCACCGATGGATCTTGGATGAACGGGTTAGATTAGAAGTAGTATACCCCTTCGGTGGGATTATCTTGGGTCGTTCGATCAGGATCCAGTGACCCAGATTCGATCTCGTTTCATTAAACCACAACCGCTGATCTCGGATCCAAGGGCTCGTATTGCATACCGTTTCATTTAAAGCACGATCTAATCTGGGCCGTCTGATCTCGATCGGGCGGCTCTGAGTGCGGGATACCCCTTCGACCGAGAAGTCTTACAAAAGAGCCCCTCAGCTTATTTCGAATTAACCCGCCGTCCACCTCGGGTCACACTGTGTCTAGGGAATTCTTGTAGAACAGTCCCTGCACTTTCCAGAATTTGGTGCCCAGTCCAGGGAATTAGAAATTCAGTAAACATAATTAGAAAATGATTTTTATGGAAAAAAATAAATGCTAGAACTTGTTTAAATCATAGAAAATCCATTTTTAGTCCAAATTGAACCATTCCAATTTCTAAAATTTTGTAATAATATTCTCTATCATTTAGTATCACTGTTTTGACATAAACTCAGTTAGAAAATTAATTTATCATCTAATCCTATTTTAATCACATTAAACCTTAGGAAATTCATAACTTGAAATCTATAACTCCGAATTTAATAATTCTTGTTCCTGTGATTATTTTTCAACATGTAGATTATTAATATGTATTTTGCACATATGTTTGGTGTAATGTTAATTTTGCCTATACACTGTCTGTTTGTATTGCTACGACTAGCGCGAGGCTACGAGTCATTTGAAGATCATCCTGGTACCTGGAATCTCAAGTCCCAGGCAAGTTGTGCCCTTGATCACTTCTTTTTACCCACTCATGTTCTAATTAATCATAATGATCTGCATAGGTTAATTTTGATGGGACCCAATAAGTTACCCTAGTTTGTCTATCTTTATACCTTGTTTACCACTGAACTTTTTGGGTAGTACTTGCTAGTGCTTTATGTGGTTTTGGGTATGAAGATACATTATTCATGATCATATTTTTATTATCTGTTTATTATTACTGTTCATGATAAGACCATTATGTTAATTGGAACATGGAGCGACCACCCGGGAAAACAGTGCTACCACAAGGGAGGAATGGGACCCCTTGGCTGATTAATTAGGAAAGCTAGTGGAAGACTACCTTACCCGAAAGGGGCAAGGGCAGTAGGGGAGTGGTCAGTGTAGGGAGGCCCTCGGGAGGATTTTGCTGCGATGGCGGTCCTGCAAGGGATTCCTGCATTGGAGCTTCCTATAAACTGTAGCGGGTTTTCTGAAGCTAGTGGAACTTTGTAAAGGCCTCGTAGTGTTACCCTGCCTCGCCTCCTCGGTAGAGGTGTTTGGGAAGTCGCGATCCCTTGGCAGATGGGTAACATGACTTGTGGGTAAAGATGCGCAACCTCTGCAGAGTGTAAAACTGGTATACTAGCCGTGCTCACGGTCACGAGCAGCTCGGACCCTCACATGATTAATTTATGGAACTAAATTCAATTTGTCATATGCATTGCATCGCAGGTGATGTTGCTACTTTTGTTCTACTTAATTGGGTTTGGTATTTACTTATACTTAGTAATTGCTAATAAAATTTTGACCAACTTTAAAAGCAATGCTCAGCTCTAACCATCCTCTTTGGTAAGCCTTACACTTCACGTGAGCTCCCACCTTTGGCGAGTTCATGCACATTATTCCCCACAACTTGTTGAGCTATGAACGTATGTGAGCTCACTCTTGCTGTCTCACACCCCCCCACAGGTCAAGAACAGGTACCACAGGATGAGGCGCATGGAGGATGCTGCGATGTTTTCGTGAGAGGTCTAGGCCGTCGTCTCCCAGTCAACTTTGGGTTGCTGGACCGTTGTCTCCTTATAATGTAAATATTTATTTATTTTGTATAGAACTCTTGTTATATAGTAAAGATGTGACATTCGATCCTGTGCCACTATACATCATATGTGTGAGACTTGGTCCCAGCATACCTGGTGTTTGTGTTCGCGCCCGGGTCTTGGTGCCCCGAAACCCGGGTGTGACACTCTCCCTTTTAATGTGGCTTTCTCCTCCCAAGTTAAGCGAGGTGCGATAATTCTGAGGCTCACACGGTCGCCGTCCGACTACAATTGGGCCAACTGGGCCAATTGCGTCTTTGCCAACGGGTAATAGTGGAGGATGTCCTCATCAATTAGTATCAATGGTAACTTAATTTTAAGGACCTAACCACATGTTCCATGTGATTTACCTTGCTTGTAAAATGCAATTCAAAAGGTATCGATTCAGGCTATGGTTATCTATGAGTTTGTCTCTAACAAGCTTAATATTTAGTACTTTTTCTGTTTTAAAACTATTGTTCTTGTTTTTTGAGAAAACAACTAACAAGAACAACAAAGCCTTTATCCCAAGTAAGTTGGGTACGTTAGAGTTAAAAATCCAATAGAACCCAGAAGTCATGGTTCAAACACATAGATAGATATTTTACATGCACTCTTTTTCAACGCTAAATCTTTAGGTATATACTATCATTTGAATTCTCCTTTTACTACATCTTCCCATGTCAACTTTAGTTTTCCTCTTGCTCTCTTTTCGTTACTATCGTGCATTAGGATCCCATTACGCACTAGTGCCTCTAGAGCTCTATTGGTCATGTCCAAACCATCTAAACTGGTGTTGGACAAGCATTTCATCGATTGGTGCTACCCCTAACCTATCACTTATATTATCATTCTAGATTCGATCCTTTCTTGTATGGCTAACATTCTGCACCATACAACATAGCAGGTCTGATTGTCATCCTATAAATCTTTCCTTTTAGCTTCTTTGTACCCTCTTGTCATATGGAATGTCATATGCTTGACGCCACTTCATCCACCCCTGCTTTGATTCTATGGCTAACATCTTCGCCAATATCTCTCTCTCTCTGTAGCATTGATCATAAATACCTAAAGGTGTCTTTCCTAGGCACTAATTGACCTTCCAATCTAACATCTCCTTCATCATGTGTAGTGTCAAAATCACAACTCATATATTCTATCTTAGTTGTAGTGTTTTCGTCGAGTGTTTTGTAGGCTTTGTCGAGTGCCGGAAGCACCCGGCAAAGCAGCCTGTTCCGGTAGTGTTAGATACATTTGGTTGTATGAATGAGTTTCTTAAAGCATCTTCAAGTGACTCTTTATATTTAGCTCTATATTTAACTCTCTATTTACCATTTCATAAAGATTATACTTTGTATATAGCATATCACTCCAACAGATTATCTATCTAGTTTGGCTACTCACAGTGGCTAGCCAAATTTAGCTAGTGAGGGGGCTAATTTGAAGAGTTTGATTAGCTTGGTGAATCAAATAGCGAGTCTGTTGGAGAGTTATTTTGTTGTTGAGAGCCATTTGACTAGTCTCTTGGAGATGCTTTCTAGCGTTTGGAGAACCGTAACATTGTATTTAGGTTGCACATGCGCATACTTTGAAATATAAATTCGGTCAACGAACTGGGATACTTTTTTGTTCGCGTTCATTAGAACGGATCGGAAGTCAAGATGAAAACAGGTACCAGTAGGGCTCGACCATTTCAATCCATTTATTTGTATGAGCATACAGTAATGATACGCTGGAGAATACAGTGTGCTGAGTACTGCTACTGACCAGGCATCTCTGTCTGACTTCCAACTTATAAGTTCAGTTTATTAGTTTGACATGTAACTCAACCTGCAGGGAATGCAGCTAGTATGCGCATAGGTAGGTGACAACGACACTACCAAATTGCTGATTCTGGATTTGAAACTCCTCCGTACGATCCGTGCAAGTCGATTGTCTTCTCGTTTCCAAATAGTAGCTTCTGATGACGCCAGGCACATTGTTTATCATGGTAAGGAGGACTTCGGGGGCGGGCATGGATTTTTTTTTATTCTTAACATAGATATTTAGTGACTGAGATGGAACAGGTATTGATAAAACTATCATGAAGTAGTTTAAATCACGCTTTGGTTATGATGCGTAGACAAATTAGTAGATCGCGTGCCGCTTTTATTCACTGCGAAAGGTGACAAATAGTCCCTGACGCAAGAACTCGCGTCTACGTTTACCTCCAGCGCTGTGTCTGTGTATATAGAACTTCCAATCCTCCATGATAAACTCTCGTTAACTATACCAGCTAGCCTGCGCACCGCAGAGACGTAGCATTTTATTATAATGCAGTGAAGTAGCTGTCAGTCGTCAATCACGCATTGTGTTGATTGGCCCGTCGAAATCAGCGGCTGAGAAGAGGTAAATTTGTGTCAAATCACAGACTCCAGAGTTGGTCTGTCAGCTGTCAGTTCATCGAGCCTGGAAAGGCCGGCCGGGCTGCTGTGCACGCACAAGCTGCCGCGCGCATCCTCGGATGCGCCATTACGCAAGGGCGCAGAGCCAAGGAGAGCCAGGCCACTTGGTTGGATCTGAGCTGATCAGACAGACCGGACCCCAAGTCGGCATTCCTTGTGCGAAAGCTACTCTTCCTGCAGGCGGCGGCAGTGCTATGAATCTGAAACGGCCAGCTTCGACTTGGAGGGGAGATTTTCCATTGCTCGGTACTCCTTGTTGTCGTGATTCGTCGTACAAGGTGGCGTGATTCATACAACAGCTGCAGCTTGCAGGAACTGCTCACTAATCACTGCTCAGGACCGTCCTTCAGACTGGCCTTTTCTGACTTTGGTGAGTCCTGAAATGTTAGGCAAAGGAAGATTTTTCGGAGGAGAGGTTATTTCCTTGCACGCACGGTGCTGTGTCGCGTATTTGTCGTTGAAGCTGTCGCTCTAGTTTGGTCGGAACCATGCACTTGGACCAATCTCGAGGATTGTTTGGTAATAAATCCGTCTGGTCTTTTAACCTTCATCTGTTTAATTAGTTTTATGGTTCCATCGTTGTTATCTAAACATTCAACGTGAGAACTAAGCTTTAGCGGTTGAGATACGTGAGTCTGCAGAATATGCGCTCTGCTGATGCAATGGCCGTACATCCATGACAGATTCCCTCCAACCTCACGCTGTACGTTTGACCATCTCCAATGTATGTACGGTCCATTAAGCAAGTGACGACTCTCAGCACAAAAGCAAAATAAGTAAACACTTGCATAACTAAAAACCCACCGTGGTAATATATGATGATGTTTGATCACCGCAAAAGCAGGCCTCAAACCGCCCGAGCGGCTCAAGCATGCTGCATGCATGGAGAAGAGATCAGAAGATGCATGCACCAGGAATCCATGAGTAACTTCTCCAAATAAGCAATAAGCAAGCTACTGTACTTGGCAATAAGCAAGCCCAGGCAACAGAAACCTTCGTATGGGCCAGGCTGGAGAGGAGCTCTTCAAGTCTCGTCTCGTCTCGACAGCATATTGGTTTTCCTGACGGAAATTTCATTTCAGACTGCAAGACACAAGAAACCTAAACAAATGTACGTTGCCCGCAATCCAATGCTGCTCTAAATTTTCAACAGGAGCCTAGTGTGACTATGGAAGATGTGCACATTGCGGACCCTGATATAATCCCTCTTGCATGCACAATCGAGGAGACAGGGCTTTTCCATTCTAAGGTTGTCTCGTTGCCGGTAAAGCCTCCTGTAAATGTAGCCGACGCAAACATCCGTTACGAGTCGTGCAAGGAGCGCTAAACCGTTCACTAAAATATAGAGAAAGCACGACATCCGGTAAATCTAGAGTTTCTCTGTTCATCCGCTATCCATCCGAGCGAAGCGAGTGACACAGTCGAGGAGTAGTTGTCGCATGGGTTGTCCTCGTCTCCAACGACCACACCATAGATGGAGCTCGGCTGCGATAACAAGCAACAGGTCGCCATGGGATGAGCATCAGCGTGGAGGACCTCGGCTGCCACTGCACGCCGAAGCTCGACCAGGGAGGAAGACCAGCACAGAGGAGCGGAGACCCTTTGTTGTCACTGCGGAGCTCCGCCGGAGAGGAAGAAGACCAGCACGGACGACCTCGGCTACGGCGACACGGAGAATATTTTTTTAGTGAATGAAATTTAGGGAACGTTGTTGGAGACAGCCTAAAGCTCAGCGTGTGGTGACAGTTCAATCATTGCTTGCTGCTGGCCAGCAATCCCCGTCTTGCTTGGATCAGTTGCCGCTGCAACCAAATGGTTTTGTCGTCTGCCGAGCATCAATCACAGGTGGCTACGACGGGGTAAGGGAATGGGTTACGTATCGTGCAACAGGTGATGCAGCACCCCCTTGCTACAGCAGGGCTTGGTGCATCGTTTGCTGAAAGGATACTGGTGTTGCAGCTAACAAACGAAACAAATGGGTACCTACAGTGTCCGCGTGGTGGTGCAGCTAACAAACAGGGTACTGGTGTTGAAAGGGACGTTGAAGTCTGGCCCTATGTGGGATCGACTCTGCAGGCTAACCTCTCAAACACTCTTGGTACGCATTTATTTGAGGCTGGTTCTACCTGCTTAGGTGGCCTACGGCGTAGTATTCGCCTAAATTCTATTTTATCTGCTGATGGTTTCTCTGTAGCAGATGAACAAATGGTTTCTAAAGCAATGAAAAGAGCTGCGTTGAGAAATCTAGAAATCTAGACGGGCCTTAGGAGCAGTTGCCACTAGAGGGCCATGCTGGATATCCTTTCTCGCCTACTTCATCGCCTTGTGCCTCAAATATGGGTACGTTGAACTCTAATCCATGTCGATTAATGGCATGTCAATTGATAGATGCACCAGAAATCTTATTAGTCTGGGGATCAAGTTAGGGGGTAGTGATAAAATAGTTAATCTATCTATTAATGCTCTAAAATGTATTGAGGTTGATACAAGCACTGTGACTCCTTCAAAATCTTTGAAACTAGCAGAAAAACTAAAAATAAGATCTCTCTCTTGACCGTGATAATCAGGATACTGTTATGGACAATACCTAGTTGATCACTTGTTAAAGGATATAACAGATGTAAGCTTTGATAACTCGGAACTTGACACAATAATTTGTGATCTTATAGTTACCAGTCGCAAATCAAAGTCCAGTTCTAAGAAAAAAAGAAAGCCTTTAAAATAAATAATCTAGTCACTACAGTAAACGAAACAATTTCTGACGGCTAAAGCCGTCGAACATAAGTCTTAAACCGTCGGAGATAGCTTATGTCCGACGGCATCTAGTTATCTCCGACGGTCTCTAGCCGTCGGACATAAGGGGTCGGAAATAGCGTTATGTCCGATAACAGCCGTCGGACATAAGCTATCTCTGACGGCCGCAACCACCCGTCGGAGATAATAAATGGTGGGGCCCACATACTTTATGTCCGACGGCCTGGCGTCAGTCGTAGGACATAAGGGTTTGTTATCTCCGACGGCTTATATTACGACATTGGACATAACCAGCCCATATGTCCGACGGCTGACGTCAGGCTGTCGGACATAACAAATTTCAGAAATTACACAAAATTCAGTTTTTTAAAAAATCTGACATTAAAAACAGATTTCATGCAAATATACACAGAGTTCATATACAACCACATATTCACAATCACAAATATACTCACATAAGTATTCACATTCACAAATTTAACATAACGATATATAGTTCCAAATAGTCTCAACAAGTCTTTCACATCAACATATAGGTCCAAAATAAAAACTTACATTGTTCGACGGATAGGGTTTGACATGAATAGTTATAGTTCCAAATTAAACACATTTGATGAACTATCACTCATATCCATCGTCTAGTTGGTTCGAGTTATAGCCACTTCCTCCGGCTGGATTCTGCGTGTTGAAAAGGTTGTTCACCCAAGAATGCGATGTGTCGTCTTGACCAGACCTATCTCCAGGTACGGCAACTGAAGCGGGTGGTGTCTGAAATCGCTATAACACACGCACATGAAATAGTAACTACTCAGTTTTTCAATCGTAGAATAAAAAATACCCAACTTACAAGAGTGAATCATGCACTTAGTATAATAAATCATGGACGAAGTTGAATCGCAAGCATATGAGGATAATTTTGAAATCCAAATCAAATAATCCCACCGTCCATAAGCTTGTCCTCCTGCGCTACCATATGCTGCCTGCCGTCGGACTTTTACCCTTTTACTGTAGTGAGTTTTCCAATAAAAGGATTTTTTTGAAATAGCAGAGGTCTAGCGGACTTGGCTAAATATCGTTTCATTGCTGAAGCCATTAACGAATATGATTTGAACTTTGTGGCTATCATGGAAACTAGGAAGCATGACGTCAAAAACAAGCCTCGCTCGCCTTTCAGGGGACAAGGATTTTATTTGGCACTGTCTTCCCGCGAGGGAGATCTGGTGGAATTTTATTGGGTGTTAATGTTGTTGTGCTTGACTTGTCTCTAATTGTGGAAGGGGAATTTTATATTAAATTTCATCTTTACGATAAGCTAGACAAATTCAAATGGATTCTTATGGCAGTTTATGGTCGAGCTTAGGATGAATTCAAAACAGTCTTCTTATCTGAGCTAGTCAGAGCTTGTCAACAAAATCCATTGCCCAGCCTAATAGGTGGTGACTTTAATATTCTAAGGAATAGCAAGGAGAAGAATAACGATAGATTCAATGGTCGATGGCCTTTCTTGTTCAATGCTGTTATAGATAGCTTTGACCTTCGGGAAATTGATTTGATGGGACGTCCATTCACTTGGGCCAACTCCCTTCCCATTCCATCCTATGACAAATTAGATCGAATTCTAATGTCTTCAGATTGGGAATTCAAATATCCTTTTGTTTCTGTTAAGGACCTAGATGTTGTTTGGTTCAGACCTTGTTAAGGGAATGGTAATGTGATCTCTTACAGGTGGTAATGGTCACTGGTTACAATTGGATTGGATAATAGTATCTAGTACTATTGGAAAGAGCTCAACCAAACAAAAGTATCGATATCCATTATCCCATGTAATCTGTTTGTGTTATATTTCGACGAACCAAACACCACCCTAGATCGTGGGGTCTCAGATCATACCCCCTTCTATTAGACACTGGTTCTCCAGCTTACACAAGAAACAAAAAGACAATTCAAAGTAGAACTAAGTTGGTTCCTACGTGATGATTTCTATAGTCTTGTCATAGGAATTTGGAGCAAGCCAATGAGAGGCCGCAATAACTCAGTTCAAAGGTGGAATAACAAGATGAGCGCCCTCCGTAGGCATCTGAGAGGCTGGGCTTGGCACAATAATGGATTCCATAAACATCAAAAAGAAAATCTTTACAAGACACTGGCTGTGTTCGCTGCGGCTTAAAGCCGTACTGTTACGGCTGTTTGTACTGCTGCAGCTGCAATCAGTAGAGACAAAATACTGTAGAAGCCGCAGCCGCAGCCGGATTAAAGCCGCTTAAAGCCGCAGCGAACACAGCCACTATTATTGAATTGGACATGGTCACATGGCTGCTGAAAATAAGCAAACACTTGCATAATTAAAAAAACCCACCGTGATTCTGCATGCATGCAGCAGAGACGAGAAGATGCACGCACCAGGAATCCATGAGTAACTGCTAGCTCCAAATGCATCATGATTGCAGATCGAACACGCGACTTTTCATGAGTAAGCGGGACGTACCAAATCCATGAACTTGTTTTGGGCCAAATGCACCGAAAGCTTTCGTCAGACAAAGCCCAGGCTGCCGAAACCTTCGTATGGGCCAGGCTGAACTTAATTTGGGCCAGCCTGGAGAGGAGCTGTTCAAGTCTCGTCTCGTCATGACAGCATATTGATTTTTCTGACGGAAGCTCCATTTCAGACCGCAAGACACAAGAAACCTAAACTCCTGTTGTATAAGACAAGAGGGGAAAAAACGTTAGCGGAGACCAATCGGAGTGGTGTTCGGGTAGACTAGACTAAAATTTAGCCTACCTTTTTGTTGGAACCCAAAAATGACCGTGCGGACGGTCCGGCCTGGAGGCCGGACGGTCCGCGCGTGCGCAGAGTTAGTTAGGTTTCCTAGTTTCTCGCGGGATTTGTTACCTAAAACCGCGGGATTAACTCGGAAATCAGTTGGAAGCGGATCCAGACCTCCCCCTTTATATAGATGAAGGGCTACGGCCGATTGAACCCCCAACAATCGATCAAATCCAGTCTATTACTCGTTTTTTACCTTATGCATTAGGAGTAGTTCTAGTCTAGTTCTAGTTTAGCCCTAGTTTAGCATCTCGATCCCCAAATTCTCCGCCTCTCCTCGACTCTACGTCGATTAGAGGAGTCTAGGTCGGCCTACCCGAGCCTAGACAACTCCTAGGATCTCTTCTCCCCGACGGGGTCCCTCCCGGGAGCGAGATCCAGGCGCCGCCGGCGATCCTCCGCCGCCCCTGCGCACGCGCGGACCGTCCGGCCCCAGGGCGCGGACCGTCCGGCCGTCAGGCAGGGAACCCGGGCTCCTGTACCAGGTCGCGGACCGTCCGGCCCTATGCCGCGGACCGTCTGCGCCTGACCAGAGAGCACCTTCGCCTCGCGCCAGGTCGCGGACCGTCCGGCCCTGTGCCGCGGACCGTCCGCGCTTGGCCAGAGAGCACCGCCGCTGGTTCTTTTGAAGTGATTGGCGCCTCCAAAAAGGTGTCAACATACTTTTTGGCGACTCCGCTGGGGACTAGGTGTCTAGATCTGCTAAAAATCGGCCCATAAATGGCCGGTTCTAAGGATCACACCAAGATCTCCACTACCAACATCATCAAGCCGGCCATGGAGGCGCTTCCGGCTGATGACCAAAGGCCCTTTGAAGACCTCATAATGCGCAATGAGAAGGAGGTGATGCGGCAATGGAATGAACAACGCGACAAGGAAGAGGCGGAACTGCTGCATAAACTCTCCGAACGGCGCAAGGAGGCGGCGGACAAGTACTTGTCACACTTCACGGTAGATCGCCACCAGAAGATCGTCCGTCAAGGGGAGATCGATATGGAATCTCTCCTACCTCCACTTCAGGGTCCCGCTGTAAGTACTCCAGACCTATCTCTTACGACTTTCATGGATCAACGAGGAGATCAGTTAAAGCAATATGTAGATGAATCTATCAAAATGCATTTACGTGCATACGAGAAATCAGCTGCTCCTAACTTCCCATCGCGAGAGTCTAATACAGTGCCACCCACATCAAACACATCGGCTATAAACGGGTCACCTTTGACCCAACCATCATATGGTATGCCGATGCACGCTTTCGTGTCACCATCACAGCCGCAACCACTAGGCACGCGGCAGGTACTGGACGCGACCGGACCGTCCGAGCATCATCTCAGACAGTTCGGTTATACCGCGGACCATCCGGCGTATTTCGCCGGACCGTCCGACCAGATGCAGGCCCGCACACAAAACACTCAGGTCGCACCGTACAGGGCCGGACCATCAGGGTACAACCCTGAACACTTCGGCCCCATCACGGACCGTCCGGTGCATCACGCCGGACCGTCCGGATATGTTGCGGACCGTCCGCCATCTTACGCCGGACCGTCCGGATATGGCATGAATCGGCCGACATATTATGCTGGACCATCCGACTCTACACGAGTCCATGCGCAAACTGCCCAAGTCACGCCATATATGGTCGATCCATCCGGGTACAGCCCTGGACCATTCGGCCCGATCGCGGACCGTCCTATTCTTTACGACAGACGGTCTGGGTACGAGACTACCCATGTAGCACCATATACGGCTAGACAATCCGGATATACCTTCGGACCATTTGGCCAGGTCACGGACCATCCGGCCTCTTACGCCGGACCATCCGGATATGCATACGCAGAGCCGAGAGCTACGCAATACGCGCAGTTCCCGCATTCATCGCAGCAACATTATGGTGCCCCACCAGCAACACATTATAATCATACCATACCACCTCATGGACATAGGGCTGAATACTATTCGGCCACAAGAGAGCCTGAGGGGTATAGGGCAGGAGCTGGTGACATTAATAGGACACCTAACACACACCTCAAACATCCCTGGGAGGAAAGCCGACAGAGTAACGTCAGGCAACCTGAAATCTCCACCCACAAACTCAATGGATGGTCGCCAGATATGGCGGAGAGGATCAGAGACGAGGTAGCCGGGATGTTCAGGGACAAACTCGGTGTTAGTGTGTCAGGTACAGGGCAATCGTATCGGAAGCCTTATAGCCACCGATTCGACACCGTGCCATATCCACAGGGAACTAGAATACCAGACTTCTCTAAGTTTTCTGGTGAAGGTGGGAAAAGCACACATGAACATATAAGCCAATTCATAGCACACTTGGGAGACTTGGCTGATGGGGAAGCCTACCGCGTTCGTTTATTCTCGTTGTCCCTTACTGATACTGCATTTGCATGGTACGCAGCTTTGCCACCAAACTCTATTAACTCTTGGGAAGAATTAGAGCAAAAATTTCATGAACACTTCTTCTCAGGAGAACGTGAGTTAGAATTGGCTGACTTAGCTTCAGTCCGACAGGGGCCTGAAGAATCGGTTAATGACTATATCCGGAGATTCTGGGACACTAGAAACCGATGCTTTCAGATTCATGTCGCAGAAAAACAACTGACAGGGCTAGCTTTCGATGGGTTGCGACCCTACTTAAAAGAAAAATTAGATGGCACCCAATTCTTTTCGCTAGTGCACTTGCACCAGCGGGCTATGACATGTGAAAGCCGAAGTAAGGAAACATCAAAATCGGCTAGCCATAAGATGCATCTAGTGGGATACGATAACTCGGACGATGAATCCACGGATGTATACACCGCCGAACTGGTTTGGCCAAGGCAGGCTAAACCTTCACCGTGTTCTGCTTTACAGTCGATTCGGAAGAATCGACAAGAAGAAGTTAAGTTTACGTTTAATGTTGCCAAATGCGATAAAATATTTGACAAGTTACTGAAAAACGGCAACATTAAATTAACTCATACTATTCCTCCTCCTGATGAATTAAAGAGGCGTGCTTATTGTAAGTGGCATAATTCCTTTTCTTATGCCACCAATGATTGTAATGTTTTTCGTCGACAGATACAATCGGCCATAAATGAGGGTCGATTGGCTTTTCAGGAGATGCAAGTAGACACACAACCCTTTCCTGTTAATACAATAGAACTCACATGCAAAAAGGTCTTGGTTCGGCCCGAAATGGCCGATAAAGGCAAAGGCAAGGGTATCGTCATTGGCGATCCCCGCATGTCAGATATATCACAAAAGGAGATTGCTCGAAAGGCTTCGGACGAGAAGGCTAAAAAGTCCGAAGACACTGGGGGGCAGGCACAATTAATGAACCAAACACATCAGCCTAGCCCGAACATCGTAGATGGTCCAGCACCTACGTGCGGACGATCCGGTGCTCAAATAAACGGTCCGGCTAACTCAGCCGGACAGTCCCCCTATGACCAAAGGCGTCAACCTCTACACAAAGCAAGGAAAAAGACGCAAGGTCAAAGCACATATAACCGGCTGATCAAAGCCGATCCTACTTTTGATCAGTTGCTCTCCAAAGATGCTAGCAAAAAGACTGTTCCACGTGATCGGTCAACAAAGAAACCCCGGCCACCTGCTAAAACAAAACGGTTAAACAAAACGGCCCGAAAGGCGACACAACAAGCATCGCCTATTCATTCTATGAGACCAGGGTACTTTCCATCTATTTACTCATCGTCGGTATATTATCCTGTTCAAACATGGAATGACACGATGATGAATCCATGGTACATGTATAGTCCCTTCGTCTATCCAGACTGGGGTGCACCTCCATTCTATTCCTTTTGATCCATTGATCAAATGGTCATGGCCGAAAAAGATACAATCCGAAACGGCCTTTATATTGGTGCTTTATTGAATAATCTCCATATCGAAAAGCCGGTGACTTACATCAGGTTTAGTTCATATGCTTTTGGTTCGTCAACCTTCACCAAAAGGCAGGGGGCATATGTTGGAACCCAAAAATGACCGTGCGGACGGTCCGGCCCGGAGGCCGGACGGTCCGCGGTCCGGACCGTCCGCGGTGGTGGCGCGGACGGTCCGCGCGTGCGCAGAGTTAGTTAGGTTTCCTAGTTTCTCGCGGGATTTGTTACCTAAAACCGCGGGATTAACTCGGAAATCAGTTGGAAGCGGATCCAGACCTCCCCCTTTATATAGATGAAGGGCTACGGCCGATTGAACCCCCAACAATCGATCAAATCCAGTCTATTACTCGTTTTTTACCTTATGCATTAGGAGTAGTTCTAGTCTAGTTCTAGTTTAGCCCTAGTTTAGCCTCTCGATCCCCAAATTCTCCGCCTCTCCTCGACTCTACGTCGATTAGAGGAGTCTAGGTCGGCCTACCCGAGCCTAGACAACTCCTAGGATCTCTTCTCCCCGACGGGATCCCTCCCGGGAGCGAGATCCAGGCGCCGCCGGCGATCCTCCGCCGCCCCTGCGCACGCGCGGACCGTCCGGCCCCAGGGCGCGGACCGTCCGGCCGTCAGGCAGGGAACCCGGGCTCCTGTACCAGGTCGCGGACCGTCCGGCCCTGTGCCGCGGACCGTCCGCGCCTGACCAGAGAGCACCTTCGCCTCGCGCCAGGTCGCGGACCGTCCGGCCCTGTGCCGCGGACCGTCCGTGCTTGGCCAGAGAGCACCGCCGCTGGTTCTTTTGAAGTGATTGGCGCCTCCAAAAAGGTGTCAACACTTTTGAACGCCAAATAGAAGGGAAGGAAACTGGTGTCACCGTTCCGTTTCTGCTCTGCAGTAGACTAATATGTATCAACGAATGACAAAATCGCGGTATTATTAATGCAGCGACTCAACCAGATTTATAAGAAATAAAGTACGAAAACCAACTGCATGACAATAATTTTACACATTTGAACCTTTATAAACCTAGGGGTCCGATCAGTGGCGGATCCAGGATTGGATCAAAGTAGGGGCTATATGTTAAAATATGTTTGACGGAGCCACCAGCGGCTATCTTGGGGGTGAGTGCCACGACGACGTTGTCGCAAGTCTGATGTACTAGCGTGTTGCAGCAGGGGCGAAGCCAGGATCCAAAATTAGGGGGACCAAATTAGAATAAGGGGGCTGTTAGAAGCATTTTTTTGCACTATTTACATGAGAATTAGCTAAAGACTAACATGTTCTATAGAATTAGGGGAGCATTAGGGGGGGCATTGCTCCCGTGTCCCCCCTGCCGTCGCCCCTGGCTTGTGCCCCTTGCGTTGGGTACATGCGCGCTGCTAACTGTTAGATGTGCATTGGTCGTGCGCGCTAGCTCATGACTACGTCCTATGTGGTGGCGTGAATTTACACTGCTGAAGCATGGACGGGGTCCAGCGTGGATGCGCGCGCTACCACCTAGCGTGCTGGTGGCACACATAGAGGCCAAATACATGTGCTGAATGACACGATCAGAAAGAAGGTTGTGGCCTATCTTAGTTAACCTTTATAGGCTGTATTTATGTTATAATATACTCACACGTTTCAAAATAGTTGTCCTTTTAGCTCTTGGTTTTTATGTCTATATTCAAATGGATGATGATGAATCTAGACACATATATAAAACACATGCATCAATCAAAAATTATATAAACCTGCTAATTTCCTAAAATGATGACTACTATTTTAAAATAGATGGAGTATATACTATTAGGACACATCATAAAATAGGTGTCATGGGGCGACCGGGGCTGCAGCCCCGGCAGCCTCCCTCCTAGATCCGCCCCTGGGTTAGATGAAATCGCGAAGGATCTCAAACTTTTCCTTCGCAACCAATATCGTGATAAATTAACATCCACTGCATCACGTGATACAACATTTCATAGAAAATAAGTACATCGAAATAAAATAAAGTTATTACATCTTAGTCGTCATGAAAACTGATGTGATGGCTTTTCGGACGAGGGATTACTACGCTTCCTTCTTTCTGAATCCGTAGTGGGTTTTTTCGAACTAGTGGAACTTTAGAAAGGCCTCGTAGTGCTACCCTGCCTCGCCTCCCCGGTAAAGTTGTATGGGATTCATGACCACGTGGCAGATGGGTAACATGACTTGTGGGTAAGATCGATGCACAACCTCTGCAGAGTGTAAAACTGGTATATCAGTCGTGCTCACGGTCATGAGCGGCTCGGACACTCATATGAGTAATTTATGGAACTAAACTTAATTTGTCATTTGCATTGCATCGTGGGTGTTATTAATAATTGTGATCTCTTATTTATTTGGTTTGGTATCCACTTATACTTAGTAACTGCTAATAAAACTTTGACCAACTTTAAAAGCAATGCTCAGCTTTAACCATCTCCTTTGGTAAGTCTTACACTTCACATGAGCCCCATTGTAAGTGAATTTATGAACGTATATGAACTCACCCTTGTTGTACTCACATCCCCCCAGGTCAAGAACAGGTACTGCAAGACGAGGAGCATGAAGGATGTCGCGATGTGTTCCTAAGAGGTTTAGGTCGTCGTCTCCCGGTCAACTATGGTTGCTGGATCGTTGTTTTTGTATGATGTAATCATTTAACTATTTTGTACAGAACTCCATTATATATTAAAGACTTAACTTTTGTTTCTGTACCATGAGTCATCATATGTGTGAGACTTGATCCTAGCACACATTTGATTTGCGCCCGGGTTTGCCCTCTAAATCCGGGTGTGACAGAAGTGGTATCATAAGAATGTTGACTATAGGACATAACCTAGATAGAACTGGATAACCTTTACCTTTTCTACTCTGATTCTTTCTAAACTCTCCTTAATCTTTTCTCATCTATTGCTGTTTTACTCCGATTACCCTTACATTTTCTCTTCTAAAGACAAAAATGGATTTCACACTTTGAAATCCTATACCTAAAGTGACCCTTAGAAATAGGGGACCCAATCTCATGAATAAAAACAAAACTATTTTATAGATATCTATGCACTTTAATGCTTGTTCTTATGATACCTATGTGATTTGGATCTTTGATTGAGTGTGATGAGTTGTCGGGTAATGTCCTCAATTGCATCCATATATATAAATAATTCCACTTAAAATATATATATATATACATATAACAGTTCAACTTAAATTATTTAACATTAAAAGAAGATAGACAAAATGAACAAGAAAATATCCTATCATAATAGATCTATCCTATCCTAATGAGATTTGCCTTATCTTAAAAGATTTTATCTTATCCAAATAGATTCATCTTGTCGTGATAAGCATACGTGTCTCAACCTAGAGTAACAACCATAATTAGACCTTATATAGTCTAATCTAGTCATACCCCTCTAATCTAGATCCTATCTAATCTAATATGATCTAATCTGGTGTGAGTTACTTAATGCTGGTGAAATAGATTAGGTCATACTCATATAAACATGTCTTAACCTAAATCGGTGCCTTAGACCTACTAGGCCCTATACAAACAACCTGACCTACATATTGGGAATAGTTTGTCTAATCTATCTACTTCAGAACAAGATTTTAACCTAAACTTGATCTACATGTCCTAGGGTTCGGCATAGTTTATCTAGCCCAACCTGACACAAGGCAACTAAACCAAACTTTGCCATTGCACACTCAACCTATGCCACCTACCTACTGACTACCTATTTTTCCTACAATTTAACTTTGCTATATGACCCTAACTCGGATGACAACTCCAAGACCGAAGACAGAAGATGATCGACCTCATCAAGTCAAGGAAGGATAAGAGACAACATCGATCTCCAGATGCATCAAGATCCACCATCTGGGATAGAAGCTCTTGTTACCTTAGCCTTCTCTTAGCATAACCCTTCTCTAATCCAACCTATTAGTTAAAACATAATATGCCTGTGTTTTTCTAGCCATACCTGGTAATGAAGAGAAACTTTTAAAAGTATTAAAATTAATTGGAAACTAAAAGTTAAAACCACGCACAAAGCTTTCTGCGTCCCTTTTCTACTAATCTCAAGGACGAGATTATTTTTAAGGGGGATAGAATTTGTAATGCCACAAAATATCATTTTGGCAATATAATATAATTTTCTAAAGATTTTTAACTAGGATATCTGTTAATCAGAATTCCTATAATTTGGAGATATCTTCTCCTAAAGTAAGTAGATGGCAGTACTAAAACATGTTAGAGATATAAATCTTAAAACTGTTAAGCCTGGAATTTAATCTAAAATCCAGAAAAGAAAACATTAACTGTTTGTTAAAATAGAAGAGCGGTCGTCGTTGATGACCCGTGAGAACGTCGCCTCGAACGATTCATCCAGGCGCTTCTCCGGGATCTGTGGAGTTTGAGGGAGATTTTACCCGTGAGTGAAGCCCCTTGGAGTCACCAAGATTGCTCGCCAGAATGTCAAACCCACCAATGTACCGCACCACACCATGGGAAGAACTATCTCTGTAATTCGTGGTAAGTAGACCTCTGCTACATTCACTTAAGTCGCCTCCATGCGTAGGACCCATCCTCGTTCGAAATCGGGCACCGGGGTGGGCAGTTCGCCTGCTCACCGGCGCGCACCGCCATGGGATGCATGTGCGCCACTGCGGCTTAGGCTGGGGGAAGGGGATATGACCTTGGTCGTCCGATCCCAGTTAGACAGACAAGATTCCAAGAACAATACCGCTTTAGCTAGATCGGTCCATGACCGTTGATCGGATATGTGTGGCCAGGATTAGATCTAGAGGAAGCAATGGATAGTTTGAATCTGGGATCGCTGATTGCGGGAACGAGGCCTCTTGCTTGATCAGTGGTGTGGAGGGATATTAGGCGTAGATCTCGGATCCAAGGGCATTTGCCTCGTACCTATTCATGGGGCATCTAGACCTAATATAAGCCCTCGATGTTGGATCAAATGGCTAGGACACCTGGATACCCCTTCGCCTCGGCAAATTTGCTAAAGAGCCCCTGATATATCTAGAAATAAATCTGTCATCCTCGGCCGCAGGGAAAGCTTTACCCTGGGGCCCTAGATTTTACAAAATAGTTTCTGGTGTTCACAAAAAACACCCCTCGATAGTATTTCCTAGTATAAAAAGGTCCTAAAACTTGTTTCAGTCATAACATTTACACCTTAACTCTAATTTGATCCATTTGAATTGCATTAGCTTCGTAGAAATATTTACTACATAGTAACAACATTAATTATACGATATCACATACTTTTATAATTAGGTAACAAATTTTATTAATCTATGTTTATTGGATTAGCTTTTCTAATATAGTTAATACAATATTCTGATCCTACAGTTATAATTTGACTAAAAGATAATCTCTAATCAAGTAATAACTTAGATTAAAGTCGAACGAAGATAGATATATATTTTATCACATAACTTATATCAATGAAATATAGTTTTATTAGTTAAACACATAAAACTTCGGAAAACCGTATCTTTTCAACCACAACTCCGATTATAGTGGTTCTCGATCCTACGATCTCGTAGCAGCACGTAGAATAATCCTATGCTTTTTGTTCTCATGTTTGGTGTAACGTTATTTTTATGTACTCCTTGTCTATTTGTATGTATTGCTACGAGTAGCAGCAAGGTCACGAGAAACCCGAGGACCAACTTGGTGAAGTACCTGGAGTTGCACCAAAAAGGCAAGTTGTGCCCTTGATCACTCTTCTTTACGTAATAATGTTCCTGTTAATCACTCTAACATGCTCAGGTTAATTTGATGGGACCTAATAGGTTTCCCTAGTTTTTGTTTACCCCACACCTTGCAGACAAATGAACTATCGGGTAGATTTTGCTATTGCTCTACCTGGTTTTGGGAATTAATATTATATATGATCATGTTCCATTAATACTGTTGGTTTAATTATTGTTCATGACAATATTATTATATTAATTGGAACATGGAGAACCACCCGAAAAAATAGTGCAACCACAAGGGTGGAATGGGACGCCCTTGGCCAAGTAATTACGAAAGCTAGAGAGAGATTACCTTACCCGAAATGGGCAAGCGAGGAGGCGTCGCTGCAGAGTATAGGGAGGTCCTCGGGTCGAACTATCTGTAAAGCTTTTCGGACGAGGGATTCCTATGATTCCTTCTTCCTGAATCCGTAGCGGGTTTTCTCGAACTAGTGGAACTTTGGAAAGGCCTCGTAGTTCTACCATGTCTTGTCTCCTCGGTAGAGATGAATGAGAAGTCATGATCCCTTGGAAAATGGGTAACACGACTTGTGGGTAAAGATGCGTAACTTCTGCAGAGTGTAAAACTGATATATCAGCCGTGCTCACAGTCATGAGCGGTTCGGACACTCACATGATTAATTTATGGAATTAAAGTTAATTTTTCATTTGCATTGCATTGTGGGTTTATTATTAATTGTGATCTCTTATTTGATTGGGTTGGTATCTACTTATACTTAGTAACTGATAATAAAATTTGACCAACTTTAAAAGCAATGCTCAGCTTTGACCATCTTCTTTGGTAAGCGTTACACTTCACATGAGCCCCCACCGTAAGTGAGCTCATGCACATTATTCCCCACAACTTGTTGAGAGATGAATGTATGTGTGCTCACCCTTGTGGTACTCACATCCCCCCAGGTCAAGGACATGTACCACAAGATAAGATGCATGAAGGATGTCGCGATGAGTTCGTGAGAGGTCTAGGCCATCATCTCCCAGTCAACTATGGTTGCAGAGGATCATTGTCTTCATATGATGTAATTATTTAGTTATTTTGTACGTAACTCCTATTATATAGTAAAGATGTGACATTTGTTTCTGTACCATGAGTCATCATAGGTGTGAGACTTGATCCTAGCACACATTTGATTCATTCCTAGAATTACCCTTAAATCCGGGTGTGATAAAAGTGGTATCAGAGGAATGTTGACTGTAGGACATAACCTAGATAGAACTGGACAACCCTTTCCTACTTACCTTTGCTACTCTGATTCTTTCTAAACTTTCCTCAATCTTCACTCATCTATTGCTACTTTACACTGATTAATCTTACCTCTTCTTTCTAAAGAACAAATGGATTTCACACCTTGGAATTCTATACCTAAATTGTCCCTACGTAATAGGAGACCTAATCATAGGGAAAAACTAATTTATAGGTATCTATGCACTTGAATGTTTGTTCTTATGATACCTATTTGATTTGGTTCTTTGAATGAGTGTAATTAGTTGTGGAGTAATGTCCACAATTGCATCTAAATATATATATATATATGTATATATGTATAAAAATATATTTAGAGAGATAGGATATGCCCCATAAAAACAGATCTGTCTTATAGATCCATCTCATATTAAAAGATTATATCCTTATAGATTTATCTTGTCCTAATAAGCATACTTATCCAACCCTAGAGTAACAACCATGATCTAGTCCAAAATAAATTAATTATATCTTATCTAGTCAAATCTAGTCATGCCAAACTAATCTAGATCCCATCTAATCTAAATACGATCTATTGCTCAGCCGAAAATGCAAGAACACTAATAAAAGCATTTTTAACTAATTTGACCATTGCATAGCAACGTTATATCACTCCTCCTTCGCTTGACGAAGCTCTTCAACATTCTTTTGAACCCTCAGCCGTTCAGTGTCGGATATCTCGCGTTTTGACTGCTCCATGTTGAAATTCTCAGTAACTTCGTCAAGCTTCTTTTCTAATCGTGATACTTCAGATATATGCAAAACAACTTGAATAGATAAAGTATATTCCAGATCAGTTATACGCTTTGCATTTGCTTCTTTTTCTTTCTCAAATTTTAGATTTTTTTGGTCCACTTCAAAAAATTTGACCAAGCTGGCTTTGCTTGCCTTTAACCTTTCGACCAAGGAAAGCAAGATATTATCTTTCTCAAGTGCCTCATTTCGAAGAGTTATAACCTCTGAGCGCTAATTCCCGAAGGCTATTTTTGTGCTTTCATCCTCACATTCTTTTTGAGCCTTCAGAGCTTTACTTAAAATGAGTCCCTGATAACAAAAGAAGTGTTTATTAAAACAAGCAAATAATATACTTAAAGTGATTACCAAACGATCGAGAGGAATAGTAAGAACAAACCTTCAGACTATTGTATGCTAAGCTGTCTGCCAGATGGCCCTTTGGCATTAAGGATAGCCCAAGCTCAAGCTTCGGATAACCCATGTTGTCCATCATTTCTCGGCAGTCATCGATTTTATTGTTGAGAAAGGCAGTATAGGAAGTCATCCTCCTCATCACCTTCATACACTAGGGACCCTCGAGGATACTTCAGTTCCTTTGCGTAATGTTGGGCCTCGACAATTTGCCTCTGTGTCAGTTGCTTTCCCAAAGCATGACGGATAATAAAATCAAGATCTTCAGTCGACACCGCTTCATGTATCGGTAGTGATAACTTCTTTGGAAGACTGTGCTCTATCGGCCTAGTTTCTAAAGGTATAGACTTAGTACAATCAGGAGCAGCACTTGCAGCGACAGCTTCTTCCAATTCTTCAACTTTGTCTTTGAAAACCCTAGTAGGAGCAAGAGTAGCCACCTTCGAAGGTCTCAGAACAGTGTCTAGAGCGCTGGTCATCCTCCCTTTCCTAGGAGTAGCTGCTGGAACGGCTGTTGTTCTTGACAACCCTGGCATTGTTGGAGGACTCTGCAGCTTCAATTGATGTTCGACCTTCGAACTATCTGTTGTTGCCTTCTCCAGTTGAATGGTGGGAACTTCGACTACTGTAGTGGTAGGCAGTAAAGAAGCCCTCTCCAAAATATATGACTTCGGCCGGTGAGTTACAACTTTCATTTTCTTTGCTTTCAACGCGGTAGAGGGGGTTGTTGATGCGATTTTCCTTTTCGCCCCTTGCTTTCGAGCCGGAAAGCAGTAATCAGGATAGACAAAACCGATGACAACAAATACTCTATTCAACCTTTTCTTTCCACGAGCGCCGAAGGCGATATTCATAGCTTAATCTTCAGCTTTCGTATAAGCTCCTAGCAAATCATCACTAGTCGCCTCAATGGCCTCAAGCCATTCATCATTTGGCTCACCGAATTGACTTATATAGCGATAGGAATATTGCAGGTAAACTAGACCACCTTCGCTTGAACTATATGTGGTCTCCTTTGGCATTTCCCATTCATTAACAAGGGGGCATACCTTGAAAGCTATGTACTCTTCGACCAAGTTTCTGGTGCCAATATAGCTACTGCACACAGTGTTGAAGGTCACCATGCAGGGTTGAGCCCTATCACTATTCACAATCGAGGGCCTTTGGACGCCTAAGCGTGATTGTATTGGACGCTGAATTATATATTTTGCATATTCCCTCTCAACCAAATCATTCTTAACATAAAACCATTGCCTCATCCAAGATCGTAGCCATTTCTGAAGAAACATGGGGACAGGGCGTCCCACTTCAGAATGGTATATGAAGGAGTAGCAACCAAAATTATTATGATATTGCTCCTTACCCATTGCCTTCGTCTGGTAAGATAATTCATGTATGTTGCAGAAGCAGTCAGCGCCTGGTTCCAACCCTTGGCTCCTTATTGCCCAGATAAAAACCCCGATTTTAATCAAAGCTTCGGGGTCAGCTGATGAAGATATATCTCGAACCTTTTAAGTACTTCGACCAGCATCTTGTGCAAAGGAAACCGAAGCTCAGCCTTCATAAAGCCCTTGTAAACTACCACTTCGTCAGGTTTAGGAAGAGGAACATTGTTCTCTCCTCCGGCTCTCACTATCGTTGTATCACAAAAATATTTGCCTTTCATTGCCTCAATCAGTCCTCTCTTAATAGTGGATTTTCCAAATATAACATGGCTTGGCCTCCATGGCCGATCTTCGGCATCATCGTTGTCACTCTCTAGATCAAAATCTTCGCTGTCACTATAATCTCCAGATAACCTAGCTAAAATTTCATCAGTAATATTTTCAACATTGGTCCTTTCCATAGCTTCGTAAAAACCAGCTAGCTCAGTGTCCACTCTTTTCTTCTCTTCGGCCATCTCAGTGTTGATTGAAACAAAAAGCAGAAGCTCCAAAGCAATCACGGTTGCAGAATCAGAAAGCTAAAACGACAAACCCAACACAAGCTTGATAGCACGAAAAATATTTTCATCGCAACTAAGCCTGCTAATGGCAAAAAAAAACCAACTCACATCCAACCCACACCCAAATCTAGTAACTTTGACATCCATCCCACAACCAGCCAAAAACATAAGGCCATGTTTGGTTCTACCCCAATCCATATGGATTGAGGGGGATTAAATGGGTTTTAATCCCTAGTAAGTCAAAATTTCTCTCAATCTGTATCAATCCCCTCCAATCTGTATGGATTGAAAATAACCAAACAAGCCCTAAGGAGGAAATTAAACCCAACCCGCCCAATAACATTATTGACCCCAAACCAATCCATAGCTGGTTGAAAACCCATGGAAAACCCGCGGGTTCAGCTTGTTAAGGCAGCAACATAAATAGTGACATTGAAGCTACCTATAAGATCCAAAAGTTTGTATGAAAGGAAAATAATAAAGTAAATAAATAAATATATTTATATGTAGGTATTTTTGGGAATTGGAACCTTTGGGGATTATTTGGTTATTTTTTTCTTCTTTTGTTTGCATATACAATTGAGGGGAATAAAATAGGCAAATAGCAAATAAATAAATAATGTGATATGCATCTCATGCTGACATCTTGTATTTTTGCATTTGTATTCAAATTGGAGAAACAAGTCTAAGTTTGAAAATTGGAATTTGAAAACAGAAATTAGAAAAGAAAAGAAAATAGAAAAAAGACAAAAAAAAGAAAGGCAGTCGTAGTTGTTGGGCTGATTTCCCCCTGCTCAGCCCACTCACCCACCGTGCGTAGTCCTATGGTATACATTTGGGCCGGGTCTGATGGGCCGGTCCGAAGCACGAAAAAAAAGCACGGCCCAGGCATGGCACGACCCGAAATAATTTAGTGTCGGGTCGGCACGACCCGATATATCGGGCCAGATTTGGGCCGAGGTCGCGGCCCATGGGCGGGCACGAGCATGGCCCGTTTAAGGCAGGCACGAAATGGCCCATATAGAGGCACGAAAAGGCCCATATATTTATTAAAATCACACTTCATTCAACACTTTCATGTACTTGATAAAGAACACAAAGCTAGAGATAATGTTAGTTAGATGTTTTTTGTAGCTTTGAATTAGAGTTTGTGATGTAATTTTATTTTTGTTATGAACATTAGATAATGAAATGAACTTACGAACTATATATAGAGCTGATTATACTCTTTTATTTTCTAACAAAATAATTTGTAAACGAGGTAGTCATTGCATAGCTCTGGTAACTTAATACAAATATTAAGTTTGCTTTTGGTCAAATTTATTTGTCTTATCTTTTATTTGTTTTAATAATTTTTTTTGAATTTCGGCCCCTGATGTGAATTTCGGGCCAAAAATTGAATTTCGGGCCCTAATGTGAATTTCGGGCCACCCGAAATGAGCCCGGCACGTTTAAGCAATTACGGGCCGGGCCGTAGGCCGAGGGCTAGGCCCGTGGGTCGGCTCGGCACGACCCGAAATTCAAACGGGCCGGACCGGCCCGAAATTCAAATAATACGGGCTTTTTCGGGCTTGGGCCGGACCGAACGACCCGAATGTATACGTAGCCCAGCCAACTTGGTGTGCGCGTGGAAACACTAGCGAATAGGGCCCGCAGATCAGCCTCTGCGTGCGCGTGCACTTCTACTCTCCAGGCCATCGCCATGCGGGTCCGAGTCGTCAAGCATCCTCCGCTTCCACCACTCACGCGCGGTAGCTCCGCCTCTCTGTGCTGGCATGTGGGTCCTTTGGGGTAGGTGTTGGGCGTCACATTAGCTACCGACGGTCGCTTGCAAGTGGGGCCCTTCCGTCAGACTTGTCCTCCCTAACGGAGCAGGTCGTTGCAACGACTCCACGTGCGGCGGCATGGGAGCTTGGGATTGGGGGCCTCCCGTACGCTCAGGGATAAAGTCATGACCCGTGGGCTCCGCCGCAAACTCCCTGGACCAAAGACCCCAAGCTTCCGTCGCCATCGTTGTCAAACCGAGAGGGATAGATTGAGTGTGTGGCCGCCGTCGTGGCAAAACACTTACGCCGCCATGCCGGAGACAACAAGTGGTAGTGCCAGAAAATATGCTCATGATCATACTTTATTATTGTTATTATATTCTTTAATGTTCATGATAAGACTATGGTGTTAATGGGAACATGGAGCTTAACTTGAGAATACAGTGCCACCACAAGGGTGGAATGAGACACCCTTGGCCAAGTAATTAGTAAATCTATGGAGAGATTACCTTACCTGAAACGGGCAAGCGGGGAGGCATCGCTGTAGAGTATAGGGAGGTTCTCGGGTCAGACTACCTAGCTTTCGGACGAGGATTCCTATGCTTCCTTCTTCCTGAATCCGTAGCGGGTTTTCTCGAACTGGTGGAACTTCGGAAAGGCCTCGTAGTGCTACCATGCCCCGTTTCCTCGGTAGAGATGAATGGGACTTCTAGACCCCTTGGCAACTGGGTAACATGACTTGTGGGTAAAGGGTACAACCTCTGTAGAGTATAAAACTGGTATACTAGTCGTGCTCGCGGTCATGAGCAGCTCAGGACTCTCGCATGATTAACTTATAAAATTAAACTCAATTTGTCATTTGCATCGCATTGTGGTTTATTATTAATTTTGATCTACTATTACTTTGGGTTGGTATACACTTACATTTAGTAACTGCTAATAAAATTTGACCAAAATATTAAAAGCAATGCTCTACTTTAACCAGTATTTGTTGATCAGTCTTACACTACACATGAACTCCCACCTTTGGTGAGTTCATGCACATTATTCCTCACAACTTGTTGAGCTATGATCTTTAGTGAGGTCACCCTTGCGATATATAAACCCCCCCACAGGTGAAGAGCAGGTAGTCCACGAGGAGGTCTAGAACGAGGAGTACTAGCTTATCTAGGTGGCGTCTCCCAGTCAACTTGATGGCGCCAAGGAATAATTATTAGTTCACTTTATTGTTATAATTTATTTTTGTAAAACACTTCTGCTATGTAACAATATTTGTGACATTTATCTCTATACACTTGGTCATTATATGTGTTGTTCTTCTTTGGCGCACATATAAGACGCACCCGGCTTTATCCCTTAAATCCGGGTGTGACACTATCTGTAAATTTGTCACTGTGTAAGTTGCTGCCTTAAGAAGCTGAACCCATGGGGTTTCCATGGGTTAACACCAAGTTATGGATTGGTTTGGGATCAATAGTGTTAAGTAAATAATTTATAGTAGAACTTCAGCCAAATTAAGTAGATAAGTTTATAGTTAAAGGCATGATAGGAACGGTGGTGCCCGATCTTCTGTCAGGTGAAGATAACTATCAATTTGGTGGAGATGTCACACAGACGATCCGACTTCCAATCAACACGACTAGAACCCCGCAATCGCAGCACCACTTCTCCTCTGGTTATCAACCGTGCACTGCGCGATTGACCTCGCCACGAGGGCTAATTCCTGCCTGAGAATCAGAGACACAAGCAAGAACAAGAAAGAACACAATCTAGAATATTATGGATGAAAGATTAAGCTCACAAGTTGGGGTCTCACAAACCGATCTACGACGACTGTTCTTGATAGATCTAAACTTAAGCAAAACCCACCCTAATGTGACGGCGGCTGCTGAATAAATAGAGTATTAGAGCGTGCGTGACCCCTGGACTCGCCCCTAATGGGCTCCGACGCGATACACGGCCCAACGGCCCAACAGACGGTGTCGCAGCACCAAAACAGAATCTAAACTCTGACTTGTTTCGACGATTCCCGTTGACTTCAGACGAATTTTAGGGTGGAACCAGTTGGGTTGATTAGATAATCTCCTTATCTTTCCAACCATATCAAGTCCGTCACAATCGGAGTCCGGATGCATCTTGGGCGCCCATTTTAGTGCAGACTGGTTCTGGAACCCGAGATGGAGTCGCAGCCGAGTCGGACTTGATTTCCTTCCTGTTGTGGGCGCCCTTGCTGCTCCTCCTCAACACCTAGGCCTTTCCCAAGTCCTTGCTGGTGCTCGCCAAGGTTCCTAATCATCAAAACATCCATGGCCCCAAGCGTAAGCTCTAAAACACAATTGACTAGGGCAGAACGTACCTGGAGAATTAGTTGTCGTGCACGCGATCGTGTTATCGGTCCATTCATTGAATGTATAGAAGTGATGTCCTCATCATCCTCCCCCTCTTGAAGTGGAGTCATCCTCGACTCAAGCTCATCTTCTTCACCCAAATACGGTTTCAAATCTGCAATGTTAAATGTAGGACTAACCCAGAACTCGGAAGGCAACTCAAATTTATATGCATTATCATTTATTTTCTCCAAAATCTTATATGGACCAGCAACACGTGGCATCAATTTAGACTTTCTTAACTCTGGAAATCTATCTTTTCTCAAGTGCAACCAAACTAAATCACCCACTTCAAGCTTAACTTGTTTTCTACCTTGACTAGCAGCAATTCTATATTTTTCAGTCATCTTTTCAATGTTTGCTTTAGTTGAAGCATGAAGTTTCAAAATAAAGTCAGCACGCTCCTTAGCATCACTATGTACTTGCTCGGTAGTAGGTAGAGGAAAAAGATCAATAGGAGCACGAGGGTTAAAACCATACACTACCTAAAAAGGACTTACCTTGGTGGTTGAGTGTTCCGCTCGATTATATGCAAACTCCACATGCGGCAAACACTCTTCCCACATTTTCAAGTTTTTCTTCAATATCGCTCGTAGCATTGCAGACAATGTTCTATTCACAACTTCTGTTTGTCCATCAGTTTGGGGATGACAAGTACTAGAAAACAACAATTTTGTCCCCAATTTGTTTCATAGAGTACGCCAAAAATGACTCAAGAATTTTACATCACAATCTGAAACAATAATAGAAGGCATACCATGCAAACGAATAATCTCTTTGAAAAAGAGGTTAGCAATATGAATGACATCATCCGTTTTGTGACAAGGTATAAAATGTGCCATCTTAGAAAAACGATCAACGACAACAAAAACACTATCGCTCCCCCTCTTCGTCCTAGGCAATCCCAAAACAAAATCCATAGAAATATCCGCCCACAGAACTGAAGGAATAGGAAGAGGCATATACAAACCATGTGGGTTCAATCGGGACTTAGCTTTTTGACACATCGTGCATCTTGCTACAAAACGCTCAACATCATGCCGCATTCGAGGCCAAAAGAAGTGTGTGGACAGCACAGCCTCCATCTTCTTGGCACCGAAGTGACCCATCAAACCACCACCATGCGCTTCCTACAACAACAAAAGACGAACCGAACCAACTGGAATGCATAGGCGGTTAGCTCTAAACAAGTATCCATCATTTAGTACAAATTTATTCCATGTATGGCCCTCTTTACAATTTAATGCAACCTCTTTAAAATCATCATCAAAAGCATATTGTCCCTTAATTGTTTCAAGTCCAAAAATACGACAATCAAGTTGAGACAACATAGCATAGCGTCTAGACAAAGCATCGACAATCACATTATCATTCCCCTTTTTATATTTAATGATGTAAGGAAAAGTTTCAAGAAATTCTACCCACTTAGCATGTCTACGGTTCAGATTTGTTTGACTACGAAGATGCTTAAGTGACTCATGATCAGAATGAATAACAAATTCCTTAGACCACAAATAATGTTTCCATGTTTGCAAAGATCGTATGAGAGCATATAATTCTTTATCATAAGTAGAATAATTAAGAACAAGACCATTCAATTTTTCACTAAAATATGCAATGGGTTTACCTCCTTGCATCAAAACAGCACCAATGCCAACTCCACTTGCATCACATTCGAGTTCAAAAGTCTTACCAAAGTCAGGAAGTTGGTGTAGTGGCGCGTGAGTAAGCTTCTCTTTTAAAAGAGCAAAAGAATCCTCTTGTGACTGCCCCCAATTAAATGAAACACCCTTCTTGGTCAACTCATGTAATGGGGCAGCGAAGGTGCTGAAATCCTTCACAAAACGACGATAAAATTCTGCAAGTCCAAGAAAACTCCGTACTTGTGTCACCGTCGATGGCATTGGCCAACTCTGAATAGCATGCACCTTGGCGTCATCAACCTCAATACCCTGTGTAGTGACAACATAGCCAAGAAACAATACGCGTTCGGTGCAAAAGGTGCATTTGTCAAGGTTAGCAAATAAGCGCGCGGCGCGCAAAGCATCAAAAATAGCACGTAGATGGTCAAGATGTTCAGATAAACAAGTGCTGTAGATCAAGATATCATCAAAATAAACCACCACAAATTTTCCAATAAATGGGCGCAAAACCTCGTTCATCAAATGCATAAAAGTACTAGGGGCATTAGTTAATCCAAAAGGCATCACTAACCACTCATACAAGCCGAACTTGGTTTTAAAAAGCAGTTTTCCATTCATCGCCTAATTTCATTCTAATTTGGTGGTACCCACTACGCAAATCAATCTTAGAAAATATTTGAGAACCACTTAACTCATCAAGCATATCATCTAATCGAGGAATAGGATGACGGTACCTGATAGTGATGTTGTTAATGGCTCTACAATCTACACACATGCACCAACTGCCATCTTTCTTTGGAACCAAAATGACAGGAACAGAACAAGGACTAAGGCTCACACGTACATACCCGCGGTCCAAAAGGTCTTGGACTTGGCGCTGAATCTCGTTAGTCTCCTCAGGATTTTCTCGATATGCAGCACGGTTGGGCAAGCTCGCTCCAGTAATCAAATCGATCTGGTGCTCAATCCCACGAATGAGAGGAAGTCCTGGAGGTAACTCAGAGGGAAAAACATCTCGGAACTGCTGCAAAAGGTTAGTCACAGATGCAGGCAAAGTGCTAGAAATATCATCAATAGAAAAGAAAGCATCTTTGCAAACCAAGGCATAACAACAAGCATCAGTAGCATGAGTTTCAAGAAGATCAGATTTAGTAGCAGCATGACAGGAGCTTTCAATTTAATTTGTTGCTGAATTTCTGTCTCATTAGTTGGTTCCTTATGGGTACTTGCAGCTCTATCTTTATCAGCTTGTACAATTTCAGCAAGAGTCAAAGGTAGCAAAGTAATGTTTTTATCTTTATGCCTAAAAGTGTATGTATTACTCCTACCATGGTGATGTGCATCAGTATCATATTCCCAAGGTCTACCCAACAAAAGAGAACAAGCTTCCATAGGTACTACATCGCAATCCGCATAATCAGAATACATACCAATGGAGAAATGCACTCGTACCATGTGTGTTACCTTAACCTTGCCTGAATCATTGATCCACTGAATGTGGTATGGATGTGGCCGTGGACGTGTGGTCAGGCCAAGCTTCTTGACCAAATCTGAACTCACCAAATTATTGCAGCTTCCACCATCAATAATAACACATGCACGCCGATTCTTGATGGCGAAGAAAGTTTGGACCAAATTATGGCGTTGCTGCTTCTCTGATGATTCAGGCTGAGCACTAAGAACACGCTGTACCATGATGCTTCGAAGGTTCACCATAGCATCAGCACCAAGCATAGCATCATCATTAGCAGCAACATCACTGGAGTCATCATCGTCATCCTCACCGTCGGAAGCACTAATGTAGCCATCATCCGTAGCAATGTATGTTCGCTGACTCGGACAATCCTTCTTCATGTGACCAATCCCATGACAGCGGTGGCAAACAATACCCGAAGAACGACCACTGGAAGGTGCTGCAGGTGCTGGTGAATTCTGTTTCTTAGCGGGTACCTACAAAGGAAGTTTACCAACATGTGCACCAGGTGTCGAGGGTGGTCGCGTGGACGCTGGAGTGGTCGAAGGTGTATGACTCGAGGCAGGTGTGTGCGTCCGTGATGTAGAGGAGGCGCCAAAAGTAGTCCCAGGTCGATGTTGACGTCCCTGCAATTCCTTCTCTGCAAGCATAGTAAACTGGAACAACTTGTTGACAGTGTTAAATTCTTTGTAATCCACAATGTCCTGAATGTCACGTCGCAAACCTGAATAAAAATGACAAAGAGCATCCTCATGTCCCTCTACTATCCCACAACGCTGCAATCCCTTCTGAAGCTCAGCATAATAATCTTGAACAGATTTATCCCCTTGCTCTAAACGCATCAATTTCTTACGCAATTCTCTATGATAAGATGATGGAACAAATCTATCGCGCATAGCTACCTTAAGATCTTCCCAAGTCGTAGGTGCTCTACCATCCCCAACTAGACCAGTCCACCAAACATAGCAAAATCTTTAAATTCACTAGTGGCTTATCTAACTTGATGTCGTTCAGGTACAAGGTGGGCAGCAAATTTCTGTTCTATCGTCATCTCCCAATCAAGATATCCCTTAGCATCATAATGACCCAAAAAAGATGGTATAGAAAATTTAATCTTAGCATAAGGGTCGTCAGGAGCACGATTGTTATTACCTTACTGGCGGTGTGGCATACCTTCTGTGTTTTGATGAATACGACGACAGAGGCGCAAATCTCTGGTGGCCGCTTCATCATAATTACATTCTTCATCAATCACCGCATCATCGGGAAGACGTGGACGAGGAGGTGGTGATGGCGGTGCTTGTTGTTGCGTCTCCAACACAGCAAGTCTGTCGATGATCTGGGACAATCGTCGATCCAGCCTCTCGTAAGTCCTACCAAGGTCCATGTTAATGAAGGCATCATGCACTGACTTGTGGACCGTCTCCTCCATTTGCTCCTTCAGGAGCTTGTTGTTTGCCTCAAGATCTTGGCGGCTAACACATTCATCGAAGTCTGTAGGGATCCTTGCTTCTTCATCGTTGCCTGCCATCGAAACACAAAAACAGGAAACAAACGGTGAAGGTTATCCCTAATAATCTCACTACACGCTCCTCTCGGTTGGAACATAGGAACACGCTCTAATGTATCTTACCAAGCTCTTACAAGTGTCTGTTGAAATACAAGCAAAGGATGGTACAATCAGAGGCTGGTTCGTGATACTTACCAAGAGGTAGTGAAACCGCGATTGCAAGGTCACAGTTGTATTGATCAGAAGAAAGTATGTGGAGCTTGGGAGGCCAAAAAATAATATCAAGGATTAGCAAAATTCGAGTGCAGATTAGCGAAGTTCAATAAGTGTCCAAAGCACAAGTCACAATTGCTGGCTAAGACGTGTCCTATCGAAGCACAACAAGGTACAGGTAACAAGGAATGGTGGACAAAAACTTAAATAACCAGCAGAATGGCAGTTCTGTAAATAGCGCAGATTTTTCAGCAGGAGTAGAAATCAAAGGCGCGTTTCCAAAGGAGTACCAGCAAAAGAGCTCGAAATATTCTGAATTTTTTATCACTGATCCAAAATCACAAATGATGGAAGCACACAAAATTTCACTTGAAACAGAGTTGTATTGTGGCCTAGAGAAAATCACAAAGGATCTCTGAAATTCCTGAAAACACTTAAACAATTTTTTAATTATTTTCCCGATTTTTTTGAATTTTTTGACCGAACCAAACAGGCCATAGGCAAGTTTGGGTCACCCCAGAATGGAGTCAAGAATCTGCTGTAAAAATTTGAGCTCAAACGGAGCACCGAGCGAAAAGTTATGCCCGTTTTATGGAAGGTACCTCAAGTTATGGTTTTCCAGAGCATAAATTGGTAGGAACCGTAGCGGCGGCTAGCGGCGGCTATAGAACACAGGGGCACAAACCTCCCTGGTATAAGCAATAGGTAAGCGCCAAATGATGAAACAAGGAGGAGCTGCAATGCAATGCGGCTTGCAACCTAATCTAGGGCTAGCGTGGCGAGAGTTCACACAAGGCGGCTAGCGAGGGCAAATCGAGTAATGTGGTGTCTCGACTTGTAATCTGGGAAAGGTGGATGGGATAGCGGCGGAAACAAATAATAGCGATGGAGCGGTTGAACTACGATTACGACACGACCTAAACCAGCAACAAGACTCGAACACAGACACAAATTCAATAAAGCAATCTAAAACGAAATTGCAAGGCTAAACAGGGTTATAGGACATCGGAATTTTTTTTGTATGGCAATTATCTGGAGTTATAGGATGAAAAAAGCTAAACTAAACTAGGGTAAGCCTGACCGTAATACCTGAGTCTTTGAATACCACTTGATAAGAACGGGGGTGCCCGATCTTCCGTCAGGTGAAGATAACTATCGATTTGGTGGAGATGTCACACAGACGATCCGGCTTCCAATCAACACGACTAGAACCCCGCAATCGCAGCACCACTTCTCCTCTGGTTATCAACCGTGCACTGCGCGATTGACCTCGCCACGAGGGCTAATTCCTGCCTAAGAATCGAAGACACAAGCAAGAACAAGAAAGAACACAATCTAGAATATTGCGGATGAAAGATTAAGCTCACAAGTTGGGGTCTCACAAACCGATCTATGGCGACTGTTCTTGACAGATTTAAACTTAAGCAAAACCCACCCTAATGTGACGGCGACTGCTGAATAAATAGAGTATTAGGGCGTGTGTGACCCCTAGACTCGCCTCTAATGGGCTCCGATGGGATAAACGGGCCAACGGCCCAACAGATAGTGTCGCAGCACCAAAACAGAATCTGAACTTTGACTTGTTTCGACGATTCCCGTTGACTCCGGACTAATTTTAGGGTGGAACCAGTTGGGTTGGTTAGATAATCTCCTTATATTTCCAACCATATCAAGTCCGTCGCAATCGGAGTCCAGATGCATCTTGGGCGTCCATTTTAGTGTAGACTGGTCCTAGAACCCAAGATGGAGTCGCAGCCAAGTCGGACTTGATTTCCTTCCTGTTGTGGGCGTCCTTGCTGCTCCTCCTCAACACCTAGGCCTTTCCCAAGTCCTTGCTGGTCCTCGCAAGGTTCCTAATCATCAAAACATCCATGGCCCCAAGCGTAAGCTCTGAAACACAATTGACTAGGGCAGAACGTACCTGGAGAATTAGCTGTCGTGCACGCGATCGTGTTATCGGTCTATTCATTGTATGTATAGAAGTGATGTCCTCTTCAAGGCACATGTTTGGTTAGATGCTAGATTGCATAAAAGCTACGCATATACCTTCATGCTCCAGTAAGTCAACAAAGAAATGCAGATAATTAAAGAAATGCATATATAGATGTGAGCAGGGGGCTACCGTGGTACTGTGCTACCGTCGTCGCGCTGTGCTACCGTCGTCGTCGCACAGGGTGCTCGGCGTCTAAGGGGATGGAGCATGGCCCATGCTGGTGTTGGCGAGTAGGCGAGAGAGGAGCGGCCTATGCCGGCGAGTAGGCAGGAGAGGAGCGACCGAGCGGGGATGGAGCACGGAGAGAGGAGCGGAATGCGCTAGGGCGGGATGGAGCACAGGAGAGGAGTCGCCGGCCGCCAGGGTAGAATGTGCACGACCGCTAGGGCGGGAGAGGAGCACTGAGTGTAGCACGAGGATGGAGCACGGGAGTTAGGGTTGAGTACTTGAGTTGGGTCTGTAAGACTGTAAGTCTGCTGGGACTTGGACACTTGGTAGTCGAATACGGTCCATACGTATGGGTGAAGACCCATGGAAGCTCATGTCTATGCAAACCCATCTACACCCATGGGTATCAACCATTTTGACATGCAATATAAAATAAACCCACCCAACCCATTCACAATTAAAACACATCACAACCCACCAAAACAAACCCATTTCTTAAACCCACCTAAAATATTGTAGGCCTACATATGGATGGGTAAGACCCATGGAAGCCCATGTCTATGCAAACCCATCTACACCCATGGGTATCAACCATTTTGACCCGCAATACAAAATAAACCCACCCAACCCGTTCACAATTAAAACCCATCACAACCCACCAAAACAAACCCATTTCTTAAACCCACCTAATATAAACATTTACACCCACCCCATTTGCAGCCCTAATCGCAACCCTCATATATATATATATGCAAAGCATCACTGCATGATGGGCCCCACGATACAGAAGCTTTCGCTATTCTAGCGAAGGGAAGGTGTTTTTTGGACCTTCGGCTAAAGGTCTTCGTTCATTTTATAGTCTGAATTTGTTATAAAGGAACAAACTAATACTGCAAGGGGCTACTATTGGGGGCCTTCGTCTTCCGAAGGTCCTCAAAAACACGGCTAACCATTTGTTTTTAGTATATTATTAAGTATTACAGGAGCTTCATTACCAGAAAAGCTTCGGTACAGATCAAGGGAAGTATGACGAAGCAAGCTTCGTCACGATGAAGCAAGAAGGCGACGCAGGGAGAACGTGTTGCTCAAGTTGTTGAGTACAAATGATAATGTTGTCCCTGTAACATTTGTAAACCTTGTGTATAATTGCTGAGGATATGAATTTTATAACGTGTGAAGTTGTACGATTGCCTATAAATAGATGAATAATACACCCGTACTGTTCACACTGGATTGTAATTGCATTCACGTCATTGCCTTCAAGCAACCCGAAGGTATCAATGTAATATAAATTTTGATATTATCAATACTGTTGGGGGTATGCTTCGTAGCCGAAGATCCTAAAGCAAGAGAACACCTTTGGCAGATCCTCTCAGAAGCAGTGCCGAAGCTATCATCTATAAAGCTTCGGCACAAGTGACAGATCTCAAGATGAAGGGGTGAACCGACCTAAAGATGAAATGACTTAAATGCTCATGATGTTTTGTGTCATTATTATAGTCGATTGTAAATGGCATAAATGTAATTTTACATAGGCTGCGCCCTGTGCCTATAAATAGGTGAACAGTACCCTTGTACTGTTCACGCAATCTGGTAATCGCTGACACGTTATGCTGGAATTATTGTCTTCTGGCAAGACGAAGCATTTGAGAACAAGTCCCCAACATTGGCGTCCACCTCCGGTGAACTCACTTCCACTTTTTGAGCTGATGGCTTTGTTCAACAACCAAGCTAGAGCTGCTTCGACTCTGAAGCTGGTACTCCCGATAACAGGCGGTTCATGCTCAGAGCCGGCCAACAAGAAGCAGAAGAAGGAGGCACAGAGAAGGGTACAACATGTCGGGGTGCAAGGACCCTTCATCAAGTCAAGATGGTCCCACATCCCAATTACCTTCTCCCAAGAGGACCTTCAGCTCAAGGATTACCCTCACAATGATGCTATGGTTATTTCTTGTGTTATCAAAGGGTTTCTGGTCCATAATGTTCTGGTTGATACAGGCAGTGCAGCGGATATTATATTTGCTAAGGCCTTCAGACAGATGCAAGAGCCAGAGGATAAGATTCATGATGCTACACACCCTCTTTGTGGCTTCGGAGGAAGACAGATTGTAGCGCTCGGCAAGATCACGATGCCAGTGACCTTTGGATTTGTCAACAATACAAGGACTGAGCAAGTTGTGTTTGATATTGTCGACATGGAGTACCCCTACAATGCAATCATTGGTCGTGGGACACTCAATGCTTTTGAAGCAATTCTTCATCCAGCATACCTTTGCATGAAGATACCTTCGGATCAAGGGCCTATTGCTATTCATGGAAGTCAGGAAGCTGCTAGAAAGGCTGAAGGAAACTGGACAGATTCAAAAGCAATCCATAATATAGATGGAGCCAAAGCTTGTGAGCAATACAAGTACAGAAGGGAGAAGGCTGCTTCGGCCGATCAGCCGAAGCCCATGCTCTTATGTGAAGATATAGCAGAGCAGAAGGTGTTGCTGGGATCTCAATTGTCTGAGGAACAGGAGAAAAACCTAACAAGGTTTCTGTTCAACAATAAAGATGTCTTCGCATGGTCCGCCAACGATCTCTGTGGTGTCAACAGGGATGTCATTGAACACTCGCTCAATGTTGATCCATCCTTCAGACCCAGAAAGCATCGAAAAATGTTGATGACAAAGCCGAAGGTGCTCGGAATTAAGTGAAAAGACTTCTTAGTGCTAGAGTCATCAGAGAAGTAAAATACCCAGAATGGCTAGCTAACACTGTTATGGTGAAGAAGGCCAATGGTAAATGGAGAATGTGCATCGATTTTACTGATCTCAATAAGGCATGTCCGAAGGATGAGTTTCCATTACCAATGATAGATTCTCTAGTAGATGCAGCAGCTTCGTCAGAGCTCATGAGTCTACTAGATTGTTATTCAGGCTACCATCAAATCTGGATGAAGAAGGAAGATGAACCAAAAACAAGCTTCATAACACCCAGTGGTATATACTGTTATCTTTGGATGCCCGAGGGGCTCAAGAATGCTGGATGAAGCTTCAGCAGAATGACAGCGAAAGTCCTTCATTCTCAGATAGGCAGAAATGTGCTAACATATGTTGATGATATCAAAGTAAAAAGCACGAAGCAAGAAAATCACATTGTTGATCTGCAGGAGACATTCGCTAATTTTAGGCAAGCTGGCCTGAAGTTGAATCCTGAAAAGTGTGTCTTCGGAGTAAAGAAGGGGAAATTCCTTGGTTGTCTAGTTTCAACAAAAGGGATCGAAGCTAATCCGAATAAAATCGAAGCTATCCTTCGGATGGAACCACCAAGCACAAAGAAGGGAGCTCAGCGGCTGACAGGAAGACTGGCATCTTTGAACCGATTCATATCTAGATCAGCAGAGAGAAATTTACCATTCTTTGAAGTGCTGAAATCAACCAAAGTCTTTCAATGGGGATCAGCTCAGCAGAAAGCCTTCGAAGAGCTGAAGCAGTACCTGATAGACCTAGCGACGCTAACTCCACCCGTGCCAGGGGCTCCTCTGCTGTTCTATGTGGCAGCCTCGCACTCTGCAGTGAGTGTGGCACTTGTCTAGGAGAAGCTTGAAGGACAAAATAAAAAGCAAGTCCCTGTATATTTTGTCTCCGAAGTATTGAGCTTGTCAAAGAAAAATTACACAGAGTTGGAGAAAGTGATGTATTCCATATTAATGGCTTCCAGAAAGCTTCGGCATTATTTCCAGGCTTATCACATAATTGTTCCCTCATCACAGCCTCTGAAGGATATTATGAGGAATAGAGAAGCTACTGGAAGGGTTATAAAGTGGGCCACAGAGCTCAATGAATTCACCATTGACTACGTCCATAGATCTTCAATTCAATCTCAGGCGCTAGCAGACTTCATAGCTGACTGGACGCGAGGGGCTCATGAAGAAGGGACAAGCAAAGATGCCGGAGCTTGGACGGTATTCTGTGATGGTTCTTGGGGAACCTTCGGGGCAGGCGCAGCCGCTGTTTTAGTTGCACCTTCCAAGGTTAGAACATGCTATGCAGTGAAACTTGATTTCAGCTGCACAAATAATATTGCTAAATATGAAGCTTTGCTTTTGGGGCTTCGGAAGTTAAAGGCAATGGGAATAAGAAGGACGGTTCTCAAAACCGATTCCCAAGTTATTTCTGGTCATGTTGACAAGAGTTGTAAAGCAAGAGATCTGAAGCTCGAGAAATATTTGGATACAGTTCGAAGGCTTGAAGCTTCTTTCGAAGGGTTTTCTGTCAAGAATATTCCACGAGGAGAAAATGAGCATGCTGATCTGCTAGCTAAGTCAGCGGCACAGGGGCTGCCTTTACCTTTGGAAGTATTCTTTGAGACAATAAAAGCACCTTCGGTGGAACTTCTTGAAAGAGCAGTGCTCAATATATCTCCTATTCATAGTGAAGATTAGAGAACAAAGATTATATCTTTTCTCCAGGGTAATTGCCTTTCAGATGACGAAGCTTATAACAAGAGAATAGAGGCAAGAGCCCGACCATATGTAATAATAGAAGGAGAGTTATTCAAACATGGAGTCTGTTCTCCATTGCTCAAATGTTTATCCAGAGCTGAAGGTATAGAATTGATGAAGGAAATACACGCAGGCCTGTGTGGATCTCACATCGGATCTAGGCCCTTGCTGGGAAAAGTTTTTCGCCAAGGATTTTATTGGCCGAAGGCAGCTTTGGATGTAGCAGAATTAGTCCAAAAATGCCAAGGTTGTCAAAAATGTGCAAGAGATAAAAACAGCCTTCGTCTCTGACTCAGTTAATACAGCCACTTGGCCGTTGCAAAGGTGGGGCCTTGATTTGCTAGGTCCACTTCCACCAGCACAAGGAAATTTAAAATATGTTGTGGTGGTGGTAGAATATTTTTCCAAATGGATTGAGGCGAAACCTTTAGCCACAATAACTTCGATCACTGTTCAGAAATTTTTCTGGCAAAATATTGTTTGTCGCTTTGGAGTGCCGAAGGCTATTACTGTAGACAACGGAACACAGTTTGATACCGAAGCTTTCAAAGAGTTCTGTGAGCAAATTGGCATGAAGATCCATTTTGCATCTATTAGACATCCGGAGTCAAATGGACTTGTCAAAAGAGCTAATGGCATTATAATGACAGGAATAATGAAGTTAATTTTCAATCAGCCCAGGGGAAAGTGGCCAGATGAATTGATCAAAGTGGTGTGGAGCCACAACACAACGATGTCAAGGTCAACATGCTTTACACCATTCAAATTACTGTTTGGTGACGAAGCGATAACCCCGGAAGAAGCTAAAGCAGGATCGATAAGAACAGTGGCTGCGGTAGAGGACGAAGCTGATTATTCTGTGGCAAAAGATGCTATAGAAGGAATTAGGCTTCAGGCTATGGAAAACATCAATAAATATCAAGCCGAAACAAAAAAATGGTGTGACAGAAAAGTTTGATTAAAAAATATCAGGCCAGGGCACTTGGTACTTCGAAGAGTTGCCAACCCAGATACAGTAGGGAAGCTACAGTTGAAGTGGGAAGGATCTTTCCTGGTAGTATCTTCGTCAAGAACCGGTTCTTACAGATTGAAGGACATGGACGACAACGACATTTCTAGATCTTGGAATGCGGATGAGCTTCGACGATATTATGTGTGCTTGATGTAATCTTTTTATTTTTTCTATGGCACCCTTTTCCTTTCCAAAGGGGGAGAAAGGTTTTTAACGGGGCCATATCATGTAATTTCTCTTTTTCTTATTTCAGCTCAACAAGAGCAATATCCCCCAAAGATGTAAATGTAAAAGCTGAGCATGCACCATCGAGTGCAAAGAAAAAAGAAAAAACAGGGAGAAGCTCGAAAGACGTCCCTAAGGGGATGCAGAGCACGACGAAACTACAAAAGTCGTTCCTAAGGGAGCGCAGCATAAGTTTTCTGCTCAAAAGTCGTTCCTAAGGGAATGCAGAGCTTACAGCGAAAAGTCAACGCTAATACCGCCAAAATAGAAGGCGAAGAAGCTCCTAAGGGAGGCTTACAGCGAAAAGTCAATGCTGATACCGCTGAAATAGAAGGCGAAGAAGCTCCTAAGGGAGGCTTACAGCAAAAAGTCAACGCTGATACCGCCGAAATAAAAGGCAAAGTTCCTAAGGGAAGCTTGCATCAAAAAGAGATTTCAGTCATTCCTTAGGGAATGAAGGTTGTGAATGAAGCTTCGTACGAGTGTTCGGACATTCATTTGCACGACATTACATCATACATTTGCATTCATAAACATTCATTTAGACATACATAGGATCATCATCATCATAACACAGGCAGTTGCTTCGGCTCTAAAGACAAAGCTTCGGAAAAAAGAAAAAGAAGCAGTTTTATGCTTCGTTGTGTACGAAAAGAAGGGAAGGTGTTTTTCGCCTTCGGCTCAAAAATGCTAATTTCGTTCACACCAAAGCATTTTATACATTAATGGAAAGGTAAGAATATATTACAAGGTATGGATAAAGTCCACAAAGTAAAATTTAATTACATCATTATTTACACAAGTTATTACAAGAGTTTTTAGAGTTTTTTCTACAGACATCTATTCAAGCTTCATCAGTATCCAAGGAGCTTCAGTTTCGGCTTCGTCATCCGTTAAGCTTTGGCTTCGTCTCCTTACTCCTCAGCTTCGGCCTCGGCTTCGTCATCCTATATGAATCAAAGTATGGTAAGCAAAGTTTAAGCTTGAAGGAAGAGGTAGGTACAAGGTATGATTTTGTTACCGGCTTAAGATGACTTCGAGCTTCATCACCAGCTTTGCTTCGTCCACCCTTTGTCCATACCAATTTTATAAATCTATTTGCTATACTTTGGGCAAGGTTGGGAATGTTATCCAAATCTGCTGGTGATAAGCTGAAATTGGGTCTATTGATAACCTTTCCATGTTCGCAGCCAGACTTCAGGAAGGCAATAGCTGTGCCCCGAGAAGCTACCAGGGCACAGAAGTCACCATGTCCAGCTATAACTTCATCAAGGTCATCAATTTCACCTTCGATATGTTCGAAGGCCCCTGGCAGGTCTTCAGACGAAGGATTAAATTTTTCGCTGCTGGCTCCAACTGAATAGAAGATCTGCTTCAGCCGTTGAACACATCGATTACTGAATTCCAAACATTTGTTTTGAAGGCTTGTCAATGATTTATTCAAATCTGCATTTTTCTGGACTTCGGCCTCAAATTTTGCATTAAGCTCTTGCTTTTCTTGTTCAAAGTGTTCTGATTGGCAGAGAAGCTTCGTACCTAATTCTGCTATTTTGGCTTCAGCTTCTCCCAATAAGCCTTCGGTTGTCTGAAGCTCGAAGTCTTTCTTTTCAATAGCAGCTGATTGCTCCTTTATTTTGCTCTCTAAATTCTCAATTATAACCTCGTGTTTTTTTATCTTCCAAATCCTGCTGCATTTTCAAAGCTTTGCTCAGCAGCATACTCTGCACATAAACAACCTTCGTTAGAAAACATCTTCGTTATTAAAAACAATAAAAGTCAGAGAAAAGTTATTTACCTTGAAATTGGAATAAAATAAACTACCGACGATGTGCTGTCGTCGGTAGCGGCTGATATCTGTTTCGAGCTTCGGGAAACCAATACTCTTTGATAGAGTACCCATAACCTTCGCACCGGTCTGATCCCGGACACAGCCCAACCTTTCGTCATCAATGCCACCGAAGAGAAGTGCTCCCGGCCGATATCCGCAAGATATAGCATATTCTTTTAGCTCTTCTTTTTCAGCCTTTGTCAGTTCTTGACCAACTAAGTTTTGAAAGTTAAAACTTCATCTTCCGAAGTGTCTTCGGCTATTTCTTTCTCCTTCTCGGGCTCTGGGGCCATAGTCTCTTCGGTGGCTGCGGTAGCTTCTTCTGCGGCCATGTCTAGCAGTATTTTATCAATATCAGCAATTGTGCTTTCTAAATGAATATCTTCGGCTGCCGTGGCTTCCGAAGGTGCAGCTTCGGTAGCTATTGTGCTCTCAATAGCTGGGTCCTTCGGAACTGAAGCTTGTGGTGGTGTCCCTTCGATGGCTTCTGTCACCGTAATGATTCTTTGCTTTTTTGGCCTAGCTGCCTTCTTCGTTTTCGTGGGCTCCTTTTCCTTCTGAAAAAGCTTCGTCAATTGTGGCCCGAGTGGACTTAGCTTGACAGGGAAAGATTCAATCATTACCTTTAAGATTTCCTCTACTTCGGTAGCAAAGTGTGTTGCAGCAGATTCTTCTTCCTCATCAATTGCTTTTTGCTTCGGAGCTGTAGCTTTTCTCTTCTTCGAAATACCTGTTTTCGGCTCAGGCTCTAACTTTTTCTTCTTCGGTTGTTCTTCATCGTCTTTATTCAGAGCACCAGCTACTCTTTTCCTCTTTTGACCTTCGGCATCCTTGTCTAGCCGCTCATAGTCGGGGTACTCAAAATCCAGAGCATCCATTACATGATTCAACCTCCACTTCGGCCGGGTGCCGAAGGCCGCAGTCATCAATTGATCTTCTTTTTTAGAATAATTGCCGAGTATTTCATTGCACATTACTTCAATTGTGTCCAGCCACTCTTGGCAAGGCACTTTGAAATGTTTCTTGAATTTGTAATGGTAATGCAATCGAACAAATTCCCCCTTCTTCTTTTCCCCCTTCAACTTCGGCATTTCCCACTCCTTCAAAGTTGGGAACACTCTGAAGGCCAAAAATTCTTGCACTAAGTCCCTAGTGCCGATATGATCTGCAATAACTCAAAATTCAGCCAGGGCGATTTGGCTCGGACTCCCTGGTGTCATGTCACACCGGGGTCTGGTTTCTCCGAAGATCAATTCCAACGGACTCTGGACTATCTTCTCCTTCTCTTCATCAACTTTGACATAGAACCACTCAGACTTCCAGCCAGCTGGCCACTTGCTTCGGTAGCTAATCACTGGAAATTTTGTAGTCTTGCGATAGGCAAAGTTGTAGCAGCCGAAATTTTTATGTAGCCCATCTCCTCTAGCTTTCGTCTGGTAGTGGAGCTCGTGCACTCGGTAGAAGCCTTCACCAAATGGCTCCACCCCTTGGCTTCGGAGAGCCCAGATATAAACACTAAGCCTAACGATAGCGTTAGGGGTTAGCTGATGAAGGTAGATCCCAAACTTATTCAATACATCAGCAATCATCTTGTTCAAAGGAAATCTCAAACCAGCCTTAAAGAAGCTTTTAAAGACCACTACTTCATCCTTTCCTGGCTTCGGAGTAGTCTCTTCCCCACCAAAACGAACCAGTTCTTTCTTCGCTTCATTGAAATAGCCCAAATTCAACATCTTAGGCAGATCATCTTCGGAGATGGTGGATTTCCCGAAATCCAGGTGGCTCAGTTTACTTGGCACTACGCTGTAATCATCTTCAGACTCGGTCTCTTCAACATCAGCTTGCTCTGTTTCAGTGGCAGGTGCTTCCTCCGATGCTACTAGCCCTGAGCGCTTCATCACTTCGGAGATTGGGGCAGTTTCTGCACCTTCGGCTTCTTCTCCGTCGTGTGTAATCCTAGCTGTGGAACGTACTCTGGCCATCTGATGATTGAATTTCTTATTTTTTGAATGAAGTTGAAATTTTTTTCTTTACTTTGCCGAAGCTCTTTCTTTTTACGAAGCTTGAGCAAAGTAAATAGCTTTGGCTTTGGTCAATATTTTGGCAGCAAAACAGTGCAATAGCAATGAATGTTGTGGTAACTTCACACCTACCCGTCTGTTTATATAGTGCCGCAGGTGGGAAGGTGGATCATCAAGGTCTTCTACACCGGACAAACAGTCACCCGCACTCACTGAATGGTGGGCCATAGAGTCCGAGAAGGTGAATCGCCAGGACGCGCGTAACTGCTGCAAGATGGGGCCACTCCGCGTGCGGATTATTTTAATCGTTTCTCGCCAACGAGCTCAGGGAATGTGTTTTTCAGATCTTCGGCATCCCAAAGCCTAGAAGACTTTTTCACGGATCAAGCTCGTTACGAAAAATGATCTAGCACCGCGAAGGGGCTACTGTTGGGGGTATGCTTCATAGCCGAAGATCCTAAAGCAAGAGAACACCTTCGGCAGATCCTCTCAGAAGCAGCGCCGAAGCTATCATCTATAAAGCTTCGGCACAAGTGACAGATCTCAAGACGAAGGGGTGAACCGACTTAAAGATGAAATGACTTAAAGGCTCATGATGTTTTGTGTCATTATTATAGTCGATTGTAAAGGGCATAAATGTAATTTTACACAGGCTACGCCCTGTGCCTATAAATAGGTGAACAGTACCCCTATACTGTTCACGCAATCTGGTAATCGCTGACACGTTACGCTGGAATTATTGTCTTCTGCCAAGACGAAGCATTTGAGAACAAGTCCCCAACAAATACATTTGTTATGTAATAAATGTATGTCATGACATCACATTTATAATTAATCTCTCATATATGTGAATGATGAAAGTCTGCTCTTTATGACCTTTGTCCAAGACTATTATACCCAAGAGGGAATAATGCTTCGAAGGACGAAGGTCTTTAACGTATAACAAATGTCTTGTCTTGTTCTTGATTCACAGCAATTGAGAACAAGTGACCAATAGTGATATCCTGGCCCAAGGCTTAATAAAATTAATAGAGTACTTATATCAACAAGGTGCATCTTCTTTTTTGGAAGCCTATCTCGAAAGAACCTCCAAGTTAAGCATGCTTGGCTTGGAGCAATTTGGGATGAGTGACCAAACGGGAATTTTTCTCGAGTGCGCATGAGTGAGGACAAAGTGCGCACAAAAAACATGTGTTCGATTGTGGGGACAATATATGATCCTAAAGAGCTACTAGGAGTAAGTACCACCGGTCTAGGAGTGGACGGGGTGTTACAAATTCAATTGAAGAATGCTATGAAGACTATGGCAATTGGTGAAATAAAGCTAAAAGAAGAAGAAGAATAAGAAGAAGATGATGATAGTGTGGTTGTCATTCCTTTCTCTTCAACTTTAAATGAGGAAATTTATCAAAGCCAACAAAATGATGAAGTTGAGGATGCTCCTAATCAAGATACTTCAAGTCACTCAGTCCCTCCTCAAACTTCAACTAGTGATTCTCAAATTATATCAAGAATCCATCATTCTATTGTAAAAGATCATCGGATTAATCAAATTATGGGTGACATAAATGAAGCACTACTTGATGTTGATTAGGTTAATTCAATGCATGAGGAATTAAATAACTTCACTCGTAATGAAGTTTGGGAGCTTCTTGAAAGACCCAAGAACCATAATGTTAGTGGTACTAAATGGATGTTTCGCAACAAGCACAATGAAGGTGGATTGGTAGTAAGGAACAAGGCAAGGTTAGTGGCACAAGGATATACACAAATAGAAAGATTGGATTTCGGTGAGACTTTTGCCTCCATGGTAAGATTGGAGGAAATCCAGATTCTTCTTGCTTATGCTTGTGCTCACAATATCAAACTCTACCAAATGGATGTTAAGAGTGTTTTTCTAAATGGTAATATTAGTGAACTAGTGTATGTGGAACAACCTCCCGGTTTTGAGGACCCTAAAAAGTCCAACCACGTGTACAAGCTTTCTAAAGCTCGTTACGGGCTTAAGCAAGCTCCACGCGCTTGGTGTGAAAGGCTTAGGGATTTCTTACTTTTCAAAGTCTTCCAAATTGGGAAGGTTGACACTATCTTGTTCACTAAGAAAATTGGTAAAGACTTGTTTATTTGTCAAATTTATGTTGATGATACCATTTTTGGATCAACTAATGAGTTGTTTTGCGAGGAGTTAGGTAAAATGATGTCAAAAGAATTTGAAATGTCGATGATAGGAGAATTAACTTTCTTTCTCGGTCTTCAAATCAAACAATTGAAAATTAAAATTTTTGTGAGCCAATCCAAGTATTTGAAGACCAAGTTAAAGGAATGGGCTAGAAGATGCAAAGCCGATCAATACTCCCATGTCGATTGTGAGCAGACGAAGAATTGGACTTGCACGCGGACTGTCTGGGAGATCTCTTGGAACTCAAGCACCATGTTGTCATCTCGGTATTTCAAGTTTCATTGAATTTTATTCAAATTATTCAAGATTGGGGATTTCTAGGGTTTTCTCTCTAATCTGAAAACAGAAAGTGGATTTATCAAATACATCGGTGGAATTGGTTATGCTATCCATTATGAAACTGCTACTAAAGTTTGAAATCATTTGGTTGGATAATATTAACAAATTGATGATTAATTGGTTTGGGGTGACTAGGGATTTCAAAATCACCTCTGTAGGACTCACGGACCATCCGCGAGGGTGGCCCAGACTGTTAGGCATTGGTTGTATCTAAGCGTGGACAATCCGACCCCTAGCAGTTCAACACCTCTTAAATTGCTCCATTTGTGACTTGTATCAAAATAGTAATTGTTGGCCATTCTTTCATATATACTATAGTGGTCTAGGTAAACTCAAGAAGAAGTTAGAAGTGCGCGTGAATCTAAGCGTCGTCGTGCAGATGATGTTGATTATGATCCAACGGTAGACATAGAGTCATAATCATTAGTTGGGGGCAGCATATCCTTGCATACAAAGGATGCACCTCATAGTCATATAGACCTTCCTATTGACATAACAGGATTGACATATCCCAAGAGGAAGTTTTCTATGACAGAGTATTGCTCCAGGAGGATAGTAAATCAGTATTCGCTCCCCTATGATACTAATGTTCAGTACTTCCATACTCAACTACAGTTCGCTGTTTTCTGGGGAACCCTTATGGACACCAACTTTCACAAGCACCAAGTCATTCATTGAGTGTATATGGAGAATGAGTATGTGATGGAGGGATTGATCCCAAAATTCAAAGCTTGTGGGTTGTATGAGTTTATGGGGTAGAGAACTGACTTTAGTGAAATGGCGATTAAGGAATTCCTTGCCACTGCTGAAATTGATGTTGAGGACAAACTATTCATTTGGATGATCAGGTTCAAAAGGTATGTGGCTACCTTTGCTGAATTTGCTACTGCCAACTACCTGAACTATGATGAGAATTCTGCTGGAAATGACATCTCTACTGAGGATAACTTTGAAGACTATAAGAAGTACTATGTGAAAGGGAAATGTGCCCTTGGGCCATTTCTAAGTATTTTGGTGATTAAGTGCCCAACACAAATGGTTCAAGAAGTGAATTGTGCCAAATGGTGGATGAACTGCAAATCAACACAAAGGTATGATTCTAGACTTAGTACATTGGTTTTTGTGTACTAACATATTTGTCTAAGTGCTAGAATCAGAGAAAATACAAAAGAAAAAAGACTTGGCTGGAGCAGCCAAGACTCAGCGCAGTCTAGGTGCACCGGACTGTCCGGTGGTGCACCGGACATTGTCCGGTGCGCTAGGCTGGAGTCTGGTCAACTGGCCACTCTCGGGAATTTGTCGGCGGCGTACGGCTAAAATTCACCGGACTGTCCGGTGGTGCACCGGACTGTCTGGTGAGCCAACGGTCGGCCGCGCCAACGGTATGATGGGGGCACCGAACTGTCCGGTGTGCACCGGACAGTGTCCGGTGCGCCAACGGCTCCAAATCTTCAACGGTCGGCTGCACCAATTTAAGAAAGCAATCTGCACCGGACACTGAACAGTGCCTGTCCAGTGGCACACCGGACTGTCCGGTGCGCCACCCGACAGAAGGCAAGAATTGCCTTCCTAGATTGCTCTCATCGGCTCCTAGCTGCCTTGGGGCTATAAAAGGGACCCCTAGGCGCATGGAGGAGTACACCAAGCATACTCTGAACATTCTAAGACTCCCGCACTCCATCCTCGCACACTCGATTGACATTCTTAGTGATTTGAGCTCCGTTCTAGTGGTGAACTTGTTGTGTTTCATTTGAGCTCAAGTCTTGGCTTGTGTGTGTGCATATTGCTGGGATTTGTGTGTGTTGCTTCCCTTCCTTACTCTAGTGCTTTCACTTTGATATTTGTTGTAAGGGCAAGAGACTCCAACTTGTGGAGATTCCTCGCAAACGGGAAAAGTGATAAGAAAAAGGAACACCGTGGTATTCAAGTTGATCATTGGATCACTTGAGAGGGGTTGAGTGCAACCCTCGTCCATTGGGACGCCACAACGTGGAGTAGGCAAGTTTTGTACTTGGCCGAACCACGGGATAAACCACTGTGTCTACTGTGTTGTTTCTCTCTATGGTTTCTGTGTTTCACAAGCACTCCTCTCCAGCTACTTGATCCTATTGCACTAACACTTAACCAAGTTTTTGTGGCAATAAGTTTAAGTTTTACAGGATCACCTATTCACCCCCCTCTAGGTGCTCTCAATTGGTATCGGAGCCGTTCTCTTCACGAAAGGGACTAATCGCCCGAAGGGATGGATCCTAAGGGAAAGGGGATGGTGATCAACGACAAGGAGAAGGAAACCTTCATCAATGAGCCAAAAGATGACAAGCCCACTAACTTGGGCTCAAGTCACAAGAAGAAGGATGGGAAGAAGAAGAGGCGTATCAAGAAGATAGTCTACTACGACAGCGACGAGTCCTCTTCTTCCCAAAGAGACGACGACGACGAGAAAAAGAAAACGGCCAACTCAAACTTTTCTTTTGATTATTCTCGTATTCTGCAAAATTCCAATGCTCATTTGCTTTCCATTCCTCTTGGTAAACCTCCACATTTTGATGGAGAGGACTACGGATTTTGGAGTCACAAAATGCGTGGCCACTTGTTCTCTCTTCATCCAAGTATATGGGAGATTGTAGAAAATGGAATGCAATTTGATAGTACGGATAATCCCATGTTTATCAATGAACAAATTCACAAAAATGCACAAGCTACCACTGTTCTTTTAGCATCCTTGTGCATGGAAGAGTATCATAAGGTGGGCAGCTTGGATAATGCCAAGCAAATTTGGGACACCCTCAAGATCTCACATGAGGGGAACGACACCACCATGATCACCAAGATGGAGTTGGTGGAAGACGAACTAGGAAGGTTCGCAATGATCAAGGGGGAGGAGCCAACTCAAACGTACAACAGGCTCAAGACCCTGGTCAACAAAATCAGGAGCTATGGAAGCACGAGATGGACGGACCACGACGTCGTCTGGCTTATGCTAAGGTCCTTCATTGTCCTTGATCCTCATCTTGTTAACTCTATCCTTGAAAATCCTAGGTACACCAAGATGACGCCCGAGGAAATACTCGGAAAGTTTGTAAGCGGGCGAATGATGATCAAGGTGGCAAGATATGTTGATGAGGCATTGAATGGCCCAATGCCGATTCACGAGCCTCAAACCGTTGCTCTCAAAGCAACAAGTAGCAGGGAGGCGCTACCTAGCAAGGTGGCACAAGTTGAGGCGGCCGGGCTAAATGAGGATGAAATGGCCCTCATCATCAAGCGCTTCAAGACGACGCTCAAAGGTCGCAAGGAGCATCCCAACAAGAGCAAGACGAAGGGAAAGCGCTCCTGCTTCAAGTGTGGTAAGATCGGTCACTTTATTGCTAACTGTCCCGATAATGATAGTGATCAGGAACAAGGAAAGAATGGGAAGAGAGAGAACAAGAAGGTTTACAAGAAGGCTAAGGGCGAAGCACACCTTGGAAAAGAGTGGGACTCGGATTGTTCTTCGTCCGACTCCGACGACGAAGGACTCGCCGCCACGGCCTTCAACAAATCGTCTCTCTTCCCCAACGAGCATCACACCTGCCTCATGGCAAAGGAGAAGAAGGTAAGCACTCGAAATACTATTGCATATGCTTCTTCAAGTGATGATGAATCTAGTGATGATGAAGTAGACTATGCAAGTTTGTTCAAAGGCTTAGATAGAACTAAAATTGATAAGATCAATGAATTAATTGATGCTTTGAATGAGAAGAATAGATTGTTAGAAAAGCAAGAAGATCTTTTATATGAAGAGCATGATAAAATTTGTAAGTGCGCAAAATTCTCTTGCTTTAGAAGTTAAAAGAAATGAAATGCTTTCATGTGAATTATCTACATGCCATGAATCTATTTCTAGCTTAAAGAGTATTAATGATGACTTGAATACTAAGTCAGAAATAGCTAATAAATCAAGCTCTTGTGTAGAACATGTTGTGATTTGCAATAGGTGTAAGGATTTCAATGTTGATGCTTGTAGTGAACACTTAATTTCCATTTCCAAATTAAATGATGAAGTGGCTAGTCTTAATGCCCAACTTAAGACTAGCAAGAATGACCTTGATAAACTAAAATTTGCAAGGGATGCCTACACTATTGGTAGACACCCCTCAATTAAGGATGGGCTTGGCTTTAAGAGGGAAGCCAAGAACTCAACAAGTCAAGGGGCTCCCATTTTCAACAAGGAAAAAGGAAGGCTCCTATGACTAGTAATAGTCAAAAGAATCATGCATTTATTTATGATAGAAAATTTTCTAGAAATGCTTATCATAATAGGAGTTGTAATGCTTATGATTCAAATGCCATGATTGCTTCGAGTTCTTCCTTTGTGCATGGTAGAGATATGCCTAAGAAAAATATTATTCATCGTAGGAGAAATTTTGTGTCTCATGCTCCTAGGAAAGTGTGTAATGGATCTACCACTGTCTTTCATGCTTGCAATGCTAAATTTGTTCTCTCATGCATAAATGAAAAAGTGATTGCTAAAAAGGTGGGGGCCAAATGCAAGGGAGACAAGACTTGCATTTGGGTCCCTAAGGCTATTGTAACTAACCTTGTAGGACCCAACAAGAGTTGGGTACCTAAAACCCAAGCCTAATTTGCCTTCATGTTTATGCATCTGGCGGCTCAAGCTGGATTATCGACAGCGGATGCACAAACCACATGACGGGGGAGAAGAAGATGTTCACCTCCTATGTCAAGAACAAAGATTTCCAAGATTCAATCATATTCGATGACGGGAATCAAGGCAAGGTTAAAGGACTAGGAAAGATAGCTATTTCATCCGAGCATTCCATATCTAATGTGTTTCTAGTAGAATCGCTCGGGTATAACTTGTTGTCCGTTAGTCAATTATGTAATATGGGTTACAATTGCTTATTTACAAATGTAGATGTGTCCGTCTTTAGAAGGAGTGACGGTTCATTAGCTTTTAAGGGTGTACTAGACGGCAAACTCTATTTAGTTGATTTTTTGAAGGAGGAGGCCAATCTAGATGCATGCTTAATCGCTAAGACCAGCATGGGCTGGCTGTGGCATCACCGTCTAGCACATGTGGGGATGAAGAACCTTCACAAACTTCTAAAGGAGAACATGTGTTAGGTCTAACAAATGTAACTTTCGAAAAAGATAGACCTTGTGCAGCTTGTCAAGCAGGTAAGCAAGTGGGAAGTGCTCATCACAACAAGAATGTGATGACCACATCAAGACCTCTGGAGCTACTTCATATGGATCTCTTCGGACCCGTCGCCTACCTCAGCATCGGGGGAAGTAAGTATGGTCTTATTATAGTTGATGATTTTTCCCGCTTCACTTGGGTATTCTTTTTGCAGGATAAATTAGAAACCCAAGGGACCCTCAAGCGCTTTCTAAGACGAGCTCAAAACGAGTTTGAGCTCAAGGTGAAAAAGATAAGAAGTGACAACGGGTCCGAGTTCAAGAACCTTCAAGTGGAAGAATACCTTGAGGAGGAAGGAATCAAGCACGAGTTCTCCGCTCCCTACACACCACAACAAAATGGTGTGGTAGAGAGGAAGAACAAGACACTTTTAGATATGGCGAGGACGATTCTTGGTGAATTCAAGACGCCCAAACGGTTTTGGACGGAAGCTGTGAACATGGCTTGCCACGCCATAAACCGAGTTTACCTTCATCGCCTCCTCAAGAAGATGTCGTACGAACTACTAACTGGTAACAAACCCAACGTTTCATACTTTCGTGTATTTGGGAGTAAATTCTACATTCTAGTGAAGAAAGGTAGGAATTCCAAATTTGCTCCCAAAGCTGTAGAAGGGTTTTTGTTAGGTTATGACTCAAATACAAAGGCATATAGAGTATTCAACAAATCATCGGGTTTGGTTGAAGTCTCTAGCGATGTTGTATTTGATGAGACTAATGGCTCTCCAAGGGAGCAAGTTGATCTTGATGATGTAGATGAAGAAGATGTTCCAACGGCCGCAATACGCACCATGGCGATTGGAGATGTGCGACCACAGGAACAAAAGGAGCAAGATCAACCTTCTTCCTCAACAATGGTGCATCCCCCAACCCAAGACGATGAACAGGTTCATCAAGAAGAGGCGTGTGATCAAGGGGGAGCACAAGATGATCATGTTATGGAGGAAGAAGCACCACAGGTCCCTCCAACTCAAGTCCGAGCGACGATTCAAAGGAATCATCCCGTCGACCAGATATTGGGTGATATAAGCAAGGGTGTAACTACTCGCTCTAGATTAGATAATTTTTGTGAGCATTACTCTTTTATCTCTTCTATTGAGCCTTTCAGGGTATAAGAGGCCTTGCTAGATCCGGACTGGGTGTTGGCCATGCAGGAAGAGCTCAATAACTTCAAGCGAAATGAAGTTTGGACCCTAGTGCCTCGTCCAAAGCAAAATGTTGTGGGAACCAAGTGGGTGTTCCACAACAAGCAAGACAAACACGGAGTGGTGACAAGGAACAAGGCTAGACTTGTGGCAAAAGGTTATGCCCAAGTCGTAGGTTTGGACTTTGAGGAGACTTTTGCTTCTATGGCTAGGCTAGAGTCTATTCATATTTTGTTAGCCTATGCCGCTCACCATTCTTTTAGGTTGTTCCAAATGGATGTAAAGAGCGCTTTTCTCAACGGGCCAATCAAGGAGGAGGTGTACGTAGAGCAACCCCCTGGCTTTGAGGATGAATGGTACCCCGACCACGTGTTTAAGCTCTCTAAGGCGCTCTATGGACTTAAGCAAGGCCCAAGAGCATGGTATGAATGCCTTAGAGACTTTCTAATTGCTAATGCTTTCAAGGTTGGGAAAGCTGATCCAACTTTATTCACTAAGACTTGTGATGGTGACTTATTTGTGTGCCAAATTTATGTCAATGACATAATATTTGGTTCTACTAACCAAAAGTCTTGTGAAGAGTTTAGCAGGGTGATGACTCAAAAATTTGATATGTCGATGATGGGCGAGTTGAACTACTTCCTTGGGTTCCAAGTGAAGCAACTCAAGGACGGCACCTTCATATCCCAAACGAAGTACACGCAAGACTTGATAAAGCGGTTTGGGATGAAGGACGCTAAGCCCGCAAAGACTCCAATGGGAACCGACGGACATGTCGACCTCAACAAAGGAGGTAAGTCCGTTGATCAAAAGGCATACCGGTCTATGATAGGTTCCTTGCTTTACTTATGTGCTAGTAGACCAGATATTATGCTAAGTGTATGCATGTGTGCTAGATTTCAATCCGACCCAAGGGAGTGTCACCTTGTCGCCGTTAAGCGAATTCTTAGATATTTAGTTGCTACGCCTTGCTTCGGGATCTGGTATCCAAAGGGGTCAACCTTTGACTTGATTGGATACTCAGACTCCGATTATGCTGGATGCAAGGTTGATAGGAAGAGTATATCAGGGACGTGGCAATTCCTAGGAAGGTCCCTGGTGTCTTGGAGTTCTAAGAAACAAACTTCCGTTGCCCTATCCACCGCTGAGGCCGAGTACGTTGCCGCAGGACAATGTTGCGCGTAACTACTTTGGATGAGGCAAACCCTCAGGGACTTTGGCTACAATCTGAGCAAAGTCCCACTCCTATGTGATAATGAGAGTGCTATCCGCATGACGGATAATCCTGTTGAACACAGCCGCACTAAGCACATAGACATCCGGCATCACTTTTTGAGAGACCACCAGCAAAAGGGAGATATCGAAGTGTTTTATGTTAGCACCGAGAACCAGCTAGCCGATATCTTTACCAAGCCTCTAGATGAGTCAACCTTTTGCAGGCTGCGTAGTGAGCTAAATGTCTTAGATTCGCGTAACTTGGATTGATCTATAGCATACATGTGTTTATGCCTTTGATCATGTTCCTTTATGAATATTGTTGCTTATTTATGGTGCTCAAGTTGTACACATGATCCCCGGACCTCACAAGTCCATTTGCAAGTGATGCACTTATTTAGGGGGAGGCATGCTACAACTTGACACTTTGAGACTAATCTTGTGTTTGAGTTTACTTGTTTTAGTCTCAAAAGTTGATTGAAAGGGAAAGGTGGAGTTGGACCATGAAAGACTTCCACTGCACTTCGATGAGAGGGTAACTTACTCCAAGTTCATCTCCATACTCTTATTGTCTTTTTGCTCTTAATTGACTATTTTGGTGAGGCAATGAGGTTAAAGGGCCAAAAATGATCCTGTTTTGGTGCTTAATGCCAAAGGGGGAGAAATTAAGGCCAAAGCAAGAAATGGATCAGCTACCACTTGAGAATTTTGAAAATAGTAGAGTTAGAGTCTTTGTTTTGTCAAAATTCTCTTATTGTCTCTTTTTGTCAAAAGTTGATCTCTTGTGGGGAGAATGGTTGATTATGGGAAAAGGGGGAGTTTTTGAATCTTTGATCAATTTCTCTTAGAATATCTCTCTTTATGTCTCAACAAGTGTGTTTGACTTAGAGATAGGAAATTGAGTTTGATTTGCAAAAACAAACCAAGTGGTGGCAAAGAATGATCCAAATTTGCCAAATTTGAATCAAAAACAAATCTTGATCTCATTTGCATTGATGTTGCATTTCTATGTGTTGCTTTTTGTTGTGTTGGCATAAATCACCAAAAAGAGGGAGATTGAAAGGGAAATGTGCCCTTAGGCCATTTCTAAGTATTTTGGTGATTAAGTGCCCAACACAAATGGTTCAAGAAGTGAATTGTGCCAAATGGTGGATGAAGTGCAAATCAACACAAAGGTATGATTCTAGACTTAGTACATTGGTTTTTGTGTACTAACATATTTGTCTAAGTGCTAGAATAAGAGAAAATACAAAAGAAAAAAGACTTGGCTGGAGCAGCCAAGACTCAGCGCAGTCTCGGTGCACCGGACAGTGTCCGGTGCGCCAGGCTAGAGTCTGGTCAACTGGCCGCTCTCCGGAATTTGTCGGCGACGTACGGCTAAAATTCATCGGACTGTCCGGTGGTGCACCGGACTGTCCGGTGAGCCAATGATCGGCCGCGCCAACGGTCGGTCGCGCAATCCGCGCGTGACGCGTGGCCGGGCCAACGGTCTGATGGGGGCACCAGATAGTGTCCGGTGCGCCAACAGCTCCAAATCTTCAACGGTCGGCTGTGCCAATTTAGGAAAGCAATCTGCACCGGACACTGAACAGTGCCTGTCCGGTGGCACACCGGACTGTCTGGTGCGCCACCCGACAGAAGGCAAGAATTGCCTTCCTGGATTGCTCTCAACGGCTCCTAGCTGCCTTGGGGCTATAAAAGGGACCCCTAGGCGCATGGAGGAGTACACCAAGCATACTCTGAACATTCTAAGACTCCCGCACTCCATCCTCGCACACTCGATTGACATTCTTAGTGATTTGAGCTCCGTTCTAGTGGTGAACTTGTTGTGTTTCATTTGAGCTCAAGTCTTGGCTTGTGTGTGTGCGTATTGCTGGGATTTGTGTGTGTTGCTTCCCTCCCTTACTCTAGTGCTTTCACTTTGATATTTGTTGTAAGGGCGAGAGACTCCAACTTGTGGAGATTCCTCGCAAATGGGAAAAGTGATAAGAAAAAGGAACACCGTGGTATTCAAGTTGATCATTGGATCACTTGAGAGGGGTTGAGTGCAACCCTCGTCCATTGGGACGCCACAATGTGGAGTAGGCAAGTTTTGTACTTGGCCGAACCACGGGATAAACCACTGTGTCTACTGTGTTGTTTCTCTTTGTGGTTTCTGTGTTTCACAAGCACTCCTCTCCAGCTACTTGATCCTATTGCACTAACACTTAACCAAATTTTTGTGGCAATAAGTTTAAGTTTTACAGGATCACCTATTCACCCCCCCTCTAGGTGCTCTCACTATGAGCCAGCTAGGCTAGGAATTCCTAGGTGGATTAGTGAGACTTCAGAGCTCAGGCATCACCCAGCTGTCATAAATAAGATAGCTAGAGTCACAATCCTTCAAAAGAGTGGAGACAAGAGCAGGATTAGAGACAAATTATGGAACATCATCCACCATGTTATGAAGGGTGAGGTAATGACTATGGTCCTATTCATGATGAAGCAACTAAATGATTTAAAGATGGACAAGAATAAAAATCTAGCTTATGGTCCTTACATTATGGCCTTGATTAATGCAAAACCATATTTGAGGGTAGATGTGACATAGCACATACCCCTTTTAGGCCATTCAAAAATGAGATTGGCTTTCTTTAGAGGCCACTAACTCCATTTCCAGATGTGAATGCTGGTTTTGGTGCTGATATCCCTAAGGGTGACTCTACTTGAACAGTTGGGGTGAATTGTCTAAGAAACAGGGATGGCTGCTGCTCCTGGCCTGCGGTCAACCAATCTTGTGCTTTCGGTCTTCCATCTCCCGACACTTCCTCTCAGTCATTATAGCCCTATCAATCAGATGTTGGAATGTAGGGAAGGTATGGTTCATCAGCTGGTAGTGCAGGGGGTCAACCAAACCTCTCAAGAACCTGTACTGCCTCTTTGGATCGGTGTTGACATCCTTGGGTGCATAGCAAGATAATTGCAGAAATTTGTCCTTGTACTCACTGACAGATAGGGGTCCTTTCTTCAGTGCCAGAAATTCTTCCTTCCTCACTATCATCAAGCCTTCTAGAACGTGATACCAGCGGAAGTTTTCTCTAAACTCCTCCCAGGTGATAGCTTCAGGGTCGGCATGGGTGGCGAGGTAGGACTCTCACCAGGACTGAGCTGCTCCCCTTAGCAGATGGGGACCATATAGAATCTTCTCTCTATCATTGCATTGAGCGGTGTGCAGCTCTCGCTCCACTATGCACTACCAATCTTCAGTGTCCATGGGGTCTGTAGAGTGGGCAAACACAGGGGGATGACCTCTCATGAACTCTGCACGCTTGTCTCTCGGCATCTACATTTGCGGTTGAGGTTGAGGTTGCTGTTGAGCTTGCTGCATGGCTACCAAGGTGTTGGGGACTTGCTCTCAAATGCTATAAGTTAAGAACAAGGGAACACAAAACGTTAATGGTTAAAGACCTTCGTCCTTCGAAGCATTATCTCCCTTAGGATATAATGGTCTTTAGACGAAGGTTATGAAGGACGTACCTTCATCATATCAATATATATAATAATGAAAGTAGAAGCATATGAAACATGGAAAATAACATGAATAATCATATGACATCATCATAATATTTTATTATATTATCATGAATAAACATGAACAATATCGAGTTACATTTATACCTTCGGCTTGACAGAAGGTAAAAATCCAGGCGTGACGTGCGAGTGAATACAAGTCAGCGTGAACAGTACGGTGCTACTGTTCATCTATTTATAGACACAGGATGCAACCTATGTAAAATTACATACATGCCCTTGACATTTATTATTGACTTAGGGATAATCTATCAAGGACTAGACAGCCTTTTCCCTTTAAGTCGGTTCCATTTTTCATTGCTAAGCCGAAGCTTCTCCACAGGTAGCTTCGGAATTTGTTCATCCTTCTCCCAAACCATGCTTTTCATATCGTATACAGCTTCATCCCAAGGCTGAAGGTCCCTGTATATATATTATACTTGGAAAACATGTTATTCGTGTTTTTGAGGACCTTCGGAAGATGAAGGCCCCCAACAGTAGCCCCTCGCAGTATTAATTTGTTTAATCAATAAATTCAGACTGCGACGTCAACGAAGGCCTTAAGCCAAAGGTCCAAAAAAACACCTTCCCTTCGCTAGAATAGAGAAAGTCAATGACAAACGGGGCCCACCAAGTTGCAAAGCAGTAGGCGTATAAATAGGAACCCACAGCGACAGCATTTGATGCGACATTTCTGTTGTTTGCGTTATTTTCTCAAATTTTTAACTCTTGTGTACCAGCTTTTGCTTGATTTTTGAGCTTCGGTTTAAAGACGTGCTTGCTCCATGTCTGAGGAGAAGACGATGACCGAGGAAAAGATGACTGAGGAGAAGAAGCTATATGAAGAGAAGAGAGTTGCAGATCCTTTCATTGCTAGGTTTTATGAGTCTATGGCAAAGACAAATATAAAGAAAATTACTAAAGAGATAATGGAGGGTTTGCTTGAAGATTCTGACGACAGTGATAGTTATGATGTAGAGAGTGGAGATGAAGATTCTGAGGACCGACCCTGGCGGCCAAGCCATACTATCTTCGGAAAATCGACCATCAAACAAAGTCATATTGACGCCATGAGATGGAGATATTTTCAAGACATGTCAGGATTGGAGGAGACAGCACTGCCCCTGCTCCTGAGGAAAATGAAGTTGTTATTTACCGAAGCTTCCTGAAGGCAGGCCTTCGGTTTCCGCTGAGCAAATTTGTGGTTGAGGTATTGAAGATATTCCAAATCTTTCTTCATCAGATTACCCCCGAAGCTATAATTAGGATGGGGATGTTTGTCTGGGCTATAAGAAGCCAGTGGCTGGAGCCGAGCACAAAGTGCTTCTGCAATATGCATGAGCTTTTATACGAGACGAAGGCTATCGACAAAGAACAATACCACAACAACTTCGGTTGCTACGGGTTCATTGCCCGTTCTAATGCAAGTTACCCGGTGCCGACGTACCGGAAAAGGTGGCCCAGGGCCTGGATGGAGGAGTGGTTTTATGTTAAAAATGATTTGATTAAAAGGGAAGACATCAAGGAAATTATCCAGCGCCCCATCTGGCCTCACTTCGGCCTTCGAAGGCCGAAGGTCACTATTGAAAGTAATGTCGAAGCATGCCAGAAGGCCTTCAGCACTGTTTGTGCCTTCATTGGCACAAGAGATATAGTCCAAGAGCACATAGCCTATAGGGTGTGGCCACTTGTGGAGAACTAGGATATGCCGAAGGATACTATTGCCGAATCCAGTGAAGGTGGCCTAGTCCGATTGAAATATACCTTCAGATTTAGGGAGAAGTTTGACGAACCAAATGATGACTGGTTGAAATGCATTGAAGCTAACAGCGACGAGCTACTTGGGACATATTCCAAGGCCAAAGATGATGCCTTGTCCGCAGCCTTCGGGGGTCGGGGCAAGAAAATATTGAACAGGGTGTTTGACGCAATTGGCTTCGTATACCCTGATTATCGCTACCCGCTGTGAAGGCAAGGAAAGAAAAGGAAAATTGCCGCTTCGGCCACCACTGTTGTGCCGAAGGGCAAAAAAATAAAGGTTCTGACCCACCGGCCGCGATATATTGAACCAGCCGTAGTGCTTGAATTTGGCGAACGGACTTCTTCAACTGCCTAAACAAAACAAGCTGCTCCCGTCGTGCAGAGCGCTGAAGAATCGACTGTAATGCCGAAGGTGCCTACAGTTGGGCCAGCCGAAGCCAAGGAAGATATGGCTAGAGAGCTAGAATTGAGGAAAACAATGATGCCAAAAATTTTGAGCCCATCAGCAGAGGCAAAATTGCCGAAGATGATGAAGGCTCCTGCCACAATTCCTAAGAGAAGGAGGATGGCCAGCGTGCTAGACGCTGTTATGGAGACTACAAAAGCCTTGACCCCTGCTCCTGTTAAGAAAGTTGCCGAAGTTGCCAAGGTCTAGGTCGAAGCCGAAACTGGGCCTACAGTGCCTATTAAGACGAAGGTTGTCGTGCCTGAAGATAAAGCTGAGCAACAGACTTCAGATACTGGCATGGTAGCGGGGCAAGATATGATGGAAAAAGCAAAATCTCCTGCCCCCGAAGCTTCGACCAAAGATGTTGATTTCATTATTCGACATGCTTCGGGGAAAACATTATCTAACGAAGAAATCTTAGAAGCCAGACACTACGCCCAAAAATTAAAATATCCGAAGGGGGCCTTAGTGTTAAATGGCACTAACGAAGATGATTTCATGTACTGTCTCCCGGACAACAAAGAAATATCTGTTTGCCGGGAGATAGCTAAAAGTATGGGATTTCCGAAGCTTGAAGAAGGTCTTTCGGCCGTGTCGAAGGATGATCTTGCTGATAGCCTTGCGTATAACAGTATAAAGGTATAGAAGTTAACTTTTAAAGTTGTAAATGAAGAATTTCATTGCTATACTTAATTATTTCTTTTTCTTGCAGGGCTTAATTCTTAGCAATGCCTTGAGGGCACAAAAAAGCGCCGAAGACGAAGGTTGTACAATAGCTCTCAGCAACCTTCGCCCAGAGGTAATTGAGCTAAGAAATGAAGGTTTGGAGAAAGACAAGATTTTGATTTCATTGGTGAATAAAATAAAAGAAGACGAAGCTAAGTGTAATGCTCAGGCCGAAGCACACAAAGCCGAGGTTGAAGATCTTCGTAAAAAACTTGCTGAAGCTAATGAGAACTGCGCGCTCGCACAGGCTAACCAAGAGATTAGTGAATATTGGAAGAATAAGCTAGAGAAAAATGTTGAAGAACTTTGCAAATCCAAGGAAAAGTGTTTTGAGAAATCCTTGGATTGCGTGAAGAAATTAAAAACTAGCTTCTCCAAAGTGGGTGCCTACTCTTCTGAAGAGAATTTTATCTGAGGCGACCCCGAGGGCGTTATTGAATGGATAAGTGGGGAAGCCGAAGCTTTCGAGGAAATCTTGAATGATCGCGGGGATATTTGTGCTTTCTCCGGCGCTCAGGGAATCGTAGCTATTTTGGAGAAGGCCGGATGTGATCACGTTAAGGCTATAGCCCAGACCGAAGCTGCCTTCTCCATAGACGACACGAAGGATCCTTCAGCCGAAGCAACTTTAGTGGGCAGGAAGTTTTATTCTGATGTCTGGGTGAACGGTGGCCGAGAGCTGGCCAATGAAATTATAAAAAAGAATGAAAAAGACACCCACGACGCCCGGGAAGAAGCAAAGCGAGCTGAAGAGACTGCTGAACGTGAAAGGCGCATAGGTATTGTTTTTATTTTTTGGCTTCAGTACTTGCTTTGTGGCTTCAAACTAACAGTTTACCTATTACAGCTGAACTATCCCCGCCACCGGAGCCGTACCATCCCCTAGTTGATCCAGAGATGAAGGAAGCACTGGATATTATAAGCATGGTGAACTCCATTATCGACGAAGTCGTTGATAAACTATTGAACAAAGTCGCAGAAAAAGTCCTTAGAGAAGAATAGATTTTATTGTAATAATATTTTGAAATGCTTGATGTATGGAACAATTGAAGGAAGATTAGGCTTCTATTGTAACAAAACTATGTAACATTTGATGTATGTAACATTGAATCGAATATGTAAGATGTTGTAATTTATTTCTTTGCGATGCATGAAACATACACACATATCGCTTTTTGAGCCTTCGGCGAAAAAAAAACACATTCCCTTCTTTTCATGCTTCGTAAAGAAGGAAGCCCCTTCTTGGGCAGATCTGATAGAATCGTCACCTGAAGCTTGCTTCGTGCCTTAGCACATTTTCATTCAACGAAGTATTTCCAAAGATTTGCTTCGTATTCAATCTTTTTGTTGATGCGATATGATGTATGATGTGATGCTATGCTAAATGATGCGATGATATGATGCAATATGATGATGCTTTAACACCCACACATACACCCACACTGGTACACAGAAGACTCTGCATCCCCTTAGGAACGTCTTTTGAGTCTAAGCTCTGCATCCCCTTAGGAATGACTTTTGAGCTTCTTTACCTTCTATTTCGGTGGTATAAGTTCTGCATCCCCTTAGGAACGACTTTTGAATTTCTTCGCCTTATATTTCGGCGGTATTTGGCTTTGCATTTCCTTTGGAACGACTTTTGAGCAGAAAACTTACACTGCGCTCCCTTAGGAACGACTTTTGAGCTTCGAAATTTACTTCGTTCCCTTAAGAGTCGTCTTTTGAGCTTCGTAAATATATGAAGAAGATATATTTCATTCTGGTGTAGGCAGAATTATTACAAGAAATTGAAACTAAGTTTTTCATTACTTGTTTCTCATATAGAAAGTAAAATGGCATAAAAGATAAAAGTACTTCTGAAGTTGGATATTCCTCAGTATATGTGCTTTGATTCTCGTACAGTTCTATTGACTGTACGAGCTTCGGACTCCTCCCTGAAGTCGTGTTGCTGTTGGGAGTGCTGGCGCCCTTCTGACTGCTGGCTTCGGTTATGAGTAGGTGTCAATGGTGGTGGCAGTGGAAGCTGGGGCCAGGAAGCTTGTGAATGACTTGCCGAAGCAACAAAAGTTGCAGGTTGATTACCCACATATTTTGGTATATAGGGAGAGTAGCACGAAGCAGTATGTAAAACCTGCTTCGGCTGATTCTGTCGGGCTTCTTCTTCGGCAATCTCTTTTTGCTTCTGAATGGTGACCTAGCACGTTCTTGTAGTGTGGCCCTTGTATTCACCATAGAATAAGCAATAGATTTTCCTGGGCTGATCCCCATATATTCTTCCGAAGCCCCTGCCGCCTCTGCCCCTTGGAGCTGGTGGCCTGAAGGAGCTTTGTTGCTGCCCTGAAGACTGTGAGTTGTGTTGTGGCCTCTGAAACTGGCTTCCTCTGTCATCATTCTGACTAGAGTTGTGGATTGATCTGACATGCCTAGGTTGGATTTGTCCTCCGAAGCCCCTAGTCATCTCAGAAAACCTATAAGCTTCCTCCCTTCTTTGGCGAAAATCATTATCGGCCCGGATGTACTCATCCATTTTCTGAAGCAACTTCTCCAGAGTCTGAGGGGGTTTCCTGGCGAAGTATTGAGCCATAGGTCCTGGTCGAATACCCTTGATCATGGCCTCAATGACGATTTCATTGGGCACTATGGGTGCTTGTGCTCTCAGACGCAAGAACCTTCAAACATACGCCTGTAGGTATTCTTCGTGGTCTTGCGTGCACTGGAACAAAGCTTGAGCAGTAACCGGCTTTGTCTAAAACCCTTGGAAACTTGTGATCAGCATGTCCTTCAGCTTCTGCCATGATGTGATTGTTCCTGGCCGAAGAGAGGAGTACCAGGTTTGTGCAACATTCTTGACTGCCGTGACAAAGGATTTCGCCATGACTATTGTATTGCCCCCATATGAAGATATGGTTGCTTTGTAGCTCATCAGAAACTGCTTCAGATCTGAGTGCCCATCATACATGGGGAGCTGGGGTGGCTTGTATGATGGAGGCCATGGTGTAGCCTGCAGTTCTGCTGACAGAGGAGAAGCATCATCAAAAGCAAAATTTCCATGATGGAAATCATCATACCACTCGTCATCATCATAGGAATTGTCCTGGCAAAGCTCTCTGCGTTGAGTTCGTCGGTCCTGGTCATCTTGGGTGAGATGACGCATTTCCTCAGCGGCTTCGTCGATCTTCTTCTGAAGATCAGCAAGATGAAGCATCTTCTCTTTCTTCCTTTGGACCTGCTGATTGATTACTTCGAGGTCCCTAATTTCTTGGTCCAACTCCTCCTCCTGAGGCGTTGGACTTGTAGCCTTCCTTTTTTGATTTCTGGCTTCACGCAGTGTTTCCTGATTGACGTCCAGTGGCTGCAGTGCAGCCCCTAGCCCTGAAGCTTTCTTCGGCGGCATGACGAAGGTCACAGCTTGCCGAAGGTGGTCAAATGAGTTCACCGGAGGTGGGCGCCAATGTTGGGGACTTGTTCTCAAATGCTATGAGTTAAGAACAAGGCAACACAAAACCTTAATGGTTAAAGACCTTCGTCCTTCGAAGCATTATCTCCCTTAGGATATAATGGTCTTTAGACGAAGGTTATGAAGGACGTACCTTCATCATATCAATATATATAATAATGAAATTAGAAGCATATGAAACATGGAAAATAACATGAATAATCATATGACATCATCAGAATATTTTAGTATATTATCATGAATAAACATGAACAATATCGAGTTACATTTATACCTTCGGCTTGACAGAAGGTAAAAATCCAGGCGTGACGTGCGAGTGAATACAAGTCAGTGTGAATAGTACAATGCTATTGTTCATCTATTTATAGACACAGGACGCAGCCTGTGTAAAATTACATACATGCCCTTGACATTTATTATTGACTTAGGGATAATCTATCAAGGACTAGACAGCCTTTTCCCTTTAAGTCGGTTCCATTTTTCACTGCTAAGCCGAAGCTTCTCCACAGGTAGCTTCGGAACTGGTTCATCCTTCTCCCGAACCACGCTTTTCATATCGTGTACAGCTTCATCCCAAGGCCGAAGGTCCCTGTATATATTATACTTGGAAAACATGTTAGCCGTGTTTTTTAGGACCTTCGGAAGATGAAGGCCCCCAACACAAGGTCTGCCCGATTGCTTGCACTGCTTGGGTCTGCATGAAGACATCTGCTCCACTGACATTGGTGGTGGTGGTGGAGGCAACTGCTGAGGTGCCTCATCTTGTGGGGCTTGCTGCTCTTGCTGGGTACACCTCCCACCTTCGTGCCTGTTGTTAGACATCTGTGGAAGGCATTCACACATCAGAATTGATCTTGCAGTCTTTTAGCGTAAGAAAAGGTACATAGAGGTCTTCATATCACTGAACAAGCGAGCATCTTCATTGAATCTCAACACAGCCAAACACAGCTTCTCAAATAAAGAGGAAAGTAGAAGTAAAAGGTTGCCCAACTAAATGACTAACTTTATTAACGTTAATAACTACACTAAATTTTAGGGGACACCCACATTTTGGTGACAATCATTACAAAGAGCCAAATCCATTATAAGTCTACCACGACAAACACAGAGACACATGCTAATCAAACTAACCTAACTAACCATGAGTGATCAAGACTAAGACACTTAACTTAAGCATTTATTACAAACTCTGACACTACTGATCTAAGCCTCCAAGTCTATCTTGGTCGTGCAGTCAGGGGTGCCATAAGCATGATGACCACGGGGCAGCGAGCGGTAAGGGTGTTGAGTCCTGGCAAGGGCGGGGGAACCATCCTCCTGATGGCGGCACTCCGCGCGCTTAGCACGTAGTTCCGCGATCCCCGCACGAGCCTTGCCCAACTCGTCAAGGGCGTGGTCCAGCTCGGTGTTGAGCACAGTGACCAGGTTGACCATGTTGCTCAACCTGGGATTGCCCTCACCAACGGGTGAGACAATCACACTCCCGGTACTACCAGTCGAACGACAAGGATATTACTTCAGGTCAAGACCGTCAGCCACCCCACTGAACAATGAGCAGTACTGCGAAAGTGCATGCTGTGCAGCATCCTGCATCGCTACCTTAGCAGTATCTCGCTCAGTGATAGAATAATGCTCTGAGTAGGCCTCTGCACCATGGAGACCATCATCCGGATGGCGCACCAGACAGGTAGCCTCCCATTGGTCTGGGTATAACCCATGTCTGTGCTGGTAGACTACACAGTGGTACTCGATCGACCAAGTGTGTCGGTCGAAAACCCGACGCAGCAAGGTGTCGAGAGCGTCGAGGAAATGACAACCACGAGCGGCGTCACGAGTGATGGGTCAGGCAACTCGTCCCTCCAGCTCCTGCTCCTCGGAAGGCTCCATGTTGTGGCTCGAACTGCCACCGTCGTCGTCTCCATCAGGGTCTCCTCCAGCAGTTGGGGTGCCCTGTGGTGGTGCAGGAGGCACCTCTAGCTGGGGCATAGAGGAAGGATGCCTCCTAGACTTCACCTCCTGCTAAAGCGAGGGGGAAGAGTCATGTTGCTCCCTCTCCTGACATCGGTGTTCCTGCTCCTCGCGCAGGCAGTGGTGCAGTCTCTCCGGTGACTCAACTGTCCAGACACCGTGCAACGAAGTGGATGCTCCGCAAGGCAAGGGGGTAGGAAAGGGATCACCGACTTACGTGCAGTGCACCTAAGACGGGCCATCTAGAAAATATGTCGTAAGCATAAGAGTAAGAACAGAACTATATGACCAGCAAGCAAACCATAAGCGGGATAAGATAAAAATATTGCAAGGTGAGTATGTATGTAGTAGTATAACATAGAATTGGTTGAGATGACCAACTTTTGAAGTAACACCAAAGGTCAAGGTGAGAATGTGGGTCTATAGTCCTTAGAGCGACAATTCTAGTCTCGGTTAGCGGTCCTACAGTCAGCAAGGTTGTGACACCACTTATGTCACACCCGGTTTTGGAAGGCAAACCAAATGCGAACCATGTACGTGCGAGGATCAGAAATTCACGTACACAGCGATTACATAGTTGGACATCATCACACATTGCTCAAAATAATAGCAGATATAAGTATTTTATTACAACACAATGTCCGAAACATCCACAAAGTCATTAACCTAAGCCATCAACAAAGTGCTGAACGAAATGCAGTATGATAAGGCCTTCATAGACAGCTGACTGTGGGTTTGCCACTAATCTATCTAGAACTTGTCGAAGTCCTGTAACTCCTGAAAGTCCTCCATATTACCTTCATCTTCTCCTGAGCACTAGTTGCAATGGGAACAACCTGGTGTTTGGTGGTTTAAGCAAGGGTGAGTACACATCAACGTACTTAGCAAATGTCTCGTTTGGCTAAAGTGGACTAGCTATATGTGGGGTTAAGCTTAAAGCAGTTGCTTTTAGTTAGTCAGGTATTTATTACTAGTAGAGAGCCAAGTTTTAGCAATAATCCCAAGTTATCAGCCCAAATAGTACTCCCTCCAAGAGGAAATACTAGAAACCATAATTATAATCACCATCATTACGCATCATCATAAAGGTTACCAGAGTAACTCTAATCATAGGAGCTCCTAAGGCTGCTCATAACCGTGAGCACAGCTGATATACCAGTTTCTAACCCTCTACAGAGGTTGCACACTTTACCCACGAGTCGTGATCCCTTCCCAGCCTGGGTTTGCAAGACCCCATCTTCACTACCAAGGTGAATGTCCAGGGATTCACTACGTAACCTTTACAAAGATTTCCCAGAGGTCATAGCCGCCTGTTAGGTTTCTCCAGTTCGATAAACACAGTACCTCTCACCACAGGAAGGGTGACTAACAAAAGCAACACTAAAGAACCTTGGCACCCAGCCTCGACAGAGCAAGTAATGTGCCCGGACCCCATTGACGGCATGACGGCGAAGCCGACTACACCTCAGGTTCCTCTAATTACTCAGCTAAGGGTGGCCCATACCACCCTCATGGTTGTACTATTTTCCCGGGTGGTCATCCAACGAACAAGTCCTTACGGAGAGGTACTCGGGAAACAACCCGAGTCCCCTAAAGTATCACAAGTTCATCATCATATCCAGAATAACATCATCGTATCATAAATATTATCATCATGTTCATTGATTAAAGTAAAGCAATAGCATAATACTAATCATAGTAGCCAATTCCCAAAGGATAACCAAGGACAGGAAAAACAGAACACTAGTCAATCCTTAGGTTGATCATGGTATGCGGTACAATAAATTATAAAGTAAGTAGGACATAATGGGTCAGAGGACACTTGCCTTCACTAGGTTGCTACTCAGGGAAATCTCCTGCAACACACTCGAGAACCACGGACTACTCGTTGTCTACGCAAAGCAACCATTCATTCAACACACTTGGGGAATGACAAAAGAACAGTACACCAAACATATGCAACAGAGCAAACACAGGTTCAATAGAAAGGTAAAGACACACAGGTGCATTATAGGTTTGGAGTAGATCACTATGTCAAGTGGTCTATGGTTTCCTAACTAGGTGTATCTTAGTAAATTACTTACTTAAACAAAGTTATTCTAGGGATGGGATCATATATTAAATAGGATTAGATCTACAAAGTTAGGCATTTTGAACATTCATTAGGGTTTTACCTTTATTTTATTTCTAATGAAATTCCCATAGCCTTATTCTAACCTAGAGACCAACCATAAAATTGAAACATGGAAACAGTGGATGAACATAATTCAAATAGATAAGGAATATCATAATGAGCATTTTGCGATTTGGACCATCCAATTTGGAGTTCATATGACAAAGTTATGAATTTTGGAAGTTTTAGAATTCAAAACCCTTAATTTATACCCATTTCTGTGATTAAAATAAAGTCAAGGGGTCTCTCTGCAAGAAACCAGGGGCTCAGGCACAATAAAACAGGATTGCAGGTTTATTTCCATGAAACCCGGGGGTCTCTCTAGTCGAAGGGGTATTGGGTGTTCTCGGCCATCCGATCTCAGCTCGACGAATGAGAACAAATTCGCGGGCGGGTGCGCAGGTGTGAGCGCGCGCGCACTAATAGACGGGCCAGGGCGGTCAGTGGCTCAGGGTGAGGGAGGGGCTAACCGGTCGGGCCCAGTGGCAGGGGCACGCGTAAGGTGGAAATCTAGGCGGTCGGAATTAGATCCGGTTTATTTAAAACAGGTTTGTCCGATCCAGGATAGGCGTCTGAGGTCAGACGCCTAGCCCTGGTCGGCGCTCCCTGACCGCCAGCGGCGACGCCGCTCATGCCCACGGCGAAGACTCACTGGAGATGATGGTGCAGGCGCGCTGGGGGCTCTAAGGCAACGGGAAGGGATCAGGGTGGTCGGGGGAAGTGTGGCGAGCACGAGCGTGGGCATGGCACCGACGCAGAGGCATCGGAGGGGAGCAGTCCACGACGGGGTGGCTCGGTGGCGGCGACCTCACTCCGGTGAGTAATAGCATGCAACCGAGAGCAAGGAAGGGAGAAATAAAGGGTGGGGGAGGTTGGTTACCTTGAGGGGAGTCTCTGGAGCCCTTGAGTGGCAGCAGGAACACGACGAGGGCTTGGGTCGGTGGCGGCGCTGCGGCAGCGCGGAGGGAGCTCCGGTGACCGCGGGCAGAGGGGGATAGAGCGAATTGAAGCGTGTCCCGATTCGTGGGCGTCGAGGCGGAACTCACTGAGGCAACATGCACGGCGAGGGCTCAACGGCGACAACGGAAGGGGCACGCAATCACGGTGGACGGCGGTGGCACTGCTATGGGCACGGTGCGAGGTGAGGGTTGGAGCTGTGCGAGTGCACGAATGAGGGAGGGGGAGAGTTAATGGGGGTGTGGGGAGCTAGAAATGGCCAGGGATGGGGCGGTCGCGGCCTCGGCGTGCGATGTGGGCGCAGAGTCCACGACGTGTGCGGGGGTCGTGCGCATGGACGGTTGGAGGGGACGGGGCTGACAGGCAGGGTCCACGGGTTAGTGGGAGGGGGCGCGAGTGAGTGGGGTGGTGCCGACAGGCAGGACCGGGCTGGCAGATAGAGGTGGGGCAACGGGTGCGCGCGGGGGCGAGGGAAATCGGCGCCGACAGGTAGACCCCACCGGGCAGAGAGAGATGGGGAAGGCGGGCGCGCGGCTGGAGTGGGCCGAAAGGCCGAGGGAGAGGGGGTTATGGGCTTCTTTTGCCTTTTCTTTTATTCTAAAATTTCTAATCCCTTTTCTTTTTTATTTTCTCTATTGAATTCAAATCCAACCAAACCATAAATTCAAATTTGAATAATTCAAACATGTGCATCAACCAAAAACAAAGTTTAAGCTCAGCATGATGCAACATTTCATGTCTCCCTTGGGGTTTAATCTACTAAAATAATAATACATCTCCAAATAAATAATCAAAACTCTACTAAAAGGAAGAGAAAAGAAATCTATAGAGAGGAGAAAAGAGGTAACACCTGAATTTGGTAGATATTAGAGAAGAAATTTCATACCCCCAAATTCAGGGTGTTACAAAGAGCAAGTGTGAACTTGGAATCCACCTCAACGTGGATTAGGGGTGATCGGCAAATCACCAATACCACGGGGGAAAATTGATGTCCTTTTTCCCTCTTGCTAATTTCGCTGCAAGTAGCTAGTGATTGTTGAATTATTATTCATTTCTAGTTTTGTTATCATTGTTTCTCTTTAGTTGCTTACTTGTATTATCTAGAGAATTTATATCTCTTGTTGTATTGATTAAATTTCTCTATTGTCTTTGATTTTAGTCAAAACCGTCTATTCACCCCCCTCTAGTCGGTGTCCTAGATCCTACATCCCTTCCAGTCTCTACACGAGGATCCACCTCCCATAGGTCAGTCCATCTCATGTACATACAACTAGGAGAACCAGCGAGTGACCTTTTTTTAACCTCAGCCTGAAGTTTGCTTCCATTGAGATTCGAACTTAGGATGTAAGGAGTGCTACTTAGGCCACCTAACCAACTCGGCTATAGACCCTTTCGCATGTATATTCTATTATTTTAAGTCTACTTTTACTATCTCTTCTCATATCAACTTGACTTCCTCTTTCTCTCTTTCTGGCGTCTTAGGATCCCTCACTACATGTTGGTGCCTATAATGGTCTCTATTAGACATGTACAAACTATCTTAATTACTATTGGGCAAGCTTTTCTTGAATTATTGCTACCCCTAGCCTATTGCGTATATAATCGTTTTGGACTCGATCTCTTCTTGTATGATCACAAATCCAACACAATATACATATTTCTGCAACACTTACATAAACATATCAACCTTTTATAGACCAACATTTTGCACTATATAACATAACAAGTCTAATTGTTTTTCTATAAAACTTACTTTCTATCTTTTGTGATACTCTTTTGTCTTATAGAACCTCACATGCTTGACACTTCATCCACCCTACTTTGATTCCATAGCTAACATCTTCAATAGTTTTAGTTAGGCCCCGTTCGTTTCTCTCAGAATGGCCCTGGAATTTTTCAGGTTGATTAAAACTTACGTAAATTAGAACAACAATAAGGCTTGGAATTGTTCCAGTTCACCGTTCCGAGAGAACCGAACGCCCCCTTAACGGACTTTAGTCCTAAACGGGGTCTTAGTAGCTCCTCTTCTGATGTAATCCTGGATCAACCACTGCTCACATCCAACAGATCAGATCTAGCAAGCCAGAAACACGGCATACAAAGACAGCACCGTGATATACAGATCATCAAGCGCAAATAACTACGAAAACATCATATTGCATTTCCCAGTCGCGAGTCTTGTTAGAAGAACCTAACAAGCACCAAGCTTGCATCCAGTTCATCCAGTTGAGAGGTAACAAATATCAAGCTGGATTAAACCCTGATGAAATGGCGATGTTCATATTTACAGATGCAGTAAATGGAAAATAGAAACAGATAATTAAGCCAATGAAGTAACTAACATTAAGCAGAAACATAGGGATGGCATGACAAATAGACATAAGTTAGCACCTAAGCACATAGAGCATAAATATTTCAGGAACGACAACAAGCAGCCGTCATAACTCCTTGATCTAGGTCTAGTTGGGGTCAAAGACATATCATATCCTTCACAACAAAATTAGACACACCCAACCATATGTCCATAACACTGCAATTCCAGGCAACTGGAAGACTTAGGTCGCCCTTTTTGAGCAACACCTTACCAATACCGGACACAATCCAAAACCACCAGCACATCAATATGCACCCTCCAGAGCATCAAGCACCAACCCCACTGTCTCCTTCATCAGGTCCATCCGACGCAGCTGCTGCCTGATCTCTAACATTCTGAACTTCCTGAGCTTCTCCTCCACCGCTCCTGCCTTTGATTTTTCAAGTACACCAAATGCCTTCCTGAATATAGGTCCACTCGGATGCTCCTTCGAAAGCTCCTCAACAGCCTCCCACAGGTATGGGTACATTTGTTTTCCCTTCTCAGCATCATCTCTCCCACTGCCATCACCATGGCAAGCCCTACCTGCAGTGACAATTGCATTACCATTGCCATTTTCAAATGTCAATGCCCTTGGTTTCTTGCCTGTGCGATCACGGAGTCCCCATTCATTTTCTATATCCTCATCACTCTCCTCTATCTCCTGCTCTTCATTGCTCTCTTCTGCATCTTCAGTGTCCTCGTGTGACACACGAGATCCTCGTACTAGTAGTAGACTTTTCAATCCCCAAACTTTCTTGCTAAGTTGATAGACATCGCGATCATGTTTGGTTGGCAAATCAGGATCCCGTCCATTCTTTGAACGAGTGAGCAGCAACTTGTACTTGTGCTTGAGGCGCCTGACCTTATCACTAAGCTGAGCCGTAGAAGCATTAGCAGTGAGTTGATGAATAATCTGGCTGTGTACCTTGCTCGTGTCCTGAATGGACGCAGGAAGCCGACCTTTTTTGGCACGGAACTCAATGAGAGCACTCAGTATGGTCACCTCGTCTTCAGGACTCCAAACCCGGGGCGGCCGCTTCTGGTGCTCCGGGGAGTGGGGGCTGGGGCGGCGCTTGGAACGACGTTGGGAAGATCCCGCGGCGGCGCGCGAGGGCACATCCATCGGGCGCGTGCTGACGGGTTTGACGTTGGAGGTCCCGATGTGCGAGGCACGGTGCGCAATAGCCAAAGGCGAGGCGTCGCCGGCGTCATCGGAGGCGGCGGCCGCGGCCGTGGTGGAGTTGTCGGAGTCGGAGTCAGAGTGGAGATGAAGGGTGCGCTCGCGGTTGCGCCTCGGCGACGGAGAGCGCCCGGCGACGTCAGCGTCCGAGTTGGAGTGGAAGCTCGGGGAACGTTCGCCGAGAAGCCTCGAGGAACGGGCGCCGCGGCCGGCGCCGGCGTCGGCGTCGGCGTCGGCGTCGGAGCCCGCATCGGAGTCGAGGTGGTCGCGGGGGGAACGCTCACGGTTGGTGTCGGAAGCGGCGGCGCTAGGGCCGAGGTTGGGCCGAGGGGACTCGGATCGGGAGCGGGACGGGGAGACTCGGCGGCGGTGGCTGTTGCGGGCCGCGCCCGCCTCGCCGTCGGAGGCGTCGGACGCCGACCCCAGGCTGGCGGCGGCGGCCGAGCGCTTGAGGGCCATGCCGGCAAGTGTGGATTGGAGTTAGTTTAGGGTTTTGGATTTCAATCCCACTACGGGATTGCTCCGCCTCGCCAATATGGCTGTTGGCATGTTGCTCTGTTGCGATGGCTGTGGCCTGTGGGAGAGCTGGGCGGGTGGATCCCCTGGGCGGTGGCATGTTCGGTTGCGGAAGTGTTCACTGGAGAGAAAAAATTTTTTTGCACAATTATATATTTTAACTATATCTTTTACCTATGCATAGTGGAGTTAGTCTATTCAAATCATATCTTGTACCTCTTTTTCTCTTGTTCTTTTCCTAAGTAGAGAATCTAGGGGAGTATATCTTCTTTTAGATCTAGTTTGAGAGTCCAAAACCCGGAGAGGATTAGAGGGGTTAAAATTCACTTCTTATTCAAAATTGAATACGAGGAAATTTTATCCCCTCCAATCCACTCCGGTTTTGTGGTTACCAAACTAGCTCTTATGGTAAAAAAAAGGAGAGTATATTTTTTTAAAGGGGGAGAACACTCTTTTAGAGGAGTAATCTTTTAGAGGACAAGTTTTATTTGCTTCCTAAATGCTTTTAATCTCTTCCTTTTCGATGCTTGATTCCAAAGGGGAGAATTTTTAGAGACCAAAGCAATTCAAAATATATCAAACACCAAATACCACCCAATCACTCAATTTAAAATTTTAAAATCTTAAACTTGCAAATGGTTTTTTTTCTACAAGTGTTTTTGTTCTAAAATAGGAATTACGTGGATTGTGGAGTTAGGGTGAGGCTTAAGTCCATAATCTCACTTTGTGGGAACATTCATGCATCCTAGCATCTAGATTGCATATTTTCATCAAAGTATTTGTTATATTTGCTTGCTTGGTTGTGTTGTCATCAATCACCAAAAAGGGGAAGATTGTAAGGAAAATGGACACCGGTCCATTTGTCTAAAGGATTTTGGTGTTTGATAATCAACATAACCTTGTGAACTAATGTGTTTGGTAATGTTTGTGTTTGTAGTTCACAGGATGCGAAGAGGATTGGACTAAGGCTATGAGGATGCAACACCTCAAAATAAGACCTAAAAGATCCGTAGAAGTCCAAGACTCGAGAACGAAAGAAGCCCAAGGAAACAACGAAAAAATCCAAGGAGAGGGCAGTCAGCCAGCGCTATGGTGGCACACCGAACAGTGAACAGTACCTGCCCGGTGTGCACCGGACTGTTCGGTGTGTGACCGGATAATCTGAGCAGAGAGACCCGCAACCAGTGACTCTCGGGTGTTGTAGCATCGGACTGTCCGGTGTGCACCGGACAGTCTGCAACGGTCGGATCCAATGGTCAACTGCTACAGACATCAACGGTCGGCTGACATGGCCAGGGCATCAGGCATGTTCGGTGTGCACCGGACTGTCCGATGCACCCGACGATAGAAGCAGTAGCCTTTCTGACCAATGGTTATAATTCAAGGGGAAGCTATATATACCCCTCCAACCGGCCATTTGAAAGTGTAGGAGCCCAAGCAACATACCAAGACATATTGTAGATATTTCTAAGTGCTCAAACGTACAAGTGCTTAGTAGAATCACGAAGTGATTAGCGTAGGTGCTTTACAAAGTGTTTAGGTTAGTTTGACCGCTTATACGCTTGCTCTAGGTGAATCCTAGTTCGTCGAGTGAGTTTAGAAAAACTAAACAACCCCTCGACTCTTACATGAGCCATTGTATTTGTACTGCGGTTGTCTTTTCCCATGCCCAGTGCGCGGTTATCTTTTCACGTATGGAATAGCCAGGTTCAAGCTTATTCTGTCCCATACTAGGGCATGTAGCCAGTTAAGATAGTGTCACACCTGGATTTAAGGGATAAAGCCGGGTGCGTCTCATATGTGCGCCAAAGAAGAACATCACATATAATGATAAAGTGTATAGAGATAAATGTTACAAGTATCGTTATTATATATCGGAAGTCTTACAAAAATAGATGATAACAATAAAACAAACTAAATAATTATTCCTTGGCGCTGTCAAGCTGACTAGGAGACACCACCTAGATAAGCTCGTACTCTTTGTTGTAGGGCTCCTCCAGGACCACATGTTCTTCTCCTGTGGGAGGGTTATATATCACAAGAGTGAGCTCACAAAAGATTATAGCTCAACAAGTTATAGGGAATAATGTGAATGAACTCTTCAAAGATGGGAGTTCATGTGAAGTGTAAGGCTGATCAATAAATAATGGTTAAAACCGAGCATTGCTTTTAATAAGTTGGTCAAATTTTATTAGCAGTTACTAAATGTAAGTATATACCAAACTAGAGTAATAATAGATCAAAATTAATAATAAACCACAATGCGATGCAAATGACCAGTTAAATTTAATGCCATAAGTTACTCATGTGAGGGTCCGAGCCGCTCATAACCGTGAGCACGGCTGATATACCAGTTTTACACTTTGCAGAGGTTGCACATCTTTACCCACAAGTCATGTTACCCATCTGCCAAGGGGTCATGAATCCCATACACCTCTACCAAGGAAGCGTGAAAGTTGTCTAGAGGGGGGGTGAATAGGCAAGTTAAAACTTTTTCAACAAAAACTAGAAGCAAACTGGGTAAAACTGAATTGATCTCGAAATTCACCCAGTTAACTTTGGAAATGAGATGTTCTAAATGATCCATAGGGTTTAAAGTAGTAGATCTGAGAAGGGCATTTCTCAAAATCCACACACCAAAAAGATATAAACAAATCTTCCACGCAATGGTGAGAGAACGAAGAACACAAACAAACACAATGAGCAAGAATACAAGAGACACAAGATTTATCCTGAGGTTCGGTCACACCACCAAGGTGCCCTACTTCCTCGTTCAGGCACCCACAAAGAGCTGGGTCTCTTTCAACCCTAATCCTCCCTTTGCCGACCACAAAGGTCAAGCCCACACAATAATCTTTGCTCAAACGAGCGGGTAATACAAACTTTCTTGTGGTCTTCCACAAGATTTGGAGACTCACAAGAGACACCTAGTCGTCTAGGAGCTAGAAGCTCCAAGAGTAATGAATCCACAAAGAACTCGATGTAATACCAAAGCTTGAATCAAGAAGAGCAAGAAGGATTTAGAGATGAAGCACCAAAATTGTAGCTCTTCAATCTCACTCAAAGATTTCTCTCCAAAGATTTGAAATGGGAAAGGCAAGAGGTGTGTGTGTGAGAGAGAGGGAGGTGTTTCTCAGGTTGGAAATAGAGTTTTGTGCATGCTCTTCTGTGGGGAAGAGTGTGGGAGGTGTATATAAAGGTGCCCCCAAAAGCTGGTGGCCGTTGGGGAAATCTGACTGAAAACGGTTGAACCGGATTCCAACAGGGGGTTTTCGGTTCACTGGCGGACTCAGCCGGAGACTAGACCGGACTCAAATTCGGTTGAACTGGACCAAAATTCGGTTGAACCGGTTTCAAATTCGGTTGAACCGGTTTCAAATTCGGTTGAACCGGATTGAAAATTCGGTTGAACCGGTTTTCCAAAAATCTGCATACGACTTTTTCTGACTGGCAGACTAGCAGGTCAGACTGTGACAGAGGGGAACAGCGCAGAAACTGGTTGAACCGGTTTTAATTCCGGTCGAACCGATTTTTGAAACTGTTGCACGGATTTTGAGAAAACTGAAGTGAAACAAGGGTAGAATGGAAGTTTTAGATCAAGGATTTTGAGCTTTAGTACCAACACCAACCTTCTTTATGGATCCCCCTTGATAGTACGACGATTCCTATACTCGAGTTAGATAAAATATAATTAAGTAAACTCCTTGAGTCATTGGTGTCTCAAGTGTGATTTCTCCATGGTGTTGCTTGATAAGGATCACAAACATCTTTGTCTCACCTTTTGAAGCGAACACAAATCGAGCCTGTGACTTGTGCCATTTCACCATATATGAGTTCAAATCATGGCTTCAAGACACCTTACTGATGCATCAACATGTTGTAACTCTTTATAGCTGATTAGTTCATCGACTTAGTGCAAGTACTCTCTTCTTCACCTTAGCCATGATACCTCGGTCTACAAGCTGTTGCTTGGCCTTCACCTTCGCTTAGTTCCTCGAAGCCCTTTCCTTGCTATCTTCACCCTATCAAGCCATTCTTGAGTCACATCCTATTGAGCATCCATTGAGAGAATCATTTCTTCAATATTGTGAACCTTACTTGAATGTGATCTAGATATAACTGCTAAGATCAATCAAGCTCTAGTTTGATTCTCATATATTCATATATGGACTAATAGTAATATGGTCAAGCCAATTCACAATTCCTCATATCTTATTCACTTTGGCTTGACCAATCCTCTTAATCACTTCAACCTCTATTATGATCATATTTATGCATAGTGATTTCTCAGGACTTGTCCATATATTCAAACCAATATAGAGACCATATTATATCCATTTGCATTGTATCACTGGTTATTTGACATTGTGTTGAACCTTGTTCACTGATCATTATACACTATTCAATTATGTTCATCATACTGAATTTCATGTTCAACACTTAGCAAACTTGTTAGACCTTTAAATGTGTTGTTATTCAAATCACCAAAACTCACAAAAGGGATGAATGCACTTTCAATCTCCCCCTTTTTGGTGATTGATGACAACACATTTAAAGCTTACATAAGATTTGATAAATAAGATTTTGAATCCTATGATATAGTTTCCCTCCCCTAAATATGTGCATTTCAGAAAATACCAATTTTGTTCTCAAATGCCAAAAGCACATATTTGGGTCAAAGAGTGAAGACAACTTATATCATACTATTCATAGGGTGCTTTGTGTCATAAATAAATGTGATGCTCATGACATATTATGCACTCATCAATTTCCTTCATCTTATGTTTTACTTATGATTCAACCTTTTTGTTAATTATTTCTCCCCTTTTCAAAAGTCTTCTAACACTTAGTTACATAAGACTAAAGGTAAGCTTTAATGCAAAATTTCTCCCCCTTTGTCATAAATCTCCAAAAAGGATACAAAGAATATAAAGGGTAGAAATTATGAGTAAGCATGATGTGAACACACTATCATGAAGAGGGTCCTTAGATGGCACAAAGGTAATGGAGAAGTGTCATAAGTGATGTACCTTTGCGTTTTACCTTTTCAAAGGGGTGTTCCACACTTCTGTTGTATTTAGAGTTCATTTTGCAATCTCTTGTTGGCATAATTGTGACATAGGTCCAAGATATCAAATGAATATTGTCATACTAATTGAAAGATAAATCTTGATACCTGGAGTCTAGATGTCACCTAGCATTTTCTTATCATAACAAGAGGCAGCATGAAAATTGCACAAGTATGGATTATACAACTAGTGATCATGTATGAAAAATATCAATTGAAAAACACCAATTGATATAATTTGATAGATAAGCAGATCACTAATAGCATATTACACTAAGTTCTCCTCAAGTTTTAGTGCACACATATATATGAATTCAATTGATATCTGTTGAGAGTACTTATTTGCAACTTAAAGTACCATTAGCATAAAAGGAGTATCAATTGAACATAATCATGCAACATAAGAAACATGTGCACTATTTAATCAATTAAGTTCTAGACATGAGAATTTATAAGCTATGCTACTTTAGACATTTGCAATCCAAAAGAATATGATACATGTTTACCAGTTTTAGATGATTTTGGAGTAGCATATACAAGAGAAACTCATTCTCTTATGAAATGTATAAAAGATACATTTATTGGAGCAAAGAATTTTTTTGATACCCATCAAATTTTGTAGTGGAAGCGATTGTCTTTGCTTGAAGATTCCTTTCTAATTTGAGACTACACACATAATAGACTTGAAAATGAAGTTAGTCTCAAAGATTCAAATTATCGACCATTCTCCCCCTAAATGTATGCATACAAGTGATGCTTGTGAGGCCAGGGATTAAGTTCTACAATTTGAACCATGGTACAAATAAAGTATGAAAATATGAAATTGCACCAATTTAAGGAATTACTCATAATCAAAAGGTATACTAATATACATGATATGCAATATTTTAAGCCAAGATTCAAGTGTAACCTTATGATGTGACTTAAGATATTGCATATACATGCATACACTGACTTGTAAGAGCCTAGATACACAAATGTAATACAATAGTTCATGGAGTGACACACCTTTGTTCCATGCCATATGGTCTTCATTATAATCATGAATTTCTATCTTAGCTTTTGATAGGCTTGACATTTCAAAGAGAAACTTATCCTCTTTAAATGATCAAGAGAAACTCATTCTCTTCAAAGAACTACACAAATTCACTAAAAGAAAATGTTAGTCTTTAAGGACACAAGATATAGAGTGAGCTCCCCCTAAATGTATGCATCAAGTACTCGAATTACTTGTAACATGCACTTGATTCAATTAAGATTCTTAGAGGAGTTCATCATATATCTTGGTCAATACATAATATATTTGAAACAATTGAATTTATGCTAGAGAACACATATTGTTCCCCAATAGAACTAATCCATGGGGTGACATGTGGTAAATATTTGATCATTTCCTTGGAACCACTCATCCTCATTTGATGTTCTCCAAGGTGTGATACTACAAAACATGAACTTGAAGAAATCATTAGCCTCACAAGATATAGGCTAAACTCTTCCTTAATTTGTGCATGCAAGAGTACACAAAGTACACTTATGCACATCAACAATACGAGGTTAAAGGTGAAGTTTGCGCTATATCTTGGTTTAACATAACATGTTTTACATAGATGATGAAAATCAAACCAATTGAAAGTTTAAGAACTAAAAGTATATCAATTGAAATCCTAAAGGGTAAAGCATGCTAAGATGAACCTCAAACCTCATAATGAAGGATATCATATAAATATGTCACTACATCTTCATTATTTGGTTGACAAAAGTGTAACTCCCTTCTTGAATGATTGTGCTTTCTTTTCTTTTATGATTTCATCCAACCAAGTGATCTTGAACTTTATTCATCTTTGCTTGGTTCGATCATACTTGATATGAGACCCATTGAAACTCAATGATTGAAAGAACCAAGACTCTTATATCCGTAGATTTTGAATCCATCTTGAAAGCACTTGGAAAGACCTTATTGAAACACTTAGAAAAGAGAGCATTAGAAACACAAGGGAGGGTTTCACAAATGATAATCCTTATATGTGGATGGAAAATGAATAATCATTCTTGAAATGCAAAAGGATAGATTAAATTTCTTTAAATTAGTGCACACATATAGTTGATGTCAAAGTTATATGCACTATTGAACATTTTATATTGCAAGGAAATTTAACCTATAATATGGTACATCCCACTAAGGATAGAATACTAAAACAACTGAAGGAGAGGAAGTTTTCATACCTTGGCCTCTTATCAACTTCTTCTTACTTTAGTTGAATAGTATCCTTTAAGCTTGTGATTTATATAATTTAAAACAAGTACTATCTCTTAACATAGATTTTCTATGGATAAACTCAACACAAGAGATGTCATTAGTAGAACAAGCACTAGTTTCTTATTTAGCAACCCTTTATATGTGAAAGGCAAACGAGTTGCTAAAATAGAGAAACATCATAATATGGACTAAATTTTCCTTGAGCCCTCATGCACAATATATTTTGAATGACATGGATAATATGCATGGTTATTCAATGAAGTCTAAAGGGCTGACTTAATCCATAATATGGTGAGTGTCTAATAAAGAAGAATCAAATCCAAATTAACTAGATAGAGAATACGTCACATAATTTTGGATTGTTCACCATATGATAATATTCATTCAACTTCAAATTAGACCTTTATTTCATAATCAACAACTGATGTATATCCTCAAATGCTTCTTTTTCCTTAGTGGCTACACAAGTCACAAAAAGATAAGATTTGAAAATAATATGCATTTGAGATTCAGTTGTTATCACCCTTGCTACTATCTCCAAATATGATTTATACATTCATTATCGAGCACCCAACTTGATCCATTGAAGAAGTGATCCTACAAAACAAGTTTAAGCTTCATATTTTGGTACCCAATTTGAATTGGGTCCTTTGAGATTAGTAGTAAGAGCCTTGAGTACCCACACAATCCTTATTGTGGACTTTCTCTTTGTGTAGGCACCCACATATACTTGACAACCATCTTACATGGTTTCAAGCCAATATTTAATCACATAGATAAAAACTAGAGTTAAGAATAGGAGCCTTTTCTCCTTTTATTAATACATCATTGTGTTGCCTTCTTGATGATGAACCTACCTTGACTTTGGGTGCACCTAGCTTATCAAGGTTAGTTGCACAAGCATTCATATCATAAAGACAAATTATGCATGGAATTTACAACTTAGTGATCCAATTCAATGTGAAGCATATGGATATCGATTGAAGTAGATTTCTAAGATATCAAAATATGGGTTTCCAAAATTTAGAGAGTATGGATCACTAATTGTACCTTTTACAGTTTAAAAATCATATCCATGTTAGTGCATATGTATGTGATGAATATCAACAAAAAGATTCTTATGCACTTTTAGAATTAACGATAAGGGAATTTTAAACTGCATCAAGAGTAGCTATTTAGAAAGCAAAGATTACAATCCATATGAATGAGATACAAATTTACCATTTTGGATTGTCTTAGTATAGCTTACTCAAGTGAAACTTATTCTCTATGACACAAGATATATAATATTGTCCCACTAGATATGTGCATCAAGTATTTGAATGACTTGCCACATGCACTTTCAATTCAGTTAAGAGTCTCATGAGGAGTATATTACATATCATGGTCAAGGCATGACAAATTTGCAATGAATTAACTTATGCCTAAGAATACTTACCACCATATAGAATGTACCATTTGTTATACCAATTTGACAGATCTTACTATCTGTGGTGGTGTCACCTTAGTATTCTTCTTTTCATCATTTGTGGAGACTTCCTTCTTTGTTATCTCTTTTCCTTTTAAAACTAGTCGATAAAACACTTTGAAAAGAGGTATTAGTAGTACAAGGAAGTATTTAATGAATGATGATATCTATATATGAATGACAAACAAATCATCATTTATGAGGCGTAAAGGCATAAATTAAATTCTTTTTAAGTTAATGCACATGGAGTAGTGAATTCACAGTATGCACTAATTTACAAATTTAAGCCAATAGGAATTTAACCTTCATATTGACATTCCTTTCCATAGAATATGTTATTACCAATTAAAAGAATGCCACTTGGAAGGAACTACTATTGATCAACTACCAATTGAAGCAATTTGTTCCATACCTTTGCCTTGAGCATTCCTAATCTTTCTTTTAGGTGAAGATTAACCTTTAAAGCTTGTGATTTTACCAATTGAAAGAGCACAATCTCTACTTATGAATTTCCATGAAATATCTTAAAAGAGATTGTATTAGTAACACAAGCAATAGTTTCCTATTTAGCAACCTCTAGTATATGAATGACAAGAAGGTTACTAAAACAAGGAAACCTCATGATATGAACTAAATTACCCTTACAAGCATCATGCATAACATCAATTGTAAAAAAGATGAAAGTAGCATGATTATTTAATTAAGTTTACATGGCAAGTTTAATTCATAGCATGGTGAGTGATTAATGGAGAAGACTCAAAACCAATTTAAACAAGAATGAATACATCACATAGTATTGGTTCGATCTTCTTTGAATGTTGAACGGCACACTCCATTTGGGAAACACATTCTCATGTTGTGAGACTACATAAACACTTAGATAGAAACATTAGTCTCACAACTCTAGTCATATAGAGAATTCCCCATTTGGTAAGTGCTATAAGAATTTGAATTTCTTACTTAGCACTCTATTCATTTAAGAACATGGGATAATACTCTTTATGTCTAGGTCATGGCAATAATATGATGATTAACTTGAAATATGCCACAAGATACATACAATCAATTTAAAGCATGTAGATTGTCACAATATAAAAATATGAACTTGCAATCTACCATATAATTAGATCCTTTCCAAAGCAAGGTAAAATCTTTTAAGTTCATTTTCAAGTGCTTCATTTTTCCTATGTGGCTACAAAAGACACAAAGGAATATACCAATTAAAAGCAATGTGCACTTAAGAATTAATTGTTACCATCCTTTGGATATCACTTGGTTGTAGGCCTTTTGCTTGATTCCCACAAAAGTTAATCCTTATTCCCTACAACACAAGTTCTTGCTAGAGATGAATATGAAGTTAGTGATATAACAACTCAATTCATCTTTGGGTCAATCTTAAAGGATAGACAATGTAAGATTGATAGCTTGAGATAAGAATTGAGTTGAACCGCTCAAGCACCCCAACGCTTCATATCATCTCTGGGTACCTGCAAAACTTATTAAGTACATTTTGGTACCCATCTCATGATAGGTCTATCAAGGTTAGCCAATAAGGACTTAGGCACCCAAATAGCCTTGGTCCTAGAATGTGGTGAACTCATCACCTTTCTAGCACAAGAGTCAAATTTGGGTCTCCTAATCATATTTGAATGTATTGACAAGTTAGGCTTAGGAGTTTTACCCTTTGGACAAACCTTGAATAGATGACCTTTTTCACGGCAATTATAGCAAATGCGATGCTTGTCCTTGCAATGCATTTGCCTTTTGCTTTCATCCTTTTTGATGGTCATCTTTCTTGATCGTGCAAGGTCTTGATTTTTCATGTGGGGGCATGAATCAATTTCATGACCTTTCTCCTTGCATCCATAGCACCTTCTATCGCTTCTCTTTGATCTTTCTTTGTTGAAGCACATAGGTACATTATTAGAACAAATAGTATGAGCATTAATTTTCTTACCATGAATTTTGTTCATGCCCTTCTTGGAAAGCTTGGTATTCTTTTGAAGGGGTTTTGTGCATGCTACGGTTGTCCCCTTCTCAAGCTTTTCACCATATTATCACGGTTATCTTGAGAAGGTTGAGCATGACACTTTCCCTTCAAAAGAGTTAAGCTCCTTCTTAGCCTTCCAACTTCTTCCTTGAGCTCTTTATTTTCTTGTGTGATAGAAATATCACTAATTCCTGAAATCTCTAGCTCAATGGAAGATTGGCTTTCTTGAGAGCAACATTTGTTAGCACATGATAATATAGTTTCTACTTGAGTACATGTGCATATGTGAGGTTGGTATGATTTCAAATTAGTTAACACAACCTCATGAGCCATTTCTAACATGATATGTGAATCCATAAATTTATTATGAGAGCACACAAACATATCATGTTTTTCTTGCAAAGCTAGATTTTCAATATTTAGCCTTTCTATCGTGTTCTTGAACATAGCATTTTTATTTTCTAATTGATTTCTAATTGAGCAATATATGACGAATGATTAACAACTTTAATTTGCTCAATTGAAATGTCTTCATACCTTTGGACCAAATCATCATGAGAGCACTTTAGCTTCTCATGCTCTTTGGTCAACTTTTCTAAATCTTCAATTTTTCTGATGAGGAAATCTTCTTGCTTATGAAGCATTTCTTTTTGTTCTTCTGCTCTTTTCATGAGTTTGAGCAGGCTCATCCGATTTTTCTTGCTTAGTTGAGCAAAGAATTGTTGGAGATCACCCTCATCTTCACTATCACTTTCATGCTCCTCCTCATCCTCACTTTTGCTTTCACTGTCACTCCCATTAGCGACAAAGCACATATGAGAAGTGGATTTGAAAGACGAACCTTGTGAAGAGGTGGATTTGTCATTTGGTCTCCATCGATCATTTTCTTCTTCTTCAATCTTGTTCTTTGCCTCATCTTCCTTCATTTTGAGGAACATCCTTTCGGCAATTCTCATGGCAAGATCTATTGCCCTAGGATCAACATCTGCACCAAAAGATAAAGTCGAGGCAACCTCAACTTTTTCAAGCTTAGAAGCACTTTCGTTTCTTAGTCCCCCCAACATGATCTTTTCCTCACGTGGTTAAGCGTTAGAACGAGGATTAGGCTTTGATACCAATTGAAATTTGCCTAGAGGGGGGTGAATAGGCAAGTTAAAACTTTTTCAACAAAAACTAGAAGCAAACTGGGTAAAACTGAATTGATCTCGAAATTCACCCAGTTAACTTTGGAAATGAGATGTTCTAAATGATCCACAGGGTTCAAAGTAGTAGATCTGAGAAGGGCATCTCTCAAAATCCACACACCAAAAAGATATAAACAAATCTTCCACGCAATGGTGAGAGAACGAAGAACACAAACAAACACAATGAGCAAGAACACAAGAGACACAAGATTTATTCCGAGGTTCGGTCACACCACCAAGGTGCCCTACTTCCTCGTTGAGGCGCCCACAAAGAGCCGGGTCTCTTTCAACCCTAATCCTCCCTTTGCCGACCACAAAGGTCAAGCCCACACAATAATCTTTGCTCAAACGAGCGGGTAATATAAACTTTCTTGTGGTCTTCCACAAGATTTGGAGACTCACAAGAGACACCTAGTCGTCTAGGAGCTAGAAGCTCCAAGAGTAATGAATCCACAAAGAACTCGATGTAATACCAAAGCTCGAATCAAGAAGAGCAAGAAGGATTTAGAGATGAAGCACCAAAATTGCAGCTCTTCAATCTCACTCAAAGATTTCTCTCCAAAGATTTGAAATGGGAGAGGCAAGAGGTGTGTGAGAGAGAGTGGGAGGTATTTCTCAGGTTGAAATTGGAGTTTTGTGCGTGCTCTTCTATGGGGAAGAGTGTGGGAGGTGTATATAAAGGTGCCCCCAAAAGCTGGTGGCCGTTGGGGAAATCTGACTGAAAAACGGTTGAACCGGTTCTAAAACCGGTTGAACCGGATTCCACCAGGGGGTTTTCGGTTCACTGGTGGACCTAGCCGGAGACTGGACCGGACTCAAATTCGATTGAACCGGACCAAATTGGTTGAACCGGTTTCAAATTCGGTTGAACCAATTTCAAATTCGGTTCAACCGGTTTCAAATTCGGTTGAACCGGTTTTCCAAAAATCTGCACACAACTTTTTCTGACTGGCAGACTGGCAGGTCAGACTGTGATAGAGGGGAACAGTGCAGAAACCGGTTGAACCGGTTTTAATTCCGGTTGAACTGATTTTTGAAACTGTTGCACAGATTTTGAGAAAACTGAAGTGAAACAAGGGTAGAATGGAAGTTTTAGATAAAGGATTTTGAGCTTTAGTACCAACACCAACCTTCTTTATGAATCCCCCTTGATAGTACGACGATTCCTATACTCAAGTTAGATAAAATATAATTAAGTAAACTCCTTGAGTCATTGGTGTCTCAAGTGTGATTTCTCCATGGTGTTGCTTGATAAGGATCACAAACATCTTTGTCTCACCTTTTGAAGCGAACACAAATCGAGCCTGTGACTTGTGCCATTTCACCATATATGAGTTCAAATCATGGCTTCAAGACACGTTACTGATGCATCAACATGTTGTAACTCTTTATAGCTGATTAGTTCATCGACTTAGTGCAAGTACTCTCTTCTTCACCTTAGCCATGGTACCTCGGTCTACAAGCCGTCGCTTGGCCTTCACCTTCGCTTAGTTCCTCGAAGCCCTTTCCTTGCTATCTTCACCCTATCAAGCCATTCTTGAGTCACATCCTATTGAGCATCCATTGAGAGAGTCATTTCTTCAATATTATGAACCTTGCTTGAATGTGATCTAGATATAACTGCTAAGATCAATCAAGCTCTAGTTTGATTCTCATATATTCATATATGGACTAATAGTAATATGGTCAAGCCAATTCACAATTCCTCATATCTTATTCACTTTGGCTTGACCAATCCTCTTAATCACTTCAACCTCTATTATGATCATATTTATGCATAGTGATTTCTCAGGACTTGTCCATATATTCAAACCAATATAGAGACCATATTATATCCATTTGCATTATATCACTGGTTATTTGACCTTGTGTTGAACCTTGTGCACTGATCATTATACACTATTCAAGTATGTTCATCATATTGAATTTCATGTTCAACACTTAGCAAACTTGTTAGACCTTTAAATGTGTTGTTATCCAAATCACCAAAACTCACAAAAGGGATGAATACACTTTCAAAGCGAGACAGGGTAACACTACGAGGCCTTTACAAAGTTCCACTAGCTTCAGAAAACCCGCTACATTTTATAGGAAGAGCAATGCAGGGATCCCCCGTCTGACCGCCATTGCAGCAAAATCAACCCGAGAACCTCCCTATACCGACCACTCCCCTAATGCCCTTGCCCCTTTCAGGTAAGGTAGTCCTCCACTAGCTTTCCTAATTAGTCAGCCAAGGGCGTCCCATACCACCCTTATGGTAGCATTGTTTTCCCGGGTGGTCGCTCCATGTTCCAATTAACATAATGATCTTGTCATGAACAGTAAATAACAAATTGATAATAAAAGCATGATCATGAATAATGTGTATCTTAATACCCAAAACCACATAAAGCTATAGCAGGTACTACCCAAGTTCAGTGGTAAACAAGGTATAAAGATAGTCAAACTGGGGTGACCTATTGGGTCCCATCAAAATTAACCTATGCAGATCATAATGATTAACAGGAACAATATTGGGTAAATAGAAGTGATCAAGGGCACAACTTGCCTTCAACGAGCTCCTGCTCAGCAAACTCCACCTGCTGAACACCTGGGGCCTCAATGGCTTGCTCGTCTACTCGCAACAATACAAACAAGCATAGTATAGGAGAAATTAACATCACACCAAACATGAAAACAGAATACATAATAATAATCTATGCATTGTAACAAGATCGTAGGTTCGAGAATCACTAAATTCGGAGTTACGGTTATCAAGTTATGATTTTCCGAAGGTTTTATGTGTTTTATATAGAATAAATTAAGTAGATAAATTTAATCTATGTTTCATGGCTAAACAGAGTTACCATGTGATAAACAATATTAAAACAAAATTAATGCAATTGGAATGGATCAAAACGGAATTCAAATGAATTTATTATGATTTAAACAAGTTTCTATAATTATTTTAATGCAAAAACTCTTTTTCTATATTTTTTATCCAATTAATAGCTCCCTGGATTGCGCACAAGAATACATAAGAGAATAGGAGCTAACTTGCAAAACTTCCCAGACTTAGCTTAACCCGTGGTGGACTGCGGGTTAATTGCAAATAAGTCCAGGTTTTCTTTAGTAAGGTGGTCGGGCCGAAGGGGTATCGCTCACCCTAAGCCATTCGATCAGATGTGGGCGGCATGGATCGACACCCAATCCCCGTGAACCGGTATGCAACATGGATCACCGGATCTAAGATCGAGGGCCATGGTTTAATGAGCATAAGATCTGATCCCAACTCTACGCCCACGATCCAACGACTGATCTGCGCGCACCCCGAATCTGGTAAGACAAACAAATCTGAGCCGCTCAACTCCAGACCGACGATCAGGATCTAAAATGTCCAAGATAAAATCATACACATTTGATCCCCATCCAGCGATGCAGATCCATCCTACCCCAACCGGTACGTTCTATTGTAATCCTAACTGTTCCTGTGGAATCAACGACCCAAAAGCCATTGTCCCCACCCGATCCCAAACCACGGCGGCGAGGGGCATCACCGTGGTGGCGACATCGTCGGTGTTTGCCAGATCCGACATCAGGGCTCAAGCTTTTAGACAAAAAGTGCTATACATCGAGCAGATAATGACAAATCGCAAGGGTAGATACTCACCGACCCTAGAGGCGCAGACACCTCCGAATGCAGTGAGTTGCGGCCCTGCGGTGGTGTTGTTCGGCCAACAAGGAATTCATATGGCTTCAGCTAGTTTCCCTCCAATTAATCCCTCACACAGCTTCTATGCGGCCAGACCAACCTCTGAGTAGCCCCACTGGAGCCCGAACCCCAGTGTCAACGAGTATCTGCGGCGGTGGCCCTTGCTACCCCTTTATCTTTCACGGGTTTGCCTCTCTCGATGAGTCACGAAGATGGGAAGGGGAAGCGAAGCCCTGACATGCCATCATATAGTGCCAGCAGGTCGGTTTAGGGGTTAATCGGAACTTCTCTCCAGAAAATCGTGTGGTCTGTTAAGGTCCCACTTCGTGCGGTGATGGGGTGGGGAACGAGCTGACGGAACGGGCCCACTTGGCGGTGTAACGTGCACACACGGGTTAGATGGTGAGCTGAGGGAGCGAGCGAGCGAGAGGAGCTGCTGATGTGCCTGGCCCACTGGTCGTGTTGTCACGGCGCGGGGGCTAGCGGGGTGAAGTTGGCCACTGGGCCCCTCGTGTCGGCGTGCCACAGCGGTTGGGCCAGTGGACTAAGTCAGGCCAAGGGGGTTTTGGCCCATGAACCGTGTTACTCTTTTTTTCCTTCTTCTTTTATTTTCCATTTTATTTTCACTTTCCAAATTCAAGGATTCAAACTAAATTTAAATTCCTATTTTGAACTTAAGATTTCCAAATATCAAACACAATCCTAAAGTAAATAAATCTTCTACGTTTTGCATTATTTATTTTTTCTTTCTATCATTTAGTTATAGAAGGGATATTTAACTTACTTAGAATTTTCTTTCTAGATTTTAATTCTCCCATTTCTTCCTTTTGAATTTTGAATTCAAGTAGGGTTTGAATATTCATGTTTGTATTATGATGCACCCCCAAAAATTATCAGCATGATATGCATAGATTATTTATTTCTATTTACTATTCATATGATCATGAGAAAGAGCACAACTTAAAAAAATATTAACTCTACTTCTTTATTGTATAAAAGTTGGGTATTAGAGATAGTCCATGACCATCAGGCCTACACTCGAGAAAATCCTTAAGTAACCTGGATGAAACATCACCTGTTCCTATCCCAAGTCTCGATTTAAATACTTTCATCCTTAGGACTTATTTGTGTACCTTATGATGATTAAAAAATCACAGGTGTTGGGGGCCTTCCTCTTCCGAAGGTCCTCAAAAACGTAACTAACATGTTTTTCAGTATAACATAGACTGTTACAGGAGGCTTCGACTTTGAGATGAAGGTGTGCATGATATTAAGGGGCGGTCTGAAGGAAGGGTGAACGAGCGTCGAAGCTGTGGCCGAAAAAGCTTCGGCTTAACACAATGACGAAGGTAGAAGATGGAACCGACCTAAAGGAGAAAAGACTACTTGACCCTTGACAGCTTGCCTTATTGTTAGTAGTAAAAGTCAGGGACATGAATGTAATTTTATTCGGGTTGTGTCTCATGCCTATAAATAGATGAACAGTAACACCGTACTGTTCACGCTGAACTGTAATCTCTCTGGCGCCAGGTCCGCATTTTAACCTTCTGTCAAGCCGAAGGTACCAGTGAAACATAAATATTATAAATATTTATTCATGTTTATAGAACAGGAGTATAAGTAAATTATTGATTTGTCATCATTATTTATGTTCCCTTGTATTTCCTGTACCTTCATTTGTATTTGTTTACTAAAACGATGAAGGTATGTCCTTCATGACCTTCGTCTGAGAATCATTAAATTCGAAAGGAGATAATGAAGCAAAGGACAAAGGTCTTTAATCGTTAATAATTGTGTTGCTTTGTTCTTGATGCATAGCATTTAAGAACAAGGACCAAATTTGGCGCCCACCTCCGGTGAACTCATTCGACCACCTTTGGCAAGCATCGACCTTCGTCATGCCGTCGAAGAAGACAGCAGCACCAGGGGCTGCACTGCAGCCACTGGACACTAATCAGGAGACGCTATGCGAAGATAGGAGCCAGAAGAGGAAGGCTACTAGCCCAACACCTCAGGAGGAGGAACTAGATCAAGAGATCAAGGATCTGGAAGCTATCCATCAACAGGTGCAAAAGAAGAGAGAAAAGATGCCTCGGCTCGCCGACCTCCAGAGGAAGATCGATGAAGCCGCCGAATAAATGTGTCACCTCACTCAGGATGACCAAGATCGAAGGCCCCAACACAAGGAGCTTCACCAAGAAAATCCATACAACAATGATGAATGGTAAGGTGACTTTCATCATGGCAATTTTGCTTTTGATGATACTTCTCCCTTAGCAGCAGAATTGCAGGCTACCCCGTGGTCGCCATCATACAAGCCACCTCAGTTCCTATGTATGATGGGCACTCTGTAACACCCCGTCCAATCCTTGGATCGGCGGTACTTACTCCTGGCAGCTCTCTAGGATCATATATTGTCCCCACAGACCAACACGAGTCTTTTGTGCGCACTTTGTCCTCACTCATGCGCACCCGAGAAAACTTCCCGGTCGGTCACCCATCCCAAATTGCTCCAAGCCAAGCACGCTTAACCTGGAGGTTCTTTCGAGATAGACTTCCGAAAAAGAAGATGCATCTTGTTGGTATGAATACTCTATTAATTATATTAAGCCTTGGGCCAGGAAATCACCATCCCAGGGGCCAGGATATCACAATCCACCCCCCCTTAGAAGACCGACGTCCTCGTCAGTCAACCCCAATCCAGGAACCTCCCCTCTTAGCCACGTCTGTGTGTCTAGTGTCGTCATATGCCATGCCATGTGACCACTACGGGCCCACATGCGCCATGCGCCATATACCCGAACCCCCTAACCCACACACACCCGTGAAACCGCGAGGGTTGGCTCTGATACCACTTGTAACACCCCGTCCAATCCCTGGACCGGAGGTACTTACTCCTGGCAGCTCTCTAGGATCATATATTGTCCCCACAGACCAACACGAGTCTTTTGTGCGCACTTTGTCCTCACTCATGCGCACCCGAGAAAACTTCCCGGTCGGTCACCCATCCCAAATTGCTCCAAGCCAAGCACGCTTAACCTGGAGGTTCTTTCGAGATAGGCTTCCGAAAAAGAAGATGCATCTTGTTGGTATGAATACTCTATTAATTCTATTAAGCCTTGGGCCAGGAAATCACCATCCCAGGGGCCAGGATATCACAATCCACCCCCCTTAGAAGACCGACGTCCTTGTCGGTCAACCCCAATCCAGGAACCTCCCCTCTTAGCCACGTCTGTGTGTCTAGTGTCGTCATATGCCATGCCATGTGACCACTACGGGCCCACATGCGCCATGCGCCATATACCCGAACCCCCTAACCCACACACACTCGTGAAACCGTGAGGGTTGGCTCTGATACCACTTGTAACACCCCGTCCAATCCCTGGACCGGAGGTACTTACTCCTGGCAGCTCTCTAGGATCATATATTGTCCCCACAGACCAACACGAGTCTTTTGTGCGCACTTTGTCCTCACTCATGCGCACCCGAGAAAACTTCCCGGTCAGTCACCCATCCCAAATTGCTCCAAGCCAAGCACGCTTAACCTAGAGGTTCTTTCGAGATAGGCTTCCGAAAAAGAAGATGCATCTTGTTGGTATGAATACTCTATTAATTCTATTAAGCCTTGGGCCAGGAAATCACCATCCCAGGGGCCAGGATATCACACACTCAGACCCGAAGCAATTTCTGAGGAGCTACGAAGCAACCATATCTTCATATGGGGGCAATACTGCAGTCATGGCGAAATCCTTCGTCATGGTAGTCAAAAGCGTAGCTGAAACTTGGTAGTCTTCTCTTCGGCCAGGGACAATTACGTCGTGGCAGAAGCTAAAAGACATGCTGGTCACTAGCTTCCAGGGTTTCGAAACGAAGCCAGTCACTGCCCAAGCTCTGTTCCAGTGCACACAGGACCAGGAAGAGTACCTCCAGGCGTATGTTCGAAGGTTCCTGCGATTGAGAGCCCAGGCGCCTACAGTGCCCAATGAGATTGTCATTGAGGCCATGATCAAGGGGCTCAGACCAGGACCAACGGCGCAATATTTTGCAAGGAAGCCGCCGCAAACCTTGGAGAAGCTTCTCCAGAAAATGGATGAGTACATCAGAGCCGACAATGACTTTCGGCAAAGAAGGGAAGAAGCCTACAGATACTCTGAAATAGCCAGGGGCTTCGGAGGAAGATTCCACCCCTGGTATGTCAGGCCAATCCATAATACCATGCCAAGTGATGATAGGGGAAATCAAACCCAAATGCAACAGCATTGCTGCCAATCATCAGGGATGCAACAAAGTTCCTTTAGGCCACCAGCTTCAAGAGGCAGAGGGAGCAGAAGCTTCGGAGGAAGATATGGAGATCAGCCCAGGAGACTGTTTTGTTTGTTCTGCGGCGAAGACAAAGGCCACACCACAAGAACATGCCAAGTCACAATTCAGAAGCAGAAAGAAATTGCCGAAGCTGAAGCATGACAAAATCAGCCGAAGTAGGTTCTGCATACCGCTTCATGCTATTCTCCCTACGTTCCAGAGTACATAGGCAATCAATAGCATGCGACCTCTGTCGCTTCGACAAGCCATTCTCAAGCTTCCTAGGCTCAGTTGCCACCACCACCACCGCTAGCACCTACTCTGGTCCGGAGCCAGCAGCCAGAAGGGCATCAACACGCTCAACATATGCAAGATTTTCGGGAGGAGTCCGAAGCTCACAGTCAATAACACTGTGCCCGAGTCCAAGCACATTTACTAAAGAATATCCTACTCTAGCGCATCTTTATTTTTTCTGTCATTTTATTTTCTTGTATGAAAAACAATTCACGAAGGATTAAATTCCAATTTGATGTAATAATATTGTGGTCACATCATCGACTGGGGTGCATCCCCTTAACAAGATTCCGAAGTTACAAAAGTCGTTCCTAAGGGAGCGCAGGGTAAGTTCCAAAGCTACAAAAGTCGTTCCTAAGGGAGCACAGAGTAAGTTCTGAAGCTACAAAAGTCATTCCTAAGGAAGCGCAGAGTAAGTTCCGAAGCTCAAAAGTCGTTTCTAAGGGAATGCAGAGCTAAAATACCACCGAAATAGAAGGTGAAGAAGCTCCAAAGTCGTTCCTAAGGGGATGCAGAGCTTAAATGCCACCGAAATATAAGGTGAAGAGACTCAAAAGACGTTCATAAGGGGATGTAGAGTCTGGGTGTGTTCTTGTGTGGGTATGTGACTTCGGCATAGACATCATGTTGCATCATATCATCGCATCATTCTGCATAGCATTACATCATACATCATGTCGTATCACCAACAAGATTGAGCAGAAAGAAAGTTGTTTTTTTTTCAAAAACATGCGACGAATGAGACAATGTGCTGAAGCACAAAGTGCACCTTCGACAATTATAATCTTACATGCCCCAAGAAAGTTTTTGATGATAACAATATCATACAACAGTTGTGCTATAGAAGGGCTCTTTCTTTACGAAGCATGAAAAGAAGGGAAGGTGTTTTTTCGCCGAAGGCTCAAAAATGGTATGTACGCAAATTTCATGCATCACAAAGAAATATATTACATTAATATACACATAGATATACAATATTTAACTCATGTATGAATATTACTTTTCCCAAATGTTACATTTCTTAACTACACAAAAATCTAGTCTTCCTTTATGATTTTCTCGGCAGCTTCGTTCAGAAGTTTGTTGACAGCTTCGTCAACAGCTTCTTCGCAATTCTTATTGTTTCTAGTGCCTCTTTCATGGCTGGATCGGCTTCAGGATCATATGGCTCGGGTGACGGTGAAAGTTCAGCTACAGTAAAAATAACAAGTTGTTAAACCGAAGCCAAGAAAAATACCGAAGTTGACAAACAATTAAAATACCTATGCGCCTTGCGCGCTCAGCAGCCTCTTCGGCTCGCTTGGCTTCTTCTCGGGCTTCATGGGTTTCTTTTTCGTTCTTCTTTATAGCTTCGTTGGCTATCTCTTGACCGCCTTTCATCCAAACTTTGGAATAAAATTTCCCGCCCATCAGAGTAGCCTCAGCCAAAGGATCCTTCGTGTTGTCTACAGTGAAGACGGTCTCCGTCTGGGTTGTAGCTTTAACATGTTCACAGCCAGATTTTTCTAAAATTGGTGCAACCCCTCTAGCACCGGCGAAGGCACAAAAATCACCACGGTCGCTAAGTATCTCATCAAAGGCTTCAGCTTCTTCGCCGATCCATTCGATGATTCCTTCGGGATCGCCTCTAATAAATTTCTGCTCAGATGAGTATGCACCCACCTTTGCAAAACTATCTTTCAACTTCTTAGCACAATCCAAAGATTTTTCGTAGTATCTCTCCTTCGATTACCGAAGCTCATCTACATTCTTTTGCAGTATTGCACTAGTCCATTCACTTATTTCTTGCTTTGCTTTAGCCACTTCAAAATCCTCATTCTTTTCCGCAAGCTTTTTCTTTAAGTTTTCAATTTCGGCTCTATGAGCTTCGGACTATGCAGCAAGACTGGCTTCGCTAACCTTCGCCCTGTCTACCAAGGAAAGTAGAATTTTGTCCTTTTCTGTGGCTTCATTCCTCAATCGGATAACCTCCGAACGAAGGTTACCAAGGGCTATCTGGCAGCTTTTGTCCTCAGCGTTGTTTTGTGCCCTTAAGACATTGCTTAGGATTAAGCCCTGCCGAAAGGGGGGTGGATCAGCATAATGTTAAAAGATACAATAAAAAAAATCTGATTATGTCAAAACATCCTTACCTTCAGACTATTGTAAGTGAGGCTGTCTGCGAGGTCATCCTTTGACATAGTAGAGAGGCCAACTTCGAACTTCGGAAATCCTATGTTTCTTGCCATCTCCCGACAAACAGATATTTCCTTTTTATCCGGAAGGCAGTACAGAAAGTCATCTTCATTAGTGCCATTATACACCAAGGATCCTTTTGGGTACTTCAGTTCCCGGGCATAGTGTTTAGCTTCGGCAATTTCCTCTTTCGACAATTTCTTACCCGAAGCGTGTCGAATGATAAAGTCTAGCTCTATAGTAGACGCTTCGGGAGTAGTAAATTCAACCTTCTTGGGTGCATCTTCTTTTTCCAGGACCAGAGCGACATCCAAAGGTCCTTGATCAATACCCTGTCTAGTTTCAATAGGCCCTATTTCAATGGGCACTGAAGGCCCAGTTTCAATAGGCCCTATTTCAATCGGCTCCTCCAGCTCTGGCTCTTCAGCCGCTTGTTCTTTGGCTTCGGCAGGTCGCTTCGGCGCTTCGGCTGACTCGGTTGCAGGAACTTTGGACACCTCAGCCAATTCTCCCTTGGCACCGGCAGGAGTAGGATATTTCGGCTCAGTGGCAGAAGAAGCCCCCTCACCAAGCTTCGGCACCCTGGACATTTCAATATACCGAGGCCGATGCGTCAAAACCTTGATCTTTTTACCCTTCGGCGTAGCAGAGATAGCCGAAGTAGAAGCTTTTCTTTTCTTTCCCTGCTTTCGTGAGGGATAGCAATAGTCTGGGTATACGAAACCAATTACATCGAAGACTCTGTTTAATCTTTTCTTGCCTTGTCCTTCGAAGGCTAAGGTCATGGCATCATCTTCGGCTCTTGTGTAGGCCCCAAGTAACTCGTCGCTAGTTGCCTCAACACAACTCAGCCAGTCATCATTCGGCTCATCAAATTGATTTCTGTATCTGAAGGTGTATTTCAGATAAACCAAGCCGCCTTAACTAGACCTAGCAGCAGCTTCCTTCGGCATCTCCCAGTCACTCACAAGAGGCCATACTCTATAAGCAATGTGCTCTTGGACTAAGTATCTTGTGCCGATAAAGGTGCACACAGTATTAAAGCTCCTCTGGCATGTTTCAATTTCATTCCCAAGAGCAATGGCTGGCCTTCTGATGTCGAAGCGAGACCAAATAGGGCGTTGGATGATCCCCTTTATATCTTCTCTTTCAATCAAGTTGTTCTTTACATAAAACCATTCTTCCATCCAGGCTCCTGGCCACCTCTTTCGAAACGTTGGAACTGGATAGCTTACATCAGAGCGGGGCATGAAGCCGTAACAACCAAAATTATTATGATACTGCTCCTTGCCAGTAGCCTTCGTCTCATAGGACAGCTCGTGCATGTTGTAGAAGCATTTTGCACTAGGCTCTAGTCCCTGGCTCCTCATGGCCCAAATAAAAATCCCCATCCTGATGATGGCTTCAGGGGTAATCTGATGAAGAAAAATCTCAAAGGTCTTTAGCACTTCAACTAGAAATTCACTCAACAGAAACTGAAGCCCTGCCTTCATGAAGCTCCTGTAAACAACAACTTCGTCTACTTCGGGAACAAGGGCAACACTGTCCCCTCCAGCTCTCACAATGGAAATATCACAGAAATATCTCCCTTTCATAGCATCATTCTGACTTTGCTTAATGGATGACTTCCCCAAGATGGTATGACTCGGCCACCAGGGCCGATCTTCGGCATCTTTATTTCCACTTTCCAAATCAAAGCTTTTGCTATCACCAGAATCTTCAGACAACCCAGCTAGCATTTCATTAGTAGGGCTGGAAACGAGCCGAGCCGAGCTCGGCTCGGCTCGGCTCGGTGCGGCTCGGTGACTGAACGAGCTCGGCTCGGCTTGGCTCGTCCATTTCACGAGCTGGCGAAAGAGGCTCGGCTCGGCTCGCGAGCCATATTCTGGTACTTATCGTTGCATTATTTGGTGAATTAACATTATATATTCATCATCAAAGACTAAAAAATGAGCTATTATCCATAAAATTATCTAATATTCATTATTATTCCATAAATTGATCATTTTTGCAAGGCTCGCGAGCCGGCTCGCGAGCTGGCTCGGCTCGGCTCGCTACAAAAACGAGCTCGAAGAAGAGGCTCGGCTCGGCTCGTTTGAGGCTCGCGAGCCGCTCCGAGCCGAGCCGAGCCGCTCCGAGCTCGAGCCGGCTCGCGAGCCTCGAGCTAATTTTCCAGCCCTATTCATTAGTGATCTTCTCTGTGTTCGTCTTCTCCATAGCCTCGTAAAACCCAACTAGTGCAGGGTCAACAACCTTCTTCTCTTCAGCCATCTAGTGAGCACTTGTGCAAATGCCGAAGCTCACAAATCAATTAAAATCTGGTGGAGCAAGAAAGTCCAAGCTTGAAAAATAGCGTAAGCGGTTGAGATGGCACATCAAATGCTATCAATGCGGGTTCCTATTTATATGCCCAGCGCATCACAATTTGGTGGGCTCCACATGTCATTGACTTTCGCTATTCTAGCGAAGGGAAGATGTTTTTTCGGACCTTCGGCTAAAGGCCTTCGTTCACGTCGCAGTCTAAATTTGTTAATACAAAAACAAATTAATACTGTGAGGGGCTACTGTTGGGGGCCTTCATCTTCCGAAGGTCCTCAAAAACGTAACTAACATGTTTTTCAGTATAACATAGACTGTTACAGGAGGCTTTGACTTTGAGATGAAGGTGTGCGTGATATGAAGGGGCGGTCTGAAGGAAGGGTGAACGAGCGCCGAAGCTGTGGCCAAAAAAGCTTCGACTGAGCACAATGACAAAGGTAGAAGATGGAACCGACCTAAAGGAGAAAAGACTACTTGACCTTGATAGCTTGCCTTATTGTTAGTAGTAAAAATTAGGGACATGAATATAATTTTGTCTGTGCTATGTCCCATGCCTATAAATATATGAACAGTAACACCGTACTGTTCACGCTAAACTGTAATCTCCCTGGCGTCAGCTCCACATTTTAACCTTCTGTGAAGCCGAAGGTACTAGTGAAACATAAATATTATAAATATTTATTCATGTTTATAGAACAGGAGTATAAGTAATTTATTGATTTGCCATCATTATTTATGTTCCCTTGTATTTCATGAACCTTCATTTGTATTTGTTTACTAAACGATGAAGATATGTCCTTCATGACCTTCGTCTGAGAATCATTAAATCCGAAAGGAGATAATGAAGCGAAGGATGAAGGTCTTTAATCGTTAACAATTGTGTTGCTTTGTTCTTGATGCATAGCATTTAAGAACAAGGACCAACAACAGGGAACCTTGCATTAGATCTCTCCATGATCCTGATGAAAATATTCATGTAGGTAGAGTCATCCTTCCTCAGGATAAACCATGAGCTAGGCATTATTGCAAAGGACAAACTCTATCTACAATATTTATCTCTAGGCAGGGCTAAGCAATTTTGTAAACAATATTTGATACTTCCAAATAAGTATCTATAAAAGGAATGGATATCAAGGTAGTAAATGCATCAAATAGTTTCCAAGCAACCCCTATAAACTTAATGCATATTTCACTAGACTTAAAGTGTATAAAAGTTTTTTAACAATACAAGGAAGGGGCAAATACATCGGGTCTTGTCTTTGTTGCAGAGAAGATGTGCTAGATCCTCCTATAAAATACCCAGTTAGATGGTTCCTCCACTTGATCAGTAGACACTAGAGTAGACTCCTCTTCAGCAACCACTTCATCTTGAACCTTCATCTTTCTTTTGGGAGCTCTACATGAAATGACATGAACATGAATGCTTATGCTTATGTTGTTTGCACAGAAAATACTATAAGACATCACAAGACCATACTTCCTCTCAAAAGTGTAAATATAACACACAACAAAGGATCTACTAGCACAAAGACTCTAAATACTCTAATAAAATAACCAAATTCTTCAATCATACTAGGGAATCTAGTCTCCACAACCAAACACTTCATATATGGGTGGAGCAAGGATTCATCTCTCTTTCTTTGAACCCTACAAGCTATCTCTACAAGCTTGACCACCACATGAGTTAATCATCTTTAGACCTCATCTAAAGAACCAAAACTCACTAAGCAAATGCATCCAAAGACCAAAGTTCACTTGATATCCTTGTCTCTTCTCTAAAGCACTTAATCCACTAATTAATTAAGGATTCAATATCTATTTTGGACCCAAGCTTGACCACCACATGAGTTAATCATCTTTATACATCATCCAAAGACCCAAAACTCACTAAGAAACTACATCCAAAGACAAGAGTTCACTTGATATCCTTGTCTCTTCTCCAAAGGACTTAATCCACTAATTAATTAAGGATTCACTATCTATTTTGGACCTTGCAAGGCTTTCTAGTAAAAAGGATTCCAAACCTCCTCCAACTTTTACCAAGTACTCATATTGTGCTAACAAAACTCTCAAAGAATTTTCATAATTTTTGGTGCTCCATTTGTTTTTTCTAAAATTCATATATGCCTTCAACAAGCACTTATAAATCACCAGAAATTTATTAACTACACTAAAAATCCAAAAACCATTTTTATATGAGATTTATTGAATTTATACATCTCCTAAAATTTCTCCACGATTTTTTTACATTTATACAATTTTTGGCGCCATTTCTAAGATCTCAGACAAATAAATAAAGAAAAACTAATAAACCTTGGGCTGAAACCGGCCCACGCGGCCCACGTACCGAGCACAGTCGGCCCACAAACGGGAGCCCGCGCCCGCACTGCTATTTTTGCGCAGAGACCCCGCTGCGCCAAATAATCCTATATGAGCCCGGTCCACTGTTCACGCCTGTCTCTGAGAATCGCAGAAACACCCTTGACTACCTCCCTTTTACAAAGTCTCGGCCCCGACACCCGCTGCGCGGTTCTCCGGCGACCATGCGTTGGATCGACCACCGTGGTGCAACTTCGATGACCGCGAGGACATCAACATCATTCCCCAAACTATGGCGAACACGGGTGTGTGCTTTATCGACCTACGGTGGCCATGAGACTAAGCTATCGATGGCGACGGCGGAACACCGAGTCCGGCTATCCCAACTCTGAGGCATACACACGGTAGCGTTCAATCAAGCGACGTTGAGAGAATCACAGACTTACCAAGGCGTCCGTGCTCGCAAGAATTCAGCCGGGGACGACGCAATTAGACGGGTCGACGGTGGGGCTGTCCTCGGCGCCAGTCTGCGGCGGCACAGCTCTGTTCCAAACACCTGGTAACGGTAGAGTTAGCAAATCTTCTTTGGTGAGCTTCATTGCCTTATGGAGAACGCAGAACAAGCGTCACACGAGCAAGACACTCACCGGAACTACCTGGCCACGGCGAGGTGAAGAACTGGCGAGTGTGGTCACTAGACCAGGTGTTGGCGCGCTCAGCTTCTGGACAGACCAAGTTTGGGGACTGGGGACAGGTGAACACCGGTGTGGACAGAAGTTCTACCACTCACACACGCTGTAACCTGGTTGGAGCTTGAGGACTGTTGGAGGATAATTTTATTGGAACCATCCCTAAGGTGCTCTCTGTACTTGTACACAACTTAGTGGGGAAGAACTCCTAGTGTGCCAGCACAACCTAGGTTCAAGTACGTGGCTCTCATGCACTCCTCCCAGGTTCAAAGACACATACAAAACACTGAACTTGATCAGGGTCACAAGCCAAATATCAAACCTTGATATTTCTGCAGAAAACGGGGACTCCAGACTTCAGTTACTCACTTCTCCTTTATCCCACTCGAGTACACCAGTGAGGTACAGCAAGGTGACAAGATCTTTTCTTCCTTTCCAACCTGATCCAAGGTTCAGAACCCCCCTTCACTTGCCTGACCATTTAGCTGGTTATTTGCAGCAGGGGTGAGATCTATAGAACCTGAGTCATGCACTCCATCGACATCTCAAGCTATACACATCAGCATCCTCTTTGTCCCTTACCGCAGCTAGCAAGCAATACAGACAGCTACTTCACTGCTCACTGCTCAAAAAACAGCCCAGGCTTGGATATTTTAGTGGTGGAGACCTCTAGACCCTTGGCTATGCATTTCACTCTTATCTCCAGCCACATATTCAAGTGACACCAGCAGGGAAAAGGATCTTCTTCAGTTACCAACTGAAACCCTGAATTCAACTACATCAGGCCTGCTGCCCCCTTTCCACTCCTCACTGTTTAAGCCCTTGTATCTCACAATTTTTCTTAGCAACAGACCAACCATTCTTAATACAAGTTATTCCTTAAGTATAACTCTACCACTTTGTTATAGCACCCCTAGACTAAAAACATCTAGAACAGAAGTTGTGAGGTACTAAAGTAGAGCCAAAGACACTGACAGTCTAGCTTCAGTTTAACTGAAACAGCACAAGGTCAATCTGACAGAGGAAATTTAAGTGCATTTACTCCCAACTTTATGTAGCACCAAGCCCACCTCTTTTAGGGAAGTTCTTCAATGTACTATGGTATTCAAACTTGCTACATAGAGTATAGCTCATAATTTCATGGATAAAATTCTAGAGAGTTCCATAATTGGTTAAAAGCACTAAACTTCAGTCTCAGTCTGAAACATCATATAACCAAGTCTCACAGTAGCAGTTTGGAGATACTTTTCTCTTAACTTTATGTGGGACCAGGTCCAACTCACTTTAGAAAACCTGTTCTATTTATTATGGTCTACAAATTTGCTATGGGAACTTCAATCTAAACCCATATGGATTAATCACAAACGAGATCCAAATTAGGCATTCTGCTGCAATTCAGTTCTCAGAACTGAATAAACATTCAGTTATCAACCAACCTGACAGTCCAATCTTTGAGCAACTATTTATCCACTTTTTATGTAGAATCAAGCCAACGTTACTTAAAGAAACTCGATCACCATCATATAGGCTTCACTTCCACTATAGGAACAATAGCCCAAAACTCTATGGATTAGCCAAAATGAGCTCCAAAACAGCCACAAAACTGAAATTGCAGATTCAGCTCACTGTTCACCATCTGAAATTCCAGAAATCTGCCAGCTCCACTTTAGTCACCTTTTCTCCTAGTCCCAATTAGCTTCAAGGGTATGGAGTTTAACCAAACCTGATCTTATACTATATCTCTATTGCTTGATATAGGAGACTCAATTTAATTCCTTACAGGTTAACCACTACAGAGGTCCAAACATGGCTAAAGTTTACTGAAATTCAGAACTTAGCCAATTAGCTAATTCTGAAACCCAGAAGCTGATAGCCCACTTTGAGCAAGTTTTACAGCTATCTCCTAATGGATTTAGGGTTAAGTGGATTAATAAAGTTGGTACTACTATTGTTGCTCTACAAGTTTGGTATAATTTCCCTTAGCTAAAAACTTATTAATTCCAAACTACCATAGTCCGAAGTTTACTCAAAATACAAAAACTCAGGGCCTATTTCAGCACTAAGTCTGAAATCAAGCAATCTGACAACCTTACTTTGGACCACCTTTTCACCTGGTACTGTATGGTTTTAGGGCTATCATACTCAATAAAAGTTTCTCTCCTATAGTTACTCTTCAAGTTTGTTATAGTAACCTTTTACCAAAAGCCTACTGTTTAAAAGTTACAGAGGTCCAAATACAGCTAACTTAAACTATTTTGGGCTAAATCCAAATTGTCCCAATCTGAATTTTTGCAAATTACTCCAAATCTTTCCGCACCACATGGAAATCTCCCAATATAAAAGTTGTTCACTTCTCCAAGATCTACGACTTTGGTATAAGAACGTTTAACCAATTCTTTCTAAATTTTGAATTCCTATGTTGGGCTAGTTTAAGGTTACAAATGCAACCACTTCTCCAAACCACCCTTCAACCTCGATCCACCACTAAAAGCAAAGTTGTTCTTTGACCTAAGATCTAACTTTGGTATCCAAGACTCATGGACAAAATGTCCTTGTTTTTGGGGTTGCTTGTTTATACACCACTTCACCTTTTGGGCTCAAGTTAGGGTTTTGAAGTTGATCCCTCTCTTAAAGTGATGCTTCTACTTGACCTACCTTTGAGAGTAAAGTTACTCTAGGTTCTGATACTTGCCTCTAGTACTTAAGACTCCAAGTCAACTTGCTACTTGCTTAAGAAAGGTTTTTCATCCACTTGGCTTAAGCAAAACTCTTAACCTAAGCCCTATTCTCTAATACACAATCATCACACTTTTGAAATTTTTTGACCTAGTGATGCACTCTAGGTGTAACAAGCAATTTAATGCAAATGGTTATGATGACATGTCAGAGTTTTAGTTACCGTAACACCAGGGATGTTACAACGGTCCAAAGTTATCAAGCTAAGGCATAAGTGAGAGCACCTAGAGGGGGGTGAATAGGTGATCCTGCAAATTTTGCTCAAAAAACACAAACTTGGTCTATAATGTGAGTTAGATTAAAGCAAAACCATGTTTGGGAGTAGAGAGAAGAGAGATGAGAACTCTTCACTTGAATGCTCACTTAAGATGAGTATTAAACTAGGAGCAATATTCCAAGTGAACATGAAATCGCCAGAAAGTAAAGACACAAGTGACACATCGATTTTTACCATGGTTCGGCCAATGCCTACTCCACGTTGTAGTGACCTCCTTTGATCAAAGGTTGCACTCCCCTCTGAAGTGATCTAAAGATTAAACTTGAGTGCCACGTATGTCTTCCTTATAACTCAATCCCGTTTGTGAGGAATCTCCGCACGTTGGAGTCTCTCATGCCTTACACAAGTGATCAATATCAAAACCAGAGTAAGGGGGAAGTAAGAACACGCACACAAGCGAAGAAATGAGCGAAAGAACAAGAACGACAGAGTTACAGCTCAGAAATGCTCTCAAATCTCGTAAACACTTCAAACAGTGTGGTCGCGGAGTCTCGGAGTTGTAGTGTGCTCTTAGAATGCTTGGTGTACAGCTCCATGGAGCCTAGGGGGTCCTTTTACAGACCCAAGAGACCTAGGAGCCGTTGGAGCTTCATTTGGAAGCTCCTAGCCTTCCCTGTCTGTGCATGCACCAGAATGTCCGGTAGCACACCATACAGTACATAGTGCAATGGTCACCAGATCATTGATTGGTTGCCTTCCTTTTCTGGGGCACTGGACTATCCGGTGACCCATCCGACCGTTGGAGCCCGCGGATGTGGCTGATAGCCGTTGGCTGTTCATCACACCGGATTGTCCGGCGCTCTGCCCGGGTTGTCCAATGAATTATAGACGACAAAGCCTGGCCAAGCCCAAGAGGCGGCCACTTTGGTCATACAGTCACCGGACTGTCCGGTGCGCATTGAACTGTCCGGTGCTGCCCAGACCAGCCCACCTTCTTCTCTTTTGTGCCAACTTCATTTGGCTCCTTTTTAGCTCAACTTGAGGAGTTCCCTAGCACTTAGACAAACATGATTAGCACACAAAACAATTTACTAAGTGCTAGAATCATAGGTTTTTCATTCTTTTCATAAGGATTTGCAACATGCTTAAACTCAAGCCCCAATGCCACTTTAATTGCGCAACGAAGTTAATAGCCAAATAGTAGTGCAAGAAACATAGCATAAAGTAAGTGCAACTTATTTTAAACACTTAAACTTCATGTTTTTGGTTTTGCTCAAGGTTGCACTTATTGGTCCTTTAATTTAACTCATTTGGACTTTGCATCTTCAACTTGCTTGATTAGAACCTGTGCTCATGCTCATAACAAGATGGTTAGTTCATAGTGGTGTGTTGAGCAATTAATCACCAAAACACTTAGAAATGGCCCAAGAGCACATTTCCCTTTCAATCTCCTCCTTTTTGGTGATTTATGCCAACACACCTAAAGCAACTCGAAATTCTAACTTAACCAAATATGAGCCAACATTTGCTAATTGAAGTCAAATCAGACACCAATTGAATAAGAATAGGATTTGGCATATTCGGATCATTTTGCCACCACTTGGTTTGTTTTTGCAAAACAAGTTCATTTACTTACTTCTAAGTCAAAACACTTCAGTTTTGCAAATCAAACCATTTTCCAAGACTAGTTTTGATCAAATCCAAAAGCTCCCCTTTTTCCCATATGAAAGGTTTCTCCCCAACAAGAGAGTAGTTTTGCAATTAGAGAGCTCCTCTTTTAGTCAAGAGGGTTTTGATCAAAAGGAAAAGTTCAAACACAATAATTTTTGAAATTCATAAGTGACGGTTGATCCAGTTGCTTTGGCCTTAATTTCTCCCCCTTTGGCATTAACCACCAAAATGAAAAACTAGTGGTCTTAAAACCTCATTTCCTCATGAAAGATTGCAAATTAAGTGCAAAAGGCAATGAAAACACCAGGGGCAACTTGAATAAAGTACATTGATATTGTTAAGTAGTGGAAGCCTTTTCCTTTGTCCAAGTCCATCTTTTCCATTTCAATCCACATTTGAGACTACATCAAAATCACTCAAACAAACATATTAGTCTTAAAGGGTCAAGTTGTAGCATGTCCTCTCCCTAAAGATATGCATCAATGCGTTAGGACTTGTGAGGTCCGGGGATGACATTCTACAACTTAAGCACGGAAATAAGCATTGAAGCACAATTAAGCTTAAGAGAACATGATCAAAGGCATAAAGATACATATAGTTCACTACGTAGCTCACAAAAACCTTCTTTCATCTAAAGGCTTGGTAAAGATATCGGCTAGCTAGTGATCGGTGCTAACATGGCTAGCTAGTGATCGGTGCTAACCTATCCGAAATTATTGTGATGCTCTGTGTGACACTGGACCGTCCAAGGGTGGGTCAGACCCTCTGGCCTTAGGAGCTGGACTGTCCACGATAGAGGCCAAGAACTACAACTCTTTATGTTCTTCGGACCGTCCAACCCCGGTGGCCGGACTGTCCGCAACTTGGGATATGCTCTCTTTAGATGTATTCATTATTTAACCTTTACTTGGGATTTAGCCGATTCTCCATTAGCTCTAGCATTACAAGAATGAAGCCTTTCCTATCTATACCTATAAATTGATCATTAGAAAAATCAACTCCTGTGAGACATGTGGCAGTCTCATAGGTCCAAAGCACGGGGACATCGACCACGACAATGCAGGCTGATGCATCAACATGTACTTGTTCTATATCACCGCCCACCCATTGAAACAACATTTGATGTAAAGTAGAAGGTACACATTGATTTGCATGGATCCAATCTCTACCTAAGATTAGACTGAAACCTTCTCGTCAATTGTCATGACCTAAAATTACCACGCAATCAGAAAAAATAATATAGGACTACCCCTATACGAGTGAATAAATTACTTACTATTACTATTACGCAAAAACTAACCAATGTTCTTATACCATATTTCTCTTAGGACCCGTTTAGATCCCTTCATTTTGAAGAAATTAGAATCTAGAGTAAGTTAATTAGTTTTGAATTTGATATTCCCTAACTTTCTATAGTTCATATATAATCCTATCTCAAAATCATAGAGTAGAGGGTGAAAATTGATTTTTATGTACCATTAGTCTATATTTATACTCTACAACTTGTAACACGCACTTCGTCTCGCTCCCATATAGTAAAAATATAGCACGTGAATATCTTCCCCATTTAACCAAAAGTAGTATGAAAATATATTATGTATAAAATCATATTAGCTTAATTGATTTATGCCTAAATCATGTTTATTAGAATCATGATTATTAGAATAGAATTCAATTCTAAGGATCTAAACGAGTCCGTTCATTTTGGAGGAATTGAAATCTACTTAAGGTTTGTTCGCTTTCCTCTCAATCCATGTGGATTGGGTGGGTTTAAATCCCGAACAAGTCAAAATCCTTCATATTTTCCCAATCCCATCCAATCCACATGGGACAGAAATAACCAAACAAGGCCTTAATAGAGTAGCCTATTTAGCTTGGAATATAATAGAGTGGCTGGTTCTAAGTGTTAATGAAGTTGTTGGACACTTAGATTGGTGATATGACCTTGTTGGGTTCTTGCTTTTGAATCCTTCAGGATATAAAAATATGACAACATAAGTTAATATGTTGTCCGCTTCTTCCTTCATTTAACCTTTTTCCGAAGGTCCTATAAAATAAGGCGACAAATAAAGAATTTGCATATATCTAACAAGAATAGAAAGTGCAGATAATAAAGAACAAGCCATCTAACTTATCTGCATATTTATCTCAAATTTCATTCCTGGAAATGTGATAAACAATTACAAGCATACATTTGGTTTTACATGAGTGAGAGCTCGAGGGTAACTTCGGAAGCTAAACAAATGGGAGTCTTCTCCCTCCCAAAACTGAATTTATGCATGGCACTATTCATCTATTTATACGGTAGAGATACAATTTCGTATGAAATTACAAGTATGTCCACAAAGCTTGTACATATAGTTTACAAATGACACAAGGGTATTATTGTCTTCTATCACTATCATCTTGACATCAGAATCTTGTAACACCTTCTTCCTTCCTCGTTTGACTTCTATCTTCGTCTTCTCGTATTGTTATGACGAAGCTAATGCCTTCATCTTTTTCTTGATTTGTTCCGAAGGTGGCTATTTGAAAGGGAAAATGAGTTAACCATTTCCTATAATTAATTTTGGTGGCTGATGATCAACACAAACACATGGACTAACTAGTTTGTCTAGAATTCATGGATTACAGGTGCATAAGGTTCAACACAAACCAATAAAGAAATCCGGTTAGGGACACAATAAAAAATGGAGCAAAGAACTTGAGTGTGCTGAAAAATGGCGCACGAGACAGTGTCCGGTGCACCAGGGCCGTACAACTCCAAACCAGCCCTTTCGGGAAATCCAAGGGCTGCCTCCGTTATAATTCACCGGACTGTCCGGTGAACCAGCGGAGCAACGGTTCTATGGCGCACGGTCGACTGCCACGATGAACAGTGCAAGTAAGAAGTAAGAGCGCATCGGACTGCCCGGTGCAGCTAGAAGACAAACGTCGCCAACAGTCAACTACTCAGAACCCTAACGGATACGCTGACATGGCGCGCACCGAACAGTGCACAATGGCTGTTCGGTGGCGTACTAGACTGTCCGGTGCGCCCATCGCCAGCGGAATTCAGCCAACGGCTAGAAGTGGTTGGGAGGCTATAAATACCCCAACCACCTCATTCATATCCATCCAAGCATTCCAAACATCTCATTCAATACAGGAGCAAAAGACTCCACTCCAAGACACATCAAATAGATTGAATCCTCTCTAAGTCTCCAAATCAACTCAATTCCATTAGGGACTTGAGAGAGGGTGTTTTGTGTTCCATTGTTGCTCTTGTCGCTTGGATTAACCTTTTTCTTTTCCCATTCTTATTCTCAAGTGCTTGGTAAGCGAAGCAAGAGACACCAAGTGTGTGGTGGTCCTTGCGGGTCTTAGTGACCCGTGAGATTAATAAAGAAGGCTCACTCGGTCTAAGTGACCGTTTGAGAGAGGGAAATGGTTGAAATAGACCCAGTCTTTGTGACCTCCTAATGGGGACTAGGTTCTTTGGAACCGAACCTTAGTAAAACAAATCACCGTGTTCACTCGCCTTGATTCTTGTTTGATTTGTTTTCCCTCTCTAACGTTTCCTTGCTAGTGTGAATTTGAGTTGGCTCCCATACGTTATCCGCAATTCTTGAGCAACTCCTAGCAAGAGAGATATTCTTTTGGACTTGAATTTAATTCTAACGCTAACCCCGACCTTAGTGTGTGTTTAAGTTTATAAATTTCAGGTTTCACCTATTCACCCCCCTCTAGGCGACTTTCAATTGGTATCGGAGCCAGTGCTTCATTAAGAGCCTAACCAACTCGAAGTGATGTCTGGAGATCACGCCAAGAGGGAGATCATGACTGGCGAAAAGCCCACGAGCTCGGGGAGGACTCTTTCAAGGGAGTCCAGCAATAAGTATAAAGAGGAATCCTGTTCCTCCATCAAGTCACATCGGAGAGGTGACAAGAAGAAGAAAAAGATGAAGGTGGTCTACTACGAGACCGACTCTTCGTCACCTCCACGTCCGGCTCCGAATCGTCCACTACTTCTAAGCGCCATGAGCGCAAGAACTATAGTAAGATGCCCCTACTCTATCCCCGTATTTCAAAGCGCACTCCATTACTTTCCGTACCCCTAGGAAAACCACCATATTTTGATGGTGAAGATTATTGTATGTGGAGTGATAAAATGAGGCACCATCTAACCTCACTCCACGAAAGTATTTGGGATATTATTGAGTTTAGAGCGCAGGCACCAAAAGTGGGGGACAAGGACTACGACTCGGATGAGGCCACCCAAATACGGCACTTTAACTCCCAAGCAACTTCTATACTCCATGCCTCTTTATGTCGAGAGGAGTATAATAAGGTGCAAGGGTTAAAGAGCGCCAAAGAAATTTGGGACGTCCTCAAAACCACGCACGAAGGGGACGAAGTGACCAAGATCACCAAGCGTGAGACGATCAAGGGAGAACTCGGTCGATTCGTCCTCAACAAAGGGGAAGAGCCGCAAGCTATGTACAACCGGCTCAAGACGATGGTCAACCAAGTGCGCAACCTCGGGAGCACCAAGTGGGATGACCATGAGATGGTCAAGGTTAATCTTAGATCACTTGTTTTTTGTAATCCCACTCAAGTGCAACTAATCCGTGGAGACCCTAGATATAAACAGATGTCTCCCGAGGAAGTAATTGGCAAGTTTGTGAGCTTTAAACTTATGATCAAAGACTCCAAACATATTGTCAACTTGGAGCAAGGCGCCACCTCTACACCCAAGGTGAAACCCGTCGCATTCAACGCGACGGAAGTAAAGGAGGAGTCTACACCAAGTAGGCTTCCAATCGATGCCTCCAAGCTCGACAATGAGGAGATGACGCTCATCATCAAGAGCTTCCGCCAAATCCTCAAGCAAAGGAGGGGGAAGGATTACAAACCCCGCTCCAAGAGGGTGTGCTATCGTTGTGGTAAGTCTGATAATTTCATAGCTAAATGTCCAATTTCTAGTGAAAGTGATAGGGACAAAGACAAGAAGGGGAAGAAGAAGGAGAAGAAGAGATACTACAAGAAGAAGGGCGGCGATGCACACATATGCCGGTAATGGGACTCCGACGAGAGCTCCACCGATTCTTCCTCCGACGAGGACGCCACCAACATCAACATCAACAAAGGTCTCCTCTTCCCCAACGTCGGCCACAAGTGTCTCATGGCTAAGAATGGCAAGAAGAAGAAGGTACACTCTAGAGCCACCCCCAAATATACAACATCTAGTGATGAGGGTAGCTCTAGCGATGATGAAGATGATTTACTTGCTCTTTTGCCAACATTAACATGGAACAAAAGAAAAAATTAAATGAACTAATTGAAACCATTAATGAGAAGGATGATCTCTTGGAAAGCCAAGAGGACTTCCTTGTTAAAGAGAACAAAAAATTTGTTAAATTGAAAAATGCTTATGCTCAGGAAATAGAGAAATGTGAAAACTTATCTAAGGAGCTTAGCATTTGTCATGATTAAATTTCAAGTCTTAGAACTGAAAATGCTAGTTTAATTTCTAAGATTGAAAAGTTGAATGTTTGCAATGATTCTATTTCCTGTCTCAGAAATGAAAATGCCATATTAAATGCTTGCAAACCATCTACATCTATAGTTGAGCATGTTTCCATTTGTACTAGATGTAGAGATATAAATGTTGAAGCTATTTATGATCACCTTGCCATGATTAAAAAATAAAATGATCACATAGTTACATTAAATGCTAAAATTGCCGAGCATGAGCTCTGTTGCGGACTTGTTCTCAAATGCTTCATCATCGCAATATATAGTAATGAAAGAAGAAGCATATGAAACATAAAAGGAAACATGAATGATTACATAACATTATTAACTCATCTTCTATTATGTTATCGTGAATAAATAGGAATAATGCAGAATTATATTTGTACCTTCGGCTTGACAGGAGGAGATAGTACAAGCGTGATGCACGAGCGAGTACCAATCAGTGTCCACAATAAGGGGGTACTGTTCATCTATTTATAGGCACAGGGCGCAGCTTGTGTGAAATTACATTTATACCCTTTACAATTAATTACATTCATGACACAAACTATCATGGGTCAATCTATCTTTTCATCTTTAAGTCGGTGCAACCCTTCGTCTTAGGCATGACGTTATGCCGAAGTTCCCTGTAAGGTAGCTTCGATGTTATTTCCGTGCTGATCTTCCGAAGGTATTTCTTCTTACAGGACCTTCGGCTACGAAGCAGACCCCAACAGTAGCCCCTTCGCGATGCTAGATCGTTTTTCGTAATGAGCTTGATCCGTGAAAAATTGTCCTAGGCTTCGGAATGCCGAAGGTCCAAAAAACACCTTACCTGAGCTCGTTGCCGAGAAACGATTAAAATAATCCGAGCGCGGGGTGGTCCCACCATGCAACAGGTATGCACGATCTACCGATTCATCTTGCACGCACGGTGATCCACCGTTCAGTGAGTGCGGGTGACTGTTGAGCGGGTACGGGCGACTTGACGATTCACCTTCACACCTGCAGAACTATATAAACATACGGGTAGGTGTGAAGTTACCACATCATTCATTACCATTGCACTTTTGTGCTGCTAAAAAATTTAACCATAGTCGAAGCTTTCCCATCACATTCTCAAGCAAAGCATCATTTTGAACTAGCTTCGTCATAAGAGGGAGCTTCGTCACAACCATAAAAATCATCAACATTCGTAAGAACTGCAAGGAATTTAACACCTGATGGCTAGAGTGCGTTCAACCGCTAGGGTGACCCGCGACGGAGAAGAGGCCGAAACTACAGAGACTGCTCCGATCTCTGAAGTGATGAAACAATTGGGAATGGTTGTGACAGGGGTAGCTGCTGAGGAAGATGCACCTGATGCCGAAGCTGAATATGCTGACATTAAAGACGATGTTGTTGATGAAGAAGAGGAAGATTATAATACTCTCATGCCAGCCAAACCCAGTCACTTAGACTTTGGGAAATCTACCATTTCTGAGGCTGATATGCCTATAATGGTGAAGCTAGGATACTTCAAAGAAGTTGAGAAGAAGCTGATTTGTTTTGGCGGAGAAGAAACCACTCCGACACCAGAAAAAGATGAGGTGGTAGTTTTTAGGAGCTTCTTCAGAGCGGGATTGAGGTTTCCTTTGAACGAAATGATTGGAGAAGTTTTGGAAAACTTTGAAATCTATCTTCATCAGCTGACTCCTAACGCTATCGTTAGGCTCAGCGTCTTCATTTGGGCTCTCCGAAGCCAAGGAATAGACCCGAATGCCGAAGCCTTCTGCCGAGTGCACGAGCTTCATTATCAGACAAAGGCTAGAGAAGATGGTTTTCATAAGAATTTTGGTTGCTACAACTTCGCCTACCGCAAAGATATGAAGACTCTAGTGGTTAGCTATCGCACCAAGTGGCCAACTGGTTGGAAAAATGAGTGGTTTTATGTAAAGGCCGATGAGAAGAAGAGGGAGAAGCTCAAGACGCTAGTGCTGAGCCCTCTGAGCTTAAGCTTCGGGCTGACTAGGCCGCTATGCCTGTTAGAAATATGCCCTAGAGATAATCATAGAGATGAGCATATTTCTTTGTATCCATGATATATATATTGCTTAATTGAATATCCATGGAAGGCACCTTGTATTGATTAGCAATTATGTGAATTGTTTGTGAGATTCTTTACTTATATGGTTATTCTAAATGATGTCCCTAGTCAGAGTCGATGACTAGCACATGTATTAGTTGATGACTACATTTCACAAGTCATGAACATGGAGATGTTAAACTAATAATGTGGTCGCATGTATGACATGAGGCTGGACCGACCCAACGTGAGATATTGTAATATAGTTCTCTTCTTGCAACATGAATACTGTGTCCTTAGACCTGAGATTGTCGCATGTTCTCAAGATGTGAATTGACTTACTTAGGGACTATCAAACGCTATCCCGTAACTGGGTAGTTATAAAGGTAGTTTTAGGTTTGTCAGGAAGCATGCTATGAGGCATGGTCAGTCAAGATGGAATTTGTCCCTCTCTTTGTGAGAGAGATATCTCTGGGCCCCTCGAGTGATTGGATCAAGAAATGCATGGCCGTGCTAGGGTTAAGAGTTAACCATTGAAAGGATTCCAATTCACAGTATCGAGAAAGAGAGGTCAGCTTAGAGCCAGACCAAATATCGTGAGACAAAGGGAACAACATGTACGTAATGTCGCAATGGTTCGTCTGATATGATCTTTACGTGCACATAGGAGTTGACATGTCTTGCTAGAGGCCGCTGTCAATTATTGGGCCAAGTAAGAGTACTCGGGCTATGTCTATTTGTACGTGAACCTATAGGGTCACACACTTAAGGGGAAGGAAGCCTAATTCGGATTAGATCCGAAATTAGACTGGGCTTTAGGGTTAATGATGGGCCTCAGTGTCAGAAGCCCACCATAACGCCTATATAATGAGGGGCGGGGGCGCGGTTAGGTTTAACCTAATTGGCAATCAGCAAACAAGCAGTCGCCGCTCACCTCTTGCCCTTGCCAAGCCGCCGTCGCGAACCTAGCAGTTCGGTACGCGACGCTTCCTCCCTGTACGTGTGGATACCTCGGAGGTGCTGCATCTGGAGCACTAGGACGAACCGTGCGAGGACGTGAAGGACGCCGACGACTACACGACACTGCTCGACGCGTTCGTCTACATCGAGACGTCTTCCGCTGCTCTGCGCGTCTAGTGGTAACTCCATGACCTATAACCGCAGTAGTTCTTGGTATTATGGGGTTGAAAATTTTGTTTTGCGCTAGCGTAGCCTCCCCGTAATCCTACAGTGGTATCAGAGGCAGGTTCTGCGTAGTTTTAGGTCTGGATCTAGGTTCATGAGATGGATCTACTTGATGCACGGTTTGATTAGATCAATTGGTTATAAAGGGTTGAAGTAGATTACATCGGATATGACTGAAAAGATTAGTTCGTCCTTCTCTGTTATGTGCGCGACTTGCCCCTACCGGCTAGAATCACCATCGGGGCTAACTGCGTACACAACCAGTAGATTGACGTAACAGATCGACGTCATGAGTGTAATCTTCTTCGGGTCGTAAGTCTCGGATTTGGGTTGATTTGATCAACCGCATGAGATTTTCAGTGGAATTTCCATACATACGATGATCAACAGCCGTGGCTATCTGCTGTAGTGGCGAACATATAGAAACGTGTTTGTCTAACCTGTTTTTGCAGGGCATCTTGTGATCGGTATGGCTATTGTGTATATGATGCATATTAATGAATTATTCATGACCTGCGTGTCGTGACCTGGGCAATACGGCTGGAGCCATATGTATTGTCCAAATTTAATGTAATGACCTGTGTGTCAACATGTGATGATCCAAAGCGTATATGTAATTTGTTTACCAGCATACGTTAGATAGGTCTTGAAGGACTCATCACCTGGAGGATGGCATACCTATATCATGGAGATGGAGATCATCGTGATGGACAGATTATTGGAGATGGGGATCACCATGTGAAAACAAGCCATACCGAATCACAACTGTTGTGTGAATGCCATTCTTAATGTTCTACTTGTTCATATTGCATATATGTCCTTGCGTGCGATGATATAAGTAGGACGATCCCTCATAAATGTTTAAGCTTAAATGCCTCTCCAAACCTTGCACTATCATAAGTCTTGTACAATTGGTGGTGGGTCTATGAAATTAGGGTGCCACCAGTTTTCCTTGACTAGATAGGTTTGTATCGGATACGAACTGCAGAAAGGGTTGGTTAACTTAAACAAAGTCAGCTTAATGGTTAAGGACTTTGAGGCATAAGGTTGGGAGCCGAGACATAGAGATGTCACCCAACAACAGGAGTCATATATATGATATGATTAGCAAGGAGTTGCTTACTAATCTACCTTGTCTTCTAGCGGTGATGCTAAAGCTCACTAGTAGACTTGTTAGTTGTGGGTTCTGAATCACTAAGTATCAATCGAGGGATATTGATTTTAGTGGGAGTAGACTATTAAATGTTTAATATGATTTACTCTGTCATGGATATTTTTGTCTTAGTATTTTGCATTATTTTGTTGTAGATAAATGGCACCTAGCACACCAACATTTACTTTGCGATCAATTCTTGAAAAGGATAAGTTAAATGGAACAAACTATACGGATTGGATCCGTAACCTAAGAATTGTTCTCAGGGCTGAAAAAAGGAAGACGTTCTAGACACCCCACTACCAAAGGATCCTGGTGAAAATGCAACTGCTGCAGCTAAAACCGCTTACAACAAAGCAATGGATACTAATCTTGAAGTGAGTTGCCTAATGCTTGCTTGCATGGAGCCTGAGCTGCAGATGCAGTTTGAGACAAACCATGAGGTGCACGATATGATCGTGGCGCTCAAGGATATGTTCCAGACTCAGGCTAGGACTGAAAGGTTCAATGTGTCCAAAGCCTTTCTGGAATGCAAGCTAGCAGAAGGCGCAGCAGTTGGGCCACACGTAATCAAAATGGTTGGTTACAGTCAGAGGTTGGAGAAGCTTGGCTTCCCAATAAGCCAAGAGTTGGCTACTGACTTCATTTTGGCATCTCTTCCGCCCAGCTATGGAAACTTCATCACGAACTACCATATGCATGGGGCGGAGAGGGGCCTCAATGAACTATGTGGCATGCTGAAAACTGCAGAGGGGGACATAAAGAAAAGTGCTGGCAGCAGTGGCCATGTGATGGCGGTCCAAAACAAACCCAACTTTAAGAAGAAGGGTAAATCTCAAAAGAAGAAGGGCATGGCAAAGGATACAGTATCCAAGCCAAATCAAAAGCCCAAGGCTGGACCAGCTACAGATGCAAAGTGCTTTTATTGCAAAGAACATGGTCACTGGAAAAGGAATTGCAAGCAGTACTTGGCCTCTATTAAGGATCGCGGTGGTAAGGGTACAGCCGCAGCAGGTACACTTGCTATTCACATTACAGAAATTTTTCTTGCTGATTCTTATATTAATTCTTGGGTATTTGATACCGGATCGGTTGCCCATATTTGCAATTCGATGCAGGGAATGATAAGAAGTAGAAGCGTGAAAAGAGGAGAAGTTGATTTCTGGGTAGGCAATAATGCAAGAGTTGCTGCGTTGACCGTCGGGACGATGCAACTCCACCTCCCATTAGGATTTATTTTGGAGTTAAATAATTGTTATCTAGTTCCTAGTATGAGTTGAAACATTATGTCTCCTTCATGTTTGATGAAGGATGGTTATTCATTTGCGAGTGAAAACAATGGTTGTGTGATCTCTAAGAATGGCATGTTTGTGGCTTTTGCATCCATTATGAATGGGTTATTCATTTTAAATCTTGATGATGCACCTATCTGTAATGTTAGTGCTAAAAGGCCTCGGCCTAATGATTTAAGTCCTACCTACATGTGGCACTGTCGTTTGGGTCATATAAGTGAGAATCGCATGAAGAAGCTTCATTCTGATGGGCTTTTAACTTCGTTTGATTTCGAATCATACGAGACATATGAAGCTTTCTTACTTGGTAAGATGACCAAGGCGCCTTTCACGGGTTTACCAGAGAGGACGTTAGATTTATTGGAACTCATACATACTGATGTGTGCGGACCAATGAGTACGACAGCTAGGGGAGGATTCCAATACTTCATGACCTTCACTGATGATTTTAGTAGATATGGGTATGTCTACTTAATGAAACACAAGTCTGAATCCTTAGAAAAGTTCAAAGAGTTTCAGAATGAAGTAGAAAATCAGCGTGGCAAGAAAATTAAAGCACTGCAATCAGATCGTGGAGGTGAATATTTGAGTCATGAGTTTAGCAATCATCTAAAGAGTTGTGGAATTGTTCCACAGCTTACGCCGCCTGGAACGCCTCAGAGGAATGGCGTGTCTGAGCGACGTAATCAGACTTTATTGGATATGGTTCGATCAATGATGAGCCAGTCGGACCTACCTTTGTCGTTTTGGGGATACGCTCTAGAAACAGCAGCTTTCACACTAAATAGGGTACCGTCTAAGTCCGTAGTGAAGACACCATATGAGATGTGGACTGGGAAGACTCCCAGTTTGTCTTTTCTGAAGATTTGGGGTTGTGAGGTTTACGTCAAGCGACTTCAGTCAGATAAACTCACTCCAAAATCGGACAAGTGCATGTTCGTGGGATATCCAAAGGAAACTTTAGGATATTACTTTTACCACCGGTCAGAGGGCAAAGTGTTTGTCGCCCGGAACGGTGTGTTCTTAGAGAAAGAGTTTCTCAAAAGAGAGAAAAGTAAACAAAAGGTGTATCTTGAAGAAGTTCAGGATGAGCCAGTGGGACAAGATTCAACAAGTGATGCTAATGTAGCAGAACAAGTTGAGACGTCTATGGCAAGAGAATCACCACCACAACCACGAAGGTCAGCAAGGCTTCGCGAGGCACGAGGAGAAGTGCTATTGTTGGGCAATGGGGAAGTGTTGTTGTTAGACAACGACGAACCTGCAACATATTCAGAAGCGATGATGGACCCAGATTCCGAGAAATGGAATGTCACCATGAGATCCGAGATAGATTCCATGGGAGAAAATCAAGTTTGGAACTTGGTTGACCCGCCTGATGGTGTTAGACCCATAGAATGCAAATGGATCTATAAGAAGAAGAAAGACATGGATGGAAATGTTCACATCTATAAGGCTCGACTTGTTGCAAAGGGTTTTCGACAAGTTCAAGGAGTTGACTATGACGAAACATTCTCGCCAGTAGCGATGCTTAAATCTATTCGGATCATTCTAGCTATTGCCGCATATTTCGATTATGAGATTTGGCAGATGGATGTCAAAACAGCTTTCCTTAATGGAAACCTAGATGAGGACGTGTATATGATACAGCCCGAGGTTTTTGTCGATCCGATCAATGCTGGAAAGATATGCAAACTTCAGAAATCCATTTATGGGTTGAAGCAAGCATCTCGGAGTTGGAACATTCGTTTTGATGAAGTGATCAAAGGGCTTGGTTTTCATCAGAATGAAGAAGAAGCTTGTGTTTACAAGAAGGAAAGTGGGAGCGCTGTTGTATTTCTGATCTTGTATGTGGATGACATATTATTGATTGGGAATGACATTCCTATGCTGGAGTCCGTCAAGGCTTCACTGAAAAAGAGTTTTTCTATGAAGGACTTAGGGGAAGCAGCATATATTTTGGGCATAAGGATCTATAGAGATAGGTCGAAGAGGCTTATAGGATTAAGTCAAGATACGTACATTGACAAGGTTTTGAAACGGTTCAACATGGAACAGTCCAAGAAAGGGTTCATACCTATGTCACATGGTAAACACCTTAGCCAGATGCAATGTCCAGCAACAGCTAATGAGCGGGAGCGCATGAGTAAGGTACCATACGCCTCAGCAATTGGTTCAATCATGTATGCCATGATAAGTACACGCCCAGATGTTTCATACGCTATAAGTGCTACGAGTAGATACCAGGCTGATCCAGGTGAGGATCACTGGACAGCGGTAAAAGGCATTCTTAAGTACTTAAGAAGGACTAAAGATATGTTCCTGGTATATGGGGGTAAGGAGGAGCTCGTTGTAACTGGTTACACCGATGCTAGCTTCCAAACTGACCCAGACGAGTTAAAATCGCAATCAGGTTTTGTGTTCACAATAAATGGTGGTGCTGTTAGTTGGAAGAGTTCCAAACAGGAGACTGTGACTGATTCTACAACAGAAGCCGAGTACATTGCAGCTTTTGAATCTGTGAAGGAAGGTGTTTGGATAAGGAAGTTCCTCATCGAGCTTGGTGTGTTTCCTAATGCATCTAGCCCATTGAAACTCTACTGTGACAACAATGGGGCTATTGCGCAAGCTAAGGAGCCAAGGAACCACCAGAAAAACAAACACGTACTGCGGAAGTTCACCTCATACGGGAATTCATTAGGCGGGGTGAGATAAAGATATGCAAAATACATACGGATTTGAATGTTGCTGATCCTTTGACAAAACCTCTTACACAACCTAAGCATGAGGCACACGTGAGATCTATGGGTATTAGATATCTTCTAGATTAACTCTAGTGCAAGTGGGAGACTGTTAGAAATATGCCCTAGAGATAATCATAGAGATGAGCATATTTCTTTGTATCCATGATATATATATTGCTTAATTGAATATCGATGGAAGGCACCTTGTATTGATTAGCAATTATGTGAATTGTTTGTGAGATTCTTTACTTATATGGTTATTCTAAATGATGTCCCTAGTCAGAGTCGATGACTAGCACATGTATTAGTTGATGACTACATTTCACAAGTCATGAACATGGAGATGTTAAACTAATAATGTGGGCGCATGTATGACATGAGGCTGGACCGACCCAACGTGAGATATTGTAATATAGTTCTCTTCTTGCAACATGAATACTGTATCCTTAGACCTGAGATTGTCGCATGTTCTCAAGATGTGAATTGACTTACTTAGGGACTATCAAACGCTATCCCGTAACTGGGTAGTTATAAAGGTAGTTTTGGGTTTGTCAGGAAGCATGCTATGAGGCATGGTCAGTCAAGATGGAATTTGTCCCTCTCTTTGTGAGAGAGATATCTCTGGGCCCCTCGAGTGATTGGATCAAGAAATGCATGGCCGTGCTAGGGTTAAGAGTTAACCATTGAAAGGATTCCAATTCACAGTATCGAGAAAGAGAGGTCAGCTTAGAGCCAGACCAAATATCGTGAGACAAAGGGAACAACATGTACGTAATGTCGCAATGGTTCATCTGATATGATCTTTACGTGCATATAGGAGTTGACATGTCTTGCTAGAGGCCGCTGTCAATTATTGGGCCAAGTAAGAGTACTCGGGCTATGTCTATTTGTACGTGAACCTATAGGGTCACACACTTAAGGGGAAGGAAGCCTAATTCGGATTAGATCCGAAATTAGACTAGGCTTTAGGGTTAATGATGGGCCTCGGTGTCAGAAGCCCACCATAACGCCTATATAATGAGGGGCGGGGGCGCGGTTAGGTTTAACCTAATTGGCGATCAGCAAACAAGCAGTCGCCGCTCACCTCTCGCCCTTGCCAAGCCGCCGTCGCGAACCTAGCAGTTCGGTACGCGGCGCTTCCTCCCTGTACATGTGGATACCTCGGAGGTGCTGCATCTGGAGCACTAGGACGAACCGTGCGAGGACGTGAAGGACACCGACGACTACACGGCACTGCTCGACGCGTTCGTCTACATCGAGACGTCTTCCGCTACTCTGCGCGTCTAGTGGTAACTCCATGACCTATAACCGCAGTAGTTCTTGGTATTATGGGGTTGAAAATTTTGTTTTGCGCTAGCGTAGCCTCCCCGTAATCCTACAATGCCGTATGGAGCAGGGGTCACCATGCCAACAAGCTGTGGCAGAATTCTGGGTGGTAGCCGAGCAGATCGGGACCAGAGATCTAGTCCAAGAATATCTGGCCTATAGGGTGTTCCCGACGCTGAGTGAATGGAACATGCCAAAGCTAAAGGGGACAAAGGAGAAGAAGGAACTTGTGCGACTACCTTATAAGTTCAAATTCGAGAAACAGTTCACAGGGCCATGTCAAGAATGGTTAGAAATGATAGAAACCATGTGCAACAAAATTTTGGGAAATTACACTAAAAAAGAAGATCAGCTGATGACTACAGCCTTCAGCACCCGGCGGAAGTGAAGGTTGAATCGGGTGATGGATGCCCTAAACTTCGAATATCCCGATTATGAGCGATTGAACAAGGGTGCCGAAGGGCAAAAAAGGAAAAGGACTTTTAGTGTTCTGAGCAGGCAAGCTACTAGAATGGTAAAAGAAGATGAAGAAATTGTGAAGAGGAGAAAATCGAGCCCTGAGCCGAAGGTAGCTGCTTCGAGGAAGAGGAAGGCTATGGCTCCGAAGCCAAAAACAACTGAACTAGAAGAAGAGGCTCCTTCAACACCTTCTGCTGCCGACGTGGAAGAAATTCTAAAGGTAATGACTGAATCCTTGCCTATCAAGCTAAGTCCACTGGGGCCGCATCTGACGAAGGTTTTATAGAAGAAGGAGGAGCCCTCGGTAGCCAAGAAGTCTGCTGGGCCAAAAAGACGGAGGATTATTACTGTGATTGAAGCTATTGAAGAAACACCACCGCCAGCCTCGGCGTCAAAAACACCAGCTGCCGAAGACGCTATAGCTACCGAAGCTGCCCCCGCCGAAGCTGAAACGGCCGAAGATATAAATCTGGAGGGCACATTTTCTGATATTGATAAAATGCTTTTGAATATGGCCACAGAAGAAGATGCTACTGCTGCCAAAGAGACCCTGGCCACAGTGCCTGGGAAGGAGAAGGAGATCGCCGAAGATACTTTGGAGGGAAAGGATTTCAATTTTCAAAACATAATTGGTCAAAAGCTGTCTAAGGCTGAGAAAGAAGAGCTGAGAGATTATGCCATATCATGCGGCTATCAACCAGGAGCATTGCTCTTCGGCTGTATTGACGACGAAAGCTTAGGATGCCTCCGAGACCGAACTGGAGCGAAGGTTATCAGTACTCTGTTGAAGAGTATTGGTTTCCCGAAGCTTGAGGCCGACATCAGCCGCTACCGACGACAGCATATCATCGGTAGTTTATTCTATTCTAATTTCAAGGTAAAAACTTTACTTCGGCTTTTCATTGTTTTAACGACGAAGGTGTTTTCTGATGAAGGTTGTTTTTGCACAGAGCATGCTATTAAGTAAAGCCTTGAGAATGCAACAGGACCTTGAAGATAAAAAAACATGAAGTCATAATTGAAGGCTTGGAGAGCAAAATAAAAGATCACGAAGCTGCTCTTGAGAAGAAGGATTTTGAACTTCAATCAATGGAAGGCTTACTGGCAGAAGCCCAAGCTAAAATTGCCAGATTGAATGGTGAACTCCTCGCAAAGACAGAAAGCTTCGAACAAGAAAAGCAGAAATTCGATGCGAAGTTTGAGGCTGAAGCTGAAAAAAATTCAAATTTACAGAAATCATTGAAAGAGCTTCAAGATAAATGTCTAGGCTTCGGCAACCGATGTGTGCAGCGGCTGAAGCAGGTCTTCAACTCAGTTGAGGCCAGTTCTAAGAAGTTTGAACCTTCAGTTGAAGACCTGCCAGGGACCTTCGAACACATTGAGGGCGAAGTTGATGTTCTTTATGAAGTTATAGCTGGACACGACGACTTCTGTGCTCTGCTAGCTTCTCGGGGCACAGCTGTTGCTTTCATGAAAACTGGTTGCACGCATGGGAATATTGTTAATAGACCAAATTTCAGCTTGTCACCAGCGGATTTAATTGATATCCCCAGCCTGGCTCGAAGCATAGGAAACAGATTCATAACACGAAGGGTGGGCGAAGCTTAGCTGGTGACGAAGCTCGAAGTCACCTTAAGCCGGTAATAAACTCATACCTGATGCTTATCTTCTCCTTGAAACTTGAGTTTTCCTTATAATGCTTTGTTATGTACAGGATGACGAAGCCGAAGAGCAATGATCCGAAGCTTTGGTGGATGATGATGAAGCTGAAGACACTGCTTATGAAAAAACTCTAGAGAAATTCTTGAATTACCCTTGTAAAAAATATTGTAATTTAAGAATCAGATACTACTTTGTAAATTTGTGCATACCTTGTAATATATTTTTACATTTTCGACCATGTGGACTGCTTTGATGTGGACGAAACTTGTATTGTTTTGAGCCGAAGGTGAAAAACACCTTCCCTTCTTTTCGTTCACAATGAAGCATAAATCTGCTTCTTTTTCCTTTCGCCGAAGCCTTGTCATTAAAGCCGAAGCAACTGTCTATACTTGTATGATATGATGATGACGATCCTACGTATGTCTAAATGAATGTATATGAATGCAATGAATGATGTGATGTATTGTGCAAATGAATGTCCAAACACACGCTTACGAAGCCACATCCAAACTCTGCATTTCCTTAGGAATGACTGAAAACGTTTTGCCGTTTATTTTTTGGCTGCACCACTTATTTTTCGGTGTAAGTTCTGCATCCCCTTAGGAACGTTTTTTGAACTTCTTCGCCTTCTATTTCGGTGGTATAAGTTCTGCATCCCCTTAGGAGCGTCTTTTGAACTTCTTCGCCTTTTATTTCGGCGGTATTTGGCTCTGCATTCCCTTAGGAACAACTTTTGAGCAGAAAACTTACGCTGCGCTCCCTTATGAACGACTTTTTGTAGCTTCGTCGTGCTCTGCATCCCCTTAGGGACGACTTTTGAGCTTCTCCCTGTTTTTTTCTTTTTCTGCACTCGTTGGTGCCCGCTCAGATGTTACATTTTACATTCTTTTTGGGGGATTTTGCTCTCGTAGAGCTGAATAAGAAAAGAAAAAATTACAAGCTATGGCCCCATTAAAAACCTTTCTCCCCCTTTGGAAAGGAAAAGGGTGCCATAGGAAAAAATGAAAAAGAATACATCAAATTACACATAATATCGTTGAAGCTCATCCGCATTCCAAGATTTAGGAATGTCATTGCCGTCCATATCCTTCAACCTGTAAGAACCGGGCCTTGACGAAGATACCACCAGAAAAGGTCCTTCCCACTTCAGCTGTAGTTTGCCTACTGTGTCCGGATTAGCCACTCTCTGAAGCACCAAATGCCCTGGCTTTATATTTTTCAGTTGGACTATTCTGTTGCGCCATTTTATTGTTTCGGCTTGATATTTATTGATATTTTCCACAGCCTGAAGTCTGGTCCCTTCTATAGTGTCTTTTGCCACGTGATAATCAGCTTCGTCTTCTGCCGAAGCTGCTGTTCTTATTGACCCCATTTTAGCTTCTTCTGGGATTATAGATTCGTCACCAAATAATAACTTGAATGGCGTAAAACGTGTTGATCTTGATACAGTCGTATCGTGGCTCCACACCACTTTAATTAACTCCTCTGGCCACTTTCCTCTGGGCTGATTGAAGATTAGCTTCATTATTCCCGTCATTATAATACCATTTGCTCTTTCGACAAGTCCATTTGACTCTGGATGTCTGACTGACGCAAAATGAATATTCGTGCCAATTTGATCACATAATTCCTTGAAAACTTCGGCATCAAACTGTGTTCTGTTGTCCACAGTTATAGCCTTCGGCACGCCGAAGCGACAAACAATGTTTTGCCAGAAGAATTTTTGGACTGTGACCGAAGTTATTGTGGCCAAAGGCTTCGCTTCAACCCACTTGGAAAAATATTCTACAACCACCACAACATATCTTAAATTGCCTTGTGCTGGTGGAAGTGGACCTAACAAATCCAGGCCCCATCTTTGCAATGGCCAGGTTGGCTGTATTAACTGGGTCAGCGACGAAGGTTGTTTCTGGTCTCTTGCACATTTTTGACAATTTTCGCACTTTTGAACCAGATCTGCTGCATCCAAAGCTGCCTTCGGCCAATAAAATCCTTGTCTAAAAACCTTCCCTAGCAAAGGCCTAGACCCAATGTGAGATCCACACAAACCTGCATGTATTTCCTTCATCAGCTCTATACCTTCGGTTCTGGATAAACACTTGAGAAGTGGAGAGCAGACTCCATGTTTGTATAGCTCCCCTGGTATTATCACATATGGTCTTGTTCTTGCCTCCATTCTCTTATTATAAGCTTCGTCATCTGAAAGACAATTACCTTGGAGGAAAGATATAATTTCAGTCCTCCAATCTTCACTATGTACCGGAGAAATAGTAAGCACTGCTCTCTCCATGAGTTCGACCGAAGGTGCCTTTATTGTTTCAAAAAACACTTCCGAAGGTAGAGGGAGCCCCTGGGCTGCCGATTTGGCTAGTAAATCTGCGTGCTCATTTTCACCTCTTGGAATATTCTTAACAGAAAAACCTTCGAAAGAAGCCTCCAACCTTCGAACCGTATCCAAATATCTTTCAAGCTTCGGATCTCTTGCCTTGCTACTTTTGTCCACATGGCCTGAAATAACTTGAGAATCAGTTTTCAGAATGGCCCTTCTTATTCCCATTGCCCTTAACTTCCGAAGCCCCAACAGAAGTGCTTCGTACACAGCAATATTATTTGTGCAACTAAAATCAAGCTTGGCTGCATAACATGTTTTGACTTTTGAAGGTGCCACTAGGACCGCAGCCGCTCCTGCGCCGAAGGTTCCCCAAGAACCATCGCAGAACACTGGCCAAGCTTCGGCATCTTTGTTTACTTCTTCTTCGTGAGCCCCTAGCGTCCAATCAGCAATGGAGTCTGCTAACGCCTGGGACTGGATTGAGGATCTATGCACATAATCAATGGTGAATTCATTAAGTTCTGCAGCCCATTTCCCAATCCTACCAGTGGCTTCTCTATTCCTCATAATATCCTTCAGTGGCTGTGACGAAGGAATTATTATGTGATATGCTTGAAAATAATGCCGAAGCTTTCTGGAGGCCATTAACATAGCGTATAACACCTTTTCCAATTCTGTGTAATTTTTCTTTGACGGACTCAAAACTTCGGAGACGAAGTACACTGGAGCTTGCTTTTTAACTTGGCCATCTAGCTTCTCCTGGACAAGTGTCACACTCACTGCAGAATGTGAAGCTGCAACAGATAAGAGCAATGGAGCCCCTGGCGAAGGTGGAGTTAACGTTGTTAAATCAATCAAATATTGCTTCAACTCTTCGAAGGCCTTTTGCTGAGCCGGACCCCATTGGAAGACTTCGGCTGACTTTAGTATTTCAAAGAAAGGCAAATTTCTTTCGGCTGATCTGGATATAAATATGTTCAATGATGCTAATCTACCTGCCAGCCGTTGAGCTCCTTTCTTTGTGCTTGGCGGTTCCATATGAAGGATAGCTTCAATCTTGCTTGGGTTAGCTTCAATTCCCTTCGTTGATACTAGACAGCCAAGGAACTTGCCCTTCTTTACCCCAAAACACATTTTTCTGGATTCAACTTCAAACAGCTTGCCTGAAGTTGGCAAATGTCTCTTGCAAATCAGCAATGTGATTTTCTTGCTTCGTGCTTTTAACTATGATATCATCAACATAAGTCAACACATTCCTGCCTATTTGAGAATGAAGGACTCTGGCTGTCATTCTGCTGAAGCTTCCTCCAGCATTTTTGAGCCCCTCAGGCATCCGAAGATAGCAATATGTACCACTGGGGGTTATGAAGCTAGTTTTCGGCTCATCTTCCTTCTTCATCCAGATTTGGTGGTAGCCTGAGTAACAATCTAGTAAACTCATGAGCTCTGACGAAGCTTCTGCATCTACTAGAGAATCTATCCTTGGCAATGGGAACTCATCTTTTGGACAAGCTTTGTTAAGATCTGTAAAATCAATGCACATTCTCCATTTACCATTGGCCTTCTTCACCATAACAGTATTAGCTAGCCACTCTGGATATTTGACTTCTCTGATAACTCCAGCGCTAAGAAGCCTCTTTACTTCATTCCGAGCACCTTCAGCTTTGTCATCAGACATTTTCTGAAGCCTTTGTTTTCTTGGCCTGAAAGATGGATCCACATTGAGTGAATGCTCATCATTGGCTGACCAAGCAAAGACATCTTTGTTGTTGAATAAAAGTCTTAGCAAATTCTTTTCCTGCTCTTCAGATAACTGAGACCCCAGCAGTACCTTTTGTTTTGCTATATCTTCACGTAGAAGCATAGGCTTCGGCTGATCCGCCGAAGCAGCCTTCTCTCTTTTGTATCGATACTGCTCACAGGCTTCGGCTCCATCTATGTTATGGATTGCCTTTGAATCTGTCCAGTTTCCTTCGGCCTTCCTGGCAGCTTCTTGACTGCCATGAACAGCAATGGGCCCTTCTACCGAAGGTATCTTCATGCATAGATATGCTGGATGAAGTATTGCTTCGAAAGCATTAAGTGTCCCACGACCAATAATTGCATTGTAGGGGTACTCCATGTCAACAATGTCAAACACATCCTGTTCAGTCCTTGTATTGTGAACAAAGCTGAAGGTTACTGGCATTGTGATTTTGCCAAGTGCTACAATTTGCCTTCCTCCAAAACCACATAAAGGATGTTTAGCATCATGAATCTTATCTTCTGGCTCTTGCATCTGTCTGAAGGCCTTAGCAAATATGATATCAGCTGCAGTGCCTGTGTCAACCAGAACATTGTGGACCAGAAATCCCTTAATGACACAAGATATGACCATAGCATCATTATGAGGGTAATCTTTGAGCTGAAGTTCCTCCTGGGAGAAGGTGATTGGGATGTGGGACCATTTTGACTTGATGAAGGGTCCCTGCACCCCAACATGCTGCACCCTTCTCTGTGCTTCCTTCTTCTGCTTCTTGTTAGTCGGCTCTAAACCTGAGCCACATGTTATTGGAAGTACCAGCTTCGTAGCCGAAGATGCTTCGGCTTGGTTGCTGAATGAAGCCATCAGCTCAAGAGTGGAAGTGAGTTCACCGGAGGTGGGCGCCAATGTTGTGGACTTGTTCTCAAATGCTTCATCATCGCAATTTATAGTAATGAAAGAAGAAGCATATGAAACATAAAAGGAAACATGAATGATTACATAACATTATTAACTCATCTTCTATTATATTATCGTGAATAAATAGGAATAATGCAGAATTACATTTGTACCTTCGGCTTGACAGAAGGAGATAGTACAAGCGTGATGCATGAGCGAGTACCAATCAGTGTCCACAGTACGGGGGTACTGTTCATCTATTTATAGGCACAGGGCGCAGCCTGTGTGAAATTACATTTATACCCTTTACAATTGATTACATTCATGACACAAACTATCAGGGGTCAACCTGTCTTTTCATCTTTAAGTCGGTGCAACCCTTCGTCTTAGGCATGACGTTATGCCAAAGTTCCCTGTAAGGTAGCTTCGACGTTATTTCTGTGCTGATCTTCCGAAGGTATTTCTTCTTACAGGACCTTTGGCTATGAAGCAGACCCCCAACAAGCTCGAAAATGAAAAGTTTAAATTTGCTCGCAGCATGCTCTATAATGGGAGACACCCTGGCATTAAGGATGGGATTGGTTTCCAACAGGGGAACCAAAACAACACCACACTTAATGCCCCTAAAAGATTGTCTAATTTTGTTAAGGGTAAGACTCCCATGGTTCAGGATAGTGAGGGTTACATTTTATATCCTGCAAACTATCCCGAACAAAGATTAGAAAGATTCATGCTAGAAAACCTCATTCTGTTTCTCACCATGCATTTATGTACAAAAATGAGGCTTCTAGCTCTAGGCATACCACTCATGTTAAATTGCCTAGAAAGAAAATTCCTACTGCATCAAATGAACATAATGTTTCTTTTAAGACTTTTGATGCTTCATATGTTTTAACTAACAAATCAGGCAAAGTAGTTGCCAAATATGTTGGGGGTAAACACAAGAGCTCCAAAACTTGTGTTTGGGTACCCAAGGTGCTTGTTTCTAACGTCAAAGGACCCAAGACTGTTTGGGTACCTAAGAACAAGACCTAAATCATTTTTGTAGGCGGTGGTTAAATTTGGATAATCGATAGTGGGTGCACAAACCACATGACTGGGAGAAATGAATGTTCTCCTCCTCTGAGAAAAATGAAGATCCCCAAAGACCTATCACATTCGGGGATGGAAATTAAGGTTTGGTCAAAGGTTTGGGTAAAATTGCTATATCACTTGACCATTCTATTTCCAATGTTTTTCTTGTAGATTCCTTAGATTACAATTTGCTTTCTGTTTCTCAATTATGTAAAATGGGCTACAACTGTCTATTCACTGATATAGGTTTTACTGTCTTTAGAAGAAGTGATGATTCAATAGCATTTAAGGGAGTGTTAGATGGTCAGCTATATTTAGTGGATTTTAATGATAATCAAGCTGAGCTAGACACTTGTTTAATTGCTAAGGCTAATATGGGCTGGCTCTGGCATCGCCGACTTGCCCATGTTGGGATGAAGAATCTTTACAAGATTCTAAAGGGAGAGCACATTTTAGGACTAACCAATGTTCATTTTGAGAAAGACAGGGTTTGTAGCACATGCCAATCAGAGAAGCAAGTTGGAGTCCACCATCCACACAAAAACATAATGACGACGGACAGGCCGCTCGAGCTACTCCACATGGACCTATTCGGCCCAATCGCTTACATAAGCATCGGCAGGAGTAAGTATTGTCTAGTTATTGTGGATGATTATTCTTGCTTCACTTGGGTGTTCTTTTTGCAGGAAAAATCTCAAATCCAAGAGACTTTAAAGAGATTCTTAAGAGGAGCTCAAAATGAGTTCGGATTGAGAATCAAAAAGATAAGAAGAGACAATGGGACGGAGTTCAAGAATTCACAAATTGAAGGCTTTCTTAAGGAGGAAGGCATCAAGCATGAGTTTTCTTCTCCCTACACACCTCAACAAAATGGTGTAGTGGAGAGGAAAATTAGAACTCTGCTAGACATGGCAAGAACCATGCTTGATGAGTACAAGACAGTGGACCGGTTTTTGGCTGAGGCGATTAACACCGCCTGCTACTCCATCAACCGGTTGTATCTTCACCAAATCCTCAAGAAGACATCATATGAACTCCTCACTGGTAAAAAGCCCAATGTTTCATATTTTAGAGTCTTTGGGAGCAAATGATTTATTCTTATCAAGGGAGGTAGAAGTTCTAAATTTGCTCCTAAAGCTGTAGAAGGCTTTTTATTAGGTTATGACTCAAACACAAGGGCATATAGAGTCTTCAACAAATCCACTGGATTAGTTGAGGTTTCTTGTGACATTGTGTTTGATGAGACTAATGGCTCCCAAGTGGAGCAAGTTGATCTTGATGAGCTAGAAGATGAAGAGGCTCCATGCATCGCGCTAAGGAACATGTCCATTGAGGATGTGTGTCCTAAGGAATCCGAAGAGCCCACACAAGCACAAGACCAACCATCATCTTCCATGTAAGCATCTCCACCAACTCAAGATGAGGATCAGGCTCAAGATGATGAAGACGAAGATCAAGAGGATGAGCCATCTCAAGAGGAGGACAATGATCAAGGGGGAGATGATCATGATATAGACAAAGAAGATGAGCAAGAAATACAGGGTCAAAGACCGCCACACCCAAGAGTCCACCAAGCAATTCAAAGAGATCACCTCGTCAACTCCATCCTTGGTGACATTCATAATTGGGTAACCACTAGATCTCGGGTTGCACATTTTTGTGAACATTACTCTTTTGTTTCCTCTATTGAGCCATACAGGGTAGAGGATGCACTAAGGGATCCGGATTGGGTGGTGGCAATGCAATAGAAGCTCAACAACTTCACGAGGAATGAGGTATGGCATTTAGTTCCACGTCCTAATCTAAATGTTGTAGGTACCAAATGGGTATTCTGCAATAAAGCAAGATGAGCATGGTGTGGTGACAAGGAACAAAGCCCAACTTGTGGCCAAAGGTTATTCACAAGTCGAAGGTTTGGACTTTGATAAAACTTATGCACCTATAGCTAGGCTTGAGTCAATTCACATATTACTTACCTATGCTACTTACCAAGGCTTTAAGCTTTATCAAATTGACGTGAAGAGTGCCTTCCTCAATGGCCCTATCAAGGAAGAGGTCTAAGTTGAGCAACCTCCCGGCTTTGAAGATAGTGAGTACCCTAACCATGTGTATAAGCTCTCAAAGGTGCTTTATGGGCTCAATAAAGCCCCAAGAGCATGGTATGAATGCCTACGAGATTTCCTTATCACTAATGGCTTCAAAGTCGGTAAAGCCGATCCTACTCTTTTCACTAAAACTATTGCAAAAGACTTGTTTATATGCCAAATCTATGTTGATGATATTATATTTGGGTCTACTAACAAGTCAACTTGTGAAGAGTTTAGTAGTATCATGATACAGAAATTCGAGATGTCTATGATGGGGGAGTTGAGGTATTTCCTTGGATTTCAAATCAAGCAACTCCAAGAGGGCACCTTCTTCAGCCAAACAAAGTACATCCAAGACATACTTAAGAAGTTTGGAATGAAGGATGGCAAACCCATCAAGACACCCATGGGAACCAATGGGCATCTCGACCTCGACACGGGAGGTAAATCCGTAGATCAAAAGGTATACCGGTCGATGATAGGATCTTTACTCTATTTATGTGCATCTCGACCGGATATTATGCTTTCAGTATGCATGTGTGCAAGATTTCAGGCAAATCCTAAGGAAGTTCACCTTAGGACCGTGAAAAGAATCATGAGATATTTAGTTTACACTCCTAAGTTTGGGCTTTGGTACCCTAAGGGACCTAGCTTTGATCTAATTGGGTATTCTGATGCCGATTGGCCCGAATGTAAGATTGATAGAAAGAGCACATCAGGGATTTGTGAGTTTTTGGGAAGATCCCTGGTGTCATGGGCTTCAAAGAAACAAAACTCCGTAGCTCTTTCCACCGTCGAAGCCGAGTACATTGCCACAGGGCATTGTTGTGCGCAATTACTTTGGATGAGGAAAACCCTTAGGGACTATGCTACAAATTGAGCAAAGTCCCTCTCCTATGTGATAATGAGAGTGCAATCTGCGTGGCGGATAATCCTTTTGAACACAGCCGCACTAAGCACATAGACATCTGGTACCACTTTCTGAGAGATCACCAGCAAAAGGGGGATATCGAAATAGCTTATGTGAGCACCCACAACCAATTAGCCGATATCTTTACCAAGCCACTAGATGAGAAAATCTTTAGCAAACTTAGGAATGAGCTAAATATACTTGATTCTCGGAATTTTCATTGAAACATTGCACACATAGCTAATTTATATACCTTTGATCATATCTCTTTCATTTGGTGCAAATGCATATTTCTTATTCTTCTTGTGCCAAGGCTACGACTAATGTGTTTTCAAGTGTATATCCATCTAAGTCGTAGATTGAAAGGGAAATGGAATATTCGGCAAAGACAACGATTCCACTCAAACTCTATCGGTATCATTTACCCCTTGCCTGTATTCCACAAACTCTCAATGGTATGACTCTTCACTCATATTTACTTTACCATTTTGGAAAAATTGTTAGGCCCCAAAGGAGGAGAAAATACTAAAAGGGCTCTCAAGTTCTTTGTTTTTGGAGCTTAATGCCAAAGGGGGAGAAAATATTAAGCCCAAAGCAAAAGGACCGCACCACCATTTGAAAAAAAATTGAAATGAAGTTTTAATTAGTAAATTTCAATTGGTGTATTTTTCAATCAGTATCTAATTTTCAATTGATATGTGAAAGTAAAATTTCAAATTGGTATCTATATCAAAACCCTCTTGAAAAGCTAAGGGGAGAATTTCATTCAGGGGGAGCTTTTATGTAGTCAAAGGAAAAGCATTTGAAACAGGAGGAGGAATTTCAAATCCTAAAATTTTTTCTTGCAATCATATTCCTATACCTTTGACTACTTGCAAAAGTGTTTGAAAAGATTTCCAGAATATTTGCAAAAACAAAACTTGTGGTGCAAATGTGGTCCAAAATATTAAATAAAAGAAAGACAATCCGTTCACTCTTATTCTTAGTGGTACTTTCAATTGGTTTAACTCCAAGTAACCTACGCACATTCATTATAAATGCAAACTAGTTACATTTCTGCACTTTATATTTGCTTTGGTTTGTGTTGACATCAATCACCAAAAAGGGGGAGATTGAAAGGGAAATTGGGTTAACCATTTCCTATAATTAATTTTAGTGGATGATGATCAACACAAACACATAGACTAACTAGTTTGTCTAGAATTCATGGATTACAGGTGCATAAGGTTCAACACAAACCAATAAAGAAATCTGGTTAGGGACACAATAAAAAATGGAGCAAAGAACTTGAGTGTGCTGAAAAATAGCGCACCGGACAGTGTCCGGTGCACCAGGGCCGTACAACTCCAAACCAGCCACTCTCGGGAAATCCTAGGGCTGCCTCCGCTATAATTCACCGGACTGTCCGGTGAACCAGCGGAGCAACGACTCTATGGCGCCAACGGTCGACTGCCACGATGAACAGTGCAAGTAAGAAGTTAGAGCGCACTAGACTGTCTGGTGCAGCTAGAGGATAAACATCGCCCATGGTCAACTGCTTAGAACCCTAACGAATACGTTGACATGGCGCGCACCGGACTGTGAACAATGACTGTACAGTGGTGCACCGGACAGTCCGGTGCGCCCATCGCTAGCAGAATTCAGCCAACGGCTAGAAGTGGTTGGGAGGCTATAAATACCCCCAACCACCTTATTCTTATCCATCCAAGCATTCCAAACATCTCATTCAATACAAGAGCAAAAGACTCCACTCCAAGACACATCAAATAGATTGAGTCCTCTCTATTGTCTCTAAATCAACTCAATTCCATTAGGGACTTGAGAGAAGGTGTTTTGTGTTTCTTTGTTGCTCTTGTCGCTTGGATTGACCTTTTCTTTTCCAATTCTTATTCTCAAGTGCTTTGTAAGCGAAGCAAGAGACACCAAGTGTGTGGTGGTCCTTGCGAGGTCTTAGTGACCCGTGAGATTAAGGAAGAAGGCTCACTAAGTGACCGTTTGAGAGAGGGAAAGGGTTGAAATAGACCCGGTATTTGTGACCTCCTCAATGGGGACTAGGTTCTTTGGAACCGAACCTCAGTAAAACAAATCACCGTGTTCACTCGCCTTGATTCTTGTTTGATTTTTTCCCCTCTCTAGCGTTTCCATGCTAGTGTGAATTTGAGTTGGCTCCCATACGTTATCCGCAATTCTTGAGCAACTCCTAGCAAGAGTGATATTCTTTTGGACTTGAATTTAATTTTAACGCTAACCCCCGACCTTAGTGTGTGTTTAAGTTTATAAATTTCAGGTTCCGCCTATTCACTCCCCTCTAGGCGACTTTCACTATTGCCAAAACACCTACACCACTTAGAGATGTATCGAGAAATAGTAGTTAACTGTGTTTTTGAGGACCTTCGAAGAACGAAGGCCCCCAACAGTACCCCTCGCAATATTAGTTTGTTTCCTTGCAATGAACTCAGACTGTGAAACGAATGAAGACCTTATGCCGAAGGTCCGAAAACACCTTCCTATCGCTAAACAGCGAAATTCCTGAAATGCAGGGCCACTCTGCATTGGTAGTTTGCGTATAAATAGAATGGACATCATAAAAATATTTATTATGTCATTCGACTCTTTTGTTGCTTTGAGCCATTGAGAGTTACACTTGTTTTAGCTTCTGTTGTTTTTGTTTTGGCTATTCATTTAAAAAAAATAAGAAAAAATCTTTGTTCGCTTCTGCCTAGCCGAGCCGCTAGGGAAACTTCACAGCGCGGGAAGTGCGCGCGCTCACACAACGTGTGCGACCAGTTGCATGCGTCTATAGCCCGTCTCTCACTAGTGGTGTTCATGACAAGCCACCCAACCATGATCCCCTTCCCCTCCTGGCCACGATACTTTCTCGATTTCCCCTGCTCCGTTTCTTCGATCATGTGATTTATTTCCTTCTCCGATCCTGCTTGAATGGAAGCTGCAGATCACGTCGATTCGCCCAAATATCTTTCTCCCTCTCCTCTCCCTATAAATGGCACAACCTCCTCTCCCTTTCTTCCCCCATAGCCGAGCTGAGCACCCCCTGCTTCTTCTCATCATGCTCTGGTGACCATCGCCATTTCTTGCTCACCAATGATTTCTCTACACCCCGTTCTCCCTATGTCACGAACGACGCTGGAGTTCTGCTTGTTAGACGTCGCCGGAGCTCGCCCTCTACTGCTTGCCGAAGCCTTTGCCAAAGACCCTCCCTGTGCCAGCTCCTCTGCCTTGTCCTGCTGCTCGGTCCTAAGGTAGAAGAAAGTCGTTTTTTCCACCAACCCCTCAGTGTATATGCATAATAGAGTGGCTAGTCCCTACAACAATATTTAAAATTTAAATAATTTAATTGTAGTGTTGTTATCTTTGTAAGTTTACACGAAATACTTTATATTAGCTTTTGCATCAATTTGCATGTTTCTGTAATTCAAATTCAAATTATGTTTGTTATAATGGAGTTACATATAGTTTCTAAATAAGAAATTAAAAGGAATATAGCCCTTATGTTTTTATAACAAAAAATAAAAGATACTTATTTATTTACCTTTATACAAAAATGTAAATTACTTTAATTTTCATGATATATATATATATATATATGTTGTATGTTTTATATGCCATAATTTTTTTAAAACACCAAACCAATATATTTTATATGTTCCGTAAACTTTATAAACTTTTTCTTAAAAATGTCAAAAAACAACATAATTAATGTCATTACTTTTATGACTACAACCAATAAGTTATTTTGTATGTAATTCTGATGGGGTGAGGGTTCCCGATCTTCTATCAGGTTCACAATAACTATTGATTTGTTGGAGATTTGAGTCACAGATCTGGCTTCAGATCATAAAGACTCGAACCCTGTAACCTTAGCACCACTTCTCCTCTGGTTATCAACCGTGTCATAATCCGATTGACCTTGCCAAGAAGGCTAGTACATGCATTTGAATTGAAGAATACATGCGAGAACTTGAAAGTACACAACTCAATTGTAGTGACATTTGTAGAAGTATAATGAAGATCTCGATTGTGGGGTTTTACAAACCGATGAACATCAAAACTATATGAGTACAAAATAATCTAAGCAAAACCTGAGTTGAACATATGGCTACAGGTGGAAATTTATGCAACTATAGGGTGTCACTAACTCCTAAGACTTGTCATTAATGGATCCAACAAGGTACAAGTCTATTTGAGCCCATATGGTAATAACTCAGATTTAGTCCCCTGATTTGATTCTGCTGAATTCGATCGAATTTGGAAGTGAGTTCAAAGGCATTGTTGGGGGTCTTCCTTTTTCGAAGGTCATCAAAAACACGTCTAACCATTTGCTTCTAGCATAATTTTGATTATTACAGGAGCATCATCACAAGCGGGCGTTCATGATGGGAGTTTTCTCCTCTGTCGAAGGTCTTCAAGACGAAGATATACCCCAAAAAGGACAATAATGAACGCCGAAGCTATAGCCGATGAGTAACAACTTTGGCTTAAAGTGGTGTCGAAGATCAAGCATGATGCTGAGCCGAAGAGGAAAAGACTAGCTAGTCCTAATAATTTATGTTACAGTCATGAACAAATGTTAAGGTCATAAATGTATTTTTACCCGGGTTGCGTCCCATGCCTATAGGTGAACAGTACCCTCATACTGTTCACGGTGGATTGTAATCGCTCTCACGTCAACACCTTCAAACAAGCCGAAGGTATCAATGTAACATTCCATATGCTTGTCATGAAATAAAGATATAAATCAAGATATTAATGAATAATATTTATCAACTCTGTGAATTGTTATTCTTGCAAATGATGAAGGTGCGTCCTTCAAGACCTTCGTCTGAGGATCATTATATCCGAAAGGAGATGATGTTCTGGAGAATGAAGGTCTCTAATTTTTAACAATTGTGTTGCCTTGTTCTTGACTCGCAGCATTTGAGAACAAGTGAACAACATTGGCGCCCAACTTCGGTGAACTCAAACGACCACCTTTGACAACAGCTGAAGCAACCACCTTCGTCATGCCGCCAAAGAAGGCAATAGTGCCAGGGGCTGCCCTTGCACTGCTAGACATCAACCAAGAAGGGCTCCCTCTGAGAGAAGCCCGAAACTAGAAAAGAAGGCCATCAGCCCAACACCACAAGAGAAGGAGCTAGACCAAGAGATCAGAGACCTAGAAGCTATCCATCAACAAGTGGAGAGGAAGAGGGAGAAAATGCTTCGACTAGCTGAACTTTAGAAAAAGATTGATGAAGCTGCCGCAGAAATGTGCCATATCACGCAAGATGAGTAAGGACGAAGGCCACAGTAGAGAGAGCTTCGACAAGAAAGTCCAAGCTTTGATGATGTATGGTATGATGATTTCCATCATGGTAACTTTGCTTTTGATGACGCTTCTCCTCTAGTAGCAGAGTTGCAGGCTACCCCATGGCTACCATCCTACAAACCACTACAACTTCCCATGTATGATGGACATTCTGATCCGAAGCAGTTCCTCATGAGTTACCAGGTGACCATATCATCACATGGTGGCAACACGACTGTCATGGCAAAATCATTTGTCATGGCACTCAGGAGCGTGGCTGAGGCGTGGTATTCCTCCCTTCGCCCGGGAATGATCACGTCATGGCAAAAGCTGAAGGACATGCTAGTAACCAGTTTCCAAGGTTTCCAGACGAAGCCAGTAACTGCCCAAGCTCTGTTTCAATGCATGCAGGACCATGAGGAATACTTGCAAGCGTATGTCCGAAGGTTTCTGCGCCTCAGAGCTCAGGCACCAACGATGCCAAATGAGATTGTCATTGAAGCCATGATCAAGAGGCTTCAACTAGGACCAACAACACAGTACTTTGCTAGAAAACCTTCGCAAACTCTAGAGAAGCTTCTGCAAAAGGTGGACGAACATATCAGGGCCAACAACGACTTTTGGTAGAGAAGAGAAGAGGCCTACAGATACTCCAAGATGACTAGGGGCTTCAGAGGAAGGCTCCACCATAGGCATGTCATTATGATTCATAACCCTAGATCAAGTGATGATAGGGGCAATTAACTCAAGGGCATCAACACAGCTCTCAGTCATCAGGGACACAACAAAGCTCCTTCAGGCCACTAGCTCCAAGAGGCATAGGAGGAAGAAGCTTTGGTGGAAGGTTCAGCTCCCAACCAAGAAAGTTGTTTTGTCTATTCTGTGGAGAAGACAAAGAACATACAACAAGGACGTGCCAAGTCACAATCTAGCAACAAAAGAAAATAGCTAAAGCCGAAGCACGACACAATCAACCGAAGCAGGTCCTACACTGCTTCGTGCTATTCCCCATACATCCCCGAGTATGTTTGCAACTAGCAGTCCACAACATCAGTTACTTCGGCAAAGCCATTCACAAGCTGCATGGACCCCGCTACCACCACCACCCATGGCTCCAACCTTGCCTCACAATCAGCAGCCAGAAGGGCATCGCCAAGCACAACAACAACGTGATGCACGTGAAGAGTCTTGTCACACCCGGATTTTTGGGGTCCAAAACCCGGGCGCGAACATAAACACCAGGTGTGCTGGGACCAAGTCTCACACATATGATGCATAGTGGCATAGGATCGAATGTCACATCTTTACTATATAACAGGAGTTCTGTACAAAAATAATTAAATAATTACATCATATGAGGAAACGATCCAGCAACCCAAAGTTGACTGGGAGACGACGGCCTAGACCTCTCACGAACACATCGCAGCATCCTCCATGCGCCTCATCCTGTGGTACCTGTTCTTGACCTGTGAGGGGGGGTGTGAGACAGCAAGAGTGAGCTCACATACGTTCATCGCTCAACAAGTTGTGGGGAATAATGTGCATGAACTCGCCAAAGGTGGGAGCTCACGTGAAGTGTAAGGCTTACCAAAGGGAATGGTTAGAGCTGAGCATTGCTTTTAAAGTTGATCAAAATTTTATTAGCAGTTACTAAGTATAAGTAAATACCAACCCAATTAAATAGTAGAACAAAAGTAACAACATCACCTGCGATGCAAAGCATATGACAAATTGAATTTAAGTTCCATAAATTAATCATCAGAGAGTCCTGAGCTGCTCATGATCGTGAGCTCGGCTAGTATACCAGTTTTACACTCTGCAGAGGTGGTACCCTTTACCCACAAGTCATGTTACCCATCTGCCAAGGGATCGCGACTTCCCATACACCTCTACCGAGGAGGCGAGGCAGGGTAACACTACGAGGCCTTTACAAAGTTCCACTAGCTTCAGAAAACCCGCTACAGTTTATAGGAAGCTCCAATGCAGGGTTCTTGCCTGACCGCCATCGCAGCAAAATCAACCAAGGACCTCCCTACACTGACCACTCCCCTACTGCCCTTGCCCCTTTCAGGTAAGGTAGTCCTCCACTAGCTTTCCTAATTAATCAGCCAAGGGCGTCCATAAACCCTTGTGGTGGCACGTGTTTCTCAAGTTAAGCTCTATGTTCCAATTAACATTAATGATCTTGACATGAACATAAATAGAATAACAAAAGAATTGGAACATAGATGTAATAAATGATTATCCCAAAACCACGTAAAGCAATAGCAAACTACCCAAGTGATTCAGGGGTAAACAAGGTAATGAGATAAACAATCTAGGGTGACCTATTGGGTCCCATCAAAATTAACCTATGCATGAATAAGTGACATTAAGAACATTATTGGGTAAAAAGTGGTCAAGGGCACAACTTGCCTGGCACTTGAGATTCCAGGTACCAACTTGCTTTTCAGATGACTCGTGACCTCGCGCTAGTCGTAGCAATACAAACAAACAGTGTATAGGCAAAATTTAACATCACACCAAACATATATGCAAAATACATATTAATAATATACATATTTAAATAAGATCACAGGAACAAGAATTATTAATTTTGGAGTTATAGATTTTAAGTTATGAATTTCCAAAGGTTTTATACATCTGGTACAAGATTAATTAAGAGATATATTTTAATATGGTTTTAATGTCAAGACAGAGACACTACGTGATAAACAACATTATTACAAAATTATAGGAACTGGAATGGATCAAAAAGGAGTTGAAATGAATTTTCTAGGGATTAAACAAGTTATTGGAATTAATTTTGTATTATAAATCTTTTTCTAAATGAATTTCTCTGTTTTATAATTTGTCTGGACTACGCGCGCAATTTGCAGAGAGTTCAGGGTTGAAACGCAAAGGTTCCCGAGACTCAGTAAACAGCTACAATGGACTGCGGGTTGGTTTCACCAAAACACAGGGGCTCTTTAGCAAATCGGCAACAGCGAAGAGGTACCAGGAACCCAGAGCCGCCCGATCTAGATCTGATGGTCTCATATATAACACGAAAGGGTATGCTACGAGGTGCGCTGGATCGCCAATCAACGGTCACGATTCAAATATCCAAAGGGGTATCCACTCGACTGATCCGGAGCGTCCGTGACTGATCCAACGGTTATACCCATCGCCACACCTGCACCCTTCATCAAGGATCCAACGACCCTCACCCCTCTTCCACCCCAAGCTGTCAACGCGGCGGCGCACAGCGTTCCGCCCGCGGTGGTCACCATGGCCGGCCCACCCAATCTGCGCGTTCCGGTGCGCGATTCCCAAATCAATCTGGTGCTACACGATGTAGGTGCATGGGAGGATCGGTATGGGGAGTTCTTACCATGTCTCGACGCAGTAGAGGACGCGACCACGGCGCACAGCGGTGTGGCGGCGGTGCAAGAGCTCCAATGAGCAATTGAGGCCGCCATGATGACCGCGCCACCCTGTCTCGGCCATGGGCACTTTCCTGAGAACGCGGTGAAGCTCCCAGACCCGCAGTCGAGACCCCATCGACGGTGTACACGCGATTCGTTCACGGTGGCAGTTCATGCGGCCCTTGGCCGTGGCGGTCCCTAGTGATAGCAGCCCGTGACCATAGCGATGGGAATCCTGTAGACCGATGGGTGAAGGAGGAAGGTTTCCCCCGGGCCTTACTTATACTCCACGGCGAAGTCCGACAGAGGGCGATGTTGCCGGAATTTTCGAGCGGAACATGCCGACCAATACGCACCGAGGCACGGTCCCCGTCGGGGTTGCGGCATCGCGGCAAGAAATTCCCCATGGTCCGAGGCTGCCCCCGTCAAATTGGGGTCACGCACAGCCTCCCCTCAATCCAACCAACTGATTCTTGTACTCCGAGCGCCGATGAAGGTCTGCGCCCATGGCAGTGGCAATCTTCCCCCTTGCTCCTTTTTGTTTCTTCCCTGCGCTAGCGCCGACGAGGCGTCCCTATTGGTGGTGGTGGCCAACACGGCTGCGGGTTGCGGCGATATATGTATACCCTGGGAGGACCCCACGACGGCCGAGGAAGTCGGAGCTCCATGCGAATGTTGTTGCCAAGATTCGTCTTCACTTGGCCAGAAGCTCCAATCACCACAGATTTCTGTTCACGAGTTACTACGAAGGGAGCAGACAGATGACAAGCGGGCCCCACGAGCCAGCGACACACAGAAACGAGCGCGAGCGCGTGAAGATGACCGGTGGGCCCGTGATGTCGGCGCCAAAACCAGCTGGCCTACGCAAGGGGGGTATTCTGGTGGGCCGAGCGAAGGTGATAGTGGGCTGCGCCAGAAAAAATGAGCCCATGCGCTGCTTTCCTATTTTCCCTTCTTTTTCTTATTTATTTCCTATCTTATATTTGGTTTACAAATTTCAAGTTGGAATCAAAATAAAGTTTAAGAACTCAAATCTTTAATTCATAATCAAATTCAATTATGAAGCGATAGATACATATTTATTTTAATTAACTTATTTGCTTGGAATATGTTTGAATTATGATAAACACTCATATTGTTTTCTTTCTTTTTAGAAAATAGTATTTTGAATGTGGGATATGAGTTAAAAATTACTCCAAACATGAATACTCATGTAAATAAATGCTTATGGTGCATCAGTTAATAAAATGCATATTCATTTAGTTGAATAGGAAACTTTTCTATTACTTCTTCTCCAAAATAGTTCTTGGTTTTCAAAATTCAATCCTCAACATTCATTGCTCAAGCATAAGTTGAGATGTCAGAATTTACTATCGCATTTCTTCATATATTTATTTTATTATTATTAATTTTTTTTAATATACAGATTTTAGGCCTTACAAGTCTAAAGCTCGCACAGTCAACAACACTATGCCTGAGTCCAGACACATTTACTGAAACAATACAGGGACTCAATCAGAAAATTTTCATACTTAATGTAACCTTTACTTTTCTGCCTTTATATTTTTTCCTGAAGACAATATAAGAAGGTACAACCTTCGGCTTGTTGTAATGAATCTGGGGTTATACCATCGAGTGTAACAGAAAAGATAAAGAAGCTCTAAAGTCATTCCTATGGGGATGCAGAGCTAAAACACCACCTAAGTAAAAGGTGAAGAAGCTCCAAAGTCGTTCCTAAGGGAATGCAGAGCTTAGCTCCAAAGTCGTTCCTAAGGGGATGCAGAGTTTTATTTTTTATGATTCGCTCATCAACATCATTTACATCATATCATCATATCATATTGCACAACATCGCATCATACATCATTTTGCATCGGCAAAAACAGTGGAAAAAGAAGGTTAACTATATCTTCGGCAAAGAATCACGAAAGAACTTAGCAAAAATACAAGACCCATGCCTTTGATAGAGATGTTTTTATACGGGGTTTATACCTTCGACAACGATATTCTTAAGCAACATCTACTGTGAGACCTTCAAAGTGCTTCGGCAAAGAAGCGAGATTTCTCTCTTTCTTTATTAAGCGTGAAAAGAAGGGAAGGTGTTTTTTCGCCTGCGGCTCAAAAACGGTACGTACGAAGATTTCACGCATCACAAAGAAATATATTACATCATTAAATATACAAATAGTTGATAATTGTTTCTTACAAAAAGAAGCTGCACACAAAAATTCTAAAGTCTGAATAGACAAGCTCTAGTCATCTTCTTTCAAAACTTTGACAGCAGCTTCGTTTAGTAGCATGTTAACAACTTCGTCAATGGCTTCGTTAGTGTTGGGGACTTGTTCTCAAATGCTATGAATTAAGAACAAGGCAACACGAAAATAGGTTAAAGGTTAATGCTCTTCGTACTTCGAAGCATTATTTCCCTAAGGATATAACGATCTTTGGACGAAGGTTATGAAGGACATACCTTCATAAGCATGACATGTATAAACAAAGGATGAAGCTTATGAAACATAGAAAAACAACATAAGTAGTTACATGACATCATAATATAAATATCTATTATTAAATAATCATGAGTACATGAAAACAATATCAAATTACATTCGTACCTTGAGCTTGACATAAGGCAAAGGTAGAAGTAAGGTGCGAAAGCGTGAACAATACGAGGGTACTGTTCACCTATTTATAGGCATAGGGCGAAGCCTGTGTGAATTTACATTCATGTCCTCTACAAATGATTACAATCATAACACAGGTTATCATGGGCCGACTGGTCATTTCATCTTTAAGTCGGTGCATCTAAAAATACGCTACGAAGCTCCTTGACTGGTAGCTTCGATATTGTTCCTGTTCTTGCCTTCCGAAGGTGTTTCTTCTCACAGGACCTTCAGCGACGAAGCAGACCCCCAACAGTAGCCCCTTCACGGTGCCAGATCGTTTTTCATAATGAGCTCGACCCATGAAAAATTCTTTTAGGCTTCAGAATGTCGAAGGTCCGAAAAACACCTTCCCTAAGCTTGTTGTCGAGAAACGATTTAAATATTCCGAGTGTGAGGTGGTCCCACCATAGGACGGGTACACACGATCTGGTAATTCTCCTTCTTGCGCCCTGCGGTCCACCGTTCAGCGAATGCGAGCGACTGTTCGGTGGGTGTAGGTGGCTTGACGATTCACCTTCCCACCTGCAGCACTATATAAACAGACAGGTAGGTGTGAAGTTACCACAGCATTCATTACTATCGTACTGTTGTGCTGCTGAAAAATTTGACCATAGCCGAAGCTTATTCTTCGTATTCTCAATTAGAGCATCGTCTTGTTTTTTTAGTTTCATCATAAGAAGGAGCTTCGGCAAAATTAAAAAGTAATCAACTTCATGAAAACCGCAAGTAATTTAGCATCAAATGGCCATGGTGCATTCAACTGCCAGAGTCACACGCGACTCGGAGGAGGCCGAAACTGCCGAGACTGCCCCAATCTCCGAAATAATGAGACAATCAGGCCTGTTTGTGTCAGAGGGTGCTTCTGACGAAGGTGCACCTACTGCCGAAACCGAGCAGGCTGACATTGAAGAAGGTGAGGCTGATGAGGAAGAGATAGATTATTCCGTCATGCCATCTAAACCCAGCCACCTGGAATTTGGAAAGTCTATAGTCTCCGAGGCCGATATGCCCATGATGACAAAGCTAGGCTACTTCGAGGAAGCTGAGAAGAATCTGATTCGTTTTAGCGGATAAGAAATTACTCCAAAGCTAGAAAATGATGAGGTGGTAGTTTTCAGAAGTTTCTTTAAAGCAGGACTGAGGTTTCCTCTACATGGAATGATTGCGGATGTTTTGGAAAATTTCAAAATTTATCTTCATCAACTGACACCTAACGCTATCGTTAGGCTCAGCGTCTTTATCTGGGCTCTTCGAAGCCAAGGAGTGGAGCCGCTTGCCGAAGCCTTCTGCTGGGTGCACGAACTTCACTATCAGACGAAGGCTAGAGAAGATGGACTGCACGAGAATTTCGGCTGCTATAATTTTGCCTACCGCAAAGACATGAAGACACCAGTGGTTAGTTACCGCACCAAATGGCCAACCGGCTGGAAAACTGAATGGTTTTATGTTAAGGTTGATGAGAAAAAGGAGAAGTTAGTTTAGAGCCCACTGGAGCTAACCTTCGGGTTAACTAGGCCCCAGTGCTGCATGACGCTGGGGTCATCATGTCCAGATGTTGTGGGCAAATTTAGAGTTGTGTCTGAGCATATTGGTACTAGGTATTTGGTTCAGGAATACTTAGCCAATAGAGTATTTCCGACGTTAAAGGAATAGAGTATACCGAAGCTTAAAGGAGAGAAGAAAAAGAATGAACTTGTTCGACTGCCCTATCATTTTAAGTTCAAGAAACACTTCAAAGAACCCTGCCAAGAATGGTTGGATACGATTGAAGTTATGTGCAATGAAATCTTGGGCAATTATACAAAGAAAGAAGATCAATTGATGACAGCAGCCTTTGGCACCTGTCACACCCGGTTTTAGAAGGCAAATCGAATGCGAACCATGTACGTGCCAGGATCAGCAATTCACGTACACAGCAGTTACATAACATGGACATCATCACACAGTGCTCAAATGGTATTAAAAAGGGGAATAATAGTCGATTACATCATATGTCTGAGACATCCACATAGTCTTTACAATAAATCAAAGTGTGGAAAAGAAACGTAGATAAACGCGGCCTTCACAGGCAGCCGACTGGGGGTTGCCGCTAACCCACGCCTAGAACTCGTCGTAATCTTGGAACTCCTGATGGTCTCCTTCCACAACTTCATCTTCTCCTAAGCAGGGGTTGCAATGCTGACAACCTGGGGATGGGGGGGGGTTTGGTGTGTACACATCAACATACTCAGCAAGTATCCTGTTTGGCTGTAGTGGACTAGCTTTATGTGGGGGGTAAGTCAAGCAGTTGTTTTAGTTGGTCAGATTATTATTACTAGTAGAGAAAGCCAAGTTTTAGGTTTAACCCACGTTATTAACCCAAACGTACTCCTTTCCAAACGGAAAGGGTACTACTTACCATTACTAGAGTAACTACTAAGAACCATCAATCTCATTGCCACCTGCAAATCTGAACATCTCTGATCAAGTATCTCTAATCACTGGAGCTCCCTTGACCGCTCATAACCGCGAGCATGGCTGATATATCAGTTTTCAAACACTCTGTAGAGGTTGTGCACTTTACCCACAAGACGTGATTCCCTTTCTGCCCGGAGATCATGACTCTCCATTGATCACTACCAAGGTGACCCAGCAGGGCATCACTATGTAGCCTTTACAAAGATTTCCCGGGGCTGTAGCCGCCCGTTAGGTTTCCTAAATATACTGCACTCCTCCCCAAGGGGCGAACCCAAACTTGGCAGAGCAAGCCGCATACACCGAGCCCCATTGACGGCACGACGGCTAAGCGAACTACACCCCGGATCCTCTAATTGTTCAGCTAAGGGCACCCCATTCCACCCTCATGGTTGCATTGTTTTCTCGATCGGTCATCCAACGAACAGGTCCTTACGGAGAGGCACTCGAGAAACCGCTCGAGTCCCCTTAAGGGCCACAAGTTCCATCATCATAATCAAAAGGGAAAACAGCGTATCATAGTTAATCTCATCATGTTCATTGATTAGAGTTGAGCAATAGCATAAGACTAAGCAATAATAATCCAACCCAAATAGGTAAACAAGGACATCGATAGCAAAAGCTAGTCAATCCTTAGGTATAACTGTGTAATGCGGGAGGTGAATTAAAGAATGTATAGGACAAAGATAGGTCAAGGGACACTTGCCTCCACCAACCGACTGCTGCTCAGGGGCTTCTCCTGTGAGTTCTTCGGGTTCCTCAACTAGATCATTCTCTATGCGAGCGCAAACATACATACATCCACACATTTAATACCAAAAGAACAATACACCATACGATAGAATGCAGTAAATAAACAGACGTTCCACGCGGGTTCGCAATTAAGGCTAAGAGAGAAAGAGAAAAAGACAGCCGAGAAACGATCACGTTACATGATTATGGATTAAATTACTCGCTCAATGTAAGGGAATTAATTTGGACACTACGTTCAGCATAAAGTAAAGTCGAGCTCCACATTTAATCATTGTAAACAATTGAAGGTGAATGAAAGGGAGTGGTCGCACGTCGAGATGTACAACGCGACATTTAGATTGAATTAAGAAGTGAAAGACTCGCCGCGCGACAGAGCGCACAACGAGACACTTGCACTAATTTTAAAGAGACATTAAGCATCGCGCGACGAAGCGCACGATGGCATACGCCAACAGAGCTGAGTTTAAAGTGGAACGTCGCGCGTATGGACGCGCGACATCGCACCTTAAACAACCTGAAATTAAAATAGATCGTCGCGCGACGAAGCGCGCGACACAACACCAATATTTATAATTTAAAAGAATCGTCACACGACGAAGCGCGCGATGCAGCACGTCGACTAAACAATTTAAAATAGATTAAAACGAGATTAAGCGCAATGCGACTACGGTCGCACGCGTGAAAGCACGTTACGCGTGCCGAAGGCACGCAAACCGTGAGGCACGTGGGACGCGAGTCGCTGGGGCAGGGACACGGGACCAGGCACAGCCGCTGGGGCGCACGACGAGGGCGCAGCCGTCGAGGCACGGCCGAGGAGCGGGGGCTTGCGACGGGGCGGGCTCGGCGAGGCGAGGGCGCGGTGGGCAGGGGCCGAGCCGCCATCGTCGGACGCGGGCAGGGGGCGTGGGCGCGGGGCCGGGAGGGGCTCGCCGAGGGGGGCGCGGGGCCGAGCCGGATGCGGGGCTCGCCGGGGCGGCGCGGGCGTGGCCGCGGGAGGGCACGAGCGCGTGGGCCTTGGGGCGGCGCGGGGCTCGCCGGGCACGGGGAGGGGAGGGGAAGGGACTCGCCTGGGTGCGCGGGGCTCGCCGGAGGGCGCGCGCAGGGGGGGGGGGCGCAGCCGCGGGAGCGGCGCGGGTCGAGGGCAGGGCGGCTCGCCGGAGGGCGCGAGCGTGCGGGGGCGGCGCGGCCAGGATGGGGTGGCGCGGGTCGAGGGTGGGAAGGGGCGGCTCGTTGGAGGGCGCAAGCGCGCGGGGGCGGCGCGGGGGCAGCTCGCCGAGGGGCGAGCGAGGCCGGGATGGGGGCGGCGCGGGGGCAGCTCGCCGGGGGGCACGCGCGGCCGGGATGGGGGCGGCGCGGGGGTGGCTCGCCGGGGGGCGGGCGCGGCCGGGATGGGGGCGGCGCGGGGGCGGCTCGCCGGGGGGCGCGCGCGACGGGCAGGGGAGGGTGCGTAGGGGAAGAAGAAGGGGAGGGGAAGGAGAGAGAGGGAGAGGAAGGGGAGGGGGAAACTCACCTCCGGGGATCCAACTCCGGCGATCACCGTCTCCAAAACCTAGGGCACCACGAGGATAGAGAGGTGGGAGAGGGAGAGAGAGGTTGCTGCGCGGGAAATCCAAATGAGAGAGGGAGAGGAGGAGGGGGCGCATGGGGAGGTGGGCAGGGGCGCCAGGGGCGCGCGGGCCAGGCTGGGCTGGGTTGGGTTGGGTTGGGTCGTGCCACTTCGCGGATCGAAACCCACGACACGCACGACCCAATCCGAGACGCACGACACGGGCTCCAATCGCGGATCGAAATCCGAGACGGAACGAGACAAACACGCGACATCAAACAAAGAGATGCGCTTCGGCATGATGCAACACCCATGTCACTTAGGTTTTGGTTTATACATGACACGGGCACCTGTCACTATACTGGTTTGAAATTGGGAAGAAAGAGCGAAACAGGAAGAGAAAAGAGAGTAACGCCCGAATTTGGTGAGAGAAAAGAATAAAAAAATTCTACCTCCAAATTCAGGGCATTACAAACCTATCCCCCTTAAAAGAATCTCGCCCTCGAGATTCAAGGTTGGCTAGCAAAGAGCTCAGGGTATTTGGCCATCAGATCATCTTCACGCTCCCAGGTTGCTTCTTCCTCAGAGTGGTGATTCCATCTGACTTTGCACATTCTGATGGTCTTCCTTCGGGTGACTCTGTCCGCAGTCTCAAGGATTTGCGCTGGTTTTTCTCTGCATGTCAAATCCTCCTGGACCTCCAGACCTTCGACTGGCAACTGCTCTTGTGGCACACGCAGACACTTCTTCAACTAAGACACATGAAAAACATCATGCACTGCGGACAAACCTTCTGGCAAACTGAGCTGATAGGCCACTTCTCCACGCCTTGCGAGGATTTGATACGGACCGATGTAGCGGGGTGCTAGCTTGCCTTTCACTCCGAACCTTCTGACTCCTCTGATCGGTGACACTTTCAGATAGACGAAGTCTCCAACTTCGAAACTCAGCTCTCTTCTTCTTGTGTCTGCATAGCTTCGCTGCCTTGATTGCGCTATCTTCAGATTCTCTCGGACCATCTTGATGTTCTCTACAGCTTCAAGAAAAATGTCTGGCCCAAACACTTGCTTTTCTCCAGGCTGATCCCATTGCAATGGAGTTCTACAACTCCTTCCATAGAGCGCCTGAAATGGTGACATCTTCAAGCTGGCCTGGTAATTGTTGTTATAGGAAAACTCTGCATAAGGCAATCGCTTGTCCCATCCAGACTGATCTTGCAACGCACAAGCTCTCAACATGTCTTCGAGGATTTGATTGGTCCTTTCGGTCTGACCATCTGTCTGCGGATGATAAGCTGAACTGAAATTCAGGTGTGTGCCCAAGGCTTCATGCAACTGCTGCCAGAAATGAGAGGTGAACTGCGTTCCTCTGTCTGACACTATCTTCTTTGGCACACCGTGAAGACAAACGATCCGAGACATGTACAATTCTGCCAATACTGCACTGCTGTAGTTGGTCTTGACAGGTATGAAGTGGGCTGACTTGGTCAAGCGGTCCACTACTACCCAAATAGAATCATAGCCGGCTCGAGTGCGAGGCAATCCGACTATGAAATCCATACCGATTTCATCCCATTTCCACTGAGGGATTTGCAACAGTTGCAACAATCCAGCTGGTCTCTGGTGTTCTGTCTTGATCCGACGATAACAATCACACATGGCCACATGCTCTACGATTTCCCTCTTCATTTCGTACCACCAGAATTTCTTCTTCAGATCCTGATACATCTTCTCACTGCCAGGGTGAATCGAATAGGCTGTCTCATGAGCTTCTTTGAGGATCAACTCCCGAATAGATTGGACATTGGGAACACACAAGCGGTCTTTGAACCATATCACACCTCCTGCGTCCTCCCGAAAATCTTTGCCTTTGCCTTCCAGAAACAGTCGCCGGATCTCACTGATCTTCTCATCATTCTTCTGCGCTTCTTTGATTTCCCGCTCCAGGGTAGGTTCCAACTCAATGGTGACTCCTCACGTGTTGTTCAGAAATCCGAGACTCAACCTATCAAACTCTTTGGCCAACTCATAAGGCATCGGATGAGCGACCATCAGATTAACTTGACTCTTTCTGCTCAAAGCATCTGCCACTACGTTTGCTTTGCCTGGATGGTAGTGAATCTCCAACTCAGTCTTTGATCAGCTCTAACTATCTTCGTTGCCTCATATTTAGCTCTGACTGAGTGAATATGTACTTCAGACTCTTGTGGTCTGTGTAAACATCACATTTCTGTCCATACAGATAGTGCCTCCATGTCTTCAGTGCATGAACCACTGCTGCCAACTCTAGGTCATGGATTGGGTAATTCTTCTCATGAACCTTCAGCTGTCGGGACGAGTAAGCCACAACTCTTCCTTCTTGCATCAACACGCATCCCAAACCAGTGTAGCAAGCATCGCAATACACAGAGAAGGGCTTGTGCACATCAGGCAAGACTAGGACATGCACTGTAGTCAACTTCTCTTTCAGCGCTTCAAAGGCCTCTTGGCATTTTTGGGTCCACTTGAACTCAACCTTGTTGCCTAGCAACGCTGTCATTGGTTTCGCAATCTTTGAAAATCCTTCAATGAATCGCCGATAATATCCGGCCATTCCAATGAAGCTCTTGATTCCTCGAGCATCTGTTGGCGCTTTTCTATTCAGAATGTCTGCCACTTTCTTCGAATCCACAGCCAATCCTTCTTTGTTGATTATATGACCCAAGAACAGGACTTCATTGATCCAGAACTCGCACTTGCTCAACTTTGCATACAACTGGTGCTCTCGCAATCTCTGTAATACCATCCTTAAATGATCTGCATGCTCTTATTCGCTTTGAGAATAAATCAGAATGTCATCAATGAATACCACCACAAAATTGTCAAGATAATCCATGAATACACTGTTCATCAGATTCATGAAGAAGGCTGGTGCATTGGTCAAACCGAAAGACATCACAGTGAACTCATACAAACCATACTTGGTAATGAATGCCATCTTCGGAATGTCCGAAGGTCAGATCCTGAGCTGATGATAACCTGACCTCAGATCAATCTTGGAGAACACACTGGCTCCTCTCAACTGGTCGAACAGATCCTCTATTCTGGGCAAAGGGTACTTATTCTTGATGGTGACCTCATTCAAAGCTCGATAATCGATACACATCCTTCTGGTGCCATCTTTCTTCTCCACGAATAGGACAGGGGCGACCCAAGGCGAGGTGCTTGGCCGAATGTAACCTTTATCTGACAACTCATCGATCTGCTTCTTAAGTTCAACCAACTCTGGTCCTGATACTCTGTAAGCTCTCTTAAAGATGGGGGCGGTTCCAGGAAGAAGTTCTATGGCAAATTCAACTTTCCGCTCTGGTGGCATACCTGGTAAGTCCTTTGGAAACACATCTGGGAACTCAGACACAACCTTGATACTCTCAACTGGGTCTGCTTCACTGCTATCAACAGCCATCTGATAACAACTTCCTTTCTTCGGCTTAGGCGGGACTAGCTCGGTCACCACTTCCTCTCCTAGTGGGGACACCAACTTGATTGTCCTCTAATCACAACTAATAACTGCCTGATACTTATCTAGCCAATTCATCCCTAGGATGACATCTATTCCCTGAGTACCCATTACTATAAGGTTAGCGGGAAACGCTATCCCCCTTATTTCCACACTTACATTCAAACAAATGCTATCGTCTCGAATTCTACCACCGGCTGAGTCAATTTGAATGGGGATTGACATGGTAGTAATTGGAAGATTATGTGCTTCTACCCATGATGCAGTAATGAAAGAATGCGTTGCTCCAGTATCAAATTGTTGGGGACTTGTTCTCAAATGCTATGAATCAAGAACACGGCAACACATAATGTTAAATATTAAAGTCCTTCGTCCTTCGAAGCATTATTTCCCCTTGGGTATAATGAATTTCGGACGAAGGTTATGAAGGTCGTACCTTCATAATCACAATAAAAGATTAAGAAAAGATTTATGTACATAATACGGAAAATAACATAACTACTTTAAACATTACTTACTAATTTATTTCTATTCGTTTTTCTTATATAAATGATGACAATATTACAAATGTACCTTCGGCCTGAAGGAAAGTAAGGGTACAAGCGTGATGCCAATGCCAAGTCAGCGTGAACAGTACAGGGATACTGTTCATCTATTTATAGGCACGGGACGCAACCCGTATGAAATTACATTAATGCCCTTTACTTTTATCAATAACTCTATAGTAATTCTTCGAGGGTTGATTTGGCTTTTCATCTTTAAGTCGGTTTCCCCTTTCTACTGCCATGCCGAAGCTCCTTTGCACATAACTTCGTGATCGTTTCATCCTTCGTCATGATCGTCTTCCATTTTAGTCAAGCTTCGTCTTGACCATGCTTCAGTATACCCGCATCCTGATTCCGAAGATACCTGCTTGCATACTTAGAAAACATTGTCAAATCACATTTTTGAGGACCTTCGGAAGCCGAAGGCCCCCAACAGTAGCCCCTCGCAATATTAATTTTGCTGTAATGATAAATTCATATTGCGATATGGACGAAGGCCTTAAGCCGAAGGTCCGAAAAAACACCTTCTCTTTGCTAGAATAGCAACAGTCTTTGACAAGCGGGACCCTCCAATTTCAACGCTCTGGGCGTATAAATAAGAGCTCATCCCGAGTTTATTTGGTACGCTCTCTTGCCAACTGCTTTTACTCACCCAACTTTTAGCCTGCGCGCAAGAACACTTGCTTGTCCTTTTAGATTTTAAAGCTTCGGTTTAAAGAGCACTTTCTCAGCGTTTGCAAGGATGTCTGAAGATAAAAAAGCTGTTGGTGATTCGAAGCTAAGTCTTTCTGAGGAGATGCATCTGGGTTTTCTTCAATCAATGTCGAAGACTAATACAGAGAAGATCACTAAAGAAATTTTGGAGGGTTTATCTGAAGATACTGGTAACAGCGACAACTATGATGTGGATAGTGGTGGTGAAGACTCCGAAGATCGAACTTGGCGACCAAGCCATGCGGTTTTTGGCAAATCAAGTATTAAAGAAAATCATCTTGTCAACATGAGGGGCAGATATTTCCGGGACTTGTCCATTATAAGGGCTGATGAAGGAGAGAAGACTTGTCCAACTCCTGAGGAAAATGAAGTCGTGGTATTCCGAAGCTTCTTGAAAGCTGGACTACGATTTCCCTTAAGCAGCTTTGTTGTAGAGGTGCTGAAGATATTTGAAATCTACCTTCACCAACTTACCCCGAAGCAATCATAAGGATGAATATCTTCGTGTGGGCCGTGAGAAGCCAAGGCTTGGAACCTGATGCGAAAAGCTTCTGCAACATACATGAATTGTTGTACGAAACAAAACCCTGGGGAAAGGAACAGTATCACAACAATTTTGGCTGCTACAGCTTCGACTCCCGATCTAGGTCAAGCTGCCCCGTGCCGACCTTTCGAAAGAGGTGGCCTGGCGACTGGATGACGGAATGGTTTTACATGAAGAATGACTTGAAATTACGAGAAGATATAAAGAAGATCATTATGCGCCCCATCTGGCAACGCTTCGGCCTGCGGAGGCCGAAGGTGGAAATGAATGAAGCAGCCGAAGAATGCCAGAGAGCCTTCGGCGTTGTTTGCTCTTTTATTGGGACCAGGGATTTGGTCCAAGAACACATTGCCTTCAGGGTATGGCCACTTGTGGAAAAATGGGAAATGCCGCAGGAGACCATTAAAGAGACTGACGAAGGTGGATTAGTCAGGCTGAAATACACATTTAAGTTTGGAGATAAATTTGTTGAGCCAGATGATGACTGGCTAAAAAGCATTGAAACTGTAAGTGATGAGCTGCTTGGGGTATACTCAAAGGCCAAAGATACTGCATTGTCAGTAGCCTTCGGAGGCCGAAAGAAGAAGAGACTGAACTGAGTATTTGACGCAATTGGGTTCGTCTACCCCGACTACCATTATCCAGTGCGGGGTCAAAAAAGAAAAAAATACTTCCTCTGCGAAGGAGACCACTTCAGCCGCTCCTAGTGAGCCGGCGCCGAAGAGAAAAAGAATAAAGGTTCTCACACATCGGCCACGTTATATTGAACTAGCCACAGTGCCTGAGTTCGCCGGTGAAACCTCTTCGGCCACCGAAGCTAAAGAATCAACTCTGTTGCCAGAAATCAAAGAGTTGGCCGAAGTGCCAGTAAAGAAAAGATGGAAGAACCAAGGACTGAAGAAGCAAAAACATCGGAAGTTTTAAGTCCTTCAGCAAAGGTTGAGACAGGAAAAATCCAGAAGGGTCCAACAGTGATCCCGAAAAGAAAGAGGATGGTTAATGTGTTAGATGTTTTGGAGACAATTAAATCTTCAAGCATAACTCCAAAGAAAACTGTTGAAACTTCTGAAGTGTTTACTGAAGCCTTTGTTGCTGAAGCTTCGAAGCAACAACCTGAAGCTGAAGCTGGGCCTTCAGAGCCCACCAAGGAACAACCCTTGGAAACCGAAGAAACAAAAGTTACAAAGGCAGCTTTGGAAGCCGAAAAAATGTCAGAGCCAAATTTGGTTGAAGAAATTGACACTGCTGCCCCCGAAGCACCTTCCTCCATACGCGATTACATTGTGCGACATGCTTCGGGGAAGAAATTATCTAAAGAAGAGATTTATGAAGCTGATCACTATGCCAGAGAATTAAAATATCCGAAGGGGGCACTAGTGTTCAATGGGACAGACGAAGATGACTTCCTATACTGCCTCCCTGACAATAAAGAATTATCTGTCTGCCGGGAGATGGCTAGGAGTATGGGGTTTCCGAAACTTGAAGCTGGACTATGCGCTATGACGAAGGAGGATCTTGCGGATAGCCTTGCATATAATAGTCTGAAGGTGTGAGAATTGTATATTTAGAAATTTACAATTTTTGAATCATTCTTTTATTCTTATAGTAATTCTTTTTTCATATAGGGTTTAATACTAAGAAACGCTTTGAGAGCGCAAAAGAATGCTGAAGACGAAAGCTATAATATTGCTTTCAACAACCTACGAGCAGAGGTTATCAAGCTGAGGAACGAAGCTTCGGAAAAAGATAAATATCTGCTTACACTAGTGGACAAAATAAAGGAAGACGAAGCTACCTCTAAGGCTCAAGCTGAAGCCCCAAAACGCGAAATTCAGGATCTTTAGAAACAACTGGCCAGAGCTAAAGAAGAACGCATACTAGAAGAAACAAAATGAGAACTTAGTGAGCAATGGGCAAATCATTTGGAAATAAATGTTGAAGAGCTTCGGGCTTCCAAGAAAAGATACTATGATAAATCCATGGAGTGTGTTAAAAAGATAAAATCCAGCTTCGCCAGTGTTGGCACATTCTCCAGCGAAGAGAATTTCACAAGGAGGAATCCAGAAGGCCCGATTGAATGGATTAGTCACGAAGCTGAGGCCTTCGAAGAAATCTTGAATAGCCGCGGAGACATATGCGCTTTTTCAGGCGCCAGGGGGATTGCTACGGTGTTGGAAAGAAAAGGCCGTAATCATGTGAAATCTTTAGCGCAAACCGAAACTGCCTTGTCCTCCGAAGACATAAAGGACCCCTCGGCCGAATCAAGCCTGATTGGTGGAAAATTTTTCACCGACATTTGGGACAATGGCGGCCGAGAAATGGCTCAAGAGATCATTCAAAGAAGCAAAAAAGGCATCCATGATGTCAGGAAGATAGCAGAGGCTGCTGAGAAAGGCGCACAGCCCGAAGGGCAATTCGGTATTAACTAGTGGTTTTTATTTTGTTTTCATTTTTGATTCCAGACTTTGTTCGCGGTTTGTAATAGTAATAGCCGTATCTTCTCCTCCCTCAGGACCTGCTGAGGCATCTCCGGGCCCCCACCCGAAGGGGGACAATGAAATTAGAGAAATGGCCGAAGCCATCATGGATAAGGTTGTTGATCAGCTATTGAACGAAGCTGCAGAAATAGTTCTTAAGGAGGATTAGATGCTATTGTAAAAATGTTTGGAATGTAACATGTGTAATACATTGTAACTTTGAATGTAATATATAATCTATTATTGTTCAATTCTTTACGATGCATGAAATTTTGCATACATACCATTTTTTGAGCCTTCGGCGAAAAAACACCTTCCCTTCTTTTCATGCTTCGTGAAGAAAATCTTTTATATATCACAAGAATTTCCATACTTCTTTGATGAAGAATATCCAAGCTTCGTGAAATATTCTTCGAAGCTATAAAAAAGTTTTGTGTTGCCTCTCTAATGAAGCTACACTTCTTTTCAATTTATCTTGTGCCTTAGCACGATTTTCTCTTTTTCAAAACATTCTCCGAAGATCAATACTGTATCCCCTTCTTGTTCCACATGCACTATGCTGTATGATGCTTATGTTATGCAAAATGATGTGACGATGTTATGTTATGCAAAATGATATTTGTGCCGAAAATACACACATCCCTACGATAAAGCACACAATGTTTTTTATCAGCGCTGACTTTTCGCTGTAAGCCTCCCTTAGGAGCTTCTTCGCCTTTTACTTTCAGCGGAATCAGCATTGACTTTTCGCTGTAAGCCTCCCTTAGGAGCTTCTTCGCGTTTTACTTTCAGCGGAATCAGCGTTGAATTTTCGCTGTAAGCCTCCCTTAGGAGCTTCTTCGCCTTTTACTTTCAGCGGAATCAGCGTTGACTTTTCGCTGTAGGCTCAGAAAACTTACACTGTGTTCCCTTAGGAACGACTTTTTACTGCTTCGAATAAATTGCACTATGTCCCTTAGAACAAATTTTTGATAATACAAAGGTCCTTCATGCCACCATAAATTCGTATGCTTCGGCAACTCAAGCCTATGGAGAAGACATATTTTTATTATGGTAAAAGACAAAACTGTTACAAGAAATTGAAAAACGGTAAAAGACACTTAGACTTCCCATAATTGTTCCTTATTAACAAAAAAGTAATACTGAATGTAAAAATGCGAAAAACTACTGTCGAGGTAGGATATTTATCAGTAAATGTGCTTCGACTCTAGCAAAGTGCTATTGACTGTGCGAGCTTCGGACTCCTCTCTGAAGTCCCTCTGAAGGTGAGTGTGCTGACTCCCTTCTAGCTGCTGTCCTCTCTGTGTTGGTGGTGGCGGTGGAGGTTGTTGCCAAGATGCTTGGGGTTGACTTGCCGAAGCAACAGAAGCTGCAGAATGATTGCCTACATATTCTGGGATGTAAGGCGAATGGTACGAAGCAGTGTGCATGACCTGCTTCGGCTGACTCTGTTGTGCTGCAGCTTCTGCTATCTCCTTTTGCTTCTGGATGGTGACATGACACATCCTAGTGGTATGGCCCTTGTCTTCACCACAGAATAGACAGTAAATTCTTCTTGGCTGATCCCCAAATCTTCCCCCGAAGCCCCTGGCGCCTCTGCCCCTTGGCGCTGGTGGCCAAACAGAACCTTGCTGTTGTCCCGAAGCTTGAGAAGAGTATTGTGGCCTCTGCTGTTGGCTCCCTCTATCATCACTTTGAGTGGAGTTATGAATTGACCTGACATGCCTCGTATGAAATCTTCCTCTGAAGCCCTTGGTCATTTCAGAGAACCTAAATGCCTCCTCCCTTCTTTGGCGGAAGTCATTGTTGGCCCGAATGTACTTGTCCATCTTCTGGAGCAGCTTCTCCAAAGTTTGTGGTGGCTTCCTGGCAAAATATTGCGCTGCAGGTCCCGGCCGAAGCCCCTTAATCATGGCCTCAATGACAATTTCATTGGGCACTGTTGGCGCTTGTGCCCTCAGACGTAGAAACCTTCGGACATATGCCTGGAGGTATTCTTCGTGGTCCTAGGTACACTGGAATAAGGCTTGAGCAGTAACTGGCTTCGTCTGAAACCCTTGAAAGTTGGTTATCAACATATCTTTCAGCTTCTACCAAGAGGTGATTGTCCCTGGCCGGAGAGAGGAGTACCAGGTCTGAGCGACACTCTTGACGGCCATAACAAAAGACTTTGCCATGACTGCAGTATTGCCACCATACGAAGATATGGTTGCTTCATAGCTCATCAAGAATTGCTTCGGGTCTGTATGACCGTCGTACATGGGGAGCTAGGGTGGCTTGTAAGACTGAGGCCATGGTGTAGCCTGCAATTCTGTTTGTAGAGGAGAAGCATCATCGAAAGCAAAATTTCCATGATGGAAATCTCCATACAAGTCGTCCTCATTGTAGAAGCCTTCCTGATGGAGCTCTCTGCGCGGAGGTCTTCGGTTCTGGTCATCTTGAACAAGATGACGAACCTCTTCGGAAGCTTCATCTATCTGTCTCTAAAGGTCAGCTAAACGAGCCATCTTCTCCTTCTTTCGTTGCACCTGTTGCTGAAGGATCTCTAGGTTTTGGATCTCCTGATCCAAGGCATCTTCCGGAGGCGTTGGACTAGCAGCCTTCCTCTTCTGGCTTCGGGCCTCCCTAAGAGAAAGGACGTCCTGATTGGGGTCCAACGGCTGCAGAGTAGCAGCCCCTGTCGCTGAAGCTTTTTTCAGCGGCATGACGAAGGTGATGCTTGCCGAAGGTGTTCAGAGCTCAACAAATGGAAGTGAGTTCACCGGAGGTGGGCGCCAATGTTGGGGACTTGTTCTCAAATGCTATGAATCAAGAACAAGGCAACACATAATGTTAAATATTAAAGTCCTTTATCCTTCGAAGCATTATTTCCCCTTGGGTATAATGAATTTCGGACGAAGGTTATGAAGGTCGTACCTTCATAATCACAATAAAAGATTAATAAAATATTTATGTACATAATACGGAAAATAACATAACTACTTTAAACATTACTTACTAATTTATTTCTATTCGTTTTTCTTATCTAAATGATGACAATATTACAAATGTACCTTCGGCCTAAAGGAAAGTAAGGGTACAAGCGTGATGCCAATGCCAAGTCAGCGTGAACAGTACAGGAATACTGTTCATCTATTTATAGGCACGGGACACAGCCCGTATGAAATTACATTAATGCCCTTTACTTTTATCAATAACTCTATAGTAATTCTTCGAGGGTTGATTTGGCTTTTCATCTTTAAGTCGGTTTCCCCTTTCTACTGCCATGCCGTAGCTCCTTTGCACATAACTTCGTGATCGTTTCATCCTTCGTCATGATCGTCTTCCATTTTAGTCAAGCTTCGTCTTGACCATGCTTCAGTATACCCGCATCCTGATTCCGAAGATACCTGCTTCCATACTTAGAAAACATTGTCAAATCACGTTTTTGAGGACCTTCGGAAGCCGAAGGCCCCCAACACAAATAACACTTCTGCAATATGGGAGTCGACTGGGAACATACCTACTATCATGTCGGGGGTCTCCTGAACTGCTTCAGCCTCCAAGTGGTTCAGTCTCCCGTGATTATAGCGCGGTTGAGAGCGGTTGCCTGCTCCAGGCTGAGACACATTCTGCTTTGTCGGGGCATTGGGGCCTGATTGCTACTGGGCTGCCTTCTTCGGACATTGCATCACCCAGTGGCCTTGCTCTCCATAGTGGAAACATGCTCTGTTTCCATCCTGAGCTGGTGCTGCCTGACTGTTCTGCTGGTTTGCTGGGGCAGGAAGACGAGGTGCCTGCTGATTCTGCCTCTGGAACTGACCTCCTCCTGACTGATTGTTCTGACGATTCTGATATTGGTGCTGAGGATACTGCCTTTGGAACTGCTGCTGCTGAGGTGGACGCTGGTTCTGCCTGAACTGCTGAAGTTGATTGCCTGAGAAACGAGGACAATTGCTGCTTCTAGGCTGGGGTCCACTGATCTTGCGCTTGCGATCCTCCATCTCTTTACACTTCCTCTCTGTCATGATTGCTCTGTCAATCAGGTGCTGGAATGTCGAGAAGGTATGATTCATTAGCTGATACTGAAGAGGGTCAACCAAGCCTCTCAGGAAACGGTACTGTCTCTTGACGTCGGTGTTGACATCTTTAGGAGCATAGCGAGACAACTGCAAAAACCTGTCCCGGTACTCACTGACAGACGATGACCCTTGCTTGAGAGCCAGGAACTCCTCCTTCTTCACTGTCATCATACCTGCAAGAACATGGTACTGACAAAAGTTACCTCTGAACTCTTCCCAGGTGATGGTGTCGGGGTTGGCATGGGTGGCGAGATAAGACTCCCACCATGACTGAGCTGCTCCTCTCAACAGACGAGGACCATACAGGACTTTCTCCTTATCATCGCACTGAGCGGTATGCAACTCTCGCTCCACAGTGCGCAGCCAGTCTTCAGCATCCATGGGGTCAGAAGAATGAGCAAACGTTGGGGGATGACCTCTCATGAATTCAGCACGCTTATCCCTGGGCATCTGAGGCATTTGAGGTTGAGGTGGTGGCTGTTGCTGCTACTGCTGCTGAATGGCGGCCAGAGTCTGACTGATGGCTTGGACTGCCTGAGTCTGCATCAGGAACATCTACTCGATGGACATCGGGGGCAGGGGCGGCAGTTGCTGTTGCTGGGGTACCTCTTCCTGCTGAGCGGCTTGCTCCTGCTGAGCACGCCTTCCTCCTCTGCGCCTGTTCTCTGACATCTGCAGAATGCAACCACGCATCAGAACTGATCTTGCAAATCTTGCAGCATAAGAAAAGAGTATAGGATTCTTCAACAACACTGAACAGATGAGCTTCTTCACTGATCTCCAACACAGACCACACAACTTCTCAGATAAAGAGGAAAGTGGAGTAAAAGGCTTCCCAACTAAATAGCTAACTCCTTTAACATAACAGGTAAACCAAAATGCAGGAGATATCCACACTCTGGTGACAGTCATTACAAAGATCCAAATCAAACATAGTTCACCATGGCAAACATAAATGCACAGGATATAGCAAACCACCCTGTCTAACTAAGACTAACTAAAAGCGAGACTAACGCTAAGACTATAGCTTCTACGTATATATTTCGTATTAATTACAAGATCCGACTCTAACGATCTATGGTTCTAGATTTATCTTTTTCTTGCAGTAGGGATTGCCATAAGACTGGTGTCCACGCCGAGGTGAGCGGTACTGGTGCTAAGTCCCGACGGGAGCGGGGGAACCATCGTCCAGGTGACGATGTTCCACGCGCTCAGCCCGCAGCAGGGCGATCTCAGCACGAGCCCTACTCAGCTCGTCCAGTGCATGGTCCAGCTCCATGTTTAGCACGGCGGCTAGGTTGACTGTGCTGCTCAACCTAGGATTGTCCTCACCGACAGGTGAAACAATCACGCCTCCTGTGCTGCCAGATGGACGGCGGGGGTAATACTTCAGGTTGAGACCGTCAGCTACCCCACCGAGCACTGAGCAGTAGTGCGAAAGCGCACGCCGTGCGGCATCTTGCATGGCCGCCTCATCTGAGTCCCGCTCAGAGATGGAATAGTGCTCTAAGCAGGCCTCCGCACCCTAGAGACTGTTCTCCAGACGGCGCACCAAGCAGGTCGCCTCCCAGCGGTCCGGGTAGACCCCGCGACTATGCTGGTAGACCACACAGCGATACTCGATGGACCAAGTACGCCGGTCAAGTGCCTAACGTAGCAGGGTGTCGAGCGCATCGTGGAAGTGACACCCACGAGCAGCGTCGTGAGTGATGGGTCGAGCAACCCACCCTTCCGGCTCCTGGTTAGCAGAAAAGTCGGTGTCGTGGCTCGAGCTGTTGTCGCCACCTCCGTCGTCTGGGTCTCCTCCAGCAGCTACTCCAGAGCCTGGGGAATCTAGTGGTGGTGCAGGGGGTGCCTCTAGGGGAAGCACAAGGGAGCAGCTCCTCACAGACTCTATCTCCTGCTGGAGCGAGAAAGAAGAGCCCTGCTGCTCCTGTCATCAACGTTCCTACTCCTCATGCAGGCGGTGGTGCAGCCTCTCCATGTGACTGGACTGACCAACCACGGGACAGCGAAGCGGACGCTCCGCGAGACGAGAGGGTAAGAAGGGGATGACAGACTTCCGTGCGGTGTGTCTAAGACGAGCCATCTACAAAAGACACCGCAAGCATAAGAGTGAGAGCAGAACTAGTATGACCAGCAAGTAATGAACCATAAATAAACGAAGGATTAGAATAAAACACAATTTTCAGCAAGGTATAATATATAGTAGAACATAGTTTTGGTCGATATGACCAACTTTTGAAGGGATGCCAAAGTCAAGGCAGGGACAGAGGTCTATAATCCTTAGAACGACCATTCTACTCTAGGTTAGCGGTCCTACAGTCAGCACGGCTTTGATACCACCTATGTCACACCCGGTTTTAGAAGGCAAACCGAATGCGAACCATGTACGTGCCAGGATCAACAATTCACGTACACAGCAGTTACATAACATGGACATCATCACACAGTGCCCAAATGGTATTAAAAAGGGGAATAATAGTCGATTACATCATATGTCTAAGACATCCACATAGTCTTTACAATAAATCAAAGTGCGGAAAAAAAACGTAGATAAACGCGGCCTTCATAGGCAGCCGACTGGGGGTTGCCGCTAACCCACGCCTAGAACTCGTTGTAATCTTGGAACTCCTAATGGTCTCCTTCCACAGCTTCATCTTCTCCTGAGCAGGGGTTGCAATGCTGACAACCTGGGGATGGGGGGGTTTGGTGTGTAGAGCAAGGGTGAGTACACATCAACATACTCAGCAAGTATCCTGTTTGGCTGTAGTGGACTAGCTTTATGTGGGGGGTAAGTCAAGCAGTTGCTTTTAGTTGGTTAGATTATTATTACTAGTAGAGAAAGCCAAGTTTTAGGTTTAACCCATGTTATTAACCCAAACGTACTCCTTTCCAAACGGAAAGGGTACTACTTACCATTACCAGAGTCACTACCAAGAACCATCAATCTCATTGCCACCTGCAAATCCGAACATCTCTGATCAAGTATCTCTAATCACTGGAGCTCGCTTGGCCGCTCATAACCGCGAGCACGGCTGATATATCAGTTTTCCAACACTCTGCAGAGGTTGTGCACTTTACCCACAAGCCGTGATTCCCTTTCTGCCCGGAGATCATGACTCTCCATTGATCACTACCAAGGTGACCCAGCAGGGCATCACTACGTAGCCTTTACAAAGATTTCCCGGGGCTATAGCCGCCCATTAGGTTTCCTAAATGCACCGCACTCCTCCCCAAGGGGCGAACCCAAACTTGGCAGAGCGAGCCGCATACACCGAGCCCCATTGACGGCACGACGGCTAAGCGAACTACACCCCGGATCCTCTAATTGTTCAGCTAAGGGCACCCCATTCCACCCTCATGGTTGCATTGTTTTCCCGGGCGGTCATCCAACGAACAGGTCCTTACAGAGAGGCACTCGAGAAAACGCTCGAGTCCCCTTAAGGGCCACAAGTTCTATCATCATAATCAAAAGGGAAAACAACATATCGTAGATAATCTCATCATGTTCATTGATTAGAGTTGAGCAATAGCATAAGACTAAGCAATAATAATCCAACCCAAATAGGTAAACAAGGACATGGATAGCAAAAGCTAGTCAATCCTTAGGTATAACTGTGAAATGCGGGAGGTGAATTAAAGAATGTATAGGAGAAAGACAGGTCAAGGGCACTTGCCTCCACCAACCGAATGCTGCTCAGGGGCTTCTCCTGTGAGTTCTTCGGGTTCCTCAACCAGATCGTTCTCTATGCGAGCGCAAACATACATACATCCACACATTTAATACCAAAAAAACAATACACCATACGATAGAATGCAATAAATAAACAGATGTTCCACGCGCGTTCGCAATTAAGGCTAAGAGAGAAAGAGAAAAAGACAGTCGAGAAACGATCACGTTACATGATTATGGATTAAATTACTCGCTTAATGTAAGAGAATTAATTTGGACACTACGTTCAGCATAAAGTAAAGTCGAGCTCCACATTTAATCAATGTAAACAATTGAAGGTGAATGAAAGGGAGTGGTCGCACGTCGAGATGTACAACGCGACATTTAGATTGAATTAAGAAGTGAACGACTCGCCGCGCGACAGAGCGCACAACGAGACACTTGCACTAATTTTAAAGAGACGTTAAGCATCGCGCGACGAAGCGCACGATGGCATACACCAACAGGGCTGAGTTTAAAGTGGAACGTCGCGCGTCTAGACGCGCGACATTGCACCTTAAACAACCTGAAATTAAAATAGATCGTCGCGCGACGAAGCGCGCAACACAACACCAATATTTATAATTTAAAAGAATCGTCGCGCGACTAAACAATTTAAAATAGATTAAAATGAGATTAAGCGCAATGCGACTACGGTCGCACGCGCGAAAGCACGTTACGCGTGCCGAAGGCACGCGAACTGTGAGGCACGCAGGACGCGAGTCACCGGGGCAGGGACACGGGACCAGGCACGGCCGCCGGGGCGCGCGACGAGGGCGCAGCCGTCGGGGCACGGCCGGGGAGCGGGGGCTTGCGACGGGGCGGGCTCGGCGAGGCGAGGGCGCGACGGGCAGGAGCCGAGCCGCCATCGTCGGACGCGGGCAGGGGGCGCGGGAGCAGGGCTGGGAGGGGCTCGTCGGAGGGGGGGGGGCGCGGCTCGTCGAGGGGGGCGCGAGGCCGAGCCGAACGCATGGCTCGCCGGGGCGGTGCGGGCGCGACCGCGGGAGGGCGCGAGCGCGTGGGCCTTGGGGCGGCGTGGGGCTCGCCGGGCGCAGGGAGGGGAGGGGACTCGCTGGGGGGCGCGGGGCTCACTGGAGGGCGCGCGCAGGGGGGGCGCGGCCGCGGGAGCGGCGCGGGTCGAGGGCGGGGTGGGGCGGCTCGCCGGAGGGCGCGAGCGCGCGGGCCGAGGGCGAGGCGGGGCGGCTCGCCGGAGGGCGCGAGCACGTGGGGGCGGCGTGGCCAGGATGGGGTGGCGCGGGTCGAGGTTGGGACAGGGCGGCTCGCCGGAGGGCGCGAGCGTGCGGGGGCAGCGCGGCCGGGATGGGGGTGGCGCGGGGGCGGCTCGCCGAGGGGCGGGCGCGGTCGGGATGGGGGCGGCGCGGGGGCAGCTCGCCGGGGGGCACGCGCGGCCGGGATGGGGGCGGTGCGGGGGCGGCTCGCCGGGGGGCGGGCGCGGCCGGGATGGGGGCGGCGCGGGGGCGGCTCGCCGGGGGGCGCGCGCGACAGGCAGGGGAGGGCGCGCAGGGGAAGAAGAAGGGGAGGGGAAGGAGAGAGAGGGAGAGGAAGGGGAGGGGGAAACTCATCTCCGGGGATCCAACTCTGGCGATCACCGTCTCCAAAACCTAGGGCACCACGGGTAGAGAGAGGTGGGAGAGGGAGAGAGAGGTTGCTGCACGGGAAATCCAAATGAGAGAGGGAGAGGAGGAGGGGGCGCATGGGGAGGTGGGCAGGGGTGCCAGGGGCGCACTGGCCGAGCCGGGCTGGGTTGGGTTGGGTTGGGCCGGGCCACTTCGCGGATCGAAACCCACGACACGCACGCCCCAATCCGAGACGCACGACACGGGCTCCAATCGCGGATCGAAATCCGAGACGGAACGAGACGAACACGCGACATCAAACAAAGAGATGCGCTTCGGCATGATGCAACACCCATGTCACTTAGGTTTTGGTTTATACATGACACAGACACCTGTCACTATACTGGTTTGAAATTGGGAAGAAAGAGCGAAACTGGAAGAGAAAAGAGAGTAACGCCCGAATTTGGTGAGAGAAAAGAAGAAAAAAAATTCTACCCCCAAATTCAGGGTGTTACAGCACCCGACCGAAACGAAGGCTGAACCGAGTAATGGACGTTCTGAAAATTTGAATACCCAGACTATGAAAGGTTAAGCAAAGGTGCCAAAGGGCCAAAACGAAAAAGAGCTGTCAGTGTTATGCAAAGACAAGCTGTCAAAATGATAAAAGAAGATGAAAATTTAGCAAAAAAAGAAAAAATCCAGCCCTAAGCCGAAGGTGGTCGTTTCGAAGAAAAGAAAAGCTATAGCTCTGAAGCCAAAAGCTGATTTAGAAGATGAAATTCCTTCAACACCTTCTGCCACTGACGCAGAAGAGATTTTAAAGGTAATGACCGAATCTCTACCTAATAAGCTAAGTCCGCTGGGACCGGAACTGATGAAGCTTTTACAAAAGAAGAAGGAGCCTTCGGTTGCTGAGAAGCCCGCTGAACCAAAAAAGCGAAGGATTATTACTATCATTGAGGCTATTGAAGAAACACCGTCGTCAGCCTCAGCGCCGAAAACAGCAACAGCCGAAGCTGTTCCTGCCGAAGCTTCTACTTCCGAAGCTGCAACAGCCGAAGCCACAATTTTGGAAAACACACTTACTGACATTGATGAAATGATTTTGGATATGGCTGAGGAAGAAACTGCTGCGGCTGCTGAGGAAACCCCGACTGCAATGCCTGAAAAAGAGAAGGAGCTTACCGAAGATGCTTCGGAAGAAAGAAATTTCAACTTTCAAAACATAATTGGGCAAGAGTTGTCTAAGGCTGAAAAAGAAGAGCTGAGGAACTATGTTATATCTTGTGGGTACCAGCCAGGGGCGCTGCTCTTCGGTGGTGTTGCCGAAGAGAGTTTAGGATGCATCTAGGACTGGGTTGGGGCGAAGGTTGTGAGCACTCTATCAAAGAGTGTTGGCTTTCCGAAGCTTGAGGCTGAACTCAGCAGATACTGGCGGCAACATATCGCCGACAGTTTGTTTTATTCTAATTTCAAGGTGAAATTCTTACCTAAGCTTTATTATTGTTTTTGAGATGAAGGTTACTCCTGACAAAGGTTATTTTCTCAGAGTCTATTGCTAAGCAAAACCTTGAGAATGCAGCAAGACCTCGAGGACAAGAAAAACGAAATTATAATTGAGGGCTTAGAGGGCAAGATTAAAGAGCACGAAGCTCCTTTGGAGAAGAAAGATTTCATGCTTCAGACAATGGAGGGTTCGCTGGCAGAAGCTCAAGCCAAGATCGCCAGATTGAACAGTGAACTTTCCATGAAGTCCAAAAGCTTGGAGCAAGAAAAGAAAGATTTCGAAACAAAACTCGAAGCTGAAGTTGAAAAAAGTTCAAATCTGCAGAAATCACTCAAAGATCTTCAAGAAAGATGTTTAGGCTTCGGCACCCGATGCATTCAACGGCTGAAGCAGGTCTTCAACTCAGTTGGAGCCAGTTCCGAAAAGTTTAAACCTTCGATTGAAGACCTGCTGGGCACATTTGATCATATTGAAGGTGATGTTGATGCTCTCAACAAAGTTATAGCTGGCCATGGTGACTTTTGTGCTCTGTTAGCTTCTCGAGGCACAACTGTTGCTTTCATGAAGGCTGGCTGTACACATGGAAACATTGTAAACAGACCAAACTTCAGCCTGTCACCAGCAGACTTGGATGACATCCTCGGCCTGGCCCGAAGCATCAGAAATAGATTTGTTACTCAAATATGGGCAAAGGGTGGGCGAAACTTGGCTGGTGACGAAGCTCGAAGCCACCTCAAGCCGGTAATAAACTTGTGCCTGCTGCTTTACCTTCTCCTTGAAATTTGTACTTTCCTTATACCGCTTTGATATGTACAGGATGATAAAGCCGAGGAGCAATGAGCCGAAGCTTGGCAGATGATCCGAAGCTTAGCGAATGATGATGAAGCCGAAAACCTTGCTGTTAAAAATATCTAGAAAAACTCTTGTATTATCCTTGTAAAGAATATTGTAATTTAAGAATCGAACAATGCTCTGTAAATTTGTCAATACCTTGTAATATATTTTATCTTTCCATCCCTGAATGAACTGCTTTGATGTGGACGAAACTTGTCCCTTTTGAGCCGAAGGCGAAAAACACCTTCCCTTCTTTTCATACACAACGAAGCGTAAATCTGCTTTTTTCATATTTGCCGAAGCCTTGTTATTGGAGCTGAAGCAATTGTTTGTACTCTATGATATGATGATGATGATCCTACGGATGTCGAAATGAATGTATATGTATGCAATGTATGACGTAATGTATCGTGCAAATGAATGCCCAAACACACACATACGAAGCCACATCCATAATCTTCATTCCCTTAGGAATGACTGAAGTCTCTTTGCCGCTTATTTTTCGGCTTCACCGCTTATTTTTCGGTGTAAGTTATGCATCCCCTTAGGAACGTCTTTTGAACTTCTTCGCCTTCTATTTCGGTGGTATTTTTGGCGTTGACTTTTCGCGCTTCACCTTATATTTCGGCGGTATTTGGCTCTGCATTCCTTTAGGAATGACTTTTGAGCAGAAAACTTACGCTGCGCTCCCTTAGGAGCGGCTTTTTGTAGCTTCGTCGTGCTCTGCATCCCCTTAGGGACGACTTTCGAGCTTCTCCCTTCTCTTTTTTTTCTCTCTGCACTCGATGGTGCATGCTTAGATTTTACATTTTACATATTTTTGGGGGATTTTGCTCTCGTAGAGCTGAATAAGAAAAGGAAAATTACATGCTATGGCCCCATTAAAAACCTTTCTCCCCCTTTAGAAAGGAAAAGGGTGCCATAGGAAAAATTTAAAAAGTTTACATCAAGTTACACATAGTATCGTCGAAGCTCATCCGCATTCCAAGATCTAGGAATGTCGTTGTCGTCCATATCCTTTAACCTGTAAGAACCGGGTCTTGACGAAGATACTACCAGAAAGGGTCCTTCCCACTTCAGCTGAAGCTTGCTTACTGTGTCAGGGTTGGCTACTCTCTAAAGCACCAGATGTCCTGGTGTTGGAGGCTTGTTCTCAAATGCTTCGGATTAAGAACAAGGCAACATAGAAAGTGTTAAATGATAAGGTCCTTCGTCCTTCGAAGCATTATTTCCCTTCGGGATATAATGTGTTCCGGACGAAGGTCACAAACAATACATCTTCGTAAACGCAATAAGATGTGACGAAGGTTATTTACATAACGTAGAAAATAATATAAGTGTTTAAATTTTATCATAATGTCATTTCTATTTTATTATCATATAACAATAGAAATGACTTCAAATTACAAATGTACCTTCGGATTGCAGGAAGACAAAAGTACAAGGATGACGCAAAAGCAAATGCCAAGTCAGCGTGAACAGTACGGGAGTACTGTTCATCTATTTATAGGCGTGAGACACAGCCCATACAAAATTACATTCATGTCCATTACATTTGCTAATGACTTATGGAAATCTGTCAAGGCCTAAGTAGTCTTTTCATCTTTAAGTCGGTTCCCCTTTCTGCTATCGCGATGAAGCTTTCCTGCGCACAGCTTCGGCTGTGCATCATCCTTCGTAGAGCTTGGTAATCAGCCCGTCCTCCATTTCAATCCCCCTTCGTCTGGTTTAGGCTTCGTCCTGACCGTACTTCATGTTTACAATTCTGAGTCCGAAGGTACCTGTTCATATAATCCACTTGGCAAACATTGTCAAATCATGTTTTTGAGGACCTTCGGAGTACGAAGGCCCCCAACAGTAGCCCCTCGCAATATTAATTTGTTAATGACAAATTCAGATTGCGATATGGACGAAGGCCTTAAGCCGAAGGTCCGAAAAAACACCTTCCCTTTGCTAGAATAGCAACATTCACTGACAAGCGGGGTCTTTCAATTTTCAACGCACTGGGCGTATAAATAAGATCGTAACGCAAACTCATTTTGGTACTCTCGCTTGCTATCTGCCTTCGCCCACTAAATTTTTAGCTCTTGCGCACTAAGATTTGCTGATTTTTTGGTTTTGAAGCTTCGGCTTAGAAAACAGTTTTTTAGTGTTTCCGAAGATGTCTGAAGATAAGAAGGTTGCTGCTAAGATGAAGCTGAGCCTTGACGAAGAGAAGAACTTGGGGTTCCTTATAGCGATGGCAGAGACCAATACGGAAAAAATTACCAAGGAGATTCTGGAAGGTTTGTCTGAAGATACTGGCGACAGCGACAGTTATGATGTAGAAAGTGGTGGGGAAGAGTCCGAAGATCGACCATGGCGGCCAAGTCACACGGTTTTCGGGAAAACCACTATTAAGCAGAGTCATATTGATAATATGAGGGGGCGGTATTTTCGAGATATATCTATTGTGAGGGCTGATGCTGGAGAAAAAACTTCTCCCACCCCCGAAGAAGATGAAGTCGTAATCTTCCGAAGCTTTCTCAAGGCTGGGCTTCGATTCCCCCTAAGCAACTTTGTTGTTGAAGTACTGAAAACATTTCAAGTCTACCTTCATCAAATTACTCCCGAAGCTATCATAAGAATGGGGATGTTTGTCTGGGCTGCAAGAAGCCAAGGTTTAGAACCAAATGCTAAAAGCTTTTGCAACATTCATGAGTTATTATATGAGACGAAGCCCTGGGGGAAAGAACAATATCACAACAACTTTGGGTGTTACAGCTTCGGTGCCCGCTCCAGGTCAAGCCGCCCTGTGCCAACTTTTCGGAAGAGGTGGCCCGGAGCCTGGATGACAGAGTGGTTCTATGTAAAGAATGACTTAGCAGCGCAAGAAGATGTCAAAAATATCATTATGCGCCCCATCTGGCAATGCTTCGGACTTCGAAGGCCAAAGGTTGAAATGGATGAAGCAGCCGAGGAATGCCAAAGAGCCTTCGGCGTAATCTGCTCTTTCATTGGGACAAGGGACTTGGTCCAAGAGCATATTGCCTTCAGGGTGTGGCCACTTGCAGGAAAGTGGGAAATGCCGAAGGAGACCATCAAAGAGTCCGACGAAGGCGGATTGGTCAGACTGAAATACACATTCAAATACGGGGATAAGTTTGTTGAACCTAATGATGACTGGTTGAAAAGCATTGAAATATTAAGTGACGAACTGCTTGGGGCATATTCGAAGGCCGAGAATACTGCGTTATCAGCAGCCTTCGGAGGCCGAAAGAAGAAAAGGCTCAACCGGGTATTTGACGCAGTCGGGTTTGTCTACCCTGACTATCACTATCCGGTACTGGGTCGCAAAAGAAAAATTACTTCTCCTGCGACAGAAGCTACCACGAGTGCTACTAATGAGCCAGCGCCGCAAAGGAAAAAAATGAAGGTGCTCACCCACCGAGCGCGTTTTATTGAGCCGGCCACAGTGCCAGAATTTATTGGTGAAGTCTCTTTGGCCTCTGAAGCTACGGAACCAGCTCCAGTGCCGAAGATAGAAGAGAAAACTGAAGCGCCTTCAGCAGAAAAAGTAGAAAAACCGAAGATTGAAGGGCCAAAAATATTGGAAATCTTAAGTCCTTCAACAAATGTCGAAACAATAAAAAATCAAAAGGTCCCAGTGGTGACCCCAAAAAGAAAAAGAATGGTGAACGTACTAGATGTCTTGGAGACAATTAAGTCTTCAAGCACAACTCCAAAGCAGACTGTTGAACTTGCTGAAGCGTCTACTGAAGCTTCGAAACAACAAGCCGAAGCTGAAGCTGGGCCTTCAGAGCCTACCAAGGAACAATCCTTGGAAACCGAGAAAATATCAGAACCAGTTTTGGTTGAAGAAATTGACACTGCCGCCCCCGAAGCTCCTTCCTGCATATGCGATTACATCGTGCGACATGCTTCGGGGAAGAAATTATCTGAAGAAGAGACTTATGAAGCCAATCACTATGCTAGAGAGTTAAAGTATCCGAAGGGGGCAGTAGTGTTCAATGGGACAAATGAAGATGACTTTCTATACTGCCTCCCTGATAACAAAGAATTATCTGTCTGCCGGGAGATGGCTAGAAGTATGGGTTTCCCGAAGCTCGAAGCTGGATTATGTGCTATGACGAAGGAGGATCTCGCGGACAGTCTTGCGTACAATAGCCTAAAGGTATGGGAATTAGACGCTTGAAAAATTTTCTTTAATACGTAATTCATTCTTTTATTCTTATATGGATTCTTTTTCGTATAGGGTTTAATCCTAAGCAACGCATTAAGAGCACAAAAGTGTGCCGAAGATGAAAGCTACGAAATTGCATTCAACAATTTACGTTCAGAAGTTATTAAACTGAGAAACGAAGCTCTAGAAAAAGATAAACTTCTGCTTACATTAGTAGACAAGATAAAAAAGGACGAAGCTGCTGCAAAGGTTCAGGCCGAAGCTCACAGACGTGAAATTAAAGATCTTCAGAAGCAACTGGCCCGGGCGAAAGAAGAACGCATACTTGAAGAAACAAGACGGGAATGCAGCGACCAATGGGCTGATCATTTGGAAGCAACCGTGGAAGAGCTTCGGTCTTCTAAGAAAAAATGCTACGAAAAATCCATGGAATGCGTAAAGAAAATTAAAACCAGCTTCGCCAGCGTGGGCGCATTTTCCAGTGAAGAGAATTTCTCAAGAGGCAATCCCGAAGGTCCACTGGAATGGATCAGTCACGAAGCAGAGGCCTTCGAGGAAATCCTGAGCAGCCGCGGTGACATCTGCGCTTTTTCGGGCGCCAGGGGAGTTGCTACTGTCTTGGAGAAGAAAGGTTGCGGGCATATAAAATCTTTAGCTCAGTCCGAAGCTGCCTTATCCTCCGAAGACATCAAAGACCCCTCGGCCGAAGCAAGCATGGTTGGTGGTAAATTCTTTACTGATGTCTGGGACAACGGCGGCCGAGAAATGGCGCAAGAAATTATTCAAAGAAGTGAAAAAGGCATCCATGATGCTAGGAAAGTGACAGAAGTTGCCGAAAAAAGTACAGAGCCCGAAGGGCAAATAGGTATTAATTAGTCGTTCTCATTGTGTTGTAATTTTTATTTCAAACTTTGTTCGCGGTTTGTAATAGTAATGCAGAAATATTCTCTTCCCTCAGAACCTGCTGGATCGTCTGCTGACCCTCTCGCAAAGGGGGATGACGAAATTAAACAAATGGCCGAAGCTATCATGGATAAAGTTGTTGAACAACTTCTAAATGAGGCTGCCGAAGTAGTATTAAAAGAAGACTAGGTGTTATTAGAAAAAACACTTGCAGTGTGATCTATGTAATTTTTGTACATTTGAATGTAATATACAAGTCCCTTTTCATTATTCAATTCTTTACGATGCATGAAATTCTACATACATACCATTTTTGAGCCTTCGGCGAAAAAACACCTTCCCTTCTTTTCATGCTTCGTGAAGAAGACATTTCCCGTTAAAACTATTCTGATGAATCTCGTCCACGCTTCGTGAAAACATTCTTCGAAGCTGTACAATTTCGATATTACACTGATGAAGCTCGTCCATGCTTCGTAAAAACATTCTCCGAAGCTGTATTCCGAAGATTAACATTGTATTCCCTCGTGACTTTACACAATTTTCACTTTCTCAAATCATCCTTTCGAAAGTTGATACTGTGTCCCCTTCTTTTGCCATATGCAACATGATGTATGATGCTTATGCTATGCAAAATGATGTGATGATGTTATGTTATGTAAATGACGTTTGTTCCGAAGATACACACAAAATATCTTTGTAAGCTCTGCATTCCCTTAGGAACGTCTTTGGAGCTTCTTCGCCTTTTACTTAGGCGGTATCAGCGTTGACTTTTCGCTGTAAGCTCTGCATTCCCTTAGGAACGTCTTTGGAGCTTCTTCGCCTTTTACTTAGGCGGTATCAGCGTTGACTTTTCGCTGTATGCTCTGCATTCCCTTAGGAACGTCTTTGGAGCAAAAAACTTACACTGCGCTCCCTTTGGAACGGCTTTTTGTTACTTCGGCAACTTACTCTGCGTTCCTTAGAACGACTTTTTGTTGCTTCGAAGAATTTTTAATAATTCGAAGGTCCTCCTTGTTACCGCAAATTTTTAAGCTTCAGCAACTTAAGCCTGTGGAGAAAATAGGTTTTCCTCATAACCAACCACGAAACTATTACATGAAAACTGAAATGTTCTTTATTACACAGAAAATAGATCTAAAGGGAAAAGACTGTTATCAAAGTAGGATATTTGTCAATAAATGTGCTTCGACTCTGGCACAGTACTATTGACTGTGCGAGCTTCAGATTGCTCTCTGAGATCCCTTTGATGCAGAGCATATTGGCTCCCTTCCGGCTGTTGGCCTTGTTGCAGCGGAGGTGGAGGCGGGGGCTGTTGCCATGAAGCTTGAGGTTGACTCGCCGAAGCTACGGAAACTGCAGGATGGTTGCCCACGTATTCCGGGATGTAAGGCTGATGGTACGAAGCAGTATGCATGACCTGCTTCGGCTGGCCCTGTTGCGCTGCAGCTTCTGCTAGCTCCTTTTGTTTCTGGATAGTAACATGGCACATCCTGGTGGTATGGCCCTTGTTTTCACCACAGAATAAGCAAAATACCCTCCTTGGTTGATCTCCAAATCTTCCGCCGAAGCCCCTGGCGCCTCTGCCTCTTGGAGCTGGTGGCCGGAAAAAAGTTTGCTGTTGCCCCGAAGCCTGTGAGGAGCACTGCGATCTGTTCTGCTGACTCCCCTTATCATCATTTTGAGTAGAGTTGTGGATGGACCTGACATGCCTCGGATAGAATCTTCCTCCGAAGCCCCTGGTCATTTCAGAAAATCTGAAAGCCTCCTCCCTTCTTTGGCGAAAATCATTGTCGGCACGAATGTACTCATCCATCTTTTGGAGCAGCTTCTCCAGAGTCTGAGGAGGCTTCCTAGCAAAGTATTGAGCTGCAGGTCCAGGACGAAGCCCCTTGATCATGGCTTCGATGACAATTTCATTGGGCACCGTTGGTGCCTGCGCCCTCAAACGCAAGAACCTTCTGACATACGCCTGAAGGTATTCTTCATGATCCTGAGTGCACTGGAACAGGGCTTGAGCAGTGACCGGCTTCGTCTGAAACCCTTGAAAGCTGGTTAACAATATGTCCTTCAGCTTTTGCCATGAAGTAATCGTTCCTGGTCGAAGGGAGGAATACCAGGTCTGAGCGACATTCCTAACAGCCATAACAAAAGACTTTGCCATGACTGCAGCGTTGCCACCATACGAAGACACTGTTGCTTCGTAGCTCATCAAAAACTGCTTCGGGTCTGAATGGCCATCGAACATGGGAAGCTGGGGTGGCTTGTAGGTCGGAGGCCAGGGTGTAGCCTGCAGCTCAGCGGACAGGGGAGAAGCATCATCGAAAACAAAATTTCCATGATGGAAATTGTCATACCAGTCATCTTCGTTGAAGAAGCCCTCCTGATGAAGGTCTTTTTGCTGAGGCCTTTTGTTCTGCTCATCGTGAGCAAGATGGCGAACTTCTTCAGAGGCTTCGTCTATCTGCCTTTGCAACTCAGCTAGCCTGGCCATCTTCTCCTTCTTCCTCTGCACCTGTTGATGTAGCATCTCCATATCCCTGATCTCTTGGTCTAGCTCATCCTCCTAAAGCGTCGGGCTGACGGCCTTCCTCTTCTGGCTTCGGGCCTCCCGAAGAGAGACAGTCTCCTGGTTGTGGTCCAGCGGTTGCAGAGCTGCAGCCCCAGTCGCTGAAGCCTTCTTCGGTGCCATAGCGAGGGTCTATGGCTTCTGAAGATATTCAAAAAACTTGAAGTGGAAGTGAGTTCACCGGAGGTGGGTGCCAATGTTGGAGGCTTGTTCTCAAATGCTTCGGATTAAGAACAAGGCAACATAGAAAGTGTTAAATGATAAGGTCCTTCGTCCTTCGAAGCATTATTTCCCTTCGGGATATAATGTGTTCCGGACGAAGGTCACAAACAATACATCTTCGTAAACGCAATAAGATGTGACGAAGGTTATTTACATAACGTAGAAAATAATATAAGTGTTTAAATTTTATCATAATGTCATTTCTATTTTATTATCATATAACAATAGAAATGACTTCAAATTACAAATGTACCTTCGGATTGCAGGAAGACAAAAGTACAAGGATGACGCAAAAGCAAATGCCAAGTCAGCGTGAACAGTACGGGAGTACTGTTCATCTATTTATAGGCGTGAGACACAGCCCATACAAAATTACATTCATGTCCATTACATTTGCTAATGACTTATGGAAATCTGTCAAGGCCTAAGTAGTCTTTTCATCTTTAAGTCGGTTCCCCTTTCTGCTATCGCGACGAAGCTTTCCTGCGCACAGCTTCGGCTGTGCATCATCCTTCGTAAAGCTTGGTAATCAGCCCGTCCTCCATTTCAATCCCCCTTCGTCTGGTTCAGGCTTCGTCCTGACCGTACTTCATGTTTACAATTCTGAGTCCGAAGGTACCTGTTCATATAATCCACTTGGCAAACATTGTCAAATCATGTTTTTGAGGACCTTCGGAGTACGAAGGCCCCCAACACCTGGCTTAATGTTTTTCAACTGAACTTTTCTATCACACCATTTTATCGTTTCGGCTTGATATTTGTTGTATTTTCCATAGCCTGAAGTCTGTTCCCTTCTATAGTATCTTTTGCCACAGAATAATTGGCTTCGTCTTCTGCCGAAGCTACTTTTCTTATTGACTCTGCTTTAGCCTCTTCAGGGGTTATGGCTTCATCACCGAACAATAACTTGAATGGTGTAAAACCTGTTGACCTTGATATAGTTGTATTGTGGCTCCATACCACTTTAACCAACTCATCTGGCCACTTTCCTCTAGGCTGATTGAAGATTAACTTCATAATTCCCGTTATTATAATACCATTTGCCCTTTCAACTAGTCCGTTTGATTCCGGGTGCCTGACTGATGCAAAATGAATTTTCATGCTGATCTGATCGCAAAATTTTTTGAAAGTTTCAGCATCAAACTGTGTTCCATTGTCCACAGTTATAGCCTTCGGCACACCGAAGCGACAAACTATATTCTACTAGAAGAATTTTGGACTGTAGCCGAAGTTGTTGTAGCCAAAGGTTTCGCTTCGATCCACTTAGAAAAATATTCTACCGCCACCATGACATATCTCAAATTGCCCTGCGCTGGTGGAAGTGGACCTAGCAGATCCAGGCCCCATCTTTGCAACGGCCAGGTTGGTTGTATTAGCTGAGTCAATGACGAGGGTTGCTTCTAATCTCTTGCACATTTTTGGCAATTTTTGCACTTTTGAACCAAATCTGCTGCGTCCGAAGCTGCCTTCGGCCAATAGAATCCTTGTCGGAAAACCTTTCCCAGAAGAGGTCTGTACCCAATGTGAGATCCACACAATCCTGCATGTATCTCCTTCATCAGTTCTATACCTTCGGTTCTGGATAAGCTTTTGAGAAGTGGAGAACAAACTCCATGTTTATATAATTCCCCTTCTATTATGACATATGGTCTTGTTCTTGCCTCCATTCTTTTGTTATAAACCTCATCATCCGAGAGACAGTTACCCTAGAGGAAAGATATAATCTCAGTCCTCCAATCTTCACTATGGACAGGAGATATTGTGAGCACTGCTCTTTCGAGGAGTTCAACCGAAGGTGCTCTTATTGTCTCAAAAAATACTTCTGAAGGTAGAGGAAGCCCCTGTGCCGCTGACTTGGCTAGCAGATCAGCATGCTCATTTTCCCCTCTTGGAATATTCTTAACAGAAAATCCTTCGAAAGAAGCTTCAAGCCTTCGAACTGTGTCCAGATATTTCTCAAGCTTCGGATCTCTTGCCTTGCAACTCTTGTCAACATGACCAGAAATAACTTGAGAGTCTGTTTTAAGGACTGCCCTTCTTATTCCCATTGCCTTTAACTTTCGAAGCCCCAAAAGTAAAGCTTCGTATTCAGCAATATTATTTGTACAGCTGAAGTCAATCCTTACTGCATAGCATTTTCTGACTTTGGAAGGTGCAACTAGGACAGCAGCCGCACCTGCACCGAAGGTTCCCTAGGAACCATCGCAGAACACTGTCCAAGCTTCGGTATCTTTATTTGCATCTTCTTCCTGAGCCCCTGGCGTCCAATCAGCAATGAAGTCCGCTAAAGCCTGAGACTGAATTGAGGATCTATGCACATAGTCAATACTGAATTCATTAAGCTCCACAACCCACTTTCCAATCCTTCCAGTAGCTTCTCTGTTCCTCATAATATCCTTCAAAGGCTATGATGAAGGAACAATTATGTGGTATGCTTGAAAATAATGTCGAAGCTTCCTAGAGGCCATTAACACAGCATACAACACCTTCTCCAATTATGTATAGTTTTTCTTTGATAAACTTAGAATTTCGGAGACAAAGTATAATGGGGCTTGCTTTTTAATTTGTCCTTCAAGCTTCTCCTATACAAGCGCCGCACTCACTGCAGAGTGCGAAGCTGCCACATATAATAGTAATGGAGCCCCTGGCGCAGGTGGAGTTAATGTTGTTAGTTCAATCAACTATTGCTTCAGCTCTTCGAAGGCTTTCTGTTGAGCTGGGCCCCATTGAAAAACTTCGACTGACTTTAGTATTTCAAAGAATGGCAAATTTCTTTCTGCTGATCTAGATATGAATCTATTCAATGATGCTAGTCTTCCTGTCAACCGTTGGGCCCCCTTCTTTGTGCTTGGCGGCTCCATCCGAAGGATAGCTTCGATCTTGCTTGGGTTAGCTTCAATCCCATTCGTTGAAACTAGCCAGCCAAGGAACTTGCCCTTCTTCACTCCAAAGACACATTTTTCTGGATTTAATTTTAGGCCAGCTTGCCTGAAATTAGCAAATGTTTCTTGCAGATTAGTAATGTGATTTTCTTGCTTCGTGCTTTTTACTATGATGTCATTAAAGTATGTTATAACATTTCTGCCTATCTGGGAATGAAGGACCTTGGCTGTCATTCCGCTGAAGCTTCCTCCAGCATTCTTGAGCCCCTCAGGCATCCGAAGATATCAATAGGTGTCACTGGGAGTTATGAAGCTAGTCTTTGGCTCATCCTCCTTCTTCATCCATATTTGATGATATCCTGAGTAGCAATCCAGCAGACTCATAAGCTCTGAAGAAGCTGTTGCATCTACAAGAGAGTCTATTCTTGGTAATGGAAATTCGTCCTTTGGACAGGACTTGTTAAGATCTGTGAAGTCAATACACATTCTCGATTTGCCGTTGGCCTTCTTCACCATAACAGTATTGGCTAGCCACTCTGGATATTTTACCTCTCTGATGACACCAGCACCGAGAAGCATTTTTACTTCATTCTGAGCACCTTCGGCTTTATCATCAGACATTTTCCGAAGCCTTTGCTTTCTTGGCCTGAAGGATGGGTCGACATTGAGTGAATGTTCAATGACGTCTCTGTTGACACCACAGAGATCATTGGCCGATCAAGCAAAAACATCTTTGTTGTTGAATAAAAACCTTATCGAAGTTTTCTCCTGCTCTTCAGATAGTTGAGACCCCAGTAGTACCTTCTACTCTGCTATGTCTTCACATAGAAGCATGGGCTTCAGCTAATCAGCCGAAGCAGCCTTCTCTCTTCTGTACTTGTACTGTTCACAAGCTTCGGCTCCATCTATATTGTGGATCTCTTTTGAGTCTGTCCAATTTCCTTCGGCCTTTCTGGCAGCCTCTTGACTTCCATGAATAGCAATGTGCCCTTGTTCCGAAAGTATCTTCATGCATAGATATGCTGGGTGAAGTATTGCTTCAAAAGCATTGAGTGTTCCTCGGCCAATTAATGCATTGTAGTGGTATTCCATGTCGACAATGTCAAAGACAACCTGTTCAGTCCTTGTGTTATGAACAAAGCCGAAGGTTACTGGCATTGTGATTTTACCGAGTGCCACAATATATCTTCCTCCGAAGCCTCATAGAGGATGTGTAGCATCGTGAATCTTGTCTTCTGGCTCTTGCATCTGTCTGAAGGCCTTAGCAAATATGATATCCGCTGCACTGTCTGTATCAACCAGAACATTATGAACCAGAAATCCCTTGATGACACAAGATATGACCATAGCATCATTGTGAGGGTAATCTTTGAGCTGAAGGTCCTCCTGGGAGAAGGTGATTGGGATGTGGGACCATTTTGACTTGATGAAGGGTCCCTGCACCCCAACATGCTGCACCCTTCTTTGTGCTTCCTTCTTCTGCTTCTTGTTAACCGGCTCTAAACTTGAGCCGCCTATTATCGGGAGCACCAGCTTCGTAGCTGAAGCAACTTCAGCTTGATTGTTGAATGAAGCCATCAGCTCAACAGTGGAAGCGAGTTCATCGGAGGTGGGCGCCAATGTTGGGGACTTGTTCTCAAATGCTATGAATTAAGAACAAGGCAACACAAAAATAGGTTAAAGGTTAATGCCCTTCGTCCTCCGAAGCATTATTTCGCTAAGGATATAACAATCTTTGGATGAAGGTTATGAAGGACATACCTTCATAAGCATGACATGTATAAACAAAGGATGAAGCTTATGAAACATAGGAAAACAACATAAGTAGTTACATGTCATCATAATATAAATATCTATTATTAAATAATCATGAGTACATGAAAACAATATCAAATTACATTCGTACCTTGAGCTTGACAGAAGGCAAAGGTAGAAGTAAGGTGCGAAAGCGTGAACAGTACGGGGGTACTGTTCACCTATTTATAGGCACAGGGCGCAGCCTGTGTGAATTTACATTCATGTCTCTACAAATGATTACAATCATAACACAGGTTATCATGGGCCGACTGGTCATTTCATCTTTAAGTCGGTGCATCTAAAAATACGCTACGAAGCTCCCTGACTGGTAGCTTCGGCATTGTTCCTGTTCTGGCCTTCCGAAGGTGTTTCTTCTCACAGGACCTTTAGTGACGAAGCAGACCCCCAACAGTTAGCTATTCTAATTATGTCAAGGGCCCCCTTCAGAGATGGATCGGCTTTAGGGTCATATGGCTCCGGAGGGGGAGAGAGTTCAGCTGCACCATAGAATAAGTGTTTGTTAGTTCTGAAGCTAAAATAATTTACGAAGCTAGGTCGCGATAGATATACCTATAAGTCTTGCATGTTCTGCAGCCTCTTTAGTTATCCTGGCCTCTTCCAAGGCATCATGAGACTCTTTCTCGTTTTTTATGATAGCTTCGTCAGCTATCTCTCGGTCACCTTTCAACCAGACTTCGGAGTAAAATTTCCCACTCAGGGCAGCGACTTCGGCTGAAGGGCTCTTCATATCATTGGCTGAAACTGAAAATTCTGGCTGAATTACAACCTTTGCGTGATTGCAGCCAACCTTATCACAAAGAGACACGGATCCACGGGCGCCAGCGAAGGCGCAGAAGTCTCCCCTGTCACTGAGAATTTTGTCAAAGGCTTCGACCTCGCCGCCGATCCACCGAATAACTCCGTCAGGATCACCACGGAAAAAATCTTGCTCCGTAGAGAATGCGCCAACTTTGGCAAAGTTGTTTTTCAATTTATTACAACATTCAATTGCAACATTGTAGCATTCCTCTTTTGCTTGACGGAGCTCATCGACATTTTTCTGAACCCTTAGCCGCTCAGCATCAGATATTTCCTGTTTTGTTTGCTCAACATTAAAATTCTTAGTCAATTCATCGAGCTTCTTCTCCAATCCCTGCACTTCGGATCTGTGCAATCCCACTTGAACATACAACACATACTCTAAGTCAGCAATATGCTTTGCATCTTTTTGTTGTTTTTCTTCTAGCTCCTTCATCTTCTGCTCTACCTCTGGAAGGCTAGACAGCCTAGCTTCGCTAGATTTCAATCTTTCTACCAAGGAGAGCAGGATGTTATCTTTTCTGAGAGCTTCGTTTCTCAGCGTTATAACATCCGAACGAAGATTCCTAATTGCTATTTGATTGCTATCATCTTCTGCATCTTTTTAAGCCTTTAAAGCCTTGCTAAGAATTAGACCCTAACAAACAAAAAACCTACAAATAATAATGATAAGAATTACCACAAAAAATTTTCACCATAAACAAAAATTATCAAATGCGAAGACAAAACATACAAACCTTCAGGCTGTTGTAAGCAAGGTTGTCTGCAAGTTGATCCTTTGTCATTGCAGATAGGCCAAGCTCTAGCTTCGGATATCCCATGTTGTCCATCATCTCCCTACAAACATTTATCTCCTTGCTATCTAGAAGACAGTAAAGGAAGTCATCTTCGTCGTTTCCTCCATATACCAAGGACCCTCAGGTGTATTTCAGGTCCTTAGCATAATGTTGCACTTCGGCAATTTGCTCTTCGGATAGTTGCTTCCCCGAAGCATGTCGAACAATATAGTCTAAATCACCCTAAGAAGGTACCTCAGGAACAGGTGATGTTGGCTTTCCTGGAAGACTCTCCTTCACCAGCTCTACTGGCTTAGCTCCCAAAGGCCCCGCTTCAACATGAATAGAAGAAGCGCTTGTAGTGGCCACTTCCCTTACATCTTCAATTTTGTCATTAGAAGCTTCGGTAGTAGCAGGAGTTGGCATCTTCGTGGATTTCAAAATAGCATCCAAAACACTGGCCATCCTCCTTTTCTTAGGAGTCATTGTTGTGGTTGTAGCAGTTGTTACCTTCGGCAACTCAGTTGTGGTTGGGGGACTCAACATTTTTGAATGCTCTTCTACCTTTGAGCTCTTTATCTTAGACTCTTCTACTGGACCGGCACTATCTTCGACCGTCGCAGCAGGAATCGTCTCCGAAGCCATGGGGAGAGCTTCAGTCTGTTCAACAATCTGTATCCTCTTTGTATCAGGTATTGCAGTTGTCCTTTTTATAGAATGAGGCCTCGGCCTGTGAGTTATAACTTTAACTTTTTTGGCTTAGGCATGGTGGAAGAGGAGGAGGCTATCATTTTCCTTTTCAACCGTTGCTTTCGGGAAGGATAGCAGTAATCAGGATAAAAAACCCAATAACATCAAAAACTCTATTCAACCTCCTTTTTCCAAGCGCCGAAGGCAGTGGTCATAGCTTCATCCCCTGCCTTCGTGTAAGCTCCTAGCAGCTCGTCACTGGTAGCTTTGACAGGCTCAAGCCAATCATCATTCGGCTCATCAAATCCCTGGTACCAATGTAAGTGCACACAATGTTAAAAGCTATCAAACACGCTTGCACTTCGTTCCCAATTGCAATTGATGGCCTTCTGATGCCTAAGCGTGACCGTATGGGACGCTGGATAATACCCTCCACATCTTCCCTCTCTTTCAGATCATTCTTCACATAGAACCATTGTTTCATCTGTCGGCGTTTCGAGACCGGGGGGTCCCTAAGCCGATGAGTGAATGTCGCTGCGTGCCCCAGCCCAGATGGGTCGAGCGCGTGGGCGAGCGCGAAGGGGGGAAGCGAGGTGGCCGGAGACGGGCGTGAGAGAGGTGGAAATCCCGCGGCCTTCGTGTTCGTCCCGCGCCCAGGTCGGGTGCGCTTGCAGTAGGGGGTTACAAGCGTCCACGCGGGTGAGGGAAGCGAGCGGCCCCAAGAGAGCGCCTGTCCCGTCCTCGTCCCCGCGCGGCCAACCCTCTCTAAGAGGGCCCTGGTCCTTCCTTTTATAGGCGTAAGGAGTGGATCCAGGTGTACAATGGGGGTGTAGCAGAGTGCTACGTGTCTAGCGGGGGAGAGCTAGCGCCCTAAGTACATGCCGATGTGGCAGCCGGAGAGATCTTGGCACCCAGCTGGTGTGATGTCGTGGCCGTCGGAGGAGCGACGGAGCCTGGCGGAGGGACAGCTGTTGGAGCGGTTAAGTCCTTGCTGACGTCCTCCTGCTTCCGTAAGAGAGCTGAGAGCCACCGTCGTCACAGAGCATGCGGGGCGCCATCATTGCCTATCTGGCGGAGCTAGCCAGATGGGACGCCGGTCTTGTTCTCTGCGGCCCGAGTCAGCTCGGGGTAGGGTGATGATGGCGCTTCCTGTTGACGTGGCTGTCTTGCGCCCTAGGCTGGGCGACGTGGAGGCTCCTCCGAAGCCGAGGTTGAGTCTGTCTTCCGTGGCCGAGGCCGAGTCCGAGCCCCTGGGTCGGGCGAGGCGGAGGTCGTTCGGCAGAGGCCAGGGCGGAGTCTGAGCCCTGGGGTCGGGCGAAGCGGAGTTCGTCGTCTTCTGGGGCTGAGCCCGAGTCCGAGCCCTGGGGTCGGGCGGAGCGGAGTTCGCCGCCTTCTGGGGCTGAGCCCGAGTCCGAGCCATGGGGTCGGGCGGAGCGGAGTTCGCCGTCTTCTGGGACTTAGCCCGAGTCCGAGCCCTGGGTCGGGCGGAGCGGAGTTCGCCGTCTTCCGGGACTTAGCCCGAGTCCGAGCCCTGGGTCGGGCGGAGCGGAGTTCGCCGTCTTTCGGGACTTAGCCCGAGTCCGAGCCCTGGGTCGGGCGGAGCTTCCTATGGTGCCTTTGGCAGGGCCTGACTGTCCGTCAGTCTCACTCTGTCGAGTGGCACTGCAGTCGGAGCGGCGCAGGCGGCGCTGCCCTTCTACCAGGCCGGTCAGTGGAGCGGCGAGGTGACGGCGGTCACCTCGGCTCTGCTGGGGGGCGAGTGTCAGGATAAAGGTGTCAGGCCACCTTTGCATTAAATGCCCCTACGATTCGGTCGATCGGTGCGGCGATTTAGTCAGGGTTGCTTCTTAACGAAGGCAGGGCCTCGGGCGAGCCGGAGATGTGTCCGCCGTGAGAGGGGGGTCTCGGGCGAGACGGAAATCCTCCGGGGTCGGCTGCCCTTGTCCGAGGCTAGGCTCGGGCGAGGCATGATCGAGTCGCTCGAATGGACTGATCCCTGACTTAATCGCACCCATCAGGCCTTTGCAGCTTTATGCTGATGGGGGTTACCAGCTGAGAATTAGGAGTCTTGAGGGTACCCCTAATTATGGTCCCCGACAGTAGCCCCCGAGCCTCGAAGGGAGTGTTAGCACTCGCTTGGAGGCTTTCGTCGCACTTTTTTGCAAGGGGACCAGCCTTTCTCGGTTGCATTTTGTTCCGGCGGGTGCGCGCGAGCGCACCCGCCGGGTGTAGCCCCCGAGGCCTCGGAGGAGTGGTTTCACTCCTTCGAGGTCTTAATGCCTTGCGCAATGCTTCGGCTGGCCTGGTTGTTCCCTCATGCGAACTGGCTGTAGCCCGGGTGTACGGTCGGGGCCCATGTTCTCGGGCTGGTATGTTGACGCTGTCAACGATTCGGCCGGAGCCGGGTTTGCGAGAGCAGCCCCCGAGCCTCTGCACAGGGCGAGAGGACAATCAGGGACAGACTCGGCTTTTTTACATACGCCCCTGCGTCGCCTTTCCGCAAGGAGGAGGGGGGGGAAAGCGCCATGTTACCCTCGATGGGCGCCGAACATGGTGTCTTCGGTGAGCTGCAAGCGGGTAATCCGAGTGGACGTCCGTGCCCCGTTCGTTAGGGGTCGGCTAGGGGCCCAGAGGCACGCCCAAAGGTACCTGCGGGTGATCTACCGGACCCGGTCCCCTGGCGACGGGGTCCGAGGGCTCGATGCCTCCCTCTGATGGGATTCCGTTACAAGATCGCTCCCGCTGGTCTCGGAAATGTCCTAGGGTACCTCGGGAGCGCAGCCCGAGCCTTGGTTATGTATCGAACGTACCCCTGGTCATCCCTCGCTCGGCGTCTGAGGCGACTGTGAACTCTTCGGGGGCCAGCCTTCGAACCCCTGATCAGTAATGGGCGCGGAGCCCGGGTAGCCTGAGGCGGCCGTGGAACCCTTCGAGGGGCCGGCCTTCGAACCTCTGACCAGTAGTGGGTGTAGGGCCCATGCGATCTGAGGCGGCTGTTGAACCCCTCGGGGGGCCAGCCTTCGAACCTCTGATCAGTAGGGGGGCTCGGAGCCCGGTTCCTTCACAGGGAAGGATCCTTTTTGGGGTATCCCCCTTTCCCGGTCCCTGTTGCAAGAGATAGAGAAAGAGGAAAAATGGAAAAGGGTACGAAATCGAACGACGCGGCGTACCTTTTTTTGGCGCGGTTATCACGGCGAAAGCGAAGCGTCGCCCGCTTCTCCTGCCAGAAGCGCCGCCTGTCCCGCCGCGGAGTTAATGCGACGGGGCGAGTGGTTGGCAGGGCGGCCGTTGCGTGCGCGAGCCGTTCGAGGAACGGTTGTATTGCTTCGCGTTTTTTGAATCCCGCGTCCGGTCCGGGCGGAACGCTGGAAACGGTCTCGCCTTGGTCTTTATATACCTGGGAGAGGGTCTGGTGATGGCTCTTCGCTCCGCTTCCTGCCTCCTTCTTTAGGTTTTCGCAACCCGAGAGACTTTTGCCAGAGAAGAGAAAACCGCCCTTCCTGCCCCTTGTGCCGCCATCCCTTCCGTTTGGTGATGGCTGACCGGGTGACCATCATCTCGCCGCGCGATCCATGGCCCTTTTCCACGGTGACGGCGAGCGATCTGGAGGAGCTGGTCGGCGAGGGTTTGCTTCGCCCTCTCACCGATGAGCAGCGGCCAGAATGGATTCCTCCCGTGGGCAGAGCCGCTCCATCCCCACCGCCGGTTTACGTCGTGAGCTTCGTCTCCTTCCACGAGCGGGGATTCGGTGTGCCGGCGGGCCGCTTTGTGCGGGCGATCCTGTACCACTATGGGGTGGAGTTGCACAACCTCACCCCCAACTCCATCTCGCAGGCCGTTATCTTCGTAGCGGTGTGCGAGGGGTATTTGGGGATCGCCCCCCATTGGGATTTGTGGACCCATCTCTTTTTCGCCGAGCTTTTTGCCTCGCCGACGGGGGAGAGGAAGGTCCGCGCAGCGGTGCGGGCCGGCAGCTGCACCCTCCTGCTGAGGCAGTCGCGGGTGTCGCAGTATATTCCTGCCATCCTCGCGTCCTCGAACAAGGGGTGGCGACGGCGAGTTGCTCCCGCCGTTCTCCCAGCGAGTAGTCACCACCGCCACCGACGCCTGGCGCCACGGGACCCCGCACGAAAGACAGAAGAACCTCGGACCCCTTCTGCAGGCCTTGGAGGCGTTGCGGGAGGGGGGACTCACCGCTGCGGGAGTGATTGCCGCCATCCACCGTCGGAGGGTGCTTCCCTTGGCGGAGCGACGGCTGTCGCTTTGGGAGATGACCCCGGAGGCTGACTGGGAGGGCTCACGGATGTCCCCTGATCCTCTTCCCTTCGACGCCCTCCAATGGCGGGTGTCCGCTGCGTTGGGGAAGCCGGACCCCCACGCCTTCTCCCAGCTTTGGATGCGCCCCGACCAGGGGTGCGTGACTCTGGTGAGTGCTCACTCCTTCCTTCTTCATACATTGGGTTGCTCCTGGTTCTTACGATCGGGCTTCTTTCCCCCTTCTTCAGGAGGTGGGGTGGCACAAGCCTTCCCGGCCACGGGTCCCGGAGGATGCGGTGGACCGAGCAGCGCGGTGGGTCACCGCGGAGGAGAAGAAGAAGAAGAAGGACGCGGAGAAGGCCCAGGCCCGTGAGCGGAGGCGGGCTCGAGACGCCTTGGAAAAGCGCCGTCGCCAGCAGGAGAGGGAGGGACTCCCGAGGGAGCCGTCGCCGGAGATGCCCGACGACGACGACGATGATGATGATGATGAGGAGGATGACATGGCCGCCCGTCTCGGCCTCAGCCCCGGCTTGGGGTGTGGCCAGGAGCCGTTGAGCCAGCCCCCGAGCGGGCCGACATCGTCAGTCCCCGGAGTCGGGGCGTCGGGGTCCCGGTCCGAGGTACGGGGGCAACCCGAGAGGACACCTGACCCCTCGGCCGGAGGAGCTGAGGTGACTCCGGGGGGCCAGGTCAGGGCGTCTGCTCCCCAAGAGCCGCCGCTCGTGCCAGCAGCGCATGGAGGTGACCCTCAAGTTATCGTGACGGTGCCCGGGCAATCTGCTCCCCGGGTGTCCGAAGCAAGGATGGCGCCGAAGTTGCCGGCGAAGCGGACCTCGGCGGCTGTTCCGGGAGCTGGGATCCAGGAAACTTCCCCCCAGGCACGGTGGATCATGGCCCGGAGCGGGTAGGTATCTCGGAATGTCTTCGTTCTGGCTTTCCATTCATATGTCTCGGCCGTGATTTTCCTTTTTCCCTCAGCAAGCGAAGCCATGGCCAGACCGACCTGGCACCCCGGAAGGCCCTTAAGACGGCGCCGGCCTGTGCGGCCAGTGCCGCTCCGGGCCTTGTCGTTCAGCCGACCCTCTCGCAGGGCGCTTCACCGCAGGGGGCTCGGGCGGCACCTGTCACTGTGGAGCAGGTTCCTGAGGCTGGCTCTTCTGCCGAGGCAGCCATCGTGATAGGGGAGGCGGCTGACGCTGACGTGGCCCCGAGCCCACCTGACGTGCCGGCCATGCCGGCGCCTGCCGCTACCGGAGTCGCCGCCGTCCCAGTCGGAGAGCGACCGGTTGCTGCCGGCGTCGAGACGGCTGATGGGTCGGCGCCCAGTGCCTCGGAAGAGGTGGGCGTGGAGGTGCGATCCGTCCAGCCGGGCAGCAGCCTCATCGCTGTGCGGCGGAGCCCCGAAGCCCGGCGCCAGTTGCTCTGGTTTCGGACCCGCGAGGCCTCGGACCCTGTCTTCATTCTCGACGATGAACAGGAGGACCAGTCCTGGGATGAGCTCCGCGAGCGTGCTGAAGCGACGGTGGGGTCGCTCCGGTCGTCGCTGGAGGTTTTCTGCAGGGACGTCCCCAAAATCCTCCAGGTAACGGTTTCAGGCATACCTTTTCTTTTCTGTGAACGAGGCGTTCTTCGTGACGCCCCGTTTCCTTCCCCCAGGATCTGACGGATCGGAGCGCCGCCAAGTCGTCGTTCATCCGCCGCGAGGTCAATGTCTGGGGCTCACTGCGATCCCTGAGGACCTCGCTCGCCGGGGCTACTGCGCGCCTTTCTCAGCAGGGTGCCAAGGTAGCGGACCTCCAGTTGCTCTGCACTGACCTTAGAGCCGAGGCGGCAGCAGCACGCGCGGAGGCGGCAGCGGCGCGCGCAGAGGCGCAACGGCAGCGGTCGGAGTTCGTCCAGGTCGTCGAGGAGCGGGACCAATCTCGGGGCCGGGCTGCCGAGGCCGAAAGCCGGGCTGAAACCCTCGCAGCCGACTTAGCCGCAGCCCAGGTCGCGGCCTCGGAGCAGCGTGCCCGAGCCGGAGGTACGCCTTGGCCGTCCCTGGTTCTTGTTGTTGTCTGTTTCCTCTACTTGTGTTTGAGATCTTTCTTCTGGCTGTTCGCAGAGCTCGAGTCCGCCCTTGACGAGTCCGCCAAGGCGCTTGCCGAGGCGCTTGCCGGAGCTGCCGAGCAGAGGGAGGCCGACCTCGCGGCCATGTCCGAGGCCGTCTCAGACGTTTATCGGATCCTTGGCTCCGGCGACGTCCCTTCAGGAAGCTCCCCTCAAAGCCGCCTTCAAGCCTTGGGTGATCACGCGCGCGGCAGAGTCCACGAGGCGCTACACCACGGCGTCAGGCGGGCCTTCGCCGTGCTTGCTTCCCACTACGTCGTGGACCTGGAGCGGGTTAGTGAGGGATATTGTCTTCCTGACGAAGACGAAGCTGCCCTGGCAGAAGTTCAGCGGCTCGACGCGGTCGCCGCGGGTCCGAGCACAGTGCTGGCGACCACCTTCGAGGCGGAGATCCTTCCTCCTGCGCCGTCGCCGGAAGCCGGGATGGACCTTACCGAAGGCGGGGACAGAGCTGAAGGCGCGGCTCCTTCCCAAGGCGACGCCTAATTCTTGTTGGAACAGTTTCTGTTGGATGTGCGTGTGTCTTACTGCGGCCGCTGAGGCCTGAATACTTTGTTTTCATTGCATGAAGTCGTACTCTCCTTCCTTTTATTTTGCGTGTCCGGCTTAGCCTGTCAATAATAGGGTGGCTCCCCGAGTAGGGTCATTTTTCGTGGCGGGCGATGAGTGAGGTGTCCCTAACCCGGAGGCATAGGAATTCTTCGGCTCAGTCGGCCTTGCCACTTACATGCACCCACGTTCGCTCCTCGGGGCCCTGCTTCTGACATAGCCGGAAGAACGCAAAAGCCTTTTTGATCGAAAATTTTGGACGCGGAGAGGTACACCCAATCTTGACGCAGAGGGGTTCCCCCTTTTTAGCCCCCGAGGGAGGGTCGGGCTCTGCCGAGGCGAGGCCGACCCTTCCTTGATGACTGAGACTTGTGTGGGAGCGAGGTATACGAACAGCTTGAAAACATCTTAAGGGTAGAAGCGACGTAGCTGTCGGATGTTCCAAGCGTTGCCGTAGACCTCGCCTTGACCGCCGGCCAGCTTGTACGTTTCGGGCTCCAGAACGTCGTTGGTGACAAGCGGCCTTTCCCGGGGGTGCGTGCAGCCCTCGGGTACCCCCAGCGAGGGCTCGGGGTGCTGCGCGATGGTCAGGGTCTTCTCCTGGTTGGCTTCGATGCCCCGTTTGGAGATAATGAACTCCGAGACCATGCCCTGGGGTGCCCCGAGGACCCACCTTTCAGGGTTGGGCTTGACGCTTTTTGCTTCTTTTAGCTTGTGGATCTCCTCGCCCATCGCTCTGCGCTTCTCCCCGTTGAATCAGCGTAGAGGCTGCTTGACGGGTCGGGCTCCAGCCCGAATATCCAGCGAGTGCTTGGTGACATCCCTCGGTATGCCGGGCATGTCCGAGGGACTCCACGCAAAGACGTCGGCGTTTGCGCGGAGAAAGTCGGCGAGCACTGCTTCCTATTTGGGGTCGAGCCCGGAACCGATCTGGATCTGCTTGGAGGCGTCGCCACTGGGGTCGAGAGGGATGGCCTTGACCGTCTCCACTGGCTCGAAGTTGCCGGCATGGCGCTTCACGTCTGGCACCTCTTTGGAGTGGCTTTCCAGGTCGGCGCCGAGGGCCTCGGATTCGGCGAGGGCCTCGGCGTACTCCACGCACTCCACGTCGCATTCGAACGCGTGTTTGTACGTGGGGCCGACGGTGATGACCCCGTTGGGGCCCGGCATCTTGAGCTTTAGGTAGGTGTAGTTGGGGACGGCCATAAACTTCGCGTAGCATGGCCTCCCCAGCACCGCGTGGTAGGTTCCTAGGAACCCAACCACCTCGAACGTTAGAGTCTCCCTTCGGATGTTGGAGGGCGTTCCGAAGCAGACGGGAAGGTTGAGTCGTCCGAGGGGCTGGACGCGCTTCCCGGGAATGATCCCATGGAAGGGCGCAGCGCCTGCTCGGATGGAGGACAGATCGACGCGCAGGAGCCCGAGGGTCTCGGCGTAGATGATGTTGAGGCAGCTGCCCCCGTCCATAAGGACCTTGGTGAGCCTGACGTCGCCGACGATGGGGTCGACGACGAGTGGGTATTTCCCCGGGCTCAGCACGTGGTCGGGGTGGTCGGCTTGGTCGAAGGTGATGGGCTTGTCGGACCAGTCCAGGTAGACTGGCGCCGCCACCTTCACCGAGCAGACCTCCCGGCGCTCTTACTTGCGATGCCGAGCCGAGGCGTTCGCCGCATGCCCACCGTAGATCATGAAGCAGTCGCGGACCTCGGGGAACTCTCCTGCCTGGTGATCTTCCTTCTTGTCGTCGTCGCGGGCCCTGCCACCCTCCGCGGGTGGCTCGGCCCTGTGGAAGTGGCGTCGAAGCATGACGCACTCCTCAAGGGTGTGCTTGACGGGCCCCTGATGATAGGGGCACGGCTCCTTGAGCATCTTGTCGAAGAGGTTGGCACCTCCGGGGGGCTTCCGAGGGTTCTTGTACTCGGCGGCGGCAACAAGGTCCGCGTCGGCGGCGTCGCGTTTCGCTTGCGACTTCTTCTTGCCTTTCTTCTTGGCGCCGCGCGGAGTAGACGCCTCGGGGGCATCTTCCGATGGGCGGCCCTGGGGCTGCCTGTCCTTTCGGAAGATAGCCTCGACCGCCTCCTGGCCAGAGGCGAACTTGGTGGCGATGTCCATCAGCTCGCTCGCCCTGGTGGGGGTCTTGCGACCCAACTTACTCACCAGGTCACGGCAGGTGGTGCCGGCAAGGAACGCGCCGATGACATCCGAGTCGGTGATATTGGGCAGCTCGGTGCGCTGCTTCGAGAATTGCCGGATGTAGTCCCGGAGAGACTCTCCCGGCTGCTGCTGGCAGCTTCGGAGGTCCTAGGAATTCCCGGGGCGCACGTACGTGCCCTGGAAATTGCCGGCGAAGGCTTGGACCAGGTCATCCCAGTTGGAGATCTGCCCCGGAGGCAGATGCTCCAGCCAGGCGCGAGCGGTGTCGGAGAGGAATAGGGGGAGGTTGCGGATGATGAGGTTGTCGTCGTCAGTTCCACCCAGTTGGCAGGCCAGGCGGTAGTCCGCGAGCCACAGTTCCGGTCTCGTTTCCCCCGAGTACTTTGTGATAGTAGTCGGGGGTCGGAACCGGGTCGGGAACGGCGCCCGTCGGATGGCCCGGCTGAAGGCCTGCGGACCGGGTGGTTCGGGCGAGGGACTCCGATCCTCCCCGCTGTCGTAGCGTCCCCCACGCCTGGGGTGGTAACCTCGGCGCACCCTCTCGTCGAGGTGGGCCCAACGGTCGCGATGATGGTGCTCGTTGCCGAGGTGGCCCGGGGCCGCAGGCGCGGTGTTGCGCGTGCGCCCGGTGTAGACCGAGGCTTCCCGTATGAGTCGGGAAGTCGCGGCATGAGGTTCCGAGGGGTATCCCTGCCTTCGGGAGGCAGAGCTCTCGGCCCGTCGGACCACAGCGCCTTCCAGGAGATTCTTGAGCTCTCCCTGGATTCGCCGTCCCTCAGTGGTTGATGGCTCCGGCATCGCGCGGAGAAGCATCGCTGCTGCAGCCAGGTTCTGACCGACCCCACTGGATGCGGGTGGCGGCCTGACCCTGACATCGTTGGCGACGCGGTGCTGGAAACCCTAGGGCAGGTGACGTATTTCTCCGGCCGGGGGTTGGCCCACCCATACCTGCTCGACGTCTCGGCGGATCGGTTCAAGCGCTCCTTCTCTCTCGTCGGGCCTGGCCTGTGCCCCGCGGACTTGCTCGAGCTATGGGTCGCGACCCCCCACCGGAACGGGGACCACAGCTAGCTCCCGCGGGATGTCAGCGCGAGGCACCGGCCTAGGGAGATCACCGTCCTCCGGCATGCCTAGATGGTTGCCTTCGGAGGGATTCCCTAGCTCGACGTGGAAACATTCGCGGCTTGGGCCGTAGTCCTCGTCGTCGAGGCTGCGGCTACCGTCGGAACAGTCGGAGAGGCAGCAGTCACATGCGGTCATGAAGTCCCGCATGGCGCTGGGGTTGCCAAATCCAGAGAAATCCCAACAGATGTTGGGGTCGTCATCTTCCTCGGACCCAGAGGGCCCGTAGGTCGAGACGTCCGTCAATCGGTCCCAAGGCGACCGCATGCGAAACCCTAGAGGGTTTAATCTCGCCTCTATGAGAGCGCCCGCCAAAGAAAGGTCGCTAGGCGGGTTGAGGCTGAGTTCAAATGACGCAAGATGGGAATCGGTCGATACCTTTTGGTCGACGAGCGGCGACATAGTCACGTCGGGGACTGATTGCACCGCCGTCTCAGGTACGAGGGCGACGTCCTACAAGCTCTCCGCGAGCGCGCTGGCGTCGTCCATTTGCTCGGGATTGGCGTGTCGCGGGGACACAGCGCTCGCCTTCGTCTCAAACGCGAGGTCAACGCTCGACGCGCCCCCCATTGGAGCGCTGGGGACGTCGACTCGCTCGACAGACGACGAGGCGCGGCCTCCCGCTTGGCCTTGGTTGCCCCGCCTCCTCCTCCGTTGGCGGGGGAGAGGACGGGGCAAGCTCGAATGTTGTTCTTCCACCACGCGGGGAAGACGTCGTCGATCCCGCCGCCGGCGGGCGGGCTGTCGGTCGCCATTGTCGTTGTCGCGCGACGGTGGAAGGAGTATCATGTCGTAGCTACCGTCGAAGGACACGAACTCAAGACTCCCGAAACGGAGCACCGTCCCGGGCCGGAGAGGTTGCTGGAGACTGCCCATCTGGAGCTTGACGGGAAGCTGTTCGTCAACACGCAGCAGGCCCCTACCTGGCGCGCCAACTGTCGGCGTTTCGAGACTGGGGGGTCCCTAAGCCGACGAGTGAATGTCGCTGCGTGCCCCAGCCCAGATGGGTCGAGCGCGTGGGCGAGCGCGAAGGGGGGAAGCGAGGTGGCCGGAGACGGGCGTGAGAGAGGTGGAAATCCCGCGGCCTTCGTGTTCGTCCCGCGCCTAGGTCGGGTGCGCTTGCAGTAGGGGGTTACAAGCGTCCACGCGGGTGAGGGAAGCGAGCGGCCCCAAGAGAGCGCATGTCCCGTCCTCGTCCCCGCGCGGCCAACCCTCTCTAAGAGGGCCCTGGTCCTTCCTTTTATAGGCGTAAGGAGTGGATCCAGGTGTACAATATGGGTGTAGCAGAGTGCTACGTGTCTAGCGGGGGAGAGCTAGCGCCCTAAGTACATGCCAATGTGGCAGCCGGAGAGATCTTGGCACCCAGCTGGTGTGATGTCGTGGCCGTCGGAGGAGCGACGGAGCCTGGCGGAGGGACAGCTGTTGGAGCGGTTAAGTCCTTGCTGACGTCCTCCTGCTTCCGTAAGAGAGCTGAGAGCCGCCGTCGTCACAGAGCATGCGGGGCGCCATCATTGCCTATCTGGCGGAGCTAGCCAGATGGGACGTCGGTCTTGTTCTCTGCGGCCCGAGTCAGCTCGGGGTAGGGTGATGATGGCGCTTCCTGTTGACGTGGCTGTCTTGCGCCCTAGGCTGGGCGACGTGGAGGCTCCTCCGAAGCCGAGGTTGAGTCTGTCTTCCGTGGCCGAGGCCGAGTCCGAGCCCCTGGGTCGGGCGAGGCGGAGGTCGTTCGGCAGAGGCAAGGGCGGAGTCCGAGCCCTGGGGTCGGGCGAAGCGGAGTTCGTCGTCTTCTGGGGCTGAGCCCGAGTCCGAGCCCTGGGGTCGAGCGGAGCGGAGTTCGCCGCCTTCTGGGGCTGAGCCCGAGTCCGAGCCATGGGGTCGGGCGGAGCGGAGTTCGCCGTCTTCTGGGACTTAGCCCGAGTCCGAGCCCTGGGTCGGGCGGAGCGGAGTTCGCCGTCTTCCGGGACTTAGCCCGAGTCCGAGCCCTGGGTCGGGCGGAGCGGAGTTCGCCGTCTTCCGGGACTTAGCCCGAGTCCGAGCCCTGGGTCGGGCGGAGCGGAGTTCGCCGTCTTCCGGGACTTAGCCCGAGTCCGAGCCCTGGGTCGGGTGGAGCTTCCTATGGTGCCTTTGGCAGGGCCTGACTGTCCGTCAGTCTCACTCTGTCGAGTGGCACTGCAGTCGGAGCGGCGCAGGCGGCGCTGCCCTTCTGTCAGGCCGGTCAGTGGAGCGGCGAGGTGACGGCGGTCACCTCGGCTCTGCCGGGGGGCGTGTGTCAGGATAAAGGTGTCAGGCCACCTTTGCGTTAAATGCCCCTGCGATTCGGTCGGTCGGTGCGGCGATTTAGTCAGGGTTGCTTCTTAACGAAGGCAGGGCCTCGGGCGAGCCGGAGATGTGTCCGCCGTTAGAGGGGGGCCTCGGGCGAGACGGAAATCCTCCGGGGTCGGCTGCCCTTGTCCGAGGCTAGGCTCGGGCGAGGCACGATCGAGTCGCTCGAATGGACTGATCCCTGACTTAATCGCACCCATCAGGCCTTTGCAGCTTTATGCTGATGGGGGTTACCAGCTGAGAATTAGGAGTCTTGAGGGTACCCCTAATTATGGTCCCCGACACATCCAAGAGCCCAACGACTTCTTTTGGAACGTCGGCATGGGATACCTCGCATCAGAGCGGTGCACAAAGCTGTAGCACCCAAAGTTGTTGTGATACTGTTCCTTCCCAGTTGCTTTTGTCTGGTAGGATAATTCATGAATGTTGCAGAAACACTTAGCATCTGGCTCCAACCCTTGGCTCCTCATGGCCCAAATAAAACCCCCACTTTAATTAAAGCTTTGGGAGTAAGCTGATGAAGGTATATCTCAAATGTCTTCAATACTTCAACCAGCATCTTGTGCAAGGGAAAACGAAGCCTAACCTTCATAAAACTCTTAAAAATCACTACTTCGTTTGCTTCAGGAAGAGAAACGGTACTCTCTCCCCTATCCCTCACAATGGATATGTCATGGAAATATTTTCCCTTCATCACTTCTATCTATCCTTGCTTAACAGTGGACTTTCCAAAAACAACATGACTTGGCCTCCATGGTCGATCTTCGACATCTTCATTATCACTCTCCACATCGAAACTGTCACTGTCGCTGGAATCCCTAGATAGCCCAGCTAACATTTCATCAGTGATCTTTTCAACGTTGGTCCTTTCCATAGCTTCGTAAAAACTAGCAAGTGTGGGGTCTACAGTCTTCTTATCTTCAGCCATTTCGATGATGATCACACCAAAAGCTGAAGCTCAAAAATAGTTGTTCTCACAAAATAAGAAAGCTAAAATGGCAATCACAACACAAAGAGCTAGATAGCATGAAAAATATTCATAGCACAAGCTTCTGTATATATACACAAAGCACCACTGAGCGGTGGGTCCCACGATTCAGAATGATTCTCTATTCTAGCAAAGGGAAGGTGTTTTTTCGGACCTTCAGCTAAAGGCCTTCCTTCATATCGTAGTCTGAATTTGTTACGAAGAAACAAACTAATACTGTGAGGGGCTACTGTTGGGGGCCTTCCTTTTCCGAAGGTCCTCAAAAACACGACTAACCATTTGCTTCTAGCATAATGTTGATTATTACAGGAGCTTCGTCACAAGTGAGGGTTCATGATGGGAGTTTTCTCCTCTGTCGAAGGTCTTCAAGACGAAGGTATACCCCGAAAAGGACAACAATGAACGCCGAAGCTATAGCCAAAGAGTAACAACTTTGGCTTAAAGTGGTGTCGAAGATCAAGCATGATGCTGAGCCGAACAGGAAAAGACTAGCTAGTCCCTATTATTTTATGTTACAGTGATGAACAAATGTTATGGTCATAAATGTATTTTTACCCGGGCTACGTCCCGTGCCTATAAATAGGTGAACAGTATCCCCGTACTGTTCATGGTGGATTGTAATCGCTCTCACGTCAACACCTTCGAACAAGCCGAAGGTACCAATGTAACATTCCATATGCTTGTCATGAAATAAAGATATAAATCAAGATATGAATGAATAATATTTATCATCTCTGTGAATTGTTATTCTTGCGAATGATGAAGGTGCGTCCTTCAAGACCTTCGTCTGAGGATTATTATATCTGAAAAGAGATGATGTTCTGGAGGATGAAGGTCTCTAATTTTTAACAATTGTGTTGCCTTATTCTTGACTCACAGCATTTGAGAACAAGTGAACAACAAGCATTAGTAAGGTCATGTCGTTATCTTTCCAACGATATCTAAAATGTTGAAATCCATGTCTATATGTATTCTAGGGGTACGTTTTACTGCAGGCTGGTATAGAATTCCGAGAGGGCCCAAACTTGGCAATGTCACACCCGGTTTTGGGGGCAAAACCGAATGCATAGCATATGTGTGCCAGGATCCATTTTCCACACATATGTTGACATCACAAGTGTAATATATCGAAAGACAATGCAATAAAGGCGTAAATGTATTAAATAGTTTCATCATCAAAGTACATCAGAAATATCAGGGGTAATCTTCCACAAGAAGATGTCTGGCGCGTCGCTTGACTCAGTAATTGTCAACATTCTCATCAGCTTCTGATCAAAATATTAGTAAGTGTGGTGGAACCGCTCGAATTGTTCCAGCTTAAGTGCCCAAGTCACACCCGCAAGGGTAACAACACACTTAAACCGGAATAACCCGTCAGTCCCTCGGATCTAGTCCGATAAAGCCACTTACCAGGATCGAATACCACTAGCTCACACGAAGGTGAGGCACAGAGAAATACAATAAAACATAATACCACAATTTAATAAGTATCATTAGTGATTACATTATCGGAGTTTCAGAAATAATAACCATAAATTTTTAATGCAGCGGAAATAACTAACGGAGAAGAACCCAGTAACTTGGCGAAGCCTGGCCACACTACTCTTCCTGGTCCTCTCCTGCGGAAGCAGTAACCCACTCGACCGTCTATCCCGGTGGCAGGGACGAAAGCCAAGTCACACCATCAACCAATCATCCTAAGGAGTACCTTCAAAAATTATGCCACAAGCAAGGCTGAGTATACTAATACTCAGCTAAACTTACCCGGTGTGAGGAGTCTACTCCTCTACCTCTAGACATGCAGCTGTTTGGCTGAGGAGGTTTGGTTTGCCAAAAGCACTAGCTGAGTCTAAAATCAAGTTTTAGCTTTTCAAGTTTTTGTATGATCCCTTTTAAACTAGATGAGTACCTAGCTATTCATACATGGTATCAAACATTTTATCAATCAACATCTTTTGCCAGTCACCTCATTTCCACTTATTACTCAATGCAGTACAATGGATCAAGCAGTCTCATTAGCTGCGAGAAGCAGACGATTCGAATCGAGTTTTTATCCTTGCAAGGTAAACCTAAACACACGACGTGGCGAGGCACTCCGTCCCCACACACATCAACCGTCCCTATCGATTCCCCGTCAGCAGAGAGGGGCTCACCGCCTTGGCGTACAATGCCTCACTGACCCCGACTGCCGTCGTGCAGTGACCGCACTTGTACCCACCATGACCGGAATGGGAGACCACGTCTCAGGTCACGTGAGGAGGGCAATCTGCTGCCAAGTTCACTCAGGTACTAGGCTTACCGATTTACCATATTTCTCGGCATGTGCTTAGTACTTTCAAACGCTTGACACAGGTATCCGCACGTTAATCCTTATTCCAATTTCGTCTCGTAGACATCGCAATCCCCATGGATCTGAGTGCATAGACTATCATCATTCCGATATGAAAAGTGGATACAATCAAATCCTGACCTCGCGCGAGTGCTAGAAAAATCACTCGACTTCTACCGAGATCCCTAATTAGTAAAGCAGCTACTCAACCTAGCATACTAGTATCCATCTCAAAAGGAATCCTGAGTTCATGCAACTAGGGTTTTAGGCAACTCCTACACTTAAGTGCACAATACATGCCTACAATCATTAAGTGCAGTAAAATAGCATATAGAATTGGTTATGCATAAAACCGGAGCTTGCCTTAAATTTAACACTTAGGTAGTGTTTGCTGGGGGAGGTACTCGCTTGGCGAGCATCCACTGGTTATGTTCATCATTCTTCAGGTCGTCCACTAACTGCATCCTGTGGTTGGCACCACATCTCTTGCACGATCATCATCTCTCGGTCCTAAATGAGATGCAAGATGCATATGTATGAATAAAATGAAAAATATCGCAAGATATATAAATACACGGTAGTGAACTAAACACTGATTAGTAAGACACTGCAACAACTATACACAAATGCTAGTCATTTATGTGTCATTGGGCACACGTAAACACTACCACTGGAAAGACGGCGATTACTACCTACCATTAACCAATGCAACACGACATCACACGTACAAGCATTTATTTAATTGCTACGATTTTTTCTTAGTTCTCCTATTGATCACACAAAAGCATCCCAAACACAAGTTTAACAGAGGACACAACAAGCAAGCACATGAATCATGGAACACATGTTAACTTAAGTTTAGACATTACAAGTCTAGGTCCGTTAAATGTTAACTAAGCATTTTTAGTCAAAGGGTGAACTAAACAATTAATCGCGCACTTGCAGATTTTTGGACAGCAGCACAGCAGTTACTCGTTTTAATCATAACTCTTCAATTATTAGTCCAAAAATATTAAACTAGGACTTTTTGGAAACCTTAGAAAGTAAACTACAACTTCGGTATTGTCATCACAACATGATTCAACACTTAGCAAGGTCAAAATGTGCTAATACAACAGCTCTGTCCAGATTTGGACAGATTCAGACTTGCAACTTCAAAAATTCACAACTAAAGATTCAGACATCCAAACAAAGTGATTTTAGACTTTTTGGAAAGCTAATTAAATGTTCTACAAATTATTTATAAACATTTCTAGCTGGTTTAATATGTATCAAGGGTAAAATACACTATGAAGGCTGTGCTGTCCAGAACTGGATAGATTCAGTCTTCACAATTTAAATATCCATAACTTAATCTTCAGACCACCAAAAAGAGTGATTCAAGACTTTTTGGAAAGCTTGGCAAAAGCACTACATAACGTTTATAATCACCAAGAAGTGATTCCAGGTTTAAGCAAATCAAACATTACAATTTTCGAAATCTGTTCTGACAGTGGACAGAACACAGAAACCAGTTTGTAAAATTCATAACTTCTAAACTGTCAGGCCTATGGTTGTGAAATTTTAACACAAGCAGGATAAGAAAAGCATCTACAACTTTCTTATAACGACTATGAACAGATTGTAACATTAACTTAAGCAAACAATGCAGTTTCTGAAATCTGTACAGAATTTGGACAGATTCAGTTACTGAATTTGTAAAAAGCATAACTCCTAAACGATCAGACTTATGGCTGTCAAATTTTAGTACAAGCAAGACAATAAAGTTATCTACCACTTTTCTATAGCACTTATCTACAGAAAACATAGTTTAGTTCATCAAACATACAGCACGATGAAATCACTGCGTGCAGTCCAAAACAGCAATTAATAAATTTCAGCTCATATACAATTCAAAAATTGCCACGTTCTAGATACTTGAATTATTATAATACTTTGACAATTGTTAGAGTTAAAATAACCAAGTGAGAACTAACAAGTAGAATTACTAATTTTTATACAAGTTATTTCGCACTCTAGAATTACCATACACCATTAATCAACGCATTCACCATAATCATCAAATCCGGCATATATGTATATCGAAGCGCTTTTCACCCACTAGTTTGCATTTTAGCTTAGACACCACATGAGCACTACTAATTTTTACCCGCGTCATTTAGTGAACTAAAATTACCACATACCTTCAACAAACACATTCACCACGTAAATAGCATGATCACACATGACCTCGACTTAACCGCAGAGGAAGCGATGACTACTTCAGCATGTCACCACCTCTCTACAGTCCAATCAATATTAACTACATCGGTCTAACCTCATATTGCGCAACTCTTATAATTTACTATCTCAAATACAACCATAGCACGGCATACACTTGAGACTCTTTGTTCAAGTTAACGCAATCACTACTACAACGCACTTCGGCACACATGTTTGATAACACATCTTTCTAAATTAATCTATCTCATCTTCCAAACACCAATTATATGTCACGTAATTTATATTTTCACCTAATTTAACCTACACCAATGATGAACACATAAATATAATTATGCTAGACTGACTCACTAGCCGAGTGCGGAAGTCATCAAGCATGCTTTAGGATTTACCAAATTTTTTTGCCGCACTAACACATTAATGTACGATGAAGCATGTTATCAAACCATTAACACATTCGCGACCAATACCTACGACGCACCAAGGAACTATCGCAGCCACATATTTATCCAATCCAACAACAAAATAACACCTCGGCTCACCCACGCACCTACGTGTCCCCATAATACGCACAAGGCATCACCCGCACAAGTGACTCCAACCGTATTACTCATACTCTCATTTGCATCGACTATCACAATCATAGATCACATGCATAAAACTAATACACTTTTCACATAAACATCTATCGTTGTATTCCCTAAAACATCATCCACATTTATTTATTTATTTATTTAAACTTAGTCTTCGCATCAAACAACACATCGCATATATTCCTATCAAAATATAAAAACATCCGAGTTCTTTTCTACTTCTTTTTCTTTCGCCACAAACTTCAATCCATACCAATACAATTTTTACACATGCACCACATCGACCAATTTATATGAATCATCAACCACCAATCTCTAACTCGAAATCATGAACACAACAATACTACGACCTACCGCCGAAACATTTCAACCACATCTATATAATTTATTAATCAAGTCAATCGAGAGCGACATGCATCGGCTCACCATAAACAAACCCAATCGACGTTTGTAAGAATGGTGGCGATTCCGATTTGCGCATAGCTCCGCACGTCCGACGAGCGTTGAGCGACTTGCTTTCTCCTCCACGCAAAACACGGGGTTCCTCTCCTCCATAAAACAAAAACAAAACATCACACATACACAATTAATCATAGGAAAACAACGCCGATGCGGAATCGAACAAGTATTGTCGCGGTCTCACCGGGGGTGAATGACGACGACGACGGGGCTGCGCAGCGCAATGCTTCCCACGGACATTTTGTCGAACACCTATGGCGCGTCGATGTTGTGGGGCTGCGGGGAAAACTTGGTTGCGAGGCGCTGCGCTGCCGGGAGAGGGAAAACAAGGGTGCTGGCCATAGGGGCTGCTCCATGCGCGTCAGGGGAGACTGCTCGCCATGGACGACGACGAGCTCGCTGTGGCTGCTGTTTTGTGGGAAAGAGAGGAGCAGGGGGCGTCGACATGGAGCAGAGGAACAGGGGCGCCCTGTGTAGAGGAGAGGAGGATGGTTTCCTGCTGCTGGAGAATAGAGGGCGCGCCCATGGGGTGAGCTGCTGCTCGCCCAGCAGGGAGGAGGGAAGGGCGCTGGCTTGAGGAAGAAGAAGGGCTTGGGTGCCACGGTTGAGGGCGCGAAAATCTGGGCATCATCCATGGGAGCTGTTGCCGCTGCTTGTGTAGTAGCTCAGCCAGGGGAGGAAGAAGGGCAGAGGACGCCATGGGAGGAGCTTCAGCGCGCCGAGGAAGAAGGGGCAGAGAGCACGCAGGGAGGTGGAGGCGCCATGGGAGGGGGCGAGCAGAGCTGCTGACTTCCTGTGCGCCGGCCATGGAGCAAGGAGCTCGCTGGTGGGATATCCTGCACCATGGGAGGAGAGGGAAACGCCGGGGAGCTCGACCAACGAGGTTGCTGGCCGACCACGGAGACATCCTGCTGCCGAGCGCCATGGAGGGGGCTGGAGATGGCGTGGGGAAGAGTGGGAGAGCTGCAGCCGTGTGGGAGATGAGGAAGAAGATTGTGGCGGCTGCTTGGGGGCTAGGGGTGTGAGTGCAAAAATGCCTCCAATTGCAAGGAGAGGGCTCCTATTTATAGAAGAAATTCTAGGGTTAGGGTTTTAATTGGGCCAAATGCGTTGGAATGGACTTGGCCCAAAACACTTAACCGGGTTGCGCTAGTTATTTCCATTTTATTTTGTGGCATTTTGATTAAACATGGATTATCGGAACGCTAATTATTTCTCGGAATAAAAATGCTCCTGCAGAATTTGTCTCTACGGATAATAGAGCGAAACAGAATTCGGAAGAGCGGGTGAAGGATTATCCAGACTAGGAATTTGATTTGTTTAGCATCACTCGGAAAATAATTCCTCGCACCCAATTAGGAATAAAATGAATTGAGACCGATTGGCTTCGAATTCGTGATCGAGATCAAGCGGGTTAGATTAATAAAAATCATTGCCGGTGTTGATTTTGAAATCGGATTGGATACAGAGATATTAAGCCGAATCGGATAGAAAACAATTGGAGGACGACATACTGAGTATTCTGTTTGCGAGTACAGATCCGAATAAAATAGTCAGACATAGATCAAGTTTGAGGAACTAGACTCGGGCTCAGATCAAATAACAATCGTCGAGAGTCTGATTAAATGAGCTTCAGATGAGATTTATAATTCAAGAATGATTTTCGAGTTTGCATTCGCTCTGAGAAATAAAATTTTTAACAGGCTCCAAAATTGGCTGTTTCTCGCGATCGAATAACTCCGAATTCGGTGAACTTCCATGACAAATCCTGATAAACAGAGATAGACACGATCGAGAAATAGAAATTTTCACTGAGCATCCTAGATTAGGATAAATCTCCCGACACAACGCAAAATTGACACTTGGGGTGTCACAGTAAGGGGTGAGCTCACTTATGGTGGGGGCTTAGCAAATGGGAGGAGTTATGCAAGTTTAACAAGGTAGGCTATGGTTAAGCGATAAGCATTTTAAGTGTATCCCAAAATATCCCAATTAATCATAAGTATATGATTATATCAAAGCACTTAAGTGAAACAACTTAATCAAATCATTTATATATCATTGGATCACAATTTATTTTCCATCTTTGAGTTTAATTATCATGTAAGGGTCCAGGTTGCTCTTAACCATGAGCACGACTGACATATCAGTTTTATACTCTGCAGAGGTGATACAACTTTACCCACAAGCCATGTATCCCATCTAGCCTAGGTTGTACTGACCCATAAATACTGCCGAGGTGAATGTCTAGGTATCCACTATAAGGCTTTCACCAAACTCACTTAATACAAAACAACATGCTAAGGTTTCTAGGTCAGTGTGGAGGCCCTCTGGGCGAGGCAGCTTAGCCAAGTCTATGTCCCCATGTTAACGTGAGCTGCGACCACTGCCGACCCCCCCTCTTGCTCATATTTCAAGAAAGATTGCTAGGTACTAAGCACATTAAGATAATTACCAAAGCCAGAGCCATGATAGCGCTCGTGGTTGCACTGCTATCCTGGATGATCACTCCATGTTCCATTTAATATGAAATGATCTTGTTTAACCATCGGGTTATTATCATAATACAAACTTCATTTCCGAAACAATAGTATCATTAAAGAGTGACATCATAATTATCAAGTTGAGCGGTAGCAAAAATTTGCTAAGCATAGTATTTATCCCAGGGTAATCAAGGAATAGGGTTGGAATTTCTAGGAAATCCTATTTTGGAAAAACCCATCAAATTATGCAAGTATTCAAGAAAGTAAACATTATTTTATGTATTATTTGTGTACAAACAGAAATGCAGAGAGAGAATCCACTTGCCTTGCTCAAAAGTGTCCTGTGGGTCGTCTTCGAACGTATTCGGTTCTTCTACCACACAGTCAGCTTTTAACAGATTCGCATATCGTACATACAAAAGAAAACATTCACCAAATAAGTATACATACACCATTACATGAATATCATACACCATTACATGAACAAACATATACCATTATATGTATAGACATATGCCAAACAAACCATACTTATAAAAGTGCTTAGAATAAAACCTAATTCATATTTATTTTATTAATTCACTATAACTCTACTTTGGATTATCACTAGTGAAAGTTATATGGACATTCGACTACGAAAGTAATTTACATAACATAGCTTATATGTAATGATTTAATCAATTCTACAGAAATAAATTAATTATTAATTAAATATTTCTATTATGAACAATTATATCCTTTTAGTTTTATTTTCTCTTTCTAAAAGAAAAATGTCATTATAAAAATCAGAGGTCGAAACATTTTAATAAAAAATTAAACCACTAATTAGACTATAATATTTAAATTATTATGAACTCTATACCACTTACTACTTCCATGTTTAAGAAAGTTCCTATTATTTATTTAGTGGGTCTAAATGAACCTATGATTATAAACTTCTAGATTAATTCTAAAATTCATCATAAACAAAATTAACTATGAAATTACTTATCTAGTGTTTTTATTACCAATACGTGGTCTACCAAATTTTGTTATACTTCTTTCAAATCCCAAATTCTAAAGTAATCGTAAACCAATATCATGTCTAATAATAATTCACTAATTCATCGCATATATACCCAAAATCAATAGTTCACATAAACATGCATACCAAATCACAATATTCCCAAATTACAACAACCATTACAATATTCATGAAATAATTCAAAACATGATTTCGAAAATTAATACAAATCTGGGTTGTCTTCAACCTTGCGTAGAACGGATGGCGGTGAAGTGGGCGTGGCCGGAACGGCAGGGGCTCGGTGCGGGTGTGGCGGAACTGTCCGAATTATTCCAACTTAAGTGCCTAAGTCCCGCCTTAGAGGCTAGACCACACTTAAATGGGAATAACCCGTCAATCCCTCGGATCTAGTCCGACGAGGCCACTGACAGGATCAAGTACCACAATCCCACTCGATGGTGAGTCACAGAGCAAATACAATAAAGCATAAAACCATACATTAAGGAGTATTAAATTTATTACATCATCATCGGAGTTTTTGCAAAAGTAGTCATCATTGTTCGAAGTGCAGCGGAATAAAACTAATGATAAATAAACAGAGGGATGGGGAAGCCTGTCCCATCACTCCTCATGCTCCTCCTCAGCCAAGGCAGGATCTCACTCGACTGTCCAACTCGGTGGCAAGATGGACGGCCAAGTCACTCCAGCAACCATGTCCTCCAGAGAACCTGTAAAAATTATGCCACAAGCAAGGCTGAGTATACTAATACTCAGCTAGACTTACCCGGTGTGAGAAGTCTACTCCTCTACCTCTAGACATGCAGCTGTTTGGATATGGGGTTTGGTTGCCAAAAGCACTAGCTGAGTTTGTAAATCAAGTTTTAGCTTTGTCAAGTTTAAGCGTGACTCTCTTAAGGCTAAATGTGTACTATCTACTCATACATGGTATCAAACATATTTAGCAATCAACATCTTGTGTCAACTCATCACATTTCCACTTGTTAATCAATGTAGCAGCATGGATCAAGCAGTCTCATTAGCTGCGAGAAGCAGATGATTCGAATCGAGTTTTTATCCTTGCAAGGTAAACCTAAACACACGATGTGGCGAGGCACTCCGTCCCCACACACATCAACTGTCCCCATCGATTCCCCGTCAGCAGAGAGGGGCTCACTGCCTTGGTGTACAATGCCTCACTGACCCCGACTGCCGTCGTGCAGTGACCTCACTTGTACCCACCATAACCGGAATGGGAGACCACGTCTCAGGTCGCGTGAGGAGGGCAATCTGCTGCCAGGTTCAATCAGGTACTAGGCTTACCGATTTACCATATTTCTCGATATATGTTTAGTACGTTCAAACGCTTGACACACGGTACCACACCTTAATCCTTATTCCAATTTCCGTCTCGTAGACAACGCATCCCCATGGATCGTCGTCCACAGACCATCATCATTATGATATAAAAATGGATACAACCAATTTCCTGACCTCGCGCGAGTGCTAGAAAAATCACTCGACTTCTACTGAGATCCCTAATTAGTAAAGCAGCTACTCGACCTAGCATACTAGTATCCGTCTCAAAAGGGATCCTGAGTTCATGCAACTAGGGTTTCAGTCAACTCCTACACTTAAGTGCACAGTACAAGCCTACAAACATTAAGTGCAGTAAAATAGCATATATAAACGGTTATGCATAAAACCGGGGCTTGCCTTCCAAAGCTGGGGCACGCAGATCCTCTGGTGCAGGCTCTGGTGCTGGATCCGGGGCTACCTCCTGAGCAGCTCCTTGCTCCGGCACGAGGACGTACTCTCCGTCAGCGAGGTTGCAGTCTATCGAATGCAATGAATAAGAATATGCATGTCATGATTATGCAGTATTTGGTAAACATTATGCTAAGTAAAAGAAAACTAAGTTAGTTTAGTAACTTAGGGTTTCTTGGTTTTATTTGGCTCTTGGTGGTGTATGCTTATCAACTTAGGTTTGGAGTTTTGTTAGGGACAAGCATAGTAGATTTGTACTTCCCTTATATATTTCAGTGGACAATTTAAAAGAAAGGGTTTTGCTGGCCGGTCTATGGTGGCAGGGGCTCGGGTGGCCGCGGGCACGCCGTGCATGGGGCAAACGCTGGTGGTTTGGCTCCGGTGAGGTCGAGTGTGCGCGGAGGAGTACGGTCGACGCCCAAGGGTGCTTTATAGGCGCGGGCGCGGGGAGGAGACACGGGCGTGCTCTGGCGTAGCGCAGGGCGCGCGGGGTCGGGCGCGGGCGTGCTCTGGCGCGCGCAGAATGTGTCGAACACGTGGAGGTGTTCATCTGCCCGTGTTCAAAAGCTTGCTGAGATCGCAAACGTGTGAATCTTGGCAAAAATCCGGCGCAGACCTCTTCCTGGCACCTATGGCTATCTCTTGTATGTGAGTTCCAAGGGAAGATAAGCCCTAGGTCAGAAGATATGCGAACGCCAAATCTGGCTTGTCTCCCTGCCCGCTGCGCGACAAAAGTGATGCCAAGACATGTCAAATGTCAAGGGCTCGGTCTCAACTTTTTCCAGGGGGTGCCTTAGGTGGTATGCCACATTTTTGGTATAGAACTTAGGGGGTTTTGGTGCCATCTTCAAGGTGAACATGGTGGATCTTTAGATTAGGTGTAGATTTTGACTTAGAGAGAATTAGAGAGCTCTAGCTCTTTCTCTACTTAAGGAATGGATTTGGGGTTTCTTAAGGGGTCTTTTTGCAATGTTCCCTCTCCATATTTGTGGATTAATGTGTCACTTAACTTTAGCCAAGGTTTAGGTCATGATTTGCACATTTGCTTAATCTCTCCCCCCTTCAACCATGGTTTTAGGAGATAGGGGTTCAAGTGGGGTCTAGGGTTTACTCCCCTCTTGTCCAAGGTGATAAGTGCAAAAAAGCTTGGATAATGCTTTTGGTCATTCACATTTCTTGGTTAAAACATAGTCCCCAAGGTTCTTATACTCTTCTCCTTAAGTTTCTTCCACATGTGATCACAGTCATAAGTGCATAGATGTGCCATAGCCATGGTAACACTTGGGGTGTTACAGCGGGCGCGACCGAGGACAGCAGGGCTCGTCCGGGCACGGATGGTAGGGCTCGACGCGGACGCGGCCAAGGAAGGCAGGGGCTTGGCTAGGGTCGGTGAGCGGCGGGGAACGACTGGTGTGGAGAGAGTAAACTCAGCTGGGGAGGGAGAGAGGAGATCAACTGCCTTTATAGAGGGAGAGAGGGAGAGTGGGAGAGAGGGAGAGGAGAGGACGCTATGGGAGAGGAAGGGGTGGTGGCTCCATAACTCCTTTGATGGCGGGAGTTACAGAAGGGGAGAGGGTGGGGAGAGGAAAAGAAGGGATGGTGGCCGTTACGGGTGTAGGGGAGGAGAGGGGCACGGCAGGCGGCTCGGTCGGGTGCAGGACGACGTGGCCAGGGCGGCGGCCACCACGGCAGCGCGGCTGTGCGCGCGCGGGCGCGCCCCACGCAAGGAAGGAAAAGGGGTCGGGTGGGCCCTGCCTGCAAGTGGGAGAGAAGAGGAGGGGATGATGGCGCGCGGTTGGGCCCTATGTGGGCTGAATTCGCGCGGCGCTAGGGTTTTGCAATATTTTTCTTTTCTTTTCCATTAAAAATATATATAAATATATTTTTAAATATTTCTAAAAATCTTAATAATTATACCAAAATTATTTATAACCAACATATTTATTTTTTGGCCAATGTTTATATACTAATTAATTGGATTTTCATATAAAAGAAATTTTATGAAAACAAACATCAATCAATTATGAGCAAACAAAAATCATTCTAAAGATAAATAAGATCAAACACTTGATTTAAGAATTTCTTTACTATACTCTCTATTATAATTTAAATGCATTATTTTTAATTGATGGTTTTGAAGTGTTACAAACCTAACCCCTTAAAAAGAATCTCGTCCTCGAGATTAAGGAACTTGTGAAAATAGTTTGGGAAATTCTGCTATGAGTTCATCTTCTCTTTCCCAAGTGACCTCATCTTCCGAATGGTGACTCCACTGAACTTTGCACATCTTGATAACATTACTCCGAGGAATTCTGCGAGATGTTTTCAAAATTCTGATCGGATACTCAGAATAAGTCAAGTCCTCATTAACGTTGAGTTCTTCCATGGGTAAATGTTGCTCTGGTACTCTTAAGTATTTCTTGAGTTGTGATACATGAAATACATCATGCACGCCCGAGTAGTTCCAGATGATGTGCTACTTCTCCTTTCCTTTCCAAGATTTTGAATGGACCAATATAACGAGGAGATAATTTGCCTTTAACCTTAAACCTTCTCATTCCTCACATTGGTGAAACTTTAAGATATACGAAGTGTCCAACTTCAAAGGTCAATTCTCTTCTTCTATTGTTCGCATAGCTTTTTAGAAAAATTCCTAGTATGCCATCAGATTTTATACTCATTCCTTGTGTGCCACTAAGTGGCATATAGGTACATTTTTTTGTGTATGACATGTGGGGCCAGTGGCACCAAGGAACGAGTATTTTTTTCCAATGGCATACAGGGAATTGGCCCTAGCTTTTCTGCCTTGACTGTTGTTTTTAGATTTTCTCTAACAATCTGCACTTGCTTTTCTACTTCTTGGAGAATTTCTGGACCAAATACTTGACTTTCTCCAGTTTGATTCCAATAAAGCGGTGTTCTACATTTCTGTCCGTAGAGAGCTTCGAAAGGTGCCATCTTTAAACTTTGCTTGATAACTATTGTTGTAAGAGAATTCTGCATAGGGCAAACTCTTATCCCAACATTTTACCATATTTTAAATCACAGGCTCTAACATATTTTCTAGCTCTTGATTTGTTCTTTCGGTTTGTCCATCCATTTGCGGATGATAGGCTAAGAAGAAATTTAGCCTAGTATCCATAGATTCATGTAATCTTTTCCAAAATCGCGAGGTAAACTGGGTTGCTCGATCTGATTCGATCTTCTTTAGTACTCCATGCAGACAGACAATCCTTGACATGTATAGTTCTGCTAACTAAGCTCCTAAGTAAGTTGTCTTCATAGGTATCAAGTGTGCAACTTTATTCAACATGTCTACAGTAACCCATATGGAATCATAACCATCATGAGTAGGGTAAACCAACTATGAAATCCATACCAATTTCTTCCCATTTCCATTTAGGTACTTTAAGAGGTTGTAGCAAACCTGCTGGTCTTTGATGTTCTGCCTTAACTCATTGACACACATCACAAAGTGCAACATGAGTAGCAACATCTCTTTTTAAACCGCACCACCAATATTTTTCCTTCAAATCCTGATACATCTTAGTACTTCCAAGGTGTATAGAATAAGCCGAATCATGAGCTTCTCTTAAAATAAGTTGGCGTAGGTGTTCAAATTTTGGTACACATATTCTCTTTTTAAACCATAATGTGCCTTGTTCATCTTCTATGAAATCTGAGGTCTTTCCCAAATTAATATGTGTTTTAACTTCCTTTATTTTCTCATCGGATTCCTGTCCTTTGCCAATCTCTTGTTCCAAAGTAGATTCCACTTCCATAACTGTTGCCTCTGTATTATTAACCATACCAACATTAAGTTGTTCCATTTCCCAACATAATTCTTGTTGTTGGTGTTTTGTGTCCGACCGCACACCCGGGGGTACCCTCGTGGTTCTTTTGGGTAGGACTGTATCGAGGATCGTAACTCGATGGTTCTTGCTTTAGCATGAGAGAGAGAGAAGCAAATTTCAGTAGGTTCGGGCTGCTTTGAAGAGCGTAATACCCTACTTCCTGGGATGGCTTTGTGTGTGAGTGGTGTTACAGGTGGTATCTACCGAGCTGTGAGATGCTAATGAGATGAAAATGGAGGGGATCCCCCTTGGCCTTATATACATGACCATATGGTGCTTCCCGCATACATGTTGATCATACTTTTCCTGCTTATCTCCTAATTAATAGCAAACAACCTTCACTGTCTCGAGGAAAACCCGGTGCCTCCGCTTCGAGCTATCTCCGGCGTTTAAGGATGTCAGGCACGGGAAAAAACGAATGACCTCAACACGATCACACCTAAACTGTGACTAGCTTGGGCATGGGCCCATCGCGCTCCTGGGTCGGCCTACTTCCACTATTCCCATTTGCCCGGCCCACGGCGGGATGTCACAGAGGGGCGACTGCCATGTGGCCCTGGGTGAAGTTTTCGCCACCGAGTGGACCCGGGGGATATCCGTCCCCACAAGCTCCCAATCTTTTAGTTGATTTTGAAATAATCGATTCAAAGGTTCCCGGTTCTTGCTTATGAGCTCATCACCTGTCTTGAGATATTTACAATTACGTTAGGTGTAGCCCCCGAGCTTTGAGTTAATTTTGAAATAATCAACACAAAGGTCTTCGTCTTATGCTTTAGAATTCAACATTCGGTTTTAAAGTTTCATGAGTCCGTTGGGTGCACCAAAGGTGCACCCAATGGGTGTAGCCCCCAAGCTTTGAGTTGATTTTGAAATAATGAATAGAAAGGTCTTCATCTTATGCTTTAGAATTCAGCATTCGGATCCAAAGTTTCGTGAGTACGTTGGGTGCACCGCAGGTGCACCCAATGGGTGTAGCCCCCGAGCTTTGAGTTGATTTTGAAATAATCAATTCAATGATCTTCATCTTATGCATTTTCTTTCAAAATGATCTTTCAGAATAGCCTAGTGACGACAACTGGCCATATCTTGTTTGTTCTGGAATCAATTTGATCGGCAACGAGTTAGAGTCCGTTCAGTCGGCACAAAAAAGGTCCTGGCTGGACACCACTCGGCCATGAAATTCAATGCCTCTGCAGATTAGACTTGTGCTTGGTGACTACATTTGTACTTCCTCCCATTTCAGTCGATCTTCCCCTTTGTCATGGTATATTCATTGCATATATGTTGCATGTCTCACTGCTTCAGAAAATCTCGGAGAATCTGGGTGGTACACCCAATGGGTGTGCCCAACGGGTGCCTACCCAGTAAAAGATGTCCATCGTGTAGTCCTGAAATAGTAACTTGATACGATAGAGAGGTGTAATAATCTGCCTGAGCGGTTGACTTTAATTCCATCCAGTGTTGTGTTACGCGAAGCGGCGCCAAACGCCTGACTCATTTCCAGGCGATTTGAATCACTATTGAATTCTTGTGACCGTTCGGTGAGCGGGTAGCAAGTGAATGGTCGTCTCTCGGCCTCTTTAAATAGCTCACCGCCTTGGCTGCTCTCCCCACTTGTTCTTGTTCATTCGCCTTCTTCTTCCTCACTGCTTCTTCTCCTTCCGAGTGAGCCATGGCCGAAGGGAAAAAATGCAAGAAAGGGCGTCGCCCCGCCGATGGGAAGCGCAGCGCCCCCTCCCCTCGAGTCCTCCCTCGAAGGACTCTGGGGACTCAGAGTACTCAGAAGAAGTCGCCTCTAAGTATGATCGCTCTCTCGCTCCGGCATCCCCCATGGTGTCGTCCAATGATTCAGAAGACTCCATGGGCCTGTCCGCCGTGGAGCAGGCGTACATCCGTTCTGTCGAGCGCACGTGACTTGGCAAGTCGGATTACTCAGAGGAGGTGGAGGACTCCTTGGAAGTGATAGCGAGGGCGGTGGCGGCGATGAGGGTGATGACAGCAGCATCAATGGCAGCGACGACAGCAGCAGGGGCGGTGATGACAGCGGCAAAGGCAGCGACGACGGTGGCGGCGACGGCAGCAGCAGGGGCGGCGATGGCAACGGTGACACCGATGGCAGAGTGCCACCAGCTTAAGTATTAGTATAGCATAGCTGTGGTAGTAGTATAATGTAGTTAGTTAGTAGTGTAATATAGTTTAATTAGTAATGTAATGTAGTGCTGGATTGAGGGGCATTTGACCGACTCATAATGAGTCGGTCTTCCCTTTGTAATGATCCCGGGCTGATGGAAGGATGAATGAAGCCTATTTTCATGCCACTTTGCTACTGCACATTCCATTCTTTTGTCTAACGGTCTGTTAGCTTTCTAGAAGTACTGACAGAGTCCTGTTACTTTGCTGTGACCAAAACCCTCCCGAGCCATCGACTTGTCTTTCTATGCCCGACTTAGTATGCCAACCTGTACTTTTGTCGACATCCTCTTGGCCCCTGAACCCTAGTTCCTATTATTTTTCCTCCGCCGCTTTCCCGCTTTCTAAGTTCCCACATCTTTTCGCATCTTGTTCCTGAACCGCACTGTTTGAAAAATCGTGATGGCGCCCAGGAAGAGAAAACAGAGTGCTGCTACGCCGGTGATCCCTCCGATCGATCCTGATAGCCAACTCCCTATTGCTGGTAACTACGTTTCTGTCATTTCTGAAGCTGACCTTTTGCATCTTGTTGAAATTGTTGTTCTACCGCCTAAGGAACTATGTTCCTTGCGGATCTGGCGGGGAGTTACTGTCCCGACGGAGGATACCCACGAGGCGGTTATTTTCATGCCTTTTCTCATCTGGGGACTGGCCTTGCTAGTTTCTCCCTTTTTTCGTGGTCTTCTCGATTTTTACTCTCTGAACCTTATGCATCTGAATCCCAATTCTATGCTTCAAGCTGCTGTGTTTGTCCACCTTTGCAAAGCCTTCCCTGGAATTCTTCCACACTTTGGGCTTTGAAAGCACCTTTACCATTGTTGGCCCGGGATGGCTAGAGGGCAGCAGCAACTAATTGGATTTGCTAGCTTGGAACTTCGCCGAGGCAGGAAGACCAAGTATCTCAACATTCTTTTGAAAGATAGCATTAAGGGATGGTGCTTCGAGTGGTTCACTATGGAGAATCATAACAAATCGCTTCTCGCTTGATCGGGGAGACAACCCGACGTCCGAACGCCTAGCTGGACAGAGGTCCCCACAAATTCTGAGCTTGCTGAGTCTAGGGTGTTGCTTGCCAAGATATGTGTGTTGAAGAACATTGGCTTGACCGCAAAAGCTTTTGTTATCTTTTTTCAAGAATATTTAACCTTTGAAGGATAGAGTCTACCCTGCTTACCTGTACACTGGTGTTAATGACTCGTCTCGAATTACCAACAAGCGAATATCCGAGGAGGATGTGTTGAGTTGGGTTGACTCGATGCTGAGAGGCAAAGCTTCGAATGCTGGTGCTCCCCTTCGTATTCTGCCTTGAATCTTCCCCATATGGTAAGCGTTGTTGCCTATGAGTTCCTGTTTTTGTCATGTGTAGTGTCCTTACTATGTCGTTTTGTCGTCGCAGAGGTCCTTTTCAGAGTTCATATCCAACCCGCTTGCCCAAGACAACAGTCTAGGCCATAGAGTGTGACCTTCTTCAGAAGATATTGAGGCTCTCATTACTGTGTACCGGGTCTCCCTGAAGAGGAAAAACAGACTCATCTCCGGATGCAAGCGATTGCTGATGAGGCTGAAGTGAACGTTGTTCTTAGTATGCTAGCTGGTGAGTCGTCCAAATCTGCCCGTACTGGGTCGGCGAGTATTGCAGCTGGGCATGCCTTTGGTGAGGATGAATGAGCTTGCAGTCCTAGCTGTGTCCGTCGCAAACGGTTATGTCGAACGGGTTATCCAGCCATGTCTGCCGAGGGGAAGAAAAGAGAAAGAAAACTTCGACGTTCATCTGGCTTTGAGGTGGGGGGCTGACTCTGCTACCCTAGAGCTCGGTGGTGACTCGGTAGGTGCCAATCTCGAGGATGATATTGAGAGTTGTGGTGGCACTAGAGTTGGTGGACATGTGTCTGATGAAGAGGAAGAGAATGAGGAAGAAGCCCCCCTTTGGTTCACAAGAATCGCCATAGTAAAACCAGCAATGATGTCCCAATTCAGGCTTTGTCAGGGCTGGCTAATCTTCAGAGGATGACCCTGTTTGCCATTGATCATGCACTGGAGGAGATTATCCCAGAAGGTCTTTTATTTAAACTTCCTAAAACTGGGGGTGCTGGCATCCGTGCAGAGGTCCTGGATGACATTCCCTCAGCTAGCAATCTTATCGGGCAAGAAATAACCCGGATAGTTTTCCATGCTTCTTCAGCCTTTGAGGGCGGCCTGATCCATGGAGACATCTCGGTTCCTGCTATTACATGCAAGGGTTATCCAGCTCCCGATGGTACGACCGAGGATAACTCAGATCCCGAAGGCGCTGTTTAGGGTGACTCAGCCCCTGAGGGTGCTGCCGAAGGTGATCCAGCCCTCGAGGGTGCTTCTAAGGGTGAGCCAGCCCCCGAGGGTCCCGAGCTTGGCTCTTCTTCGGCTGCTTCTATGGATGTTCATGTTGGATCACCACTAGTTCAGTCTGAGGAGCCAGCGGTGACAAGCCTTGATCTTCCTACTGCTCTTGTTGCCCCGATCACTTTAGAGGTCAATGACCCGGGCATTGAGGGTCCGCTGCACGCTATTGGAGCTGAGGTTCCACTAGGTGTTGCCTTGAGCTCTAATCCTCATCTAGGACCCGAGTCTACTCTCAATATTGCCTCTGCTAGTGTCCCGCCGTTTGATGGCACCTCGGCACCTCCGGCTTTGGGATTTCCTTTGTTCCTCTCTAATCTTCAGGTGAGTTGATCTGTACCCTGCTTTACATTTGTCGATAGAGGACTCCTTTGCTAATTCCTGTATTTGCAGAATGCTCTGAGCTCTGTGTTGGCTCAGCTGAGGTCATGCGGTGCCCCTGTCCCTGATCAGGTTCTATCCTTGCTGCAGTGGAATCCTCTCCTACATCGAAAATAGATAGATGACATGAAAGCCTCGAACATCGGTTAGTGGGTTGATAACTTTCTTTGGTGTTCGTTGCTCCCTCGTTTTACCCCCTGTATCTTTTCCTCTTGCCCTCTCAGCTTTGACTCGACGGTGTTCCGACGCTGAAGAGAGGTGTGCTCAGAGTCACGCCGATCTGAATCAGGTTTCTGCATTCCTGGATGGTGCTCGAACCATGAACTCTTTCTTGAATGCTCATCTTGATTCAGAGAAGATAGCTCATGAGGTAAGTTCTTTTGATTGTTCACAATACCTTTTGTGTTGCACTTTTGCTTGGATGTTTAGTATTCTTCTTGTCTGTAGGAGGAGATGCGAAGACTTCTTGATTCCCAAGACAGTCTGGACAAACTATACCGTGATGCCAGCGGCTCCCTTACTACTTTGGAGAGGAGTCATCGTTTTACTATGTCGGAGCTCGACCGCCATAGAGACAAGTTGAAGGTTTCTCAAAACGAAGTGTCACGGCTTAATAGGTAACTATCTTCAAGAGATTTTGTCATCAGAGAGCTGCGTGCTTCAAAGAAACTTGTTTCGCAGGAGTTGGAAATTTCTCGTCACGACATCAAGGTCTTAGAGGATGACCATGGTACTATGAAAGCACTGTGCGACAAAGTGATGGACAAAGAAGTTCGTGCCGGCCAAATCCTGATGAAGAGGTCGGGCTTCATGGTGCCTGATGACATTGTTGCTGACGTGCTCGCTGTGCTTGCTGGTACGAGTAAACCTTCTCCTTCCGGTGATCCTACCGGCAAGGTCTCTTGTGGGGACGCTCCTGCACAGTAATTGTGTAGTGAAAACAAATTTTGATTCGTTTGAACAGAAAACACTTTTCATTTGAGTTGGTATTTTTGTCGAGATGGCGCACGATAGAGTCATGTATGTGTGAGCATGCCGCATCGGCTTAAGGTGTTTCCGACTTAAACCGATTGCTCCATTAGCAGGGTATAGTAGTCAACCTAAGTTATGTAAGCGTGAGCATGTCGTACCGACTTAAGGCGTTTCTGACTTAAACCGATTGCTCCGTTAGCAGGGTATAGTAATCACCCTAAGTTATGTAAGCGTGAGCATGTCGCACTGACTTAAGGCATTTCCGACTTAAGCCGATTGTTCCGTTAGCATGGTATAGTAATCACCCTAAGTTATGTAAGCGTGAGCATGTCGCATCGACTTAAGGCTTTTCTGACTTAAGCCGATTGCTCCGTTAGCAGGGTATAGATTACCCAAAGTTATGTAAGCATGAGCATGTCGCACTGACTTAAAGCATTTCCGACTTAAGCCGATTGCTCCGTTGGCAGGGTATAGTAATCACCCTAAGTTATGTAAGTGTGAGCATGTCGCACCGACTTAAGGCGTTTCTGACTTAAGCCGATTGCTCCGTTAGCAGGGTATAGTAATCACCCTAAGTTATGTAAGTGTGAGCATGTCGCACCGACTTAAGGCGTTTCTGACTTAAGTCGATTGCTCCATTAGCAGGGTATATTAATCAACCTAAGTTATGTAAGCATGAGCATGTCGCACCGACTTAAGGCGTTTCCGACTTAAGCTGATTGCTCCGTTAGTAGTGTATAGTAATCACCCTAAGTTATGTAAGCGTGAGCATGTTGTGTTGTTTTAAGTCGTTTCCGACTTAAACTGCTTGCTAGATGAGAGTTTGTATGCGGACTAACACAGAAGCTTTATTGATAATGAAACCTTTTGTTTACAAAGTGCGGCTTGCCGGCTGTGGTTTTGACGTAATGCTACTGGTAGAATTTCCTGAGGTGCTTAATATTCCATGAGTTTCCCATGTCGGTTCCATCCATCTGGGTAAGTCGGTAGGATCCTGGCCGAGTGACCTCTGTAATGATGAATGGTCCTTCCCATGGAAGTAACAATTTGTGTTGCCCTTCTCCCGTCAGCACCGGTGGAGCACTAGGTCCCCTATTGCGAAGGATCGGTGTCGCACTGCCTTGTCGTGATAGCGCCTCAGAGTTTGCTGGTACCTAGATGACTGGATGACAACATTCAGACGTTCTTCCTCTAATATATCAACGTCCTCCAGTCTGGTTGCTTCCACTTCAGCTATACTTTTGAATTTTAGCCTGGGTGCTCCAAAGATTAAATCTACTGGCAACACTGCTTCTGATCCATAAACCATGAAGAATGAAGTGTTTCCATGCAAGGCCCGACTTGGTTGGGTTCACAGGCTCCAAACTACATACGATAGTTCTCTGATCCATTTCCCTGCAAACTTTTCACTCTTGTCGAACACTTTCTTCCTGAGCATCAAGTATCATCCCATTGGCTCTTTGTACCTGTCTGTTGGCTCTCGGGTGTGCTACCGACACATACTTGATCTGGATGCTCCGCTGTTCGCAAAAGTCGAAGAACTCTAAGCTAGCGAAATTAGATCCTAGGTCTGTGATGATGTTGTTGGGTATCCCAAATCTGAATATTATTTCCTGAATAAACTGCACTGCTTTTGCTAAAGTTAGAGAGGCGATTGGTTTGTACTCTATCCATTTTGTGAACTTGTCAATAGCAACGAGTATGTGAGTATACCCTACTTGAGCTTTTTTGAATGGTTCGATCATATCCAGCCCCCAACATGCAAAGGGCCATGTTATAGAAATAGTTTTCCAATGTTGGGTGGGCAAGTGTTGTTGCTTCGATAGGAACTGACATGCTTCGCATTTCTGAACCAAATCTGTCGCATCATTCTTTGTTGTTGGCCAATAGAACCCAGACCTGAAGGCTTTCCCTACCAATGTTTTTGATGCTACATGTATGCCACATTGCCCTGCGTGGATTTCATCCAGTAATTGCCTTCCTATAGCCAAATGAATACATTTCATGAGGACTCCTCCTGCACCTCTTCTATATAGAAGACCCCCTATGATGGTATAGTGGGACGACTGTCTTGCGATGCGCTCTGTCGCGGCCTTGTCATCTGGTTCTTCCTCGTTTTTATGTACCTGATAATTGGCTCCCTCAAGTCATTAGGATCTATTTCTGTTTGGTCTATGGCATTGCATTCTTCAGCATGCTCTGCGGTGACGCTTGGTTGCTGTACTTCTTAGACGAAAATCCTAGGTGGAACCTGGGCCTGACTGGACCCCAATTTTGACAACGCATCTGCTGCTGCATTGCGATCCCTTTCCACGTGGTGAAATTCTAAACCTTCGAATTTGTCTTCCAGCTTCCGCACTACAGCGCATTATTTGTTCATTGAGTCGGTTGAGCAGTCTCAGTCCTTGTTTATCTGGCTGATGACTACCAGCGAGTCGTCGTATACCATTAACCTTTTGATGCCTAGCGAAATGGCGATGCTTAGCCCATGAACTAAGGCTTCATACTCTGTGGCATCGTTGGAGGCTGGAAACAGGAGCTAAAGCGCATACTTGAGCTGGTCACCTCTAGGGGCAATGAAAAGGATCCCCGCTCTTGCCCCCTGCAATCTCAACGAGCCGTCGAAGTACATCTTTCAGACTTCAGCAGCTTCTAAGTTTTCTAGGACCTGGTGCTCAGTCCATTCTGATATGAAATCAACTAGTGTTTGAGTTTTGATTGCAGTGCGAGGTTAGAATTCTATGTCATAAGCTCCGAGTTCACATGCCCATTTGGTTGTTCTTCCAACAACTTCCTTGTTGTGGAGTATATCTCCTATTGGGAATCCTGTGACTACTATGATTTTGTGGTCGTCAAAATAGTGCCAGAGTTTACGAGCAGTTACAAGTATTGCATATAATAGCTTCTGAACTTGAGGGTACCTTATCTTCGAGGGACCGAGGACTTCGCTCATAAAGTAAATAGGATGTTGTACTAGATACACACGCCCTTCTTCTGCTCGCTCGACTACGAATGTAGTGCTTACCACGTGAGTCGTGCAGGAGATATATAGCAGTAGGTCCTTGGTTGGCTAATCAAATGTAGCTCGGTGCGGTGGCTTGAGTACTGGTGGTGTAGTCAGTAACTTTTTTAGTGCTTCCATGGCTTCTTGAGCTTCTATGGTCCACTGGAATTTATCCACCTTCTTGAGCAGTTTATAGAATGGCATTCCTCTTTCGCCAAGCCTTGAAATGAATCGACTCAGCGCTGCCATGCACCCAGTGAGCCTATGTACTTTCTTCTGTGATCATGGTGGCTCCATTCTCATTATGGCTTTAATTTTTTCTGGGTTTGCCTTAATTCCTCGATAACTGAAGATAAATGCAAGTAGCTTCTAGGCCGATACTCCAAACACGCATTTCTCTGGGTTTAGCTTCCATCGGTAGCACCTCAAGCTGTTGAAGACCTGTTGCAAATCCTCAATGAAGCAATTTGGGTTTTCAGTTTTGATTACTACATCATCAACATAGGCTTCCACTCGCTTTCCCTAGTGGTTGGCTAAGCATGTTTGGATTTCCCTTTGGTAAGTTGCTCCAGCGTTTTTGAGGCCAAACGGCATTGAGGTATAGCAGAAAGCCCTAAAAGGTGTGATGAATGCAGTCTTTTCTTCATCTTCGTTTGCCAGTCTGATTTGGTGATATCTGGAGTAACAATACAGTGAAGAGAGCATAGAGCAGCCAGCGGTGGAATCGACTACCTGATCTATCCTAGGGAGTCCGAAAGGATCTTTTGGGTAGTGTTTGTTGAGATCAATATAGTCGACGCACATGCGCCAATCAACTTAATTCTTCTTTAGTACAAGAACAGGATTTGCTAGCCATTCAAGATGTAGTACTTCTCTAATGAAACCTACCGATACCAGGCGAGCTAATTCCGCCCGAATGGCCTCTCTTTTGTCAGGCATGAAACTGTGTAGCTTCTGCCGGATCGGTCTTGCCTGAGGGTACACTTTGAGTTTGTTCTTGGCCAGCTCTCTCGAGAATCCCGGCATGTCCGCAGGTTGCCATGTGAACACATCCCGATTTTCTTGCAGAAACTGGATGAGCATGCTTTCCTATTTATCGTCGAGGCTGGAACTGATGATCGCTGTCTTGCGTTCATCAGAGAATCTGAGGTTGATTCTTTGAGTTTCTTCGGTCGGCCGCATAGAGGTCACGGCTGGGGCTTCATTCGAAGGGATTATAAAATCTTTTTCCAGCAGTTTGCAATCAACCTGTGCGGGAAGGGCTACCGAGGGCCCGACAGTGAGGGCCATCTGAATGGCGCCCTAGAAGCATTCTGTGGTGCCTTGGAAGTCAGCACGCACGGTGATGATCCCTTGAGGTCCTGGCATTTTGAGTATCATATATGGGTAGTGCGGGATGGCCATGAATTTTGCCAACCCCGATCTCCCAATAATGGCATTAAACCCATAGTCGAAACGCGCCACCTCAAACCTTAGGAACTCAGTTTGATAGTTCTCTAGGGTTCCAAAGGTGACGGACATGTAGATGTGTCCTAGTGGGTACTCTTCTTCGGTCGGCACGATGCCGAAGAAAGGAGTATCCGACTCAGTGAGATCGTCGATGGCGACCCTCAGGGCCTAAAGTGTTCGGGGAAAGGTGACATAGATGTTGCTGCCACCATCCACCAGTACCTTCTTGACCTAGCTTTCTAGGATTACAGGGTCGACCAGTAGTGGATATTTGCTGGGGTGATCGAAGTTAAGCCACTGATCAGCTCGGCTGAAGGATATTGTGTGCTATGACCATCGGTAAGGAGCTGGAGCGCTGTTTGTGGCCACTAGAACTTGCCGATCATTAAGTTTTGTAGCCTTTTGCTTTCTTGTGCCCCGTGGACTCCTATTATGACATTGACCTCACTGTCAATGCGCGGGAAAGCTCCGCCTCTACCCCCTTCCTATTGCTGAGGCTACCTAGGCTCATTAGGCTCTCCACGAGGTTGGGGAGGCGGTAGCGGCTGGAATGGGTGGTCATGCCCGACGGAGTTTTTGAAATCCCTGCAGTTCCATAGAGTATGTCGCATGTCTTTGTGGTACGGGCACTAGGAATCGAGGATCTCATCTAGTATCCTTACCCCTCCGTGGGGTGCGCCGTGGGCTCGAGCGGCAGGTGGCCCGGCGGTGTGTACCTCCTCCCAGGATCTCTTCTCCCAGCGTTTGTCTGGTTGCTGGTTCGTGTCCCTTCACGGTGTTGGTGGTATGGGCTTTGCACCTCCAATGAGGTCTTGAGCCCGCTCATCCATGGTGATGTAGACGTCCGCCTCCCTAAACAATTGTTCAGAGGTAGCGGGTGCTTTTTGAAGTATGGCTCTGATGAAAGCCAGATCGTTGGATCCCCGATAGAAGTCTTTGATCACAGCCGCCTCAGTGACCTCGGGGATACTGTTCCTCATCGTTTGAAACCTTTTGAGGAACGAACGAAGATTTTCATCATTCTGTCGCCTAATGGATTTGAGATCCCATGGATGTGCCGGTTTATCGGAGAGGGACTAGAAGTTCGTGATAAACCAGCGACTGAAATCTCCCTAATTGTCGATGTAGTGTCGAGGTAAATGCCGGAGCCATTGTAGTGCATCCTGCCCTAGAATGATGGGCAACTACGCTGTCATGACGTCCTCCGTTGCTCCAGCAGCCTGGGCGGCAGTTGTGTAGACGGACAACCAACCCCTAGGTCCTTCTTGTGTTCATATTTGTCAACGTTGGAGACTTCAAAATTGGGAGGCCATTGGATGGCCTGGAGGCGAGGGGTGAGCGCAGATACCCCGCACGTATCCTCTTGTCAATGATCATGGCGTCGATCCCCGGGAGGGGAGCGAGTATTAGGTCGCCTCGACCGTCCTTGGACCGGACTGTTGGTAGAGGCTGCTGCTGACTCAATCCGGGTTGCGTGGCTGTGTGTCTGTACACCATGATCTCGGTCGTATTCCTCCCGACACCTTATTTCATTCTCGTGTCGGCGATCGCACGAAGCACTGATGTTGCTCCGTGTGTCCCATCGGCTGTTGATGCCGTGACACAGATCGTTCGGTGGGTGGGCGAGAGGTATAAGATGATTGGCCACATGAGTAAGCAACCGCCGATAGCCCTCCGCGTCTGGGGTTTGCGGGAGGCCATCGGCTATCTGTGCCAGGACTCCTCCAACTTTGCTTGGCATGTTCAATGCTCGGGTGAAGTCGGGGTACATGTTTCGGGCGAGGAGTGGATTCTCCTGCCGGAGCCTAGCATCTTGCTCAGCTAGCTCCCACTCGTGTTCTTGAGCTTGACAGTGGTCGCGGAGGCGGGAGTTGCGCTGTTCTTGATGTGTTCTTTCATCGGGGGTCTCCCTATCTCAGAGGCTTCGTCCCGAGAGACAGGTTGTGTCGGGTCCCATTCTCCGGCTTCATGATGTCGCCGCATGTTTCGGTGCCTATTTCTCCATTGCCGAGGATCACGCTGGGGAGGTTCTTCCCCCAGCATGGTAGGTTCATCATCAGAGATGGGCGATGACTCCAGTCTCCTCTGAATGAAGAGGATGTCAGGGAAGAAAGGAGCAGGTGTAGCGGTGTGCTTCTTCTCATCCTCCTTTGAGGGGTGGAGGTGTCGGGGTGATTGCCCGTTGTGCTTTCCTTCCTCGGTATGGAATATCCATTTCCCTTTGTCGGGTGATCCGCATCCACTCCTTAGTAGGCGAGGTGGATAACGGAGTTTGCCGGGTTGGGGAGGCCATGGTTGACTGGCCTTCTACCCTCCGGGGACTTCTAAGCCCAAATTGCGTGGGACCATGCCCTGTCATGCTATTAGCGGGGGCACGGCTCGTGGCTTCACTACAGCTCCCCATGGCGTTCCTGAGGAGGATTTCATCTCAGGTGGAGTGGCTATGCAGTGCAGAGTCCCCTCTACATCCGCTACGCATGAGATGGTTCCGAAGAAAAAAAACAGCTCCTGGGCTGAAGGTGATCTTGCTCTTGAAGATGATGGTCATGGAGTTAGCGTTGATCGACGACACACCCCCTACCTGGTGCGCTAGCTATCGATGTTTTGTGTCCGACCACACACCCGGGGGTACTCTCGTGGTGCTTTTGGGTAGGACGCTGTCGAGGATCGTAACTCGATGGTTCGTGCTTGAGCACGAGAGAGAGACAAGCGGATTTTAGTAGGTTTGGGCCGCTTTGAAGAGCGTAATACCCTACTTCCTGGGATGGCTTTGTGTGTGAGTGGTGTTACAGGTGGTGTCTACCGAGTTGTGAGATGCTAATGAGATGAAAATGGAGGGGATCCCCCTTCGCCTTATATACACGACCATAGGGTGCTTCCCGCATACATGTTGATCATACTTTTCTTGCTTATCTCCTAATTAATAGCAAACAACCTTCACTGTCTCGAGGAAAACCCGACGCCTCAGCTCCGAGCTATCTCCAACGTTTAAGGATGTCGGGCGCGAGAAAAACGAACGGCCTCAACACGATCACGCCCAAACCGCGACTAGCTCAGGCGTGGGCCCATCGCGCTCCTGGGTCGGCTTGCTTCCACTGTTCTCATTTGCCTGGCCCACGACGGGATGTCACAAAGGGGTGACTGCCATGTGGCCTTGGGTGAAGTTTTCGCCCCCGAGTGGACCTGAGGGATATCCGTCCCCCACACTTGTGGCATCAAATAGGTAGTAACATTGTTCACTTGACCTTTACGACTCAAAGCGTCTGCCACTACATTTGCTTTTTCTGGGTGATATTGTATATCTAGATCATAATCTTTGAGTAACTCAAGCCATCTTCTATGTCTTAGGTTGAGTTCTTTCTGAGTGAATATGTACTTCAAACTTTTGTGATCAGTGAAGATTTTACACTTGTTTCTAATCATGTAGTGTCTCCAAATCTTCAAAGTGTGCACTACAATAGCTAATTCTAGATCATGCGTAGGATAATTTTTTCATGCTTCCGCAATTGCCTTGAGGCATAAGCTATTACTTTTCCTTGCATTAATACACATCCAAGTCCTAGGTGTGATGCATCACAATACACATCAATTCCTTTGTGAATGTTAGGCATTACCAAGACTGGTGCAGTGGTTAGCTTCTCCTTTAATTCTTCAAAATATTTCTGGCAAGTTTCATCCCACTTAAACTCTTTACCTTTCTCCAGCAGTGAAGTAAGAGGTTTCACTAACTTGGAGAAGCCTTCGATGAATCTTCTATAGTATCCTGCTAATCCATGACACATTTATTGGTTGCTTCTAATTTAATATTTCACTTATTTTACCGGGGTCTACCTTGATTCCTCCATTTGTGATGATATGTCTTAGGAAAGCAAATTCCTTCAGCCAAAAGTTACACTTTGAGAATTTCGCATACAACTGATTGTCACGAAACTTTTGAGAACTAATCTCAGATGATCTTCATGTGTTTCTTCATTCTGAGAGTATATTAGTATGTCGTCGATGAATACAACCACAAACTGGTCAAGGTATTCCATGAATACACTATTCATCAAGTTCATAAAGTGTGCTGGTGCATTAATTAGTCTAAATGGCATAACCAAAAACTTGTATAATCCATATCTTGTAGTGAAGGTCGTTTTAGGTACATCTTCAGTTCGAATCTTCAACTAATGATACGCTGACCTTAGATCTACTTTAAGAATATCTTAGCTCCTTTCATATGATCAAACAAATCTTCAATCCGAGGCAAGGGATATTTGTTCTTAATGGTTAGTTCATTCAAACTCCTATAATCAACACACATTCTTCTTGAACAATCTTTCTTGTTCACAAAAAGAACCGGAGCTCCCCAAGGAGACAAACTTGGGCGAATAAAACCTTTTTCTAATAATTCTTCTATTTGTTTCTTCAGTTCAATTAAATTCTTGCCATTTATTCTATAAGACCTTTTTGAAATAGGTGTAGTTCTGGGTAATAAGTCAATAGAAAACTCTATATCACGATCAGGTGGCATACCTGGTAACTCCTCCAGAAATACGTCTAGGTATTCATAGACCACTTTGATATTTTCTAGAGTTTTTTCCTCTTCTTGATTCTCCATAGCATCTGCTTTTGCTAACATGTTGAGACTGACCTCAACTCTATCTCCCTGTGAACTCGTTAACGCAACTGGTCTCTTTGCACATGATATCATTCCATCATACTTGACTAGACAATTCATTCCCAATATCACATCAATGCCACAAGATTTCAAGACTATTAAGTCAACCATAAAGTCTATTCCCATGATCCTAAGGTTAACATTGGAACATTGATATGTGGCTTCCATTTCACCTCCTGGCGAACTAACAAGTAATTGCTTTCTCATGGGTTGTTTAGGAACGTTATGTTTTTCCACAAATATTTCGGTTATGAAAGAATGTGATGCTCCTGTATCGAACAAAACTGAAGCGGATATTGAGTTGATAAGGAACATACCAAGTACAAGTTTTGGTTCCTCTTGAGCTGTCTCAACCGTGATGTGGTTGACCTTGACTCTGCTCTAACTTTGTTGCCCTTTTCCTTAGGTATTGCGTGCAAGCGTGTTTTGGTCAAACCTTGTATTATTATTCCTTTGAGGCGTCTGTTGGTTGCGCTTTGGACAGTAGTTAGCATAGTGGCTAAGTTCACCACACTTGAAGCATCCACTAGGTTGGACTAGAGTAGTTGTATTGTTATTTTTGGCTGGTGTGTTCACAATGCTTCCTTGACGATTATGTTGATAACCACTAGACCTTTGACCGGTCTGAGAGCTGTTCCTCTATTGGTTCTGGTACTGGTTGCTTCTTTGTCCTTGCTGTCCAAAGCATTGCATTTGATAGTTGTTATTTCCACTCTGATTTCTAGAGCGAAACTGAGAACCTTAAGAGTTGTTTTGCCAGGTATTCCTGCTAGACTGTCCCTGGAATTTCCTCTTGTGATCCGATAATTCCCTTCTTTTACTTTCTAGGCCAATCGCCTTATTAAGGAGAGTCTGGAAATTCGAGAAACTGTGGCTTTGTAGCTGATAGTTCAATGGTCCAGTCAGTCTTCTAAGAATCGCTCTTGGTGCTTCTCATCTATGTCAACTTCCTCCGGTGCATAGCGAGAAAGTTGGGTGAAACGATCACGATATTCGCTAACAGTCATACCTCCTTGGGTGAGGGATAAGAATTCTTTCTTCTTAAGTTTCATTATTCCCAGGGGAATATGATGAGCATGGAAGTTCTCCTGAAATTCCTGCCAAATTATAGCGTCTGCGTTCGCGTGTGCCTTAGTGAAGGCATCCCACCAGTCGGATGCGGCGCCTTCAAGTCTTCCAGAAGCGTACAAGACCTTCTCTCGGTCGTTGCACTGCGTAATGTCCAGCTTCTTCCCTATGACCTTAAGCCAATCATCGGCATCCAAGGGATCAACCGAGTGAGAGAAAGGAGGGGGATGATGACTCATAAAATCTTTATGCTTGTCCCGAGCTTGGGGTGAATTCTGATGTTGGGGATTCTGTTAGTTCTATTAATTTTGTTGGATTTGCTATAGTGAGGCAGTGAGGCCTTGGAGAAGTTACATTTGCGCGACAATGAACTACTCCATTGTTGGGTTGGGTGGTGGTGGTGGCAACTGCTGACTAGCACGTCGATTGCGGGTGTTTCTGGGACCCGAGCGATCGTTCACCATCTGGTTGGTTAGAAAGTACATTCTTTAGATAAGTGAAGAGTAGAGAAAGATTCTATGGGGAATAGCTTTTAACTAAAGTTATGCTTATTTGTTTATTTTAAATGTTCTTATGGCCATCATTCCATAAGATCATTGCACTCAAGAAAAAATACAAATCAAACATTATGCAAACATCACCATCACATGGTTGTTATTATAATCATAGTATCATAAGGAGTTTCATCGTCTAACACAAAATAAAAACTTATTACAATATGAGTTTTATAAATCTAGAGTAGCTTGGTAATAGATCTTGGGGATCCATAGTGAATCCTCTTGCGGGGAGCGGACACAGCTATGACAGGGACTTGGGCTTCATGTGGATTTCTTCCTTCGAGCTGAGCTTCAAGGGCTGCAATACTGGCATGTGCTTCTTCAAGTTCTCCATGTACCCTTGAGAGATCCAGGGTAGCGCTGTCTAGATCAGTGTTAAGACCTACCACCACACCTACAAGGGAGTTGAGGCGATCTTCTCCAGCTTCACGTAGAACAACACTTGTCTGGCTTTCTCCACGAGGACATAGAGGAAGATGCCTAAACTCCATGTTGTGCAGCTGCTGCCGATAGGTGTGGCTGCGGGACCATAGAGCTCTTCTAGCATCATTGCTGACCGAAGCAGCCTAGGTAGATAGCGTCTATCGGTGTTTAGTGTCCGACCGCACACCCGGGGTACCCTCGTGGTTCTTTTGCGTAGGACGGTGTTGCTGATTGTAACTCAATGGTTCATGCCAGAAGCACGAGAAGGAGAGTCGGGCGATTTCCTTCAGGTTCGGGGCGCTTTGAGGGGCGTAATACCCTACTTATTGGGGTGGCCTTGTATGTGCGGTGTGTTTACAAGTGGTGTTTCCTGAATGGAGAGGTGCTAATTGAGATGAAAATGATGGGATTCTCCCTAGGACTTATATACACGACCGTGGGGCATTCCCTACGCACACGCTGATCACACTCTTCCAACTTATCTCTTAGCTAATAGCGAATAGACTTTGCTTATCTTGAGGAAAACCCGGTGGCTCCGTTCTGAGCTATCTTCGGCGTTTGAGGGCGTCGGGCGCGGGAAAAACGAATGGCTTCCTCGGATCATGCCTAATCCCGTGAACGGTCCGGACATGAGCCCATCACCTTCTTGGGTCGGCCCATTTCAACTGTAGTTTTTGCCTGGCACACGATGCGATGACGTTGCGGGACGACTGGCTTGTGGCCCCAAACAGGGTATTTGCCTTCTATGGACCCAGGGGATATCTGTCCCCCACAAGCCTCCAATCTTTGAGTTGATTTTGAAATAATCGACTCAAAGGTTCCTGGTCCTGCTTATGGGTTCGTAGCATGACTTGATCTATTGTACCTCTATTGGGTGTAGCCCCCGAGCTTTGAGTGGATTTAGAAGTAATCCATTCAAAGGTCTTCATCCTTATGCTTTTGAAATCAGCACTTGGCTTCAAGGCATTGTGAATCTGTTGGGTGCACCGAAGGTGCACCCAATGGGTGTAGCCCCCGAGCTTTGAGTTGATTTTGAAATAACCAATTCAAAGGTCTTCATCCTTATGCTTTTGAAATGAGCACTTAGCTTTAAGGTATTGTGAATTTGTTGAGTGTAGCCCTCGAGCTTTGAGTTGATTTAGAAGTAATCCATTCAAAGGTCTTCATCCTTATGCTTTTGAAGTCAGCACTTGGCTTCAAGGCATTGTGAATCTGTTGGGTGCACCGAAGGTGCACTCAATGGGTGTAGCCCCCAAGCTTTGAGTTGATTTTGAAATAATCAATTCAAAGGTCTTCATCTTGTGCCGCTTTCAAGATAATTTTTCAGAATAACCAGGTGATGACATATGTCCATGTCTTGTTAGGTCTAGAATCAATTTGATCAGTGACAAGTTGGACATCTGGCCGATTGAAACAGAGGACCCTTGGCTAGACACCACCCAGACCTATACTTTAATGCTTCTGTTGATTGGACTTGTGCTTCGGTAACCACATTTGGACTTCCTCCTATTTTAGCCAATCTTCTCTTTTGTCGCGGTACATTCATTGCGTATATTTTGCAGGTATCTCCACTTCAGAAAATCTTGAAGATTCTGGGCGGTACACCCAATAGGTGTGCCCAAAGGGTGTCTACTCCACGAAAGGTGTTTATCGTGTTGTCCTGAAGTAGTAATTTGATGCGACGGAGGGGTGTAATCATTTGCCTGAGTAGTTAACTTGAGTCCAAACGGTGCCATGTTACGTGAAACGGTAGCAGTCGCTTGACTCATTTTCAGGCGGTTTGAATTGCTTATTGAATTCTTGCGACTATTCGGTGAGCAGGGTAGGAAGTGTACGGTCACCCCTTGGCCTCTTTAAATAGCCCGCTTTCCTTGGCTGCTTTCTTTGCTCGCTCTTGATCATTGCTCTCTTCTTCCTCCTCACTTCTCCCCCTTCTGCACGACCTTGGCAAGGGATGGCCTCGCCACGCTGACGGGAAGCGCAAACATCCTCCGAGTCCACCCTCGGAGGACTTTGGGGACTCGGAGGAGGTTTCCTCCGAGTATGATCGGTCGCCTGCTCTAGCGCCCCACGTGTCGTCGTCCGAGGACTCGGACGACTCCATGGGGTTGTCTGTTGCGACGCGGGCGTACTGGCAATCCATCGAGCATGCCGGGCTCGATCGGTTGGACGACTCGGAGGAGGTGGAAGATTCCTCCGACTCTGAGGAGTGGAGTGGCGGTGAGGGCGACGGCTGCAGCGGTGATGACGACCGCAAGGGCAGCGACAACGACGAAGGTGGCGACGGCAACAACGAGGGCAACGGCGACGGCAAGGGCGACGGTGGCGACGGCAACAGCGGTGATGGCAAGGGCGACAGCGATGACGGCAAGGCCGGCGACATAATGTTGTTGGCATAAATATTAGTATAGGTAGCAGTAGTAGTAGTAGTTAGTAGTAGAATAAGGTAGTTTAGTTAGTAGTGTAGTGTAGTGTAAATAGTAGTGTAATGTAATGTGATGTAATGATCGAGGGGTGAGGAGGCCGACTCATGATGAGTCGGTCTTGAAGTTTGTAATGATCTCCCCCTGTGAATGAAGATGTGGTTCACTGCTAATCTGTTGTTGCACGCTATGTTCATGCATTTGATGGCTCAATAGCATTTTGGAGGTAATGCCCGAGTGATATTTCCTTTCCTGCGATCCCAACTTTTCCCGAGTTATCGGCATGCCGCTTTGCGCCCGACTTAACATGCCAACCCATACTTCTACTGGCGTCCCCCCTTGAGTTCTGAACCCTAGTTCTCGCTTTTTCCTCCGTCGCTTCCCAATTTCATGAGTTCCTGAATCGCCCGCATCATTTGAGAGACCACGATGGTGCCCAAGAGAAGGAAACATAGTGCTGCTATTTTGATCATCCCGCCAATCGATCCCAACAGCCAACTCCCATTAACCGGTAACCATGTGTCTATTATTTCCGAAGCTGACCTTCTGCACCTCGTTGAAGTTGGTGTTCTTCCGCCAAAAGAATTGTGCTCCTGGCGAATCTGGCACGGGGTTACTGTTCCGACAGAGGATACCCACGAGGCTGTTATCTTCGTGCCATTTCTCATCCGGGGACTTGCCCTGCCAGCTTCTCCTTTCTTCCGCGGCCTTCTCGACTTTTATTCTCTGAATCTTACCCATTTAAACCCTAGTTTTGTTCTTCAAATTGTTGTGTTTGTTCATCTTTGTGAAGCTTTCCTTGGAATTTTTCCTCATTTTGGGTTTTGGAAGTACCTCTACCATTGTTGGCCCGAGATGGCTAGAGGACAGCATCAGCATGTTGGCAGTGCAGCCTGGAACTTCGCCGTCGCTCCTAGGTGTCCCACGCCGGCCATCTACCACGCCATGAGCTCGTCGGCTGACCGTCGTCCATTGCTCGGCACCCACATCAGGACTTCACTGCACCCTTAGGACTATGACCCCAACCCCAAGCGTTGTCAGGTGCCCACCAGGATGTGAGTCGTGCCGCCCCTGTGCTGGACTTCCACCTGCCATCGTTGACCGTCTGGGTACACGACCCCGCTAGCAAGCGTCCATGGTCGCGTCCGCTCGCGCCTCTCCATGCGGTGCGCTCGCCGAGCTATGCGTCGCGCTGTCCTTCGCCTCTAGGTCGGCGTCGTTTTGTTTGGACAGCAACGACATGCACAAAAGCCTTGTTGCTGCTGTTGGAGGCTTCTCGACGAAATATCTTGAAAAGAGTTGAAGCATCGTTCGACCCCGTCGTCTTCATCCGTCACGCTACATGTTCATCACAGTCCCTTGTTGCTTATATCCATGTGAAAGGGAATTAGGCTTACACCTTTTTCCTAATTGATTTTGGTGGTTGAATTGCCCAACACAAATAATTGGACTAACTAGTTTGCTCTAGTCTATAAGTTTTACAGGTGCCAAAGGTTCACAATAAGCCAATAAAAAGACCAAGAAAGGGTTCAAACAAAGAGAGCAAAAGACAACCCAAAGGCACCCTGGTCTGGCGCACCGGACTGTCCGGTGTGCCACCGGACAGTGTCCGGTGCACCAGGGAACTCAAAGCTGAACTTGCCACCTTCGGGAAAATGGGAGGCCACTCCGCTATAATTCACCGGACTGTCCGGTGAAGCACTGGACTGTCCGGTGTGCCAGCGGAGCAACGACTACTTCGCGCTCAACGGTCGACTGCAACCGCATTCAATGCGCTACAGTGCGTGCCAGAGTCAGAGCACGCGCAGTTGGCGCACCGGACAGTCTATAGGACCTGTCCGGTGCACCACCGGACAGCCCAGAGGCCCCACCTGTCAGAGCTCCAACGGTCAGAACCCAACAGCTGGCTGACATAGCTGGCGCACCGGACTGTCCGGTGCGCCATGCGACAGCAGCCTTCCAACGGCCACATTTTGGTGGTTGGGGCTATAAATACCCCAACCACCCCACATTCAATGGCATCCAAGTTTTCCACCTTCAACACATTATAAGAGCTATAGCATTCAATTCTAGACACACCCAAAGAGATCAAATCCTCTCCCAAGTCCGGAATCACTCCAAATCAAATAGTGACTAGAGAGAGTGACATTTGTGTTCATTTGAGCTCTTGCGCTTGGATTGCTTCTTTTCTTTCTCATTCTTCTTGTGACAAACTCAATTGTAACCGAGGCAAGAGACACCAATTGTGTGGTGGTCCTTGCGGGGACTTTTTGTCCCGTTTGATTGAGAAGAGAAGCTCACTCGGTCTAAGTGACCAATTGAGAGAGGGAAAGGGTTGAAAGAGACCCGGTCTTTGTGACCACCTCAACGAGGAGTAGGTTTGCAAGAACCGAACCTCGGTAAAACAAATCCTTGTGCCTCACGCTTTATTTGCCCGCGATTTGTTTTTCACCCTCTCTCGGACTCGTTCTTATTTCTAATGCTAACCTGGCTTGTAGTTGTGCTTAAGTTTATAAATTTCAGATTCGCCCTATTCACCCCCCCCCCCTCTAGGAGACTTTCACCATGACTCCCCTCACGTCAGCTCCCTGCCCCTCCCATGGCACTCGGTCGTCTCCAAGCCATGCGGGCACGCTCCCTGCTCCTCGCCTCACCCCATGGCCGCGTCCCAATCTGCATCATCCCTCAGCTCACAGGCCGCGCACGCCTCCCTGGTCACAACACTGTCGTTGACGAACCTCGTCGGTCGTGGCTCTCTGGTGCTCGCCTCCTCCGAGCTCGGACATGCCATCGGCTGCACATGCGTCTCCCCCTCGCCAGCGCATCCCCAACTCGCTTTCCCATTACCCTGCTCCCAGCATAGTTCGTTGGTGCCTAGGCTTGTGCATACCTCCCTGGTCGGCCTCAGCAAAATTCTGGACGCTCAGACTTCATCTCGACACCCTTCCCCATCCCTGGTTGTGCCTGGTCTGCTGTGATGTGGTCGAGCGTCTACTCCATCCCGGCGCCCTGCACTCGTGCTCGACAAGAAGCCCAAACGAGTCATCATGCCATCGTCTTCCTCTAATGGAAATTATGGTGCCGACACGTCGACTTCGTCATTCGTCTCCTCTCCGGGTCTACAACAACATCACCTATCCCTCCTTGGTGCATGTCGTCAATCCGTCGCCTTGCCTCGATGCTGGCTCCTACATGTCGTCTCCAACTTGTGTTCACACCAAAATCCGAGAAGATTAGGCATAGAAGGAAACAAATCAGTACACAGCCGGTGAGACCTCGTGGTTCATGCTCTACTCAATTTATTACCCGGCGCATGTACTTTGTGGTTGATTATGTGTGTATGTGTGTGATTGGAGGAGAATTCTCGATGTGGACGGAGAAGAAGCGCGATTCGATGCGACACTCACCATGTGTTCGGTAAAATGCTAGAACCAGAAAGTGTCGTCGATCTTGTGGTTTCAAGGCAGATTTAGTTTCGGTGAGCTACTTCGCTAATCCTGTTAATAGTTTAATTAGGTAGATCATTTATCTCAAGCCATGGAGTCATGATGCTTGTTTGTTTGGGGTTCCTGTGGATATTCTTGTTTAAGCCTTGTCTATGCTTTGTGTTCGCTTTTGCATGTGATGTAGTGGTTATATTTGTAAGTGTGATTTTGTGTGACGCTCGATAGGTGTTCGGCGAGTTGGGGGAAACAGTGAACGTCGTCGCTTTTGCTAATACCAAGTCGCACTGTGATGCGGTAAGCTGATACATTATTACTGTTAGCCAAGTCGTTAGGTGAATTGGCTAACTAGGTTGGTCGCTATGATTATCTTGTTTGAAGCAAAGATGTGTAATAGTTATATCAGACGTTTTTCAAAATGTCTTATTGCATGTGATGACATGATTGTGCTGTTATCGTGGTCGCTCTCTATGTTGTAGTTGTCTAAGTATTTTAGAGGAATATTGATGCCACCCAATTTTCAGGAAGCTAGTAACATCGCTAAATCGGCTGCTATTGAAACCTGGAATCTGCCGATGGGTAATGCACTTAAATGCTCTAAGTATTTAGGTTATTATAAATACAGTTTCATGGAATTATATGTTGATTGATAGTGCCTATTCATTGGATAATGCTATACCTTGATTAGTTAACATGTGATTCTTGTCATCCCGAAGAGTGATTTCGAAATTAGTAGATTATTTCTATTATTGGTATAAGTTTACAAGGTCTAGGAATAATGAGCATAGGTTTAATTCATCTTTCAGTATAGACTCTACCTAAGGAAATATAGAACTTAAGTAAAGTGTATGCTTAATTTATTTTTCCTTGATACTTGTGTTAAATTTGGTTAAGCAGGAAAACGCGAGTGTTGTACTTAGTGTGTGTATAGTTATTATTTCGTATGTTTGCATTAGATCCGGTTAATCTAGAGAAACACGGTTATTGTGCTTAGTCGTATGTCGATAACTAGTGCTCTCTTATGAGTGTTGTAATGAAGTGTTTAATACTCTATCGTGTAACATCATTTAGTATTGTACTAGTTCTTCTTATGTCCATACATACGCATTATGCATATCATTTAGGTTAATTAATTGATTACGTGATGCGGAGGACCAGAGCTGAATCGACCACAAGATGTCGCTAAGCATGAGCTTCTTCACAAGGTGATACTGATGAATGAACTTGAAGATTGCATGATCTGATCAAGTACCAGGATGGGAGATGCTCACCAAGTGATCGTCATCTAACAACACTGACTTAATGTAATCCTAGGCAAGCCCCATTGCGTTTGCCACCTCCTTGTTGTTATAAAACTTTTATCACCTATATGCTACATTAGGTGATAGGAGTTGAGTGATGAAACAATTGATGCATTGCCATTCCTTGGAATTTGATTATCTTCCTTGATACCTATTTTATAAAGAGAACTAATGAGGCTTAGCCCTGCTTAGAAAAACTAAAAGTTGTTTCTTTTAAAAAGAATGATGTGTAACACTAGATATGGGTTTTGTGAAAAAGGAACTTGCAATAATGAAGGCATCACTCGCGATGATGAATTCATTATTCAAGTATTGTACCTCTGTCAGGTACATGGTCTTGGGAGGTAAATAATAAGATGATACCAGACGTTGAGCAGGAAAGGTCACCCGTCTGTGTCGCTTAAGGACCACATGATTGTTGGCCTGCTGATCTAGGACCCTTTAACTGGCCACATGCCTCATCATGGGTAAGCTTTGCCTCGGCCGGACCAATACCAGGACAGCTCGCACGCACTGGGAGTGGAGAGATGGCATGAGTAACGTGTGCCCACCTGGCAAGTGGCTGGATGGTGGGGTACTGTGCTCTCGGGTCGCGTGAACCCGTTCTGGTCTTGAGAAACCCGGGTGCGAATTGACATATGCAAGGGTTAAGTGCTACACATGTCGTGTGGTTGGAAATCCCTAGCTAGGTATTAATCGATTTGGATCGCCGAACTTCTCGGATATGAAGACTGGATCTTCGACCCTCATCGTAGATAACAAGTGAAACTAAAGCTGCTAAAATGAAGCTAGTGTAGGACAAGTGAATGCTCTAGATTAGGCAAATCTAGATTCAGGAAAAGTACTTAACTTGTGAAGTAAAATTTTGGCATAAGAATCCACTTAGTAATCTTTTCTGCAAAAATGAGTCTTTGAAACTTAATGAGCCTTACCTTGAATCCTTTTAAAACCAACATACCCTTGAGAGTCTTTTCTTTAGTCGGATAAGTCTTGCTGAGTAATTACGTACTCAAGGTTTTATTTCCTGTTGTTTTTCAGGTTATAATTTTGTTCTGTTGTGGATGGTGCTAAGTGTCGGTGGGCTCGGCCTTCTCATATGTATAAGTATATCGCATCTATAGTTTCTTTATTAAAGATTGTCTCTTAAGCTAGCATGCATTTCAAACTTACAAATATTTTATAACAATTCAAAGTGTAACTATTTTGAAACACTTTCATTTTGTAATCAACTCCGATAATTATATAATGTAAACTTATTGTAACTTGTAATCATTTTGCAATAAAGAATTTATTTCCGCTGCAAGTGGTTGTATGTGAGTTGTGTTTACTTAATCCTGCGATCTTGGCGATAAGTGTTTATCCGCGGTCCTTGGGACACTCAAATAGATCCTGTTAAGTTGTTTGGTGCACATGCATAACTGTCTGAGGTCTTTGAGACAAGGACAGGTGCATCTGGGCCCGATAACTTGGTAGGTTCTGTGACATTTTTATCTTTCCAAAACATATTTTTTGTATTTTTGGAGTTATCCTCTGCAAATTTGAAAAAAAAAATTGAATTTTAAAACCTATTCTCTCACTGACCGATGACCCCACCTGTCAGTCTCAGTGATGCGTTCCCTAGAAATTTTGCATGCCCCATGCACGCTCCTATCTCTTGTTGTCGCATAGGCTCGGCTTGTCAACGCCTCCCTCTTCCTTTGTCAGTGTCGCGCGCCCACATTAGCCAACGACCGTGGCGCTTGTCAGCGCCCCGCTTGGCATTGGTTGGCATCACATGCACGGATAGCGTTGTTAGCTCACACTCTGCCTATTTAAGCCTTCACACCCTTGTCAAAAACCTTACCAGCTCCTCCCTCGCTCAGCTGCCATTGCCAATGTAGCCACCGAGCTCTGCCCTGCTGATTTGTCGTCGTCTTGCACGCCACCAGTTGGTAGGGAGCTCGGGGAGCCTTCCCTTGACCTCTTCTTAATCTCCGAACTGTTGCCAAGCCTCATCGTCGCCCAGAAGGTCATCGTCTACGCGGAGCTCCGACATCACCTCTGCTCCAATGTCGGTGATCTTCCTCCGCCATCCCTACTGTCCTCTGATGCTCCAGTGAGCTTCGATGAGGTACCCATGTGTGCATCTTTTCCCCTTTTCCCCTCTACTCAGTTGAGCCGCTCGCCTCACCACTCGCACCTCGCACCGAGCGCATGGTGCATGCTCTGGCCACGTCATGGCGGCCACGCCCGCGGGTAAGTTGCACATGCCGGTGAGCCAACCTGGCCCTAGCAGCCTGGCTCCACGTGTCAGCCACTGTGGCTTGGTGCGTGATGGTGAAAAACGTTTTAGCAGGCAGGTAGTCCAGGAAATACAATTTTCTATTTCAAGAATATATATTAACTAGGTCTATGCCCGTGCGTTGCTACGGGTGCATTAAAATGCATAACAATGTTAGTGCCAATGTGCCATTATATAGGAACTAATCCTTAGTAATACTGCACTCTTGTAACCGAAGTATCATAAGACCAATACAAGCGGGTAAACTCAATAGTCGCCCAAAGTGAAACAACAAATTTGCCGCAAGCTGCCTACTGCTGGGCGCACTGCACCCTCTGCCCACCGCCTGGCACATTATCATCCTCGTCGTAGGCCTCCTGGTGCTGCTGCTGCCGCCTTCGCATCTCTTCTTCGATGTTCACGTCGTAGGGCATCGTATCCTCGCACTCGTCCAGCTCCATGTCAGTGTACTGTGATACTGGCTTGGGCGGGAGAACAACCTCTAGGGCCTTGCACTACTCCGGGCTCAACGAGTCCGAGAACTCCACCGAGAAGTGGATGTACAGCTTGCCCTTCATGAAGGGCCTCTGATACATGGGCATGCCTTCATCGTTGATTGCCTTGAAAGAATCTGCACAAATTTAAAGTAATCAATGAGCATTGGCCAAATCACGAAGGCAGAATCATAATCATACGTCAGAATCACCCACCAGGCTTCACAACTTCGCCATGGTTCAATTTGATCAGCAATTGCCTGTTATCCATGTGAGTCAGAACAAACTGGAAGCCACACAGAGATTAAGTCAAGGTCAGTGTGTGCTCGTAGAAGAGGACATCGCCCTTTCTCTTGAACTTGGGATGCTCCTTTTGCTGGAGAACAAAGATGATATCTCCAGTGGCAGTATCAGGCTGCACATGAGCACAAGATAGTTAGAACCCAAGGTTGCACACATTAGTTAGAACAGAAGTTTAGTTTGTGCCAGAGGAATAACTTTAGAACTGAGGACTAAGGAGTCATTACCGCTTCATCAGCTTCGCCAGGGAATGTGATCTTATGCTCGTTCTGCATACCTTTCTCAACTACCACTTCAAAAACTTTCTTATCCGACACAACTTTATCACCTTTGCATTGTGGGCATCTATCTTTATCGCTGATGGTCTCTCCAGAACCCTTGCACTCATTGCAAGGATGTTGCATTTGCTGAATCATTCCAGGTCCCAACTGCCGGATTTGGACCTTGAAGCCAGAACATTGACAACCAGCACACCTCGACGAAGCTCCAGACTTGGAACCCTTACTGCACGATTACAAGCACGCAATGAGATCCTAAGAATCTAATATAGAAAGCATACTGTAATTGAGTTTTTGGCATCCTTGTGTTGTGGATTCAGATGACCTACCCATTGCACTTGGAGGAGAGGACATTGCGGGACAGAGAGAGCTTCTTTGATGTGCCATTGTTCCATAATCAAGTGCTACATACAACATGAATTCTGGCAACCATATAAATGCCAAGGTTATTCTGACATAGCAATCGTGGATATAGCATCGGTTAGACAAACATATCATAAAGAATTAAGTCTCATTTGCAGACAGTTCTGATGTATATAAGCACAGACAAAAGATGTCTCTGTAACGGATTCTATTGAACAGAACACATGCCATTATCAACTGCTTTACAAAATTTATTTACATGTTCAAACAGGAGCGATTTATTACACTAAGTATTCTAGTTTAGGTACACTGAGCAGAACCAAATATATCTTCATTCAAAGCGACTATCATAATCACCATTGGCAGCACAGATCTTGCTAATATAATTAACCAGTGACTCATATGGACAAGATAAGAATTTGCAAATGGAAGTTACTGCGATGTGATTTGATCCTGTGAAGCTGAAGCATCAGTATCTGGTAGAACTATAAACTCTTTCTGTAGTTTCAGAAGTTTTGTTCAAAGCCTGAATGAATTATGAAACCGTAGCTGCTTCAAGCGGCGTGCCAGCAGCAGAGGACAAGGCCTCCCTACCATGCGGCCTCAAGAGCGACTCCCTATCGCAGGTGGCCGGCGGGTGTGGCTGGATCCCGCCGGGGTTGAGGTGGAAGAGTGTCTTGAAGTATCCTGCCATGATGGCCTCCATGTCGCACAATTCCAGAATGAAGTGAAATTTCATGACATTAAATCAACATATGTCAAATCCAGAACAAAAGACAGACCAAATAATTCTAGAAAGGAATCATTAGTTATGATACAACAAAAGAAACCAAAGACAGACCTTGAATTGGAAGTGGTCATCTATGCTTCAGAATGCGAAAGTAAGTCTCAAACAGAGCAGAAACTGTTTCTTTTTTATCCCTTTTCTCTCCTTCGGATCAAGAGAGAAGGAAATTGCTCTAAGATCTGCATCAACCTGCAAAAATACAATGGAAATGACTATACAAACTCACACAGCCTCCAAGTAAATAATGTCTTATCTGATGTTACCTCTTGTCTAGCTTTTGAGATCAGTTCATGTCTGGTTTTCTTCTTATTACTAACTGGCAATTCCTTTGGAACCTCCTCATTTTTTCCAATGTTTATTCCTCTTTGGTTTACCTCTTTCTCCTCAATCTCATCTTTTCCAATATCTCCATCAAATCTCAAAGACAGGAAGACCTACGATAAACATCCCAATATATAGTCAGCAATGATAGCATATTGATTCATGCTCAGTTTCTTTTAGAAATAAACTGCATGAAAACGGTACAAAATGAACATTATTAAATACATATGACAAATAAGATAGACGATAATCACCATAGCTTAATGCTATCAGGATGAAGCTGGCAATCATTGAGCTTCACATGATCTGCAATCAACCTAACTGCTTCTATTGTTGCCTCGCCACCATGTTTTCCTTCTTTTATAAAAAATGATCTTATTGCTTCACAACACATTTTCCTACAAGATAATTAGGTATATATGGAGTACTTCAGTGAACCAATGGACTACAAAACTGAGCCGAGGTAAGAATTGTGGACATTATTATCACATGAAATACTCCTTGGTTTACTAATTACTAAGAGAATGTTGTCAAGGAATAACAACAAATACCACAATTAGTGCTATTGGGTATAATGATATATTTGCTCAAATAAATGATTCATGCCCCGTATCCTTTCCAGTTCAAGGAAAGAAGGAAACTCAAATGCAATTTAGACCACTGTAAGATGAACCAATAAAGTTATTCTGCTACCTAGAACCATGGTGTATCTAATCAATAAAAAAACAAGGATGATGGTTTTATTTATAAAGTGGTCAACTATATTATTTTAAACAAATTCAGATCAGGCAAGGACTTGACTTTGACACACAAAATGAGTATTTACCTTACTACATCATCTGAGGAGCTTAAATTTTTTACCACGTTAGCCAATAGGCTTTGGCAGAAGTTAAAATGTGGGGCAGTATCTAATAAAGCATCCATGCAATGGACAACCAGAGTATAATAGTGGGGTTACTTCTCCAACGATATCAAATTCTGTAGGTAAGCCTAAAAATTCACAAAAGAAATCCAGCTCAACCATTGTTTGATTTTCTTTATAAGCATGTATGTCAGCAGGGAGAAAACCAACTGAAAAGTCTACAGTGGTGCAGAGTTGGGACAGAGCGAGGTTGGTTTACCCACCTCAAGCAGTGGGCGCAGCCACTCTTTGCACTTGTAAGAGCTGTGCAAGAACACGATAGCTGGTTTTCTTCTAGGGACAGGGTCGTCAAGCTTCAGCAGAAGTACAGAGACTCGTCCTTGTTCACCTAGCTGCTTTGAAAGGAAAAAAAAGTAGTGATAGTTTCTGGTTAGAAAAATAGAGGGGAAAATAAAAACCAGCAGTGAGGCGTTGACTCTGTAGTTGAGTGTGGGAATACATGTGAGTCTGGATCTGAGAACCTAAAAAAAGGATGTCGACTATCAAGGTGCACCCAAGTATTCAGCAGAGGGATGCAATGGAGTCTGCATGTATGTGGAGTAAGAGTGCACTATTATATTGTTGCTCTTCGATCTCGTGAGGCTGCTTAGACGCGATTGGCTCCTGTAGGCCGTAGGTGACACGATCTAGCCGCCGCTTACCTCAGTGATTAGGTAGAAATTTTCTTCAACCAGCTTCTCCCTCAAGTTCTCCACCTCTTTATTGGGGTACGACTCCATTGGATTTGCCTGAGATTACCACAGACAATCAACCCCGACGTGTCTGGTCTCTCACAAAAGACCTTCGTTGAAATCAAGGGTCCTGACCTCCATGGTCGATAGAGGATTCTGGTACATCGGGTCCTTCACCGGACTCCCTTGCTCCACCGAGAGAGGCACTGGCGATGACAGGGAAAAAACTAACCCAATTGAAGGGCACAAGCTTTAGATGTGGCGTATCATTCGAAGGATTCAGGTTGTAACTTGAACTGTGATTATTTGCCTATGCTTGCCGCATCTCGAAACGTCCTAGCTAGACAGCGATTTTAACTCAACTGCTTCAAGCACTACCAGAGCAGAGCATTTCAGCGTGCGTGTGAGTTGGGAGAGAGAGAGTCTGACCTTGGAGATTGCGGAGGCGGCTGAGTAGGACCTGGAGGAACTCCGACCTGAGCCTGGCGCCGGCGTCGGTGGCGTGAGGCTGCTGTGGCGGTGTCACGGCTGCTGGGGATGCGGACTGGGCGGTTCGTGGCCAAATCATACTCTAGAACATGATTCAACAAATAAAACTTATAATGAGAAGTTCAAAATTTAGAAATAAAACAGACATGATCATACTTACTCATTTCCGAAGTTCATCCACATTGGATCATAACCACCTGGTGCTGATATTCCATTAACCACATGACCACTGGACACCACATGCCATTGGGTCCATGTGAGGTTGGCTGGGAGCAGGCCTGATAGGTTGCTGAAGACTGAAGCACTGGATATCCCATTGGTACATTGGTAACTGTAATGGAACAATGTTATATGTTGATTTTATGTACAACAATTGTTGGTTTGAAGTGCTCTACAAATTGGCAGTTCTCTCAAATATTGAAACTAATATTTATGTTGTTGCCCCATACATAAATTTTAAAAAGTGGGATATGCTCCATTTGGAAACATAGACAAGCACACTAATTAGCAACGATTGTTTTACTGACATCAAGCAGATTACCAGATGTCTAGATCATGAATTCCTGATCCCTTAAAATATAATTAGCATGGTAGAGTCAGCTATCTATTTCTTTACATCAATGTAGACATGGTTAATTTTCTGAGAGGGAAATATTTAGTTAAACTATTCCATCTCACCTTGTTGCGAGATAGATGCTTATTGTTTGTGAAACAACACCTGATAAGAAGTAAAACCTTCCATTCAGATGTAAAGAAAGTAAAGAACAAAACTCGATATGTTACTACCATATATATAATTCACGCCAAACCTTTATTAGGAGATCAACCAAGCCGTAAATATAATTCCCAAGTCATGAATCTAAAAGTCGTTTGATCGGCCCAACCTTTTTATATTAAAAAGTAAAAATGCAAATAGCCTTAGTTAGGAGATGAGAAGGGGTATGTGTACCTGGTCAGTGCTCGTCACTATCAAAGGGCACAAAGAAGAGCCAGCGAATGACCCAACAAAGACCTTTGCACCTGGCGTAGGGAGGTGGCAGGCGGAGGCGTACCTGATTAGTGCTCGTCGGCAGCAAAGGCCACTCTCCGACGCATGGTTCACCGCAAACTGGAAGAGGAGCGAGGTATTCCCCTGACAGTGCACCAAAACAAGGGCACTGCATAATCTGAGGGGTAGAGGCGCGTACCAACATGGAGGGCCCGAGATCAGGGTGATGCTGGTGTCTGCGTCCCACCGTGAGGTGTTGGAAGGGTTGGAGAAGAACCTGTTTGTGCTTGTTGGGGATCAATCGATGCGATGAGGAGGGACCCAGGGATGAGATCATCGAATCCATCGCTCCCACATCGGTCCTCCCGTGGCGCCACCAACTTCCTCTTTTGCCCGAAACCTGCTCGGAGCTCCCGAACACCCCGAGGAGGTCGACGTGTGCCGGGGCCACCGAAGAGTCAAACACGTCGAACACACCGAGCAGGTGGTTAGCGTGACCTCCAGTGAGGGTGGCTTAACCTCTGAGGATGGCTCCAACACCGGATCCGATAAGGGAGAGGGCTGTCTCGGGGCGCGGGGGCGGACGCTTGGGGCGGCGGTTGTCTCAGGGCTCGGGGGACAGGCGTCGCAGTGTGTGGGGGGAGCGGGTGTGCGCTGCCTCGGCGGCGGGGTGGGGGCAAAGGGGAAAAAGAGAGAGGACGAGGGTGAGGGGATACCTGGGCATTAGCATGCGCTGAAGGACGCGAAGGCCTCGCCGCGCTTGGGGTGGCGGTGGGGCGCGGTGCAGATGGCGGAGGCCGGGAGGACGCCTCATGCCGCCATGCCACAGGCGATGCTGGCACGTTCGCGGCGATGCGCAAAGTTGAAGATCATGGCATGCGCGGTGGTTGCTGGCGCGGTCACGGCTTTCACGGAGGGAGAGGTCTCGGTATGCGCGAGCGCAGGCGCGGGGGCGGTCGCGGCATTGGCGGAGGCAGGGGAACGGAAGGGAGGCGGGGGCATGTGCGGGCGGTAGGGCGGGCGGTAGGGCGGTTCGCCATGGTCGCGGCTTGGTTTGCGCCGTGCGGGCGGGCTGGTCCGGGGGCGGCTGCGGTTGTAGCTACCGCGGCGGGATTGTCGCGTGGGGGGTTCGCGGAGGTCGCGACGCCTGCTCCGGCCGCGGCGGGATTGTGGCGTGCGGGTGGGCGGTTCGCGGCGTTCACGGCTGTCGCGGAGGCTGCGGCTATTGCTGCCGCGGTGGGATTGTGGTGTGGGGGCGGGTGGTAGGGCGGAGGCGTGCGCGTGGTTTCTGGGAGCGGGAGTTCGGTACCGGCGGGATTCACGGCGGCGGGCACGCGGGATTCGTGGAGCGTGCGCTGTGGGGGGTAGGCGGGCGTGCTGGCGTTTCGCGCGGGCGTTCGGTAGAGCGGGGGCAGTCTACAATAGACTCTTAATAGTTAGTAGAGATTCGAAATGCCATATCTTGTGCATACATGGCTCCAAAATTATGAAATTTCTGTCGTAGCTTTATAATATGTCTACCTTAAATTTAAAAATATATTTGGCATGTGTAACTGTGCATGAAGTATTTCTATTGATTTATGTAGTCTTTGTTCTAGTTATGAATAAAATAAAATGGGGAACGATAAAAATGATGAGAGAAATTTTGTCGCTTTCTTATGGCTGAATTTTTAGAGTCCACATAGTATGTGTTAAATATGACTTAGAAATTAATTTAATACATTGAAAATAGTTGAAACATGCTAAAAATGCGAACTCAATATTACTTGTCAAGTTATTTATTGTAGTATCCACTAAATTGACCTTGATATTATTTGCTAACTAGTCCTTCCACCTTATGTATTACTTGTCCCTTAATAAATACAAAGAGAGAAGAAAATGTGAATATGCCATACTTAGCAACAGAGTAGATAACCTACCCCATGCAAATAGTTTTCTTGCTTTGTGAGAATATCCTTGTTGTTATGATAATCGTTATCCAAGTTTGTGTGGTTAAGTTTGAGTATTATTGCTCCTTGAAGATAGAAAATGTGTAATGAAAGTGTTTTCCTCACTTGTTGTGTGCACCTCTTTTTATATAATGGTTGATGTGATGTTTGATTTGCATGTTCTTGCATCATTCATACTCGTGAGAATTTGCACACATGCTTGTTTCTAATTCATGCATTCATTAATTAGAGAGTGACAATCTATAGACTAAAACCATTGAACCTGAGCCTGAAGCTACTGTGTTAGAGGTGTCAACTGAAGCAACTAAGATTGTTAAATTCCTAAGTTTTTGCCAACTTAATATGGTATGGTTTATATTATGGGATGCATATGGTTATGTCTTATATATCTAATGAAGTACTTTATTCATGCATTTACTTTCCTTTTTTAGTTGGACTGACTACTCTACTATCTTGTTAATGACTTAGAATGATTAGAGTAAAGCTAGTCTCTCTTGGTTATGACTTATGAGCTCATTTAAAGTTATTGATCAACTTCCAAAGGAGTCTCTTTTATGTCAAGTAGTAGTTAAAATGTTGTTTAGTTTCATGCAAAACTTGAACGGGTGGTATATGGTTGCGAGAATGGAGTATCATGGACATAGATCGCTAGAGTCAAGTAAGGACCATTCGTTGTTGACTTTGGGTTGAGCAACTTTTTTTGCTACCACATATCCTCTTATGGGGAGGATGAGTTGATTACCTTAGTTGCTTCATTCTTATGGACACGGTCCTAGACATGTGGTCTCGTGTGACGTGGTAGAGGATGCCTAGGGTTGTGCCCGATGGACCTAGCTAGGTAGGCCTTTGCATGAACTAGGTGTGCATTCTTATGTTCTAGACTCTTTGGAAAAGGTCGACATAAGTACCCCCTCATTCATAGTGGTAAAGTGGATGAGTCGTATATATGGCCCCTTTGTCATGTGGATAAAGTAGCACCCCCTTGCAAGGATTCAAGAATCAATTCGAATTGCTATGCTCACAGTTATGAGCAATCCTTAATACCATTGGATACATCGTAGTGTCTCGATTTATTTTAAAGTCATGAAGATGGTAATGTAAATGTTCACTTGTGGTTATATATTGTTCTTACTCTTACTTAGTTTGACTTATTATAAACTAAAACTTGATGGGTTGGGAACAAGTAAAAGCAACTACATGATGTAGGTTGTATCACCTTCCACTCTTAAAACTAAGGACTTGTCTTAGTTGGCTTTTATGCAAAGAATTAATTAACCCTTAAAGCTTTACCTTGCTACATCCATATGCATACTACTTTGTTATACTATATTGCATAAGTCTTGCGAGTACAATCGTGTACTCATGTGCTATATTGATAAATTTTTGTAGGTGAGCCTAAGGCTCAGTATGGTTATTTTCTTCCCACCGTACCCCCACACGGAGACGGGGAGTGAGTCCTTGTGATCTCTTTTGGTTTTGTGGCTCTTCTGTAGCATGTTGCTGGGGGCTTCTTCTACTGAAGGTCCTCAAAAAACTAAAATCCAACAACTATTTTCTATTTTGCTTCACATGTTGCAGGACTAATGCCGAAGACAAGCCTTAGCCGAAGCTGCCAATAGATGCACACACGGAGGTAGAAGCTTCAGGCAGTCGCCAAGTGTGCTCAATTAAAGAAGCTTTACAAGACCATAAGGAATCTTCGAAACTCATCTCATTGAAGACAAGAAGGAAAATACCACTTTACCCTCAGCATGTATAATAGTTTGGATGTATAGGTCTAAGGGCAAAATTGTAAATTAACCAAAGTTGTATCCTATGCCGATAAATAGAGGAACAATGCCATGCATTGAGGAACTTTTGGGAGCGGAGCAAGATTTGTTTCTCTTTGTACGAAGCCATATTTTTTCTACTTCTCTCATTGTAATTTCACGAAGCTCAAGGTACTTGTGCAAGTTTCTATTTAATAGTAGAAAGAGGAAACATGTCTGAATAACTCTTTTCACACATGTGCCTTTTTATTCAACTATCAACATACATTATTCTTAGTCACATTTTGGTATTTAAACCTTCATCTTCTTCTCTTCAACCCACCATTCACAAGTTGAAGGTAGATAGAAAGGATGAAGATGAAGCTTGATTTAATTGTGTTGCCTTGGTTTTTAATGACTTTAGGGGGATTGAAATCAAGTGGCCAACACATGCATGGACCGTTATTCTCCTCATGTATCATTTTTCTATCGTCAAGTTGCTGCTCGAGGAGTTGGTGTTATCATACCGTATAGGGTCGTATCGTTGATGAGTCCTAACCTAGAACTTTGTTTAAGAATTCAAATAACTATTGAACTCTTTTACCGTTCATGTAGTCCAAATTATTCTAATGTTGTACGTTAAAATTTGCTCTCTATGGTGTATGGTAATGTGCATCTTGTGAGGTACATGTGTCGATCCTAGCATGACACGGGGACAACCATATTTGCTTTCATTGTAAGTGGATTTATTTGCAGCCATGTACCTTTGAGGGGAGACTCATGTGGCTAGACCACGTGGTGAGCACATGACATCTGTACTAGTGATGGAGTGGTTGCCAATCCATTTAAGCTGAGTGCAAATCGGAGGTTCTTCCATAATTACGCTATCAAAAAGACTATTAGTTATGGCATTCACTATACTAGGTATCCAAGGGTACTTGAGGGTCACTGTTATGCAAACTAGATATCTATTGCTATCAAATTTACACCACAAGTGGATATATGTTCTCACTTAGAGGTGCCATTGTTTCATGAAAGTATTGCAAGTAGACCATCTTAAATCTACTACTACTCCTTAAGAACGTATTGTAGGCGTCCACATCTGGTGCACGGTTCTACCTCCCGAGGCCGCGACGCCCCATCCCACCGCGCATCGTCGTCTGCTCCCCGCCCATCCTGTCGCCGCGTCCGCCCCCTCCCCCACCGAAGGAATCCCCGCGGACTCCGCCCCGGCTCCCCAGAACGCGATCCACTCTCCTCTCTCCCTCAATCCCTGCTTCCTTTCTTGGATTGGGATCTCAAGATGCCGGTCTCCTAGGACCTGCCCGACCTAGAGCACGACGCCATGCCGCCCATCTCCGCGGCTTCCCCCGCTGCGGCGTCGGGCATTGCCGCCATAGCTGTCGCGCCTTCCCCCACGACGGCGCCGAGCCGGGCGGAGTGCTCCGTCGACCTCAAGCTCAGCGGGCTAGGCGAGTTCGGTGCGGCGGACGGCACGCCTCGATAGTCGCGCGGTCGCTGCGCCTGATGCCCATCCCTTCCGAGATCAGCACCGCCACCCCGCCCCCATCCTTCGACTCACTCAGCTGTCACACATTCTGCCGCAACATGATCCCTCCGCGCGCCACGCAATGCCGGCCGGCCAGCCGCACGTGCACGAGGTTGTCGACGATGGCGCCGCGAACCTCTCGTACTCTCCAACTATCGACAACCAGCCCACTTGTCGTAGCCGCTCCCCGCGAAGGTGGTTCTGATGTACCTGCGACTTGCTCCTTCCGCCTCCTCGCACTTCTCTGAGAACACATCTGACCTGCTCGGCCTATCGCCGCACCAATACGTTCCCTCGCTTGACCCTGCAGCGCCGCCCCTGCTTTCTTGTCACCCCCAGATCCACAGGTGCTGGCCCTCGGAAAGGTCTTCGAGGACAACAAGTTCGAGCATGACGCCCTCCTCGGCTCCTCGTCGACAGCGTTGTCGACATCCTCCAGGACCTGCACGGCCCCACCTACGCGAATTCGTAGACCCTCGATCACATCAACACCCACCTTCTCGCCCCCAGATCCATGTGTTCCTACTGATCAGATGGCATCTATTTGCATGCGCAGGTGCAGGAGTGCTACGAGCTCTCATCGGAGTACAAGAATGACCAATATCAGGCTCGGCTTGGTGAGCTCGAGTCTTGATTCATATGTGTGCTCCCTATTTTAGATGCGAAGTAGGCATGTTTTTTATATTCCTGCTTCGATTCATCAATGGAAATTAGAAGACCTATGATGTGATTTGAGGAAATATGTATATCTATCGACCACGTCTCTGATCTGTGTTTGTGATCTTAATCTCTGTTTGTGATCTTCGGGAAACCTGGTTTTCCATTGAAAATTCAGCAGGGTGGGAGGTGCTTCAACCCCGACACCGTCCACGCGTCCTACGCCTTCAACAGCTACCCGCCTCAACCAGCTGCGACTTCCATGGTATGGCCACCATCACCAATTGTAGGAGGAAGAGGCTAAAGCGGACGCATCGACGCTTGTAGGAAAGCTAGAGCAAAAGGTATTTGTAATCCTAAATATTAGAAATCTGAGTACATTCACAACATCTGATGTGGTTATTACCCTTGGATCCCAAATTTACTGGGTATTCTATCTACACTCACATGACATTAGTATTGAACAAGTATGATGTTATGACAAATGGTGGTATGACTTTGGAATACCATCCTCATAAGTTGCAGGAGTTTCTTGGTGGAGATGACACTTCTACTTTTTTCTTCTAAGAATAGAAACTATACTGCTAATACTGTAAAAAAACTACGCTGCTAACAGTGGCTTCATTGAGTTTGTCATGTTTTATTGGTTGCTGACATGCTTATTTGAGCTTGCGTTTTGTACGACTAGCGATTCTTAACTTACCATGAGATTTTTTCACATCTAACTTTTCAATAATGTGTAAAGATCTTTCATTTATATGCAGGTGGTAATGTGGCATCTCTAAGGTCGTACATGCATATCAGTAAGTCACTACTCACGTATGGCTATTTAATTGTTCGGTAATTTCGTCTATGAATAGATCTATCTAATTGGCAGTCTATTTATCATCTGAATGTACTTATTGACCTGTTAAGCTTTTGTTCGTTTATCTATTTATCAGTTGATTTCTTTCTCTGGGCTATACATGATCAGTATGGTCTTTACTGCACATTGTATCACACAGCAACCATGTCATTTGATATAATGGGTTTGGCCAACTAATAGTAAAGAAATCCCTATCTAGAGAAGCGGTAGAAAGAAAAATGACAAGTCCAGAAATACCAGGGTAACTAATGACATGAAGAAGGAAAGGTTGATAACAGTAACATAACTCACATTAACACAGATGGCCCAGGGGTTATGTGGAATAAGCACAAGCTAGATGACAAATATTACAGGAGAGAATTGAAAGGGCCAGATAGATAGCAACATCACGTCAAGGAGTGAAGGGCAATGTTTCCTGAACGGTTGCTTTAAGAGATCAAAGATAGCAAGCATGCATACATACACCTGAACGCAAGCTAGAAAAACACAAATGGCCCAGATGTCGAACGTTCTTATCTTTGTTATTTTATTTATAGATGGTAGACGCATTTGTTCTAAGATTATTTTGTATGCCATACCCCAGCAGCAACCTTTTTTTTCAGCAAATGTAAACCAACCTTCTCTCTTATTCTAACTTTGGTATTCATTTTCAGGACATTTCCGGATAGATGACAGAATATAATCATCTCTAATGCCACAACATTCGTGGGCACCATGTTGCCTTGTTGGCTTCATTTAGCTCGCCCGACATCATATTTTAGCAAATATCTGTCATATATAATCCACTAAAATGGTTTATTTTTTCATTTACGCTTATACTCCCATTTTCCCAACCAGGACTTCTGAGCACATGGAAGATGAAGGAGACGTTGCAACTGCCTTTACACTTGCCAAATTTTTTATTAAATATACCAATATCACGAGGTGAACATTCGAGTTTAGTGATTTTTCATATCCATGGTTTGCAGGCAAGTAAACTTATTACATATAATCCATTGAACTTCATGTCTTGGTTTGTCATATTCGACATCGAAGGGCTCGCCTTCTAGGGTGACGTCGGCGGGGCTTCACCTGTCCTATTCTATAATTATTGTGATTACTGACTCTGCCATTGTTTGTGCTACTGCTGCTTATGCTTGCTGTGCCACAAAGGCAAGCGAACCTTTGATTTGGACCATGTTTCGGTCTAGCCTTGTTGGGTCCACACTCCATGGGTCACTTTCACATTACTACTACCAAGGTAACCATTGTTACATGACCTACTAATATATCTTTTGCTTGTACATTCAAGTAAACATTGTCTATTTCAACCACACCAAAAGTAAAGAAAATTATTAAGTTGGTGAATTGACAAAAGAAATGAAGCAAGTTTTTAGGTGTTGAAGTATAAGTGACTCGCCCAACTTTTCCCATCAGCTTGACTTTTAGTTTGGGGGTAAACTAACCTACACATAGCAGGCATCAGATATAGCTCTTGATGCATACGACTTAGGAAAGGGGGGTGGGGGATCTCATTAGATAGAGGTCAACTAATCGACAACACATCTATATTAATCGTTTTATTTTTTTAACAAATTTATAGAGCTAACATGTTGTATAAGGTAGACCTGGTGGACTACATAATTTTGTTATGTTCACAGGCACTGTTCGGATTCAAGGATTGGTGGGTTGTCCCTGCAATGGTTACATTCGATCAGACTATTTGGTCTGCAATATGGAATAGTATCTACTTTGTGGTCTTAGGTTTCCTTTGGCTGGAATCACCTACCACTATCTATAGCGAGCTCAAGTCCACATTCTGGCCCATGCTTAATGTAAGGATTCATCTTCCATGCATAAGTTTAATCAGTTCATAGGGTGAGAATTGGGCAAGCATTAAACATAAAAGATGTGCTTCTTTCAACCTTCTGCAGGTGCTCCATACTTTTTGAGGTCCCTATGTATTCCGAGAGTGAGATATGACAAGCCATGGCATCAGTGCCTTGATGTGCAGGGTAATTGTTTTTTCATATACTTAATATTATGTGTTTGTATTCTTAGTTCTTTTAGTATGTGGTCTTAGGTTTCCTTCGGCTGGAATCACCTACCACTATCTATAGCGAGCTCAAGTCCACATTCTGGCCCATGCTTAATGTAAGGATTCATCTTCCATGCATAAGTTTAATCAGTTCATAGGGTGAGAATTGGGAAAGCATTAAACATAAAAGATGTGCTTCAACCTTCTGCAGGTGCTCCATACTTTTTGAGGTTCCTATGTATTCAGAGAGTGAGATATGACAAGCCATGGCATCATTGCCTTGATGTGCAGGGTAATTGTTTTTCCATATACTTAATATTATGTGTTTGTATTCTTAGTTCTTTTAGTATATTACAATAAGCTACATCCCTCGTGATGCCTTAATCTAGGTTATATCTCAATGATGATTTCTTTATAACATGCTGATCATAAAAGCATTTGTAGACAGTGCATTCAAGTAATGGTACAATACAAAGGGTGGCAAATGATAATAGCCTGAAGAATGATGGCACAAAATGCTCTAGAGTATTCTTTATCTTACTTAGATTTTGTCAACATTCCATCATCATATAATCTCGAATATTTTCATAAACTGGTTGTGTAAAATGGGGGGATCTTTCTCCATGAATCTCAATGACTCTGTTGCGCACTGCATAGCTGCGGAGAAGAAAAGGTATTTACCTTTGTTTTAGGAGTTCCTTTTTCTTTGATAATGGTATATTGAACACATAATTTGAAGTATATGTGCCTGTTAATTTTTCTAAGTATCAAATATCAGGCAGCTTTACGGCAGCGAAGGATCATTCACTATGAGTGGATATTAAACCGTTGCAAGGAAAACATCTTCATTTGCATCCTAGGTATGACCCTTTGTCTTAACCATGTTTTCCTGATAACTTAGGACCTATTTGGTTTCATTAGTCCCTACCCTTGCTGCAAGTAATTAATAAGGGGCACAAATAATAATGAGGGGTAAATGATGTGCAGATAGGCTTTTAGTCCCTTTTTGTCACCCCTCAAGGGACTAGAGACTAAAAGGGTTTAGTCCTTCATATTTGGAAATTTGGTAGTCTGATGCATGCACATTCGATTTGGTTGCAGGCATAATAGTTTCATATTTCATTTAGCGTTTTTCTGTGGATGAGGAGTTCAAATTTGAGCGCTGAAGTATTAACAGACCCATCTAGCCTACATAGATTGGATTCCTGCCTCCTAACAGTCATGTTTTCTATATATATATATGGCCATCTGAACTTGGTAAATTGGGTCGTATTTATGAAGAATGTCAAAGTGGAGAGGATGAAAATGGGTTGCTTATAGAGTGTGGCTCTACTTGGCGCAAGGTGAATGTGCAACAGATTTTGGATGAGTCAACAATGAACCTTGTGAAAATGCGCTGTAAGGAGATCGAACGTCTCTCAGAATCTCGAAAGTTTGTCTTCTTTCCCTGTTCTATAATCCTCTTGTTTTCTATTGATTTATGATAATTTTGATATTTAGGATTCCTAATTTTATATTTTATGATATTGTAGTTTTTCTTCTCAATTGCTTATATACATTCTTAACTTTTCTGGTTGTAGATCAATCATGTTGGACCTTATCAATCCATCTGTCAAAAGTCAGGCCAAGTCAATGGATGCTGCAGCTGTAGATCTTCCCTTTCAACTATGCCTCATGTTTCTTGTTCTATAATCCTCCAGGGACCCTTTACACTAGATAACACACTGTTGCTATTTAATTTCGTATATTTATTTGGTGTTGTTGTTGTTTAGGTAGGAAGCATGTGTACCTTTTACACTAGATATCCTCCAGCGCCATACAGAATGATCGGGCACTTTTAGTCTTTCAACATTTGTTTTTTCCTGTGTTGAGCATAAAGTGTAGTCTTGCAACTTATGCATCCATTCCTCTTTCTAGGGCGCAATGCTTTTGACCCTTTTGATAGGCTACCAAGCACATGTAATTTTTACTCCTAAATTTTGTAATACTTGTCATCAAATACTGCTGCAGACATTCTATTATATTTTGAAAGTTCACGGATTTAGATATGTATGAATCCATGCCTGCAACAAGGCATCCATACTAGAATCTGTAATGATGCATGACTTTGCCATCACGGAGAATTACTCTATTTTTATGGACCTCTCTTTGTTGTTCCAACCAAAGGTGTATGATATTGATGCACAAAAACCTTCTTTGCATTTTCTTTCTAGCTGCTTATTTACATCTATCTGATGGATGTAGAGCAAAATCAAAAGTGGATTCAGAATTGAAGGTATATATTCTCCTGATTGTTGCATGTTGTTGCATAATCCATGCTTTTAACTTTGTTAACCTTTTAGTTTCTCTTTTATATGTTTGATTGCATTGTATATGTAGGTGTGGAAATTATTGTGCATTAACATTTTATCGAATAATTTGTATGTCGTTGCAATGCATTGTACTAGCGAACTTCATCTGATGTTTGTTTTTTAGGAAGAAACTTACATGCTTTAATTATGTGGCGCCTAATGAAAAAGATGTTGGTTCTCATAAATTTTTAGAACAACTTTGCCATTGGTTCATACCAAATCCATCTATTTTATGATGCGTATATTGTCTACTTTGGATTACGAAATGTTTTTCATTTCAATATAATATACATTTGTACATAAGTTATCGTAATATTATATGTTACCGTTGCAACGCACGGGCACTCACCTAGTTCTTAATGATGACAATAATTGAAGAAGAACTCACAACATTAGACATTGCCGTAGTTGAGACTAGTGGTTTCATGAACTCCTTATGGATATACCGGTAGTTGAAAAAATGATAAAGACTATCTCCATGAACTGTGTTATTCAAACCATTAGAATCAAAGTGAACATTTATAAGGATAACATGAATTCCACAAGATATGTGAAAAGACGGTTGAAATCTATCAGAAAACTAAGAAATTTTGGAATAAACGCATTGTGCTATGTCCACACGTCAAAGAATTTGGCAAATCAGATTACAAAGGATCTATCACATAATGTGATAGAAGGTGTGACAGCTACCCATGAATAGGGTACCCCAAAGTAGTCCCATTACTCGTGGCGGCCCAACTAGGTAGAAGGCCATAGAGGTGAAACAAATCGAGCAAGCCTCCACTGAGGAACTCTGCGAGGCGGATAGGCCAAGCAACTCTTCACCGAGCAACTGGGCGAGACAGAGACGTGAGGGCATGTGGTAAGGACCAGTACATCTATGGACCCTAGTTCCATAACCCCCCGTCACACGCCTGACAGGCGCACGCCTGTACGATTGTACCCTCCTGGTGTGAAAACGAGGAAAACACTATTGTCCCACGCTAGCCACGCTAAGGCACATCGCCACCTAATGCACCCTCACTGACACAATGTCACATCGGGTTAGCACTGATGGGTCTCCATCAATGGGATGGCAACAATGCATATGGCCCCTAATGCCCCCGACACTACAACATGGGGCCAGCCGACACCCGCTATGGAGCTCCACTATTAGAAGACCCTACATTAGCCCACGAAAGGGATGTGGCAGAGCAACTCACCATACCGGGCATATGCTTACGCGTGTATTGGAGGTCAACATCAGGGGAGCTACGTCCAGAAAAGTCCTATAGAAACAAGTCTCGATATGCTTCAGACCACGCAACACTTTGTAAAAGGTTGCACCCTTGAACTATAAAATGGGGTGGCCAAACATGAACAAGGAGAGCTAGGAGCATTCTGCCAACCTCATCCTCTAGTTCTCACACTTGCACCCTCTGTAACACATTTCTGAGACCAATACAACGATTAACACTATACTGGATATAGGGTGCGAGCCTGAACCAGTATAAGCCCTCTTGAGTCACTTGATTCACCACTCTGAGTGAGTCTGCGCTAGCCTCGTCCATAGAACATAAATTCTATTGTGTCTCCGATTTTCGAAACCACAACAAGGTGCATCAAGGTAAATGGGCTTGAGACCCACATAAGGTCACTCCATAGTGGTAACCTATTCTTTGTGATCAAAGATCCCATGAAGTAGAATGGTGAACAAGTAAGCAGATAATGAGGGGAGAGACCCCTTAATACAAAATCCAGATCACTAGAGATGTATGTCTCTCCTTTGCTATATGACATGATGGTTAAAGTCCTAATATCATCCAAATGGCTTAATTAAGTGAGGATGTTGTCCTACAGAACATCCTAGAAGGAACCCACCTATATGAGTTCGACTACAAGTCACAGTCTATGAGACACGAGTAATCTCTAGATGCTCATGAAAGACTTCGAAGTGAGGCTTATATGCTTCAAACCCGAGGATGCTTTTGCATCCTAGTATCAGTTATGACCTTTTGGTCAAGTTTGTTTGCAGAAAACTGCCAATTAAAGGCATAGTCCACTGTTTAGTTGCGAACAAGTGTAGCCTTAGCTTTAACTGCATGTTCAACTTAACAGTCTGCATTGAAACACTGGTATATCAAATAGCAAACACCTGAGGCTATTATTTATGTGCCTTGAAATATTTGGTGGAGATTGTTAGAATAAATGGACCATCCCTTTTAAGACAATAAATATTTTATGGCCCATATTAAATATTATGGACATGAAAGGTTAATCCCACATTGCTAATTAAGAGGGACTTTAACCAACTTAAATAGTGGAGTCACAATATATTTGATATGCAGTTGGGAGAAGGAGACTGGTGTGCCACACACACGCTTGCTCGCCTCACCAAGCCAGGCTAGGCAGCTAGGCCAAGCCATGAGCATGTCATGGTTGTCAGCGTCGATGTGGCATGGCAAGATGTGACATGTCATGTCGTGTCGAGTCGAGACAGATAGACAGACGTATGGACAAAAAATGATGGATGGTGTGGTGTTGTGCTCTTGATCGAGTCGTGTTGCCATAAGAGAACACCTGATTTATGGCCATCAATGCGACTATAGCCGGTAACTGACGATTGATGGCATCTAGAGCTGACCATTTTCAGTAACTAACAATTGATGGCCTTCAAGGCTGGTGTTGGTTCTAGGGGTGTTCAGGTTCAACAAATTTAACTACGTTTGCACCTATAAAAGTTGCAGTCACGGCTCTACAAGAATAGAAGTGGCCTAAGCAGAGCCTTCGAAACGACTACTGTTCAAGCGATCACCTACTTGGGTGAGGATGAGTAATCACATTTTTTGGGGAGTGTCTTCGACATGACTGTTTGATCGACTACTTCAAGCGGTATGACTAGACAATCTGTACAGATATTCAGACTGACTGCATTGAACACGATGACTACATCAGCTAGTAGAATGTCTACACTAGGGTATGCTAGCTATGTCCAATCGTTGATAACTATATTTATCATTGTTACATTGAGTGTAGTCTTTTTAGATTCACATGCAAACCTTTTATTGTCACTAGTAGTTTAATAATAATTTCCTTGGTTAAAATATAACTGAAAAGTCTAACTTTTCAACAATGTGAAGTGACAAGATCTTGTATAGTATTTTCACATTTGAGCAATGTATATGTTTTTCACTTCGAATGATTTCCTACTTTTGGTTAACAAATGAAAACTGATTGTTGTGTTGGGTGGGGATGTACAATGGTCATAGAACCTATTGTGCATGTGTGACGATCAACTTCAACATTTTGTCGATGAGGACATAATATTCTTTTTAATATAGAAATTTAGAGTAGTATAAGAGTGCCCTAGGAGTACACTATTTGACTTAATCAACACTCTAGCCAACCAAAATTTGAGCAAAAAGTGATTGAAGATAAGTAACAAACCTTGTAAAAAGAGAACACCAACGTGGAACATAGGGACTGATTCATAATTTCACGTGTACATCTATATTTACAAGGATTCAGTCAAGGTTCTGATGAAAAGCAGTAGGTCAAATCGATAGACGACAGATTTTGAGAAATCATCGGCTAATGTGACGGATGGATGGCATTCCAATTGCCAACTCTAAAGGCTAAACCAACAAGTCTCTCCTACCCGCTACGGCGTCGCATCCCACGGCGCAGTGACGAACGGATTCAAGTAACCTTCGAAATTTCTCGGCCTGGCGCCGGCGGCGGCGTTGTCGTCGTCGTCGAACACCACCCACTCCGTTGTGACCACTGTCTTCGAGGCCGGTGGGGTTTCCTCCACGGCGACCAACGCCTTCATTTGTTTGTCCTCGCGGCTTTCCTCAACGACGTGGTTCATGATGATCTTCTCGAGATCCCTGATGTCATCATCCGCGACGCGCTCCACGGCCGGAAACTCGGCGGCGTTGACCACGCCCAGGCCCCGGCACAACTCAAAGTACGATGACAGCTGCGCGCTCTGCTCCGCGGCCTTTTTCAATACCCGCATCCCCTGCACTCCCCTCCGCCGCCTCGCTGCCGCCAACGTCTCTCCCGGCCGTGGCCGTGGCGTCGTCGGGGCCGAGCCGAGAACGACGACGAGGAACCGGGCAATGCCCGTGCATATCTCGCTGTAGACCTCGAAGATCTCGATAACGACGCAGTCCATCGCCTCCAAGATGAGGCCCTGCTCCATGCCGTCCCCGTACGGCCGGATTTGCAGGAGCAGGTGCAGCAGGTGCTGCTGCTTGGTCACGTGGTCCAGCCTCGCGTCCTCGCCGTCGGTCTCGCTCGTGGCGGCGGCGGCATCTAGATCCTGGGCGATGAAGAGGGAGCGGGTGTCGAGGAAGTGGAAGTAGGCGCGCACGAAGGCGGAGAAGCCCGACGATTTGGACGGCGGCGACGAGCGGTCGCGGAAGTCAGCGAGGTCGAAGGGAATGCGGCCGAGGCGCACCGAGCGTGGCGCGAGGTCGGACCGCAGAAGTAGGCCGTGTGCAAGCATGAGCGCCTTGAGCGCCACGGCCCAGCACCGGGTCCGCCCGGCGCGGCGTGCCAGCGCCCACATGAGCGGCTGCACCGACACCGGCGACGCGCGCGCCAGGGTGAAGACCCGCGCCGCATTCCCGTAGTCTACGGACCGCTCGTCATGGCTGGTCGCGCGGATCACGGCCGCCTCCAGCTCGGGGCTCCACAGCACCGCCGCGGCCACCCCGGAGGCCGGCCGTGGTCGCAGTGCCGCCACGCGTCTCAGGTACAAGCTCCTCCTGTCCTTGACTGCCGCCGTGGCGCGCCGCCACCACTGCCGCGCGGTCGTCATCTCCTGACCGTGGACGCTGGCGTCACCACCTTCCCTGGCGCCGGCGAGCTCGAGGCGCCCCGGGAAGATCAAATCCACGACGGTTGCCAGCTCCGAGCCACGCCGGAAGCGTTCTTGGCCGCTCGAGCTTTTGGCAGAGGATGAAAGCTCCAAGAAACAATGTTATCAGGCCAACGGAACTAACTGGACGGCATGGGATGGGACGAAGAGAAACGAAGCGCCAAGAACGTGGCAGGCAGTAACGTGGGGGTCGGATGGGAGAGAAAGGAGGTGAGAGTAGACGTGGGAGGGACAGAGGTGGACGGTGGAGGGCCAGGTCAAGCGTTCTAATTTTTGTAAGGCCCCGGGAGGCTGAAGCCGAGCTCCTCTTTGCTGTTGCGTGTACGCACAAAACCGCTAGAAATCCCAGCATTCTATAAGTGGAGCTTGTACACTGTCTTGAAAAATACTAAATTTTCCATGTTTCAAAAAATGAAAAAGAAACTAAATTTGTCAAAAAAATATTTTTATTGGTATCACAACTTATACTATAAAAACCTGTTCGGTTAGAGATAGATTGAGTTGTAGGGACAACTTCTAAAAAATGTTAAAATTTTCCCTAAAAACTGATTATTGGGTTTAGGCTAAAAAATTTTAACAGTATAACTAGATGTGTAATTCAACAATTCCCCTAAATAAAGAGTGAAAATCGAGAAATGGGACAAAATAAACAGATTCGATTGCTCCGAGGGTTGTTTGCTTGTCTTTGTTTGTTCGGCACAAAAAGGAACGGGTGCCTGCATGCACGCCACCGTGTGGGAAAACAAAAGGGCAAAAACGCTTGAGCCTTGCCGCGTGGGAAATAAAAATGGAGGAGGCTGGTGTGCGCGCGGACGGGATTGGGGAGAAAAAGAGGACACGAAAATAGGAGAGAGAGGACGCTCTAAATGAGGGACGAGAATTTTTTAAAGGAAGGACGAGTCACGAGGGAGCTGTTAAAACAAGAAAAATTATTATTTTTTATTGATTTCTGTTTTAGGGTTGATTTACACGATCTTTTGGAGTTGCTCCAAGGCCCTGTTTAGTTACCGTAGTCTTCGTACTAAAATTTAGTCATTATTTTGTTTGATTATAGACTAAACAAAATCTGAACGTATTAAATGAAGTGCATAAAGACTTAAATGTCCCTTGTCTTGATTCCTATAAATGGCACAATCTCAACTATACAGTGTACAGAAGCAACGTTATGGAACAGTCACAAGCAGTTCCTCGTGTTGAGTATGTGAACCAGTCACTCATACGTAGAGGACACCGGAAATGAAGCAGACGTGAGATGTATCCTCTGGCGACGGAAGGTTGGGGAGGAGGAAGGTAGGGAGCAGACGAAAAAAATCTAGTTTAGTCCTCTTTAGCTATCCTTTGAGTGACTAGAGACAAAATTAATTTAATCCAGACGCAAAATGTAGTCTCTAGCGGCAGAAGGTTGGGAAGGAAAAAAATCTGGTTTAGTTATCTTTAGCCACCTCTTCAGTGACTAGAGACTAAATTGATTTAGTCATTTTAGCCCTTGTGTTGGGTAAAAAGGGACTAAAAACTAGTGATTAATTTTTAGTCTCTCTAGCCAAACGTAGGGCTGGACAAAAATACTCGTGGCTCGTGAGCTCGATCGACTCGTGGTCAGCTCGGCTCGGCTTGACTCGGCTCGTTTCAATTTTATCACGAGGTGAGCTAATATCTTAGCTCGGTTTGTTAACGAGCTAGCTCGTTAGCTCGAATGTGCTATCATTTATCTGTAAAATAAAGCCTATACTTGTATTGGATGAATTAATAAGTGATGAACTATGTTAGTTTAGGGTTTAACTGATATGATATATAAAATTATGAGTATTGTTAGCTTTTTCTAGTATTAAATTAGTATAAAATTAACTAGCAATTGATTATATTGTTGTATATATATATGTATAATATTTTTTGTTGTGGCTCGCGAGCTAAATGAGCCAACTCAAGCTCGCAAACGAGCCGAGACGAGCTGGTTCTCTGGCTCGGTTTCTTAACGAGTCGAGCCGAGCCAGCTCGTTCCCTTAACGAGCCAGCTTGAGCTCGGTCGAGCTGGCTCGATATCTACCTCTAACCAAACGAGACCTAAATCCCTTCTTATTAATTTTAAATAAAAATGAATTTAATCTTACTCAATGATCTTCAATCCGATGCAACCGAAAGAGCCTAAGGATCATTGTGCTAGTATCTATCGATAAAATCACGCAATGTGTTGTTTTTTCTCTCATAAAGCCAGGGCATCATGTACCTTATTTATAACAAGAAAAACAAAAACTTGGAACAGAAAAGATCACGTCAAAGGCTCAAAGTGGAAATCTTCTATAACCAAGTTCGACAAATTTTATTCTTCTGAACTCCAACCCATGGCGACCATCACAAAACCATGCATTTTCGTTTGTACTTACTTTGCATAGCTGCAAACGGAGTAAGCACCGCTCAAAAATGGACAATCAGTTTAGTCGATGTGGTGGGCACGACTATGAGAGCACGAGGCATTGCACCGTCGTTCTTGACACTAATTATTAACTCTCAACAGATGCATCTTGCATATAGACTAGACTACTCTAGTCTAGATATCTAAAACATGTAACGTGTATTAAATTGTTGCACATGGTTGGTCACCTGTCCTGTACGGGTACATTAGAGGAAGGCGATGCGGAGAATCATCCACCTTATTACAATTATTTGACGGTATGCATTGATGTATCAGAGAGACAGGGCACATTACTTGCAAGGAACGTTCTTGCAGTTGCGAAATTGTTTGAGTTTTGCGCAGTTCACTAAGCTCAAAGGTTATTTGGCTACAACGTTCTTCCAATTTCAATGTTCGGCGTTGTGTTTTTTATTTCATCCAGTCGAATTTATAAGAACTGTTTGTGAAGTGAGTTGAATTGATGCAGCGCGAATTCTAATTCTTGATAATGTTGATATAATTATCTTGTGTGCTTATATTAAAGGCACACAACCCCATGAGCAATTTGCTTAAATTAACCTAGAACGATAAATAAAATCGACGACCAAAGCTTAGGGTATGCGATATAACATGAATACTACTGCACCCTCTAAAAAAGATATAGTTCTAAGTTTAAGGCAAGTCAAACTTTTTTAAATTGATCAAGTTTATAGAAAATAGCATCGATATTTATATCTTTAGACAAGTTTACTACAATCTTTTTTCATAAATAATCTAACAATATTATTTTGGTATCTTAAATGTTAGAAGTTTTTCAAATAAATCTAATTAAACTCTAAATTAGTTTACTTGTTAGGAGATGAGAATTTTATAGTTCGGACGGAGGGAGTATAATTTATGTAGGAAGTCAGTTTTTTTAGTATGCAAATGTTATAAATTAGTTTACTCCCTTTGTCTTAATTTATAATTTATTTCACTTTTTTACTGGTTTATCTTGTTAAAAAAATAATTGATAATTATTATTAATTTTTACTTTGGTATTATTTAGCATATAATAAGATTTAAGTATGGCTTTAAATTTTATATATTTTTTTAAAAAAATTTGAATAAGACGACCTTGTAAAACTTGGCACAAAAAGTTAAATGGATTATAAATTGGGACCCATGGAGTATTTATTTAAAATATGAGAATTTGATTCCAACATTTTTGAATCAGATCCTAGCTAGCACCTATATAGGTAATATATAATTAATTGTAAGTAATGTTGCTGTTCCAAAAAAGGTTCATCTATTAAATAATCCAATATGTAATGCGAACGCGTTTATATGTATTAAGAAGAGCTCGGCCGAGAAGAATGTCCTCGTCAAACACAAGTACTAAAGTACAGGCTTGCAATAAACTGGCCATGTTCTTCTATACGTTCCATTATGTCTGAGAATAAAAGTAATCGAGTATATATTATTTTATCAAGTTGCCTGTAAGACTTTGACATTGCATTATGTTTAGTTTGTTTTGTTGCATGACTGCTTTGGAAGTATATATATAATATCTGCAATAGTAAAAAATGTGTTTAATACGTTATGTTTTAAAAAATCTAATATATTGGAGCATTTAGAACAACAAAAATAACTTTATCTTCAAACAGCAGCACTCTATTGTTCAGACTTCAAAGTTCCCAAGCAGTTTTTATTTATGAATTTGCACTAGAGACCACTAGATCATTCCTTTTCTACATTGGTTTTTTCATTCCATTGTTCTTAATTTTCCCTCTAATTTGTATATATTCAGCAGGCGCTTGAGCATCAGGTTTCATTACAAAAAAAAAATCAACGACCTGTGAACTATGAATAAAAATGAAAGGAGAATCTCTATATGCTTGTCGGCTCAAAGCTGATACAGGATGTCATAGGGTGTATGTTTTGATCTAAGAATATATGATTATATCTTCGGAATCCTAGAAAGTCCACTAGTACACAGAAGCTCTATAGTGGTGATTCTAAAGCTATTTCAACTAGCGTTTTTCAGTGTCGCCAGTGCTAGAGACCAGTAGAAATTGGCCAGTAGAAAGCGGCCTTTTTACTGGCGGTTGTTTTGCAACCGCTAGTGAAAATAACATTAGCACTGGCGGGTTGCTTAAGAAAACCGTGTGTGAAAACAAGATTTTCATTGGCGGTTTTCTTAAGCAACCCGCAAGTGGAAATAACATTTGTCGGGGACCATAATTAGGGGTACCCTCAAGACGCCTAATTCTCAGCTAGTAACCCCCATCAGCATAAAGCTGCAGAGGCCTGATGGGTGCGATTAAGTCAGGGAACAGTCCATACGAGCGACTCGATCACGCCTCGCCCGAGCCTAGCCTCGGGCAAGGGCAGCCGACCCTGAGGTGTTTCCGTCTCGCCCGAGGCCCCCTTTTTACGGCAGACGCATCTCCGGCTCGCCCGAAGCCTTGCCTTCGCTAAGAAGCAACCCTGACTAAATCGCCGCACCAACCGACCGAGTCGCAGGGGCATTTAACACAAAGGTAGCCTGACACCTTTATCCTGACGCGCCCCCCCTGGCAGAGCCGAAGTGACCGCCGTCACTTCGCCGCTCAACTGACCGGTCTGACAAAAGGACAGCGCCGCCTGCGCCATCCCGACTGCAGTGCCACTTGACAGAGTGAGACTGACAGGCAGCCAGGCCTTGCCAAAGGCGCCATAGGAAGCTCCGCCCGACCCAGGGCTCGGACTCGGGCTAAGGCCCCGAAAGACGGCGAACTCCGCTCCGCCCGACCCAGGGCTCGGACTCGGGCTAAGGCCCCGGAAGACGGCGAACTCCGCTCCGCCCGACCCAGGGCTCGGACTCGGGCTAAGGCCCCGGAAGACGGCGAACTCCGCTCCGCCCGACCCAGGGCTCGGACTCGGGCTAAGGCCCCGGAAGACGACGAACTCCGCTTCGCCCGACCCCAGGGGTCGGACTCCGCCCTGGCCTCTGCCGAACGACCTCCGCCTCGCCCGACCCAGGAGCTCGGGCTCGGCCTCGGCCATGGAAGACAGACTCGACCTCGGCCTCGGAGGAGCCTCCACGTCGCCCGACCTAGGGCACAAGTCCGCCACGTCAACAGGAAGCGCCATCATCACCCTACCCCGAGCCGACTCGGGCCGCAGAGAACAAGACCGACGTCCCATCTGGCTAGCTCCGCCAGATAGGCAATGATGGCGCCCCGCTAGACCCATGACGACGGCGGCTCTCAGCTCCCTTACGGAAGCAGGGGGACGTCAGCAAGGGCCCAACCGCTCCGACAGCTGTCCCTCTGCCAGGCTCCGTTTCTCCTCCGACAGCCACGACACCACACCAGCTGGGTGCCAAGATCTCTCCGGCTGCCACATTGGCATGTACCTAGGGCGCTAGCTCACCCCCGCTAGACACGTAGCACCTTGCTACACCTCCATTGTACACCTGGATCCTCTCCTTACGCCTATAAAAGGAAGGACCAGGGCCTTCTTAGAGAAGGTTGGCCGCGCGGGAACGAGGACGGGGCAGGCGCTCTCTTGGGGCCGCTCGCTTCCCTCACCCGCGTGGACGCTTGTAACCCCCTACTGCAAGCGCACCCGACCTGGGCGCGGGATGAACACGAAGGCCGCGGGATCTCCACCTCCCTCACGACTCGGCTCCGGCCACCTCGCTTTCCCCCCTTCGCGCTCGCCCACGCGCTCGACCCATCTGGGCTGGGGCACGCTGCACACTCACTCGTCGGCTTAGGGACCCCCCGGTCTCGAAACGTCGACAGTTGGCGCGCCAGGTAGGGGCCTGCTGCGTGTTGACGAGCAGTTTTCCGTCAAGCTCCAAATGGGCAGTCTCCAACGACCTCTCCAACCCGGGACGGTGCTCCGTTTCGGGAGTCTCGAGTTCATGTCTCTCGACGGCAGCTACGACATGATACTCCTTCCACCGCCGCGCGACGGCGACAATGGCGGCCGACAGCCCGCTCGCCGGCGGCGGAATCGACGATGTCTTCCCCGCGTGGTGGAAGAACAACATTCGAGCTCGCCCCGTCCTCTCCCTCGCCATCGGAGGAGGAGGCGGGGCAACCAAGGCCGGGCGGGAGGCTGTGCTCCGTCGGCTGTCGAGCGAACCGACATCCCCAGCGCCCCAACGGAGGACGCGTCGGGCGTCGACCTCGCGTTTGAGACGAAGGCGAGCGCCGTCCCCCCGCGACACGCTAATCCCGAGCAAGTGGACGACGCCAGCACGCTCGCGGAGGGCCTACAGGACGTCGCCCTCGTACCGAAGACGACGGCGCAATCAGTCCCCGAGGTGACTACGTCGCTCCTCGTCGACCAAAAGGTACCGACTGATTCCCATCCTACGTCCTTTCGACTCGACCTCAACCCGCCTAGCGACTTCGCTTTGGCGGGCGCTCACGTTGAGGCGAGTGCAACCCCTCTGGGGTTTCGTGTGCGGTCGCCTTGGGACCGATTGACGGAAGTCTCGACCTACGGGCCCTCTAGGTCCGAGGAAGATGACGATCCCAGCATCTGCTGGGATTTCTCTGGATCTGGCAACCCCAGTGCCATGCGGGACTTCATGACCGCATGTGACTACTGCCTCTCCGACTGTTCCGATGGCAGCCGCAGCCTTGACGACAAGGACTGCGGCCCGAGCCGCGAATGTTTCCACGTCGAGCTAGGGGATCCCTCCGAAGGCAACCGTCTCGGCGTGCCGGAGGATGGCGATCTCCCTAGGCCAGTGCCTTGCGCCGACATCCCGCGAGAGCTAGCTGTGGTCCCCGTTCCGGCGGGGAGTCACGACCCACAGCTCGAGCAAGTCCGCGGGGCGCAGGCCAGGCTCGACGAGGGAGCAGGAGCGCTCGAGTCGATCCGCCGGGACGTCGGGCAGGTATGGGCGGGCCAGCCCCCGGCCGAAGAAATACGTCACCTGCCCCAGGGTTTCCAGCACCGCGTCGCCAACGATGCCAGGGACAGGCCGCCACCCGCATCCAGCGGGATCGGTCAGAACCTGGCAGCCGCAGCGATGCTCCTCCGCGCGATGCCGGAGCCATCAACCACCGAGGGTCGGCGAATCTAGGGAGAGCTCAAGAATCTCCTGGAAGGCGCTGCGGCCCGGCGTGTCGAGAGCTCTGCCTCCCGAAGGCAGGGGTACCCCTCAGAACCTCATGCCGCGACTTCCCGATTCATGCGGGAAGCCTCGGCCTACACCGGGCGCACGCGCAACACCGCGCCTGCGGCCCCTGGCCACCTCGGCAACGAGCACCATCGTCGCGACCGTCGGGCCCGCCTCGACGAAAGGGTGCGCCGAGGCTATCACCCCAGGCGTGGGGGACGCTATGACGGCGGGGAGGATCGGAGTCCCTCGCCCGAACCACCCGGTCCGCAGGCCTTCAGCCGGGCCATCCGGCGGGCGCCGTTTCCGACCCGATTCCGACCCCCGACTACTATCACAAAGTACTCGGGGGAAACGAGACCGGAATTGTGGCTCGCGGACTACCGCCTGGCCTGTCAACTGGGTGGAACGGACGACGACAACCTCATCATCCGCAACCTCCCCCTATTCCTCTCCGACACTGCTCGCGCCTGGTTGGAGCACCTGCCTCCAGGGCAGATCTCCAACTGGGAGGATTTGGTCCAAGCCTTCGCCGGCAACTTCCAGGGCACGTATGTGCGCCCCGGGAATTCCTGGGACCTCTGAAGCTGCCGGCAACAGCCGGGAGAGTCTCTTCGGGACTACATCCGGCGATTCTCGAAGCAGCGCACCGAGCTGCCCAACATCACCGACTCCGATGTCATCGGCGCGTTCCTTGCCTGCACCACTTGCCGTGACCTGGTGAGCAAGTTGGGTCGCAAGACCCCCACCAGGGCGAGCGAGCTGATGGACATCGCCACCAAGTTCGCCTCTGGCCAGGAGGCGGTCGAGGCCATCTTCCGAAAGGACAAGCAGCCCCAGGGCCGCCCGTCGGAAGATGCTCCCGAGGCGTCTACTCCGCGCGGCGCCAAGAAGAGAGGCAGGAAGAAGTCGCAAGCGAAACGCGACGCCGCCGACGCGGACCTTGTCGCCGCCGCCGAGTACAAGAACCCTCGGAAGCCCCCCGGAGGTGCTAACCTCTTCGACAAGATGCTTAAGGAGACGTGCCCTTACCATCAGGGGCCCGTCAAGCACACCCTCGAGGAGTGCGTCATGCTTCGGCGCCACTTCCACAAGGCCGGGCCACCCGCAGAGGGTGGCAGGGCCCACGGCGACGACAAAAAGGAAGATCACCAAGCGGGAGAGTTCCCCGAGGTCCGCGACTGCTTCATGATCTACGGAGGGCATGCGGCGAATGCCTCGGCTCGGCATCGCAAGCGAGAGCGTCGGGAGGTCTGCTCGGTGAAGGAGGCGGCGCCAGTCTACCTAGACTGGTCCGACAAGCCCATCACCTTCGACCAAGCTGACCACCCCGACCACGTGCCGAGCCCGGGGAAGTAACCGCTCGTCGTCGACCCCATCATCGGCGACGTCAGGCTCACCAAGGTCCTGATGGATGGGGGCAGCTGCCTCAACATCATCTACGTGAGACCCTCAAGCTTCTGCGCATCGATCTGTCCTCCGTCCGAGCAGGCGCTGCGACCTTCCACGGGATCATTCCTGGGAATCTCGTCCAGCCCCTCGGACGGCTCGACCTTCCTGTCTGCTTCGGAACACCCTCCAACTTCCGAAGGGAGGCTTTGACGTTCGAGGTGGTCGGGTTCCGAGGAACCTACCACGCGGTATTGGGGAGGCCATGCTACGCGAAGTTCATGGCCATCCCCAACTACACCTACCTGAAGCTCAAGATGCCGGGCCCCAACGGGGTCATCACCGTCGGCCCCACGTACAAACACGCGTTCGAATGCGACGCGGAGTGCGTGGAGTACGCCGAGGCCCTCGCCGAGTCCGAGGCCCTCATCGCCGACCTGGAAAACCTCTCCCGAGAGGTGCCAGACGTGAAGCGACACGCTGGCAATTTCGAGCCAGCGGAGACGGTTAAGGCCGTCCCTCTCGACCCCAGTGGCGACACCTCCAAGCAGATCCCGACCGGTCCCGGGCTCGACCCCAAATAGGAAGCAGTGCTCGTCGACTTTCTCCGCGCAAACACCGACATCTTTGCGTGGGGACCCTCGGACATGCCCGGCATACCGAGGGATGTCGCCGAGCACTCGCCGGATATTCGGGCAGGAGCCCGACCCGTCAAATGGCCTCTGCACGGATGACGCCCGGGGGCTGCGCCCCCCCGCTCATACACGAGTATCAGTCGTCAAGGAAGGGTCGGCCTCGCCTTGGCGGAGCCCGACCCTCCCTCGGGGGCTAAAAAGGGGGAACCCCTCCGCGTCGAGATTGGGTGCACTTTTTCGCATCAAAAATTTTCGATCAAGAAGGGGCTTTTGCGTTCTCCCGGCTATGTCAGAAGCAGGGTCTCGAGGAGCGAACGTGGGTACAAATAAGTGGCGAGGCCGACTGAGCCGAGGAACCCCTATGCCTCCGGGTTAGGGACACCTCACTCATCACCTGCCACGAAAAATGACCCAACTCGGGAAATCACCCTATTGTTGACGAGCCAGGCCAGACGCGCAAATTGAAAGAAAAGAGAGTACGACTTCATGTAAGAAAAGCAAAGTGTTCAGGCCTCGGCGGCCGCGGTAAAGCGCACATCCAACAGAAACTGTTCCAACAAAAGTCAGGCGCCGCCTTGGGAAGGAGTCGCGCCCTCAGTTCCGCCCCCGCCGTCGGTAAGGTCCACCTCCGCTTCCAGCGGTGGTGCAGGAGGAAGGATCTCCACCTCAAAGGTGGTCGCCAGCGCCGCGCTCGGACCCGCGGCGACCGCGTCGAGCCGCTGAACTTCTGCTAGGGCGGCTTCGTCTTCGTCAGGAAGACAATACCCCTCACTGACCCGTTCCAGGTCCACAACGTAATGGGAAGCAAGCACGGCAAAGGCCCGCCTGACGCCGTGGTGTAGCGCCTCGCGGACTTTACCGCGCGCGTAATCACCCAAGGCTTGAAGACGGCTTTGAGGGGAGCTTCCTGAAGGGACGTCGCCGGGGCCAAGGATCCGATAAACGTCCGAGATGGCCTCGGACATGGCCGCGAGGTCGGCCTCCCTCTGCTCGGTAGCTCCAGCAAGCGCCTTGGCGAGCGCCTTGGCAGACTCGTCTAGGGCGGACTCGAGCTCTGCGAACAACCAGAAGAAAGACCTCAAGCACAAGCAGAAGAAACGGACAAGAACAAGAACCGGGGACGGCCAAGGCATACCTCCGGCTCGGACACGCTGCTCCGAGGCCGCGACTTGGGCTGCGGCTAGGTCGGCTGCGAGGGTCTCAGCCCGGCTTTCGGCCTCGGCAGCCTGGCCCCGAGATTGGTCCCGCTCCTCGGCGACCTGGACGAACTCCGACCGCTGCCGTTGCACCTCCGCGCGCGCTGCCGCTGCCTCGGCTCTCAGGTCAGCACAGAGCAACTGGAGGTCCGCTATCTTAGCGTCCTGCTGAGAAAGGCGCGCGGTAGCCCCGGCGAGCGAGGTCCTCAGGGATCGCAGCGAGCCCCAGACATCGGCCTCGCGGCGGATGAACGACGACTTGGCGGCGCTCCGATCCGTCAGATCCTGGGGAAGGGAAACAAGGCGTCACGACGAACGCCTCGCTCACAGAAAGGAAAAGGTATGCCTGAAACCGTTACCTGGAGGATTTTGGGGACGTCCCTGCAGAGAACCTCCAGCGATGACCGGAGCGATCCCACCGCTGCTTCAGCACGCTCGCGGAGCTCGTCCCAGGACTGGTCCTCCTGTTCATCGTCAAGAACGAAGACAGGGTCTGAGGCCTCGCGGGTCCGGAATCGGAGCAACTGGCGCCGGGCCTCGGGGCTCCGCCGCACAGCGACGAGGCTGCCGCCCGCCTGGATGAACTGCGCGTCCACGCCCACCTCTTCCGAGGCACTGGGCACCGACGCAGCAGCCATCCCGACGCTGGAAGCAACCAGTCGCTCTCCGACTGGGACGGCGGCGACTTCGGTGGCGGCAGGCGCCGGCATGGCCGGCACGACAGGCGGGCTCGGGACCACGTCGGCGCCGGCCGCCTCCCCTATCACGATGGCCGCCTCGGCAGAAGAGCCCGCCTCGGGAACCTGCTCCCCAGAGACATGCGACACCCGAGCCCCCTGCGGTGAAACGCCCTGCGAAAGGGTCGGCTGAACGACAGGGCCCGGGGCGGCGCTGGCCGCCCGGACGGACGCCGTCTTAAGGGCCTTCCGGGGCGCCAGGTCGATCTGGCCATGGATTCGCTTGCCGGATAAAGAAAAAAAAGAGAAAGGGAAAATCACGGCCGGGACATGTGAATGAAGCGCCAGGTCGAAGACATTCCAAGATACTTACCCGCTCCGGGCCATGATCAACCGCGCCTGGGGGGAGGTCTCTTGGATCCCGCTCCCCGGAACCGCCGCCGAGGTCCGCTTCGCCGACAGCTTCGGCACCACCCTCGCTTTGGGCGCCCCGGACGCCCGGGAGGCGGACTGCCCAGGCGCCGCCACGGCGACCTGAGGGTCGCTCCCCCGCACTGCCGGCGCGGGTAGCGGCTCTCGAGGAACGGATGCCTCGGCCTGGCTCCCTGGGGTCGCCTCAGCTCCTCCAGCCGAGGGGTCAAGTACCCTTTCGGGTTGCCCCCGCCCCTCGGGTCGGGGACCCGGCGTCCTGGCTCCGGGAACTGACGGCATCAGCCCGCTCGGGGGCTGGCTCGACGGCTCCTGGCCACACCCCAAGCTGGGGCTGAGGCCGAGACGGGCGGCCATGTCGTCCTCCTCCTCATCACCGTCGTCATCATCGTCATCGGATGTCTCCGGCGACGGCTCCCTTGGGAGTCCTTCCCTCTCCTGCTGGCGACGGCGCTTCTCCAAGGCGTCCCGAGCCCGCCTCCGCTCGTGGGCCCGGGCCTTCTCCGCATCCTTCTTCTTCTTCTCCTCCTCCGCGGCGACCCGCCGCGCTGCCCGATCCACCGCGTCCTCCGGGACCCGTGGCAGGGAGGGCTTGTGCCACCCCACCTCCTAAAGAAGGGGGGAAAGAAACCCAGTCGTAAGAACCAGGAGCGACCCGGTGTATGAAGAAGGAAGGAGCGAACACTCACCAGAGTCACGCACCCCTGGTCGGGGCGCATCCGAAGCTGGGAGAAGGCGTGGGGGTCCGGCTTCCCCATCGCGGCCGACACCTGCCATTGGAGGGCGTCGAAGGGAAGAGAATCAGGGGACATTCGTGACCCCTCCCAGTTGGCCTCCAGGGTCATCTCCCAAAGCGGCAGCCGCCGCTCCGCCAAGGGGAGCACTCTCCGACGGTGGATGGCGGCAACCACTCCCGCAGCGGTGAGTCCTCCCTCCCACAACGCCTTCAGGGCCTGGAGAAGGGGTTCGAGGTTCTTCTGTCTCTCGTGTGGAGTCCCATGGCGCCAGGCGTCGGTGGCGGCGGTGACAACCCGCTGAGAGAACGGCGGGAGCAACTCTCCGTCATTCCGGAGGTAGAACCACCGGCGCTGCCACCCCTTGTTCGAGGACGCGAGGACGGCAGGGATGTACTGCGACGCCCGCGACTGCCTCAACAAGAGGGTGCAGCCGCCGGCCCGCACCGCTGCACGGACCTTCCTCTCCCCCGTCGACAAGGCAAAAAGCTCGGCGAAGAAGAGATGAGTCCACAAATCCCAATGGGGGGCGATCCCCAAATACCCTTCGCACACCGCTACGAAGATAGCGGCCTGCGAGATGGAGTTGGGGGTGAGGTTATGCAACTCCACCCCATAGTGGAACAGGATAGCCCGCTTAAAGCGGCTCGTCGGCACACCAAATCCCCGCTCGTGGAAGGAGACGAAGCTCACGACGTACCCCGGCGGTGGGGATGGAGCGACTCCACCCATGGGAGGAATCCATTCTGGCCGCTGCTCATCGGTGAGAGGGCGGAGCGAACCCTCGCCGACGAGATCCTCCAGATCACTCGCCGTCACTGTGGATAAGGGCCATGGGTCGCGCGGCGAGATGATGGTCACCCGATCAGCCATCGCCGAGCGGAAGGGGTGGCGGCGCAAAGGACAGGGAGGGCGGTTTCCTTTTCCTTGGCTAAATCTCTCAGGCTGCAAAAAACCTAAGAGGGAAAAAGGAAGCGGAGTAAAGAACCGTCACCGGACCCTCTCCGGGGTATATAAAGACCAAGGCGAAGACGGTTCCAACGTTCCGCCCGGACCGGACGCGGGGTTCAAAAACGCGAAGCGAAACGGCCGTTCCTCGAACGGCTCGCGCACGCGCAACGGCAGCCCCGCCAACTACTCGCCCCGTCACATTAACTCCGCGTCTGGACAGGCGGCGCTTCTGGCAGGAGCAGCGGGCGACGCTTCGCCTTCGCCAAAACAACCACACCAAAAAAGGTACGCCGCGTCGTTCGGTTTCGTATCCTTTTTCCTTTTTTCCTCTTTCTCTATCTCTTGCAACAGGGACCGGGAAAGGGGGATACCCCGAAAGGAATCCTTCCCCGTGAAGGAACTAGGCTCCGAGCCTCCTTACTGATCAGGGGTTCGAAGGCTGGCCCCCCGAAGGGTTCAACAGCCGCCTCAGATCGCGTGGGCCCTACACCCACTACTGGTCAGAGGTTCGAAGGCCGGCCCCCCGAAGGGTTCCGCGGCCGCCTCAGGCTACTCGGGCTCCGCGCCCATTACTGATCAGGGGTTCGAAGGCTGGCCCCCCGAAGGGTTCACAGTCGCCTCAGACACCGAGCAAGGGATGACCAGGGGTACGTTCGATACATAACCGAGGCTCGGGCTACGCTCCCGAGGTACCCTAGGACATTTCCGAGACCAGCGGGAGCGATCCTGTAACGGAATCCCATCGGAGGGAGGCATCGAGCCCTCGGACCCCGTCGCCAGGGGACCGGGTCCGGCAGATCACCCTCAGGTACTTTTGGGCGTGCCTCTGGGCCCCTAGCCGACCCCCAACGAACGGGGCACGGACGTCCACTCGGATTACCCGCTTGCAGCTCACCGGAGACACCATGTTCGGTGCCCATCGAGGGTAACATGGCGCTCTCCCCCCTCCTCCTTGCGGAAAGGCGACGTAGGGGCGTATGTAAAAAAGCCGAGTCTGTCCCTGATCGCCCTCTCGCCCTGTGCGGAGGCTCGGGGGCTGCTCTCGCAAACCCGGCTCCGGCCAAACCGTTGACAGCGTCAACATACCAGCCCGAGAACTTGGGCCCCGACCGTGCACCCGGGCTACGGCCAGTTCGCATGAGGGAACCACCAGACCAGCCAAAGCATTATGCAAGGCATTAAGACCTCGAAGGAGTGAAACCACTCCTCCGAGGCCTCGGGGGCTACACCCGGCGGGTGCGCTCGCGCGCACCCACCGGAACAAAATGCAACCGAGAAAGGCTGGTCCCCTTGCAAAAAAGTGCGACAAAAGCCTCCAAGCGAGTGCTAACACTCCCTTCGAGGCTCGAGGGCTACTGTCGGGACCATAATTAGGGGTACCCTCAAGACGCCTAATTCTCAGCTGGTAACCCCCATCAGCTTAAAGCTGCAGAGGCCTGATGGGTGCGATTAAGTCAGGGATCAGTCCATACGAGCGACTCGATCACGCCTCGCCCGAGCCTAGCCTCGGGCAAGGGCAGCCGACCCTGAGGTGTTTCCGTCTCGCCCGAGGCCCCCTTTTTACGGCAGACGCATCTCCGGCTCGCCCGAGGCCTTGCCTTCGCTAAGAAGCAACCCTGACTAAATCGCCGCACCAACCGACCGAGTCGCAGGGGCATTTAACGCAAAGGTAGCCTGACACCTTTATCCTGACGCGCGCCCCCTGGCAGAGCCGAAGTGACCGCCGTCACTTCGCCGCTCCACTGACCGGTCTGACAAAAGGACAGCGCCGCCTGCGCCATCCCGACTGCAGTGCCACTTGACAGAGTGAGACTGACAGGCAGCCAGGCCTTGCCAAAGGTGCCATAGGAAGCTCCGCCCGACCCAGGGCTCGGACTCGGGCTAAGGCCCCGAAAGACGGCGAACTCCGCTCCGCCCGACCCAGGGCTCGGACTCGGGCTAAGGCCCCGGAAGACGGCGAACTCCGCTCCGCCCGACCCAGGGCTCGGACTCGGGCTAAGGCCCCGGAAGACGGCGAACTCCGCTCCGCCCGACCCAGGGCTTGGACTCGGGCTAAGGCCCCGGAAGACAGCGAACTCCGCTCCGCCCGACCCAGGGCTCGGACTCGGGCTAAGGCCCCGGAAGACGGTGAACTCCGCTCCGCCCGACCTAGGGCTCGGACTCGGGCTAAGGTCCCGGAAGACGACGAACTCCGCTTCGCCCGACCCCAGGGGTCGGACTCCGCCCTGGCCTCTGCCGAACGACCTCCGCCTCGCCCGACCCAGGAGCTCAGGCTCGGCCTCGACCATGGAAGACAGACTCGACCTCGGCCTCGGAGGAGCCTCCACGTCGCCCGACCTAGGGCACAAGTCCGCCACGTCAACAGGAAGCGCCATCATCACCCTACCCCGAGCCGACTCGGGCCGCAGAGAACAAGACCGACGTCCCATCTGGCTAGCTCCGCCAGATAGGCAATGATGGCGCCCCGCTAGACCCATGACGACGGCGGCTCTCAGCTCCTGTAACGCCCCGAATTTTGCAGTTGAATTTTTTCTTTTCTTTACTCGCCAAAATTCGGGCGTTACCTTTTCCTTTTCTTTTTCCCTCGCTAAACCTTGACCTTTTCCAAAGTTTTAGCGGGATTCGGTTTGGATTTCCCGTGTAAGAAAAACCCTAAATTGCTTTATGATTGTTTGATGCACCATGCCGAACTATGCATTCTTTGATTGTTTGAAGGTGCAAATGCATTCATGTAGGAAGATCGGATTTCGAAAACAGGGAAATAATCTTTTCTTTTTCTTTCTCTCTCTTTCTCTCTCCTCTTTTTCTCTCTCTCCCGCGCCGTGGGCCGACCCCGGCCGGCCCAAGCCCCTGCGCGCCCCCCTCTTGGGCCCAAAGAGGCCCAGCCGCCCCCCCATCCTCCCCTTTTTCCCCTAACCCCCTCTCCCTCTCCCTCTCATTTTCCCTCTCTCTCTCCCTAGCGCCGCCCCTACCCGCCCCTGCCCTAAGCCGCCGCCGCCCTTGGCCGCCCCTGCCGCCGGCCGCCCCTCGCCGTCGCTCCCCGACCGCCGGTGAGCCCCTCTCCTCTCTCCCTCTCCCTCCCTCTCCCCTCCTCTCCCCCCTCCCTGCCCGGCCAAGGCCCGGCCGCCCCCTGGCCGCGCCGGCCGCCCCCCAGCCCCGCCCGGCCGCCATAGCCAGCCTCGGCCAGCCCCAGCCCGGCCGCGGCCGCCCCCTGGCCGCGCCGGCCGCCCCCCAGCCCGCCCGCCTGGCCGCGCGCCTGGCCCTCGGCCAGCCCCGGCCAGCCCCTGGCCGCGCCCTCGGCCGCCCTGGCCCCTTGGCCGCGCCCCCTGCGCAGGGCCGGCTCAGCCGCCCTGGCCGACCGGCTCAGCCGCCCCGGCTGCCCAGCTCGGCCGCCCTCCCCCGCGCGCCCGCCCCAGCTCGGCCGCCCAGCCCAGGGCCGGTTCAACCGCCCTAGGGCCGGTTCAACCGCCCCCCCCCCTCTGTTTTATTTTATTTTATTTTATTTTATTTACTTTCTGTGATCATAATTACTTTGTTTTAGGTAGGCTAATCATTGTTCATGCTATGGAAAATAGGAAGTTTAATTTAAAATTCCGTTATGCGGTTGATTCACGTAGTTAATTGTTTATCCCGTGCAATGTTGATCAACTAAAAATGATTAGGTTCCCATTAGTATATATATAACAGAATTCTTTTGTTAAGAACCAATTGTAACTGATCATTAGTGCATAAACTTTAACCCCCCCCCCCTACGAGACCTTTCCCGTTTCTTTCTAACCATAACAAATGCGATGTCAAATGTCATACTTGATGCATATTCGTTTTACCTGTTCCCTTGCATGGTGTACTGTTCTTTTGTATTAAATATGTGGATGTATGTATGTTTGCACTCGCATAGAGAACGATCCGGTCGAAGAGCCCGAGGAATTCGCAGGAGAAGCCCCTGAGCAGCAGTCGGTTGGTGGAGGCAAGTGTCCTTTGACCTATCTCTGTCCTATTCATTCTTTAATTCACCTCCCGCATTACACATTTATACTTAAGGATTGACTAGCTTTTGTTATCCATGTCCTTGTTTACCTATTTGGGTCAGATTATTACTGCTTAGTCTGATGCTATTGCTCGACTCTAATCAATGAACATGATGTGATTATCTATGATACGCTGTTTTCCCCTTCTTATTTATGATCATACTTGTGGCATTTAAGGGGACTCGAGCGGTTTCTCGAGTACCTCTCCGTAAGGACCTGTTCAATGGATGACCGCCCGGGAAAACAGTGCAACCATGAGGGTGGAATGGGACGCCCTTAGCTGAATAATTAGAGGAACCGGGGTGTAGTTCGCTTAGCCGTTGTGCCGTCAATGGGGCTCGGTGTATGCGGCTCGCTCTGCCAAGGTTGATTTGTCCCTTGGGGAGGAGTGCGGTACATTTAGGAAACCTAACGGGTGGCTACAGCCCCGGGGAATCTTTGTAAAGGCTACGTAGTGAGACCCTGCCTATTCACCTTGGTAGTGTTTAAGGGTTTGATCAGCCCGAGGCAAGAGGGAATCACGGCTTGTGGGTAAAGTGCGCAACCTCTGCAGAGTGTTATGAAACTGATATATCAGCCGTGCTCACGGTTATGAGCGGCCAAGGGAGCTCCAGAGATTAGTGATACTTGATCAAAGATATTTTGGTACAGGTGGCAATGAGATTGATGGTTCCGATTATGATTATAGTATTGGTAAGTGGTATTCTTTCCGTTTGGAAAGGATACATTGGGCTAATAACTTGGGTTAATGTTAAAACCTGGCTCTCTACTAGTAAGTAATAACCTGACTAACTAAAAGCAACTGCTTGACTTACCCCCACATAAAGCTAGTCCACTACAGCCAAACAGGATGCTTGCTGAGTATGTTGATGTGTACTCACCCTTGCTCTACACACCAAACCCCCCCAGGTTGTCAGCATTGCAACCACTGCTCAGGAGAAGATGAAGCTGTGGAAGGAGACTTCCAGGAGTTCCAAGACTACGACGAGTTCTAGGCGTGGGTTAGCGGCAACCCCCAGTCGGCTGCCTGTGAAGGCCGTGTTATCTACGTTTCTTTTCCGCACTTTGATTTATTGTAAGAACTATATGGACGTCTCAGACGTATGATGTAATCGACTATTATTTCCCCTTTTAATACTATTTGAGCACTATGTGATGATGTCCATGTTATGTAACTGCTGTGTACGTGAATAACTGATCCTGGCACGTACATGGTTCGCATTCGGTTTGCCTTCTAAAAACCGGGTGTGACATAAGTGGTATCAAAGCCGTGCTGACTGTAGGACCGCTAACCTAGAGTAGAATGGTCGTTCTAAGGACTATAGACCTCTGTCCCTGCCTTGACTTTGATATCCCTTCAAAAGTTGGTCCTACTGACCAAACCTATGTTCTACTATATATTATACCTTGCTGAAAATTTTGTTTATTCTGATCCTTCATTTATTTATGATTCATTATTATTCTGATCCTTCATTTATTTATGATTCATTACTTGCTGGTCATATTAATTCTGTTCTCACCCTTTTGCTTGCGATGTCTTTTGTAGATGGCTCGACTTAGACACACTGCACGAAAGTCCGTCATCCCCTTCTTACCCTCCCGCCTTGCTGAGCGTCCGCTTCGCCGTCCCGTGGCCGGACAGTCCAGCCACTTGGAGAGACTGCACCACCGCCTGCATGAGGAGCAGGAACGTCGACGACAGGAGCAGCAGGGCTCTTCCTTCTCGCTCCAGCAGGAGATAGAGTCTGTGAGGAGCTGCTCCCCTGTGCTTCCCCTGGAGGCGCCACCTGCACCACCACTGGGCGCCCCAGCTTCTGGGGTAGCTGCTGGAGGAGATCCAGACGACGGAGGTGGCGACGACAGCTCGAGCCACGACCCCGACCTCTCTAACCATGAGCCGGAAGGATGGGTTGCTCGACCCATCACTCGCGTCGCTGCTCGCGGGTGTCACTTCCACGACGCGCTCGACACCCTGCTACGTCGGGCACTTGACCGGCGCACTTGGTCCATCGAGTATCGCTGTGTGGTCTACCAGCATAGTCGCGGGGTCTACCCGGACCGCTGGGAGGCGACCTGCCTGGTGCGCCGTCCGGAGAACAGTCTCCAGGGCGCGGAGGCTTGCTCAGAGCACTATTCTATCTCTGAGCGGGACTCAGCTGAGGCAGCCATGCAGGATGCTGCACGGCGTGCGCTTTCGCACTTCTGCTCGGTTCTCGGTGGGGTAGCTGACGGCCTCGACCTGAAGTATTACCCCCGCCGTCCATCTGGCAGCACAGGAGGCGTGATTGTTTCACCTGCTGGTGAGGACAATCCTAGGTTGAGCAGCACAGTCAACCTAGCCGCCGTGCTAAACACGGAGCTGGACCATGCACTAGACGAGCTGAGTAGGGCTCGTGCTGAGATCGCCCTGCTGCGGGCTGAGCGCGCGGAGCGTCGTCACTTGGATGATGGTTCCCCCGCTCCCGTCGGGACTCAGCACCCGTATCGCTCACCTCGGCGTGGACTCCAGTCTTATGGCAATCCCGACTGCAAGACCAAGATAAATCTAGAACCATAGATCGTTAGAGTTGGATCTTGTAATTAATACGAAATATATATACATAGAAGCTTCAGTCTTAGCGTTAGTCTCGGTTTTAGTTAGTCTTAGTTAGACAGGGTAGTTTGCTATATCCTGTGCATTTATGTTTGTCATGATGAACTATGTTTGGTTTGGATCTTTGTAATGACTGTCACCAGAGTGTGGGTATCCCCTGCATTTTGGCTTACATATTATGTTAATGGAGTTAGTTATATAGTTGGGAAACCCTTTATTCTACTTTCCTCTTTATCTGAGAAGCTGTGTGGTCTGTGTTGGAGATCAGTGAAGATGCTCATCTGTTCAGTGCTGTTGGAGAATTCTATACTCTTTTCTTATGCTGCAAGATTTGCCAGATCAGTTCTGATGTGTGGTTGCGTTCTGCAGATGTCAGAGAACAGGCGCAGAGGAGGAAGGCGTGCTCAGCAGGAGCAAGCCGCCCCGCAGGATGAGGTGCCCCAGCAGCAGCACCTGCCACCCCCGCCCCCGATGTCGATCGAGCAGATGTTTCTGATGCAGACTCAGGCAGTTCAGGCCATCGGTCAGACTCTGGCCGCCATTCAGCAGCAGCAGCAGCAGCAACAGCAGCAGGCTCCACCCCAGCCTCAGATGCCTCAGATGCCCAGAGACAAGCGTGCTGAATTCATGAGGGGTCATCCACCAACGTTCGCTCACTCTTCTGACCCCATGGATGCTGAAGATTGGCTGCGCACTGTGGAGCGGGAGTTGCATACCGCTCAGTGTGATGACAGGGAGAAAGTCTTGTATGGTCCCCGTCTGTTGAGAGGAGCAGCCCAATCATGGTGGGAGTCTTACCTCGCCACCCATGCCAACCCCGACACCATCACCTGGGAAGAATTCAGAGGTAGCTTTCGTCAGTACCATGTGCCTGCAGGTCTGATGACAGTGAAGAAAGAGGAGTTCCTGGCCCTTAAGCAAGGGTCATCGTCTGTCAGTGAGTATCGAGACAGGTTCCTGCAGTTGTCCCGCTATGCTCCTGAAGATGTCAACACCGACGCCAAGCGACAGTACCGTTTCTTGAGAGGCTTGGTTGACCCTCTGCAGTACCAACTGATGAATCACACCTTCCCGACATTCCAGCACCTGATTGACAGAGCAATCATGACAGAAAGGAAGCGTAAGGAGATGGAAGATCGTAAGCGCAAGATCAGTGGACCCCAGCCTGGAAGCAGCAGCCATCCCCGTTTTTCAGGCAATCAACCTCAGCAGTTCAGGCAGAACCAGCGTCCACCTCAGCAGCATCAGCAGCGTCAGCAGTATCAGCAGTTCCAAAGGCAGTATCCTCAGCATCAGTACCAGAACCGTCAGAGCAATCAATCAGGAGGTCAGTTTCAGAGGCAGAATCAGCAGACACCTCGTCTTCCTGCCCCCGCAAGCCAGCAAAACAATCAGGCAGCACCAGCTCAGGTTGGAAACAGAGCATGTTTCCACTGTGGAGAGCAAGGCCATTGGGTGATGCAATGTCCGAAGAAGGCAGCCCAGCAGCAGTCAGGCCCCAATGCCCCAGCAAAGCAGAATGCGTCTCAGTCTGGAGCAGGCAACCGCCCTCAGCAGCGCTATAATCATGGAAGATTGAACCACTTGGAGGCTGAAGCAGTTCAGGAGACTCCCGGCATGACAGTAGGTATGTTCCCAGTCGACTCCCATATTGCAGAAGTGTTATTTGATACTGGAGCAACGCATTCTTTCATTACTGCATCATGGGTAGAAGCACATAATCTTCCAATTTCTACCATGTCAACCCCCATCCAAATTGACTCAGCTGGTGGTAGAATTCGAGCTGATAGCATATGTTTGAATATAAGTGTGGAAATAAGGGGGATAGCGTTTCCCGCTAACCTTATAGTAATGGGTACTCAGGGAATAGATGTCATCTTAGGGATGAATTGGCTAGATAAGTATCAGGCAGTTATCAGTTGTGATAAAAGGACAATCAAGTTGGTGTCCCCACTAGGAGAGGAAGTGGTGACCGAGTTAGTCCCGCCCGAGCCAAAGAAAGGAAGTTGTTATCAGATGGCTTTCAATAGCAGTGAAGCAGACCCAATTGAGAGTATCAAGGTTGTGTCTGAATTCCCAGATGTGTTTCCAAAGGATTTACCGGGTATGCCACCAGAGCGGAAAGTTGAGTTTGCCATAGAGCTTCTTCCTGGAACCGCCCCTATCTTTAAGAGAGCTTACAGAATATCTGGACCAGAGTTGGTTGAGCTTAAGAAGCAGATTGATGAGCTGTCAGAGAAAGGTTACATCCGGCCAAGCACCTCGCCTTGGGCCGCCCCTGTCTTGTTTGTGGAAAAGAAAGATGGCACCAAGAGGATGTGTATCGATTATCGAGCTTTGAATGAAGTCACGATCAAGAACAAGTATCCTTTGCCCAGAATAGAAGATCTGTTTGACCAGTTGAGAGGAGCCAGTGTGTTCTCCAAGATTGATCTGAGGTCAGGTTATCATCAGCTCAGGATCCGACCTTCGGACATTCCGAAGACGGCATTCATTACCAAGTATGGTTTGTATGAGTTCACAGTGATGTCTTTTGGTTTGACCAATGCACCAGCGTTCTTTATGAACTTGATGAACAGTGTATTCATGGATTATCTTGATAAGTTTGTGGTGGTATTCATTGATGACATTCTGGTTTATTCTCAAAGTGAAGAAGAGCATGCAGATCATTTGAGGATGGTATTGCAGAGATTGCGAGAGCACCAGTTGTATGCAAAGTTGAGCAAGTGTGAGTTCTGGATCAGTGAAGTCCTGTTCTTGGGTCACATAATCAACAAAGAAGGATTGGCTGTGGATCCGAAGAAAGTGGCAGACATTCTGAACTGGAAAGCGCCAACGGATGCTCGAGGAATCAAGAGCTTCATTGGAATGGCCAGATATTATCGGCGATTCATTGAAGGGTTTTCGAAGATTGCGAAACCAATGACAGCGTTGCTAGGCAACAAGGTTGAGTTCAAGTGGACCCAGAAATGTCAAGAGGCCTTTGAAGCGCTGAAAGAGAAGTTGACAACAGCGCTTGTCCTAGTCTTGCCTGATGTGCACAAGCCCTTCTCTGTGTATTGCGATGCTTGTTACACAGGTTTGGGATGCGTGTTGATGCAAGAGGGAAGAGTTGTGGCTTACTCGTCCCGACAGTTGAAGGTTCATGAGAAGAATTACCCAATCCATGATCTAGAGTTGGCCGCAGTGGTTCACGCACTGAAGACATGGAGGCACTATCTGTATGGACAGAAATGCGATGTTTACACAGATCATAAGAGTCTGAAGTACATATTCACTCAGTCAGAGTTGAACATGAGGCAGCGAAGGTGGTTAGAGTTGATCAAAGACTATGAGTTGGAGATCCATTACCATCCAGGCAAAGCAAACGTAGTGGCAGATGCTTTGAGCAGAAAGAGTCAAGTTAATCTGATGGTCGCTCGTCCGATGCCTTATGAGTTGGCCAAGGAGTTCGACAGGTTGAGTCTCGGATTTCTGAACAATTCGCGAGGAGTCACAGTTGAATTGGAACCTACCTTGGAGCGCGAAATCAAAGAAGCGCAGAAGAATGATGAAAAGATCAGTGAGATTCGGCGACTGATTCTAGATGGCAGAGGCAAAGATTTTCGAGAAGATGCAGAAGGCGTGATATGGTTCAAAGACCGCTTGTGTGTTCCCAATGTCCAGTCTATTCGGGAGTTGATTCTCAAGGAAGCTCATGAGACAGCTTATTCGATTCACCCTGGCAGTGAGAAGATGTATCAGGATCTGAAGAAGAAGTTCTGGTGGTACGGAATGAAGAGGGAAATCGCAGAGCATGTGGCTATGTGCGATAGTTGTCGAAGAATTAAGGCAGAGCACCAGAGACCAGCTGGATTGTTACAACCGTTGCAAATTCCTCAGTGGAAATGGGATGAAATCGGTATGGATTTCATAGTCGGATTGCCTCGCACTCGAGCCGGCTACGATTCTATTTGGGTAGTAGTGGACCGTTTGACCAAGTCAGCCCACTTCATACCTGTCAAGACCACCTACAGCAGTGCAGTACTGGCAGAGTTGTATATGTCTCGGATCGTTTGTCTTCATGGTGTGCCAAAGAAGATAGTGTCAGACAGAGGAACGCAGTTCACCTCTCATTTCTGGCAGCAGTTGCATGAAGCCTTGGGCACACATCTGAATTTCAGTTCAGCTTATCATCCGCAGACAGATGGCCAGACCGAAAGAACCAATCAGATTCTTGAAGATATGTTGAGAGCCTGTGCGTTGCAAGATCAGTCCGGATGGGACAAGCGATTGCCTTATGCAGAGTTTTCTTATAACAATAGTTACCAGACCAGTTTGAAGATGTCACCATTTCAAGCGCTTTATGGAAGGAGTTGTAGAACTCCGTTGCAATGGGATCAGCCTGGAGAGAAGCAAGTGTTTGGGCCAGACATTTTGCTCGAAGCTGAAGAGAACATCAAGATGGTTCGAGAGAATCTGAAGATAGCGCAATCGAGGCAGCGAAGCTATGCAGACACAAGAAGAAGAGAGCTGAGTTTTGAAGTCGGAGACTTTGTCTATCTGAAAGTGTCACAGATCAGAGGAGTCAGAAGGTTCGGAATCAAAGGCAAGCTAGCACCCCGCTACATTGGTCCGTACCAGATCCTCTCAAAGCGTGGAGAAGTGGCTTATCAGCTCAGTCTGCCAGAGAATTTGTCAGCTGTGCATGATGTCTTTCATGTGTCTCAGTTGAAGAAGTGCTTGCGTGTGCCAGAAGAGCAGTTGCCAGTGGAGGGTCTGGAAGTCCAGGAGGACTTGACCTATGTTGAGAAGCCAGCTCAGATTCTTGAGGTTGCAGATAGAGTCACCCGAAGGAAGACCATCAGAATGTGCAAAGTCAGATGGAGTCACCACACTGAGGAAGAAGCAACCTGGGAGCGTGAAGATGATTTGATGGCCAAGTACCCAGAGCTCTTTGCTAGCCAGCCCTGAATCTCGAGGGCGAGATTCTTTTAAGGGGGATAGGTTTGTAACGCCCCGAATTTTGCAGTTGAATTTTTTCTTTTTTTTACTCGCCAAAATTCGGGAGTTACCTTTTCCTTTTCTTTTTCCCTCGCTAAACCTTGACCTTTTCCAAAGTTTTAGCGGGATTCGGTTTGGATTTCCCGTGTAAGAAAAACCCTAAATTGCTTTATGATTGTTTGATGCACCATGCCGAACTATGCATTCTTTGATTGTTTGAAGGTGCAAATGCATTCATGTAGGAAGATCGGATTTCGAAAACAGGGAAATAATCTTTTCTTTTTCTTTCTCTCTCTTTCTCTCTCCTCTTTTTCTCTCTCTCCCGCGCCGTGGGCCGACCCCGGCCGGCCCAAGCCCCTGCGCGCCCCCCTCTTGGGCCCAAAGAGGCCCAGCCGCCCCCCCATCCTCCCCTTTTTCCCCTAACCCCCTCTCCCTCTCCCTCTCATTTTCCCTCTCTCTCTCCCTAGCGCCGCCCCTACCCGCCCCTGCCCTAAGCCGCCGCCGCCCTTGGCCGCCCCTGCCGCCGGCCGCCCCTCGCCGTCGCTCCCCGACCGCCGGTGAGCCCCTCTCCTCTCTCCCTCTCCCTCCCTCTCCCCTCCTCTCCCCCCTCCCTGCCCGGCCAAGGCCCGGCCGCCCCCAGCCCCGCCCGGCCGCCATAGCCGGCCTCGGCCAGCCCCAGCCCGGCCCCGGCCGCCCCCTGGCCGCGCCGGCCGCCCCCCAGCCCGCCCGCCTGGCCGCGCGCCTGGCCCCCGGCCAGCCCCGGCCAGCCCCTGGCCGCGCCCTCGGCCGCCCTGGCCCCTTGGCCGCGCCCCCTGCGCAGGGCCGGCTCAGCCGCCCTGGCCGACCGGCTCAGCCGCCCCGGCTGCCCAGCTCGGCCGCCCTCCCCCGCGCGCCCGCCCCAGCTCGGCCGCCCAGCCTAGGGCCGGTTCAACCGCCCTAGGGCCGGTTCAACCGCCCCCCCTCTGTTTTTTTTTATTTTTTTTATTTTATTTTATTTACTTTCTGTGATCATAATTACTTTGTTTTAGGTAGGCTAATCATTGTTCATGCTATGGAAAATAGGAAGTTTAATTTAAAATTCCGTTATGCGGTTGATTCACGTAGTTAATTGTTTATCCCGTGCAATGTTGATCAACTAAAAATGATTAGGTTCCCATTAGTATATATATAACAGAATTCTTTTGTTAAGAACCAATTGTAACTGATCATTAGTGCATAAACTTTAACCCCCCCCCCCTACGAGACCTTTCCCGTTTCTTTCTAACCATAACAAATGCGATGTCAAATGTCATACTTGATGCATATTCGTTTTACCTGTTCCCTTGCATGGTGTACTGTTCTTTTGTATTAAATATGTGGATGTATGTATGTTTGCGCTCGCATAGAGAACGATCCGGTCGAAGAGCCCGAGGAATTCGCAGGAGAAGCCCCTGAGCAGCAGTCGGTTGGTGGAGGCAAGTGTCCTTTGACCTATCTCTGTCCTATTCATTCTTTAATTCACCTCCCGCATTACACATTTATACTTAAGGATTGACTAGCTTTTGTTATCCATGTCCTTGTTTACCTATTTGGGTCAGATTATTACTGCTTAGTCTGATGCTATTGCTCGACTCTAATCAATGAACATGATGTGATTATCTATGATACGCTGTTTTCCCCTTCTTATTTATGATCATACTTGTGGCATTTAAGGGGACTCGAGCGGTTTCTCGAGTACCTCTCCGTAAGGACCTGTTCAATGGATGACCGCCCGGGAAAACAGTGCAACCATGAGGGTGGAATGGGACGCCCTTAGCTGAATAATTAGAGGAACCGGTGTGTAGTTCGCTTAGCCGTTGTGCCGTCAATGGGGCTCGGTGTATGCGGCTCGCTCTGCCAAGGTTGATTTGTCCCTTGGGGAGGAGTGCGGTACATTTAGGAAACCTAACGGGTGGCTACAGCCCCGGGGAATCTTTGTAAAGGCTACGTAGTGAGACCCTGCCTATTCACCTTGGTAGTGTTTAAGGGTTTGATCAGCCCGAGGCAAGAGGGAATCACGGCTTGTGGGTAAAGTGCGCAACCTCTGCAGAGTGTTATGAAACTGATATATCAGCCGTGCTCACGGTTATGAGCGGCCAAGGGAGCTCCAGAGATTAGTGATACTTGATCAGAGATATTTTGGTACAGGTGGCAATGAGATTGATGGTTCCGATTATGATTATAGTATTGGTAAGTGGTATTCTTTCCGTTTGGAAAGGATACATTGGGCTAATAACTTGGGTTAATGTTAAAACCTGGCTCTCTACTAGTAAGTAATAACCTGACTAACTAAAAGCAACTGCTTGACTTACCCCCACATAAAGCTAGTCCACTACAGCCAAACAGGATGCTTGCTGAGTATGTTGATGTGTACTCACCCTTGCTCTACACACCAAACCCCCCCCCCCCAGGTTGTCAGCATTGCAACCACTGCTCAGGAGAAGATGAAGCTGTGGAAGGAGACTTCCAGGAGTTCCAAGACTACGACGAGTTCTAGGCGTGGGTTAGCGGCAACCCCCAGTCGGCTGCCTGTGAAGGCCGTGTTATCTACGTTTCTTTTCCGCACTTTGATTTATTGTAAGAACTATATGGACGTCTCAGACGTATGATGTAATCGACTATTATTTCCCCTTTTAATACTATTTGAGCACTGTGTGATGATGTCCATGTTATGTAACTGCTGTGTACGTGAATAACTGATCCTGGCACGTACATGGTTCGCATTCGGTTTGCCTTCTAAAAACCGGGTGTGACAGCTCCCTTACGGAAGCAGGGGGACGTCAGCAAGGGCCCAACCGCTCCGACAGCTGTCCCTCTGCCAGGCTCCGTTTCTCCTCCGACAGCCACGACACCACACCAGCTGGGTGCCAAGATCTCTCCGGCTGCCACATTGGCATGTACCTAGGGCGCTAGCTCACCCCCGCTAGACACGTAGCACCTTGCTACACCCCCATTGTACACCTGGATCCTCTCCTTACGCCTATAAAAGGAAGGACCAGGGCCTTCTTAGAGAAGGTTGGCCGCGCGGGAACGAGGACGGGGCAGGCGCTCTCTTGGGGCCGCTCGCTTCCCTCACCCGCGTGAACGCTTGTAACCCCCTACTGCAAGCGCACCCGACCTAGGCGCGGGACGAACACGAAGGCCACGGGATCTCCACCTCCCTCACGACTCGGCTCCGGCCACCTCGCTTTCCCCCTTTCGCGCTCGCCCACGCGCTCGACCCATCTGGGCTGGGGCACGCGACACACTCACTCGTCGGCTTAGGGACCCCCCGGTCTCGAAACGCCGACAACATTAGCAATGGCGGGTTGCTTAAGAAAACCGTTTGTGGAAACAAGATTTTCACTGGCAATTTTCTTAATTAACCACCAGTGGAAATAACATTAGCACTGACGGGGTGCTTAAGAAAACCGCCTGTTGAAACAAGATTTCCACTGACGATTTTCTTAAGAAACCGCCAGTGGAAATAACATTAGCACCGACAGTTGTTTAAGAAAACCGCATGTGGAAACAAGATTTCCACTTGCGATTTTCTTAAGCAACCGGCAGTGGAAATAACATTAGCACTAGCAGTTGCTTAAGAAAACGCCAGTGCAAATCTTGTTTCCATTGGCCGTTTTCTGAAGAATCCCGCCAGTGCTAATGTTATTTCACTGGCGGTTTGCTTAAGGAAACCACTAGTAAAAATGTTATCGCCACTAGAAATGCTATTTCCACTGTCGGTTTCCTTAACATTTCCCGCCAGTATAAGTTTTCCCGCCTTTTTTTTCAAATTTTCAAACAAAACTGAATTTTATATTTATTAACACAAATTCTTTTGTTTACAATATATTCTTATTTTTATAATATATTCTTTTGTTTACAACCATATATTCTTCTGTTTACAACCATAAATTTTCAACCAAAACTGAATTAAATTCTATCATACATTATATACATCAAATTCTTCTATTTACGACCATATATGCTTCAAACATTCTATACATCAAAAGTTTTCACCTATGCTCTAGTAACTATCTCGTTTAAGAGATAGTCTACTAACTTCTGTTAATATTCTAAACTCAGGCATAGCTAATGTACTAGAAGCATCGTGATATTTCCCTTCAACGGGAATGACCTCTTTTAATATATGTCAGGGACCATAATTAGGGGTACCCTCAAGACGCCTAATTCTCAGCTGGTAACCCCCATCAGCATAAAGCTGCAGAGGCCTGATGGGTGCGATTAAGTCAGGGATCAGTCCATACGAGCGACTCGATCACGCCTCGCCCGAGCCTAGCCTCGGGCAAGGGCAGCCGACCCTGAGGTGTTTCCGTCTCGCCCGAGGCCCCCTTTTTACGGCAGACGCATCTCCGGCTCGCCCGAGGCCTTGCCTTCGCTAAGAAGCAACCCTGACTAAATCACCGCACCAACCGACCGAGTCGCAGGGGCATTTAACGCAAAGGTAGCCTGACACCTTTATCCTGACGTGCGCCCCCCGGCAGAGCCGAAGTGACCGCCGTCACTTCGCCGCTCCACTGATCGGTCTGACAGAAGGACAGCGCCGCCTGCGCCATCCCGACTGCAGTGCCACTTGACAGAGTGAGACTGACAGGCAGTCAGGCCTTGCCAAAGGCGCCATAGGAAGCTCCGCCCGACCCAGGGCTCGGACTCGGGCTAAGACCCCGGAAGACGGCGAACTCCGCTCCGCCCGACCCAGGGCTCGGACTCGGGCTAAGGCCCCGGAAGACGGCGAACTCCGCTCCGCCCGACCCAGGGCTCGGACTCGGGATAAGGCCCCGGAAGACGGCGAACTCCGCTCCGCCTGACCCAGGGCTCGGACTCGGGCTAAGGCCCCGGAAGACGATGAACTCCGCCTCGCCCGACCCCAGGGGTCGGACTCCGCCCTGGCCTCTACCGAACGACCTCCGCCTCGCCCGACCCAGGAGCTCAGGCTCGGCCTCGGCCATGCAGGACAGACTCGGCCTCGGCTTCGGAGGAGCCTCCACGTCGCCCGACCTAGGGCACAAGTCCGCCACGTCAACAGGAAGCGCCATCATCACCCTACCCCGAGCCGACTCGGGCCGCAGAGAACAAGACCGACGTCCCATCTGGCTAGCTCCGCCAGATAGGCAATGATGGCGCCCCGCTAGACCCATGACGACGGTGGCTCTCAGCTCCCTTACGGAAGCAGGGGGACGTCAGCAAGGGCCCAACCGCTCCGACAGCTGTCCCTCTGCCAGGCTCCGTTTCTCCTCCGACAGCCACGACACCACACCAGCTGGGTGCCAAGATCTCTCCGGCTGCCACATTGGCATGTACCTAGGGCGCTAGCTCACCCTCGCTAGCCACGTAGCACCTTGCTACGCCCCCATTGTACACCTGGATCCTCTCCTTACGCCTATAAAAGGAAGGACCAGGGCCTTCTTAGAGGAGGTTGGCCGCGCGGGAACGAGGACGGGGCAGGCGCTCTCTTGGGGTCGCTCGCTTCCCTCACCCGCGTGGACGCTTGTAACCCCCTACTGCAAGCGCACCCGACCTGGGCGCGGGACGAACACGAAGGCCGCAGGATCCCCACCTCTCTCACGACTCGGCTCTAGCCACCTCGCTTTCCCCCCTTCGCGCTCGCCCACGCGCTCGACCCATCTGGGCTGGGGCACGCGGCACACTCACTCGTCGGCTTAGGGACCCCCCGGTCTCGAAACGCTGACAGTTGGCGCGCCAGGTAGGGGCCTGCTGCGTGTTGACGAGCAGTTTCCCATCAAGCTCCAGATGGGCAGTCTCCAACGACCTCTCCAACCCGGGACGGTCCTCCATTTCGGGAGTCTTGAGTTCATGTCTCTCGACGGCAGCTACGACATGATACTCCTTCCACCGTCGCGCGACGACGATAATGGCGGCCGACAGCCCGCCCGCCGACGGCGGAATCGACGATGTCTTCCCCGCGTGGTGGAAGAACAACATTCGAGCTCACCCCGTCCTCTCCCTCATCAGAGGAGGAGGCGGGGCAACCAAGGCCGGGCGGGAGGCTGCGCTCCGTTGGCTGTCGAGCGAATCGACATCCCCAGCGTCCCAACGGAGGACGCATCGGGCGCCGACCTCGCGTTTGAGATGAAGGCGAGCGCCGTCCCCCCGCGACACGCCAATCCCGAGCAAGTGGACGACACCAGCACGCTCGCGGAGGGCCTGCAGGACGTCGCCCTCGTACCCAAGACGACGGCGCAATCAGTCCCCGATGTGACTACGTCGCTCCTCGTCGACCAAAAGGTACCGACTGATTCCCATCCTACGTCCTTTCGACTCGACATCAACCCGCCTAGCGACCTCGCTTTGGCGGGCGCTCACGTTGAGGCGAGTGCAACCCCTCTGGGGTTTCGTGTGTGGTCGCCTTGGGACCGATTGACGGACGTCTCGACCTACGGGCCCTCTGGGTCCGAGGAAGATGACGATCCCAGCATCTGCTGGGATTTCTCTGGATCTGGCAACCCCAGTGCCATGCGGGACTTCATGACCGCATGTGACTACTGCCTCTCCGACTGTTCCGACGGCAGCCGCAGCCTTGACGACAAGGACTGCGGCCTGAGCCACGAATGTTTCCACGTCGAGCTAGGGGATCCCTCCGAAGGCAACCGTCTCGGCATGCCGGAGGATGGCGATCTCCCTAGGCCAGTGCCTCGCGCCGACATCCCGCGGGAGCTAGCTGTGGTCCCCGTTCCGTCGGGGGGTCACGACCCACAGCTCGAGCAAGTCCGCGGGGCGCAGGCCAGGCTCGACAAGGGAGCAGGAGCACTCGAGTCGATCCGCCGGGACGTCGGGCAGGTATGGGCGGGCCAGCCCCCGGCCGGAGAAATACGTCACCTGCCCCAGGGTTTCCAGCACCGCATCGCCAACGATGCCAGGGACAGGCCGCCACCCGCATCCAGCGGGATCGGTCAGAACCTGGCAGCCGCAGCGATGCTCCTCCGTGCGATGCTGGAGCCATCAACCACCGAGGGTCGGCGAATCCAGGGAGAGCTCAAGAATCTCCTGGAAGGCGCTGCGGCCCGGCGGGCCGAGAGCTCTGCCTCCCGAAGGCAGGGGTACCCCTCGGAACCTCATGCCGCGACTTCCCGATTCATGCGGGAAGCCTCGGTCTACACCGGGCGCACGCGCAACACCGTGCCTGCGGCCCCGAGCCACCTCGGCAACGAGCACCATCGTCGCGACCGTCGGGCCCGCCTCGACGAAAGGGTGCGCCGAGGCTATCACCCCAGGCGTGGGGGACGCTACGACAGCGGGGAGGATCGGAGTCCCTCGCCCGAACCACCCGGTCCGCAGGCCTTCAGCCGGGCCATCCGGCGGGCGCCGTTTCTGGCCCGATTCCGACCCCGACTACTATCACAAAGTACTCGGGGGAAACGAGACCGGAATTGTGGCTCGCGGACTACCGCCTGGCCTGTCAACTGGGTGGAACGGACGACGACAACCTCATCATCCGCAACCTCCCCCTGTTCCTCTCCGACACTACTCGCGCCTGGTTGGAGCACCTGCCTCCGGGGCAGATCTCCAACTGGGAGGATTTGGTCCAAGCCTTCGCCGGCAACTTCCAGGGCACGTATGTGCGCCCCGGGAATTCCTGGGACCTCCGAAGCTGCCGGCAACAGCCGGGAGAGTCCCTTCGGGACTACATCCGACGATTCTCGAAGCAGCGCACCGAGCTGCCCAACATCACCGACTCCGATGTCATCGGCGCGTTCCTTGCCGGCACCACTTGCCGAGACCTGGTGAGCAAGTTGGGTCGCAAGACCCCCACCAGGGCGAGCGAGCTGATGGACATCGCCACCAAGTTCGCCTCTGGCCAGGAGGCGGTCGAGGCCATCTTCAGAAAGGACAAGCAGCCCCAGGGCCGCCCGTCGGAAGATGCTCCTGAGGCGTCTACTCCGCGCAGCGCCAAGAAGAAAGGCAGGAAGAAGTCGCAAGCGAAACGCGACGCCGCCGACGCGGACCTTGTCGCCGCCGCCGAGTACAAGAACCCTCGGAAGCCCCCTGGAGGTGCTAACCTCTTCGACAAGATGCTCAAGGAGACGTGCCCTTACCATCAGGGGCCCATCAAGCACACCCTCGAGGAGTGCGTCATGCTTCGGCGCCACTTCCACAAGGCCGGGCCACCCGCAGAGGGTGGCAGGGCCCACGGCGACGACAAAAAGGAAGATCACCAAGCAGGAGAGTTCCCCGAGGTCCGCGACTGCTTCATGATCTACGGAGGGCATGCGGCGAATGCCTCGGCTCGGCATCGCAAGCGAGAGCGTCGGGAGGTCTGCTCGGTGAAGGAGGCGGCGCCAGTCTACCTAGACTGGTCCGACAAGCCCATCACCTTCGACCAAGCTGACCACCCCGACCACGTGCCGAGCCCGGGGAAATACCTGCTCGTCGTCGATCCCATCATCGGCGACGTCAGGCTCACCAAGGTCCTGATGGATGGGGGCAGCTGCCTCAACATCATCTACACCGAAACCCTCAGGCTCCTGCGCGTCGATCTGTCCACCGTCCGAGCAGGCGCTGCGCCCTTCCACGGGATCATTCCTGGGAAGCGCGTCCAGCCCCTCGGACAGCTCGACCTTCCTGTCTGCTTCAGAACGCCCTCCAACTTCCGAAGGGAGACTTTGACGTTCGAGGTGGTCGGGTTCCGAGGAACCTACCACGCGGTATTGGGGAGGCCATGCTACGCGAAGTTCATGGCCATCCCCAACTACACCTACCTGAAGCTCAAGATGCCGGGCCCCAACGGGGTCATCACCGTCGGCCCCACATACAACCACGCGTTCGAATGCGACGTGGAGTGCGTGGAGTACGCCGAGGCCCTCGCCGAGTCCGAGGCCCTCATCGCCGACCTGGAAAACCTCTCCCGAGAGGTGCTAGACGTGAAGCGACACGCCGGCAATTTCGAGCCGGTGGAGACGGTTAAGGCCGTCCCTCTCGACCCCAGTGGCGACACCTCCAAGCAGATCCGGATCGGTTCCGGGCTCGACCCCAAATAGGAAGTAGTGCTCGTCGACTTTCTCCGCGCAAACGCCGACGTCTTTGCGTGGAGTCCCTCGGACATGCCCGGCATACCGAGGGATGTCGCCGAGCACTCGCTGGATATTCGGGCCGGAGCCCGACCGGTCAGGCAGCCTCTGCGCCGATTCGACGAGGAAAAGCGCAGGGTGATAGGCGAGGAGATCCACAAGCTGATGGCAGCAGGGTTCATCAAAGAGGTATTCCATACCGAATGGCTTGCCAACCCTGTGCTTGTGAGAAAGAAAGGGGGGAAATGGCGGATGTGTGTAGACTACACTGGTCTCAACAAAGCATGTCCGAAGGTTCCCTGCCCTCTACCTCGCATCGATCAAATCGTGGATTCCACTGCTGGGTGCGAAACCCTGTCTTTCCTTGATGCCTACTCAGGGTATCATCAAATCAAGATGAAAGAGTCCGACCAGCTCGCGACTTCTTTCATCATGCCCTTCGGCATGTACTGCTATGTCACCATGCCGTTCGGTTTGAGGAACGCGGGTGCGACGTACCAGCGGTGCATGAACCATGTGTTCGGCGAACACATCGGTCGCACGGTCGAGGCCTACGTCGATGACATCATAGTCAAGACAAGGAAAGCCTCCGACCTCCTATCCGACCTTGAAGTGTCATTCCGGTGTCTCAAGGCGAAGGACGTCAAGCTCAATCCCGAGAAGTGTGTCTTTGGGGTGCCCCGAGGCATGCTCCTGGGGTTCATCGTCTCCGAGCGAGGCATCGAAGCCAACCCGGAGAAGATCGCAGCCATCACCAGCATGGGGCCCATCAAGGATTTAAAAGGCGTACAGAGGGTCATGGGATGTCTCGCGGCCTTGAGCCGTTTCATCTCACGCCTCGGCGAAAGAGGCCTGCCTCTGTACCGCCTCTTAAGGAAGGCCGAATGCTTCACCTGGACCCCTGAGGCCGAGGAAGCTCTCAGGAACCTGAAGGCGCTCCTCACCAAGGCGCCTATCTTGGTACCCCCAGCTAATGGAGAAGCCCTCTTGGTCTACGTCGCCGCGACCACTCAGGTGGTTAGCGCCGCGATTGTGGTCGAAAGGCAAGAAGAGGGGCATGCATTGCCCGTTCAGAGGCCAGTTTACTTCATCAGCGAGGTGCTGTCCGAAACCAAGGTCCGCTACCCACAAGTTCAGAAGCTACTGTATGCAGTAATCCTGACGAGGCGAAAGTTGTGACATTACTTCGAGTCTCATCCGGTAACTGTGGTGTCATCCTTCCCCCTGGGGGAGATCATCCAGTGCCGAGTGGCCTCGGGCAGGATCGCAAAGTGGGCGGTGGAAATTATGGGCGAGACAATCTCGTTCGCCCCTCGGAAGGCCATCAAGTCCCAGGTACTAGCGGACTTCGTAGCCGAATGGGTCAACACCCAGCTGCCGACGGATCCGATCCAACCAGAGCTCTGGACCATGTTTTTCGACGGGTCGCTGATGAAGACGGGAGCCGGCGCGGGCCTGCTCTTCGTCTCGCCCCTCGGGAAACACCTACGCTACGTGATGCATCTCCATTTCCCGGCGTCCAACAATGTGGCTGAGTACGAAGCTCTGATCAATGGATTGCGAATCGCCATCGAGCTAGGGGTCCGACGCCTCGACGCTCGCGGCGACTCGCAGCTCGTCATCGACCAGGTCATGAAGAACTCCCACTGCCGCGACCCGAAGATGGAGGCCTACTGCGATGAGGTTCGGCGCCTGGAAGACAAGTTCAACAGGCTCGAGCTTAACCACATCGCCCGGCTACAACGAGACTGCGGACGAGCTGGCAAAGATAGCCTCGGGGCGAACGACGGTTCCCCCGGACGTCTTCTCCTAGGATCTGCACCAACCCTCCGTCAAGATCAACGACACGCCCGAGCCCGAGGCATCCTCGGCCCAGTCCGAGGCACCCTCGGCCCAGCCCGAGGCGTCCTCGGTTCAGCCCGAGGAACCCTCGGCCCCCGAGGGCGAGGCGCTGCGCATCGAGGAGGAGCGGAGCGGGGTCACGCCTGATCGAGATTGGCAGACCCCGTACCTGCAATATCTCCGCCAAGGAGAGCTACCCCTCGACCAAGCCGAGGCTCGGCGGGTAGCGCGACGCGCCAAGTCGTTCGTCTTGCTGGGCGATGAGAAGGAGCTCTACCACCGCAGCCCCTCAGGCATCCTCCAGCGATGCATCTCCGTCGCCGAAGGTCAGGAACTCCTGCAAGAGATACACTCGGGGGCTTGCGGCCATCACGCAGCACCTCGAGCCCTCGTCGGAAACGCTTTCCGGCAAGGCTTCTACTGGCCAACGGCGGTGGCTGACGCCACTAGAATCGTCTGCACCTGTGAAGGGTGTCAATTCTATGCGAAGCAGACCCACCTGCCCGCTTAGGCTCTGCAGACGATACCCGTCACCTGGCCCTTCGCTGTGTAGGGTCTGGACCTCGTCGGCCCTCTACAGAAGGCGCCCGGGGGCTACACGCACCTGCTGGTCGCCGTCGACAAATTCTCCAAGTGGATCGAGGTCCGACCCCTAAACAGCATCAGGTCCGAGCAGGCGGTGGCGTTCTTCACCAACATCATCCATCGCTTCGGGGTCCCAAACTCCATCATCACCGACAACGGCACCCAGTTCACCGGCAGAAAATTCTTGGATTTTTGTGAGGATCACAACATCCGGGTGGACTGGGCTGCCATAGCTCATCCCATGTCGAATGGGCAAGTAGAGCGTGCCAACGGCATGATTCTACAAGGGCTCAAGCCTCGGATTTACAACGACCTCAACAAGTTCGGCAAGCGATGGATGAAGGAACTCCCCTCGGTGGTCTGGAGCCTGAGGACAACGCCGAGCCGAGCCACGGGTTTCGCGCCGTTCTTCCTGGTCTACGGGGCCGAGGCCGTCTTGCCCACTGACCTGGAATACGGCTCCCCGAGAACGAGGGCCTACGACGATCAAAGCAACCAAGCTAGCCGAGAAGACTCGCTGGACCAGCTGGAAGAGGCTCGGGACAGGGCCTTACTACACTCGGCGCGGTATCAGCAGTCCCTGCGACGCTACCACGCCCGAGGGGTCCGACCCCGAGACCTCCAGGTGGGCGACCTGGTGCTTCGACTGCGGAAAGACGCCAGAGGGAGGCACAAGCTCACGCCCCCCTGGGAGGGGCCATTCGTCATCGCCAAAGTCCTGAAGCCCGGAACGTACAAGCTGGCCAACAGTCAAGGCGAGGTCTACGGCAACGCATGGAACATCCAACAGCTACGTCGCTTCTACCCTTAAGATGTTTCCAAGTTGTTCATATACCTTGCACTCACGCAAAGTTTAGTCAACAAGGAAGGGTCGGCCTCGCCTCGGCAAAGCCCGACCCTCCCTCGGGGGCTAAAAGGGGGGAAACCCCCTCTGCGTCAAAATTTTCCTCGAAAAAAATCTCTTCTACCAGAATATCTTTCGTGCTTTTTGACTACTTCGAAAAGTGGGTCCTGGAAACGACGGAGTACACGTAAGCAGCCAAGGCTGACCGAGCCGAGGGACTCCTACGCCTCTGGGATACGGATACCTCACTCATCACCTTCTGCGATAAGTAACTCGCGTTTGGATAAAGTGGCTCCGCGGATCGAACAAGTCTTTACGTTCGAAAGCCCTTCTGCCGAAGCGATCCTTCGAGCCTTCTCGACCGAGTCGGTGACAGGGCCTCATGGATGGGTGAAAGTACGCGTAAGCGGCAAGGCCGACCGAGCCGAAGGACTCCCACACCTCCGGGATACGGATACCTCACTCATCACCTTCCGCGAGAAGCAGCTCTCGCTCGCACAAACATCCCTGTTACCGACAAAAAGTCCAGATACTCGAAACAAGAGGAAAAGAGACGCAGCTTTACAACGCAGCAAGGCTGTGCGTTCTGGCCTCGACGGCCGCACAAGGCACACGCTACAAGACAATCTGATCCTGCAGGCTCGGGTCTTGGCGCTGGAAGGGGGCAACAACACCCTCGGCATCAACGACACCTTCGGCGAGGCCCGACCTAGCCTCGGACGGCGACGCGGTCCGAGGGTCTCCGCTCCGAAGGACGACGTCATCACCACGCCCGAACAATCGCCGCCAGGGATTTCTCCGGGAATCCGGCCCGAGCAGGCGGCTCGGCCGGTTACCCCTGGGGCCTCGACCAACCGTCTTCCGAGGGCGCCAGCCCGGTTCGAAGCCTCGGCTGATCAGCTCCGACGTTGATCCGGCCAACGGGCAACCCGGCTAGGCTCCGGCCAACCAGGTTTCATTTTCGAGCCGACTCCACCTCTGTTCATACTGATATCGCTACCCCTGGCCTCGGCTCGACGAAGAGCGGCCGAGGGGTCTCTTTAACTAAGCTAGAGGAACCTCGGACAGCAAGGCTGACCGAGCCGAGGGACTCCTACGCCTCCGGGATACGGATACCTCACTCGTCACCTTGACACGGGGTGACTCATGCTTGGTGAAGCGGTTCAGATAGTCAACAGACGAGTCTTAGTGCTCAAAAATGAGGAAAAAACACGGCTCCGTGCCGAAGTTACATACATGTTCAGGCTCCAAAAGCCGAAATGAACAAAAAACACCGGCATTCGAAGTGTCGTTACAAACGGAACTCCGGTTCCGTCTCCGTGGGCGCGAACAACCCCACAAGATTGGGGAGCCCGCGGAGCGATCGCGGGCCGACGGGTGGCCCGCCGCCGCCCGATCCGGCGACAGCGATAACTACCCTTGCCCCGAGTAACGAAGCAGCTTCAGCAGCGGCTCTGGGGCGGGTGCCACGGCGGAAGGACTCTCACCCACCAAGGACGAGAGCCAGCCATTAAGGCCGGGAGACGGAGACCCAGGGCTACTGACGAAGATGGCAATCTCATCGGTAGAGAAGCCATCTCCGTCCGCTGACGCCTCGGAGCGCACCGGCAGGTCTTCGCCCTTGCCGGGACCGTCCAGAGCGTGGGCACTGCCCTCGTGGTGCGCGACGCAACCGTCGTCCGGACGGAGGACGCGGCGCTGCGCCCTGACTGTGTGACGGCGACCCGCCTCTCCCGGCATGGCTGGAGGAAGTCTCCGTGAAGCTGGGGGATACCGTTCTTCCCCAGACGCTAGGGGAAGAAGAGGGCAACCGACCCCCACGGAGGCAGCCCCCTGACTCGCCTCATCCTCCATCTTGGCCTGTATGACGAAAATCCTTGAGGCCGAGGGAGGGGCAGAGGCCGCAGCCCGGCTCGCTTTCCCCCACCATCAAGCCGGAGGTCACCATCTTGGGTGACCGACGGTAGAGGGGTACAGCCGGGCTGCATGATGAAAATCCTTGAAGCCAAACGATGGCTGAAAGGTACGAACTCCCACGGAGTTGTGTTCCTCCAACGATGGGGCGAAAGGACGGCGGTTTCCCCCATCCGGGGGCTTGGAAGGTGGAAAGACACAGTGCATAAGGGAGGAAGAAGACATGGTCGCCTTACGAAAGGGGTCGCCCTCCTTTTAAAGGCGACTCTCCCTGCTTGCGCCCCCAACCGTCATGGGCTGAGTCTTCTCCAACATGCTCCAAAGCCCTCCCCTGCGGCGTGGGGGCTGGGTCCCGCATGTCATGCAGAACGGCTCCGAGCAGAAGAAGCCAAACCGCCGCGCATGGCGCACGCAACCGCCCAGCGGTTACAAGTGACCCTCCACTTTTGCCCAGACCAACGGGCGAAAGGGGCGGGCAGCCATGCAGGCGGCATGCAACCGCGCCAAGTGGACGCGCCTCTCCGACTCCCGACACGCCAGCATGGAGGCCCAGGCTCACGCGTCGCGCGACCGGCGCGCCGGATGCTGCATGCAAGCAACTGTACCACTTGCACCACCACCGCACCTCCTCAATTGCGGAACCGATACCGCGACTCGAGGCGACCCAGCGCGCGACCAGGCAGCGCCAGCCTGACGCAGCGGTCAACGCGGTCAAAAGTGGGCCGGCAGTGATGACGGTGGCAGGCACGCGGGAGCAGCGGTCACGCCGTCAGCCAAGCTCACGTCCCGTCCGGAGGCAGCAAGAGAACCCCCTCTCACGGCGTGAAGACAACGCGCCCGTGACCCGTTCCTCTAACGGCTCACGCACGCGCAACGGCAGCCCCGCCAACTACTCGCCCCGTCGCATTAACTCCGCGGCTGGACAGGCGGCGCTCCTGGCAGGAGCAGCGGGCAACGCTTCGCCTTCGCCAAAACAACCGCACCAAAAAAGGTACGCCGCGTCATTCAGTTTCGTATCCTTTTTCCTTTTTTTCCTCTTTCTCTATCTCTTGCAACAGGGACCGGGAAAGGGGGATACCCCGAAAGGAATCCTTCCCCGTGAAGGAACTAGGCTCCGAGCCTCCTTACTGATCAGGGGTTCGAAGGCTGGCCCCCCGAAGGGTTCAACAGCCGCCTCAGATCGCGTGGGCCCTACACCCACTACTGGTCAGAGGTTCGAAGGCCGGCCCCCCAAAGGGTTCCACGGCCGCCTCAGGCTACTCGGGCTCCGCGCCCATTACTGATTAGGGGTTCGAAGGCTGGCCCCCCGAAGGGTTCACAGTCGCCTCAGACACCGAGCGAGGGATGACCAGGGGTACGTTCGATACATAACCGAGGCTCGGGCTGCGCTCATGAGGTACCCTAGGACATTTCCGAGACCAGCGGGAGCGATCCTGTAACGGAATCCCATCGGAGGGAGGCATCGAGCCCTCGGACCCCGTCGCCAGGGGACCGGGTCCGGCAGATCACCCATAGGTACTTTTGGGCGTGCCTCTGGGCCCCTAGCCGACCCCCAACGAACGGGGCACGGACGTCCACTCGGATTACCCGCTTGCAGCTCACCGGAGACACCATGTTCGGTGCCCATCGAGGGTAACATGGCGCTCTCCCCCCCTCCTCCTTGCGGAAAGGCGACGTAGGGGAGTATGTAAAAAAGCCGAGTCTGTCCCTGATCGCCCTCTCGCCCTGTGCGGAGGCTCGGGGGCTGCTCTCGCAAACCCGGCTCCGGCCAAACCGTTGACAGCGTCAACATACCAGCCCGAGAACTTGGGCCCCGACCGTGCACCCGGGCTACGGCCAGTTCGCATGAGGGAACCACCAGACCAGCCGAAGCATTACGCAAGGCATTAAGACCTCGAAGGAGTGAAACCACTCCTCCGAGGCCTTGGGGGCTACACCCGGCGGGTGCGCTCGCGCGCACCCACCGGAACAAAATGCAACCGAGAAAGGCTGGTCCCCTTGCAAAAAAGTGCGACGAAAGCCTCCAAGCGAGTGTTAACACTCCCTTCGAGGCTTAGGGGCTACTGTCGGGGACCATAATTAGGGGCACCCTCAAGACGCCTAATTCTCAGCTGGTAACCCCCATCAGCATAAAGCTGCAGAGGCCTGATGGGTGCGACTAAGTCAGGGATCAGTCCATACGAGCGACTCGATCACGCCTCGCCCGAGCCTAGCCTCGGGCAAGGGCAGCCGACCCTGAGGTGTTTCCGTCTCGCCCGAGGCCCCCTTTTTACGGCAGACGCATCTCCGGCTCGCCCGAGGCCTTGCCTTCGCTAAGAAGCAACCCTGACTAAATCGCCGCACCAACCGACCGAGTCGCAGGGGCATTTAACGCAAAGGTAGCCTGACACCTTTATACTGACGCGTGCCCCCCGGCAGAGCCGAAGTGACCGCCGTCACTTCGCCGCTCCACTGATCGGTTTGACAGAAGGACAGCGCCGCCTGCGCCATCCCGACTGCAGTGCCACTTGACAGAGTGAGACTGACAGGCAGTCAGGCCTTGCCAAAGGCGCCATAGGAAGCTCCGCTCGACCCAGGGCTCGGACTCGGGCTAAGGCCCCGGAAGACGGCGAACTCCGCTCCGCCCGACCCAGGGCTCGGACTCGGGATAAGGCCCCGAAAGACGGCGAACTCCGCTCCGCCCGACCCAGGGCTCGGACTCGGGCTAAGGCCCCGGAAGACGACGAACTCCGCCTCGCCCGACCCCAGGGGTCGGACTCTGCCCTGGCCTCTACCGAACGACCTCCGCCTCGCCCGACCCAGGAGCTCGGGCTCGGCCTCGGCCATGCAGGACAGACTCGACCTCAGCTTCGGAGGAGCCTCCACGTCGCCCGACCTAGGGCACAAGTCCGCCACGTCAACAGGAAGCGCCATCATCACCCTACCCCGAGCCGACTCGGGCCGCAGAGAACAAGACCGACGTCCCATCTGGCTAGCTCCGCCAGATAGGCAATGATGGTGCCCCGCTAGACCCATGACGACGGCGGCTCTCAGCTCCCTTACAGAAGCAGGGGGACGTCAGCAAGGGCCCAGCCGCTCCGACAGCTGTCCCTCTGCCAGGCTCCGTTTCTCCTCCGACAGCCACGACACCACACCAGCTGGGTGCCAAGATCTCTCCGGCTGCCACATTGGCATGTACCTAGGGCGCTAGCTCACCCCCGCTAGACACGTAGCACCTTGCTACACCCCCATTGTACACCTGGATCCTCTCCTTACGCCTATAAAAGGAAGGACCAGGGCCTTCTTAGAGGAGGTTGGCCGTGCGGGAACGAGGACGGGGCAGGCGCTCTCTTGGGGCCGCTCGCTTCCCTCACCCGCATGGACGCTTGTAACCCCCTACTGCAAGCGCACCCGACCTGGGCGCAGGACGAACACGAAGGCCGCGGGATCCCCACCTCTCTCACGACTCGGCTCTGGCCACCTCGCTTTCCCCCCTTCGCGCTCGCCCACGCGCTCGACCCATCTGGGCTGGGGCACGCGGCACACTCACTCGTCGGCTTAGGGACCCCCCGGTCTCGAAACGCCGACAATATAAATGTGCATAGGTCTTCAACTATACCATACAATGCACCTTCGGTCAAGTTCTCCGGATTTTCTTTTTGAAATCCCTGTAAAGGAAGTTTATTAAAATCATCGATTCACACTCAATAACACATTTGCATCTTTAATGACAAATACAAACATGACTAATAATAATACCTTGCTAGGGTTTGTGATATATCGTCCGTTCATTCTCATAAACTCGCACGCATAAAACCCACATAGGATCGATCCTTGTGGTTGCTTGTGTCACTACATACATAACGAGAGATTGGTTATTTAGTTGCAACATTGTGTATGATATGTATTCATAAATTCACATACTTACCGGCCAGTGATGATGGATGTCTAGTGGACGCATTTTTTGGACTTGTCGTACTTTTCTCCTTTAAACTTATAGTGTAACACCCCTGGTGTTACCCAAAGCCCTGGCCAAAGAAGCACATTGGGTTCTACTCAAACTTTATGCTAAAATGGAGAGTGAAGGCACTAAAAGTTTTAGAATCATGGCTAAGCTAAGCATTAACCATAACAAGAAAGAAATTCTATCCTTCATACAATGTTCACCCACAAACAAGATTCTAAAACCCTAATTCCTTCTTGAGCCCTTAAACCCTAACCATGGGATTAAAAGGGAAAGAGTGGGCAAATGATCAAAACATAAAAAGGAACCTTCACTAAAGATGAAGAATATTAGTAAAGCTACAAAGTTTAGTAAGAGAAATATTGCAAAAAGGACCAACAAAAACCCCAAAATAGTTCACCAAGTGGAAAGCACACTTGAGCCTTTAAAAATCTCTCTAAGTCCCAAAAACCACCCTAGACTAAAGATCAAAGGTGTTCACCTTTGTGCTGGCACCAAAACCCCTTGGTCCAAATAACAAAAAGTGGCCAAACTACTTAAGGCATGCCCAGGAAAAATTTGAACCGAAACCAAGACCATTTGACAAGGTTTGACATCAGCTTTGTCTCGGGTTGAACAGTGCCAACAGACCCAACTTGGCGCCCGCATATCTCACAAGGTAGGGCATATCTCCCATTGGAACTCACACAAACTAGCTAGCCCTAGGTGCTAGGAAGAGATTTGCATAAGACCCTTGGCAAGATTCGCATGTTTGTGATCTCTACAAACGCTTGAACAGAGGCAGAAACAAACGCCCCACATGTTCGACGCGTTTTGGCGCGCCAGAGCACGCCCTTGGCGCTCCGCCCACGCGTGCAGCCCCGCGTCGCGCCAACCTCATGTCCATGCCCGCGCCTATAAAAGCCATCCCGGTCTCGACCGTACACCCCCGTGCGCCATTGACCTAACCCAAGCTCGAGTTCGCCGGAGTTTGCCCCATGAGAAAGGTGCCAGCGGCCGCGCAAGCCACGACCACAGTAGACCGGCTAACCTAGCCATTCCCCACCCCGTCCGACCCTCGGGATAGCCTCTACGGACCTCGATGAAGCTTCCAGAGCCGAGGATTGAATTCTACCTCACCGGAGACACCGGATCGACGTCGCCGGACTTCACCCGACCGCCGGCGCATGTAGACCGAGCTCCACGGTGAGCCTTTCTTCGATTCCTTGCACTGGTAGCATCCTTAGCACCCCGTGAAGCTTCATGTGCCATTGGATTGAACAATACCGTCAGTGACTCAGATGAATAGTCCCGCAGGGGTATAGTTTAAAGACTTAGTTAAGGGAAAGCCCAGGGGTCTTGGTGTAAACTAGTTTTTCATAAAACCTTTTAAACAATATTCATTTAATGGCAGACAGAGCTTGTACAATTCATAACTTCAGTTTTATCCAACCAAATTTGGTCAAAATAATTTTGCTAGGTTCTAAATAATATGAACTAGTTAGGAAAAATGCCAAACACCCTAAGTACTGCAGTATATTTTAAAGTTTTGATTTAAATAGTAAACTGACCAAAAGCTAAATAAAGAAGGGAAAAATGGCTACCCTTCTAGACACGGGTTAAGAAAAATTAGAGAGGTACTTAACCACTATTTAGCCTGTTTAAAAATAATAAACCCCTTAGTACACCAGATTAGGGAAGGGTTTACCATTTAAACTTACTGTGGTTCAAAGTTAAAGAAAATAGAAAAGGAAGTTCAAAATAAGAACCAGGGGGCAACCACATTTTTGTTAGCTTACTTTATTAACATAGTCACTAGAAAATTTTGTTAAGCCCTCCGTTAGTACAAAAGAAATACACCACATTTTATTTCATGATAACAAGGAAAACTTAGAAAATTCCCAGAAAAATAACTCTAAGAGAACCCCCCAATCCTTGGGATAACTAATAATATGCTAATATGAATCTAGGAAAAATATAAGTTTTGTTGTTTGACATTTTTCAAATAACAAGTTAGTTATAAGTACCCTTTTTGGCATTAAACTTTAGAAAATCACAACTAAATGTCCAGTGGGTCTTTTTCTATGATTTTTAACACAGAGGCCTATTATCACCTATGGATCATGGAAAAAATAAAGTTTAGTCCAGAAACCTCACCTAAATTAGAGCTATAGTGTAAAGTGCCCTTTTCCCCTTACTCTTGTTATTTTTGCACAAGAAGTATCTGAATTATTTTTCAACCACAAATTTTTAGAATAAACCCCAGAGGTCAATGTTTACCCACTGTAATTTTTGTAACATTTTTGGAAAATTCTAAATTGGCATGATAGTTCATGGTGCTTAATGATGAGCATAATAAAAGGTTAGAAGGAAATTATGGGAGAACTTAGTGGTGTGCAATTAAATTCCCCAAGAGCCCAAACAAACATATAAGAGGTGACTAAGATTCTTAAGTTCACCCAATACCCTTGAATGAGTGTCTACAACCCTTAGTACACCCTCCGACAAAGAAAACACTAGTCTACTCACTATTTTAATATTGTTCACCTTGCATAGCATTTACAAATTGCCATATCATTAATATGCATATATCTTATTCATTGCATTCGATAGACTGTAATCTCGCTGACGGGGAGTACATCCTCGTTCCGGAGCAAGGAATTGCTCAGGAGGTAGTCCAGAAGCCAGCACCAGAGCCTGCCATCGAGGATCTGCCTGCCCCAGCTTCGGAAGGCAAGCCCCAATTTTATGCATAACCAATTCTATATGCTATTTTACTGCACTTAATGATTGTAGGCTTGTATTGTGCACTTAAGTGTAGGAGTTGCCTGAAACCTTAGTTGCATGAACTCAGGAATTCCTTTGTGATGGATACTAGTATGCTAGGTCGAGTAGCTGCTTTGCTAATTAGGGATTTCGGTAGAAGTCGAGTGATTTTTCAAGCACTCGCGCGAGGTCAGGAGTTGGATGTATCCACTTGATAACAAAATGATGATGGTCTATGGACATGGATCCATGGGGATGCGTTGTTTATGAGACGGAAATTGGAATAAGGATTAACGTGTGGATACCTGTGTCAAGCGTTTGAACGTACTAAGCACATGCCGAGAAATATGGTAAATCGGTAAGCCTAGTACCTGAGTGAACCTACCCGCAGACTTTACCCCTCACGCGACCTGAGACGTGGTCTCCCATTCCGGTTATGGTGGGTACAAGTGCGGTCACTGCACGACGGCAGTCGGGATCAGTGAGGCATTGTACGCCAAGGCGGTGAGCCCTGATCTATTGACGGGGAATCGATGGGGACGGTTGATGTGTGTGGGGACGAAGTGCCTCGCCACGTCGTGTGTTTAGGTTTACCTTGCAAGGATAAAAACTCGATTCGAATCGTCTGCTTCTCGCAACTAATGAGGCAGCTTGATCCATTGTACTGCATTGAGTAATAAGTGGGAATGTGTTGATTGGCAAAAGATGTTGATTGCTAAATGTTTGATACCATGTATGATTATCTAGGTACACATTTAGTCTTAAGAGAATTACACTAAAACTTGAAAAGCTAAAACTTGATTTAAAATCAGCTGGTGCTTTTGGCAAACCAAACCACTCAGCCAAACAGCTGCATGTCTAGAGGTAGAGGAGTAGACTCCTCACACCGGGTAAGTCTAGCTGAGTATTAGTATACTCAGCCTTGCTTGTGGCATAATTTTTACAGGTTCTCTGGAGGATATGGTTGCCGGAGTGACTTGGCCGTTCATCTTGCCACCGGGCTGGACAGTCGAGTGGGACCCTACCTCAGCCGAGGAGGAGCATGAGGAGTGATGGGCCAGGCTTCCCCATCCCTCTGTTTTATTACCGTTAGTTATATTCTGCTGCATTCCAGACAATGATCACTACTTTTGATAAACTCCAATGATGTTGTAATAAATTTAAGTACTCCTTAATGTATTGTTTTATGCTTTATTGTATTTGCTCTGTGCCTCACTTTCGAGTGAGTATGTGGTACTTGATCCTGTTAGTGGCCTTGTCGGACTAGACCCGAGGGACTGACGTTTTATTCCTATTTAAGTGTGGTCTAGCCTCTATGGCGGGACTTAGGCACTTAAGTTGGAATAATTCGGGCGATTCCGCCACAGCTGGTATCGGAGCTTGTACCACCACAGAGGAATCAATAAATCGTAATTATCAACCTTTTCAAAGAGTAAAACTTGATAGAAACAAATGTTGGATAGATCGGTAAGACGATAGGGATAGACATAGAACGTGAAGCCTTAGGATACTAGATGGGTAGCTAGGTGGCTATTTGAATATGCCCTATAGACTACTATAATAATGAATGGAGGGTTCTCTATCCTTATATGTTTGATGTGAGGTCACTTTGGACGAGCATGCATGCATCATTTTTTTACTTAGTAAGTGGTCAAGAATTTTAAAAGCTATGAGGCACTGTAATAAAGATTAAGTATACCTCCAAGATCTCAATGTAACCCTGGGAAAGCCAAGCACTAATCCCTTTTTATTTTTGGTAATTCTTTTTCTTTTTCGCTTACGCTTACCCTTACACAGATGACTTCTCACGAATCCTCGAAAGGAGGGAACACACATTCCCACACGGACGGGCTTGCACGAGAGGGTTTGTGTGGGCTCTTTGCCCGGGGCAGACTGCTCACCTGACGGTGCGGTGCATGAATGCCATGTATCGTCTGCAAGTAGTGCAAGGTGAGGCAATGTCACAGTTGATGGGATTGGTGGAGTCTACCAAGATCACCCTAGATAACAGGGAGGACCTTGTGGTAGACCTGTCCACTAAATTGGTGGAAAAGGACCTCCAGGTGGAGCAGATGGCCACCCCAATCCAAGAGCTTGAGGAGCAAGTTGGGGCCAGGGAAAACACCATCGAGGTTCTTGAGGATCAGTTCCTGACCACTCAACAACAACTTGAGGAAGCCAACCAGCACTTGGATATGCACCATCAAGAAATTCAAGACATGGAGGCAGAAGGAGCCGACGAGGATGTCGACATCGAGGGAGGAGAGGAGCCGGAGCCTGCATCCAGCTTGGACACTGCTGGCTTAGGGAGACCACCTTCCCCCGAGTCTAGTGTTGCCTCGTTTGCCCATTAGGTTGCAGAAATGGGGTTAGATGTGTGCAGCAGTAGAACTCCTCGAAAACTAGCTTAGCTTTTGCACCATTAGGGTACTAGGCTAGAGAGAGTCGAGTATTTTGAACACTGTTGTAACTGTTAGAAAACTCTTTTGGATTGATGAATGATGGATGATGTGTATTTTAAGTTAAGAGGAAATTTATGTCATGTGGTACCTTTTATGAAAATGCAAGGAAATGTTTGGCATTTTACAACCCTGTCCTTAAAATCTCTTACCATGTGCAACCCCTGATTTCCAAAGTATGATACTAAGAGCATCCTAAATTTTCAGATGGCAGGAAGAGCACGCCGTGGCCAGAATGAACGATTCCTCCGCCACCGCCGCGGCCTCCTACCATGCAAGAACTGATGGCTCAGTAGAATGAGATTCTGAGACAGTTAGCTCAGCGTCCCCTAACAGCGGCCACCTATCAAGAGTTCCTCAGCACTCAGTCGCCATTGTTCACTCGGGCAGAGGATCCACTTGATGCTGATGTATGGCTCAGGGTGGTGGAATACAAATTCCCACTACTTAATGGAGTTTGTTCAGATGTGGCCAAGGTCCGTTTCGCCACCCAGCAGCTTCACGGACCCGCGCGAACATGGTGGGATCACTTTCTCACTATGCAGCCAGTTGATCATGTGGTGGAATGGGGAGAGTTCAAGGCAGCATTCAGAGGACATCACATACTAGCAAGCATCATGGACCGCAAGCTTAATGAGTTTCTGGCACTTACTAAGGGGAGTCGTACAGTGTTACAGTACGCCCAAGCCTTCAATGACCTGTGTCAGTATGCAAGCTATCAAGCTGACACTAATGAGAAGAAGAGGGACAGGTTCAGGAGGGGCCTCAGTACTAAGCTCCGCGACCGTCTCAACACAGTCAGGGCCAACAACTACAATGAGTTAGTCAATATGGCCATTTCTCAGGAAGACTGCATCACAGCCCTCCAGGTAGAAAAGAAGAGGAAGACCCCTATGGCAGGACCTTCAGCTCAGCCTCAGCGCTTCAGGATTGTGTCCGACACTCAGAGTAGGGGACCTCAGCAGCAAGGACAGTGGGTGATCCGACCACAACAGAAGCAGCAGGCACCCAACCGCTCTCAACCCCCAGTTCAGAGGAACAACAACCAGCCACAGCAGCAGTACCGTCAGGCCAATGACAACAGGTGTTTCACTTGTGGCAGCACTGAACACTACGCCAAGAATTGCCCTAAGAACCAACAGAGGCAGGGGCAGAATTCAAATCGGAACCAAGGCAAGAGGTATAAGGTGCAAGTGAGGCAAGGCAGGCTGAACTTCACCACGTTAGCTGACATTCCAGAGGGAGCACCCGTCATGACTGGTATCTTTTCCGTTTCAAATTAACCTGCAGTCATTCTTTTTGATTTGGGTGCATCACACAGTTTTATCAGTGCAAAATTTACTCCCAAATGCCAGTTACGTACCATTTCATCACACAAATGGGGGCATTACAATTTCAACACCAGGAGGTAGGGTTGCCACCTATCAAATCAACAGGCATGTGCCTATAAAACTGGGTAGTCTTGTAATTAAAACCACCCTCCTTATCTTGGGATTGGATAGTGTGGATATCATTTTAGGAACTGACTGGTTATCAAGGCATCAGGAAATAATTGATGTAGCAGCAAGGGCCATTGAGATACACTCACCTTTTTGTGGAGAAATCACATTGTACTTGCCTAACCAGGGTTGTAGCCATTCTTGTGCCCTCACCATGGTAGAGTCACCCGACGAAAGGATTCCAGTGGTATGTGAGTACCCTGATGTTTTCCCAGATGAATTGCCAGGGATGCCACCCGATTGGGAAATAGAGTTCGCAATTGAGCTGCAACCCGGAACTGCACCTATATCCAAGAGACCCTATAGGATGCCTCCAGCAGAGTTGGCAGAATTGAAAAAGCAGTTACAAGAGTTGTTGGACAAGGGATTCATTCGCCCAAGTACTTCACCATGGGGATGCCCAGCATTGTTCATGAAGAAGGATGAGAGTCTGATATTATGTGTGGATTACCGCCCTCTCAATGCGGTAACAATAAAAAATAAGTATCTGTTGCCCCGCATTGATGTGTTGTTTGATTAGTTGGTGGGAGCCAAGGTGTTTTCTAAGATAGACCTTCGCTCTGGCTATCATCAGATCAGGATCAGGGCCAACGATATTCCAAAGACGGCTTTCGCTACCAAATATGGACTGTATGAGTACTTGGTGATGTCTTTCGGGCTGACCAATGCCCCAGCATATTTCATGTATTTGATGAATTTAGTGTTTATGCCAGAACTGGACAAGTTTGTGGTGGTTTTCATTGATGATATTCTGGTATATTCAAGAAATGAATAGGAGCATACTATGCACTTGCATACAGTACTTCAGAGACTGCGCGATCATCGCTTATATGCTAAATTGTCCAAATGTGATTTCTGGCTGAGGGAAATTAAATTTTTGGGTCACACCATTTCTCAGGATGGGATATCAATTGATCCTGAGAAGGTGCAAGAGGTTATGAATTGAAAGCCTCCTACCACCGTACGGCAGATTCGGAGTTTTCTAGGGTTGGCAGGGTATTATCGGCGATTCATTCCGGATTTCTCCAGGATTGCCAAGCCAATGACTGAATTGTTGAAGAAAGGAGTAAAGTATGAATGGAGTCTGAAATGTGAGAATGCTTTTCATACATTGAGGCAGCATCTAACAACAGCACCCGTGCTAGCACAGCCTGACAACACCAAACCTTTCGATGTTTATTGCGATGCTTCAGGCACTGGATTGGGGTGTGTCTTGATGCAAGACAACAGAGTTATTGCCTATGCATCCCGAGCACTCAGGCCTCATGAGCAGAACTACCCCACACGTGATTTGGAGTTAGTAGACGTAGTTCATGCTCTGAAGATATGGAGACACTATCTAATGGGAGCTCATTGTAATATCTATACGGATCACAAGAGTCTCAAGTATATTTTCACTCAGGCTGATCTTATTATGAGGCAAAGAAGATGGTTGGAATTGATCAAGGACTATGATTTGGAGGTGCATTACCATCCGGGCAAGGCCAATGTCGTGGCAGATGCCTTAAGTCGAAAGGCCCAGTGCAACTGTGTAACTATGGACTCTAGGATCGCCACTCTGTGTGACGAGTTGTGCAAGTTGAACATGGAAGTTGTTTCCTCAGGTACCTTGAATTATATCTTAGTGGAGCCCACTCTACATGAGAAGATAATCATGGCACATATTGGTGACAAGGGTGTTCAAGTCATTAAAGAGATGTTGGAACAAAAGGTGGATAAGTACAAATGCTTTCGTCAGGACAGCAAGGGAGTTCTATGGTTTGAAGACCGATTGGTTGTTCCTAAGAATCCAGAACTCAGGCAGTAAATATTGGATGAAGCTCATCTTTCCAAATTTTCTATGCACCCCGGAAGTAACAAGATGTATCATGATCTCAGATCTTTGTATTGGTGGACCAGAATGAAGAGGGAAATTGCTAAGTATGTATCTGAATGCGACACTTGCCAAAGAATCAAGGCTAGTCATTTGAAGGTAGCGGATACCTTACAACCCCTTCCCATACCATCTTGGAAATGGGAGGATATTTGCATGGATTTTATTGTGGGATTGCCTAACACCTCCAGACGCCATGATTCTATTTGGGTCATTGTGGATAGATTAACCAAGACAGCTCATTTCTTGCCAGTACATACCACCCACAATGCAAAGAAATATGCTGAAATCTATATTGACCAAATAGTGCGTTTGCATGGAATTCCGAGAACTATTGTGTCTGATAGAGGAGCACTGTTTGTGGCACATTTTTGGGAGCAGCTCCAAAAGTCACTTGGAACCACTGTGATTAGAAGCTCAGCGTACCATCCTCAAACAGATGGTCAAACAGAAAGAGTAAATCAGATTCTCGAGGACATGTTGCGAGCCTATGTGCTACACTATGGTAAGAATTGGGATAAGTGCCTTTGTTTGGTGGAGTTCTCGTATAACAACATCTACCAGTCCAACCTAAAGATGGCACCTTTTGAGGCCTTGTATGGGAAAAGATGTAGAACACCGCTAAATTGGTCACAAGCTGGAGAGAGGGAAATATTTGGACCTGACCTAGTACTTGAAGCCGAGAATAAAGTCAGAGTCATTAAGAAGAACTTGGAAGCTGCTCAGGCCAGACAAAAGAGCTATCATGATAAGAGAAGGAAGCCTCTACAATTCGAAGTGGGGGATCATGTATATCTTAAGGTGTCACCCACCAAAGGTGTTCAGAGGTTTGGAATCAAGGGCAAGTTAGCTCCTAGCTATATTGGGCCCTATGAGATCAAAGAAACTTGTGGACCTATAGCATACCAATTGAAGTTACCACCTCATATGTCAGCAGTTCGTGATGTGTTCCACGTATCTCAGCTACGGAAGTGTGTCCGCTTACCCACGGAAGTGCTACCCGAACCAGAATTGGAGATAGAACTAGACTTGTCTTACCAAGAGCACCCCGTCTGGGTATTGGACCAAAAGGAAAGGTCAACTCGAGCAAGGTCAATTCGAATGTATAAGGTTCAGTGGAGCAACCATTCAGAAGAAGAGGCCACGTGGGAGACTGAGGGTTTTCTACGTTCTCGCTTCCCCGACTTTCTGCCTAAAGGAATCGGTACATAACCTGAAGCACCACCCCACCTACCCTTTGAATCTAAATATAAGAGAAACCTAGTAAATAAGAGTAGAGTAAGTTATGAAAACAAATCTAGAAGGACTTCCTTCTGAAGTTGCAAAGAGAATGACATTCGAAGAGCAGTTAACTAGAGAAACTTGGTTAAAGGAAACTGCAACACACCAACGCACACCTTCTTGATACCCCACTAAAGGATCCCTACCCAATCTTGGGACGAGATTTCTTTAAGGGGGGAGGGTTGTAACACCCCTGGTGTTACCCAAAGCCCTAGCCAAAGAATCACATTGGGTCCTACTCAAACTTTATGCTAAAATGGAGAGTGAAGGCACTAAAAGTTTTAGAATCATGGCTAAGCTAAGCATTAACCATAACAAGAAAGAAATTCTATCCTTCATACAATGTTTACCCACAAACAAGATTCTAAAACCCTAATTCCTTCTTGAGCCCTTAAACCCTAACCATGGGATTAAAAGGGAAAGAGTGGGCAAATGATCAAATCATAAAAAGGAACATTTACTAAAGATGAAGAATATTAGTAAAGCTACAAAATTTAGTAAGGGAAATATTGCAAAAAGGCCCAACAAAAACCTCAAAATAGTTCACCAAGTGGAAAGCACACTTGAGCCTTTAAAAATCTCTCTAAGTCCCAAAAACCACCCTAGACCAAAGATCAAAGGTGTTCACCTTTGTGCTAGCGCCAAAACCCCTTGGTCCAAATAACAAAAAGTGGCCAAACTACCTAAGGCACGCCCTGGAAAAATTTGAACCGAAACCAAGACCATTTGACAAGGTTTGACATCAGTTTTGTCTTGGGTTGAACAGCGCCGACAGACCCAACTTGGCGCCCGCATATCTCACAAGCTAGGGCATATCTCCCAATGGAACTCACACAAACTAGCTAGCCCTAGGTGCCAGGAAGAGATTTGCACAAGACTCTTGGCAAGATTCGCACATTTGTGATCTCTGCAAACGCTTGAACAGAGGCAGAAACAAACGCCCACGTGTTCGACGCGTTCTGGCGCGCCAGAGCACGCCCTCGGCGCTCCGCCCACGCGCGCAGCCCCGTGCCGCGCCAACCTCGCGTCCATGCCCGCGCCTATAAAAGCCATCCTGGCCTCGAATGTACACCCCCGCGCGCCACTGACCCAACCCAAGCTCGAGTTCGCCGGATTTCGCCCCGTGAGCAAGGTGCCAGCGGCCGCGCAAGCCACGACCACCGTAGACCAGCTAACCTAGCCATTCCCCGCCTCGTTTGACCCTCGGGATAGCCTCTATGGACCTCGATGAAGCTTGCAGAGCTGGGGATTGAACTCTACCTCACCGGAGACACCGGATCGACGTCGCCGGACATCACCCGACCACCGGCGCACGTAGACCGAGCTCCACGGTGAGCCTTTCTTCGATTCCTTGCACTTGTAGCATCCTTAGCACCTCGTGAAGCTTCCTGTGCCATTGGATTGAACAATACCGCAGTGAGCAGGATGGAGCGTACGCCGCCGACGAGCCCGACCGCCTGCGCACGTGGCCCGACCGATTCCGGCCATCACCGTCGACGAGCCGCACCTCGACGTGACCGCCAGGACCTCCCAGAGCTAACCCCGCCCTTCACCGAACCTTCCTCGCCGCCGGTAAGCCGCACCACCCTGTTTATTCCCCACGGTTACTGTTTCAAAGGGGGAGGGAGCTCGGGAGAAAAGAAGAAGAAGCCGAGGGGGTTTGAACAGTCAGTGACTCAGATGAATAGTCCCGCAGGGGTATAGTTTAAAGACTTAGTTAAGGGAAAGCCTAGAGGTCTCGGTGTAAACTGGTTTTTCATAAAACTTTTTAAACATTATTCATTTAATGGCAGACAAAGCTTGTAAAATTCATAACTTCAGTTTTATCCAACCAAATTTGGTCAAACTAATTTTGCTAGGTTCTAAATAATATGAACTACTTAGGAAAAATTAGAGAGGGGTTTACCATTTAAACTTACTGTGGTTCAAAGTTAAAGAAAATAGAAAAGGGAGTTTAAAATAAGAACCAGGGGGCAACCACATTTTTGCTAGCTTGCTTTATTAACATAATCACTAGAAAAATTTTGTTAAGCCCTCTGTTAGTACAAAAGAAATACACCACATTTTATTTCATGAAAACAAAGAAAACTTAGAAAATTCCTAGAAAAATAACCCTATGGAGAAACCCCCCAATCCTTGGGATAACTAATAATATGATGATATGAATCTAGAAAAAATATAAGTTCTGCTGTTTGACATTTTCAAATAACAAGTTAGTTATAAGTACCCTTTTTGGTATTAAACTTTAGAAAATCACAACTAAATGTCCATTGGGTCTTTTTCTGTGATTTTTAACATAGAGGCCTATTATCACCTATGGATCATGGCAAAAATAAAGTTTAGTCTAGAAACCTTACCTAAATTAGAGCTATAGAGTAAAGTGCCCTTTTCCCCTTACTCTTGTTATTTTTGCACAAGAAGTATATGAATTATTTTTCAACCACAAATTTTTAGAATAAACCCTAGAGGTCAATGTTTACCAACTGTAATTTTTGTAAAATTTTTGGAAAATTCTAAATTGCCATGATAGTTCAAGGTGCTCAATGATGAGCATAATAAAAGGGTAAGAAGGAAATTATGGGAGAACTTAGTGGTGTGCAATTAAATTCCCCAAGAGCACAAACAAACATATAAGAGGTGACTAAGATTCTTGAGTTCACCCAATACCCTTGAATGAGTGTCTACAACCCTTAGTACACCCTCCGGCAAAGAAAACACTAGTCTACTCACTATTTTAATATTGTTCACCTTGCATAGCATTTACAAATTGCCATATCATTAATATGCATATATCTTATTCATTGCATTCGATAGACTGTAATCTCGCTGACGGGGATTACATCCTCGTTTCGGAGCAAGGAGTTGCTCAGGAGGTAGTCCAGGAGCCAGCACCAGAGCCTGCCATCGAGGATCTGCCTGCCCCAGCTTTGGAAGGCAAGCCCCGGTTTTATGCATAACCAATTCTATATGCTATTTTACTGCACTTAATGACTGTAGGCTTGTATTGTGCACTGAAGTGTAGGAGTTGCCTGAAACCTTAGTTGCATGAACTCAGGAATTCCTTTGTGATGGATACTAGTATGCTAGGTTGAGTAGCTGCTTTGCTAATTAGAGATCTCGGTAGAAGTCGAGTGATTTTTCTAGCACTCGCGCAAAGTCAGGAATTGGATGTATCCACTTGATAATAGAATGATGATGGTCTGTGGACACGGATCCCTGGGGATGCGTTGTTTACGAGATGGAAATAGGAATAAGGATTAACGTGCGGATACCTGTGTCAAGCGTTTGAACGTACTAAGCACATGCCGAGAAATATGGTAAATCGGTAAGCCTAGTACCTGAGTGAACCTGCCCGCAGACTTTACCCCTCACATGACCTGAGACATGGTCTCCCATTCTGGTTATGGTGGGTACAAGTGCGGTCACTGCACGACGGCAATCGGGGTCAGTGAGGCATTATACGCCAAGGCGGTGAGCCCTGATCTGTTGATGGGGAATCGATGGGGACGATTGATGTGTGTGGGGACGGAGTGCCTCGCCACGTCATGTGTTTAGGTTTACCTTGCAAGGATAAAAACTCGATTCGAATCGTCTGCTTCTCGCAGCTAATGAGACTGCTTGATCCATTGTGCTGCATTGAGTAATAAGTGAAAATGTGTTGATTGGCAAAAGATGTTGATTGCTAAATGTTTGATACCATGTATGATTAGCTAGGTACACATTTAGTCTTAAGAGAATCACACTAAAACTTGAAAAGCTAAAACTTGATTTTAAACTCAGCTAGTGCTTTTGGCAAACCAAACCACTCAGCCAAACAACTGCATGTCTAGAGGTAGAGGAGTAGACTCCTCACACCGGGTATGTCTAGTTGAGTATTAGTATACTCAGCCTTGCTTGTGGCATAATTTTTACAGGTTCTCTGGAGGATATGTGTCACACCCGGGTTTTAGGGGCACCAAGACCCGGGCACGAACATAAACACCAGATATGCTGGGACCAAGTCTCACACATATGATGTATAGTGGCACAGGATCGAATGTCACATCTTTATATATAACAGGAGTTCTATACAAAATAAATAATTACATTATAAGGAGACAACGGTCCAGCAACCCAAAGTTGACTGGGAGACGACGGCCTAGACCTCTCACGAACACATCGCAACATCCTCCAAGCGCCTCATCCTGCGGTACCTGTTCTTGACCTGTGGGGGTGTGAGACAGCAAGAGTGAGCTCACATACGTTCATCGCTCAACAAGTTGTGGGGAATAATGTGTATGAACTCGCCAAAGGTGGGAGCTCATGTGAAGTGTAAGGCTTACCAAAGAGGATGGCTGAAGCTGAGCATTGCTTTTAAAGTTGGTCAAAATTTTATTAGCCATTACTAAGTATAAGTAAATACCAACCCAATTAAATAGTAGAACAGAAGTAACAACATCACCTGCGATGCAATGCATATGACAAATTGAATTTAAGTTCCATAGATTAATCATGTGAGTGTCCGAGCTGCTCATGACCGTGAGCACGGCTAGTATACCAGTTTTACACTCTGCAGAGGTTGCGCATCTTTACCCACAAGTCATGTTACCCATCTGCCAAGGGATCGCGACTTCCCATACACCTCTACCGAGGAGGCGAGGCAGGGTAACACTACGAGGCCTTTACAAAGTTCCACTAGCTTCAGAAAACCCGCTACAGTTTATAGGAAGCTGCAATGCAGGAATCCCTTGCAGGACCGCCATCGCAGCAAAATCCTCCCGAGGGCCTCCCTACACTGACCACTCCCCTACTGCCCTTGCCCCTTTCGGGTAAGGTAGTCTTCCACTAGCTTTCCTAATTAATCGGCCAAGGGCGTCCCATTAAACCCTTGTGGTAGCACTGTTTTCCCGGGTGGTTCTCCATGTTCCAATTAACATAATGATCTTATCATGAACAGTAATAATAACACAGATAATAAAAGTGTGATCATGAATAATGTATCTTCATACCCAAAACCACATAAAGCACTAGCAAGTACTACCCAAAAAGTTTAGTGGTAAACAAGGTATAAAGATAGACAAACTAGGGTAACCTATTGGGTCCCATCAAAATTAACCTATGCAGATCATTATGATTAATTAGAACATGGCTGGGTAAAAAGAAGTGATCAAGGGCACAACTTGCCTGGGACTTGAGATTCCAGGTACCAGGATGATCTTCAGGTGGCTCGTAACCTCGCACTAGTCGTAGCAATACAAACAAACATGGCATGGACAAAATTAACATCACACCAAACATAAGAATAAACTGCGTAATAATAATCTACGCGACGTTACGAGATCGTAGAAACAAGAACCACTAAATTCGGAGTTGCGGTTACCAAGTTATGAATTTCGGAAATTATTTAGTGCTTAGAATAGATTAATCCAAATGAATAATTTTAATTCAAGTTTCATGGCTAAATAGTGTTACTAGTTGGTATAAAATATTAATATAAAATTATTGCAACTGGAATGACTCAATTTGGAGCTAAAATGAATTATATATGAATTTCTCAAGTTTCTAGAGTTGTTTTTGTACTAAAAACTAATTTCTATAATTATTTATCTATTTTTAATCTTCTCTGGACTTGGCGCATTATTATCAGAAACTCTAAGGGCTATAGCGCAAAAGAATCCAAGACTCAGTAGTATTCCGCAGGGGACGGCGGGTTGATTTGGTTAAAGCAGGGGGTCTCTTTTGTAAAACGTAGGGGCCGAAGGGGTATGCTTCAATCTCCACCGTCCGATCACACTTGGATGGACCAGATCACATCGCACACTTATGAACCGGTATCCACCCACAGCCATCCGATGACAACCCAACGGCCTAGATCTAATTGAGTGAGAGGGTACCTTGCACCAAATCCGAGCCCTCAAACTGACGATCGATGGCCCACACTGGGTTAACCCCGGATCTATTCCCATCCGCACGATCCCCACAGATCCAACGGTGCTCGCGTTCTCCTTCTCCCCTTGCCAACCCAAGGAAGCGCCGCCGCAAGCCCTGGCAGAGCTACGCCGGCGACCCACCCATCGTAACCTCCTAGGAATCCCACTCTGCCCACGACACGCCCACACGCAGAGATGACTTAGGTGAATTCAACGGCGGCCTCCTTACCTTCAATCGGTGATTGCGTGATGCGGGCCACATGGCGATGCGGACGTCTGCGCCGAGCTACTTACCGGCGAGCAATCCACCACCCAGCCGATCCAATCTCCACCCGCCGAGGTCCTGAGAAGGTGCATCGTGATCCGAAGCTCCCCACTGGTTTCACTCTTGGGTCGAGTTACCGGCATCGGCGAGGATGGGCCATGGCGTGGATTGGCGACGAAGCATACCCATCGAAGAGGGCATGCAGCTTCACGGTTCCCGGCTATGGCTAGAGAGGGCGCGAGTCTATTTATATATACCCTGACGGACGAGAGGAGCCCCATACCGCGAGCAACAACCAGCGGGCGAAGATCCTGGACAAAAATTCGGAATCCAGTTCGCTGAGCCCCACAGTCCGCGCAAAGAAGATGACCCTGTTCACCCAGCGAAGCTGACAGCAGGGCCCCACCAGTCAGGGTACCGCGTTTGAGGGGGGGGGGAAGCAGGGGATGGGCCGAGCGGCGCCAGATTCGGCCCAAGTGGAGTGTTATGTTTCTTTTTCTTTTCTTTTACTATTTTCTATTTTTCTCCTTTCACTTTCCATTTCAATTTTCTATCTTGAATTTAAATTCGAATCTGGTTTCATGATTCATATTAAAACTTTAGCATGCAAAATAAAATTTTATGTTTATTTATTTTTTCCATCTCATTTATTTACGCATATGCTTTTAAATATACACATCAATAATTAAAGAGTTATTCATATCATGCATTCAATTTAATTAAGACCATCTACTTTAATCACATAAAATTTCATCTTTATTATTCATTTATGTAAACAGCCACACAACTATATAACCTTTTGTTTAGTTTTAATTTTTTTTTAAAGCATATTTCTAGATATAAAATTTAACCAAGAATATATTTATAGGACAATCTTGTTTCTATTTTATTATAAGAAAACATGTTTATTTAATACTCGGGAGTATTCTTCCTAATCCCCAAGATTAGAATTTTATGGCGTTACAAATCCTACCCCACTTAACAGAAATCTCGTCCCCGAGATTTGTAAGAAAAAGGATACAATAGGTTTAGTTTAGAATTTTAGTTTCTCATTAGATTTTGGAAATCAAAGTTTTGTTCAAGTTTTTTTTATAACAATTAGTAGACGATTTGGAATATATGGATATTGTATGTCTATCCATCTATTATGTCGCAGGGGGCATGGTTATGGAAAGGGTATAATAAGGACAGACTTCATCCTGAACTTTGGATCTTGATTTCTCTCGCGATCCAACTTGATCTTTGAAGTCTTGAGTTGATGCTTATCCTTCTTTGACGTGGTTGGTCTTCTTTGGCCTTTCTTCTTGGTGTTGTCATCCAAGTTTGGGACAAGAGTTCAAGATATATGTGAGTAGGATGGATTATGTGTAGGTAGGTTAGAATCTCTTGCTAGGTTAAAATCGAGGGGTTATGCAACTATCAGATGGTTAAGGTAGTTGCATATGGCCAAGTTGGTCTGTCGTTCTTAATTTAGTGCAGGGTGAACTAAGTTAAGACATGTTTTATAGGAGTAGAGTCTAATCTATTTCATCAGTATTATCTAATCATGTTTGATAAGTCACTTTAGATTAGATCATATTAGGTTAGATGAGATCTAAATTAGATTGGTATGACTAGTTTAACTAGATAAGATCTAATTAATTTGCATTAGATCATGGTTGATAAACTAGGGTGGATAAGTATGCCTATTAGGATAAGATGGATCCATAAAGATAAGATAAAATCTTTTGAGGTCAGTTAGATCTATTAGGATGAGATAAAATCTTTTCAAGATAAGATGAGTATCTTTTAAGATGAGATGGATCTTATTAAGATAAGGGAGAATCTAAGATGAATTGGTTAGAATGAGATCTTTTAGGATAAGATAAATCTCTTAAGCTAGATATGTTCCAATGGGGATAATCTAGGTTGTCTAGTTATTTTATAAATATATTTTTATACCTATGTGTATATGCAGATGCAATTGTGGACATTACTCCACAACTCATCACACTCAAACAAAGATCCAAATCAGACAGATATCATAAGAACAAACATTCAAATACATAGACACTTATAAAAATAGTTTTGTTTTTGTTCCTAGGATTAGGTCTCCTATTCCTAAAGGTCACTTCAGGCACAGGATTTCAGAGTGTGAAATCCACATTTGTCTTTAGAAGGAAAAGGTAAGAATAATCAGAGTAAGCAGAAATAGATGAGAAAAGATTAAGAGAAGTTTAGAAAGAATCAGAGTAGCAGAGGTAAGTAAATAATGGTTGTCCAGTTCTATCTAGGTTTCGTCCTACAGTCAACATTCCTCTGATACCACTTCTGTCACACCCGGGTTTTAGGGGCACCAAGACCCGGGTACGAACATAAACACCAGATATGCTGGGACCAAGTCTCACACATATGATGTATAGTGGCACAGGATCGAATGTCACATCTTTATATATAACAGGAGTTCTATACAAAATAAATAATTACATTATAAGGAGACAACGGTCCAGCAACCCAAAGTTGACTGGGAGACGACGGCCTAGACCTCTCACGAACACATCGCAACATCCTCCAAGCGCCTCATCCTGCGGTACCTGTTCTTGACCTGTGGGGGTGTGAGACAGCAAGAGTGAGCTCACATACGTTCATCGCTCAACAAGTTGTGGGGAATAATGTGTATGAACTCGCCAAAGGTGGGAGCTCATGTGAAGTGTAAGGCTTACCAAAGAGGATGGCTGAAGCTGAGCATTGCTTTTAAAGTTGGTCAAAATTTTATTAGCCATTACTAAGTATAAGTAAATACCAACCCAATTAAATAGTAGAACAGAAGTAACAACATCACCTGCGATGCAATGCATATGACAAATTGAATTTAAGTTCCATAGATTAATCATGTGAGTGTCCGAGCTGCTCATGACCGTGAGCACGGCTAGTATACCAGTTTTACACTCTGCAGAGGTTGCGCATCTTTACCCACAAGTCATGTTACCCATCTGCCAAGGGATCGCGACTTCCCATACACCTCTACCGAGGAGGCGAGGCAGGGTAACACTACGAGGCCTTTACAAAGTTCCACTAGCTTCAGAAAACCCGCTACAGTTTATAGGAAGCTGCAATGCAGGAATCCCTTGCAGGACCGCCATCGCAGCAAAATCCTCCCGAGGGCCTCCCTACACTGACCACTCCCCTACTGCCCTTGCCCCTTTCGGGTAAGGTAGTCTTCCACTAGCTTTCCTAATTAATCGGCCAAGGGCGTCCCATTAAACCCTTGTGGTAGCACTGTTTTCCCGGGTGGTTCTCCATGTTCCAATTAACATAATGATCTTATCATGAACAGTAATAATAACACAGATAATAAAAGTGTGATCATGAATAATGTATCTTCATACCCAAAACCACATAAAGCACTAGCAAGTACTACCCAAAAAGTTTAGTGGTAAACAAGGTATAAAGATAGACAAACTAGGGTAACCTATTGGGTCCCATCAAAATTAACCTATGCAGATCATTATGATTAATTAGAACATGGCTGGGTAAAAAGAAGTGATCAAGGGCACAACTTGCCTGGGACTTGAGATTCCAGGTACCAGGATGATCTTCAGGTGGCTCGTAACCTCGCACTAGTCGTAGCAATACAAACAAACATGGCATGGACAAAATTAACATCACACCAAACATAAGAATAAACTGCGTAATAATAATCTACGCGACGTTACGAGATCGTAGAAACAAGAACCACTAAATTCGGAGTTGCGGTTACCAAGTTATGAATTTCAGAAATTATTTAGTGCTTAGAATAGATTAATCCAAATGAATAATTTTAATTCAAGTTTCATGGCTAAATAGTGTTACTAGTTGGTATAAAATATTAATATAAAATTATTGCAACTGGAATGACTCAATTTGGAGCTAAAATGAATTATATATGAATTTCTCAAGTTTCTAGAGTTGTTTTTGTACTAAAAACTAATTTCTATAATTATTTATCTATTTTTAATCTTCTCTGGACTTGGCGCATTATTATCAGAAACTCTAAGGGCTATAGCGCAAAAGAATCCAAGACTCAGTAGTATTCCGCAGGGGACGGCGGGTTGATTTGGTTAAAGCAGGGGGTCTCTTTTGTAAAACGTAGGGGCCGAAGGGGTATGCTTCAATCTCCACCGTCCGATCACACTTGGATGGACCAGATCACATCGCACACTTATGAACCGGTATCCACCCACAGCCATCCGATGACAACCCAACGGCCTAGATCTAATTGAGTGAGAGGGTACCTTGCACCAAATCCGAGCCCTCAAACTGACGATCGATGGCCCACACTGGGTTAACCCCGGATCTATTCCCATCCGCACGATCCCCACAGATCCAACGGTGCTCGCGTTCTCCTTCTCCCCTTGCCAACCCAAGGAAGCGCCGCCGCAAGCCCTGGCAGAGCTACGCCGGCGACCCACCCATCGTAACCTCCTAGGAATCCCACTCTGCCCACGACACGCCCACACGCAGAGATGACTTAGGTGAATTCAACGGCGGCCTCCTTACCTTCAATCGGTGATTGCGTGATGCGGGCCACATGGCGATGCGGACGTCTGCGCCGAGCTACTTACCGGCGAGCAATCCACCACCCAGCCGATCCAATCTCCACCCGCCGAGGTCCTGAGAAGGTGCATCGTGATCCGAAGCTCCCCACTGGTTTCACTCTTGGGTCGAGTTACCGGCATCGGCGAGGATGGGCCATGGCGTGGATTGGCGACGAAGCATACCCATCGAAGAGGGCATGCAGCTTCACGGTTCCCGGCTATGGCTAGAGAGGGCGCGAGTCTATTTATATATACCCTGACGGACGAGAGGAGCCCCATACCGCGAGCAACAACCAGCGGGCGAAGATCCTGGACAAAAATTCGGAATCCAGTTCGCTGAGCCCCGCAGTCCGCGCAAAGAAGATGACCCTGTTCACCTAGCGAAGCTGACAGCAGGGCCCCACCAGTCAGGGTACCGCGTTTGAGGGGGGGGGGAAGCAGGGGATGGGCCGAGCGGCGCCAGATTCGGCCCAAGTGGAGTGTTATGTTTCTTTTTCTTTTCTTTTACTATTTTCTATTTTTCTCCTTTCACTTTCCATTTCAATTTTCTATCTTGAATTTAAATTCGAATCTGGTTTCATGATTCATATTAAAACTTTAGCATGCAAAATAAAATTTTATGTTTATTTATTTTTTTCCATCTCATTTATTTACGCATATGCTTTTAAATATACACATCAATAATTAAAGAGTTATTCATATCATGCATTCAATTTAATTAAGACCATCTACTTTAATCACATAAAATTTCATCTTTATTATTCATTTATGTAAACAGCCACACAACTATATAACCTTTTGTTTAGTTTTAATTTTTTTTAAAGCATATTTCTAGATATAAAATTTAGCCAAGAATATATTTATAGGAGAATCTTGTTTCTATTTTATTATAAGAAAACATGTTTATTTAATACTGGGGAGTATTCTTCCTAATCCCCAAGATTAGAATTTTATGGCGTTACAATATGGTTGCTGGAGTGACTTGGCCGTCCATCTTGCCACCGGGCTAGACATTCGAGTGGGACCCTACCTCAGCCGAGGAGGAGCATGAGAAGTGATGGGCCAGGCTTCCCCATCCCTCCGTTTGATTACCGTTAGTTATATTCCTCTGCATTCCGAACAATGATCACTACTTTTGATAAACTCAGATGATGTTGTAATAAATTTAAGTACTCCTTAATGTATGGTTTTATGCTTTATTGTATTTGCTCTGTGCCTCACCTTCGAGTGAGTACGTGGTACTTGATCCTGTTAGTGGCCTTGTTGGACTAGATCCGAGGGACTGACATTTTATTCCTATTTAAATGTGGCCTAGCCTCTAGGGCGGGACTTAGGCACTTTAGTTGGAATAATTCGGGCAGTTCCGCCACATATAGAACCTAAATGCTCTATGGTCTCAAATAGAATCTCCATGTTATTTTAAAATTCTCAACGATATAAGTATGCATGCATAGAAAAGTCTTACAACTCTAAGATACTAAGGAATTTTGTATAGGTTGAAGGGTCGTAGATCAAGGAGTCGAGCACCAGCACCTTTCCAACCTTAGGATAAATGAGGAAGCATATCCAGTGGTCCCTATACGAATCAAGTTAATTTGTGATGCATGTGTATTGAAATTATTAATTTTTTATGCAAAATCACACTTACCTAAAGTTGTACGGGGCCATTATGGCTTCCCTGTCTTGAAATTTAAGCATTGCATTTCCTATGTAGGTGGTGTATCTTGCTTTAAAATCCTTCTTCATAGTATTTATACACTCCTCAACTTCTTCGTTCGTCTTTCCCTTTAACTCTTCATTATCTTTCCCGATTCTGAAAGTGTGGCTTTCCTCAGATATCAGTATTGGGTTCAGATAACCAATCCTTTTACCGGCACTAGCACCGGGCTTGGTACTATTAAGGATCTCTTGTTGATCATGTTGCGTTCTTCAAGTCACACGTGCATGTGTCAGATATTGAAAATTTATATGGCTCACTAATAATAATAACACATATATGTGGAAATATGAGAGACACTTACAGTGCAAATAGTGTCACAAGTTGCACGTCGAGTCTTTGAAGGTTCATCATTAACCACATATCCTCGAATGCAAGAAAGACCTTTTAGTCTGAACCAATAAAAGCATGGTCTGGTATATGCACACTAATGACGTCAATGCCAACTGATGATGCCCGCATGTACCAGTCATGCAACCTTTTAATACCAGTAGGGACCTTCCTTTGTTTCTCAAAAGTGAGTAAAGGTCTGCCCGACACATATTGTTTAGGCACATTTTTATAATCTGCCTAAGTTGGGATCTTTATCTTAGCGGCCATTGCCTTAGCCTTTTCTGCAGACTCCTCGTGCTTGGCCAAATCAACAGTATGTGATGTGAGGTCCCATGCAATTCCTTTCAAAAATCGAGATGTGCCAGCAATAGTAGTTTTACTCTTCTTTTTCTCGAATGTGGACACAAATTTTGGTACAGGGAATTTAGATTTCTTTGATTGTCGTGAATCCCTTGATGGATGTGGAAAAGGTGGTGGTGTCCTAAATGTTGATGCTTGTGGCGGAGACAGTGGGTTAGAAAGAGGACGGGGAGCAACATGTGAAGATTGAGAAGGTGATGATAGATGTACAGGTACTAAAGTTTGAGGAGGCAGAGATGGTTGGGGATGAGACGACAACGGCGTTGGTGGATCAACCAATTCAACATCCCTTCGAAGCCAAAGGATGAAATTTTTGATGGCTTGTCCAAGTGTCTCGATTCGTTTAGGCCCAGGGATGCCTAGCATGTCGTCCTCGGATCCTTGGACGATCGTTGTCACTTCTACCCTGCAATAATGATCTGGTATGTTGCTTCCATGAAACTTGCGTCCTAGGATCGCAACGCCTGTTCCTACTTTCTTCATGCGATTATTGTTAATACCATATCTTATAACTAGTGTGCACATCACAGGCCTTGTGATGTCATGAACTAGATAACGGACCTTATTTCCCATTGACGCGACAGAGCTTGGGACGGTTGTACAATAGATGGAAGCCGACAGTTGAGCTGCCAAAATTATTTGCAGCTGTGGAGTGGTCATTTGTTGAACAGACATCGCACTCGCCAACTGCTGCATCAATTCTGGAGGAGGATTTGATAGCATTTGAGACATCAGGTCTTTGAACTCTTTCTTTGTCTCTTGCTTAAAATAATCTGATAACTCTTCTTTGTATCGATCACGTTTCTTGTACAAATCTTCCCACTGTGGTCCGAATAATTCCTTCCATCCTTAGACGAGATTTCTCATACATGGCCAGGATGCTTAGGGTTACTGAGACCAACCGTTAGAATGTCTCTCTCCCTTTGTGGCTAAAATGATCCTTGGCTCTACTTAGCTGCCATTGCATATATGTTTTTTGCAGCTTTTTCGACATTTGGATCATCAAAAGATACACCTGCCTCAGTTTCACTGGGTTTTCAAGCATGGATCCAATTAGCTGTCCTTTCACCAAGTTGCTCAGAAAGCGTCGGCAACCCTGCGACCTTCTTCTCGGCGTCTTCTTGTCTCCATTTAGAAACCTGACGCTTCTAACCATCTGTGCCTAAGTGGTGGTGGTACTTGTTCTTCTTAGATAGTTATGAATTTGTCTCGCTTAGAGATATGAATTAAAGGCTGCTCCTCTACTCTAGAAATACTGCCCACTGACCTTCTAAGATTTTATATTTTTTTGTCGGGTCTAGGCCTTTCTTTGCAAATTTTGTATTCATCTCAGACCTCCAGTTTCGAAAATTGATTGCAAGCTACTTCATCGTGTATTCCTTCACGAGTCTTTTGAACCTTGATGTAGAACAAACCTCATTAATATCTTATTCCATATTTGATTCTTGACATCAACTAACACATCTTTCCAATGTTAGATTGTGATGTCAAGATTATCCCTATTTAAGAACCCAAGTGCATTACGGAACATAGGGAGTGCCTCTTCTGGAGCTAGGGGCTGACGTTTTGGGCTCACATCTAAGATTTTATATGTTTTGTCAGGAAACATGTTCAGTCCCCTGTTACCTTTTTTCCGATCGCTCTGCATCCTTTTCCTTGACCTCTCGGTGGTTGTATCGGTTGGTACCAGTGCGTCTTCGTCTTGGTTCAGCCCCGGTGCGTCTTGATTTCATGCCACGACTTCATCAAGTATCGCACGATATTGAGACAAGACCTCCTATTCATGTAATAAAATGCAAAACATGCATGTGTAATAGACATTGTGAAATCAAATAATTAGGTACACACACAAAACTAAAGATATGCCCACTACCTCAGACTCTTGTGGATCATAATTAGGGTCACGTTGCAAATCATGCCGAGCGGCCCTATCTATGCTAGGACAAGGGTCGATAGGTGTTTCATATCCTTCATCACTTGAATGTTCTTGAGAAACACCCTTATTCATGTGGTCGGGCATTAACCCTTGGTCCTTGTTTAGAGAACTCATGTGACACCCCACTGTCACTTAGGGTTCTTCCTTAAGCTAACCCCAAACTATTATCACATGCAATCTCAATGAAGGAATAAACATCAAAAATGATAACAAAGATTCATGTTGAGTCTTCTCAAACTCTCCTTAATCTTATCATGATTCCTAAGGAAGGAAAACTCTCAAACCCTAATTAACCCTAAGTAAACCATTTAAGCATAAAAGGGTATTTGGGAAAAATCTTGGGAGAAAAATACAAATTTACGAGAAAACCAAATTACAAAGTTTTAGTTCACTAATTAAATAACAAAGCATAGTCAGAAAGTTGGGGGAAATTACAAACTTTTTAAAATCCCCAAAACAGCCCCTAACCTAATGCACTTGGGGGAAATTCAGAAATTCAGAAATCTGAATTTCAGCCCCCTTTCCAAAGATCGATCGCATTCTCTGTTTTTCAAAACTCAAATCAAACAAGTCCAAATATCAAAGTGGCGCCAAATTCCCTTGAACACGCCGTGGCAAAGTTTGGAAACGTTTTTCCACCGTTTGACACACCCTTGGCATGGTTTTACCTCGGGACTCAACCTTGTGACACTACCACCTTTGTGACACGACAACTCTCTGTACACTGCCCCAAACCGCTCGACTTCCACACACAAACGACAATGCTCTGTCGGGGGAGCAAATCTTGCTCAGTGATCATGCCCAAATTCGTGAAGATCTTCAACCTATGAGCGCTTGAACTCGGGCAGAAGCAAAAAGCCACGTGTTCGATCGCTTGCCTGACCGGCCGAGCGTGGACTGGCCGCGGCAGCGCGCGCCCCGCGCGTGGTCGCCCCACCCTGCGCGCCTGTGCCGTGCCCTCGCCTATAAATGCCTCCAGAGGCCTTAGCCATTGGCACTTGCACACCTTGAGCCTCGCCCGAGCAAGAGATCACCGGAGCTCGCCGTGAAAAGCAAGCACCGCCGCCCGCCATCTCTGCCCAAGCACGGCCATCGTGGCCAGCCTTTTCTGTTGAACCCCAGCCTCGCCCTAGCCCCTGGATCCCTTCCCAGTGAAGCCATGAAGCTTCTCCAAGCTTGAGCCGAGGCATTGCCTCACCGGAGAGGCGGTTTCACCCTCGCCGGACTTCGGTCTTCCGCCGTCGCGCGTGGACCGAGCTAACCAGTAAGTCTTTTTCCAATTCCTTGCACCCACGTCTGCCCTAGCATCCCATGAAGCTCTCAGACCCGTTCAATTGACCTATCGCGTTGTGAGTAGGTCGGATTCCTCGCTGCCGACGAGCATCTCCGCCTGCGCACTTGGACCGGCCGACTCCGACCATCCCCGACGGTGACCCGCACATCACCGTGACCCTCGAGACCTCCCCTACGTCCTCGACCACCTCACCGGAGCAACCTCGCCACCGGTAAGCCCCTCCACCTCTTTCTTTCTCCGCGGCCACTGTTCCATTAGGGAGGGACCGCAGGTTCGATTTCCAGAAACCCTAGGGGGTTTTCTGCAGAGCCGTAGACTCAGATGAATAGTGCCTTGGGGACCTGTCTGTAATTCCTTTGAGATATTTCGCCAGGGACCCCAGCGCAAAACTGCTTTTCTTTAAACCATTTCTATTTAATCTTTTATTATTCAGCAGAGAACTTAGGAAATTCATAACTTGAGAAATATTTAACCAAAATTTGTTACACCAATTTTGCTGGATTCTAAATATTATGGACTATCAATTAAAAATACTGAACCTCATGCTTTCTGTTCTAAATTTTAGAGTTTAGAATTAAATACATAAACTGACCAAACCTTATTTAATTAAAAAAAATTTGTTATGCTTCTATGCTGAACTTGAGAAAATTTGTAGATGTTCAAACCCCAATTAGACACTGTTTAAAAATACTAGGCACCCCAGTATTGGAAGTTTAAGTATAGTTATCCAATGAAAGCCATTTTTTCCTAAAACTTAGGAAAATCAAAAAGACATTAGAAGATAATGAACAGTGAGTGCAATTATTTTTCCTAGCCTACTTAAGTAACAGAGAAACTAGGAAAAATAAAGAGACCCCTAGTCCAAAATGGAACCAAGGTGAAATGTTTTATTTAGCATCTTTCAAACTAGAAAACAATTATTGGAATTATAAAAACAAATCCAAAATTATTAATAAAAATCCAGTGGACTTGTAACCACTAAAACCCCACTACAAAACTGATAACCACCCCAGCCCATCATTTTAAGTAGGGTAAACAAATAAAACTTGATATTGGGTCCTATTTCAAATAAAGTATGAGCAACCCAAAAATAATGCAATAATGGGCAAATAAAATTTTACTAGATCAATGATGAGATAAGACACCAAAGAAAAATGCAAAACCCAATTGAAGGCTGCAAAATAATACCCATTGTTAATACTTCATGAAAAAGGCCATTTAATCCAAATAATTTCTACCACCTTTCCCTTAAGCAAAAAGATGCCAAACTTCAGAATGATTGCTCTTGCACAAAGAAGAAGCTAGGAAAAATCATAAATCTATTGTTTGATATTTTTCAAATATAGTGGTAGTCGAAAGCACCCCTTTGGCTAGAAACTTTGGAATCATAATAAAATAACTAATAAGTATTACTGGCTAGAAATTTGTGCAAAGTCATGTTATAACATCTAAATGCCAGCAAAAATAAGTCTTAGAGAACAACCTACTGTTAAATGGTAGTTGTAGTTCAAAACACCCCTTCTGCCCCTAATATTTGATAATTTTATACAGAAAGAACTATTCACTTTTTAAACCCCAAATTTTGAGACAGAGAATTATACACCAGTAAGAAGCCACTGTAATTTTTTCAGAATTTTTAAAAATTTATTAGTATAACTTGTAGTTCAAACCCACTCTAAAAGCATGAAGGAAATAAGAAGGAGAAAGGAAAATAATAAACCTCGCTCCAATAAATTCAACTAGAAATCTCATTAAATTCTCACTAAAACATTAAGAGGAAATCAGTGGAACACCAAAATAGACTTACCCCTTAATTTAACTAAGCTTGACCCTAAATTGCTAAGTATACCACAAAAATCTTTTGTAGCAAGATTAAACTCTACCTGATTTAAGTAGATTAGTCACCATCAAAGTTCAATTGCTAAATTACATATCATATCATGCATGTATCTTACTCATTGCATTCATTAGACTGCAATCTAGCTGACGGCGAGTACGTGCTCATCCCCGAGCAAGGAGCTGTCCACGAGGAAGACCAGGAGCAAGCCCCCGAGACTGCCACTGAGGATCTCCCCGCAGCCCCAGCATTTGAAGGCAAACCTCGGTTTATGCATAACCATATTTATATATGCTACTTTACTACACTTAATGTTTGTAGGCTTGTAATGTGCACATAAGTGTAGGAGTTGCTTGAAACCTGTAGTTGCATGAACTTAGGATTCTTTTTTGAGATGAATACTAGTATGAAAGGTAGAGTAGCTGCTTGCTAAACAGGATCTCTGTAGAAGTCGAGTGATTTTTCTAGCACTCGCGCGAGGTCAGGAATTGATTGTATTCATCTTGATAACGGGATCTATGATGGTCTATGGACTTAGATCCAGTGAGGATGCCTTGTCCATGAGACGCGAAAAGGAATTAAGGATTAATGTGTGGATACCTGAGTCAAGCGTTTGAACGTACTAAACACATGTCGGGAAATATGGTAACCGGTAAACCTAGTACCTGAGTGAAGCCGGGCGCGGACTTTTCCCCTCACTCGTCCTGAGACTAGGTCTCCCATGCTAGCTATGGTGGGTACAAGTGCGGTCACTGCACGGCGGCAGCTGAGGTCAGTGGAGCATTGTATGCCAAGGCGGTGAGCCCTGGCCGCGAACGGGGAATCAATGGGGACGGTTGACATGTGTGGGGACGGAGTGCCCTGACATGTCGTGTGTTTAGGTTTACCTTGCAAGGATAAAAACTCGATGCGAATCGTCTGCTTCTCGCAGCTAATGAGACTGCTTGACCCCTTGTACTACATTGAGTAAGAAGTAAAATGAGGTTACATGAGACAATTTGTTGATTGAACTAAATGCTTGTTACCATGTATGCTTAGAAGGAGCAAACTTAGCTAAGATAATGATACTAGAATTTGAAAAGCTAAGAATCGATTTTAGAAATAGCTAGTGCTTTTGGCAAACCAAACCCCTCAGCCAAACAGCCGCATGGTCTAGAGGTAGAGGAGTAGATTCCTCACACCGGGTAAGTCTAGCTGAGTATTAGTATACTCAGCCTTGCTTATGGCATAATTTTTGCAGGTACACTCCAGGATATGGTTGATGGTGTGACTTGGCCTACCACCCTGCCACCGGGTTGGATGGTCGAGTGGGATGCTGCTCCGGCAGGAGAGGAGCAAGAGGAGTAGTGGGCTAGGCCTTGCCCGATTCCTCGCTACCGACGATATCAATTATCCGCTGCATTTTATTTTGTGAACTTTTATTAGCTACTTGAAAAACTTCAATCTATATAATAATTCAGTACTTTAATTTGAGGTCTTCCTGTTTTATTGTATTTCTTCTATGACTCACCTTCGAGTGAGATTGTGGTATTTGATCCTGGTTAAGTGGCTTTATCAGACTAGATCTGAGGGAGTGACGGGTTATTCCGATTTAAGTGTGTTACGGCCCCTGAGGCGTGACTTAGGCACTTAAGCTGGAATAATTCGGGTGGTTCTGCCACAATTCATTGAGCTATATATACACAAGATTGCAACAAAGATTCAAAAAAATTGAACATAAAGATTGGAATAGAAGATTAGAACACAATATATATAAAATCATACTAAGTTCTTACATAATACACAGTCCATCATACTAAGTTCTTAGATAGTACGTCGTCCATCATACTAAGATTAGAACATATATCGTAATTTTACTCGTCGTCGTCCATTAGTGACGTCCAATCGATCTCCCCATCTTCATTGTCGGAGAGGATGATGACTGGCGCTACCGGCTCCACATGCACAGGCGTGGAGACAACTTCACATGCAGTCGTCGAAGCCGAGGAGCCCACAACATGGTGGTGAGTAGATGGGCCCATGGAGGCGACACGTTGTCGGTGATGTTTCGAGAGAACTTTGTAGGCGCACATGAAAATACGGCATGCGATGTCTTGATGATTGAGCCTCGATTGGCGCCGGGGCTCGAGGTGGTGGCGATGCATGAGCCACGCCGTTGCCAGCAGCCCCGCTAGTGTACGTGCCTTGAGACGCACTGCGATGACATCCACTGGGTCCATTTTGAGGCTGCAACGACGGAAAAGTCTAGCTTGAACTATATACTGTAGGCTCTCTATATATGTACACACACCTTAATAAAACACATGTATAGGAAATGGCCGATTAGGTTCTGAGATGAATCCACACGATTTAATCCCAAGCTAGGGCGGAAAATTCGTATAATGTATCCAAAAAATACAAAAAAAGTAAAGATGGTACGGCGGGCGAAGGGGTAGTAATCAGCGCCGGTCGCCATAGCTAGTGCGGCGGCCGCCATAGCTAGCGTGGCAGCCGCCATAGCTAGCGCGGCGAGCGCGCGATGGCCATAGCATGCCCAAGCTAGGGTTTACTAACCGGCGATGCCCTAGGGTTTAGGACCAACGGCGAGCGCGACGACCGGTGCGGCTGATAACGGTGGCGGTGGCAGAGGGGAAAGGGAAAGACTAAAGAAAGGGACAGAGGAAAACCTGACGGTGGCACGGGGATCGCCGGTGAATAAACTCTCGAGGACGAAATCCGGTAGCCTGACGGTGTGATGAAATGAACTGGCTCCAGGGGACATGTAAATTTTCCGGCTCCCGCTCGCCACCCGTTATATAGACGCAATTTCTACTGGTGGTTGTCATAGAGAACCACTAGTACAAATTATTTCCACTGGCGGGTGTCATAGAGAACCGCCAGTATAAATTATTTTCCACTGGCGGTTATACTTGAGAACCGCCAGTATAAATTGTTTACCACTGGCGGTTGTCTTTGAAAACTTCCACTATAAAATATTTACAATGGACATGTATTTCCACTGTCTAGTGTACTATATATATATATATATATTACATTAAGTATACTATTATATATTCTACGACAAGGGCAACTTGGTCATTGAGAACCGCCAGTATAAAATATTTACAATGGATTAATCGAGTATTTCCATTGTATAGTGTACTTTTTATATATTACATTAAGTATATTAATGTAATATATAAAAAGTACACTATACAATGGAAATACTCGATTAATCCATTTTAAATTAAGACAATGAAAATACGACAATTTTATATATTCTCCCTCCTCCCTGGCCCCCTCTCTCTCCCTCGCTAATGGAATTTAACATCTTTCCTTGGCCACGAAAATTGAATTAAGACAATGAAGAAATATATATATTGATCTCAAACTTATAGTAGACATGGTCCTAACAATAATCAATTGCAAGACATGTTTATAATCTAGGGAGCTATTATTCTGCCTTGTCCATCGTGGCGTACCCAGGGCAATAATTTACATGGGATGCTTCGCTCAACGTTCCTTATCTTGGTTCGATGGTCTATGAAAAGAGATACGTCGTTGAATTGGTTAAAATCCTCCATATCAGATACACCATCAACTCCTATAGCTTGTTGTTTTCTAGGAAAAACTACATGCTTCGTATTGTTAGTGCTTTTCTTCTCATTGTTAGAAATGATATGTTCAGCATAGAAGACCTGTGCAGCACGATTAGCAAGGATCCATGGGTCATCTTTGTAACCTACCTTACTTAGATCAAGAACTCTGACCCCATATTTGTCTATCGTGACATGTTTGTCTTCAACCCATTGACATCGGAAAAATGAGATATTAAATATACCATAGTCTAGTTCCCATATGTTATCAATAAAGCCAAAATATGTAATAGTCTCACCAGTTTCATCATCTATGGCCTCGCATCGAACACCACTGTTTTATGACATGCTCCTTTTGTCCTTGGACTTGGTACAAAATATAAATCCACTAATGTCATAGGTTGCCATGTTGTGACCTGGCGTGATGGTCCAGATGCTAACCCCTTGATGGTTTGTTCTTCTATTGTTTCTCCGTGTGGAATGTCTTTCACCATTAGCCATGTGTTGAATCGCTGCTTATGTTTCTTCATTACCCAATCATCTGCATGCCCAGCATTTTGCTCGCAAAGATCATTGCTGTGTTGTTGGATAAATGGCTCCATTATCGCTAGCTGATGTAGGATGTTGTGATGTGCCGCAAGTACTATATTGTAATCCGGTGGGATGAAGGATTTCCGTCCCATCCTATTGCTTCCATACAGTCTACCCTCGTGTCGTGACGGAGGCAAACCTATTTCAACCTGGTCTTTTAGGATACTATTGCATAATGGACCTTCGGACTCAATGGCCTCTTCGGTATAGTACCCCTCTATCATGGATGCCTTGGGACGAGCACAGGTTGATACATAGCCATTCAGTATTGACATGAAACGCTCGTACGTCCACATTTCATGCAAGTACATAGGACCCAATGCCTCTATTTGTGGTACCAAGTGCACCACAAGGTGCACCATAATATCAAAGAATGATGGAGGGAAACACATCTCAAACTGCGATATTGTCTCCACTGTGAATTCCTAAAGAGATGCCAACTCATCACGTTCAATTATCTTTTGTGAAATTCTATTGAAAAAGTAGCACAACCGTGTGATTGTCATCTTAAAAAACAAAGGATTTATAGACCTGATGGCAATAGGTAGGAATGTAGTCAACATGACATGACAATCATGTGAGTTGTAGTTGGTGACTGTCAGGTCTTTCATTGACATAATACTCCATATGCTAGAGCAGAATCCGGATGGGACTCTCAAATTCTTGAGCCAAACACACATCGCATGTTTCTCATCTACATTAAGATTGTAGCTTGCTACCAGGAGATGGTACTTCCCATTTTCTTGAAGAACAGGATGTAGTTCCTTTTTTATGCCTAAATTTACCAAGTCCGCGTGTGAATTGAGCCATTCTTTTGTTTTGCCCTTTATGTCTAGCAAGGTGCCAATTATGCTTTCAAACACGTTCTTCTGAACGTGCATACCATTGATTGCATGCCACACATCTAACTCTTTCTAGTAATGCAAGTACTCGAAGAAAATAGACTTCTTTTTGAATATAGCCACTAGAGCTGGTTTGGCACCCTTCTTTGTTTTCTCGTCTTTTATCTTCTTCCTGAAAACAAAGTTGATATTCCGGACTATTTCTGTAATACCCACTTTGTAAGAAAATCTAAAAGGAGAAATTATATTCCTTTAAATACATGTGTGTCATTTCTATTTATCATTTCATGTGAACCCCTCATTTAAAAAAACAAAGGATTAATAAAAGTCGTTAAATGGTGCATCATGTTGGAGATTTTGTTTGCTTGTGCATTTAAATAATAACAACAATATATTAGTAGAAATACAATAATGAGTGGAGAATATGAATTAGCCACTAGATTGAAACTTGAGTTTAGAAAGAAATATTATAAAATACAAAATAAATTCATAAATGAATTCCATGATAGTATGACCAAATTGAATGGTTAATATGAGTTTAAATTTGCACTTAAGTTTGAATTCTAAATTTGTATTCAAAATAATTAAGAATAAGGAAAATAGAAAAAATAAACTGAAGAGAAAATGGGACAGCCTCGGTTTGGGCCGAATTCTCCCTTGGCCCATCTCTACTCCACTCAGCCCACAGCCTCCCGCGCTCTTGCTCACTGGTGGGCAGGGCCCGCCTGTCATGCCCTCATCAGGGATGCTTGGCGGTGCGGTGTCGTTGCGGGCGGTCCCACGCGTCAGCCGCTCTCTACCGCTATCCCGCGGGCCCCCTCGATCAGACCTCCAGTCACCACGCGCGCCTCATATCGCTGATTCGTGGGCCCTTTCTGGTCCGAGTCTTCCACCTCGCCATCTGCGCAGACCGAGTCCGTCGCCAGCAATGCCGGGATCCCCTCAACCACTTCGCCGCTGACCTTCGCGCGCGTCCTGGGCATCATTCGCTCTGACCAGTGGAGTCACTACGCCAGAGATCCACATCCACACCCCTACTGTGGTTGTTGGTTGGACTTGCCGCGCGACGCGGACCTCCACCATGGGCGCATCGCGAGCTCCACGGGTGAGCTAGGATTTCGGAAATCCTAACAAACTCGGACTTCGGGCGATAAAGGGGGAGCTCCCGTGACCCGTTCTTTCCCCCTGCTACCCTCTCGCGCAGACCCCTTTCCCCCAGAACAAAAATCGCCGCCACCAGAGACTCTACGCGCCTGCCGCCTCCATCGCTCCTCATCTTCACCTCCGTTCTGGCACCAGCGGGGGGTAAGGAAGTTGTGTGTACCCCCTACGGTGGTTATGGTGCTCCCAATTTGGCGGATGAAGCCACAGTTTGACGGGGATTGCTCGCCGAACTCAGTGTCCGCCGCCGAGCCGCTTTGCTCCGTGGTCGTACTCCACCGCCTACGTCAGGCCCTCGCTGGTCGATCCGGGGGGAAACACAGCGCACATGTATGCTCTCCGCGGCCTCGTCTGGGAGGAATCAAGCTCCGGCCCACCTAGATTCCTCGTCGGTGTGGGTGCTTCACCGCATCGCCGCCGTGTGCCGTGGGTAGCCTCCCTGGCATCGTTCCTGCACCCGGTATCCCCTCCCACCTTGTATGCGTTAGATCAGGAACGCGTAGGTCTCTCTGGTTTCGGGTGTAGGGCGTCGACGCGCTGGGGCGGTGTTCACCGGCGGGAGCTCCGCCGTGTAGACCTGTGCGTCGCCATGGCTGGGTGCGGGATAAGGTTGGGGCGATCCTGTCTGTTGGATCTGTGGTGGGCGCACTCGATTAGATCTGAGTGATCTCCTGACATCGGGCATCGCGGGCCGTTCATTTGTTGATGAGCGCCTTAGATTAAATGAGGGATTAGAACTAATTTGAGCCATCCGATCGGATCGAACGGGATCGGATCACGATCGTGCGGTTATAAGTGTGTGTACCGGTTCACTCAAATGGGCGCTCTAATCTGGGGCGGTCGCTCGCGATCCAACGACTGATGCGTATTCGTACCCCTTCGGGCTGCCCAGTTTGCAAAAGAGCCCTCGGTTTTCTCTCAAATAAACTCGCGGTCCACTGCACGGGTAAACTGAGTCTTAGGAAAACTTACACCGGGACCCCTGAACTTCTCTGTTTTTATGCGCGCAGTCCAGAATCATAGGAAATTCAGAAATTCCATTAGAAAATGATTTGTTAGCACACAAATAATTGCAGAATCTTAGTTAATCCCTAGAAAATTCATATTTTGTCCAAATTGGACCATTTCAGTTCCTATAATTTTGTATTAGTATTCTCTAATTAAATAGTACCACTGTTTTTACATGAAGTACACATTTAAATTTATTTCCCACTTAATCCTATATTAAATGCATAAAACTTTGGAAAATCCATAACTTAAAATCTATACCTCCAAATTTAATGATTCCAGTTCCTGTGATCTTAGTTTAAGGTCTAGATTATTGCGGTGTATTTTATTTACATGTTTGTTGTAATGTTGATTTTGCCTATACAATTTCTGTTTGTAATGCTACGACTAGCGTGAGGACACGAGTCTTCTGAAGATCATCCTGGTACCTGGAATCTCAAGTCCCAGGCAAGTTGTGCCCTTGATCACTTCTTTTTACCCACTCATGTTCTAATTAATCATAATGATCTGCATAGGTTAATTTTGATGGGACCCAATAGGTTACCCTAGTTTGTCTATCTTTATACCTTGTTTACCACTGAACTTTTTGGGTAGTACTTGCTAGTGCTTTATGTGGTTTTGGGTATGAAGGTACATTATTCATGATCACACTTTTATTATATGTTTATTATTACTGTTCATGATAAGATCATTATGTTAATTGGAACATGGAGCGACCACCCGAGAAAACAGTGCTACCACAAGGGAGGAATGGGACCCCTTGGCTGATTAATTAGGAAAGCTAGTGGAAGACTACCTTACCCGAAAGGGGCAAGGGCAGTAGGGGAGTGGTCAGTGTAGGGAGGCCCTCAGGAGGATTTTGCTGCGATGGCGGTCCTGCAAGGGATTCCTGCATTGGAGCTTCCTATAAACTGTAGCGGGTTTTCTGAAGCTAGTGGAACTTTGTAAAGGCCTCGTAGTGTTACCCTGCCTCGCCTCCTCGGTAGAGGTGTATGGGAAGTCACGATCCCTTGGCAGATGGGTAACATGACTTGTGGGTAAAGATGCGCAACCTCTGCAGAGTGTAAAACTGGTATACTAGCCGTGCTCACGGTCATGAGCAGCTCGGACCCTCACATGATTAATTTATGGAACTAAATTCAATTTGTCATATGCATTGCATCGCAGGTGATGTTGTTATTACTTTTGTTCTACTACTTAATTGGGTTTGGTATTTACTTATACTTAGTAACTGCTAATAAAATTTTGACCAACTTTAAAAGCAATGCTCAGCTCTAACCATCTCCTTTGGTAAGCCTTACACTTCACGTGAGCTCCCACTTTTGGCGAGTTCATGCACATTATTCCCCACAACTTGTTGAGCTATGATCGTATGTGAGCTCACTCTTGCTGTCTCACACCCCCCCACAGGTCAAGAACAGGTACCGCAGGATGATGCGCATGGAGGATGCTGCGGTGTGTTCGTGAGAGGTCTAGGCCATCGTCTCCCAGTCAACTTCGGGTTGCTGGACCGTTGTCTCCTTATAATGTAATTATTTATTTTGTATAGAACTCCTGTTATATAGTAAAGATGTGACATTCGATCCTGTGCCATGAATCATCATATGTGTGAGACTTGGTCCCAGCACACCTGGTGATTATGTTCGCGCCCGGGTTTTGGACCCCTAAAATCCGGGTGTGACAGAAGTGGTATCAGAGGAATGTTGACTGTAGGACGAAACCTAGATAGAGCTGGACAACCACTATCTACTTACCTTTGTTACTCTGATTCTTTTCTAAACTTATCTTAATCTTTTCTCATCTATTTCCGCTTTACTCTGATTATTCTTACCTTTTCTTTTCTAAAGACAAATGTGGATTTCACACTTTGAAATCTTGTGCCTAAAGTGACTTTTAGGAATAGGAGACCTAATCTTTGGAACAAAAACAAAACTATTTTTATCTATTCACTTGAATGTTTGTTCTTATGATATTTGTCTGATTTGGATTTTTTTTGAGTGTGATGAGTTGTGGAGTAATGTCCACAATTCCATCTGCATATACATAAAGGCATAAGAAATCATAATATAACTAGATCAACTAAGAATATCCTCCATTAAAATATATCTAGCTTCATAAGATCCTTCTTAGCTTAAAAGATATTCTCTTACCTTAATAGATTTATCTCATCTTAAAAGAATCTATCTTATCTTATCTTATCCTAACCACTTTGCTTATCTCACCTCGGAGTAACAATCATGATCCAATCCAAATTAATTAGATCTTATCTAGTTCAAGCTAGTCACACCAATCTAACCTAGATCTGATCTAATCTAAAGTGACTTATCAAACATGTTAGATAATACTGATGAAATAGATTAGACTCTACTCCAATAGAACATGTCTTAACTTAGTTCACCCTGCACTAAAATTAAGAACGACAGACCGACTTGGCCTTATGCAACTACCTTAACCATCCGATAGTTGCACAACCCCTCGATTTTAACCTAGCAAGGGATTCTAACCTACCTACACCACATAATTCATCCTACTCACATATATAGCAACCATATGTCCTTAACTCGGATGGCAACTCCAACAAGAAAGGCCAAAGGAGACCAACCACGTCAAAGAAGGATAAGCATCAACTCAAGACTTCAAAGATCAAGTTTAATCGCCAGCGGAATCAAGATCCACAGTTCAGGATAAAGTCTCTCCTTATCATACCCTTGCCACAACCTCCACTGGTCATAATCGTACCTCATCTGACCTAATAAATGGCTAGACATACAATATTCATACCTTCCAAATCATCTACTAATTGTTATGTAAAAAAAACTTGAACAAAACTTTGATTCCCAAAATCAAATGAGAAACTAAAATTCTAGACCAAACCCATTGTATCCCTTTTCTTAAAATCTCGAGGACGAGATTCTTTTTAAGGGGGTAGGATTTGTAATACCCACTTTGTAAGAAAATCTAAAAGGAGAAATTATATTCCTTTAAATACATGTGTGTCATTTCTATTTATCATTTCATGTGAACCCCTCATTTAAAAAAACAAAGGATTAATAAAAGTCGTTAAATGGTGCATCATGTTGGAGATTTTGTTTGCTTGTGCATTTAAATAATAACAACAATATATTAGTAGGAATACAATAATGAGTGGAGAATATGAATTAGCCACTAGATTGAAACTTGAGTTTAGAAAGAAATATTATAAAATACAAAATAAATTCATAAATGAATTCCATGATAGTATGACCAAATTGAATGGTTAATATGAGTTTAAATTTGCACTTAAGTTTGAATTCTAAATTTGTATTCAAAATAATTAAGAATAAGGAAAATAGAAAAAATAAACTGAAGAGAAAATGGGACAGCCTCGGTTTGGGCCGAATTCTCCCTTGGCCCATCTCTACTCCACTCAGCCCACAGCCTCCCGCGCTCTTGCTCACTGGTGGGCAGGGCCCGCCTGTCATGCCCTCATCAGGGATGCTTGGCGGTGCGATGTCGTTGCGGGCGGTCCCACGCGTCAGCCGCTCTCTACCGCTATCCCGCGGGCCCCCTCGATCAGACCTCCAGTCACCACGCGCGCCTCATATCGCTGATTCGTGGGCCCTTTCTGGTCCGAGTCTTCCACCTCGCCGTCTGTGCAGACCGAGTCCGTCGCCAGCAATGCCGGGATCCCCTCAACCACTTCGCCGCTGACCTTCGCGCGCGTCCTGGGCATCATTCGCTCTGACCAGTGGAGTCACTACGCCAGAGATCCACATCCACACCCCTACTGTGGTTGTTGGTTGGACTTGCCGCGCGACGCGGACCTCCACCATGGGCGCATCGCGAGCTCCACGGGTGAGCTAGGATTTCGGAAATCCTAACAAACTCGGACTTCGGGCGATAAAGGGGGAGCTCCCGTGACCCGTTCTTTCCCCCTGCTACCCTCTCGCGCAGACCCCTTTCCCCCAGAACAAAAATCGCCGCCACCAGAGACTCTACGCGCCTGCCGCCTCCATCGCTCCTCATCTTCACCTCCGTTCTGGCACCAGCGGGGGGTAAGGAAGTTGTGTGTACCCCCTACGGTGGTTATGGTGCTCCCAATTTGGCGGATGAAGCCACAGTTTGACGGGGATTGCTCGCCGAACTCAGTGTCCGCCGCCGAGCCGCTTTGCTCCATGGTCGTACTCCACCGCCTACGTCAGGCCCTCGCTGGTCGATCCGGGGGGAAACACAGCGCACATGTATGCTCTCCGCGGCCTCGTCTGGGAGGAATCAAGCTCCGGCCCACCTAGATTCCTCGTCGGTGTGGGTGCTTCACCGCATCGCCGCCGTGTGCCGTGGGTAGCCTCCCTGGCATCGTTGCTGCACCCGGTATCCCCTCCCACCTTGTATGCGTTAGATCAGGAACGCGTAGGTCTCTCTGGTTTCGGGTGTAGGGCGTCGACGCGCTGGGGCGGTGTTCACCGGCGGGAGCTCCGCCGTGTAGACCTGTGCGTCGCCATGGCTGGGTGCGGGATAAGGTTGGGGCGATCCTGTCCGTTGGATCTGTGGTGGGCGCACTCGATTAGATCTGAGTGATCTCCTGACATCGGGCATCGCGGGCCGTTCATTTGTTGATGAGCGCCTTAGATTAAATGAGGGATTAGAACTAATTTGAGCCATCCGATCGGATCGAACGGGATCGGATCACGATCGTGCGGTTATAAGTGTGTGTACCGGTTCACTCAAATGGGCGCTCTAATCTGGGGCGGTCGCTCGCGATCCAACGGCTGATGCGTATTCGTACCCCTTCGGGCTGCCCAGTTTGCAAAAGAGCCCTCGGTTTTCTCTCAAATAAACCCGCGGTCCACTGCACGGGTAAACTGAGTCTTAGGAAAACTTACACCGGGACCCCTGAACTTCTCTGTTTTTATGCGCGCAGTCCAGAATCATAGGAAATTCAGAAATTCCATTAGAAAATGATTTGTTAGCACACAAATAATTGCAGAATCTTAGTTAATCCCTAGAAAATTCATATTTTGTCCAAATTGGACCATTTCAGTTCCTATAATTTTGTATTAGTATTCTCTAATTAAATAGTACCACTGTTTTTACATGAAGTACACATTTAAATTTATTTCCCACTTAATCCTATATTAAATGCATAAAACTTTGGAAAATCCATAACTTAAAATCTATACCTCCAAATTTAATGATTCCAGTTCCTGTGATCTTAGTTTAAGGTCTAGATTATTGCGGTGTATTTTATTTACATGTTTGTTGTAATGTTGATTTTGCCTATACAATTTCTGTTTGTAATGCTACGACTAGCGTGAGGACACGAGTCTTCTGAAGATCATCCTGGTACCTGGAATCTCAAGTCCCAGGCAAGTTGTGCCCTTGATCACTTCTTTTTACCCACTCATGTTCTAATTAATCATAATGATCTGCATAGGTTAATTTTGATGGGACCCAATAGGTTACCCTAGTTTGTCTATCTTTATACCTTGTTTACCACTGAACTTTTTGGGTAGTACTTGCTAGTGCTTTATGTGGTTTTGAGTATGAAGGTACATTATTCATGATCACACTTTTATTATATGTTTATTATTACTGTTCATGATAAGATCATTATGTTAATTGGAACATGGAGCGACCACCCGGGAAAACAGTGCTACCACAAGGGAGGAATGGGACCCCTTGGCTAATTAATTAGGAAAGCTAGTGGAAGACTACCTTACCCGAAAGGGGCAAGGGCAGTAGGGGAGTGGTCAGTGTAGGGAGGCCCTCGGGAGGATTTTGCTGCGATGGCGGTCCTGCAAGGGATTCCTGCATTGGAGCTTCCTATAAACTGTAGCGGGTTTTCTGAAGCTAGTGGAACTTTGTAAAGGCCTCGTAGTGTTACCCTGCCTCGCCTCCTCGGTAGAGGTGTATGGGAAGTCGCGATCCCTTGGCAGATGGGTAACATGACTTGTGGGTAAAGATGCACAACCTCTGCAGAGTGTAAAACTGGTATACTAGCCGTGCTCACGGTCATGAGCAGCTCGGACCCTCACATGATTAATTTATGGAACTAAATTCAATTTGTCATATGCATTGCATCGCAGGTGATGTTGTTATTACTTTTGTTCTACTACTTAATTGGGTTTGGTATTTACTTATACTTAGTAACTGCTAATAAAATTTTGACCAACTTTAAAAGCAATGCTCAGCTCTAACCATCTCCTTTGGTAAGCCTTACACTTCACGTGAGCTCCCACTTTTGGCGAGTTCATGCACATTATTCCCCATAACTTGTTGAGCTATGATCGTATGTGAGCTCACTCTTGCTGTCTCACACCCCCCCCACAGGTCAAGAACAGGTACCGCAGGATGATGCGCATGGAGGATGCTGCGCTGTGTTCGTGAGAGGTCTAGGCCGTCGTCTCCCAGTCAACTTCGGGTTGCTGGACCGTTGTCTCCTTATAATGTAATTATTTATTTTGTATAGAACTCCTGTTATATAGTAAAGATGTGACATTCGATCCTGTGCCATGAATCATCATATGTGTGAGACTTGGTCCCAGCACACCTGGTGATTATGTTCGCGCCCGGGTTTTGGACCCCTAAAATCCGGGTGTGACAATTTCAAAAACTCTATGACCTCTATTTTTACCCGATGTAGGACTATGTAGGTACCCTGAAACAGGGGTACCCCTTACTACAGTATGAAGATACGGTGCCCGTGCGGCTATCCCTGGCCGCGCGGTGAGCAGCACCCGCCTCCGGCACGTGGGCAGTCCCAAGGACGCCGTGTGGACAGAAGGGGTGATATACTCCGGGATACCACCAGTAGGTCCGAACCTCCTCAAGACAGCGTCGGATCCCTGTACACACAGCCTGGACCTCCTAGTGTGGTCCGGTCTCCCAAGTGAGCAGGCCGGACCCCTCGTATGGGGTACGGACCCCTCTGAGTAAGGTCCAGGCCGCCCACAGCATGGTCCCGGAGCAGGGAATACCCTGGCCTAGATCAAGCGCAGGCGAAGGTCCGGTACTGACACATGCCCAGGCTTTACCCAGAGCGCTTCCACTCCCCTCTCAGGCGGAGGCCTGATGCTGCCACGTGGACTTTGGCCGTGACGTAAGCCAGCGGACGGAGCCTGACGTAAGGCCTCTGGGCCACGCTGCCTCTGCATTTATTGCGGAAAAGACGCGCCGCCTGTCTATCCCACTGACAGACGATGTGCTCCCTCAGCATTAAATGTGTCCTGTCCACTCCGCTGGCAAGCGGCGCCCAGGCCATCCTGCAGACGGCATGTCTGTCCAGTCCATTGTCAAATAGTATGCCCGTGCTGCGACTTGCACTGTGTCCATCATCGCTTATATGTTACCAGGAAAGCTTCCCCTGCACGCCGATACTACGCAGATCTTGGATGTCAGGGCGCAAGAAGATTGCTTCAGCAACGAACATTAGTTACCCCAAGTATTACATCTGTTATGTTCCTGGGCCCGCATGTCGGGGCTCAGCACTCTTTTACGTGCCCCCTTGAGCTATAAAAGGGGAGGCACACAACGTTACAAGACAAGCTCACTCGGACTCAGACTGACTTAGACCCAGCTCAGGCTCACAAGTTCATACAAGCTCAATACACCACACAGTGGAGTAGGGTATTACGCTCCGGCGGCCCGAACCACTCTAAATCCTTGTGTGTTCTTGTGTCCTCCCCATTTTCCAACTAACAAGCAAAACACTTAGGCCCCTCCTCATCTAAGGATTTAGGGTGGGTGCATTCCGCCACCTGGCCGGAGATTTCCTCTCCGACAGAGTAGAATGTAGTTCACCATTATTGTCGAAGTACTTATCCATCTTTCGCATGCGGTACATTTGTCCTTCCAATAAAAAGCGTCTATGCCTCATGTACACTATCTTCTTAGATGCAGTAAGGGACACGTAAGTGTTGGGGACTTGTTCTCAAATGCTATGAATCAAGAACAAGGCAACATGAAATGTTAAATGTCAAAGCCCTTCGTCCTTCGGGTCATTATTTCCCTTCGGATATAATGAATCTAGGACGAAGGTTATGAAAGACATGCCTTCATGACCACGGTGAGAAATGAAGAACATTTATACAAAGTACAAAAAGTAATATGATCTTTTATAGACATTATTATTAATCCATTTCCATTTTTCTTATTTATATAGACTATATTAAATTACAAATGTACCTTCGGTTTGAAGGAGTGAAAATACAAGTGTGACGTCAAAAGCGAATGCCAAGTCAGCGTGAACAGTACGGGAGTACTGTTCATCTATTTATAGGCACGGGATGCATCCCGTGTAAAATTACATTAGTGCCCTTTATATTTATCAACAACTCTACAGTAATTCTTCAGGGTCTGATTCGGCTTTTCATCTTTAAGTCGGTTCCCCTTTTCTACTGTCATGCCGAAGCTTATCTGCGCATAGCTTCGTAATGACCTTTTCCTTCGTCACAATCGTCTTCCGTCCCACTCAAGCTTCGTCTTGACCATAATCTTATATACTCGTAATCCAATTCCGAAGATACCTGCTCACACATTTCACTTGAAAAACATTGTTAAATCATGTTTTTGAGGACCTTCGGAAGCCGAAGGCCCCCAACAGTAGCCCCTCGCAATATTAATTTGCTGTACTGATAAATTCATATTGCGGCATGGACAAAGGCCTTAAGCCGAAGGTCCGAAAAAACACCTTCCCTTTGCTAGAATAGCAATCAGTCTTTGACAAGCGGGACCCTCCAGTTTTCAACGCTCTGGGCGTATAAATAAGAGCTCATCCCGAGTTATTTGGTACGCTCTCTTGCCAACCGTTTTTACTCACCCAATCTTTGGCCTACACGCAACAACACTTGCTTGGCCTTTTAGATTTTAAAGCTTCGGTTTAGAGAGCGCTTTTCAGCGTTTGGAAAGATGTCTGAAGGTAAAAAAGTTGTTGGTGATTCGGGTGATTCAAAGCTAAGTCTTTCTGAGGAGATGCATCTGGGTTTTCTTCAATCAAAGTCGAAGACTAATACAGAGAAGATTACTAAAGAAATCTTGGAGGGTTTATCTGAAGATACTGGCGACAGCGACAGCTATGATGTGGATAGTGGAGGTGAAGAGTCCGAAGATCGACCCTGGCGACCAAGCCATGCGGTTTTCGGTAAATCAAGTATTAAAGAAAATCATCTTATGAACATGAGGGGAAGATATTTCCGGGACTTGTCCGTTGTGAGGGCCGACGAAGGAGAGAAGACTTGTCCAACTCCTGAGGAAAATGAAGTCGTAATATTTCGAAGCATCTTGAAAGCTGGACTACGATTTCCCCTGAGCAGCTTTGTTGTAGAGGTGCTGAGGATATTTGAAATCTACCTTCACCAGCTTACCCCCGAAGCAATCATAAGGATGAATATATTCGTGTGGGCCGTTAGAAGCCAAGGCCTGGAACCTGATGCGAAAAGTTTCTGCAACATACACGAATTGATATACGAGACAAAACCCTGGGGTAAGGAACAGTATCACAACAATTTTGGGTGCTACAGCTTCGGCTCCCGGTCTGGGTCAAGCTGCCCAGTGCCGACCTTTCGAAAGAGGTGGCCTGGCGACTGGATGACGGAATGGTTTTACGTGAAGAATGACTTGATATCACGAGAAGATATAAAGAAGATCATTATGCGTCCTATCTGGCAACGCTTCGGCCTGCGGAGGCCGAAGGTGGAAATGAATGAATTAGCCGAAGAATGCCAGAGAGCCTTTGGAGTTGTTTGCTCTTTTATTGGGACGAGGGACTTGGTCCAGGAACATATTGCCTTCAGAGTATGGCCGCTTGCGGAAAAATGGGAAATGCCGCAAGAGACCATAAAAGAGACTGACGAAGGTGGACTAGTCAGGCTAAAGTACACATTTAAGTTTGGAGATAAATTCGTTGAGCCTGATGATGACTGGCTAAAAAGCATTGAAACTGTAAGTGATGAACTGCTTGGAGTATATTCAAAGGCCGAAGACACTGCATTGTCAACAGCCTTTGGGGGCCGAAAAAAGAAAAGACTGAACCGAGTATTTGATGCAATTGGGTTCGTGTACCCCGACTACCATTATCCAGTGCGGGGTCAAAAAAGAAAGAAAACTTCTTCTGCGAAAGAACCTGCTTCAGCCGCTCCTAGTGAGCCAGTGCCGAAGAGAAAAAGGGTAAAGGTTCTTACACACCGGCCACGTTACATTGAACTGGCCACAGTGCCTGAGTTCACCGGCGAGACCTCTTCGGCCACCAAAGCAAAAGAACGGACCCTATTGTCAGAAGTCAAAGTGTTGGCTGAAGTGCCAACAACAGGAAAATTGAAAGAACCAAAAACTCTGCTGCCAGAAATCAAAGGGCTGGCCGAAGTGCCAGCAATAGAGAAGATGGAAGAACCAAGGACTGAAAAAGCAAAAACATCAGAGATTTTAACTCCTTCAGCAAAGATTGAGGCAGAAAAAAGCCAGAAAGGTCCAACCGTAACCCCAAAAAGAAAAAGAATGGTTAATGTATTGGATGTTTTAGAGACAATTAAATCTTCGAGCATAACTTCAAAGAAAACTGTTGAAACTTCTGAAGTGTCTACTGAAGCTATTGGTGCTGAAGCTTCGAAGCAACAATTTGAAACTGAAGCCAGGCCTTCAGAGGCAGCCAAGGTAAAACCTTTTGAAACCGAAGGAACGAACATTGTAGAGGCAACCGAAGAAATAAAAATACCAGAACCAATTTTGGTTGAAGAAACTGACACTGGTGCCCCCGAAGCACCTTCCAAAATATATGATTATATTGTGCAGCACGCTTCGGGGAAAAAATTATCCGAAGAAGAAATTTTTGAAGCTAATCACTATGCCAGAGAGTTGAAATGTCTGAAGGGGGCACTTGTGTTCAATGGGTCACACGAGGATGACTTCCTATACTGCGTCCCGGACAACAAAGAATTATCCGTCTGCCGGGAGATGGGTAGAAGCATGGGGTTTCCAAAGCTTGAAGCTGGATTATGCGCTATGACGAAGGAGGATCTTGCGGATAGCCTTGCATATAATAACCTTAAGGTATGAGAACTGCGCGTTTGGAAATTTTATAATTTGCAACTCATTCTTTTATTCTTATACCAACTCTTTTACATACAGGGTTTAATACTAAGCAACGCGTTAAGGGCGCAAAAGAATGCCGAAGACAAGAGCTATGAAATTGCTTTCAACAACCTACGATCAGAGGTTATTAAACTGAGAAACGAAGCTCTAGAAAAGGATAAAATTCTGGTTACATTGGTGGACAAGATAAAAGAAGACGAAGCTGCCTCAAAGGCCCAAGCTGAAGCCCAAAGGCGGGAAATTAAAGATCTCCAGAAACAACTAGCTAGAGCTAAAGAAGAACGTATACTTGAAGAGACAAAACGAGAGCTTAGTGATCAATGGGCCGATCATTTGGAAATAAATGTTAAAGAGCTTCGTGCATCCGAGAGAAAATGCTATGTTGAATCCATAGAATGTGTTAAGAAGATAAAATCCAGCTTCGCCAGCGTTGGCGCATTTTCTAGCGAAGAGAATTTCTCAAGGGGCAATCCTGAAGGTCCGATTAAATGGATCAGTCACGTAGCTGAAGCCTTCGAGGAAATTCTGAATGGCCGGAGTGACATATGTGCTTTTTCAGGTGCTAGAGGAATTGCTACTGTTTTGGAGAAAAAAGGTTGCGAGCATGTAAAATCCTTAGCGCAGTCCGAAGCTACATTGTCCTCCGAAGACATTAAAGACCCCTCAGCCGAAGCAAGCATGGTCGGCGGAAAATTCTTCACTGACATCTGGGACAACGGCGGCCGAGAAATGGCGCAAGAGATTATTCAAAAGAGTGAAAAAGGCATCCACGATGCTAAAAAGGTAGTAGAAGCTGCCGAGAAAAGTACAGAGCCCGAAAGGCAAATAGGTATTAATTAGTGGTTTTTTATTATATTGTAATTTTTAATTCCAGACGTTGTTCGCGGTTTGCAATAGTAACATAGCCGTATCTTCTCCTTCCTCAGAACCTGCTGAGGCATCTCCGGGCCCCACCCGAAGGGGGATGATGAAATTAGAAAAATGGCCGAAGCCATTATGGACAAGGTTGTCGACCAGCTATTGAATGAAGCTGCAGAAATAGTGCTTAAGGAGGATTGAATGCTATTGTAGAAACATTTGGAACGTAACATGTGTAATATATTGTAACTTTGAATGTAATATATAATCTATTTATAGTTTAATTCTTTACGATGCATGAAATTTTGCATACATACCATTTTTTGAGCCTTCGGCGAAAAAACACCTTCCCTTCTTTTCATGCTTCGTGAAGAAAATCTTTTCTATATCCCAAGAATTTGCTTACTTCTCTGATGAAGAATATCCAAGCTTCGTGCAATATTCTCCGAAGCTATAAAAAAGTTTTGTGTTGCTTCTCTAATGAAGCTGCACTTCGTGTCGATTTATCTTGTGCCTTAGCACGATTTTCTCTTTTCCGAAATATTCTCCGAAGATCAACACTGTATCTTTTTTCCAAAAGGCTTTGTGTTCCTCATGCAGTATGTTGTATGATGCTTATGTTATGCGAAATGATGTGATGATGCTATGTTATGCAAAATGATATTTGTGCCACAGATACATATCCCTGTAATAAAGCACACACACTTTTTATATCAGCGCTGACTTTTCGCTGTAAGCCTCCCTTAGGAGCTTCTTCGCCTTTTACTTTCAGCGGAATCAGCGTTTATTTTTCGTTGTAAGCCTCCCTTAGGAGCTTCTTCGCCTTTTACTTTCAGCGGAATCAGCGTTTATTTTTCGCTGTAAGCCTCCCTTAGGAGCTTCTTCGCCTTTTACTTTCAGCGGAATCAGCGTTTATTTTTCGCTGTAGGTTTAGAAAACTTACACTACGCTCCCTTAGGAACGACTTTTTACTGTTTCGAACGATTTGTACTGTGTCCGTTAAATCAAATTTTTGATAATACAAAGGTCCTTCAAGCCGCCATAAATTCGTATGCTTCGGCAACTCAAGCCTATGGAGAAGACATATTTTTATTATGGTAAAAGACGAAAGTGTTATAAGAAATTGAAATTCGATAAAAGACACTTAAACTCTTCTTAATTGTTCCTTATTAACAAAAAGGTAATACTGAATGTAAAGATGCAAAAGAACTGCTGTTGAGGTAGGATATGTGTCAATAAATGTGCTTCGACTCTGGCACAGTACTATTGACTGTGCGAGCTTCAGACTCCTCTCTGAAATCCCTCTGAAGGTGATTGTGCTGAGTCCCTTCTGGCTGCTGCCCTCGCTGGCTCGGCGGTGGCGGTGGAGGCTGCTGCCAAGATGCTTGGGGTTGGCTCGTCGAAGCAACAGAAGCTGCAGAGTGGTTGCCTACATATTCTAGAATATAAGGCGAGTGATACGAAGCAGTATGCATGACCTGCTTCGGCTGACTTTGTTGCGCTGCTGCTTCTGCTATTTCCTTCTGTTTTTGGATGGTAATGTGGCACATCCTGGTGGTATGGCCCTTGTCTTCACCACAGAATAGGCAGTAAATTTTTCTTGGCTGGTCTCCAAACCTTCCCCCGAAGCCCCTGGCGCCTCTGCCCCTTGGCGCTGGCGGCCGAAAAGAACTTTGCTGCTGGCCCGAAGCTTGTGAAGAGTATTGTGGCCTTTGCTGCTGACTCCCCCGATCATCAGTTTGAGCAGAGTTATGAATTGACCTAACATGCCTCGGGTGAAATCTTCCTCCGAAGCCCCTAGTCATTTCAGAGAACCTGAATGCTTCCTCCCTTCTTTGGCGGAAGTTGTTGTCAGCTCGAATGTATTCGTCCATCTTCTGGAGCAGCTTCTCCAACGTTTGTGGTGGCTTCCTGGCAAAGTACTGCGCTGAAGGTCCCGGCCGAAGCCCTTTAATCATGGCCTCAATGACAATTTCATTGGGCACTGTTGGCGCTTGTGCCCTCAGACGAAGAAACCTTCGGACGTACGCCTGAAGGTAATCTTCATGGTCCTGGGTACACTGGAAGAGAGCCTGAGCGGTGACTGGCTTTGTCTGAAATCCTTGGAAGCTGGTTATCAACATATCCTTCAGCTTCTGCCAAGAGGTGATTGTCCCTGGCCGGAGAGAAGAATATCAGGTCTGAGCGACACTCTTGACGGCCATGACAAAAGACTTTGCCATGACTGCAGTATTGCCACAATACGAAGATATGGTTGCTTCATAGCTCATCAAAAATTGCTTCGGGTCTGTATGACCATCGTACATGGGGAGCTGAGGTGGCTTGTAAGACTGGGGCCATGGTGTAGCATGCAATTCTGTTGAGAGAGGAGAAGCATCATCGAAAGCAAAATTTCCATGATGGAAATCTTCATACCAGTCGTCCTCATTGTAAAAGCCTTCTTGATGAAGCTCTCTGCGCGGAGGCCTTCGGTTCTGATCATTTTGAACAAGATGACGAACCTCTTCCGAAGCTTCGTCTATCTGTCTCTGAAGATTAGCTAGACGAGCCATCTTCTCCTTTTTTCGCTGCACCTGCTGCTGAAGAATCTCCAGGTTTTGGATCTCCTGGTCCAAGTCGTCCTCCGGAGGCGTTGGACTAGCGGCCTTCCTCTTCTGGCTTCGGGCCTCCCTGAGGGAGAGGACGTCCTGATTGGGGTCCAGCGGCTGTAGAGTGGCAGCCCCTATTGCTGAAACTTTTTTCGGCGGCATGACGAAGGTGATGCTTGCCGAAGATATTCAAAGCTCAAGAAATGAAAGTGAGTTCACCGGAGGTGGGCGCCAATGTTGGGGACTTGTTCTCAAATGCTATGAATCAAGAACAAGGCAACATGAAATGTTAAATGTCAAAGCCCTTCGTTCTTCGGGTCATTATTTCCCTTCGGATATAATGAATCTAGGATGAAGGTTATGAAAGACATGCCTTCATGACCACGGTGAGAAATGAAGAACATTTATACAAAGTACAGAAAGTAATATGATCTTTTATAGACATTATTATTAATCTATTTCCATTTTTCTTATTTATATAGACTATATTAAATTACAAATGTACCTTCGGTTTGAAGGAGTGAAAATACAAGTGTGACGTCAAAAGCGAATGCCAAGTCAGCGTGAACAGTACGGGAGTACTGTTCATCTATTTATAGGCACGGGACGCAGCCCGTGTAAAATTACATTAGTGCCCTTTATATTTATCAACAACTCTACAGTAATTCTTCAGGGTCTGATTCGGCTTTTCATCTTTAAGTCGGTTCCCCTTTTCTACTGTCATGCCGAAGCTTATCTGCGCATAGCTTCGTAATGACCTTTTCCTTCGTCACAATCGTCTTCCGTCCCACTCAAGCTTCGTCTTGACCATAATCTTATATACTCGTAATCCAATTCCGAAGATACCTGCTCACACATTTCACTTGGAAAACATTGTTAAATCATGTTTTTGAGGACCTTCGGAAGCCGAAGGCCCCTAACAGTAAGTAGTTCCATCAATACATATTGTGCGACCAACCTTTCCCTTAAACTGGCTTGATAATGTGAAGAGAGCAGGGTAATCGTTGATCGTAACTAAAATAATTGCTCTTAGTGTGAACAAATCTTTACGATACTCATCCAACATTTGAACACCTATTTCCCACAATATTTTCATATCCTCCATTAAGGGTTCCAAAAATACATCCATGTCAACTCTAGGTTGTGTAGGTCCAAAAATAAGAATGGTTAGCAAAATGTACTTCCGTTTCTGCATCAACCATGGAGGAAGGTTGTATATGGTGAGGATCACTGGCCATGTGCTATGCTTGTTGCTCCTCTCAGCAAATGGATTCATTCCATTAGTACTCAGTGTGAACCTAACATTTCTTGGTTCATCGGCAAAGTCTCGGTGGTTTTCATTGAAATCTTGCCACTGCTTCCCATCGACTGGATGTCGAAGCTTCCCATCATTTTTGTGCTCATCAGAAGCATGCTAGCTCATAAGTCTGGCATCTTAGGGTTAGTGAACAAACACCACAATCGGTCGATGACGGGGAGGTACCACATCACCAAAGCAGGAATCTTTTTGAGCACATAATAGTCTACTTCTTCGTTTTCTTTGCTCGTGGATTTTGAAGTCTTCTTTGGGAATTTCTTTCGCTTCTTCCCTTTAGACACGGATGCAACACACTCTTCCTCTCAATAGTCTTTATTAGTCTTGTACCTACTTGCATTGCACTTTGGATAGCTCTCCAAGTCTTTATAATCATCACCTCGATAAAGGATACATTGATTTCTACACTCGTGGATCTTCTCCACATCCATAGCGAGTGGACTGATAAGTTTCTTTGCAGAGTACGTGTTAGCAGGCACTTTGTTCTCCATTGGAAGCATGTCTACGATAATACTCAAGAACACATCAAAGCTAGCATCAGACATGCCATATCTAGCTTTTAACATCAACAACTTTAACACAGACCGGAGCATCGTGAACTCTTTGGTACAACCCTTAGAGTCATCGTACAAAGGCTCTTCTGCTGCCTTCTTCAAGGACTCCATACCTTTCTTGAAGAACATTAATGGATCCGTATGATGACGCAACTTTGCCTCTAACAACTCTGCATCTTCCTCATCCATAACATTTGGCAGAACATGAGTTCTATCATGTTCACTTCCTCCACAGTAACCATGATCAGTAACATTTGACACTACATGTTCGCTCTGTGGAAGAGGTTGGTGTGTCCCGTGAACGAACTGAAATATGTCGTCCTCAGGGTTTCCAGTCGTATAAGGCGAAGAGCTACCCTCTCCATGCTTTGTCCAAACTGTGTAATCCTTCACAAATCCTCGGCATACCAGATGAGATATGATTTGGTCTATGTCATCAAATACAACAACATTTTTGCAGTCCATGCATGGACAATATATGTGCTTTGTCTTTATTCTACAAGCATGTTTCGTAGCGACATCAATAAACCTATGGGCCTCTAATATGTATAATGGATCTAGCCTTGATAAGTTATACATCCAGGATGTCCTCTCCATCATTACCTGTAAAAAGTAATATAAAACACACAAGAACACAAATTGGCAAGAGAAATAAACTAACATTTCCTAACAACTAAAGAACGAATCCTACCACTTGTATTTTGTGAAATATCTAGCATTCCAATGAAAGTTGGCAAGAGAAACATAAGCCGAACTTAATTTCCTAGCAACTAATAAACAAAAAAAATCTTAATACCAAATTAACATATCTCTAACAACAATTGACAATTCAAACATAATTAATAAACCAACCTCATAACAACTAAACTTAATACCCAATTAACATATCTCTAACAATAATTGGCAATTCAAACATAATTATAAACCAACCTTATAACAACTAATAAATTAAAAATAATCCGTAATTACCAAACATTTCTCCCTCTATCCCTAACATGGTGAAACCCTAGATACGAAACGTGGCTACACTCTTCTCTCTCACATGGTAAAAGCCTAGATCCAAAATTTGGATAAAATGAGAAATAATATGAACAAAAATTGATAAAGAAACATAAAACCAACCTTTCTTAACAACCTTCCTCCAAAAAATGAAGATCAAAACCTCCCCCTTGTATTTATGTAATGTAGACCTCCAAAGTCGCCTCCAATGGTAGTTGGCTGCGAGATTCCAGTCGGGGGAGAAAGTGGTATTTATAATACAAAGTTCACAGGCGGGTTGCTTAAGAAGCCACCAGTGAAAATATCACTCGAGGTTTTCTTAAGGAATCGCCAGTGGAAATGGTCTTTCCACTGGCGGCTGTCTCAACTCAGCCGCTAGTGGAAACCATTTTCTATTTGAACAGTCGTGTCTTTTCAATTGTCCCTGTAGAATTGAAACGACAATTATGCTCGCCGAACACGAAGCGGCGACTTTGAACGCTTTGCTCCTCGAAGTTTGCGTAAATGTCAATCCAGTTCTCGATTTTAATCTATTTAAATGCTCATCGGCCACATTTCCACTATTCATCACCTACAAACTCAGAAAAAAACTCTCTTGCTTCCTTCCACCCATGGCGACATCACCGAGTGATTCCTCTGATGTCTCCCATTCCTCTAGCCATGAACCAACCCTAGAGTCGGATCCTATACGAGCATATGAGAAACAGGCCCCTTTGCACTAGGATGCAGATGGATGGGACTTTGAGGCTGCATCGGAATCCGATGGCGACCTCACCGAGTGGGATGACTGTAATATCCCAAAAAATGTTGACTAAAAGTTGATCTTCGATGCATGGATGAGGGAAAGGGTTGTGGGCCGTTGGATGCAAAGTTAGAAGTCATCTAAGGCGTCGTTTCTTTCTCCCACAAAACCCTAGGAGGCCACCCCTTTTCCCTTTCCCCCCTCTCTTGGCCGCCACCCCCCTCTCCCCTTGGCTGGCCGCCCCCTCTCCTCCCATTGCAGCCGCCCTCCATTGCTTCCTCCTCCCTAGATCTCCCCCCTCCCCCCCATGCAGCAAGGATCGAGAAGACGAGGAGCACGTTGAATTGAAGAGGAAGAGAGGATCAAGGAGATGTTCTACCCCATCTCTTCTTGCAGATTTTCTTGGGGAAACCCTAGATAAGGATAAGATCCATGTTCCTCCCTGTAATTATGTGTTTTTAGAGGTTGTGGATCATGGGGATTGAAGGATTAGTGGTTGGATTAGATGTGGGGTTAGATTTTGATCTCAAAATTAGTTTCTGCAGATTGGCAGATTCGATAGTTTCTTTTCATGCCAGTTTTCCGTGCTCTTAGTGGCCTCAAAAAAATAAAAGTCTATCTATGAGTCGTAGATAATTTGTATATCTTTCCGTGGCCGTGAAGAACACCTCAATCAGACATTAGATCAGAAACTTATTGCGGTTTGATTATAGCGGTTTTTCAGTCTCATAATTCTGTGCAGAATCTGTTCTCTTAGGATTTAGGCAATTTTATCAACAAAATTAAACTTTAGGTTGGTAAAAGCAGTTGTAGATAATTTTATAAGCTTTCCAGATTGTTAAAGAGTGCATTCATATGAATTTTGAAACTCCAGTTATGTTTGTTTTACTGTGGATGTTCCTGTTTGCCTGACAAAAATGAGCGGGTCTGTTAATTGGTAGGTTTCATCTAGTAAATTGCCGAATTGGCTCTTTCAACTATGGAGACTTTTGTAGAGGGATAAAAGTTCTTACTTCCAGAAGAATTTCATAATTGTTGGTTGAGAAGTTTGGGAGATATCGAATTTTGAAGTTAACTATGCTGCTGTCCGAAACAGATTCAGTCAGTTATCTTGTTAGATGTTTTAGAACTTATAGATCGCACAATTTAATTATTCATTGAATACCGAAGTTGTAGAGTATTTTCTGTAGATACTCCTAGAATATTTGTTTGATATCACCTCAGTTATAATTTTAAAGATACAAAATTAACAAACAGTGCTGCTGTTGTATGACATGTGGTTCAGGGTGGAAGTCTTTCCACCAGGTCTTGGTTTTAAGTGTAGGAGCGATTTGTTGATTGTTGGCAAATGTTTGTGTAATATTTGTACAAAGTTTTATGCCCGCTAGTAGGTGGCTACACTCCAGATCATGCCTAGTATATTTATCTTCTTCGATGAAGGCAAGTGAATGTAGCGGTGGTTGCTACCGTTTTGACCTGTTATTTCTATCGCCTACACTCTAATCTTCAGAATTATTGGATTCTTCATAATTGAACTGTATGATGAAGTTTTATTTGATTGTATTATATTGATGCTCTATCATATATTGATGATGATTATGGTTCGAGTATGACCCATGAGATTAATTCACACCCCTGAAGGCAGATGAAGTATTATTTGAGGTTTGTATTGTATCTGAAGGTAGATGAAGTATTATTTAAGGTTTGTATTGTATCTGAAGGAAGTGAAGTTTATTGATAAATGCAACATGTCATATACATTGCATGACTCATTTGCATCTGAAGTTTTGTCGTGATCTATGGTCCGACCGTACCGATACAACTAGCATCGTACGTTGCCCGAGGAGGGGTACTGTAACACCCTGATTTTGCGGGTATAAAATTGCTTTCTAATTATCACCCAAAATCATGTGTTACTCTTCATTTTCTCACTCTAGGCTTTCTCTCTCTCTCTAGATTCTTTCTCCCCTTTTCCTTTTGATTAGAAATAGCTTAAACTAGTGGAGGTAAATTATTTATTTTTGCCAAAACCTTATGAGTCATGACATGTTGCATCATACTGAGCTTAAAATATTCTTTGAAGTGTTGCACAAGTTTGAATTTATTTGAATTTGAAACTTAGTTTGAATTTGGATTTGGAAACCCTATAGAAAAAGAAATAGAAAAGGAATTAGAAAATCCAGAGAAAAAGAAAAGTATAAAGCAGCCCATTCGGCCCACTGAGCCCATCCAGGCCGTGCGCCCGCGCCGTCTGACAGGCGGCCCACCTGTCAGCGACAGTTCTCCCTCGCGCGCGCCCTCCCTCTCTCGCTCGCTGCCCACTGGGGCCAACTTGTCGGCGCCAGTTTTCTTCAACCGCGCGCTCCCTCTCTCTCTGTCTTGCGGGCCCGGTCCGCCAGTCACCGAGCCATTGCCCCGCGCGCCCCTTTCTCCTCTCTCTGCGCCGTGGACCCTACCTGTCAGTTTCGCTCCCTCCGCGCTCACCGTGGACAGGCGCGTGCGCACTCGCGCACGTCGCCGGATTTCTCAGCCACGACACCCACCCACGCGCCCAGCTCCCTTCTAAGAGCCCTTCCAGTGCCCCGCGCACACCCCTCGCCTTATTTTGCTCAGCTTCACCCTATCTCGCGCTCTGCTCACGCCGCCATCCAGCTCGCCGGAGACCGCTCCAAGCCTCCTCGAGCTTCGCCCCGAGGTGAGACACCCGTTCCCGTGCCCAATTTTTCCTATTGCGCCCTATGCTAGGCCAATTTTGCCTTCGCCGGTGCTCTGCCGCGGCAGTCTGTCGTGCTCGCACGGTGGCCGGCCGATTTAGCCCGGTTTAGTTCCCCGGCGTTAGTCCCTAAGGTGCCTCTGCCTCTGCTGAAGCTAGCCTAGGCCTTAGCACGCCTTAAGTCCCCTCCCTGTGGCCGGAATGGCTGACCGGAGTCCCTCCGGCCCGCCCGAGGCCTTCTCACCGCCGTTCTCCCCTCTCTGCTCGTGGAATCATGGCCCCTTCCCCGCCATTGAGTTTGTCGTGGCGCCCTCTTCCTCTCTGCCCAACTCCGACGACCTCACCGCCGCGGAGAGGAGCAGCGCCGCCCACAGTCGTTCACCCCTCCCCGGTCTGATCCCCTCCGTCCGATCCTGATCGCACGGCCCGGACAGTGGGTACCGCTTCGCGCACGCGCGCCCTACGCCCTTGGCCTGCCATTGATCCCCTCCGTTCGATCCTGTTCGCACGGCCCGGACTGCGGGTACCGCTTCGCGCACGCACGCCCTGCGCCCTTGGCTCGCCTGTCAGCGCCCAAACCCTCTGGCGCTGGGCTCACTCGGTCAGCGTGCTCTCCCCCTCTGTCGCTGACACTCCCTGGCCCGCCTATCAGCGCTCGCCCACTCGCGCGTGCGCGCCCTCGGCCGCAGATCTAATCTTAGCCGTTGGTTTTAGATCTGACGGTTAGATTCACCTGATCCCTCTTCAAGCAGTAGTTTTCTTAAAGAGACCCTCGGTTTACTGGAAATCAACCCATCGTCCCTCGTTTTCGCGCGCAGGCCCCTGTAATCTTGCAAATTTAGCCCTGGACTTTTAAATATTCACAGAATTGGCCCTAATTTCATATTTTGAATTCCCAAACTTGTTTATTTCATAACTTTTGCATATGAACTCCAAATTTAGTGATTCAAATTGCAAAATGTTTATAGAATTATTCTCTATTTAAATAAAATGGTTTCACTTACTGTCTGCACACTCTAATTTTAGGATTGAATATGAACTAATGTAGGTGTATGTTTTATTTATTTAATAAATAAATAAATGAGAACCTTAGAGATTTAAACCTGTTTAAGCTTGTGAAATTAATGATAGGTATTGCATGAGTTCATCTCTGTTCTAAATTATAGGTCACAATAAAATAAATTGATCTATGATTATGTACTTGTAAATAACACTTAGGGAAATAATAATCTATTTTCAAATAAAGTTAATGTATGCTATAGTTTATGTTATACTTTGAATTCATTATCCCTTATGTAGTATTATGTCTTTTTAAGATGTGTTCCAATGTTTGTACATGTTTGGTGTGATGTTCATTTGTACTTTCCAAATGTATTGAATGCATGCTCGCTTTATTTAGACAACGAGTAGTCCGAGGTTCCTGAGTGTGTTGTTGGAGACCTCCCTGAGCAACAACCTGGTGAAGGCAAGTGTCCTCTGACCCATTATGTCCTACATACTTTATGATTCACTGTCCCGCATTACTTTATGAAACCTAAGGATTGACTAGTCTGTATTCACTTATCCTTGTTTACCTTTTGGGTTACCATGGTTAGCATGTTGCTATTGCCTTAACTTAATCAATGAACATGATGTGAACATATATGATATGATACTGTTATTCTGATTATGTGGATGATTCTGTGATACCTTAAGGGGCTCAGGCCTTTTTCCTGAGTACCTCTCCGTAAGGACCTGTTCATGGAGTGACCACCCGAGATAACAGTACAACCATGAGGGTGGAATGGGACGTCCTTAGCTGATTAATTAGATGAACCTGGGGGTGTAGCTGGCTTTGCCGGAGGGCCGTCAATGGGGGCTGGGGCGTAGTGCTCGCTCTGCCAAGGTTGGGGTGCAGAGGTTCTTTCGATTTGGTTTTGTTAGTCACCCACCTTGGGGAGGTGTACTACTGCATTTGTACGACTGGCGAAACCTAACGAGCAGCTATGCACCAGGGGTGTCTTTGTAAAGGCTACATAGTGTATCCCTGGCCATTCACCTTGGTAGTGAAGATCGGGTCTGTACAACCCAGGCTGGAAAGGGATCACGACTTGTGGGTAAAGTTTACAAACTCTGCAGAGTGTTAAAAACTGGTATATCAGTCGAGCTCACGGTTAAGAGCAGCCTTGGGATCCTCTTTGATTAGAAGAACTTTGGATACTTTTATGTTGATGATTAACAATGATGTTATAAAACCTGATCTCTGGTATTTCCTCTTTTGAGGAGGTACTTCTAGGTAATAACTGGGTTATTTACTAAAACTTGGCTCTACTAATAATAATAAATACTTGACCAACTAAAAGCAACTGCTTAACCTCAACTCCATATACAGCTAGTCTACTTTAGCCAAACGGGACATTTGCTGAGTACGTTGATGTGTACTCACCCTTGCTTTACACACCACCCCCACCCCAGGTTGTGCCTAGTGTACCCAATGCTCAGGAGGTGATGCTGGCAACATAGAAGATTTCGAGGAGTTTTAGGATTACGACGAGTTCTAGTTCTTTCTTAGTGGCAAACCCCCAGTCAGCTGTCTGTGTAGGCTTAGCACTTAGGTTTCGTATTTCCACACTTTGATAATTATGTTGAACAATGGTTATGTAATCGACTCTGTGGATGTCTTGGACATCTTGATGTAATCAAGTACCTTTCCGCTATTTATTTCGAGCATTGTGTTATGATGTCCAATTATGCAATCGCTGTGTACGTGAGTTTCTGATCCTAGCACGTACATGGTTCGCATTCGGTTTACCTTCCAAAACCGGGTGTGACAGGTACAATGCGGCTTCATACCCATAGAGGTATCAAGGCAGAGGACATATGCATTGCATTCATATGCATTCATTGAAGTGATATTTGCAGATGATTTGGTTTTATACCCTCATAGCTATGATGACAGATGACCTACCCATTGCATTCCTATGCATACATTGAAGTGATATTTGCACGTATTGTTGACGTAGGGAAGTGTTATACAACCTATTGTGGTTGTTTGAGGAAATGAGATGGTATTGGTTATAATGGGACTATTGAGCTCTATATCTACAAGTATTTCTGATCTTAATTGTGATTCTTTTAAAAATGTTGATTAATTCAATTTGTGGTTCAAATATCTCGTTAAAACAATTTGCTTGTTGAGATGTTTCATCTCACTCTTGCATTACTCAATGCAAGTGCTTGTTACTCATCAAGGGTAGTGGGGAAGTAGCAGCACATCCACCTTCACTCTCATAATAACGCTGCCTAGGCACAGTCATGATTTAATTAGAAACTTCTTATCAAAGGATGTTTGTTTTTAACTAGTTGTGCGCACTTGTTAATTCAGTTCATGTCGTTATGGTTATCTTCCTATTGCTAGCAGATTATTAATGTCTATTATGTTTTCTTATCATGATATCTATTTATATTTTGTTGCTTCCTCGTTTATGCAAATTTTGAAAGGAGATGCTGTCGAAATTTTATATATGAATGTTAGATGTGTAGTTTAGTAGCATTCTTGGGTGTTTGTGGATCCCGTGGTGTTACAGTTGGTATCAAAGTATAGGCTTTAGATTATTGGCAATTTGAAGATAAATTTGACACACTTGCACATATAGGAACGGTATGGGTTCAAATATCTTTGATATATATTAATGTCTTTGAAGTGCAGATGACAATAATTTCACCCCTCCCTATTCCTTACGGTGATGTGGTAAGTTGTTTATGACTTAATGCCTGATATAATTTATCCCTAAATCTTTATATTGTTTTATTAATGCGTTTGATATCGCTGGTCTTTTGTGAGATTGAAGTTGTTATTATGCTTGTGATATACGAGTATGCCTATGTTGTTTTCACCATGTTTTTCATGGTTGAGTTTATTACAATAATATTGTTATATATGCTTGATTGAGGATGTTTCTAAGAGGAGTGTGAATTGCGTGTTCTGGGTTATAAGGTAACCATTAATTTGAATTTAAGTTGTTGAGCGATTGGTGGATAGTTCCAACTATCTTTGCAAAGAATGATTGTTTATGTCGAGAAACCAGTTCTAAAGAAATGAATATTAGTACTTTATATGGATTTTTGGGGGAAGTCTTTACATAGCCAGAATGGCTTACATATCTCTCCTCTATTGTGTGTTTTAGTTGCCACAAAGCCTAGATGTGGTTTAAAGTAGTTGCCTGTTAGTCATACTAATTGTAGAATAAATCTTTGATTTTCTTGATCCATTGATTATTTATTAATACGTTGAGGATCTGATGGTTCTCTTCCCGATGCATGCTTGTGGAGCCATTGTTGGACAACCTATCTATTGGTTTGAATGAAGTCATTGCCTAGCCTAGAGTTGGTTGTGTGTGGTTAGTCACCTATTCCTAAATGATGTGGTTTTTACATCAACTTGATATGTTTGTCAAATGTGTGAAGGATTATGGGGTTACTATTGACCTTGTATGTCTGGTACTTTGAGTGCATCGTATGATAGAATGAAATGTTTGTCAAATGTGTGAAGACTTATATTATGTGTAGGTTAACCTTACCAGTTTGGATATTTTTCTTAGTTGAGTTGTTGGATGAAGTATAGTGACATTGGTTAACCAAGTATTGTGTTGTTGTGCTGTCAGTGCTCTTTGCGGAGCTTTTGGCATTTCTTTGATGACCTGTGCTGCGCAGAATGTTATTGGCTTCTTGTTGGCTTTATTGCTCCATTAGTTCTGTAGACTTTCTACCTTTAGTGGGGTGCAAAGAATGTTAGATTACATGATTACCTTTTCATGATGGCAAGAACAAAGTTTAGGAAGATTAGGAGTTTTGTTTCAATAGAACTACTTGTTTCGTGGTGCTTTGAGGTGAGGTGTTTGATCTTCTTATACATTCATCTGGTGTGGATGTTTCACCATTTAATTAAAATGAATTGTTGAAGTTGGTGAGGGTTGTGTTTAGTGCATATTACCCCTTCATAAAAGAGTGTAGTTTTAAGACATTGATGTTGATATATAGCTGCATCCAAATTCGATGGTGTGAAGTTGTAGTGTTGATTGCATCTATGACTTGCTTTGAGCTTCATTGCATGTTGTTTCATGCTTGATGTCAGGTCGTGTAGTTTCCTTAGACAATTAGTCTAAGGTAGAAGTTCTTGTGTTAATTAAGACTAATAATGGACCCATGTTTTGAATGGTGGTGCTATATGGGGTACCTTGGGAGTTTTGCTTGGAGTGGCCGAATTCAAGGACGAATTCTTTTTAAGGGGGGTAGAGTGTAATATCCCAAAAAAATGTTGACCAAAAGTTGATCTTCGATGCGTGGATGAGGGAAAGGGTTGTGGGCCGTTGGATGCAAAGTCAGAAGTCATCTGAGGCGTCATTTCTTTCTCCCACAAAACCCTAGGTGGCCACCCCTTTTCCCTTCCCCCCTCTCTTGGCCGCCACTCCCCCTTTTTCCCCTTGGCTGGTTGCCCCCTCTCCTCCCATTGCAGCCGCCCTCCATTGCTTCCTCCTCCCTAGATCTTCCCCCCCCCCCACGAAACAAGGATCGAGAAGAAGAGGAGCACGTTGAATTGAAGAGGAAGAGAGGATCAAGGAGATGTTCTACCCCATCTCTTCTTGCAGATTTTCTTGGGGAAACCCTAGGTAAGGATAAGATCCATATTCCTCCCTGTAATTATGTGTTTTTGGAGGTTGTGGATCATGGGGATTGAATGATTAAAGGTTGGATTAGATGTGTGGTTAGATTTTGATCTCGAAATTAGTTTCTGCAGAATGGCAGATTCGACAGTTTCTTTTCATGCCAGTTTTCCGTGCTCTTAGTGGCCTCAAAAAAAATAAAAAGTCTATCCATGAGTCGTAGATAATTTGTAGATCTTTCCGTGGCCGTGAAGAACACCTCAATTGGACATTAGATCAGAAAGTTATTGCAGTTTGATTATAGCAGTTTTTCAATCTCATAATTCTGTGTAGAATCTGTTCTCTTAAGATTTAGGCAATTTTATCAACAGAATTAAACTTTAGGTTGGAAAAAGAAGTTGTAGATAATTTCATAAGATTTCCATATTGTTAAAGAGTGCATTCATATGAATTATGAAACTCCAGTTATGTTTGTTTTACTATGGTTGTTCCTATTTGCCTGACAATAATGAGTGGGTCTGTTAACTGGTAGGTTTCATCTAGTAATTGGTCGAATTGGCTCTTCCAACTATGGAGACTTTTGTAGAGGGATAAAAGTTCTTACTGCCAGTAGAATGCTATAATTTTAGGTTGAGTAGTTTTGCAGATATCGAATTTTGAAGTTAACTATGCTGCTGTCCAAAATCAGATTCAATCTGTTATCTTGTCAGATGTTTTAGAACTTATAGATGGCAGAATTTTATTATCCATTAAATACCGAAGTTGTAGAGTATTTTGTTTAGATACTCCTAGAATATTTGTTTGATATCACCACTATTATGATTTTAAAGATACAAAATTAACAAACAGCGCTGCTGCTGTATGACATGTGGTTCAGGGTGGGAGTCTTTCCACCAGATCTTGGTTTCAAGTGTAGGAGCGATTTGTTGATTGTTGACAAATGTTTGTGAAATATTTCTACTAAGTTTTATGCCCGCTAGCAGGTGGCTACACTCCAGATCATGCCTAGTATATTTTTCTTCTTTGATGAAGGCAAGTGAATGTAGCGGTGGTTGCTACCGTTTTGACCTGTTATTTCTATCGCCTACACTCTAATCTTCAGAATTATTGGATTCTTCATAATTGAACTCTATGATAATGTTTTATTTGATTGTATTATTTTGATGCTCTATCATATATTGATGATGATTATGGTTCGAGTATGACCCATGAGATTAATTCACAACCCTGAAGGCAGATGAAGTATTATTTAAGGTTTGTATTGTATCTGAAGGAAGTGAAGTTTATTGATAAATGCAGCATGCCATATACATTGCATGACTCATTTTCATCTGAAGTTTTGTCATGACCTATGGTCCGACCGTACCGGTACAACTAGCATCGTATGTTGCCTGAGGAGGGGTACGATGCGGCTTCATACCCTTAGAGGTATGAAGGCAGAGGACATATGCATTTCATTCATATGTATTCATTGAAGTGATATTTGCAGATGATGTGGTTTTATACCCTCAGAGCTATGAAGACAGAGGACCTACCCATTGCATTCCTATGCATACATTGAAGTGATATTTGCAGGTATTGTTGATGTAGGGAAGTGTTATACAACCTATTATGGTTGTTCGAGGAAATGAGATGGTATTGGTTATATTGGGACTACTAGGCTCTATATCTACAAGTATTTCTGATCTTAATTGTGATTCTTTTAAAAGTTAATTAATTCAATTTGTGGTTTAAATATCTCGTCAAAACAATTTGTTTGCTGAGATATTTCATCTCACTCTTGCATTACTCAATGCAGGTGCTTGTTACTCATCAAGGGGAGTGGGGAAGTAGTAGCACATCCACCTTCACTCTCATAATAACGCTGCCTAGGCACAGTCATGATTTAATTAGAAACTTCTTGTCAAAGGATGTTTGTTTTTAACTAGTTGTGTGCACTTGTTAATTCAGTTCATGTCGTTATGGTTATCTTCCTATTGCTAGCAGATTATTAATGTATATTATGTTTTCTTATCATGATATCTATTTATATTTTGTTGCTTCCTCGTTTATGCAATTTTTCAAAGGAGATGTTGTCGAAATTTTATATATGAATGTTAGATGTGTAGTTTAGTAGCATTCTGGGGTGTTTGTGGATCCCGGGGTGTTACAATGACCTCCAGTTCCTCGTTGACGGGGAACTAGACTCCGACACCAACACTGACTGGTCTTGGACGTCCGACGAAGAATCGTTGTAACACCCCAGGTGTTACCCAAGGCCCTGACTTAATATCTGCACCTATGGCCTATTATCACATGTGTTTAGTGGAAGGTAAAGGCACCATATCTTCTAAGCTAGGCCAGATCTTCCCTTGGAACTCTCATGAACTAGATAGCTCTAGGTGCAGGGAAGAAATATTTCACAAGACATATGGCAAGACTCGCACCTTTGGGAGCCCTGCAGGCGCAAGAACTCGGGCAGTTTAACACGGTCACGTGTTCGACGCGCCCTGGCAACGCCAGAGCACGCACCGACGCTCGGCCCCACGCGCGCCACGCCACGCTACGACAACCCCGCGCCCACGGCTATAAAGCCCACCCCGGTCTTAACTGTACGCCCACGCTCACTCCTAACCCTGCCCGAGCACGAGTTCATCGTCGTTTGCCCAGAGAACGGCGTGCCAGTGGCCGCACAAGCCCTGGCCACCGTAGACCGGCCACGCCAGCCCTCCTCCACCCCTTTTGACCCTTTGGCTAGCTTCCCCGGAGCTCAATGAAGCTTCCCGAGCCGCAGATTGGACACCACCTCACCGGAGACGCTGGATCGACGTCGCCGGACTTCAATCGGCCACCGTCGCACGTAGACCGAGCCACACGGCAAGCCATTCGTCGATTACTTGTACCTACGACATCCTTGAACTCCAGTGAAGCTCCCTGATATGACCACGCCATTAAGCAACATGTTACAACCCCCAAGTCATACTACATCAACACAAGTACAACCAACAACATCACCAACCCAAGCCTTTGATGGACCAATTACACGTAGCCGAGCTAAGAAGCTATAGCAAGAGGTGCACGCGCTACTTTATGAATTTCAATTAAACAATAATGAGAACTTTATGCTACCTAAGTCGTGTATGTTGATATTACTTAGGTTCACCAAAGAGGAAGGACAAAATGTATCAAGGACGAGTCAACAAGAAGAGCTATGTCCGAGTCAGTCCAGCGCAACAGAACCGTCCAGAAGAAACAGTCATATCTTTTGATTCCCAAAAGCTATGAAGGCCCATAAGTACTTTTTGGAAATCTCTTGAAGTTTAGTTTCCAATGCTTCTAAAGCCGACTTTACCACATCTACCAGAAAGGCAGCCGACCTACTTTAGTGCCGACTGGTCAGAAGGTCCACAGTCAGCTTGATGACCAAGTTTTCATATTAAACTGCATCATTCTATGAAGTTTCATTAAGCATGCTATATATGGTGAGAAAGCTTATCAAGTCAGCTTTCCAACGCATCCAGCCCCACGTCATTTGAAGATACCTAGAAGAAGTTATTGTCAAAACACTGAAGGCTACGCAGAAGTCAAACAGCCACACGGAAATCAGTTCTGCAGATCTCCCGAAGAGGCTCCTTCACATTAGCTCGTGAAAATACTTTTGTTTTGTGTTTATACCTCGCTAAGGCTGGTTGTTACTAGTATAAATACCCCCCTATGTCTATGATGTAAGGCAGCTTATGATAATCTAAAACAGAACCCCTTTGTTCAGCTGTGTGCTAACAAATATTGAGAGTGATCTCTACCTCTTTGCTCTTGTGAATTCCTTCGCGGGATTGCAGAAGCGGCGGCTTCATCCGCTCCCAATTGGTGCTCCTACTCCCTTCGATGTCTCCTCGATTGATTGTAGGTTGTGTTGGTTGGTTCTTTGAGAGTGTGGTTGGGCGAATCCTCGATTCAGGCTGCCGGTTAAAGATGGTGGTTGGCTTCGAGTTTTATTTGTCAGGTTGCACTAGTTATCGCTGCTTGCAACAAGTTATCTTGGCTTCTTTGAAGCTAGTTATCTGAAGATTGATCCTACATCGTGAAAATCGGGCATCGTGACGCATCATCTGTTATCAAAGCCTCAGTTGCCACGGTAGGATTCTTTACCCTTAGCTACATATATTTTGTGTTCGTCCTATCCACCAAAAAGCCATAAAATATTTTGTCATAGCCCTTTGTTTCAATCTGTTGTTCCAGTGAGTTTTGTTAAGTTTCAGTCCTTAGAGTCTTTGTTTAGTTGCTGGTCACTCTATCCTTTGTGTTTCCTTTGAGCCTCTTATATATATCTGAAAATATCCACAAAAAGAAAAATCTGAAAACCCTCATCATTTCCTTCGCGTTAACTTTGATCCTATTTAAGTTATAGCTGCTGGTTGAGTTCTTTGTTAAGTATTATAAAGTGTGCAATATCATATCAGATCTCTGTGTTTAGTTCTATAAAAAAAAGAGTATCAAAAAAAAAAAAGAGAAGAAAGAAAAGTACCAAAAAAAAGTGTTGAGCAATATTGTGAAAGAAAAGAAGAACAATCAGTTTGTTTATGTGCACAAGTGCTGAAAATTTTATCAAGTTATTCAGCCAGTTTGCTATTATCATTTGGTGCAAAATTTTGGTTGGATCTGATTGCAACACTTGCATACCAATCATACTCCTTGTATGCATCAAATCTGAAATTTCTTGCGCGTGTGTTTGATCTATTTACATCACTCGAATCTTGTGGTCAGCACTAGGCAGGGAACTTCTAGTCGGATGGTTATTTAACTTAACAACAACTAGAATTCAGATTGTATCCCTTGTTTATTAATCCCCACCAAGCTCCACATATAAGCCATCGTAATCGGTACTCTGGTCTTGTATTCGCTTAACCACCACTTTCTTGTTACCACCACACATTTTCTTGCAACCCGCAGGGAACTCATAAGAGCTTTGGTTGGTAAGAGTGGTGAGGTTGTGAGATTCTATATAGCTTCATATTCCACCTATATTTGTTGCCTTGTTGTCACTAACTTCGCAGGAAGATGGATCCCAACGTTGAGATTGAAGAATGTGTCACCCTGATACAATTCAATGAGCTCAAACAAAGCATAGAAGCCAAGCAAGATCTGTTGGCACAAGATCTTCAGACACTTATGGCTGAAATCAGAGGTCGTCGTCGACTCCCCGACAGTGTAAGAAACCATGATGAAGATGGGGAAGAAGATGAAGGAAATTATTCTAGAAGAGCAAGTGAACATGGGAGGAGAAATCAAGGTGCTGCATATGGTAGAGGAAGAGGCCGGAATCGAAGAAATAATGACAATGTAGAATCTGAATTTGGGGATGATCAGTCTCAACATCGCTATGGTCGTCGTCATCATAGAGGCGTCAACCAAGAAGAGAGATTTGGGAAACTTAAGTTTACCATGCCAAAATTTGATGGTAGATCTGATCCTGAAGATTATTTCACATGGGAATTGAAAGTGGAGAAAATCTTCCGCCTACATAATTATTCAGAGGAGAAGAAACTTGCAATGGCATCTCTTGAGTTTGAAGGATATGCTCTGATTTGGTGGGAGCAACTTCTTCGTGATCGTGAAGAAGATGGAGAGGACCCTATTATTACTTGGCAAGAGATGAAGCGAGAAATGAGAATTCGTTTTGTGCCGAAGCATTATCGGCGTGATCTTTTTGATAAATTGCAGAATTTGAGGCAAGGAAGTTTCTCTGTTGAGGTGTATTATAAGGTGATGGAGAAGGCCATGATTAGAGCCAATGTGTATGAAGACGAAGAGCAAACCATTGCACGTTTCATGGCTGGGTTACACCGCAACATTCAGCGTATTGTTGAGTTTCAGCCGTACCAAAGTCTTATTGATTTGGTACATCAAGCCACCAAAGCTGAACGCTAGCTGCAAGAAGATGCTAAGAGCAGCAAGCCCTTGTCATATGGTGCACGAACCATGACTGGAGGAAGCAAATCGATCTCAAGGTTTACTGCTGCATCCTCAGCAACAAAAGGTTCAACTGGAGGCCTGCGATCCAATATTCAAGGCAATTCTAGTGGAAAGAACGGTGCTGCTACAAACTCGAGTTATAAACCAGCAGCATCCACTTCAACATCAGTGGGTTCAACAGCCAAGAGTAGTGGTATTCAGTGCTTCAAGTGTGGAGGTCGTGGTCATGTCATAAAGGAGTGTCCAAATAATCGTGTGATCCTTGTGACTGATGATGGAGAATATACATCAGCTAGTGAAGAGGAAGCTGAAGCAGGAAATGAAGATGACATTGATAAATCTGAAGAACAAACGGGATGTGAATTTGAGCATGGTACTACTCTTGTGGTTACACAAATTTTGAGTGTTCAAATGAAAGAAGCTGAAATTGGACAGCGACATAATCTTTTTCAAACGCGAGCCAAAGTGCAAGACAAAGTAGTAAAAGTGATCATTGATGGAGGGAGTTGCCATAATCTTGCAAGTCGTGAGATGGTTGAAAAGCTTGGTTTGAAGTTGCAGCGACACCCTCATCCATATCATGCCCAATGGTTGAATGAATCGGGAGATATCAAGATTGGTTATAAGGTGAAAGTTTCGTTCAAGATTGGAGAGTATGTTGACACAGTGGAGTGCGATGTTGCACCCATGTCTGTGTGTCACATGCTACTAGGGAGACCTTGGTAATATGATCGATATTCTCAGCATTGTGGAAGAACAAATCAATACACGCTAGATCTGAAAGGGAGAAAGTTTGTACTCAAGCCTATGACCCCTTAACAAATCATGGCTGAACATTTACAAAAGAAAACTGAAATTAGTGCAGCAAGTAGAGGAGGAGAAGAGCAAAAGAAATTGAGTGCCATCCACAATTCGGTGAGCGAGTGCTACAAGCCAAATTCAAGAGATAAAAGGAAGGAAGAGGGAGAACATCTAGTTATGCTAGCCACAAAATCTGAGCTGAGAGAAGTGAGGAACAACCCATATCAAGTACTCTTTGTACTTGTGAACAAAGATGTTTTGATTTCTCATAACGACATAACATCTCTTCCTAGTGTTGTGGCTAATCTTTTGCAGGACTTTGAAGACGTGTTTCCACAAGAAACACCGGCTGGACTACCTCCAATTCGAGGGATTGAGCATCAAATCGATCTTATTCCAGGGGCTGCGCTTCCTAACCGTCCACCATATCGAACCAATCCTGAAGAAACTAAGGAAATACAAAGGCAAGTGCAAGAACTTCTTGATAAAGGTTTTGTTCGCGAAAGCTTAAGCCCTTGTGCTGTTCCTGTGATTTTAGTACCTAAGAAAGATGGATCTTGGAGGATGTGTGTTGATTGTAGAGCTATAAATAATATTACCGTTCGCTATCGTCATCCTATTCCACGGCTAGATGATATGCTTGATGAATTAAGTGGTTCCACAATTTTTACTAAAATTGATTTGAGAAGTGGATACCATCAAATAAGAATGAAAACTGGAGATGAATGGAAGACTGCATTTAAAACAAAATTTGGGTTGTATGAATGGTTAGTAATGCCCTTTGGGTTGACTAATGCTCCTAGTACTTTTATGAGATTAATGAACCATGTCTTAAGAACTTTCACTGGAAAATTTGTTGTTGTCTACTTCGATGATATTCTAATTTACAGCAAGTCTTTTGATGAACATGTGAAACACATTCGACAAGTTTTAGATGAGCTTAGAAAGGAGAAATTATTTGCTAATCTTGAGAAGTGCAGTTTTTGCACAGACCATGTTGTGTTTCTTGGCTTTGTTGTTTCAGCAAAAGGAATAGAGGTGGATGAATCCAAGGTGAAAGCCATCAAGGATTGGCCAGCTCCAACGAATGTAAGTCAAGTAAGAAGTTTTCATGGTCTTGCTGGTTTTTATAGAAGATTTGTGCGAGATTTCAGTACCATCGCTTCTCCTTTAAATGAATTGACAAAGAAAGGTGTTGAATTTAAATGGGGAAACTCACAAGAAGATGCTTTTCTAGAATTGAAGAAACGTTTGACTGAAGCACCTGTACTTATTCTTCCTGATTTCACTAAAACTTTTGAAGTAGAATGTGATGCTAGTGGGATTGGGATAGGAGGAGTTTTAATGCAACAAGGAAAACCTATAGCATATTTTAGTGAAAAATTGGGAGGTGCTCAATTAAATTATTCTGTGTATGACAAAGAATTGTATGCTTTGGTCCGAGCACTTGAAACATGGCAGCACTACTTATGGCCAAAAGAGTTTGTTATTCATTCCGATCATGAAGCTTTGAAGTATTTGAAAGGGCAAGCCAAACTGAACCGTCGCCATGCCAAATGGGTTGAGTTTATTGAAACATTTCCATACATTGTGAAATATAAGAAAGGTAAGGACAATGTGGTCGCTGATGCCTTGTCTCGAAGGAATGTGTTGTTGAATCAACTAGAGGTAAAAGTTTTGGGTCTTGAAAATTTGAAAGAAATGTATAATGATGATCCTGAATTTTCAGAACCATACAATCATTGTAAAGATGGAAAAGGTTGGGAAAATTATCATATACACGATGGATTTTTGTTTAGAGCTAACAAACTTTGTGTACCAAATTCTTTGGTTAGATTGCTTTTATTGCAGGAGTCACATGGAGGAGGTCTAACAGGTCATTTTGGACAAAAGAAGACTTATGAACTGCTCAGTGATCATTTCTATGGGCCCAAGATAAGGAGAGACGTCATCAGATTTGTGGAGCGTTGTGTCACCTGTCACAAAGCTAAGTCAAAATTGAACCCTCATGGTTTATATACTCCTTTACCCGCTCCTAAAATTCCTTGGGAAGACATAAGCATGGATTTTGTTTTAGGACTGCCGATGACTCGAAAAAAGAGAGATTCTATTTTTGTTGTGGTTGATAGATTTTCAAAAATGGCTCATTTTATTCCATGCAACAAGAGCGACGATGCTTCACATGTTGCTAATTTGTTTTTCAGAGAAATCGTGAGACTACATGGAGTGCCCAAGACCATCGTATCTGACCGTGATGTGAAGTTTGTGAGCTATTTTTGGAAGACATTGTGGGCAAAGCTTGGGACTAAACTTTTGTTCTCCACCACATGCCACCCCCAAACTGATGGTCAAACTGAAGTGGTGAATCGTACATTGTCAATGCTGCTGCGAACATGGTAAAGAAGAACTTGAAGATTGGGAGGAATGTTTGCCACACGTGGAGTTTGCTTATAACAGGGCAGTACATTCTACAACTAATTTATGCCCCTTCGAAATTGTATATGGGTTCAAACCTATTGCTCCCATAGATTTGTTGCCCCTTCCATTGCAGGAAAGAACCAATATGGAAGCTTCCAAGCGTGCTGCATATATAAAAAAGATACATGAGAAGACCAAGGAAGCAATTGAGCTCAAAGCAGTGCGCAAGGCTGCAAGTATGAACAAGCATAGGAAGAAAGTGTTATTTGAGCCGGGGGACTTGGTTTGGATTCACTTGCGCAAGGAGCGTTTTCCTGATCAGCGCAAATCCAAATTGATGCCACGAGGGGATGGTCCATTTCGTGTTCTTGCCAAGATCAATGATAATGCATACAAGATAGATCTTCCACCAAGCTATGGCGTGAGCAACACGTTCAATGTTGCTGACCTCTTACCATATACAAGCGAAGACACTTCAGAGTCGAGGACAACTCCTTTTCAAGGGGAGGAGGATGATATGACCATGCCATTAAGCAACATGTTACAACCCCCAAGTCATACTACATCAAATCAAGTACAACCAACAACATCACCAACCCAAGCCTTTGATGGACCAATTACACGTAGCCGAGCTAAGAAGCTACAGCAAGAGGTGCACGCACTACTTTATGAATTTCAATTAAACAATAATGAGAACTTTATGCTAACTAAGTCGTGTATGTTGATATTACTTAGGTTCACCAAAGAGAAAGGACAAAACGTATCAAGGACGAGTCAACAAGAAGAGCTATGTCCGAGTCAGTCCAGCGCAACAGAACCGTCCAGAAGAAACAGTCATATCTTTTGATTCCCAAAAGCTATGAAGGCCCATAAGTACTTTTTGGAAAGCTCTTGAAGTCTAGTTTCCAGTGCTTCTAAAGCCGACTTAACCACATCTACCAGAAAGGCAGCCGACCTACTTTAGTGCCGACTGGTCAGAAGGTCAACAGTCAGCTTGATGACCAAGTTTTCATATTAAACTGCATCATTCTACGAAGTTTCATTAAGCATGCTATATATGGTGAGAAAGCTTATCAAGTCAGCTTTCCAACGCATCCAGCCCCACGTCATTTGAAGATTCCTAGAAGAAGTTATTGTCAAAACACTGAAGGCTGCGCAGAAGTCAAACAGCCACACGGAAATAAGTTCTGCAGATCTCCCGAAGAGGCTCCTTCACATTAGCTCGTGAAAATACTTTTGTTTTGTGTTTATACCTCGCTAAGGCTGGTTGTTACTAGTATAAATATCTCCTTATATCTATGATGTAAGGCAGCTTATGATAATCTAAAACAGAACCCCTTTGTTCAGCTGTGTGCTAACAAATATTGAGAGTGATCTCTACCCCTTTGCTCTTGTGAATTCCTTCGCGGGATTGCAGAAGCGGCGGCTTCATCCGCTCCCAATTGGTGCTCCTACTCCCTTCGAGGTCTCCTCGATTGATTGTAGGCTGTGTTGGTTGGTTCTTTGAGAGTGTGGTTGGGCGAATCCTCGATTCAGGCTGCCGGTTAAAGACGGTGGTTGGCTTCGAGTTTTATTTGTCAGGTTGCACTAGTTATCGCTGCTTGCTGCAAGTTATCTTGGCTTCTTTGAAGCTAGTTATCTGAAGATTGATCCTACATCGTGAAGATCGGGCATCGTGACGCATCATCTGGTATCAAAGCCTCAGTTGCCACGGTAGGATTCTTTACCCTTAGCTACATATATTTTGTGTTCGTCCTATCCACCAAAAAGCCATAAAATATTTTGTCATAGCCCTTTGTTTCAATCTGTTGTTCCAGTGAGTTTTGTTAAGTTTCAGTCCTTAGAGTCTTTGTTTAGTTGCTGGTCACTCTATCCTTTGTGTTTTCTTTGAGCCTCTTATATATATCTGAAAATATCCACAAAAAGAAAAATCTGAAAACCCTCATTATTTCCTTCGCGTTAACTTTGATTCCTGCAATACTTTTAGAGTTTTAAATTAAATAAGTATACTGCCCAAAACTAAATAAATAGAAGAAATATAGAACTACTTTTGGACTAAGGATAAGAAAAATTATAGACATACTTAACTACTAACTACCCTGTTTAAAAATGTTAAACTCCTCAGTATACTAGGTTAAGAAGGGATGAACCATCAAAGCTTGTTTTGGTCCAAACATTAAGAAAATGAAAAAGGGAATTTAAAATAAGAACCAGAGGGCAACCACATTTTTCCTAGTTTACTTAAGTAACAAAGTTCATAAGAAAATTTTGTTGAACCCTCTGTTAGTACAAAAGAAATGTGTTGGAACTTGCTATCAGGTGCAAGGTGATCCAACGGGGGTGAGAGTTGACGTAAACAGGGTTCTCGCACGAGATGGCAAAAGCTCTGTTAATCTAGCCTCTCACAGGCACTGTGCGGGGGTATTTATAGGTATCTGAGTGCCCAGCGTCCTGTGTCAAGGATGCATGTGCCCTCAGACACCTAGGTTATCCCCGGAATATTCCCATAAAGCGGGGTTACAGACCGTAATTACAGGGATGCCTTTACAAATTAGGCCCGTAGTGCGCAGCGGCCACACAGGGCTTGTTACAATGGGCCGGATTACACGTGGGCCTCCATGCTGGACGAGGTCGCAAGATAGGACGACCTCGTCACAGGTCTTCGTCCGGTGACGTATGGGGCGAAGGGTGAACCTGCCCACTGTCTTGTCTCCGTTGGTCCGACGATTACGGCGAAGGCATCGAGCGAAGGGTGGCGTCTTCGCCTTCGCCCCAACATTTGCCCTCCGAGGGACCAGTTCGACTAAGTCATCTGGTGCCGAAGACGTCGCTAGATGGCGGAGACGCTGCCCTCGCTCGAAGTGGTTCCACAGGGGTTTTTGACATGACCGTTGATTGACACCGTACTGTTGGACTGCGGGTTTCCTGAAGCGCCGCGCCCTGTGTATAAAAGGGGGCGGGGGGCGGCGCGTTTTGAACTTTATCTTTCCACACTCCGTGAAAACCCTAGCCGCCTTTTCCGCCTTCTTGCTGCTCGTCTGCCCTCCTTGTTCTTGTTCGCCGGAGATCTAGCCCGAGTGAAGCAGACCGCCCGCCGCCACCGACGGTACGTAGCGATGCCGACCTCTTCTTCTTCTGCTGCCGCTACGCCGCCGGCCGACGCGTCGTCTGAGGAGACGCTGAGCACTGTGGCGGCGGAGGAGTTGCGTGCCGGCGATATGTTGGATTTCGGTGTGTCGCGGATGTCCTCGGTCCGCGTGCAAGATATGCAGCAGCTTGGCTACTTTGGCGGCGGAGTCGCTCGCGTCCCGGGGACGGAGGAGGTCCCCGAGCCGGAAGGCGAATTGGTTGTGTTCGAGGCGTTCTTTGCCGCTGGTCTTCGCCTGCCTGCACACCGATTTATGGGAGAAGTCCTGCGCAGATTTAATGTTCAGATCCATCAGCTGACTCCGAATGCCGTGGTGGCTCTGTCGAAGTATGTCTGGGCGACGACTTCGTACGGCGGACAGCCATCAGTCGAAGTCTTCGCGAAGTACTATTGCCTGCACTGGCAGAAGAGGATGATCGGGAATGAAGTTGCCCAGTTTGGGTCCTGTACATTTACGCCGAAGACCGGCAAGACCTCGATGGAGGTAGTTGAGTTGGTTCCTTGCGCCCGCAACAAGTGGGGCAACTGGCATGAGTTTTGGTTCTACGTCACGGAGGGCACAGTCGAAGACCATCCGGGGCTCCCCGTGGCCGAGATGTGCTCGCATTATTACTCGGCATACCCGCCATTTGAAGTGGCGGAGGAGGATGCGGACGAAGGGGCCCTTCGGTGCGCCGTCGGCCTGAGCAGCGGGCGCGATTTGGTTGAGGAGTTTGTGGCGTACGGGGTATGGCCTTTGGCGCATGGCTGGGCGTTGGGCGAAGTATGCCCTCGCCAGATGCCTTCCCATGGTGGGAAGCTGGTGCGAAGTCCCACCTTCGCGCTGGATCTGCATAGCCGCGATCTGGCCGCCTTTGTGCGTGAGGCGGAGGATGGGGCGGTGTGGATCGTCGGTCGATACGTGCCGAGGACAGAGGGCCAGTGTAGCTAGGATATTCGCGGGTCTAATGACCGCTTGAACAGGGTTTTCGAGTTGAACCGTCTGCCGTATGGCGGTTATCCCGGCTAAGACGATGTGGATCGTCGCGGGAAGAAACCGGTGGTAGAGACTGGAGACGACCCCGCGCCGGCGGCTGCCCCGTCCTCTAAGAAGAGGAAACTAGGTATTGCTATAGGAGGACTGGGGGTTTCTGATGGTTTTGCTAGGGAATTGATGAGGACATGCACGGCCCCGGGGGGAAGGATGTCTTCGCCCAAGCTCCGGGAGTCTTCGGCGCGGATGCTGAGGGTTACCGGGGGATGGTGGCCTAAGAATGTTCCTATCCCCCGCGCGGCCGGCGAAGACTTTTTTACATCTACATGGTTCGTGATTGGAAAGTGTTTCCTTATGGGCGGAATATTGCTGCTGTTGTGTCGGCAGTGATGGACAAGGATCGTCAGGGAGCTTCGCAGAAGCGCCAGGCGGTCATCAGGCTTCATGAGGCCAGGCCGAAGAGGCCGTGGGGGGCTGCGAAGGCTGCTGCCCCCGGCGGAAGCGAGCCGCCGCTGGCGGCGAAGGCGGCCGTCCCTGTATCCAGCAGGGCGCCGGAGGCTGCGAAGGCGGATGCCGCCAGTGGTTCCAAGTCTGTGAAGGCCGCCCCTGTGTCCAGCAGGGTGCCGGAGGCTGCGAAGGCGGCCCGAGAGTTGTCGCCGCCGGGCAAGCGCGTCGCCGACTTCGCCACCGACATTAGTGTGGAAGATTATCTTGTTGGTAAGTCGTTGGCTCGAGGTTTTTTTTTAATCTGTTGATACGTCGTAGGGTCGGACGAAGGCCAACTAGTTGTTGTTCCGCCTGCCGTGGCGACCGCGGCGGCTGCCGTGGTGCCCAGGGCGAAGGGCAGTGCTCTTAGTGCTGGCGGCGAGATACCGGCACTCACTGCCGTCAGGGACGAGGTGGGTGCTGTGTCCCGCCGGCTGAAGGAGATGAAGGAGGCACTAAGTCAGGTACGTTGAGCTAGACTTTGGTTTTTTACCGGCTTTGCTGGGGCTGTGGTCTTATATGTGTCCTGTAGGCGACTGACTTCGCAGATCGCGCGGCGTCGGGGGCCTTGACGGCAGCTGTGTCTGCCGAAGTCGAGAGACTTCGGAGGCACCATGCCGACGCCGTCCGGGAAAAGTCGGCCGCCGACAGCAAGTGCCGCAAGCTGGCGGATAAGGTGGCCGCGCTGGAGGGTGAGAGGACTGACCTCCGGCGCCAACTGGCGGAGGAAAGGAAGGAGGCTAATGAGGCCCTCGCCAAGGCGCAGTCTGCGCAGGCGGAGGCCAATTTGGCGCGGGCGGAGGGCAGTCTTGCTAGGCAGCACGCCGAGCAGTTGGAGGAGCGGCTCAGCGCTCTGCAAACCCATGTGGAGAGGGCTGAGGCCTCGACGCGCTCGGAGGCTGAGCGGACACGCAAACAGCTTATGGATTCATACCATGAGCTGGGCGCGCGGACCGCTGACTTCGAAGTGCCGGACCAAGAGCCCGGACTTTGCTGCCTCGAGTGGATACAGGAGGAGTTGCTGGCGCTTCCCGCCATCGTGGAGGGGTTTATGTCCTATGCCTCCCTGGTCACCTGCGAGGGGGCGATGAACGCGCTCTCTCGCGAAGGGTGCCGACACTACGAGGTCTTCGACCAAGCTGATGAGGATTTCGAGCGCGATATCTACAAGGTTGAGGACCCTGTGGTGAAGGAATCCGCGGGAGCCCTCTACGACCGGATGTGGGGCCCTCACGGTCGGGAGGTGGTCAGGGAGCGGGCCGAGACGGCGAGGGGTCAGGTAATGTTTGGCTTTTGTTTGTTGTTTGTTGAGTGTGGGCTATATGTGGGTTTGCTGAATCTGTGTGCTGTGTCTCAGGCGGCGCGTGGCGAGAGGGTGGATGACTTTGGGGCTTTGAACAGCGAGCTGCCTGACCCGGAGCCGAACCCGGCAGCGGCTGTGTCCGAGGCCGCCCTGGAGCCGCCCCTGGAAACCGCCGAAGGCGTTCCTGATGCCCCCGCAGCCACTGCGGCCGGCGGAGGCCCGTCGCTAACTGCCGCGCCGAGGGCTGAGGATCCTGTGAAGGTGGCGGTGGAGCTGATAGCGGAGGATCCCGCGATGGCTGGGTCTTCGTAGGTGGCTTAGTGGGTGTGGGTAGTTAGGGAATTTTGGATATGTTGCTGAATCTTGGTTGCTGCGCAGGTTCAAGATTTTGGGCCTGCGCACGCAACCGCTACTACTAATTTTTTGGCGGCTTCGACCGTGGATGATGGTAATAAATCGGATGGGTCTGCATCTAAGTTTTCTGATTTTGGTGACTCTGGGAGCTTGGTTGAGTGGACTGAGGAGTCGTCGGATGAGGACTTGGACTACTTTGCGGCCTTGGATGTGGCAGCGGCGGAGGCTTCGCCGCATGTTGCGGATGCTGAAGTTGTGCCTGGTCCGAGTACTGGGCGTAGGCGGCGAAGGGCGGTTGCGAAGCGTAGAGTGAGTGGGGCAGACGACGGTCGGCTTCGTGTGAGTAGGGCTAGCAGGAAGGAACTGTTGTCCTTGCCGGCCGCTGTGAGTGCAGGTGAGGGGGAGTTGCGAAGTCTTTTTGCGGGTGAGGAGCTTAGGATAATGTTATTTAACTATAGGGAGATGGGAATTATTCCGAAGGTTGAGCCTATGTAGAGTGCGATGCCCTCGCTTGTACATGTGTAATGGCTTGTATGATGAGGTTGTGTGCCTTCGCGCACTCGGCTATGTTCGCAAAGGCGTTACGTACTTGGTCTGGTGTATTTGTTATGTTGGTCTGGTGCGCATGTAGTCGGTCTTTGTGCGGACAGTTTGGTGTAGTCGTTTTCGCACTTGTTAAGCTTCGTCCGGCTGCACCCTTAGGCGACTTCTGCACGGATAGTCTTCGCGGAAGACGTCGATTTTTCGCACTTGTTGTGCTAGCCCGGCTGCACCCTTAGGCGACTTCTGCACGGATAGTCTTCGCGGAAGACTACGATTTTTCGCACTTATTGTGCTAGTCCGGCTGCACCCTTAGGCGACTTTTGCGCGGAGTCATCGCACACGAGGGTATCTAGCGCTGGGCCTCGCGGTGACTTTGTATTGGTCGAATGTCGAAGACCGTCGGCGCGGTCTTTTTTCGACGTAGGTTTTCGCGGGGGATTTTTCACTTGTATATTACATGACTCCGCCTCGTTAAAAACCTCACCCCCCGGGAGGAAAAGAGTGCGGGCCAGAATAAAATTGTTTTTGCGAATTACAAGGGCGAATCGGCCCTGATGAGTCAAACAAAAAATTTGCGGAGATTGTCGATGTTCCAGGAGTGCTCCAGGTCTTCGCCATTTGGTGTTGTGAGCCTGTAAGCGCTGGGGGAAGCCTTCGTCTTGACAATGAAAGGGCCCTCCCACTTGGGCTCCAGCTTGCCCCTAGACTCTGTCCGAGCTATTCGGACGAGTACGCGGTCCCCTTCGCTGAATTCCCTCAGGATGACTGCATGGTCGCGCCATGCTTTTGTCTGGGCTTGGTATTTGTTTAGAGCCTGTAGGGCGAAGACTCGGTCTCCATCGATGAGATCCTTCAAAGTGGGCTCGTCCACGTCAGGGACGGCTGACGGAACTGTTCGCGGGGACCCATGTTTTATTTCTTGTGGGGTGATGGCCTCTGATCCATATAGAAGGCAGAAAGGGGTGAACCCGGTCGCCCTGCACTCAGTCGTGTTTAGCGCCTAGACCGCCTCAGGTAGAAAATCGGCCCACTTGCCCTTTTTTCGTCGAGGAGCATCTTTTTGACAGCTGTGAAAATTTTTCCATTGGCGCGTTCCACAACTCCGTTGGACTGCGGGTGATATACCGAGGCAAAGGCAAGCTTGGTGCCAATGGAGAAGCAAAAATCCTTGAAGTCTTGGCTGTCGAACTGCTTGCCGTTGTCGACTGTTAGTTGACGGTACTCCGAAGCAGCAAACAATGTTTTGCCAAAAGAATTTTTGTGCAGTCTTTGATGTTATTGTGGAAACAGCCCTCGCCTCGATCCATTTAGTAAAGTATTCGACAGCGACGAAGGCGAACTTAAGGTTCCCCTGAGCCGTGGGCAGGGGCCCGATGATGTCCAGGCCCCAGCGCTGGAGAGGCCATGTGTGGGCGATCAGTTTTGTGAATTGCGAGGGGCTGCCTGATCGAGGAGAAAACTTCCGGCAGGCTTCGCAGGACCTTTCAACCCGATTTGCGGCATAGATCATTGCGGGCTAGTAGAAACCTTTGCGGATCACCTTTGCGGCTAGGGCCCTTGGCCCTGCGTGAGAGCCGCAAGTACCACTGTGGACTTCGCGCAGGATTTGGACGCCTTCGGTCTCGGTGACACATTTAAGCATTGGCTGACTGACCCCTTTCTTGTAGAGTTGGCCCTCAATCAGTGCGAAGTCCCGACTTCGATGTTTGAGGCGCTTGGCCTCATTGATGTCGGTTGGGTGGTAGTACCCCTGTAGGAACAGGGTTATTGGTGTCCGCCAGTCTTCGGTCATAATAAGGTTGACTATGCAGTGGCCCTCGCTGTCATTGGTTATTTGGAGCCCTTCGGGGCTTCGGACGGCTGGCGTGCCGATGACATGGTAGAACACGTCGGAGGGCAGGGACTCGCCTCTGGCAGCAGCCTTGGCCAGTGCGTCGGCCTCTTCATTCTTGGCCCGGTCCACATGCTGCAAGGTGAATCCCTTGAATTGTCTCTCGAGACTTCGGATGGCCGCGAGGTATTGCATAAGTGCGGGGTCCTTTGCTGCATAGTCTTTCTCGACTTGGCCGGCAACTACCTTGGAGTCTGTTCTGATAATGCAGGTGGTGACCCCAAGGGCCCTCAGCTTGCGGAGGCCGAGGATGACTGCTTCATATTCTGCTATGTTATTTGTGCATCTGTCAGATTCTAGAGCGAAGCTGAGGCGTGCTACGTATCTGTGCTTGACCCCGGCTGGTGAGGTGATGACTGCAGCGGTGCCTGCCCCCGCATGGCACCACGCGCCGTCGCAGTGGATCGTCCAAACCTTCTCTGTGGACGGGTCCGACTGTGTTATTGGCCCAGTCCAGTCGATGACGAAGTCTGCCAGGACTTGTGACTTGATGGCTGTCCTGGGCTCGAAATTGATGTGGTAGCCGGAGAGTTTGGCCGCCCACTTGGCAATCCTCACCGATACCTCCGGGTTTCTGAACAATTCACCGAGTCCCCTGTCTGAGGTGACTCGGACCTTGAATGCTTCAAAATAATGGCGCAATTTGCGCGAAGACATAACAACTGTGTAGGCAATCTTCTCCAGTTCTATCATGTTACATTTGGACGGTGTTAGCACTTCGGAGACGTAATAAACTGGGCACTGCCTGATCACGCCCTCAACTGTCTGCTCCTGCACCAGTGCCGCGCTGACCGCATGCGGCGAAGCCACAACATAGAGCAACAAGGGTAGCGAAGAGTCGGGGCTTGTAAGGACTGCCAACTCCGACAGGTACTGTTTTAATGAGGCAAAGGCCGCTGCCTGCTCTGGTCCCCAAGCGAAGTCTTTTGCGCCACAGAGAGTTTTGAGGAAAGGGAGACTTCGCTCAGCGGATTTGGAGATGAATCTGTTGAGGGCGGCCATCCTGCCCGTCAGGCGCTGGACGTCTCTAGCGGACTTCGGAGGTGTCATGTTGATGATGGCCTGAATTTTGGTTGGGTTGGCCTCGATGCCGCGGTGTGATACCAGGTAGCCCAATATTTTCCCTTGGCGAACGCCGAAGACGCACTTTTCCGGGTTCAGGCGAAGTCGTGCGTCTCGCATGTTCGCGAATGTCTCGGCAAGGTCAGCGAGATGGTCCTCCTTGCTCTTGCTGGCGACGACAATGTCGTCCACATATGTGAATATATTTATGCCAACTTGCCCTTCGAGCACTGTTTTGGTAAGCCAGGAGAAGGTGGACCCGGCGTTCTTGAGTCCCTCCGACATTCTGATGAAGCAATATGTGCCGAAGGGTGTTATAAAGCTGGTGCTAGCCTTGTCTTCCTCTTTCATGTATATCTGGTGGTAACCGGAGAAGCAGTCGAGGAGTGACATGACTTCGCATCCGGCCGCGCTATCGACTATTTTGTCGATCCACGACAACGGGAAGTTGTCCTTTGGGCAGGCCTTGTTGAGACTGGTGAAGTCGATGCACATTCGCCACTTGCCGCTCTTTTTCTGCACCATCACAACGTTGGAGAGCCACCGGCTCGATGAATTTGTCTTCCAGGAGGCGGTGCACCTCTGCCTTGGCGGCCTCTGTCTTCTCGTCGAACATTTTGCGAAGCCGCTGTTTTTTCGGTCTCACCGAAGGGTCTATTCCCAAGCTGTGCTCAATTATGGATCGGCTGACCCCGACCAGGTCGAGGGCTGACCAGGCGAAGACATCTTTGTTCTTGGACAAGCAGCAGAGGAGTTTCTCCTCTTCATGCGAAGTGAGGTCTTTGCTGATAGTGACTGTCTGCTTGGGCGTGGCCTGGTCGAGGGGAACAGTCTTGGTCCCGTCGTTGCTCTGAAGCTGTGCCTTGTCGTGCTCTTTGTCGGTTGGGCTGACGGACGCAGGGACCTCGCGCTGGGCCGTGAGGCAGTGCACGTTTCTTTGTCCGGGGACGAAGTCCCGCTCTATGTTGCGCGCAGTCTGTTGATTGCCGTAGACCGCAATGGCGCCTAACGGACCTGGTATCTTCATGCACAGGTACAGTCCGTGAATGGCTGCCTCAAACTTGTTGATAGAGCCCCGGCCCATGATGGCGTTATACGGATACACCATATCGACGATATCAAAGGTTATTTGCTCACTTCGGGTATTGGGTGCTACACCGAAGGAGAGAGGCAGCTCTATTTTGCCGACAGGAAAAGTGCCCTTGCCGCCGAAACCATACAATGGGTTGTCCGAAGGCTTGAGCAGGCTATGGCTTATGCCCATGCGGTCGAAGGCATGGAGGAAAATGATGTTTGCTTGACTGCCAATGTCGACTAGGACTTTGTGCAGGTCCCAGCCTGCCACGCTGCAGTTGATAACCATGGCGTCGATGTGGGGGGCGCTGCGCAGGTCGACGTCTCGTGCGTCGAAGGTTAGCGGTACGTGGGACCACTTCGTCTGCACGACTGGGCCGGTGATGGTGACGTGGTTGATGCTACGGTAGTGGTCCCGCTTCTGCCGCTTTGTGTCGAAGTCGGTGCTGGACCCCCAGTGATCATATGAATGACTCCACGATACGGCTGATCGGCGAAGTCTTCTTATTTTGGGGCATGGGGGTGGGGGATGTTCTGATGTTGCTGGTGTGGAGGTGGGGGTGGGAGAGGTATGATTTGTACTTCCTGGTGGTGTTGGTATGCGTGGTGCGGTGGATGTGGGGCAGGGGCGTGGATGTATGGTGGAGGGGGTTGCTGATAAGTGTGTGCGACAACTCTGGGGTTGTCGGCTGGCTGCGCCCGTGCCATCCTGTCTTTGGTGGCCTTCGTTTCTGGGCAGTTTCTGGTTTGATGGGCGCAGTCTTCGCAATGAAAAAGACAGTAGAATCGGCGCGGCGTTTGCGCACGCCCCCGACCCCTACCGCGAGTTCCGTTTCCGCGGCCCTGGGGGGATACTCCTGGCAGCGAAGGGCGTCAGCAGCGGGGTGCTGGTTGGCGATGTTGTGCACTTGCTGCTGATTGCGGCCGTCTCGACCGGAGTCTGGCTGCGGAGTCCTCGTCCACGTGCGGCTGGACTGTGGAGCATCTTTGGGTTTCCTCTGGGACTCAACCTTGCGCTGGTGGAGTTCTTCGGATTTGGCATATTTTTCAAAAAGCTGGTATAATTCCTAGAGGTTCTTGGGCGGGTCCCTGATGCAGTGACTGTAAAGGACGCCGGCACGAAGGCCACTGATGGCGTAGTGGATGGCGATCTGGTCATCAACTGAGGGTAGCTGTGACTTGAGTGTTAGAAACTTGCGGTAATGCTCCCGCAGAGTCTCTTTTTCCAACTGCTTGCAGAGTGAGAGTTCGGCCAAGGCGTCGGTGTCTGGGCGGTACCCTTGGAAGTTGAGCAGGAATTTGTCCCGGAGGCTTCTCCAGGAGTCAATGGACAGCGGGGGCAACCTGGTGAACCAGGTGAGAGCTGGGCCTTCGAGGGCGATGATGAAAGACTTGGCCATCGTGGTGTCGTCCCCTCCGGAAGATGCAACGACGACCTGATAGCTCATGATGTACTGTGCTTGGTCCGTGCTGCCGTTGTACTTGGGATAAGTCCCTGCCCGGAAGTTGGCAGGCCAGGGTGTCACTTGCAGGTGTGGTGCCAGGGGACTTCGCTCGTCGAGGTAGTTGACCCCTTGGAATGGCGCGGCGTGTGGGAAGGCGTGGTCGCGCTGGGGGAAGTGTGGGTCTTCCATTTGCGCGCGCTGTTGCAGGGGTGGCCCGTGCTGCAGGCCGAGGTGGCCTTCGCGTATGTCTTCCAGTTGTGCGCGCTGTTGCAGGGGTGGCCCGTGCTGCAGGCCGAGGTGGCCTTCACGTTGCATCAGCGCGATCTCCCGCTCGAGGTCCTGGGCCTTCTGCTCTTCGTCGCGTATCATTTGCCGCACCTTGGCTAGTGCGGATACGCGCTGGCGCTTGGCCTCCAGTGTCTCTTTTTGCCTCTGGAGATTGCGGTTCTTGAGGCGCAGGGCGCGCAGCTGTAGCTGTTCTTCCGCTGAGACGCTGAGGACTTCACCGTCCTCAGTGAGGTCCGTGCCCTCCGGTGGGGCGAAGCCTGGGGGAGGTTGTGATTGTCCTTCAGGGCCGCAGGTGCGGAGAGCGTCGTCTTCGCAGGTGCGGAGAACGTCGTCTTCAGTAGCCTCTTGGTGGGTGGAGTGGGTGAGGGCGAGGGCCTTGCCCTTTTTTGCGGCCAGCAGGGCTGCCTTCGTAGCCTCGTCAGCCTTCGAGCTAGCTTTCTTGGGTGCCATCGCGGGTGGTTTTTTCGTAGCACGAACGGTGGGCGCCAAATGTTGGAACTTGCTACCAGGTGCAAGGTGATCCAACGGGGGTGAGAGTTGACGTAAATAGGGTTCTCGCACGAGATGGCAAAAGCTCTGTTAATCTAGCCTCTCACGGGCACTGTGCGGGGGTATTTATAGGTATCTGAGTGCCCAGCGTCCTGTGTCAAGGACGCATGTGCCCTCAGACACCTAGGTTATCCCCGGAATATTCCCATAAAGCGGGGTTACAGACCGTAATTACAGGGATTCCTTTACAAATTAGGCCCGTAGTGCGCTGCGGCCACGCAGGGCCTGTTACAATGGGTCGGATTACACGTGGGCCTCCATGTTGGACGAGGTCGCAAGATAGGACGACCTCGTCACAGGTCTTCGTCTGGTGACGTATGGGGCGAAGGGTGAACCTGCCCACTGTCTTGTCTCCGTTGGTCCGACGATTACGGCGAAGGCATCGAGCGAAGGGTGGCGTCTTCACCTTCGCCCCAACAAAATGCACCACATTTTATTTCATAAAAAACAGTAAGAACTTAGACAATCCTAGAAAAATAACCCTAAGGAGAAACCACCCCAATCCATGGGATAACTACTGATAAGCTAGTATGAATCTAGGAAAAATATAAGTTTTGTTGTTTGATATTTTTCAAATAACAAGTTAGTTATAAGTGCCTTTTTGATATTCAACTTTAGAAAAACACAACTAAATAACCATTAGACCACTTTCTGTGATTTTTGGTGCAGAGACTTTTCATTACCCATAAATAGTGACAAAAATAATTTTTGGTATAGAACCCTCACCTAGATCAGAGCTGCAGTGCAAAGTGACCCTCTACCCTCACTTTTGTTATTTTTGCCCAAGGTTTATCTTAAGTAGTCTTAACCTCAAAATTGTAAAACAGACTACAATGCCCAATATTAACCCACTATAATTTTTACAACATTTTAGGAAAATTCTAAATTACTATGGTAGTTCAAGCTCACTAAAAAGCATAAATAGAAAATAATAAGAGTTGTGGAAGGAATTAATATTATCCCACTAGATCTCCCTAAGTTTCCAGTAGAACATGAAGGAAAGGATAAAATTATTAAGTTCACTCAAGACCCTAAGATAGGTGTATAGAACACTTAGATCACCATCCGAAAAAGAAACCCTAGTTTACCCCCTATTTTAATATTGTTTCACCATACATAGTATTTACTAAATTGATATATTATTAATATACATGTATCTTATTTATTGCATTCGATAGATTGTAATCTTGCTGACGGAGAGTACGTCCTCATTCCAGAGCAAGGAGTTGCTCAGGAGGTAGTCTAGGAGCCAGCACCAGAGCCTGCTACTGAGGACCTGTTTGCCCCAGCTTTTGAAGGCAAGGCCGGGTTTTATGCATAACCATTTATATATGCTACTTTACTACACTTAATGTTTATAGGTTTGTACTATGCACTTAAGTGTAGGAGTTGACTGAAACCATAGTTGCATGAACTCAGGATTCCTTTTGAGATGGATACTAGTATGCTAGGTCGAGTAGCTGTTTTACTAATTAGGGATCTCGGTAGAAGTCGAGTGTTTTTTCTAGAACTCGCGCGAGGTCAGGAATTGGTTGTATCAATTTTTATATCGAAATGATAATGGTCTATGGACAACGATCCATGGGGATGCGTTGTCTATGAGATGAGAATTGGAATAAGGATCAAGGTGTGGTACCGTGTGTCAAGCGTTTGAACGTACTAAGCACATGCCAAGAAATATGGTAAATCGGTAAGCCTAGTACCTGAGTGAACCTGCCCGCAGACTTTATCCCTCACGCGACCTGAGACGTAGTCTCCCATTCCGGTTATGGTGGGTACAAGTTCTGTCACTGCACGACGGCAGTCGGGGTCAGTGAGGCATTGTACGCCATGGCGGTGAGCCCTGTTTCATTGCCAGGGAATCGATGGGGACGGTTGATATGTGTGGGGATGGAGTTCTTCGCCACGTCGTGTGTTTAGGTTTACCTTGCAAGGTTAAAACTCGATTCGAATCGTCTGCTTCTCGCAGCTAATGAGACTGCTTGTTCCATGCTGCTACATTGAGTAATAAGTGGAAATGAGGTGACTGGCAAAAGACATTGATTGATAAAATGTTTGATACATGTATGAATAACTAGGTACTTATCTTGTTTAAAAAGGATCATACTAAACTTTGAAAAGCTAAAACTTGATTTTAGACTCAGCTAGTGCTTTTGGCAAACTAAACCCCTCAGCCAAACAGTTGCATGTCTAGAGGTAGAGGAGTAGACTCCTCACACCGGGTAAGTCTAGCTGAGTATTAGTATACTCAGCCTTGCTTATGGCATAATTTTTTACACGTTCTCTGGAGGATATGGTTGCTGGAGTAACTTGGCCATCTACCTTGCCACCGGGTTGGACAGTCGAGTGGGACCCTACCTCAGCAGGAGAGGAGCATGAGGAGTGATGGGCCAGGCTTCCCCATCCTCCCTTTTATTTATCGTTAGTTTATTTCCGCTGCATCTCGAACAATGACTACTACTTTTGCAAAACTCCGATGATGTTGTAATAACCTTAAGCACTTCTTTAAATTATAGTTTTATGCTCTATTGTATTTGCTCTGTGCCTCACCTTCGAGTGAGTATGTGGTACTTGATCCTGTTAGTGGCCTAGTCAAACTAGATCCGAGGGACTGACGGTTTATTCCTATTTAAGTGTGGTCTAGCCTCTAAGGCGGGACTTGGGCACTTAAGTTGGAATAATTCGAGCGGTTCCGCCACTGCTGGTATCAGAGCTTGTACCACCTCAAAGGAATCAATAAATCATAATCACCGACCTTTTCAAAAGTAAAACTTGCTTAAAAACCAAGTTGGATAGCTGTCAGGATGATAAGGATAGAGCTAGGATGAGAAGCCTTAGGATACTAGATGGGTAGCTAGGTGGCTATTTGAGTATGCTGTATAGGCTGCTATAATATAGATGGAGGGATTTCTATATCCTTATATACTTATTGTGAGGGCGCTTAGGACGAGCATGCATGCATTATTTTTCTATTCTCTAAGTAAATGTCATTTCTAATAAGAAGCTACATAAACGAAGATACACCCGAAATAAAATTTTAAATCTATATCGAAGATCTCAACTTAACCCTAGAAAAGCCAAGTCCTCAGAAATTTTTCTCTAGTCTTTGGCGCTAGCTTCCTTTTATTTTTGGGATTCTTTTTCATTTTCTCTTACACTTGCCCTTGCACAAATGACTTCTCACGTACCCATGGATGGAGGGAACGCACATTCCCACACAGACAGTCTTGCACGAGAGGGTTTCCCCCGTATTTTGTGGGAGGTACTGCAGGGAGCAGGTTATGCTACGCCTCCCCAGTACGCGGTGCAGTTGTTCGAGGAGCACCGGGTACCCTGATGTAGGGTGAGGATGACCTTGGAACCCCACCCCTTGCAGCCCGGCTGGTGTTCTTTGGACTCAGAGTCCTTCGGTTTCAGGGCCGAGCATACTGTTGAGTCCATGAATTTGCATGTGCTGACCACCTTCTGTGGATTTCACCCCTTGGAGTTGTCAACCCACCCCATTGGCTTGTTCCCCACTGAGAAGGAGGATGACCCAATGTGGAAGGATCGGGTTGAGCATGCCAAGGATGTGTGGGCTCTCTACCCTGGGCATACCGCTCACTTGACGATTCGGTGCATGAGTTCCCTATATCGTCTGCAGGCCTTGCGAGGTGAGGCGATGTCCCAGCTTATGGGCCTAGTGGAGTCTACCAAGATCACCCTGGATAACTGAGAAGACCTCGTGGTTGACTTGTCCACTGAGCTGGTGGAAAAGGATCTCCAGGTGGAGCAGATGGCCAATCAAATCCAGGAGCTCGAAGATCAGGTGGAGGCCAGGGAGAACACTATCGAGGTTCTAGAAGATCAGCTTCAGACCACCCAGCAACAGCTTGAGGAAGCCAACCAACATTTGGATCTGCACCATTAAGAGATTGAGGACATGGAGGCAGAAGGGGTCAATGAGGACATTGATATCGAGGGAGGAGATGAGCCAGAGCCTGCATCTAGCTTAGACACTGCTGGCTCAGGAAGATCACCTTCCCCCGAGTCTAGCGTTGCCTTGTTTGCTCATTAGATTTCAGAGTTAGGGTCGAAGTGTGAGGCAGTAGAACTCCTTGATACTAGCTTAGCTTTTGCACCTTGGAGGTACTAGGCTAGAGAGTTGAGTATTTTGAGCACTGTTGTAACTGTTGGAAACTCTTTTGGCAAGATAAATGATAGATGGTCCCTATTTTTAAGTTTACGAATGAAATTATATCCTGTTTGTACCAGCTGTGAAAAGCAAGGCAATAATTGGAATCATGCAAACTTCGTTGTTTAAGATCTTTTATCATGTGCAATCATGGATTTCAAGGTATGATAATAAGAACATCCTAAATTTCAGATGGCAGGAAGAGCACGCCGTGGACAGAACGAGCGCATTCCTCCACCACCGCCGCAGCCTCCTACCATGCAGGAGTTGATGGCTCAGCAGAATGAAATTCTACGGCAGCTCGATCAGCGTCAGCCACCGCCTCAGCACTATGGGGGTGGTGATCATCACCAGCGCGCCCCGACAGTGGCCACCTACCAAGAGTTTCTCAGTACTCAGCCGACATTGTTCACTCGGGCGGAAGATCCACTCGATGCTGATGTTTGGCTCAGGGTGGTGGAATCCAAATTCCCACTACTTAATGGAGATTGTTTAGATGTGGCCAAGGTTCGTTTCGCCACTCAGCAGAATCGTGGGCCCGCTCGGACCTGGTGGGACCATTTCCTCGCTATGCAGTCAGTTGATCACCTGGTTGAGTGGGGAGAGTTCAAAGCATCATTCAGAGGGCATCACATACCAGCAGGCATAATGGACCGCAAGCTCAATGAGTTTCTGGCACTCACTAAGGGAAGTCGTACCGTGTTACAGTACACCCAAGCTTTCAATGACCTGTGTCAGTATGCAGGATACCATGCTGACACTGATGAGAAGAAGAGAGACAGATTCAGGAGGGGCCTCAATACTAAGCTCCGTGACCGTCTCAACACAGTCAAGGCCAACAGCTACAACGAGTTAGTCAACATGGCCATCTCTCAGAAGGATTACATCACAGCCCATCAGGTAGAGAAGAAGAGAAAGACCCCTATGGCAGGACCATCAACACAGCCCCAGCGCTTCAGGATTGTGTCCAACACTCAGAGTAGAGGACCTCAGCAGCAGCAGAGACAATGGGTGGTCTGACCTCAGCAGCAGCAGCAGCAGGCACCCAACCGCTCACAGTTTTCTGCTCGGAGGAACAACAACCAGCCACAGCAGCAGTACCGTCAGGGCAATGATAACATGTGTTCCACTTGTGGCAGCACCAGACACAATGCTAAGAATTGTCCTAGAAACCAGCAGAGGCAGGGTCAGAATGCAAATCAGAATCAAGGCAAGAGGCATAAGGTGCAAGTGAGGCAGGGCAGGCTGAACTTCACCACATTGGCCGATATTCCGGAGGGAGCACCCGTCATGACTAGTATCTTTTCTGTTTTGAATTACCCTGCCATCATTCTTTTTGATTCTGGTGCACCACACAGCTTCATCAGCGCAAAATTTAGTGCCAAATGTTAGCTAACCTTTTACCACACAAATGGGGGTATTACGATTGCAACCCCGGGAGGCAGGGTTGCCACCTATCAACTCAACCGGCGTGTGCCGATAAAATTGGGTAGTCTTGTCTTTAAAACCACCCTCCTTATCATGGGATTGGAGAGCATGGATATCATCTTGGGAACTGACTGGTTATGACGGCATCATGCGTTGATTGATGTCACAGCAAGAGCAATTGAAATACACTCACCTTTTTGTGGAGAAATCACATTGTAATTGCCTATTGTAATTGCCTAACCAGGGTTGTTCCCATTCTTGTGCACTCACCATGATAGAGTCACCCATAGAGAGGATTCCAGTGGTCTGTGAGTACCCTGATGTTTTCCCAGACGAATTGCCCGGGATGCCACCCGACAGAGACATAGAGTTTGCCATAGAGCTGCAACCCGGGACTGCACCTATATCCAAGAGACCCTATAGGATGCCTCCCGCAGAGTTGGCAGAACTGAAGAAGCAGTTACAAGAATTGTTGGATAAGGGGTTCATTCGTCCAAGTACTTCACCATGGAGATGTCCGCCCTTATTCGTAAAGAAGAAGGATAAGAGTTTGAGACTGTGTGTCGACTACCGCCCTCTCAATGCGGTGACTATTAAAAACAAGTATCCTTTACCTCGCATTGATATTTTGTTTGATCAGTTGGTCGGAGCCAAAGTGTTTTCCAAAATAGACCTTCGCTCTGGCTATCATCAAATCAAGATCAGGGCCAACGATATTCCAAAGACGGCTTTCTCTACCAGATATGGGCTTTATGAGTACTTGGTGATGTCATTCGGGTTGACCAATGCCCCAGCATATTTCATGTATTTGATGGACTCAGTCTTTATGCCAGAACTGGACAAATTTGTGGTGGTCTTCATTGATGATATCCTGGTCTATTCAAAGAGTGAAGACGAACAAACCAAGCATTTGCACACAGTACTTCAGTGGCTACGCGATCATTATTTGTATGCCAAATTCTCCAAATGTGAATTCTGGCTAAAGGAGATCAAATTCTTGGGTCACACCATTTCTCAGGATGGGATATCAGTTGATCCTGAGAAAGTACAGGAAGTGATGGATAGGAAGCCTCCTACCACTGTGCGGCAGGTTCGGAGTTTTCTGGGATTGACAGGATACTATCGGCGATTCATTCCAGGTTTCTCTAGGATTGCTAAACCAATGACTAAATTGTTGAAGAAAGGAGTGAAATTTGATTGGAGTCAGAAATGTGAGGATGCCTTTCATGCATTAAGGCAGCATCTGACAACAGCACTCGTGCTCGCACAGCCGGACAACACCAAATCATTTGATGTGTATTGCACTGCTTCGGGCACTGGACTAGGTTGTGTTTTGATGCAAGACAACCGAGTTATTGCATACGCATCCTGAGCAGTCAGGCCTCATGAGCAGAATTATCCCACCCATGATCTGGAATTAGCAGCAATAGTTCATGCTCTGAAGATATGGAGACATTACCTAATGGGAGATCATTGTAATATTTATACTGACCACAAGAGGCTCAAGTATATTTTCACTCAGGCTGATCTTAATATGAGGCAGAAGAGATGGTTAGAATTGATCAAAGATTATGATCTGGAAGTACATTACGATCTTGGCAAGGCAAATGTTGTGGCGGATGCCTTAAGTCGAAAGGCCTAGTGCAACTGTGTAACCCTGGACTCTAAGATCGCCGCTCTGTGTGACGAGTTGCGCAAGCTAAACATGGAAGTTGTTTCCCCAGGTACATTGGATTATATCTCAGTTGAGCCAATCTTACAAGAGTAGATAATCATGGCACAGATTGGTGACAAGGGTGTTCAAGTCATTAAGGGAATGCTCAATCAAAAAGTGGACAAGTATAAATGCTTTCGTTAGGACCGCAAGGGTGTCCTATGGTTTGAGGACAGACTGGTTGTTCCCAAAAATCCAGAACTCAGGAAGAAAATCTTGGATGAAGCTCATCTTTCCAAGTTTTCCATGCACCCCAAAAGTAACAAGATGTATCGTGACCTCAGATCCTTGTATTCGTGGACCAGGATGAAGAGGGAAATAGCTAAGTATGTATCTGAGTGTGACACTTGCCAAAGAATCAAAGGTAGTCATTTGAAGGTAGCAGGTACCTTACAACCTCTCCCCATACCATCTTGGAAATGGGAGGACCTCAGCATGGATTTCATTGTGAGATTGCCCAACACATCCTGGCACCATGATTCTATTTGGGTCATTGTGGATAGGCTAACCAAGACCGCTCATTTCTTGCTAGTGCATACCACCCACAGGGCAGAAAAGTATGAAGAAATCTATATTGACCAAATAGTGTGTTTGCATGGAATACCAAGGACAATCGTGTCAAACAGAGGAGCACCGTTCGTAGCACGTTTCTGGGAGCAGCTGCAAGAGTGACTTGAAACCCATGTGATAAGAAGCTCAGCATACCATCCTCAAACTAACGGCCAAACAGAAAGAGTAAATCAGATTCTTGAGGACATGTTGATAGCATGTGTGTTACACTATGGCAAAGATTGGGATAAGTGCCTTTCTCTGGCAGAATTCTCTTACAACAACAGTTACCAATCCAGCCTAAAGATGGCACCTTTCGAGGCCTTGTATGGGAGAAGGTGTAGAACACCGCTAAATTGGTCACAAGCTGGAGAAAGGGAAATATTTGGACCTGACCTAGTGCTTGAAGCCGAGGATAAAGTCCGCATCATTAAAAAGAACTTGGAAGCTGCTCAGGCCAGGCAGAAAAGCTATCATGATAAAAGAAGAAAGCCTCTACAATTTGAAGTTGGAGATCATGTGTATCTCAAAGTGTCACCCACCAAAGGTGTTCAGAGATTTGGGATCAAAGGCAAATTAGCTCCTCGCTATGTTGGGCCCTATGAGATCAAAGAGACTTGTGGACCTGTAGCATACCAGTTGAAGTTGCCACCTCACATGTCTGCCATACATGATGTGTTCCACGTGCCTCAACTGAGGAAGTGTGTCCGCTTACCAACGGAAGTGCTACTAGAGCCTAAATTGGAGATAGAATCAGACTTGTCATATCAAGAGCACCCCGTCAAGGTATTGGACCAAAAGGAAAGGTCAACACGAGCAAGGTCAATCCAAATGTATAAGATTCAGTGGAGCAACCATTCAGAAGAAGAGGCTACTTGGGAAACTGAGGATTTCCTGCGCTCTCTCTACCCCGATTTTCTGCCCAAGGGAATCGGTACGTAACCCCAAAAACCCAAAACCCCCACCTGCCTTTTGAATCTAAGTATAGAAGAAATATAGTAAATGAGAACTGAGTAAATTGTGAAACTAAATCTAGAAGGACTTCCTTCTGAAGTTGCAAAGAGGATGACCTTCGAAGAGCAATCTACTAGAGAACCTTGACAAAAGAAACCACACCACGCAAGCATGCACCTCCTTAGCACCCCTCTTAAGGATCCCTACCCAATATCGGGACGAGATTTCTTTAAGGGGGAGGGTTGTAACACCCCAGGTGTTACCCAAGGCCCTGGCTTAATATCTGCACCTATGGTCTATTATCACATGTGTTAAGTGGAAGGTAAAGGCACCTAAAAGCTTTAGAATCATGACTAAGCTAAGTAGTGATCCTGATGGGAGAGATACTCTAGCCTTCTTGTATCTTCACCTATGAAAAAGGTTCTAAAACCCTAATTTCCCCTCTTGAGCCATTAAACCCCAAACATTGGATTAAAGGGAAAAATTAAGCAAATGACCAATTCATGAATTGAACCCATTACCAAAGTTGAACTACATTATTAGATCTACAAAATATAGTAAGGGAGGTATTACAAAAAGGGCCTACAAAAACCCCAAATCAAGCCCCCAAGTGGAGAGCACACTAGAGCCATCCTTTTTTCTCTAAGTCCAAAATCAGCCCTAACCTAAAGATCAAAAGTGTTCACCCCTTTGTTGATGCTGAAACCACATGGTCCAAATAACAAAAAGTAGCCAAACAACCCAAGGTACACCCCTGAAAAATTTGAAAGCAAACTACGGTCGTTTGACACGGTTTGGCATCCATTTTGTTGCGGGGTGAACAGTGCAGACAGACAAGACTTGGCGCCACCATATCTTCTAAGCTAGGCCAGATCTTCCCATGGAACTCTCATGAACTAGATAGCTCTAGGTGCAGGGAAGAAATCTTACACAAGACATATGGCAAGATTCACACGTTTGGGAGCTCTGCAGGCGCAAGAACTCAGGCAGTTTAACACGACCACGTGTTCGACGCGCCCTGGCAACGCTAGAGCACGCCTCGACGCTCGACCCCGCGCGCGCCGCGCTGCGACAACCCCGTGCCCACGCCCGCGGCTATAAAGCCCACCCCGGTCTCGACCGTACGCCCCCGCTCACTCCTAACCCTGCCCGAGCACGAGTTCACCAGCGTTTGCCTAGAGAACGGCGTGCCAGCGGCCGCACAAGCCCCAGCCACCGTAGATCGGCCATGCCATCCCTCCTCCACCCCGTCTGACCCTTTGGCTAGCTTTCCCGGAGGTCAGTGAAGCTTCCCGAGCCGCGGATTGGACACCACCTCACCGGAGACGCCGGATCGACGTCGCCAGACTTCAATCGACCGTCGTCGCATGTAGACCGAGCCACACGGTAAGCCATTCGTCGATTACTTGTACCTATGGCATCCTTGAACTCCAGTGAAGCTCCCCGTGCCATTTAATTGAGCTATACCGCCATGAGCAGGCCGGAGCACACGCCGCCGACGAGCCCGACCGCCTGCGCACGCGGCCAGCCCTATTTCGGCCGTCACCGCCGGCGATCCGCCCCTCGACGTGACCGCCAGGACCTCGCGGACCTCACCCGGCCGTCCACCGGACCTGTCCCGCCGCCGGTAAGATGCGCCACCCTTTTTCCTCTCCGCGGTTACTGTTCCGGCGAGGAGGGAGCTCGGGTTGAAAGAGAGAAGAGCCATGGGGTATTTGCAATGTCAGTGACTCGGTGGAATAGTTCCGTAGGGGCACCGTTTAAATGAGTTAGTTAAAGAAAACCCAGGGACCCCGGTGCAAAACTGTTTTCCTTAAACCATTAAGATTTATTCTTTTAAATGAGTACATAACTTGAAAAATTCATAACTTGAGTTTTATCTAACCAAATTTGGTCGAACTAATTTTGCTAGGTCCTAAATATTATGAACTATTTAGGAAAAATAATAAACACCCTGATTTCTGCAATACTTTTAGAGTTTTATTTAAATAAGTATACTGCCCAAAACTAAATAAATAGAAGAAATATAGAAATACTTTTGGACTAAGGATAAGAAAAATTATAGACATACTTAACTACTAAATACCCTGTTTAAAAATGTTAAACTCCTCAGTATACTAAGTTAAGAAGGGATTAACCATCAAAACTTGTTTTGGTCCAAACCTTAAGAAAATGAAAAAGGGAATTTAAAATAAGAACCAGAGGGCAACCACATTTTTCCTAGTTCACTTAAGTAACAAAGTTCATAAGAAAATTTTATTGAACCCTCTGTTAGTACAAAAGAAATGCACCACATTTTATTTCATAAAAAACAGTAAGAATTTAGAAAAATAACCCTAAGGAGAAACCACCTGTCGCAGAACCTCCCAAGTTATCGGGCCCACATGCACCTGTCCTTGTCTCAAAGGCCTCAGACGGCTATACATGTGTACCAAACAACTTAACAGGATCTGTCCGAGTGCCCCGAGGACCCCGGATAAACGACTTACCGCCAAGATCGCAGGATTAAGTAAACACAAATCACACACCAACATTTGCAGCGGAAATAAATTTTTTATTGCAAACTGATTACATGTTACATATAGTTTACATTCTACAATTATCGGAGTGATTACAAAAGAAAGTGATTCAAAAGAATTACAATTTAAAATGTATAAAATATTTATAGGTTTTAAAATACATGCTAGCTAAAGTGACAATCCTCAATAAAGAAGCTAAAGATGGGATACACCTATATAAGAAGGTCGAGCCCACCGGCACTTAGCAGCATCCACAACAGAACAAAATTATAACCTGAAAAACAACAGAGAATAAAACCCTGAGTATGCAATTACTCAGCAAGACTTACCCGACTAAAGAAAAGACTCTCAAGGGTATGCTGGTTTTAAAAGGATTCAAGGTAAGGCTCATCAAATTTCAAAGACTCATTTTGCAGAAAAGCTTACTAGTAGTGGATCCTTATGCCAAACTTTTACTTCACAAGTTAATTATTTTTCCTGAATCTAGATTCGCCTGATCTAGAGCATTCACTTGTCCTATACTAGCTTCATTTTAGCATCTTTAGTTTCACTTATTATCTACGCTGAAGGTCGAAGATCCAGTCTTCATATCCGACAAGTTCGGCGATCCGAATCCATGAATACCCAGCTGGGGATCTCCAACCACACGACATATGTAGCACTTAACCCTTGCATATGTCAACTTGCCCACGGGTTTCTCAAGACCAGAACGGGTCCCCGCCAACCGAGAGCTCAGTACCCCACCATCCAGCCTCTTGCCAGGTGGATACACGATACTCTCGCCATCTCTCCACTCCCATTGCGGGCCGGCCTTTCTGGTATTGGTCCAACCGAGGCTAAGCTTACCTATGACGAGGCATGTGGCCAGTTAAAGGGTCCTAGATCAGCAGGCCAACAATCGGAACGGTCCTTAATCGACACAGACGGGCGACCTTTCCTGCTCAACGTCTGGTCTCATTTTATTTAAACCATTTCCCAATCTTTGGTACCTGACAGAGGTACTTTTTCTGGATGTTGAATCCATCATGGCCATATGGATTCACCATCCCAATTTCTTTTTCACAAAAATTTTCCATATCCCGTGTAACACATCATCTTTTTTTAAAAGAACAACTTTTAATTATCTAAGCAGGACTAAGCATCTTTAGTTCTCTTTTATAAACAGGAATCAAGGAATAGTAATCAAATTCCAAGGAATGGTAATGCATCAATTGTTTATTCACACAACTCCTATCACCTAATGCAACATATAAGTGATAAAAGTTTAATAACAACAAGGAGGTGGCAAATGCACCGAGGCTTGCCTGGGATACACTAGGTTAGTGTGGTTAGATGACGTCCGCTTGGTGAGCATCAACAATCCTGACACTTGATTAAGTCGTCCATATCGAGATGGGTCCATCAAAGCAACCTTGTAATCCATCCTGATCCTTGCCCTCCAATTCATATAATAATCTAGCATACCTATTGGAGATGCATAGTGCATATGAGCATGAGCAAGAACACAAAATAGATAATCTATACTAAAGAGGATAAATACTTAAAATAAGTCATCACAATTCCTATGAGCACACTATGTGAAGATATTACTAAGTACCACAAGCACATCTTTTACACTTAAGTATATCTAACTCAAGCATCGAGCAATCATAAGATTACACACAAGTCTTAAGCTCATGGACTAGAGCACACTGCCAACGGACTAACACTATTATTAGCACTAATGAACAACCCATTATTTATAATTATAAGGACACAAGAGCACAGGTAAAGCTAAGTCTATGTTGTAAGTATCATGACCAATGGGTTATCAATAATTTAGTTACATGATCATACCTATAAAAACAAAACCAGTCAACTACAGTCACCATTCTATTCTACAGCAAAGAAGACAATAAACCTAATTGAGAACACGCCCAAGGCAGTCAACACAACCAAACACTTATAACACATTGATGATTTTTGTTACACTACATTAGCCAATACAATTAGCTCAATCCACTACAGCCATAATAGGTGTAGATCTGAAAATTAGCCGCCCAACTTCATTTATCAAGACAAGAACTAACTAAATCTAGGTGTCCATACAAAAGAAACTCCAAGTAATCATTTTAATACTTGCTGATTTTGGACAGCAAAACATCAGCTATTTGTTTAGCTCATAACTCACAAAATATTCACCCTAAAATGATAAAGTAGGACTTTCTGGAAAGCTTATAAAGTCCTCTACACCTTTGGTATTATCATCATAACAAGATTCGACCTTTAGAAAGGTCAAACAGAACTAAACATAAACTCTGTCCAGATTTGGACAGAATTCGACTACTTACTTCAAAAATTTATAACTGGAGTTTCAGACATCCAAATAAGGTGATCCTAGACTTTTTAGAAAGCTAGTAGAATTGTCTACAATTCATTTATAAACATTTCATGTTAATTCAATACATATCAAAGTCAGTTAATACAAACAGACTTCTCTGTCCAGATTTGGACAGATTCAGACTCTATATTTCAAACAGCTGTAACTTGGTCTCTAGACCAACAAAAAGGTTGCTCCAAAATTTGTTGGAAAGCTTAAGAAAAGTACTACAATTCTTCTATAATTACTAAGGGCTGATTCTCAGTTTAATTTATTCAAACAGGGCAATTTTCGAAATCAGTACAGCATTTAGACAGATTCTGAAACTGGACTTAGAAAATTCATAACTCCTAAACTATTAGACCTATGTCTGTCAAATTTTAACACAAGCGAGATAATGAAGTTATCTCCAACTTTTATGTATGACATTTCTACAGAAAATATAGTTTAGTTCATTAAACAATCAGCACGGCAAAAACTATCTTGTTTTAGTTCATACTTAGCTCCTACACATTATTTGACTCGTTCTCTAAATCATCTTATTTGATTAACTTGCTTGACGCCTAAATAAACAGCATATAGCATAGAACTCTACAGTACAACTTAAACATCTAAGAACTTAAAGTACTCGCATATATACCTCCTCGAATTATTCTCTGACTTCAACCGAAATCGAAGCATCGACAAAATTTTTGGACAGCGACGACACTTGTATAGGACCTCTAGCCGATCAACACAACATTTAACCACTCAATGGCATACATATTTATCGACGCACTCTTCACACCATAAACTACATTTTAACTTAATCCTTACTACCGAACGACGCATCTCCTTTATTTTTCTCATCACCCCACACATACAAACACATTATCAACTAAATCAAATGAGTAAAATACACATCAAACAACCTGGCCGATCGGATTTGAGTTGTGCATGTGCTGTCCATGGACTTGGGATTTTCGTCGAACACGCGATGCACGAAGCACGACATCGACAACGAGCTGCAAGCAATGACATATACTAGTTTTAAAATTTTATCAAACACAAGGGACTCAAGAGCAGCAAGGGCAGCGAGGTTTCACCGGAGTTTGTGACGTCGTGCAGGGGCTGTGAAGATCGAGTTGGAGCTCGCTGCGGTATTTCATAGAACACGTCGAGGGCGCGACACGAAGGAGTGTCGTGGCTGCTGCTGCTCCATGGCCTAGGGCGAGAGCAAGCACTAGGAAGTCGCACGATGTATAGGAAGCAACACCCCGACGCCCTGAGGAGACCCAGCGAGGCGAGGTTGCAGGGGCGAGCCCCATGTCGACGTCATGGAGAACGAAAAGAGTGGCTCGTGAGAGAGAGATGGGACAGGGAGCCGAGATGTTGAGGAGATGGGGTGCTGACCTGCTGTAGGCAGGAGAGGCCCCCTTCCATGGTTGAAGCTGGAGCTAGGGTGAGCTCCCGTGGAGATGAGGGTGCCAGAGAGGGGCGGCATCCATGGCTGGAAAGAGAGATGGAGGCTGGGCGAAATCCAAGGAGGAGAGGGGCTAGGAGTAGCGGCGGGCGTGGGGAGCTCGACACTGGTACAGCAGGCGACACTTGAGGAAGAGGTGTGCTCGGCCATGAGAACGAGCAGAGGCAAGGAAAATCCTGATGATAGTTTTGTACGAAGGGGATAAGGCCTCTTGACCTTAGGCGGTGGTTGTATGAAGATACCAGAAGAAAGGGACGTGTGGAAGATAAGAAAATTGGATTTTTCCACTTCTCTCTTTTTTTGAAAGATAAATATATTTTCCGGTTCTAAAAAATCAGGGTTGATGGATGTATAAATGGGTCAGACTAAAACAAGATCAATGGCAATATTTGGACAAGATTTGATCTAGGGAATACACCAGAGTCAGATGAATGCTTACCCGTTATTTATATTTAAAGATTTAGAGCTGGCGAGAAACATACGGGCCGAATCAAACGAGATCGACGATAATATTTGAACGATGTTTGATTTGGTAGACATTCTCAGGAACAGATAAAGTTTTACCAGATATTTATACCCGAACGTTTGGATTTAGGCGAGATACAACCGAAACGAACTGGAACGATGTCAACAACATTATTTTAGACTGCGTTCAATTTGATTTGAAATCAAATTATTTCATCCATGGTCTGAACATCTGATTCCACGGCTATAGATGATTTACTGGAGAAACAAATCTCATTTATAAATCCTCGGACGTGATGATTTCTCGGTTAGCAACAGGGACTAAATTATTTGGCACCGAAAACTTTAGTCTTCGAGTTCTATTTAATTTGTTTGGGATAAAATCAGAGAACTGAACTAAATTTTCAAATTCGTATTTGCGCGAGTGATGAATATTAAATAATCACCAGACTCGCCAATCTCCGGAACAAATATGTTCTGACTTCGCAAAGCAGTTAGAACAGGTCGGATAGACAAAGACGGAAAAGATATCGATATTTTTGATAGTTGAATATTAGAACCTAGAGACCGTTATCATTGCCGATATTTCGTGCTTGAGTCCATAAGCATAGTTTAAAAGGAGGTAAACACCAGGGGTGTTACAACCCTCCCCCCTTAAAAGAATCTCGTCCCGAGATTCGGGGCGAAAGACTTCTAAGGTAGAACAACGTGTAACTCCAGTCCATACAAGTGATAGCCTAAAGTAGTTTAGGCGAAGACGAGTATTTCTGGATGTTGTTTCTCTAGTGGATATAGCATGTATCATTTTCCAGCTAAGCAGAGAGGTTAACGATCAGAGACGGTATCTGCCAGAAGAACACATAAGGTTCCATGTGTGCAGTTTGCTCTTTCTTATGACACTATACTATCTGAGTCTGTTGGGCGAGCGGTAGATATGTGACTTTACCGAAAAAAAATTAATTGCAACATCTTGGGTAAAACACACAGAAATAGGTTTACCAACAAGTGGTCATTGCAAATCCATAGTGTAGGAGACGGTTGTGAATGTCGAACAGCCTCACGATCAACTTGTGATTAAATAGAGAATCCAAGTTCAAGGAGGATAATGAAGACTTGAGAAAACATTAGTGAAGGTTATCGACAAATGTTAGCTTTGCAATGAACTGATCTCATCAAGTGCTAGTGCGACTTCGCCTAATCACACATGTTGGATAATCACATGGGAGGCAATCGAGGCATGACCAAAGTGATGATTAGGTGGTTATCAGTCGACTTGACTTGATTCTTGTAAGTACTTCCCAAGGATGGGTTGAACTAAAGTGAGTTTAGGCAACTCGACAAAATGATCTCTAAATTCCACTTTTGTTCATCAGACAGTTACAAGTTAGTAAAACCAACTTGTTGAACTACTTTTGGCATTGAGTAAGTCCTCTTATTAATCATCGGCAAACCAGGGTTGAGAGTTCACAGTTGTTAACAGGAGGTCATGCATTTGGGTAGAAATCCATTTGGTCAGGTTGTTCATCTGTTTCTTCATGTGAGATGAACTGACTTAGTTCGGAAATACATGGATTAAATAAGAAAGCGAATGAACAAACTCCTGCATCTCAGCAGTAGGGGAAATCAATCTCCATTTTGAGAAGTAATTAGTTGTCTCTCAACACTAAAAAGCTTTAAGGCTTCACCTTTACACAAAGGAGGCAAAGGGAACTTGTATGTGTGTAGTCACAACTAAAGTCAAGATAAAAGAGATCACACAAGAAGGGGTGATTTTTTCACACGGTTAGATACAGATAAGTTTCGATTTTTTTTTGAAGACTTCGGAACTGGTAAGAATTTTACTTAAGGAATACATCAGAGTTATATACTCTTTTGATCCAACAGTGATGGCATATGTTGTTTGATTGTTTCAGCAAACAACACAAAAATCATTTCAAGGGAAAAGTCCACGAATGATAATATATTAATGTAGTTCCATAACGGATCATGACTAGACCTCGATACCAGCATGCACCAAGCAGCATAACCTTGTGTGTACATTCACAAGGGGCTCTCTGTTTCGCGGCGGCACCAAAAATCATTAATCGTGACACCAATACCGAACATCACCAATAAAGAATCTCACATAGCGTAAAAAGATTGTGCCAAGATAACACATTGATATAGTCTCATAATGAATTACAACTACTAACCATGATACCAGCGCGTGCCAAGCAGCACAATCATGTGTGTACATTCACAGGAGGCCCTCGGTTTCGTCCCGGCACCATCGGTTTTAGTCATAACACCATTACCAGACATAACCAATAAGACATCTCGCGCAAGACAAATGGATTGAGCAAGGGTGACAATATACAAAGAGACTCTACCTGTCAGAATAATTATAAGTAGAGAGTCAAATAGATCATGGCCAATGATACAAATAAGACATGGCCATAACCTAAATTTGATGAAAGGAGTACGATGGGAGACTGTTATTTCAGCCCCAAGCATATTTCGATGCCCATCGCAAAGATTACAAGGTTAAGGATTAGTATTTGATTAGATACGGAGGGAAAACAATCATATGATTAAGTTGGTATGCCTTCGAAAGATATGAGAAAACCAAAGGCATTAAATTCAAGAAAACTATTGGGCATTCCTTTCCTAGGTTAGATTGAGAAAGCAACAATGTAATTCTGATGGAGAGGCAAAGCAGAATAGAAACATCAGCTTGCACCAACCGAACAAGGGTATGGTTTAGGATGAACATATGACCATAAGAGAGCTACAAGTGGATTGTCAAGATTACAGACTCGAGATCCTTGTTTTTAAGTTTGAGTGCATCTTAGGTCCAATAAGGTAATTACCTAAACATCTATTTGTATTTGCATGAGTTTGGCCATGGAGTAGGAATCGATAATTCAAACTCATGCATATTTTGAAGATTTAGAGGGACTTTGAAGAAATGACAAAATTATGAATTAGATCTCATACAATTTCAAATATTGAGATGATGAGGACATGACTTGATCTAATTGCTAGAACTCCAATGACCTCGTGAAGAAAATGATCTTCACACAAGACGACACCTAGGATAAGTTGTCAAGAAATTAATACACGTTTAGATCAAGTTTACTAAACAAGGACATAGCTTAGCTTTGGGTTTACGCAAACAAGCTATCAACATTCTACCGGCACACAGGCACAAAAATAAACATAAGTTGCACTATCGGTCAAACTAAGACGAACCACAGACCACATAAACACATGTCTAAAGGACACATCAAACAAAGCTAGAAATTGCTTATAGGACAGTAATGCTTCACACATTTTCCAATTATTTATTATCAAAATAAAGACGAGAGAAGCATGTTCGTTCACAATCACCAATTATTAGAATAAAGGTGAGAGAAGCATATTTTTGCGTAAACAACCAACACGAAGCAACAATCAGGATGCATGCTCGTCCTATTCGTCCTCATGAATTTTGCCAACATAATGTGGCAATAGCGTTCTATATCGGTGGCATATCTACGTTCTCTCTCGGTATATTGCTAGTCGTCAGCTACACATACGTTTCGAAGTTAGTGTACCTGCAGAAAATTCCATCACAGCCCATTTCCAATGATGCAATTCACACATGACAGTTTATCTCAGTTTATATTCCATATATTGCTATATGGAGGCCAGCTCCTCATTAAGCGCCGCTGCCACACTTTAACCACAGGGCAGCCCATTGTGGTACATTACACTTTTCAGTATTCTCATGTCTGATGCCCATACACATCCATGGGGTACTGAATCCCAAAAAGTAATTACTCCACTTCGCAGCCTTCATATATACATATGTGTAACATGTATATAATCAAGCGCTTTTTAAGCTCTTCCCTAGACCGACGGTTGTTCGGTCATGCTCTCACATCTCACCTTTCCTTGAGCGTCGATCCATTCAAGACTGAATGGCCTCAAAAATAACATTACACATGTATGCATTACCCTTCCCAGGTTGTGGGTTAGTATTCTGAACTAAGCCACCTAATAGTCCTTAATTTAGGGCTTAACAGAGGATGTCGCTAGCATTATAGTTTTTCAAAAGTGTTTTTCAAAACCAAACAATGTGTTTAGTTGAAAATAGATTTTCCAAAACCAAAATTTTGTTTTGAAAATATGTATGTGACTGTGTCATACTTAATCAAGCTACGATACCAGATGTCGCAGAACCTCCCAAGTTATCGGGCCCACATGCACCTGTCCTTGTCTCAAAGGCCTCAGACGGCTATGCATGTGTATCAAACAACTTAACAGGATATGTCCGAGTGCCCCGAGGACCCCGGATAAACGACTTACCGCCAAGATCACAGGATTAAGTAAACACAAATCACACACCAACATTTGCAGCGGAAATAAATTCTTTATTGCAAAATGATTACATGTTACATAAAGTTTACATTATACAATTATCGGAGTAATTACAAAAGAAAGTGATTCAAAAGAATTACAATTTAAAATGTATAAAATATTTATAGGGTTTAAAATACATGCTAGCTTAAGTGACAATCCTCAATAAAGAAGCTAAAGATGGGATACACCTATATAAGAAGGTCGAGCCCACCGGCACTTAGCAACATCCACAATAGAACAAAATTATAACCTGAAAAATAACAGGGAATAAAACCCTGAGTACGCAATTACTCAGCAAGACTTACCCTACTAAAGAAAAGACTCTCAAGGGTATGCTAGTTTTAAAAGGATTCAAGGTAAGGCTCATCAAATTTCAAAGACTCATTTTATAGAAGAGCTTACTAGTAGTGGATCCTTATGCCAAACTTTTACTTCACAAGTTAATTATTTTTCCTGAATCTAGATTCGTCTGATCTAGAGCATTCACTTGTCCTATACTAGCTTCATTTTAGCATCTTTAGTTTCACTTGTTATCTACGCTGAAGGTCGAAGATCCAGTCTTCATATCCGACAAGTTCGGCGATCCGAATCCATTAATACCCAGCTGGGGATCTCCAACCACATGACATATGTAGCACTTAACCCTTGCATATGTCAACTTGCCCACGGGTTTCTCAAGACCAGAACGGGTCCCCGCCAACCGAGAGCCCAGTACCCCACCATCCAGCCTCTTGTCAGGTGGATACACGATACTCTCGCCATCTCTCCACTCCCATTGTGGGCCGGCCTTTCTGGTATTGGTCCAACCGAGGCTAAGCTTACCCATGACGAGGCATGTGGCCAGTTAAAGGGTACTAGATCAGCAGGCCAACAATCGGAACGGTCCTTAATCGACACAGACGGGCGACCTTTCCTACTCAACGTCTGGTCTCATTTTATTTAAACCATTTCTCAATCTTTGGTACCTGACAGAGGTATTTTTTTCTGGATGTTGAATCCATCATGGCCATATGGATTCACCATCCCAATTTCTTTTTCACAAAAATTTTCCATATCCCGTGTAACATATCATATTTTTTAAAAAAAGAACAACTTTTAATTATCTAAGCAGGACTAAACATCTTTAGTTCTCTTTTATAAACAGGAATCAAGGAATAGTAATCAAATTCCAAAGGAATCAAGGAATAGTAATCAAATTCCAAGGAATGGTAATGCATCAATTGTTTATTCACACAACTCCTATCACCTAATGCAACATATAAGTGATAAAAGTTTTATAACAACAAGGGGGTGGCAAATGCACCGGGGCTTGCCTGGGATACACTAGGTTAGTGTGGTTAGATGACGTCCGCTTGGTGAGCATCAATAATCCTAACACTTGATCAAGTCGTCCATATCGAGATGGGTCTATCAAAGCCACCTTGTGATCCATCCTGATCCTTGCCCTCCAATTCACATAATCATCTAGCGTACCGATTGGAGATGCATAGTGCATATGAGCATGAGCAAGAACACAAAATAGATAATCTATACTAAAGAGGATAAATACTTAAAATAAGTCATCACAATTCCTATGAGCACACTATGTGAAGACATTACTAAGTACCACAAACGCATCTTTTACACTTAAGTATATCTAACTCAAGCATCGAGCAATCATAAGATTACACACAAGTCTTAAGCTCATGGACTAGAGCACACTGCCAACGGACTAACACTATTATTAGCACTAATGAACAACCCATTATTTATAATTATAAGGACACAAGAGCACAGGTAAAGCTAAGTCTATGTTGTAAGTATCATGACCAATGGGTTATCAATAATTTAGTTACATGATCATACCTATAAAAACAAAACCAGTCAACTACAGTCACCATTCTATTCTACAGCAAAGAAGACAATAAACCTAATTGAGAACACGCCCAAGGCAGTCAACACAACCAAACACTTATAACACATTGATGATTTTTGTTACACTACATTAGCCAATACAATTAGCTCAATCCACTACAGCCATAATAGGTGTAGATCTGAAAATTAGCCGCCCAACTTCATTTATCAAGACAAGAACTAACTAAATCTAGGTGTCCATACAAAAGAAACTCCAAGTAATCATTTTAATACTTGCTGATTTTGGACAGCAAAACATCAGCTATTTGTTTAGCTCATAACTCACAAAATATTCACCCTAAAATGATAAAGTAGGACTTTCTGGAAAGCTTATAAAGTCCTCTACACCTTTGGTATTATCATCATAACAAGATTCGACCTTTAGAAAGATCAAACAGAACTAAACATAAACTCTGTCCAGATTTGGACAGAATTCGACTACTTACTTCAAAAATTTATAACTGGAGTTTCAGACATCCAAATAAGGTGATCCTAGACTTTTTAGAAAGCTAGTAGAATTGTCTACAATTCATTTATAAACATTTCATGTTAATTCAATACATATCAAAGTCAGTTAATACAAACAGACTTCTCTGTCTAGATTTGGACAGATTCAGACTCTATATTTCAAACAGCTGTAACTTGGTCTCTAGACCAACAAAAAGGTTGCTCCAAAATTTGTTGGAAAGCTTAAGAAAAGTACTACAATTCTTCTATAATTACTAAGGGCTGATTCTCAGTTTAATTTATTCAAACAGGGCAATTTTCGAAATCAGTACAGCATTTAGACAGATTCTGAAACTGGACTTGGAAAATTCATAACTCCTAAACTATTAGACCTATGTCTGTCAAATTTTAACACAAGCGAGATAATGAAGTTATCTCCAACTTTTATGTATGACATTTCTACAGAAAATATAGTTTAGTTCATTAAACAATCAGCACGGCAAAAACAGTACATGCAGTCCAAAATATCAACTATCTTGTTTTAATTCATACTTAGCTCCTACACATTATTTGACTCGTTCTCTAAATCATCTTATTAGATTAACTTGCTTGACGCCTAAATAAACAGCATATAGCATAGAACTCTACAGTACAACTTGAACACCTAAGAACTTAAAGTACTCGCATATATACCTCCTCGAATTATTCTCCGACTTCAACCAAAATCGAAGCATCGACACTACTTGCTTCCAAATAAATTTTTGGACAGCGACGACACTTGTATAGGACCTCTAGCCGATCAACACAACATTTAACCACTCAATGGCATACATATTTATCGACGCACTCTTCACACCATAAACTACATTTTAACTTAATCCTTACTACCGAACGACGCATCTCCTTTATTTTTCTCATCACCCCACACATACAAACACATTATCAACTAAATCAAATGAGTAAAATACACATCAAACAACCTGGCCGATCGGATTTGAGTTGTGCATGTGCTGTCCATGGACTTGGGATTTTCGTCGAACACGCGATGCACGAAGCACGACATCGACAACGAGCTGCAAGCAATGACATATACTAGTTTTAAAATTTTATCAAACACAAGGGACTCAAGAGCAGCAAGGGCAGCGAGGTTTCACCGGAGTTTGTGACGTCGTGCAGGGGCTGTGAAGATCGAGTTGGAGCTCGCTGCGGTATTTCATAGAACACGTCGAGGGCGCGACACGAAGGAGTGTCGTGGCTGCTGCTGCTCCATGGCCTAGGGCGAGAGCAAGCACTAGGAAGTCGCACGATGTATAGGAAGCAACACCCCGACGCCCTGAGGAGACCCAGCGAGGCGAGGTTGCAGGGGCGAGCCCCATGTCGACGTCATGGAGAACGAAAAGAGTGGCTCGTGAGAGAGAGATGGGACAGGGAGCCGAGATGTTGAGGAGATGGGGTGCTGACCTGCTGTAGGCAGGAGAGGCCCCCTTCCATGGTTGAAGCTGGAGCTAGGGTGAGCTCCCGTGGAGATGAGGGTGCCAGAGAGGGGCGGCATCCATGGCTGGAAAGAGAGATGGAGGCTGGGCGAAATCCAAGGAGGAGAGGGGCTAGGAGTAGCGGCGGGCGTGGGGAGCTCGACACTGGTACAGCAGGCGACACTTGAGGAAGAGGTGTGCTCGCCCATGAGAACAAGCAGAGGCAAGGAAAATCCTGATGATAGTTTTGTACGAAGGGGATAAGGCCTCTTGACCTTAGGCGGTGGTTGTATGAAGATACCAGAAGAAAGGGACGTGTGGAAGATAAGAAAATTTGATTTTTCCACTTCTCTCTTTTTTTTAAAAGATAAATATATTTTCCGGTTTAAAAAATTAGAGTTGACCGATGTATAAATGGGTTAGACTAAAACAAGATCAATAGCAATATTTGGACAAGATTTAATCTAGGGAATACGACGGAGTCAGATGAATGCTTACCCGTTATTTATATTTAAAGATTTAGAGCTGGCGAGAACCATACGGGCCGAATCAAACGAGATCGACGATAATATTTGAACGATGTTTGATTTGGTAGACATTCTCAGGAACAAATAAAGTTTTACCAGATATTTATACCCGAACGTTTGGATTTAGGCGAGATGCAATCGAAACGAAATGGAACGATGTCAACAACATTATTTTAGACTACATTCAATTTGATTTGAAATCAAATTATTTCATCCATGGTCTGAACATCTGATTCCACGGCTATAGATGATTTACTGGAGAAACAAATCTCATTTATAAATCCTCGGACGTGATGATTTCTTGGTTAGCAACAGGGACTAAATTATTTGGCACCGAAAACTTTAGTCTTCGAGTTCTATTTAATTTGTTTGGGATGAAATCAGAGAACTGAACTAAATTTTCAAATTCGTATTTGCGCGAGCGATGAATATTAAATAATCACCAGACTCGCCAATCTCCGGAACAAATATGTTTTGACTTCGCAAAGCAGTTAGAACAGGTCGGATAGACAAAGACGGAAAAGATATCGATATTTTTGATAGTTGAATATTAGAACCTAGAGACCGTTATTATTGCCGATATTCCGTGCTTGAGTCCATAAGCATAGTTTAAAAGGAGGTAAACATCAGGGGTGTTACACCACCCCAATCCTTTGGATAACTACTGATAAGCTAGTTTAAATCTAGAAAAAATATAATTTCTGTTGTTTGATATTTTTCAAATAACAAGTTAGTTATAAGTGCCTTTTTGACATTCAACTTTATAAAATCACAACTAAATAACCATTAGACCACTTTCTGTGATTTTTGGCACAGAGACTTGTCATTACCCATAGATAGTGACAAAAATAATTTTTGGTGGAGAACCCTCACCTATATCAGAGCTGTAGTGCAAAGTGACCCTCTACCCTCACTTTTGTTATTTTTTCCCAAGGTTTATCTTAAATGGTCTTAACCTCAAAATTGTAGAACAGACTACAATCCCCAATGTTAACCCACTATAATTTTTACAACATTTTAGAAAATTCTAAATCACTATGGTAGTTCAAGCTCACTCAAAAGCATAAATAGAAAATAATAAGAGGAGTTGTGGAAGGAATTAATATTATCCCACTATATCTCCCTAAGTTTCTAGTAGAACATGAAGGAAAGGATAAAATTATTAAGTTCACTCAAGACCCTAAGATAGGTGTATAGAACACTTAGATCACCATCCGATAAAGAAACCCTAGTTTACCCCCTGTTTTAATATTGTTTCACCATATATAGTATTTACTAAATTGACATATTATTAATATACATGTATCTTATTTATTGCATTCGATAGATTGTAATCTCGCTGATGGAGAGTACGCCCTCATTCCGGAGCAAGGAGTTGCTCAGGAGGTAGTCCAGGAGCTAGCACCAGAGCCTGCTACTGAGGACATGCCTGCCCTAGCTTTTAAAGGCAAGCCCCGGTTTTATGCATAACTATTTATATATACTACTTTACTACACTTAATTTTTGTAGGTTTGTACTGTGCACTTAAGTGTAGGAGTTGACTGAAACCATAGTTGCATGAACTCAGGATTTCTTTTGAGATGGATACTAGTATGCTAGGTCGAGTAGCTGCTTTACTAATTACAGATCTCGGTAGAAGTCGAGTGATTTTTCTAGCACTCACGCGAGGTCAGGAATTGGTTGTATCCATTTTTATATTGGAAGGATAATGGTTTATGGACAACGATCTATGGGGTTGCGTTGTCTACGAGATGATAATTGGAATAAGGATCAAGGTGTGGTACCGTGTGTCAAGCGTTTGAACGTACTAAGCACATGCCGAGAAATATGGTAACTCGGTAAGCCTAGTACCTGAGTGAACCTGCCCGCAGACTTTATCCCTCACGATACCTGAGACGTAGTCTCCCATTCCGGTTATGGTGGGTACAAGTGCGGTCACTACACGACGGCAGTCGTGGTCAGTGAGGCATTGTACGCCAAGGCGGTGAGCCCTATTCTGTTGCCAGGGAATCGATAGGGACGATTGATATGTCTAGGGATGGAGTGCCTCGCCACATCGTGTGTTTAGGTTTACCTTGCAAGGTCAAAACTTGATTTGAATCGTCTGCTTCTCGCAGCTAATGAGACTGCTTGATCCATGCTGCTACATTGAGTAATAAGTGATAATGAGGTGACTGGCAAAAGACATTGATTGATAAAATGTTTGATAAATGTATGAATAGCTAGGTACTCATCTAGTTTAAAAAGGAGCATACTAAACTTTGAAAAGCTAAAACTTGATTTTAGACTCAGCTAGTGCTTTTGGCAAACTAAACCCCTCAGCCAAACAGTTGCATGTCTAGAGGTAGAGGAGTAGACTCCTCACACCGGGTAAGTCTAGCTGAGTATTAGTATACTCAGCCTTGCTTGTGGCATAATTTTTTATAGGTTCTCTGGAGGATATGGTTGCTGGAGTAACTTGGTCGTCTACCTTGCCACCGTTTTGGACAATCGAGTGGGACCCTACCTCAGCAAGAGAGGAGCATGAGTGATGGGCCAGGCTTCCCCATCCTCCCTTTTATTTATCTTTAGTTGATTTCCGTTGCATCTCGAACAATGGCTACTAGTTTTGCAAAACTCCGATGATGTTGTAATAACCTTAAGCACTTCTTTAAATTATGGTTTTATGCTCTATTGATTTGCTCTATGCCTCACCTTCGAATGAGTATGTGGTACTTGATCCTGTTAGTGGCCTAGTCGGACTATATCCGAGGGACTGACGATTTATTCCTATTTAAGTGTGGTCTAGCCTCTAAGGCGGGACTTGGGCACTTAAGTTGGAATAATTCGGGTGGTTCTGCCACAATCGTCGGATGTGGAGTCCTTCAACAATGATGACGACTCGATGTCTGGACATTGGATGGGCATCAACTCCTCGAATGACGAGGATGACAATGCCGAGAATGACGACGACAGCGACGGCAGTGGCGACGATGACGGCGATGATGATGGCGGGGCAAGCCAAATATGTGATGAGATGCCTCCCTGCCAGCGTCGTTAGCTGTTGCATGGTAGCTTATTCTGGTAGGAAAAATAGTAGTTTGTACTAGGATGAAACAATCCTTTTTAATGAATAAAGCATAGTTCTTGTTAAGTAATACTTTTCTGATGAAATCTGATAACTAGTCAAAGTGATTTAGAACACGAAAATACTTTCCACCGGCGTTTCTCTTAAAGAACCGCTAGTGAAAAAATTAACACTAGCGGCTGGCTTAAGGGACCGCCAGTGAAAACGCTCAATTAACATTGGCGGCGGGCTTAAGGAACTGCCTGTGGAAATCATTTCTACGGGCGGTTCTTTGTAAGAACCGCTAGTAGAAATTGTTTTAAGTATAAATGCCTCAATCGTGTCCTCGCAGTCCGCCGCTCCAGACGCCCTAGTACTGTCCCTGCTATCCATTCTCGCTCTAGCCGTCAACGTGCCACCTCGCGCCTCCCCTTCGTGGCTGTTGCCGGATCCAGCCTCCTTCCATCATCCTAGTCGAAGTGAAGTAGGCGGCGGGCTCGGCCGTCGACTGCACACCGCGCGCCACACACCAAGACGTGGATCTAGGTCAACTGCTTAGTTCTTCAATTTTACTATTGCTATCTACCCTCATGCCTCCATGTTAATGTCTTAAATCACTCTTGTTTTTCGGCGTAGTTCCTGCATAAGGTTGCCCAATCTGGAACCTTCATTCACTGATTCTTGTTCCCTGGAAAAACCTACTCATTACAACCTACGTGGCAAGACAACTGCACCTACTCATTACAACCTACGCCAGAAGCGTGCCAAAACAACTGCCGGCAAGTTCTTATGTGCATAACTTATCTTCTTTCTTTTACTACATGTCCTCTGTTTTAGAAATTGCTAAATGTGCCTTTGTATTCATTGACCTACAACAAGTTCTTATCTTGTTTCTTTTACCATGATAAGTTCTTGTTTCATTTACTGCATGTCCTCTGTTCCAAATAGTTATGTGCATGTGCAACTTGCCCACAGATGAGTTTGGACCGTGCTAGCTGGGATGCGATGATAACTAAAATATTCAATGACCTATGCATTAGTTAGAAGAACCTTAATAACTTCAATAGCTTGGGCTTAAGTAAATATGGATGGCAATAAGTGTATCACAGCTTCAAAGAGCAGACTAGTCTAGATTATGAAAACAAAAAACCGCAAAACAAATTTAACATGCTCTGAAGGTCTTTTCAGCATTGACAATACCTGTAGAACCATACTGGGTTTGGCCTTGACTCAAGGACTGGTGGTATAGTGGCTGATGATTTGTACTGGGGGACACAAGAAGGGGTACATTGCTCATGAATTGATTACAAGTTTTTTATTTTGTGGACCAATACTAAATCTGCACTATGTTCAAACGCTGGATCCTAGTACTCAGGGCAGTTGAGGAAAAATACGACCACCCTTTCTTGATGAGCTTTACACTTTGTTTGGTCGAACCACACACGATAGGGGAAATTTGATTAGTGCTGGAGGTGTCTGTGAGCCCCCGTGAAGCTATGGCAGTCAGGATACTCCTGATGACGGTGTGGGTTACTCCAATATTAGATCATCGTCCAAAAGGCCAATCAGGGAAGCCATAGTGGAAAACACTGCTAAGAAAAAGATGAGTTTGGAAGAGCACATTGCTAATATTTCTGAGTCCATTTGCACCAGAAACCAGAGAACTCTTTGTCGTGGAAAAGAAGAAGTTGACGAAGTTGTGCGATTCTTAAAGCAAGATGGACTTGTAGAAGACTCTAATTTGTACTGCATGGCAAATATTCTATGCGAAAACGATATAGATAGGAGGTTTTTCCTTCATTTGAATACTAAAGAAGGACGCCTCCATTGGATTAGGTTCCAATGGAATCATATTTCGAAGTAGCTTGTCTGTGTGGTCATGTAATAATGCTTTGACATACACTGTTAAGTTTTCTAGTCTAGTTTTGAATGTGTGTTGTAATAACTCTGGGTTGCTTTGATGTTTGCGGACATATTGCAGTTCAATTTTATTTATGTGCTTGTGCACTTTAGTTTTATAACATACACGTTAAGTATTGCATTTCTGTTTTGAATGATTTATAATCTAATTTGAGATGAGTATTGCATTTCTGTTAAATGTAGGTAACTCCAAGATGAGTAGTGCGGAAGACTCCGGCCATAGCGACACGACAAGTGATGATAGCTCCATCATATTCCAGCAAGCTGGTGCAATGGTGGTTCTAGCTGCTTTCGCTTCTCGTTCGTATACTCTTGCTCCTATGATTAATCGTCCTACTCTATTGCCGCACGTGAAAGGACGACACTGGGTGGAACTTAATATGAGGGACTTTAGGAAGTGTCATGACAATTTTCGTATGACTCTAGATTCTTTTATAGAATTGCATGATACTTTAGCAAGGTATCACGGGTTAAGGTCAACACAAGAGGTGGAGTCATGTGAGGCATTAGGGATGTTCTTATGGGCATGTGGGACACAACAAGCGACACACCAAATTAGAGACAGATTCGAAAGGTCTTTGGATACCATTAGTAGAAAAATGGCTATGGTGGCAGATGCTATGTATGATTTTGCACAAACCATTATATGTCCAAAGGATCCAACATTTTCTAAAGTGCATAACATGCTTAGACCTTATGCACCTTTCTTCGATGGGTGCATAGGAGCCTTAGATGGTACACACATTCCAGCTCATGTATGTCATGAGTCGAGGTTTGAACACATAAATAGAAAATGGTGGCCTAGCTACAATTTATTAGGTATAGTGGACATAGATATGCTGTTCACTTTTATAGGTGCTGGGTTGGCTGGTTCTTGCCATGACATGGCAGTGCTCAGGAGTTGTATGGGAGAAGCGAATTATCCACACCCACCAGCAGGTATGGTGGCATGCATGTTATGTTGGCATTGCATACATTGTATTCATGCATTACGATCTAGTAAATCTTTTTCTGAGTTTATTTGTTTGTGTATAGGGAGGTATTATCTAGTGGATGCTGGTTACTCAATTCGTGAAGGTTACTTGCCACCATATCGGAATCAGAGACATCACTTAGAAGATTTTAATCGAACATGACTAGAGACTATGCAGGAAAAGTTTAATTTCCACCACTCGAGTCTACAAAATGTACTTGAACGGGCTTTTGGAGTTCTCAAATGAAGGTGGCATGTGCTATGAGGACTCCCATTTTACGAAAGAAGCAGGCAAGTGAAGATTATAATTTCTTGTTTTGCTTTGCATAACTATTTTTTGGACCGATGCCACATAGGAGGATCAGGGAGTAGTTCGCATGGCCAAGCTGATTATGATGTGTCAGATTGGGTGAATGTAAATGCAAGTCAAGAAATGACATTAGTGAGAGATTGGATCGCTGCTGGAGTATCATTGATGTAGTGTATGTAATGAAGTAGTAATATATTTATGTAGTGTATCTTAGATTGCTGGGTAGTATTGTGTAATCATGCAATGTACTGGGGTAATAACGTTGGTAGTGATCACCTCTGATACTGAGTAATCATGCAATGTATTGGGGTATTGATCACTCTCTAGTACTGAGTAATCATGCAATGTATTGGGTGAATGTTAATACCTTTATACTTTTTATAAAACTACTTTTTAAGACAAATCAGTGCACCGGTGATTCATTGGCGGCTGTGTTAACAAAACCGAAGTGTAAGTAGCCCGTTCCACTGGCGGTTGGCTAAGGGCACAGCCAGTGGAAATAACATTCCACTTGCAGTTCACTTAAAAGAACCGCCAGTCTAAATAGCTCTTTTCCATTGATGGTTCAGTTAAAACAACGACCAGTGGAAATAACATTTCCGCTGGCGGTTCACTTAAACCAACCGCCAGTGTAAATAGCTCATTTCCACTGACAGTTTCGTTAAGTGAACCGCCAGTGTATATGATATTTCCACTGGCGGTTCACTTAAAACAACCGCTAGTGTAAATATCTGTTTTCCACTAATGATTTAGTTAAGTGAACCGCCAGTGTATATGATATTTCCACTAGCAGTTCACTTAAAACAGTCGCCTGTGTAAATATATCCTTTCCACCGACGGTTTATAAGTGAACCGCCAATGTATATGATATTTTCACTAGTAGTTCACTTAAAACAAACGCCAGTGTAAATATTTGTTTTCCACTGACGGTTTAGTTAAGTGAACCGCCAGTGTAAATATTTTACACTGGCGGTTTCTTAAGGTAGGCCCACCTATTTATTATTCACTGGCGTGCGGTAACTGAAACCACTAGTATAAATTTCTGCATGCCGCCACCTTAGAGCTCTTTTCTACTAGTGGTCATGGTTAGCTTAAAATCTGGTGAGCAGAAAATGATGAGACATGACAGTGGCGGTCCTCCATGCATTAACCGTGTAGAGATAGATCACGTGTTGGTATATGTATAGCGAGGAGATATGATGAATGATGGTCCGCTGCCCCTTTACTTGTTGATATATGTGGTTTAAATGGGAGTTGTTGGCGCCGATCCGAGCGCCAATCACTGCGATGAGATCCGGTGGCGGTGCTCTCTGCGGAGATGCGGATGGTCTGTGGTCAGGGACCAGACGGTCCATGACCTGGCGCAGGGGCTAGGGTCCTGCTTGACGAGCCGAACGGTCCGCACCTAGTGGTTGGACGGTCTGCACGTGCACAAGGGCGACAGAGTTCACCGACGACGCCTGGATCTCGCTCCCGGGAGGGACCCCATCAGGGAGGAGAGATCCTAGGGTGTGTCTTGGGATCGGAAGGCCACCCAAGACTCCTCTAATCGACGTAGAGCCAGAGAGAGGTGAAGATTAGGGAGAAGGATCGAATTTACTATCTACTCCTAGGGCAAAATGTAAAAAACTAGATGTATATTGATTGATCGATTGTTGGGGTTCCAATCGGTTGTAGCCTTTCATATATATGGAGGGGGAGGTCTGGACCCGTTACAAGTCGGTTCTCGACTTAATCCTGCAGATTTATCTAACAAATCCCGCAGGAAACTCAGAACCCTAACTGATTCTACGCACGCACTTCTGGACCACGGACCATCTACGCCACCACCGAGAACCGTCTAGACCACAGACTGTCTGGCCTATAGGGCCAAAACGTCCGCTCGGTCAAATTGGTCCTCAACATATTCCCCTTGCCTTTTGGTGGAGCTGAGCGAACCAAAAGCACTAACACAGGCTGAAAACTAACTCGATGTGATCACATCGGTTTTCTTAGGCATCTTGTCACATAATAGGATGGTATTGTCTGAGGAAACGTCTGTTTAGTGCCTTGGGCAAGTCTTTGCCTTGTAGTGTTTGCAACAAATAGGTGTTACTAGACATTACCTGTGTGATCTTGTAAGGGCCTTCCTAGCTTGGCGACCACTTTCCAAACATCCGGTCTCTGCTCCTTAGTGGCAAGATGGTCTTCCATACCAGGTCTCCTACCTGGAATGACATAGTCTTGACCTTCTTGTTGTAAGCTTTGGCGACCATGATCTTGTCCTTTTATATTTCTCCTAGAGCTATCATTGTCTTGTCGGACACTTCATCAATATTGTCCATCATTGAATTTGAAAGGGAAATGTGCCCTTGGGCCATTTCTAAGTATTTTGGTGATTTAGTGTCCAACACAAGTGCCTAAGTGTAAAAAGGTGGACAAAGTACAAATCAAGAACTAAGGTATGTTTCTCAGACTTAGTACATTGTTTTATGGACTAATGTATTGTGTCTAAGTGCTGGAAACAGGAAAAATCCAATTGGAAATGTCTTGGCTCGAGCAGCCAAGAATCTGCTAAGTCTGCAAGCACCGGACTGTCCGGTGGTGCACCGGACAGTGTCCGGTGCGCCAGGCTGGCTCGAGCGAAGTGGCTGCTCTCGGGAATTCACCGGCGACGTACGGCTAAAATTCACCGGACTGTCCGGTGTGCACCGGACTGTCCGGTGTGCACCGGACTGTCCGGTGTGCACCGGACTGTCCGGTGAGCCAACGGTCGGCCGGGCCAACGGTCGGCCGGGCCAACGGTCGGCCGCGCAATCTGCGCGGGACACGTGGCCGAGCCAACGGCTAGAAGACGGCACCAGACTGTCCGGTGTGCACCGGACATGTCCGATGCGCCAACGGCTCTCAGGCTGCCAACGGTCGGCTTCGCTATTTAAGGAAGGAAATCGGGCATCGGACAATGTCCGGTGTGCACCGGACTGTCCGGTGCCCCCGATGACAGAAGGCAAGAATGGCTTTCCAAATTTGTGCTCAACGGCTCCTAGCTGCCTTGGGGCTATAAAAGGGACCCCTAGGCGCATGGAGGAGGACACCAAGCATCCTTTGAGCATCATTGATCACTCACACTTCATTCTTGCGCACTTGTTCGACATTTTAGTGATTTGAGCTCCGTTCTAGTGTGCTAGTCTCTTGAGCTCATGTCTGGGTTTTGCGTGTGCGTATTCGCTGTGATCTTTGTGTCGTGTGTGAGTTGCTAATCCCTCCCTTGCTCTGTGATTCTTCGTGAACATCTTGTGTAAGAGCGAGAGGCTCCAAGCTGTGGAGATTCCTCGCAAACGGGATTAAGAGAAGCAAAGCAACACCGTGGTATTCAAGTTGGTCTTTGGACCGCTTGAGAGGGGTTGATTGCAACCCTCGTCCGTTGGGACGCCACAACGTGGAGTAGGCAAGCGTTGGTCTTGGCCGAACCACGGGATAACCACTGTGCCATCTCTGTGATTGATATCTCTTGGTTATTGTGTTGTGTTGAGATCCTTCTCTAGCCACTTGGCAAATTACTGTGCTAACAAGTAACCAAGTTTTGTGGCTTAAGTTTTTGATGTGTTACAGGATCACCTATTCACCCCCCCTCTAGGTGCTCTCAATTGGTATCGGAGCTGTTCTCTTCAAGAAAGGGACTAACCGCCTGAAGAGATGGATCCTAAAGGCAAGGGGATGGTGATCAACGACAAGGAGAAGGAGTCCTTCGTCAACGAGCCCAATGATGACAGGCCCACCGACTCAGGCTCGGGCCACAAAAGAAAATACGGGAGGAAGAAGAAGACAAGGCGCATCAAGGAAATTGTCTACTACGACAGCGACGAATCTTCCTCCTCCCAAAAGGACGACGACGACTACGATAGACGAAAGACGGTTAACTCAAACTTTTCTTTCGATTATTCGCGCATCCCGCATAGTTCAAATGCTCAATTGCTCCCCATTCCACTTGGCAAGCCCCCTCACTTTGATGGAGAGGATTACGGATTTTGGAGCCACAAAATGCGTACTCACCTGTTTTCTCTCCATCCAAGCATTTGGGAGATTGTGGAAAATGGAATGAAATTTGATAGCTCGGATAGCCCTGTGTTTATTAATGAACAGATACATAAAAATGCACAAGCTACTACTGTGTTGCTAGCCTCTTTGTGCAGGGATGAGTATCACAAGGTGAGCGGCTTGGACAATGCCAAGCAGATCTGGGACACCCTCAAGATCTCTCATGAGGGAAACGACGTCACCTTGCTCACCAAAATGGAGTTGGTGGAGGGCGAGCTTGGACGGTTCGCGATGATAAGGGGCGAGGAGCCGACACAAACATACAACCGGCTCAAGACCCTTATCAACAAAATAAGGAGCTACGGGAGCACACGATGGACGGACCACGACGTCGTCCGCCTAATGCTAAGGTCATTTACCGTTCTTGATCCTCATTTGGTGAACAATATACGTGAAAATCCCAGGTACACCAAGATGTTGCCCGAAGAAGTTCTTGGGAAGTTCGTAAGCGGGCAAATGATGATCAAGGAGGCAAGATACGTGGACGACGCGTTGAACGGTCCTAGTCATGAGCCTCAACCCATTGCTCTCAAGGCAACAAGGAGCAAGGAGGCGCTACCAAGCAAGGTGGCGCAAGTTGAGGCGGCCGGACTCAATGATGAGGAGATGGCCCTCATCATTAAGCACTTCAAGACGGCGCTTAAAGGTCGCAAGGGGCAGCCAAGCAAGACCAAAGCCAAGGGGAAGCGCTCATGCTTCAAATGCGGTAAGCTTGGTCATTTTATTGCTAACTGTCCCGACAATGATAGTGATCAGGACCAAGGGAACAAGAGGGAGAAAAAGAAGCATTACAAGAAGGCCAAGGGCGAGGCACATATCGGAAAGGAGTGGGATTCGGATTGTTCCTCCTCCGACTCTGACAATGAAGGACTCGCCGCCACCGCCTTCAACAAGTCATCCCTCTTCCCCAACGAGCATCACACTTGCCTCATGGCAAGAGAGAAGAAAGTAAGCACTCATACTAGTACTTATGCTTCTTCGAGTGAAGATGAGTCTAGTGATGATGATGAGATAGATTACTCATGCTTATTCAAGGGATTAGATAGAACCAAGGTAGACAAAATTAATGAATTAATTGATGCCTTGAATGACAAGAATATGCTTTTAGAAAAACAAGAGGATTTGTTGTATGAAGAACATGATAAATTTGTAGAAGCACAGAAATCTCTTGCTCTAGAAATTAAGAGGAATGAAATGCTCTCTAGTGAATTATCTTCTTGTCATGAAACTATTGCTAAGTTAAAAAGTTTTAATGATGATTTAAATGCTAAACTAGAAGTAGCTAGTAAATCTAATTCTTGTGTAGAAATTGTTGAAACTTGTAATAGGTGTAAAGATTTTGACATTGATGCTTGTAGTGATCATTTAGTTTCAATTTCCAAATTAAATGATGAATTAGCTAGTCTTAATGCCCAACTTAAGACTAGCAAGAATGAATTTGACAAGCTAAAATTTGCAAGGGATGCTTACACGATTGGTAGACACCCCTCAATTAAGGATGGACTTGGCTACAAGAGGGAAGCCAAGAACTTGACAAGCCATAAGGCTCCCATCTCCGCCAAGGAGAAAGGGAAGGCCCCTATGGCTAGTAGTGTGCAAAAGAACCATGCCTTTATGTACTATGATAGAAGACAACCTAGAAATGCTTATAGGAGCTGTAATGTATATAATGCCTTTGATTCTCATGCCATGGTTGCTTCTAGTTCTTCTTATGTGCATGATAGAAATGTTGGTAGGAGAAATGTTATTCATAATATGCCTAGGAGAAATGTCGTTAATGTTCCTAGGAAAGTTAATGAACCTTCTACAATATATCATGCTTTAAATGCTTCTTTTGCTATTTGTAGAAAGGATAGGAAGATAGTTGCTAGAAAATTAGGGGCAAGATGCAAGGGAGACAAAACTTGCATTTGGGTCCCTAAGGATATTTGTGCTAACCTTGCAGGACCCAACATGAGTTGGGTACCTAAGACCCAAGCCTAAATTTGCCTTGCAGGTTTATGCATCCGGGGGTTCAAGCTGGATTATTGACAGCGGATGCACAAACCATATGACGGGGGAGAAGAAGATGTTCACCTCCTACGTCAAGAATAAAGATTCCCAAGATTCAATAATATTCGGTGATGGGAATCAAGGCAAGGTAAAAGGGTTAGGTAAAATTGCAATCTCAAATGAGCACTCTATCTCTAATGTGTTTTTAGTAGAGTCTCTTGGATATAATTTGCTATCTGTTAGTCAATTATGCAATATGGGATATAACTGTTTGTTTACAAATGTAGATGTGTTAGTCTTTAGAAGATGTGATGGTTCACTAGCTTTTAAGGGTGTACTAGACAGCAAGCTTTACTTAGTTGATTTTGCAAAAGAAGAGGCCGGTCTAGATGCATGCTTAATGGCTAAGACTTGCATGGGTTGGCTGTGGCATCGCCGCTTAGCACATGTGGGGATGAAGAACCTCCACAAGCTTCTAAAGGGAGAACACGTGATAGGTCTAACCAATGTTCATTTCGAAAAAGATAGACCTTGTGCAGCTTGTCAAGCAGGGAAACAAGTGGGAGGCTCTCATCACACCAAAAATGTGATGACAACATCAAGACCCCTGGAGCTGCTACATATGGACCTCTTCGGACCCGTCGCCTATCTGAGCATAGGAGGAAGTAAGTATGGTCTAGTTATCGTTGATGACTTTTCCCGCTTCACTTGGGTGTTCTTTTTGCAGGATAAGTCTGAAACCCAAGGGACCCTCAAGCGCTTCCTAAGGAGAGCTCAAAATGAGTTTGAGCTCAAGGTGAAGAAGATGAGGAGCGACAACGGGTCCGAATTCAAGAACCTTCAAGTGGAGGAGTTTCTTGAGGAGGAGGGGATCAAGCACGAGTTCTCCGCTCCCTGCACACCTCAGCAAAATGGTGTGGTAGAGAGGAAGAACAGGACGCTCATAGATATGGCGAGGACTATGCTTGGAGAATTCAAGACCCCCGAGTGCTTTTGGTCGGAAGCCGTGAACACGGCTTGCCACGCCATCAACAGGGTCTACCTTCACCGCCTCCTCAAGAAGACGTCGTATGAGCTGCTAACCGGTAACAAACCTAATGTATCGTATTTTCGTGTTTTTGGGAGTAAATGCTACATTCTAGTGAAGAAGGGTAGGAATTCCAAATTTGCTCCCAAAGCCGTAGAAGGGTTTTTATTAGGTTATGATTCAAATACAAAGGCGTATAGGGTCTTCAACAAATCATCGGGTTTGGTTGAAGTCTCTAGCGACGTTGTATTTGATGAGACTAATGGCTCTCCAAGAGAGCAAGTTGTTGATCTTGATGATGTAGATGATCGAAGAAGACGTTCCAACGGCCGCGATACACACCATGGCGATTGGAGATGTACGGCCTCAGGAACATTTGGAGCAAGATCAACCGTCTTCCTCAACTATGGTGCATCCCCCAACCCAAGATGACGAACAGGTACCTCAAGTGGAGGCACATGATCAAGGGGGAGCACAGGATGTTCAAGAGGAAGAAGCACCTCAGGCACCTCTAACCCAAGTTCGAGCGACAATTCAAAGGGATCATCCCGTCGACCAGATATTGGGTGATATTAGCAAGGGAGTAACTACTCGCTCAAGATTAGTTAATTTTTGTGAGCATTACTCTTTTGTCTCTTCTATTGAGCCTTTCAGGGTAGAAGAGGCCTTGCTAGATCCGGACTGGGTGTTGGCCATGCAGGAGGAACTCAACAACTTCAAGCGCAACGAAGTTTGGACACTGGTGCCTCGTCCCAAGCAAAATGTTGTGGGAACCAAGTGGGTGTTCCGCAACAAACAGGACGAGCACGGGGTGGTGACGAGGAACAAGGCTCGACTTGTGGCAAAAGGTTATGCCCAAGTCACAGGTTTGGACTTTGAGGAGACTTTTGCTCCTGTGGCTAGACTAGAATCAATTCGTATCTTGCTAGCATATGCCGCTCACCATTCTTTCAGGTTGTACCAAATGGATGTGAAGAGCGCTTTCCTCAACAGGCCGATCAAGGAGGAGGTGTACGTGGAGCAGCCCCCTGGCTTCGAGGATGAACGGTACCCCGACCACGTGTGTAAGCTCTCTAAGGCGCTCTATGGACTTAAGCAAGCCCCAAGAGCATGGTATGAATGCCTTAGAGACTTTTTAATTGCTAATGCTTTCAAGGTTGGGAAAGCCGATCCAACTCTTTTTACTAAGACTTGCGATGGTGATCTTTTTGTGTGCCAAATTTATGTCGACGTCATAATATTTGGTTCTACTAACCAAAAGTCTTGTGAAGAGTTTAGCAGGGTGATGACGCAGAAATTCGAGATGTCGATGATGGGCGAGTTGACCTACTTCCTTGGGTTCAAAGTGAAGCAACTCAAGGACGGCACCTTCATCTCCCAAACGAAGTACACACAAGATTTGCTAAAGAGGTTTGGGATGAAGGACGCCAAGCCCGCAAAGACGCCGATGGGAACCGACGGACACACCGACCTCAACAAAGGAGGTAAGTCCGTTGATCAAAAAGCATACCGGTCCATGATAGGTTCTTTGCTTTATTTATGTGCTAGTAGACCAGATATTATGCTTAGCGTATGCGTGTGTGCTAGATTTCAATCCGATCCGAAGGAGTGTCACTTAGTGGCTGTGAAGCGAATTCTTCGATATTTAGTCGCTACGCCTTGCTTCGGGATCTGGTATCCAAAGGGATCTAACTTTGAGTTGATTGGGTACTCAGATTCCGACTATGCTGGATGTAAGGTCGATAGGAAGAGTACATCGGGGACGTGCCAATTCTTAGGAAGGTCCCTGGTGTCATGGAACTCTAAGAAACAAACCTCCGTTGCCCTATCCACCGCTGAGGCCGAGTACGTTGCCGCAGGACAGTGTTGCGCGCAACTACTTTGGATGAGGCAAACCCTCAGGGACTTTGGCTACAATCTGAGCAAAGTCCCACTCCTATGTGTTAATGAGAGTGCTATTCGAATAGCGGAAAATCCTGTTGAGCACAGCCGCACAAAGCACATTGACATCCGACATCACTTTTTGAGAGACCACCAGCAAAAGGGGGATATCGAAGTGTTTCATGTTAGCACCGAGAACCAGCTAGCCGATATCTTTACCAAGCCTCTAGATGAGAAGACCTTTTGCAGGCTGCGTAGTGAGCTCAATATCTTAGATTCGTGGAACTTGGATTGAAATGTAGCATACATGTGTTTATGCTTTTGATTATGTTCATTCTGCATATTGTTGCTTATTGTGGTGCTCAAGTTGTACAAACACTCTCTGGACCTCACAAGTCCTGTTTGCAAGTGATGCACATATTTAGGGGGAGCTGTGCTACAACTTGACCCTTTGTGGCTAACCATGTACTTGAGTTTGGTTGTTTTAGTCTCCAAGGAAAATTGAAAGGGAAAAGGTGGACTTGGACCATGCGAGACTTCCACTGCACTCCGATGAAAAGAGTAACTCTTCCAAGTTCATCGTTATACTCTTATTGCCTATTTGCTCTTAGTTGAAGATTTTGGTGAGGCAATGGGGTTAAAGGGCCAAGATTGATCCCGTTTTGGTGCTTGATGCCAAAGGGGGAGAAAATAAAGGCCAAAGCGATAAATGGATCAGCTACCACTTGAGAGATTTTGAAAATAGTTGAATAGAGCTTTTGGTTTGTCAAAACTCTTTTGTTGTCTCTCTTGTCAAAAGTTGGATTCTTGTGGGGAGAAGTATTGATTATGGGAAAAAGGGGGAGTTTTTGAAATCTTAAATCAATTTCTCTTAGAATGACTCTCTTTATGTCTTAACATGTGTGTTTGACTTAGAGATAGAAATTTGAGTTTGATTTGCAAAAACAAACCAAGTGGTGGCATAGAGTGATCCATATATGTCAAAATTGAATCAAAACAATTTTGAGTTCTTATTTGATTTGATTTTGTACTTGTTCTACTTGCTTTATGTTGTGTTGGCATAAATCACCAAAAAGGGGGAGATTGAAAGGGAAATGTGCCCTTGGGCCATTTCTAAGTATTTTGGTGATTTAGTGTCCAACACAAGTGCCTAAGTGTAAAAAGGTGGACAAAGTACAAATCAAGAACTAAGGTATGTTTCTCAGACTTAGTACATTGTTTTATGGACTAATGTATTGTGTCTAAGTGCTGGAAACAGGAAAAATCCAATTGGAAATGTCTTGGCTCGAGCAGCCAAGAATCTGCTAAGTCTGCAAGCACCGGACTGTCCGGTGGTGCACCGGATAGTGTCCGGTGCGCCAGGCTGGCTCGAGCGAAGTGGCTGCTCTCGGGAATTCACCGGCGACGTACGGCTAAAATTCACCGGACTGTCCGGTGTGCACCGGACTGTCCGGTGAGCCAACGGTCGGCCGGGCCAACGGTCGGCCGCGCAATCTGCGCGGGACACGTGGCCGAGCCAACGGCTAGAAGACGGCACCGGACTGTCCGGTGTGCACCGGACATGTCCGGTGCGCCAACGGCTCTCAGGCTGCCAACGGTCGGCTTCGCTATTTAAGGAAGGAAATCGGGCACCGGACAGTGTTCGGTGTGCACCGGACTGTCCGGTGCCCCCGATGACAGAAGGCAAGAATAGCTTTCCAAATTTGTGCTCAACGGCTCCTAGCTACCTTGGGGCTATAAAAGGGACCCCTAGGCGCATGGAGGAGGACACCAAGCATCCTTTGAGCATCATTGATCACTCACACTTCATTCTTGCACACTTGTTCGACATTTTAGTGATTTGAGCTCCGTTCTAGTGTGCTAGTCTCTTGAGCTCAAGTCTAGGTTTTGCGTGTGCGTATTCGCTGTGATCTTTGTGTCGTGTGTGAGTTGCTAATCCCTCCCTTGCTCTGTGATTCTTCGTGAACATCTTGTGTAAGAGCGAGAGGCTCCAAGCTGTGGAGATTCCTCGCAAACGGGATTAAGAGAAGCAAAGCAACACCGTGGTATTCAAGTTGGTCTTTGGACCGCTTGAGAGGGGTTGATTGCAACCCTCGTCCGTTGGGACGCCACAACGTGGAGTAGGCAAGCGTTGGTCTTGGCCGAACCACGGGATAACCACTGTGCCATCTCTGTGATTGATATCTCTTGGTTATTGTGTTGTGTTGAGATCCTTCTCTAGCCACTTGGCAAATTACTGTGCTAACAAGTAACCAAGTTTTGTGGCTTAAGTTTTTGAAGTGTTACAGGATCACCTATTCACCCCCCTCTAGGTGCTCTCAGAATTATAATAATCACCGATAGTTAGATCATTTTTCCTAGCGAACCTGACAGCATTTAAACTTATCTCTACATGCAACACTGCTTCCTGCCCATAAACAAGCTAAAACATAGATACTTTAGTAGCTCGGTGTTTAGATATTCTATGAGCCCATAAAGTTTCGGACAAAATCTTATGGCAATGGTTAGCATGATCAGATATCTTCTTTTTTACCAGGCTAATCAATGTCCTATTACTAGACTCAGCCTGCCCATTGTCCTGAGCATAATATGGAGATGAATTGAGCAATTTAATTCTATATATTTCAACAAACTCACATACCTCCTTTGACATAAAAGAAGCCCCCTGGTCTATGGTCAAAGTCTCAGGAATGCCGAATCTATGAATAATATGCTCAGTTATGAACTCAAATACCTCCTTGTGTGTCATGTTCTTTAGAGCAACAACTTTAGTCTATTTAGTAAAATAGTCTGTGGCAACTAACACGAACTGATGCCCTTTTGATGATGAAGGATGAATCTCTCCAATAAAGTCCAATCCCCATCCCCTGAAAGGCCAAGGTTTGATGATAGGATGTAATTGGGCTGCATGGTCCAACTATAAGTCGTCGAATTTCTGACATACTTGGCATCCTTTGTAGTACTTGAAACAATCAGCTATCATGTTAGGCCAATAGAAGCCAGATCTTCGCGATAACCACTTCATCTTTGGAGCCGATTGATGAGTACCAGAAATCCCCTCATGTACATCATCCATGGCTAATATAGCATCACCTAGGCCCAAGTATTTAAGCAGGACGTCATTGACCGTTCAGCGGTAGAGTTCAACACTCATTAAAACATACTTGAAAGTTGTACGCCGAACATTCCTATCCATCCTAACAATGGATTTCATAGGTAATTAATTATAGGTGTCCTCCAATCAATTGCATCGGCTTCGTTATCAGTCGAATTAATCATGAGAACATTCCTGGCAATGTCGGACGGTCTAGAACCCATACTTAGACGGTCCGGACCTGTGGCGGATGGTCCGTGCGGGCAGCCCCGGACGGTCCGCGACCTCGGAATCTAGCGGGACACCAGTTATCAGATTTTCGGTGTTATGAAACTTCCCTCTCCTTATCCGATAACCTGATGCGTCTTGCGCCAAATTGTTAGGCCTGTAATTCTCAACCCTAGATATGTACTGAATGTTAAATTCATCAAAGGAATGGATTGCGTCCCAACATTTTTCAAGGTAACTATTTAGAGTACCATCTAAACATTAATACTCTTCTAATATCTATTGGACAACCAGCTGAGAATCACTGAAGGCCTTCACATGTTTTACTCCCATACAATTTAGAATCTCCAAGCCAAATAAGAGGGCCTCATATTTCAGCTTGATTATTAGTGCAACAAGATTTTAATCGGCTAGAGAAGTCGAAGGAGGCGTTACATGGCACAACAAGCATGATGCCAATTTCTTGTCCTTCATTGCAAACCGATCCATCAAAATATAAAGCCTAGGGAGTAACAGTGAAATATGAAATATCTAGTTTACGGGTATCATCAATCCGATGTTCTACAATAAAATCTGCTACGACCTGACATTTCATAGATTTTAATGGTTCATAAGCCAAGTCGTATTCTATAAGTGCATAAGCCCATTTGCCAATTCTACCACTCATGATTGGGTTTTGCAACATGTATTTGATCACATCGGTTTGACCAAAAACAGTGCAATGACTAGATAATATATAACACCTACACTTGGTGAATGCATAAAACAAGCAGAAACATAACTTGTCAATGAAAGTGTACCTTGTTTCATCGTCCACCAGCCTCTGACTTAGGTTACCACATGCTCCTTTCCTTCGGTCTCTTGTGTCAGAACAACTCCAATAACTTTATCTTCGGCTGCAATGTACGTAGCCTTTACAAAGATTCTCTAGGTGTGTAGTCACCCGTTAGGATTCACCAGTCGTACAAACACAGTTGTTGGGGACTTGTTCTCAAATGCTATGAATTAAGAACAAGGCAACACAAAAATAGGTTAATGGTTAATACCCTTCATCCTTCAAAGCATTATTTCCCTAAGGATATAACGATCTTCGGACGAAGGTTATGAAGGACGTACCTTCATCATCACAGCATATATTAATGAAAGACGAAGCATATGAAACATGATAAATAACATGAATAATCATATGACACCGTCAATATATCTTTTATTATATAATCATGAATGAATAAGAACAATATTGAATTACATTTGTACCTTCGGCTTGACAGAAGGCAACGGTACAAGCGTGACACACGAGCAAGTACAAGTCAGCGTGAACAGTACGGAGGTACTGTTCATCTATTTATAGGCACAGGGCGCAGCCTATGTGAAATTACATTCATACCCTTCATGTTCACTATTAACTCAATAATAATCTATCGAGGACTAGATAGCCTTTTCCTCCTTAAGTCGGTTCCTTTTTCTGCTACTAAGCCGAAGCTCCCTTACGTGCAGCTTCGGCGCTGGTTCAACCTTCGTTCTGACCCTGATTTCCATATTGTGTACAGCTTCATCCCGAGTCCGAAGGTTCCTGTACATATATTACGCTTGGGAAACATTGTTAATAATGTTTTTGAGGACCTTCGAAAGACGAAGGCCCCCAACAGTAGCCCCTCACAATATTAATTTGTTATAACAACGAATTCAGACTACGACGTGAACGAAGGCCTTAAGCCAAAGTTCCGAAAAAACACCTTCCCTTTGCTAGAATAGCAATAATCAATGACAGCCGGGGCCCTCCAAGTTGCAGTGTGCTAGGCGTATAAATATGAACTCACACCGGCAACATTTGATACGCTGTTTCTGCCATTTGCATTATTTTCTCAAACTCTTAGCTCTTGCTTACTAGCGCTTGCTAGATTTTCAAGCTTTTGTCTGGGGAGAAGATGACGGAGGAAAATAAAATGACTGCAGAAACGAAACTCACTGAGGAGACGAAGGTGTTTGAAGAAAGGAAAACCGCATATCCTTTTATCGCCGGGTTTGTTGAATCTATGTCAAGAACAAACATAGAGAAGATTACTAAAGAGATTCTAGAAGGTTTGTCTAAAGATACTGATGATAGTGATAGTTATGATGTGGAGAGTGGAGACGAAGATTCCGAAGATCGACCTGGCGACCAAGCCATACTGTCTTCGGGAAATCGACTATTAAACAGAGTCACCTTGACAATGAGGGGAAGGTACTTTCATGACATGTCTATCGTAAGAGTTGGTGGAGACAACACGACCCCTGCCCCTGAGGAGAATGAAGTTGTTATCTACCAAAGCTTTTTTAAGGCTGGTCTTCGGTTCCCTATAAGCAAGTTTGTTGTTGAAGTGTTGAAAATATTCTAGGTCTTCCTTCATCAGATCAACCCCAAAGCTATAATGAGGATGGGGATTTTTGTCTAGGCAGTAAGGAGTCAAGGGCTAGAGCCAAGCGCGAAGTGCTTCTGCAGTATGCACGAACTTTTATATGAGACGAAGGCCATTGGTAAAGAACAGTACCACAACAACTTCGGTTGTTATGGATTTATCGCTCGCCCCAACGCAAGCCACCAGGTGCCAACATTTCAGAAGAGATGGCCCAGAGCCTAGATGGAAGAATGGTTTTATGTGAAGAATGATTTAAAGGCAAGGGAAGATATTAAAGAAATCATCCAGCGCCCCATCTGGTCCCGATTCGGCCTGCGTGTCAGAGGGCTTTTAGCATTGTTTGCTCCTTCATTGGTACAAGAGATTTGATTCAAGAACATATAGCCTTCAGGGTATGGCCGCTTGTGGAGAGCTGGGAAATGCCAAAGGAGACCATCACTGATTCCAGCGAGGGTGGTTTAGTCCGATTGAAGTACACCTTCAGGTTTGGGGATAAGTTTGATGAGCCAAATGATGACTGGCTAAAGTGCATTGAAGCTACTAGCGACGAGCTACTTGGGGCATACTCCAAGGCCGAGGACAATGCCTTGTCCGCAGCTTTTGGGGGTCGGAACAAGAAAAGATTGAACAGGGTATTTGATGCTATTGGCTTCGTATACCCTGACTATTGCTACCCGCTGCGAGGGAAAGGGAAAAAGAGAAAGATTGCTGCTTTGGCCATCACAGCTGAGCCGAAGGGCAAGAAGATGAAGGTTCTGAATCACCGGCTGCGTTATATTGAACCAGTCGTGATACCTGAATTTGGCGAAGGCACTTCTTCAGCTGCCAAAGTAAAAGAAACTATTCCGATTATGCAGAGCACTGAAGAGCCGATTGTAGTACCGAAGGTAATTACAGTTGGGCCAGCCAAGACTGAAGATAATAAGGCCAAAGAGCCACAGGTGGAAAGAGTTACAAAAATGCCTGAAATCTTGAGTCCACCGGAAGCGGCAGGTTTGCTGAAGGTGCAAAAACTTCTGCCGCAACTCCCAAGAGGAGGAGGATGGCCAACGTGCTAGATGCTGTGCTTGAAACTACGAAGGTCTTGAGCCCTGCTGCTACAAACAAAGTTGCTGAAGCTACAAAAACGCAGGCCAAAGCCAAAACTGGGCAAGCAGAAGCCGAAGTTGCGCAAATTCAAACAGAATTCGAAGCTAGTCCGGCTGCACCCTTAGGCGACTTCTGTGCGGATAGTCTTCGCGGTAGACTTTGGTTTTTTCGCACTTGTTGTGCTGGTCCGGCTGCACCCTTAGGCGACTTCTGCGCGGATAGTCTTCGCGGTAGACTTTGATTTTTTCGCACTTGTTGTGCTGGTCCGGCTGCACCCTTAGGCGACTTCTGCGCGGATAGTCTTTGCGGTAGACTTTGATTTTTTCGCACTTGCTATGCTGGTCCGGCTGCACCCTTAGGCGACTTCTGCGCGGATAGTCTTCGCGGTAGACTTTGATTTTTTCGCACTTGTTGTGCTGGTCCGGCTGCACCCTTAGGCGACTTCTGCACGGATAGTCTTCGCGGTAGACTTTGATCTTTTCGCACTTGCTGTGCTGGTCCGGCTGCACCCTTAGGCGACTTCTGCGCGGATTTGTCGCACGCGAGGGTGGCTAGCGCTTAGCCTCGCGGTGACCTCGTATTGGTCAAATGTCGAAGACCGTCGTCGCGGTCTTTTTTCGACGCATGTTTTTGCGGGGGATTTTCACACATATATTACATGGCTCCGCCTCGTTAAAAACCTCACCCCCTGGGAGGAAAAGAGTGCGGGCCGGTACAAGATTGTTTTTGCGAATTACAAGGGTGAAATCAGCCCTAAGGAGTCAAACAAAAAATTTGCGGAGGTTGTCGATGTTCCAGGAGTGCTCCAGGTCCTCGCCGTTTGGTGTTGTGAGCCTGTAAGCGCTGGGGGAAGCTTTTGTCTTGACTATGAAGGGGCCCTCCCACCTGGGCTCCAGCTTGCCCTTGGACTCCGTCCGAGCTGTTCGGACGAGTACGAGGTCCCCCTCGCTGAACTCCCTCGGGATGACTGTGTGGTCGCGCCATGCTTTGGTCTGGGCTTGGTATTTGTTTAGGGCCTGTAGGGCGAAGACTCGATCTCCGTCAATGAGATCCTTTGAAGTTGGCTCGTCCACGTCGGGGATGGCTGACGGAACTGTTCGCGGAGACCCATGCTTCATTTCTTGCGGGGTCATGGCCTCCGATCCGTATAGAAGGCGGAAGGGAGTGAACCCGGTTGCCCTGCACTCAGTCGTGTTTAGTGCCCAGACTGCCTCAGGTAACAAATCGGTCCATCTGCCCTTTTTTTCATCAAGGAGCATCTTCTTGACAGCTGTGAAGATTTTTCCGTTGGCGCGTTCCACGACCCCGTTGGACTGCGGATGATAGACTGAGGCGAAGGCAAGCTTGGTGCCAATGGAGAAACAAAAATCCTTGAAGTCTTGGTTGTCAAACTGCTTGCCGTTGTCAACTGTTAGTTCGGACGGTACTCCGAAGCGGCAAACAATGTTCTACCAGAAAAATTTTTGGGCGGTCTTTGATGTTATTGTAGAAACAGCCCTCGCCTCGATCCATTTGGTGAAGTACTCGACAGCGACGAAGGCGAACCTAAGGTTCCCCTGAGCGGTGGGCAGGGGCCCGACAATGTCCAGGCCCCAGCGCTGGAGGGGCCATGTATGGGCGATCAGCTTTGTGTACTGCGAGGGGCTGCCTGACCGAGGAGAAAACTTCTGGCAAGCTTCGCAAGATCGTGTGACCCGATTTGCGGCGCAGATCATTGCGGGCCAGTAAAAGCCCTGGCAGATCACCTTAGCAGCTAGGGCCCTTGGCCCTGCGTGTGAGCCGCACGTGCCACTGTGGACTTCTCATAGGATCTGCATGCCTTCGGCTTCGGTGACGCACTTAAGCATTGGCTGACTGACCCCTTTTTTGTAGAGTTGGCCTTCAATCAGGGCGAAGTCTCGGCTTCGATGTCTGAGGCGCTTGGCCTCACTGATGTCGGCTGGATGATAATACCCCTGTAGGAATAGGGTTATTGGTGCCCGCCAGTCTTCGGTCATGATAAGGTTGACTATGCGGTGGCCTTCGCTGTCATTGGTTATTTGGAGCCCTTCGGGGCTCCGGACGGCTGGCGTGCCGATGACATGAAAGAACACGTCGGAGGGCAAGGTTTCGCCCCTGGCGGCAGCCTTGGCCAATGCGTCGGCCTCTTCATTCTTGGCCCGATCCACATGCTGCAGGGTGATTCCCTTGAATTGCCTCTCGAGACTTCGGATGGCCGAGAGATATTGCATAAGTGCGGGGTCCTTTGCTGCGTAGTCTTTCTCGACCTGGCCGGCAACTATCTTGGAGTCTGTTTTAATGATACAGGTGGTGACCCCGAGGGCCCTTAGCTTGCGGAGGCCGAGGATGACTGCTTCATATTCTGCTATATTATTTATGCATCTGTCGGATTCCAAAGTGAAGCTGAGGCGCGCTGCATATCTGTGCTTGACCCCGGCTGGTGAGGTAATGACTGCAGCGGCGCCTGCCCCCACATGGCACCATGCGCCGTCGCAATGGATCGTCCAAACCTTCTCTGTGGACGGGTCTGGTTGTGTTATTGGCCCAGTCCAATCGACGACATAGTCTGCCAGGACTTGTGACTTGATGGCTGTCCTGGGCTCGAAGCTGATGTGGTAGCCGGATAGTTCGGCTGCCCACTTGGCAATCCTCACCGATGCCTCCGGGTTTCTAAATAATTCGCCGAGTCCCCTGTCAGAGGTGACTCGGACCTTGAAAGCTTCAAAGTAGTGGCGCAGTTTGCGCAAAGACATAACGACTGCGTAGGCAATCTTCTCCAGCTCTGTCATGTTGCACTTGGACGGTGTCAGTACCTCGGAGACATAGTACACGGGGCACTGCCGGACCATGCCCTCGACAGTCTGCTCCTGCACTAGTGCCGCGCTGACCGCATGTGGCGAAGCCGCGACGTAGAGCAGCATGGGAAGCGAGAGGTCGGGGCTGGTAAGGACAGCCAACTCTGTCAAGTACTGTTTTAATGAGGCGAAGGCCGCCGCCTGCTCTGGTCCCCAGGCGAAGTCTTTTGCACCACGGAGTGTCTTGAGGAAGGGGAGACTTCGCTCGGCGGACCTGGAGATGAATCTGTTGAGAGCGGCCAATCTGCCTGTCAGGCGCTGGATGTCCTTGACGGACTGCGGAGGCGTCATGTCTATGATGGCTTGAATCTTGGTTGGGTTGGCCTCGATGCCGCGGTGTGATACTAGGTAGCCTAATATTTTGCCTTGGCGAACGCCGAAGACGCACTTTTCCGGGTTTAGGCGGAGTTGTGCGTCTCGCATGTTCGCGAATGTTTCGGCGAGGTCGGCGAGGTGGTCCTCCTTGCTCTTGCTGGCGACAACAATGTCGTCCACATATGTGAATATGTTTCTGCCAATTTGCCCTTCGAGCACTGTTTTGGTGAGCCTGGAGAAGGTGGACCCGGCGTTCTTGAGTCCCTCCGGCATTCTGATGAAGCAATATGTGCCGAAGGGTGTTATAAAGCTGGTGCTAGCCTTGTCTTCTTCCTTCATGTATATCTGGTGGTAACCGGAGAAGCAGTCGAGGAGGGACATGACTTCGCATCCGGCCGCGCTATCGACTATTTTGTCGATCCACGGCAACGGGAAATTGTCCTTTGGGCAGGCTTTATTGAGACTGGTGAAGTCGATGCACATTCGCCACTTCCCGCTCTTTTTCTGCACCATCACGACATTGGAGAGCCATGTGGGGTAAGCCACCGGCTCGATGAATTTGGCTTCCAGGAGGCGGTGCACTTCTGCCTTGGCGGCCTCCGTCTTCTCGTCGGACATCTTGCGAAGCCGCTGCTTTTTCGGCCTTACCGAAGGGTCGATTCCCAGACTGTGCTCAATTATTGAACGGCTAACCCCGACCAGGTCGAGGGCTGACCAGGCGAAGACATCTTCGTTCTTGGACAGGCAGCAGAGGAGCTTCTCTTCTTCATGCGAAGTAAGGTCTTCGCTGATAGTGACTGTCTGCCTGGGCGTGGCCTGGTCGAGGGGGACAGTCTTGGTCCCGTCGTTGCTCTGCAGCTGGGCCTTGTCGTGCTACTTATTGGTTGGGCTGGCGGGCGCGGGGACCTCGCGCTGGGCCGTGAGGGAGTGCACGTTTCTTTGACCGGGCACGAAGTCCCGCTCTATGTTGCGCGCAGTCTGTTGATTGCCGAAGACTGTGATGACGCCTAACGGACCTGGTATCTTCATACATAGGTACAGTCCGTGAATGGCTGCTTCGAACTTATTGATGGAGCCCCGTCCCATGATGGCATTGTAAGGATATACCATGTCCACAATGTCAAATTTTATTTGCTCACTTCGGGCATTGGGTGCTACACCGAAGGAGAGAGGCAGCTCTATTTTGCCGACGGGGAAGGTGCCCTTGCCGCCGAAGCCATACAACGGGTTGTCCGAAGGCTTAAGTAGGCTGTGGCTTATGCCCATGCGATCGAAGGCGTGGAGGAAGATGATGTCCGCCTGACTGCCGTTGTCAACTAGGACTTTGTGTAGGTCCCAGCCTACCACGCTGCAATTGATAACCATGGCGTCGCAGTGGGGGGCGCTGCGCAGGTCGACGTCTCGTGCGTCGAAGGTTAGCGGTATGTGGGACCACTTTGTCTGCACGACTGGGCCAGTGACGGCGACATGGTTGATGCTGCGGTAGTGGTCCCGCTTCTACCGCTTGGTGTCGAAGTCAGTGCTGGACCCCCTAGTTATCATGTGGATGACTCCGCGGTATGGTTGATCGGCGAAGTCTTCCTGCTTCAGGGCATGGGGGATGTTTTGATGTTGCTGGTGTGGTGGTGGGGGTGGAGGAGGTACGATTTGTACTTCTTGATGGTGTTGGTAAGCGTGGTGCGGTGGATGCGGGGCGGGAGCGTGGATATATGGTGGAGGGGGTTGCTGGTAATTGTGCGCGACAATTCTGGGGTTGTCGGCTGGCTGCGCCCGTGCCATTCTGTCTCTGGTAGCCTTCGTTTCGGGGCAGTCTTTGGTTTGGTGGGTGCAGTCTTCGCCATGGAAAAGGCAGTAGAATCGACGCGGCGGCTGCGCACGCCCTCGGCCCCTACCACGAGTTCCATTTCCGTGGCCCTGGGGGGGATATTCCTGGCGACGAGGGGGGTCAGCAGCAGGATGCTGGTTGGCGATGTTGTGCACTTGCTGCTGATTGCGGCCGTCTCGACCGGAGTCTGGCTGCGGAGTCCTCGTCCACGTGCGGCTGGACTGTGGAGCATCTTTGGGTTTCCGCTGTGACTCAACCTTGCGCTGGTGGAGCTCCTCGGATTTGGCATATTTTTCAAAGAGTTGATATAGCTCCTGGAGGTTCTTGGGAAGATCTCTGATACAGTGGCTGTAGAGGACGCCGGCACGAAGGCCACTGATGGCGTAGTGGATAGCTATCTGATCATCGACGGAGGGCAGCTGTGACTTGAGTGTTAAAAATTTGCGGTAATACTCCCGCAGAGTCTCCTTTTCTAGCTGCTTGCAAAGCGAGAGCTCGGCCAAGGCGTCGGTGTCTGGGCGGTACCCTTGGAAGATGAGCAGGAACTTGTCCCTGAGACTTCTCCAGGAATCAATGGACAGCGGAGGCAATCTGGTGAACCAGGTGAGAGCTGGGCCCTCTAGGGCGATGATGAAAGACTTCGCCATTGTGGCGTCGTCCCCTCCGGCGGATGCAACGGCGACCTGATAACTCATTATGTATTGCGCCGGGTCGGTGCTGCCGTTGTACTTGGGATAGGTCCCTGCTCGGAAGTTAGCTGGCCAAGGCGTCACTTGCAGGTGTGGTGCCAGGGGACTTCGCTCGTCGAGATAGTTGACCCCTTGGAATGGCGCGGCGTGCGGGAAGGTGTGGTCGCGCTGGGGGAAACGCGGGTCTTCCGGTTGCGCGCGGTGTTGCAGGGGTGGCCCATGCTGCAGGCCGAGGTGGCCTTCGCGCGTGTCTTCGAGTTGTGCGCGCTGGAGGGGTGGCTCGTGCTGCAGGCCGAGGTGGCCTTCGCGCTGCATCAGCGCAATCTCCCGCTCGAGTTCCTGGGCCTTCTGCTCTTCGTCGCGTATCATTTGCCGCACTTTGGCTAGTGCGGATACACGCTGGCGCTTGGCCTCCAGTATCTCCTTCTGCCTCTGGAGATTGCGGTTCTTGAGGCGCAGGGCGCGTAGCTGTAGCTGTTCTTCTGCTGAGACGCCGAGGACTTCACCGTCCTCGGTGAGGTCCGCGCCCTCCGGTGGTGCGAAGCCTGAGGGTGGCTGTGGTTGTCCCTCAGGGCCGCACGTGCGAAGAGTGTCGTCTTCGCAGGTGCGAGGAACATTGTCTTCAGTGGCCTCTTGGTGGGTGGATTGGGTGAGGGCGAGGGCCTTGCCCTTTCTTGCGGTGAGCAGTGCTGCCTTCGCAGCCTCGTCAGCCTTCGGGTTAGCTCTCTTGGGTGCCATCGCGGGTGGTTTTCTCGTAGCACAAACGGTGGGCGCCAAATGTTGGAACTTGCTCTTAGTTGCAAGGGGATCCAACAAGGGTGAACAGTGACGTCAACAGGGTTCTCGCGCTAGATGGCAATAGCTCTGTTAATCCGGCCTCTCACGGGCACTGTGCAGGGGTATTTATAGGTACCTGAGCGCGCAGCGCCATGAGCTAAGGACGCATGTGCCCTCAGCTACCTAGGTTATCCCTAGAATATTCCCATAAAGTGAGGTTACAGACCGTAATTACAGGGATGCCTTTACAAATTAGGCCCGTAACGCACGGCAGCCACGCGGGGCCCGTTACAATGGGCTGGATCGCACGTGTGCCTCTGAGCTGGACGAGGCCGCGGTGGGATCCCTTCGTCGCTGGTCTTCGTCTGGTGCGGAACAAGCGAAGGGTGTCTCTGCCTGTTTTGTTTCTGTTAGCTCAGCTGCTACAGCGAAGGCTTCGAGCGAAGGGTGGTGCCTTTGCCTTCGCCCCAACACCTGCTGCGCCTGAGGAAAAGACGTCAGAGCAGATTGCATCTGAAAAGATCAAAGCTGCTGCTCCCTAGGCTTCGAACAAAAGCGCTGATTACATCATTCATCATGCTTCGGGAAATGAACTATTGCAAGAAGAAATACTAGAAGCCCAACACTACGCCCAAAAATTGAAATATCCAAAGGGGGCGTTAGTGTTCAATGGTAGTAATGAAGAAGATTTTTTGTACTGTCTGCCGGATAGCAAAGAAATATCTGTTTGCTGGGAGATGGGTAAGAGCATAGGATTCCCGAAGCTGGATGATGGCCTTTCAGTTTTATTGAAGGATGAACTTGTTGACAGCCTAGCATACAATAGTATAAAGGTATAAAAGCTAATTTCGAATTTGAGAATGAGGTATTTTATTTGTCATACTCAATTCTTTCCTCCTCTTGCAGGGCTTAATTCTTAGTAATGCCCTTAGGGCGCAGAAAAATATTCAAGATGAAGGCTATACGATGGCTCTGAACAACCTTCGTTCAGAGGTGATTGAATTGAGAAACGAAGGTCTTGAAAAAGACAAAATCTTAATTTCTCTCGTAAACAAAGTGAAGGAAGGCGAAGTAGCTATAAAGCTCAGGCCGAAGCCTAGAAAACATAAATTGAAGATCTTCGGAGGCAACTGGCTGAAGCTAAGGAAAAATGCGCAGTCGCTCAAACTAATCAAGAAATCAGCGAATATTGGAAAAATTATCTAGAGAAAAATGTTGAAGAACTCTGCGCATCCAAGGAAAGGTGCTTTGAGAAGTCTTTGGACTGCGTAAAGAAAATAAAAGCTAGCTTCGCCAAAGTGGGCGCCTATTCTACTAAAGAAAACTTCATAAGAGGCGACCCCGAAGGCGTTGTTGAATGGATAAGTGGAGAGCCGAAACCTTCGAAGAGATTTTGAGTGATCGCGGGGATGTTTGCGTGTTTTCCGGTGCGCGGGGAATTTCAGCCATCTTGGAGAAGGCGGGATGTGATCACAATAAGACCATGGCCCAGGCCGAAGCTGTCTTCTCCGTAGATGACACGAAGGATCCTTTAGCTGAAGCAACCTTGATGGGCGGGAAATTTTATAATGATGTCTGGGTGAATGGTGGCCGAGAGATGGCCCATGAAATTATAAAGAAAAGTGAAAAAGACACCCATGACGCCCGAGCAGAAGCAAGGCGAGCTGAAGAAGCTGCAGAGCGCGAAAAGCGTATAGGTATTATTTTTGGTTTTTACCTTCGGCATTTGTTTATGCAGCTTTGGACTAATTGATTTTTCCTACTTCAGCTGAATTATCTCCGCCGTCGGAACCGTTCGATCCCCTAGCTGATCCAAAAATGAAGGAAGTGTTGAACATCATAAACATGGCTGAATCCATTGTCGTCGAAGTCGTCAACAAATTGCTGAACGAAGTTGCAGAGAAAATCCTTAAAGAGGAATAGATTTTATTGTAATAAACACTTTGAAAAGCTTGATGTATGTAACAAATGAAGGAAAATTAGGTTTCTATTATGACAAAACTTTGTAATATATGGAGTACATAATGCTAAGTTGAATATGTAAATTATTGCAGTTTATTTCTTTGCGATGCATGAAATTTACACACATACCGTTTTGAGCCTTCGGCAAAAAAACACCTTCCCTTCTTTTCATGCTTCGTAAAGAAAAGATCCATGCTTCGTAAAGAAAGATCCCTTCTTGTAACAAGGCTGATAAAACTGTATCTCCAAAAACTTACTTCGTGCCTTAGCACCTTTTTATTTTGACTAAGCATTTGCCGAAGATGAGCTTCGTATTCAATTCTCATATCATTGATGCAATATGATGTATGATGTGATGCTATGCAAAATGATGTAATGATATGATGCAAAAAGATGAGGATGCCAAAGACACACACCCATACGCCAACACTGGAACACACAAGCTCTGCATCCCCTTAGGAACGTCTTTTGAGCTTCTTCACCTTTTATTTCGGTGATATAAGTTCTGCATCCCCTTAGGAATGTCTTTTGAACTTCTTCGCCTTCTATTTCGGTGGTATAAGTTCTGCATCCCCTTAGGAACGACTTTTGAACTTCTTCGCCTTATATTTCGGCGGTATTTGGCTCTGCATTCCCTTTGGAACGACTTTTGAGCAGAAAACTTACGCTGCGCTACCTTAGGAACGACTTTTTGTAGCTTCGGCAATTTTAGCTTTGCATTCCCTTAGGAACGTCTTTTGAGATTCGTAACTTTTGAGCTTCGTAACTTTTGAACTTCGATAGTCTGTGAAAAAGATAGATTTCATTCTGGTAGAAGCAAAATCATTACAAGAAAAATAAAACTAAGTTGTCACTGCTTGCTCCTTATTCAAAAACAAAATAACCTAGAATATAAAAGCATTTAGGATGTAGGATATTGCTTAGTATATGTGCTTTGACTCTGGTACAGTACTATTGACTGTACGAGCTTCAGACTCCTCCCTGAAGTCACGTTGTTGCTGGGAGTGTTAGCGCCCTTCTGGCTGATGGCTTCAAGAATAAGTGGGTTGTAGTGGTGGTGCAGTGGAAGTTGAGGCCAAGAAGCCTGTCAATGGCTTGCCGAAGCAACAGAGGCTGCAGGTTTATTGCCCATGTATTCTGGTATGTAAGAAGAGTGGCACGAAGCAGTGTGCAAGTCCTGTTTCGACTGATTCTGCCGAGCTTCGGCTTCGGCGATCTCCTTTTGCTTCAGAATAGTGATTTAGCACGTTCTTGTAGTGTGGCCCTTGTCCTCACCACAGAATAAGCAATAAATTTTCCTGGGCTGATTACCATATCTTCCTCTGAAGCCCCTGCTGCCTCTGCCCATTGGAGCTGGTGGTCTAAAGGAGCTTTGCTTCTGTCCCAAAGACTGTGAGGTGTGCTGTGACCTTTGAAGCTGGCTTCCTTTGTCATCATTGTGACTGGAGCTGTGGATTGATCTAACATGCCTAGGATGGATTCTTCCTCCAAAGCCCCTAGTCATCTCAGAGAATCTGTAAGCTTCCTCCCTTCTTTGGCGGAAGTCGTTGTTAGCCCGGATGTATTCATCCATTTTCTGATGCAGCTTCTCCAGAGTCTGGGGGGCTTCCTGGCAAAGTATTGAGTCGTAGGTCCTGGCCGAAGACCCTTGATCGTGGCCTCAATGACAATTTCATTGGGCACTGTGGGCGCTTGTGCTCTTAGTCGTAAGAACCTTCGGACATACGACTGAAGGTATTCCTCATGGTCTTGTGTGCACTGGAACAAGGCCTGAGCTGTGATTGGCTTCATTTGAAAGCCTTGAAATCTGGTAACCAGCATGTCCTTGAGCTTCTGCCATGACGTGATTGTCCCTAGCCGAAGAGAAGAGTACCATGTTTGGGCCACGTTTCGGACTGCCATAACGAAGGACTTGGCCATGACAGCTGTGTTGCCTCCGTATGAGGATATTGTTGCCTCATAGCTCATCAAGAACTGTTTTGGGTCTGAGTGCCCATCATACATGGGTAGCTGGGGTGGCTTGTAGGATTGTGGCCATGGGATAGCCTGCAATTCTGTTGCCAAGGGAGAAGCATCATCAAAACCAAAGGTACCATGATTAAAATCATCGTACCATTCATCTTCATTGAATGAGCCCTCTTGACGAAGCTCCCGGTGTTGGGGCCTTCAGTCGTGATCATCTTGAGTAAGATGACGCACTTCCTCGGTAGCTTCGTCGATCTTCTTCTGAAGGTCGGCCAGCCGAGCCATATTCTCCTTTTTCCTTTGTACCTGCTGGTGAATGATTTCTAGGTCCCTGATCTCCTAGTCCAACTCTTCCTCCAGAAATGTTGGACTGGTGGCCTTCCTCTTTTGGCTTCTGGCCTCTCGGAGAGAGAAAGTGTCTTGGTTTGTGTCCAGTGGCTGCAGTGCAGCGGCTGGCGCTGTTATCTTCTTCGTCGGCATGACGAAGGTTGATGCTTTGTCGAAGGTTGTGGAAGTGAGTACAGCGGAGGTGGGCGCCAATGTTGTTCTCAAATGCTATGAATTAAGAACAAGGCAACTGTCACACCCGGTTTTAAGGGACAAAGCCGGGTGCATCTCATACATGCGCCAAAGAAGACAACATATATAATCACAGAGTGTTTAGAGATAAATGTCACAATAATCAGAGTATTTTATTACATAGCGGAAGTCTTACAAAATAAGAGATAAATATCGCAGAATCTAAAATCTATCCTTGGCGCCAAAAAGCTGACTGGGAGACACCACCTAGATCAAGTCAAAAGCCTTAGAGTTAGGCGGCTCCTCTTCGACCACCTGTTCTTCTCCTGTGGGGGGGTGTGAGACAGCAAGAGTGAGCTCACATACGTTCATCGCTCAACAAGTTGTGGGGAATAATGTGGCATGAACTCGCCAAAGGTGGGAGCTCATGTGAAGTGTAAGGCTTACCAAAGAGGATGGTTGAAGCTGAGCATTGCTTTTAAAGTTGGTCAAAATTTTATTAGCAGTTACTAAGTATAAGTAAATACCAACCCAATTAAATAGTAGAACAAAAGTAACAACTTCACCTGCGATGCAATGCATATGTCAAATTGAATTTAGTTCCATAATTTAATCATGTGAGTGTCTGAGCCGCTCATGACCGTGAGCACGGCTAGTATACCAGTTTTACACTCTGCAGAGGTTGCGCATCTTTACCCACAAGTCGTGTTACCCATTTGCCACGGAGTTGATCAGACTCCATACACCTCTACCTAGGAAGCGAGGCAGGGTACCACTACGAGGCCTTTACAAAGTTCCACTAGCTTCAGACTACCCGCTACAGTTTATAGGAAGCTCCAGTGCAGGGTTCTTGTCTGACCGCCATCGCAGCAAAATCAACCCAAGGACCTCCCTACACTGACCACTCCCCTACTGCCCTTTCCCCTTTCAGGTAAGGTAGCCCTCCACCAGCTTTCCTAGTTAATCAGCCAAGGGCGTCCCATTAAACCCTTGTGGTAGCACTGTTTTCCCGGGTGGTTCTCCATGTTCCCATTAACATAATGATCTTATCATGAACATAGAATAATGAACAGATAATAACAAGTATAACAATGAGTGATGAATATCTCTATACCCAAATCCACATAAAGCAATAGCATGAACTACCCAAAACTTTAGTAGTAAAACCAGGGGTGAAACAAGGTATAAAGATAGTCAAAATCTAGGGTATCCTATTGGGTCCCAGCAAAATTATTCTATGCAGATCATTATGAATAATAAGAACATGAATGGGTAAAAGAAGTGATCAAGGGCACAACTTGCCTGGGACTTGAGATTCCAGGTACCAACTTGCTCTTCAGCTGACTCGTGACCTCACTGCTAAACGTAGCAATACAGACAAACATTGTATAGGCAAAATTAACATCACACCAAACATAAGAACAAACTGTATAATAATGATATACGCGTCACTACGAGATCGTAGAAATAAGAACCACTAAATTCGGAGCTACGGTTATGAATTTCTGAAATTATTTAGTGCTTAGAATAGATTAATCCAAATGAACAATTTTAATTCAAGTTTCATGGCTAAACAAAGGTATTAGGTGATAAACAATATTAAAACAAAATTAATGCAACTGGAACAGATCAATTTTGAGTTAAAACGGATTTAATATGAATTAAACAAGTTTTTAGATTTATTTTTATACTAAATACCCTTTTTCTTTATTACTTCTGAATTTTCTAAGGGTTCTGGACTGGAGACACGATTTCTAGAGAGCCCAGGGTCGTTTTCATCAATTTTAGGGCCTAACTGAAAGTACTTTGTACAGGGAGTGGATGGCGGAGCAGTATTTTCTTTTCTCAGGGTCTCCTATGCAAAAGTCGCTCGGCGAAGGGGTATAGAGAGATTTGGGCCGTTCGATCAAAATCGAGGGCCCAGATTAGATCCGGCTTACGCTGAATCGGTATGCGATATATACCGCTAGATCTAAATCCAATGGATCACAACCGATCTGAACCCCAGGCGTTAGATACCCGATCAACGGTCCACAGTGATTGCTCCCCCCAGATCTAATCCGATCCGCTGGATTCCCTATGGACGGTCCCGATCACAACCCTGAAGCGGTACGCCCAGGGATCGATCACAGCCGCCCGCACAAATCTGACGGCCACGGCTGTCTTGGTTCTAGATCTAATCGTGTCCGTCCATCCTTGGACGGACGGCGCAGGGGCCTTCGTCATCCACCGTGAGGCAACAGCTGAGCACGGCGGGTCACAAGCTCGCGACGGCGGCGTTCAGTCGCTGGTGGCGCCATGGCTGGAGCGGACCCAAATCGAAGCTCATACCACACTAATCCCCACCGTCCCTCCTAGATCAATGGACGGAGTCGTTTCTTCCCCATAAAATACAGAGCGGCGGCGGCCTTTAGTTTGTACGGCGGCGAGCCCTTTCGGCAACGGCAATGGTGGCGCGGGGCGGAACCCTCGCCAGAGCTTGTCCAGCTCCAAGTCGATGGGTACGGGACGCCACTAGAGCTGGTACTTATACACCCAAAGGGCGGAGTCCGTGTGGGTGCCAGGATCCCGGTCGGAGCGGGGAGGTCGGCCATGGAGAAGGGCGGGATTCGGTGTCTGTTGGCGGAAATTGTGGGGAGGAAATGTCCTGACATCTAGACCCACGTTGCCAGCGTCCAAAACTTCATCCGCCAGCCGTTGTAGGGACTGGGCAATGGGCCCGTTTGGCAGTGGAACAGGGGCGCGCGCGCGACGTGTGGGAGTCTAGCGGCTAGGGTTTTGGGGTAGGCGCGCTGGTGGGCTGGCTGCGCGAGGGGATGGGAGAAGTGGGCCGGAATGTGAGGGTGTGGCCCATGAGTTGGTTTTCTCTTTTTTTTCTTTTCCAATTCCATTTCTATTTTCTATTTCTTCTCATTTTCATATTTAGGTTTTGAATTTGAATTCAACTACGAATATGAATTTTGTACTCAAACTAAAGGTAGATTTTAATCTTACTAGTATGGATAGAGTTTTATTATGAATTTTATAATATTTCTTTTCTTCCTTTCTCCACATCTTAATTTCCAAATTTAGGTTTAAATACCTATTTCACCATTTGTATATTCCTATTATTATTATTTTTAAATGCACAATCAAATAAATTCCAACATGATGCATGGTGTATAAATATTTATTATTATCTCATTTAAGTATCATGTTTTTAAATATGCAAATTCACATAAACAAAAATAGTTGTTTTATGAGGAGCAAATTTCTAGTGTACAACCTTTACTAGGAGGTGCTTTATCTAAATTTTATAGTTCAAATAAAAGAGGGAACCTAATTCATATAGATGTCCTTTATTAGAAAACATGTTTATTTTATAAAAGAGGAGATTCTTTTCTAGGGGATTTACTCAAAAAAAATTGGAGAATTTTACTAAATTCTTAAGAGAAGATTTTGAGGTCTTACAAATCCTACCCCCTTAACAGAAATCTCGTCCTCGAGATTTGTAAGAAAGGGATACAATAAGTTTGGCTTGTAGTCTAGATTTCAGTTTCTAATTAGTTCTAGTACCAAAAGGTTTTTTTTATCAATTTATCAGGTGATTAGGAAGGCATATATATGGCCACCCCATTATGTAAGATAAAATATGTCCTAGAAGTATGAGTAGGCTTGGGTAAGAAAGAGTAGGGTAAAGAAAGACTCCATCCAAGATTGTAGATCTTGATTCCCTTAAGGATCCAACTTGATCCCCGAAGGCTTGAGTTGATGCTTATCCTTCTTTTGATGTGGTTGGTCTTCTTTGGCCTTTATTCTTGGAGTTGTCATCCGAGTTAAGGACATATTGCTAAGGACATATAGTTAAGATAGCCGGGGTACACGAGGTAGGTAGGTTTGAACAGAGGTTTACTTTGCTTTTGGAATAGATGAGCTAGGCAACCTATGATGTATGTTAGGTTGTTGTTCACGGACGAGTTGGTATTAATTTAGGTTAAGATACGTTTGTATAAGCAGTGTCTAATCGATATTACCAGATTAACCAGCCGGTTAAGTAATTCGTTTTAGACTGGATCATATTAGATTAGGTAGAATCTAAATTAGGTTGGATATAACTAGATTAGACTAGTTTAAGTTAATTAGACCTACCAGGGTAGAATATATATTATTAGGATATGTTAGAATCTTTTGAGGTTAGTTAGATCTATTAGGATGAGATAAAATCTTTTCAAGATAAGATGAGTCTACTAGGGTAATAGAGTATCTTTAAGATAAGATGGATCTATTAAGGTAAGAGCAAGTCTTTTAAGATAAGCTGGATCTATCAAAATAAGAGAGTATCTTTTAAGGTAAGATGGATCTATTTGACATATTCTAGTGGGGGGATATTCTTAGTTGTTCTAGTTTATCTTATAAATATATCTAGTTTAATAGATCCATTTTTTTAATATGGAATATTTTGTATTGTCTATTTTGTAAATATTTTCCCTTATGTCTAGGTGTATATGTAGATGCAATTGTGGACATTACTCCACAACTCATCACACTCAATCAAAGATCCAAATCAAATAAGTATCATAAGAACAACATTCAAGCATACAAATATCAGCAAAAATTGTTTTGTTTTTGTTTCTAAGATTAGGTCTCCTATTCCTAAAAGTCACTTTAGGTACAGGATTTCAAAGTGTGAAATCCACTTTTGTCTTTTAGAAGTGAAAAGGTAAGAGTAATCAGAGTAAAGCGGAAATAGATGAGAAAAGATTTAAGGAAAGTTTAGAAAGAATCAGAGTGGCAAAGGTAAGTAGATAATGGTTGTCCAGTTTTATCTAAGTTTCGTCCTACAGTCAACATTCCTCTGATACCACTACTGTCACACCCGGTTTTAAGGGACAAAGCCGGGTGCATCTCATACATGCGCCAAAGAAGAGAACATATATAATCACAGAGTGTTTAGAGATAAATGTCACAATAATCAGAGTATTTTATTACATAGCGGAAGTCTTACAAAATAAGAGATAAATATCACAGAATCTAAAATCTATCCTTGGCGCCAAAAAGCTGAATGGGAGACACCACCTAGATCAAGTCGAAAGCCTTAGAGTTAGGCGGCTCCTCTTCGACCACCTGTTCTTCTCCTGTGGGGGGGTGTGAGACAGCAAGAGTGAGCTCACATACGTTCATCGCTCAACAAGTTGTGGGGAATAATGTGGCATGAACTCGCCAAAGGTGGGAGCTCATATGAAGTGTAAGGCTTACCAAAAAGGATGGTTGAAGCTGAGCATTGCTTTTAAAGTTGGTCAAAATTTTATTAGCAGTTACTAAGTATAAGTAAATACCAACCCAATTAAATAGTAGAACAAAAGTAACAACTTCACCTGCGATGCAATGCATATGTCAAATTGAATTTAGTTCCATAATTTAATCATGTGAGTGTCCGAGCCGCTCATGACCGTGAGCACGGCTAGTATACCAGTTTTACACTCTGCAGAGGTTGCACATCTTTACCCACAAGTCGTGTTACCCATTTGCCACGGAGTTGATCAGACTCCATAAACCTCTACCTAGGAAGCGAGGCAGGGTACCACTACGAGGCCTTTACAAAGTTCCACTAGCTTCAGACTACCCGCTACAGTTTATAGGAAGCTCCAGTGCAGGGTTCTTGTCTGACCGCCATCGCAGCAAAATCAACCCAAGGACCTCCCTACACTGAGCACTCCCCTACTGCCCTTGCCCCTTTCGAGTAAGGTAGCCCTCCACCAGCTTTCCTAGTTAATCAGCCAAGGGCGTCCCATTAAACCCTTGTGGTAGCACTGTTTTCCCGGGTGGTTCTCCATGTTCCCATTAACATAATGATCTTATCATGAACATAGAATAATGAACAGATAATAACAAGTATAACAATGAGTGATGAATATCTCTATACCCAAATCCACATAAAGCAATAGCATGAACTACCCAAAACTTTAGTAGTAAAACCAGGGGTGAAACAAGGTATAAAGATAGTCAAAATCTAGGGTATCCTATTGGGTCCCAGCAAAATTATCCTATGCAGATCATTATGAATAATAAGAACATGAATGGGTAAAAGAAGTGATCAAGGGCACAACTTGCCTGGGACTTGAGATTCCAGGTACCAACTTGCTCTTCAGCTGACTCGTGACCTCACTGCTAAACATAGCAATACAGACAAACATTGTATAGGCAAAATTAACATCACACCAAACATAAGAACAAACTGTATAATAATGATCTACGCGTCACTACGAGATCGTAGAAATAAGAACCACTAAATTCGGAGCTACGGTTATGAATTTCTGAAATTATTTAGTGCTTAGAATAGATTAATCCAAATGAACAATTTTAATTCAAGTTTCATGGCTAAACAAAGGTATTAGGTGATAAACAATATTAAAACAAAATTAATGCAACTGGAACAGATCAATTTTGAGTTAAAACAGATTTAATATGAATTAAACAAGTTTTTAGATTTATTTTTATACTAAAAACCCTTTTTCTTTATTACTTCTGAATTTTCTAAGGGTTCTGGACTGGAGACACGATTTCTAGAGAGCCCAGGGTCGTTTTCATCAATTTTAGGGCCTAACTGAAAGTACTTTGTACAGGGAGTGGATGGCGGAGCAGTATTTTGTTTTCTCAGGGTCTCCTATGCAAAAGTCGCTCGGCGAAGGGGTATAGAGAGATTTGGGCCGTTCGATCAAAACCGAGGGCCCAGATTAGATCCGGCTTACGCTGAATCGGTATGCGATATATACCGCTAGATCTAAATCCAACGGATCACAACCGATCTGAACCCCAGGCGTTAGATACCCGATCAACGGTCCACAGTGATTGCTCCCCCCAGATCTAATCCGATCCGCTGGATTCCCCATGGACGGTCCCGATCACAACCCTGAAGCGGTACGCCCAGGGATCGATCACAGCCGCCCGCACAAATCTGACGGCCACGGCTGTCTGGGTTCTAGATCTAATCGTGTCTGTCCATCCTTGGACGGACGGCGCAGGGGCCTTCGTCATCCACCGTGAGGCAACAGCTGAGCACGGCGGGTCACAAGCTCGCGACAGCGGCGTTCAGTCGCTGGTGGCGCCATGGCCGGAGCGGACCCAAGTCGAAGCTCATACCGCACTAATCCCCACCGTCCCTCCTAGATCAATGGACGGAGTCGTTTCTTCCCCATAAAATACAGAGCGGCGGCGGCCTTTAGTTTGTACGGCGGCGAGCCCTTTCGGCAACGGCAATGGTGGCGCGGGGCGGAACCCTCGCCAGAGCTCGTCCAGCTCCAAGTCGATGGGTACGGGACGCCACTAGAGCTGGTACTTATACACCCAAAGGGCGGAGTCCGTGTGGGTGCCAGGATCCCGGTCGGAGCGGGGAGGTCGGCCATGGCGAAGGGCGGGATTCGGTGTCTGTTGGCGGAAATTGTGGGGAGGAAATGTCCTGACATCTAGACCCACGTTGCCAGTGTCCAAAACTTCATCCGCCAGCCGTTGTAGGGACTGGGCAATGGGCCCGTTTGGCAGTGGAACAGGGGCGCGCGCGCGCGACGTGTGGGAGTCTAGCGGCTAGGGTTTTGGAGTAGGCGCGCTGGTGGGCTGGCTGCGCGAGGGGATGGGAGAAGTGGGCCGCAATGTGAGGGTGTGGCCCATGAGCTGGTTTTCTCTTTTTTTTTTCTTTTCCAATTCCATTTCTATTTTCTATTTCTTCTCATTTTCATATTTAGGTTTTGAATTTGAATTCAACTACGAATATGAATTTTGTACTCAAACTAAAGGTAGATTTTACTATTACTAGTATGGATAGAGTTTTATTATGAATTTTATAATATTTCTTTTCTTCCTTTCTCCATATCTTAATTTCCAAATTTAGGTTTAAATACCTATTTCACCATTTGTATATTCCTATTATTATTATTTTTAAATGCACAATCAAATAAATTCCAACATGATGCATGGTGTATAAATATTTATTATTATCTCATTTAAGTATCATGTTTTTAAATATGCAAATTCACATAAACAAATTCCAACATGATGCACTGTTGTATGGCATGTGGTTCAGGGTGGGAGGCTTTCCACCAGGTCTTGGTTTCAAGTGTAGGAGCGATTTGTTGATTGTTGGCAAATGTTTGTGAAATATTTGTACTAAGTTCTATGCCACCTAGCAGGTGGCTACACTCCAGATCATGCCTAGTACGTTTCTTCTTCTTCGATGAAGGCAAGTGAATGTAGCGGTGGTTGCTTCCGTTCTGACCTGTTATTTCTATTGCCTACACTCTAATATTCAAAAGTATTGGATTCTTTCATAATTGGACTCTATGGTGATGCTTTACTTTCTTGCATTATACTGATGCTCAATCATAAATTGATGATGATTATGATTCGAGTATGACTCATGAGATTAGTTCACACCTCTGAAGGTAAATGAAGTATTATTTGAGGTTGGTATTGTATCTGAAGGTAAATGAAGTATTATTTGAGGTTGGTATTGTATCTGAAGGTAAATGAAGTATTATTTGAGGTTGGTATTGTATCTAAAGGTAAATGAAGTATTATTTGAGGTTGTATTGTATGTGAAGGAAGTGAAGTATATTGATAAATGCAGCATGCCATATACATTGCATGATTCACTTGCATCTGAAGTTGGGTAGTGACCTATGGTCCGGCTGTACCAGTACAACTTAGCATCGTACGTTGCCCGAGGAGGGGTACGATGCGGCTTCATACCCTTAGAGGTATGAAGGCAGAGGACATATGCATTGCATTCATATGCATTCATTGAAGTGATATTTGCAGATGATGTGGTTTTATACCTTCAGAGGTATGAAGACAGAGTACCTACACTTTGTGTTCCTATGCATACATTGAAGTGATATTTGCAGGTTTTTGTTGACGCAGGGAAGTGTTATAGAACCTATGGTGGTTGTTCGAGGAAATGAGATGGTATTGGTTATATTGGGACTACTGAGTTCTATATCTACAAGTATTTCTGATCTTAATTGTGATTCTTTTAAAATGTTGATTAATTCAATTTGTGGTTTAAATATCTCGTCAAAACAATTCGCTTGCTGAGATGTTTCATCTCACTCTTGCATTACTCAATGCAGGTGCTTGTTGCTCATCCAGGGAAGTGGGAAGTAGCAGCACATCCACCTTCACTCTCATAATAACGCTGCTTAGGCGTAGTAATGATTTAATTAGAAGCTTCTTGTCAAAGGATGTTTGTTTCTAACTAGTTGTGCGCACTGGTTAATTTAGTTCATGTCGTTATGGTTGTCTTCCCATTGCTACCAGATTATTAATGTCGATTATGTTTTCTTATCATGATATCTATTTACACTTTATTGCTTCCCCGTTTATGCAATTTTCAAAGGAGATGTTGTCGAAATTTTATATACGAATGTTAGAGGTGTAGTTTAGTAGCATTCTGGGGTGTTTGTGGATCCCAGGGTGTTACAATATCTTTCCACTTTTTCACTCCAATGAGTGGTGCCTTTTTCTTTGTAAACAATACGATTTCATCCACAAAATTGCGAGTGTTTGGTCCTACAGGACCTCCAAGCTTAGATAAAACTTCAATCTTAAGTTTGTGATCACCGTTCTTGATTCGCTTGGTGGCTGCTGCTATACCCTTAAGGGTACCACGCCCCTCCTTTTTGAAGACTCCATCGTTATCTACATATATACCAATAACATCTGAATGGGTAGAAATATTCAAAGTAGAAGATTGCAACATTTGAATAAAAAACACTCTTAGTAAAATATACCAGGATCTCCTGGTCCAATCCCACGTGCAGCGAATCAAGATCAATTTCTGAATTTTCAGATTCTGGCATGGCTAACAGATTTCGGGGATTCATTCTTTTTTCTTTGTACCATTGACATAAAACACCTGCTCAGCTTGTGAACCAAGAATATAAGGCTCATCTAAATAGCACAACCGAGTTTTATCAATATCAATAATTCCATACTGATCCCTTTGGTAGCCTCGTCCTTTGTTCTTGGCAATAGGAACATGGAACCAGTTGCACTGAAAGAGGAAAACTTCCTTACCTTGAGGAAAATCTAGTGCAATAATTTTTTAATCACACCATACCAGTCAATATTACCAGAGCTTTCATCTCCTTTCACAACAACACCACTATTTTGTGTGCATAGGTTCTGCTCTATCTTTTCTGTACGAAAAATAAATCCATTGATGAAGCATCTGTTGAAAACACGAGACCGATGGTCTGGTCCTTGTGAAAGTGTGTAGAGCAGGTCACTTGTCTTCCCTTGTTGATTTAGTTTGCTGATCTGGAACCAACAAAATATGTTTAAGTTATTTGCAAATATAATACTGAGCAGCAGTTAGTGGATGACATTACAAATAAAACAAATTACTCATAACCCACCTTTTGCTCGAACCAGCCTACAAATTGTTCCTTGTGCCTTTGATCAACATTCCGTGTACTTAATTTTTTAGTTCGTCCATATGCTCGCTACAATATTTTAAAAGAGGGCTTCAGGTAATTCAAATTCTATGAAACATGCCAATGTATAGTATCAAAATATAGATTTTGAAATAAGATCTTACTTTATCCATGGAGTAGCCTCATCACGGTTTTGTAATATATAGTTGTCGGGGACCATAATTAGGGGTACCCTCAAGACGCCTAATTCTCAGCTGGTAACCCCCATCAGCATAAAGCTGCAAAGGCCTGATGGGTGCGATTAAGTCAGGGATCAGTCCATACGAGCGACTCGATCACGCCTAGCCCAAGCCTAGCCTCGGGCAAGGGCAGCCGACCCTGAGGTGTTTCCGTCTCGCCCGAGGCCCCCTTTTTTACGGCAGACGCATCTCCGGCTCGCCCGAGGCCTTGCCTTCGCTAAGAAGCAACCCTGACTAAATCACCGCACCAACCGACCGAGTCGCGGGGGCATTTAACGCAAAGGTAGCCTGACACCTTTATCCTGACGCGCGCCCCCTGGCAGAGCCGAAGTGACCGCCGTCACTTCGCCGCTCCACTGACCGGTCTGACAAAAGGACAGCGACGCCTGCGCCATCCCGACTGCAGTGCCACTTGACAGAGTGAGACTGACAGGCAGCCAGGCCTTGCCAAAGGCACCATAGGAAGCTCCGCCCGACCCAGGGCTCGGACTCGGGCTAAGGCCCCGGAAGACGGCGAACTCCGCTCCGCCCGACCCAGGGCTCGGACTCGGGCTAAGGCCCCGGAAGACGGCGAACTCCGTTCCGCCCGACCCAGGGCTCGGACTCGGGCTAAGGCCCCAGAAGACGGCGAACTCCGCTTCGCCCGACCCAGGGCTCGGACTCGGGCTAAGGCCCCGGAAGACGGCGAACTCCGCTCCGCCCGACCCAGGGTTCGAACTCGGGCTAAGGCCTCGGAAGACGGCGAACTCCGCTCCGCCCGACCCAGGGCTCGGACTCGGGCTAAGGCCCCGGAAGACGCTGAACTCCGCTCCGCCCGACCCAGGGCTCAGACTCGGGCTAAGGCCCCGGAAGACGACGAACTCCGCTTCGCCCGACCCTAGGGGTCGGACTCCGCCCTGGCCTCTGCCGAACGACCTCCGCCTCGCCCGACCCAGGAGCTCGAGCTCGGCCTCGACCATGGAAGACAGACTCGACCTCGGCCTCGGAGGAGCCTCCACGTCGCCCGACCTAGGGCACAAGTCCGCCACGTCAACAGGAAGCGCCATCATCACCCTACCCCGAGCCGACTCGGGCCGCAGAGAACAAGACCGACGTCCCATCTGGCTAGCTCCGCCAGATAGGCAATGATGGCGCCCCGCTAGACCCATGACGACGGCGGCTCTCAGCTCCCTTACGGAAGCAGGGGGACGTCAGCAAGGGCCCAACTGCTCCGACAGCTGTCCCTCCGCCAGGCTCCGTTTCTCCTCCGACAGCCACGACACCACACCAGCTGGGTGCCAAGATCTCTCCGGCTGCCACATTGGCATGTACCTAGGGCGCTAGCTCTCCCCCGCTAGACACGTAGCACTCTGCTGCACCCCCATTGTACACCTGGATCCTCTCCTTACGCCTATAAAAGGAAGGACCAGGGCCTTCTTAGAGAAGGTTGGCCACGCGGGAACGAGGGCGGGGGCAGGCGCTCTCTTGGGGCCGCTCGCTTCCCTCACCCGCGTGGACGCTTGTAACCCCCTACTGCAAGCGCACCCGACCTGGGCGCGGGACGAACACGAAGGCCGCGAGATCTCCACCTCCCTCACGACTCGGCTCCGGCCACCTCGCTTTCCCCCCTTCGCGCTCGCCCACGCGCTCGACCCATCTGGGCTGGGGCACGCGGCACACTCACTCGTCGGCTTAGGGACCCCCCGGTCTCGAAACGCCGACAGTTGGCGTGCCAGGTAGGGGCCTGCTGCGTGTTGACGAGCAGTTTCCCGTCAAGCTCCAGATGGGCAGTCTCCAACGACCTCTCCAACCCGGGACGGTGCTCCGTTTCGGGAGTCTCGAGTTCATGTCTTTCGACGGCAGCTACGACATGATACTCCTTCCACCGTCGCGTGACGGCGACAATGGCGGCCGACAGCCCGCCCGCCGGCGGCGGAATCGACGACGTCTTCCCCGCGTGGTGGAAGAACAACATTCGAGCTCGCCCCGTCCTCTCCCTCGCCATCGGAGGAGGAGGCGGGGCAACCAGGGCCGAGCGGGAGGCTGCGCTCCGTCGGCTGTCGAGCGAATCGACATCCCTAGCGCCCCAACGGAGGACGCGTCGGGCGTCAACCTCGCGTTTGAGGCGAAGGCGAGCGTCGTCCCCCCGCAACACGCCAATCCCGAGCAAGTGGACGACGCCAGCACGCTCGCGGAGGGCCTGCAGGACGTCGCCCTCGTACCCAAGACGACGGTGCAATCAGTCCCCGATGTGACTTCGTCGCTCCTCGTCGACCAAAAGGTACCGACTGATTCCCATCCTACGTCCTTTCGACTCGACCTCAACCCGCCTAGCGGCCTCGCTTTGGCGGGCGCTCACGTTGAGGCGAGTGCAACCCCTCTAGGGTTTCGTGTGCGGTCGCCTTGGGACCGATTGACGGACGTCTCGACCTACGGGCCCTCTGGGTCCGAGGAAGATGACGATCCCAGCATCTGCTAGGATTTCTCTGGATCTGGCAACCCCAGTGCCATGCGGGACTTCATGACCGCATGTAACTACTGCCTCTCCGACTGTTCCGACGGCAGCCGCAGCCTTGACGACAAGGACTGCGGCCCGAGCCGCGAATGTTTCCACGTCGAGCTAGGGGATCCCTCCGGAGGCAACCGTCTCGGCATGCCGGAGGATGGCGATCTCCCTAGGCCAGTGCCTCGCGCCGACATCCCACGGGAGCTAGCTGTGGTCCCCGTTCCAGCGGGGGGTCACGACCCACAGCTCGAGCAAGTCCGCGGGGCGCAGGCCGGGCTCGACGAGGGAGCAGGAGCGCTCGAGTCGATCCGCCGGGACGTCGGGCAGGTATGGGCGGGCCAGCCCCCGGCCGGAGAAATACGTCACCTGCCCCAGGGTTTCCAGCACCGCATCACCAACGATGCCAGGGACAGGCCGCCACCCGCATCCAGCGGGATAGGTCAGAACCTGGCAGCCGCAGCGATGCTCCTCCGCGCGATGTCGGAGCCATCAACCACCGAGGGTCGGCGAATCCAGGGAGAGCTCAAGGATCTCCTGGAAGGCGCTGCGGCCCGGCGGGCCGAGAGCTCTGCCTCCCGAAGGCAGGGGTACCCCTCAGAACCTCATGCCGCGACTTCCCGACTCATGTGGGAAGCCTCGGTCTACACCGGGCGCACGCGCAACACCGCACCTGCGGCCCCGGGCCACCTCGGCAACGAGCATCATCATCGCGACCGTCGGGCCCGCCTCGACGAAAGGGTGCACCGAGGCTATCACCCCAGGCGTGGGGGACGCTACGACAGCGGGGAGGATCGGAGTCCCTCGCCCGAACCACCCGGTCCGCAGGCCTTCAGCCGGGCCATTCGGCGGGCGCCGTTTCCGGCCCGATTCCGACCCCCGACTACTATCACAAAGTACTCGGGGGAAACGAGACCGGAATTGTGGCTTGCGGACTACCGCCTGGCCTGTCAACTGGGTGGGACGGACGACGACAACCTCATCATCCGCAACCTCCCCCAGTTCCTCTCCGACACTGCTCGCGCCTGGTTGGAGCACCTGCCTCCGGGGCAGATCTCCAACTGGGAGGATTTGGTCCAAGCCTTCGCCGGCAACTTCCAGGGCACGTACGTGCGCCTCGGGAATTCCTGGGACCTCCGAAGCTGCCGGCAACAGCCGGTGTAGTGGGCGAGGCGCTGCGCATCGAGGAGGAGCGGAGCGGGGTCACGCCTGATCGAGATTGGCAGACCCCGTACCTGCAATATCTCCGCCAAGGAGAGCTACCCCTCGACCAGGCCGAGGCTCGGCGGGTAGCGCGACGCGCCAAGTCGTTCGTCTTGCTGGGCGATGAGAAGGAGCTCTACCACCGCAGCCCCTCGGGCATCCTCCAGCGATGCATCTCCATCGCCGAAGGTCAGGAACTCCTGCAAGAGATACACTCGGGGGCTTGCGGCCATCACGCAGCGCCTCGAGCCCTTGTCGGGAACGCTTTCCGGCAAGGCTTCTACTGGCCAACGGCGGTGGCTGACGCCACTAGAATCGTCCGCACCTGCAAAGGGTGTCAATTCTATGCGAAGCAGACCCACCTGCCCGCTCAGGCTCTGCAGACAATACCCATCACCTGGCCCTTCACTGTGTGGGGGCTGGACCTCGTCGGCCCTCTGCAGAAGGCGCCCGGGGGCTACACGCACCTGCTGGTCGCCGTCGACAAATTCTCCAAGTGGATCGAGGTCCGACCCCTAAACGGCATCAGGTCCGAGCAGGCGGTGGCGTTCTTCACCAACATCATCCATCGCTTCGGGGTCCCAAACTCCATCATCACCGACAACGGCACCCAGTTCACCGGCAGAAAATTCTTGGATTTTTGCGAGGATCACAACATCCGGGTGGACTGGGCTGCCGTAGCTCATCCCATGTCAAATGGGCAAGTAGAGCGTGCCAATGGCATGATCCTACAAGGGCTCAAGCCTCGGATTTACAACGACCTCAACAAGTTCGGCAAGCGATGGATGAAGGAACTCCCCTCGGTGGTCTGGAGCCTAAGGACAATGCCGAGCCGAGCCACGGGTTTCACGCCGTTCTTCCTGGTCTACGGGGCCGAGGCCGTCTTGCCCACTGACCTGGAATACGGTTCCCCGAGGACGAGGGCCTACGACGATCAAAGCAACCAAGCTAGCCGAGAAGACTCGCTGGACCAGCTGGAAGAGGCTCAGGACAGGGCCTTACTACACTCGGCGCGGTATCAGCAGTCCCTGCGACGCTACCACGCCCGAGGGGTCCGACCTCGAGACCTCCAGGTGGGCGACCTGGTGCTTCAACTGTGGCAAGACGCCCGAGGGAGGCACAAGCTCACGCCCCCCTGGGAGGGGCCATTCGTCATCGCCAAAGTCCTAAAGCCCGGAACGTACAAGCTGGCCAACAGTCAAGGCGAGGTCTACGGCAACGCGTGGAACATCCAACAGCTACGTCGCTTCTACCCTTAAGATGTTTCCAAGTTGTTCATATACCTCGCACTCACGCAAAGTTTAGTCAACAAGGAAGGGTCGGCCTCGCCTCGGCAAAGCCCGGCCCTCCCTCGGGGGCTAAAAGGGGGGAAACCCCCTCTGCGTCAAAATTTTCCTCGAAAAAAAATCTCTTCTACCAGAATATCTTTCGTGCTTTTTGACTACTTCGAAAAGTGGGTCCTGGAAACGACGGAGTACACGTAAGCAGCCAAGGCTGACCGAGCCGAGGGACTCCTACGCCTCCGGGATACGGATACCACACTCATCACCTTCTGTGATAAGTAACTCGCGTTCGGATAAAGTGACTCCACGGATCGAACAAGTATTTACGTTCGGAAGCCCTTCTGCCGAAGCAATCCTTCGAGCCTTCTCGACCGAGTCGGTGACAGGGCCTCATGGACGGGTGAAAGTACGCGTAAGCGGCAAGGCCGACCGAGCCGAGGGACTCCCACGCCTCCGGGATACGGATACCTCACTCATCACCTTCCGCGAGAAGCAACTCTCGCTTGCACGAACATCCCTGTTACCGACAAAAAGTCCAGATACTCGAAACGAGAGGAAAAGAGACGCAACTTTACAACGCAGCGAGGGTGTGTGTTCTGGCCTCGACGGCCGCACGAGGCGCACGCTACAAGACAATCTGATCCTGCAGGCTCGGGTCTTGACGTTGGAAGAGGGCAGCAACACCCTCGGCATCGACGGCACCTTCAGCAAGGCCCGACCTAGCCTCGGACGGCGACGTGGTCCGAGGTTCTCCGCTCCGAAGGACGACGTCATCACCACGCCCGGGCTATCGCTGCCAGGGACTTTTCCGGGAATCCGGCCCGAGCAGGCGGCTCAGCCGGTCACCACCGGGGCCTCGGCCAACCATCTTCCAGGGGCGCCAGCCCGGTCCGAAGCCTCGGCTGATCAACTCCGGCGTCGATCCTGCCAACGGACATCCCGGCTAGGCTCCGGCCAACCAGGTTTCATTTTCGAGCCAACTCCGCCTCTGTTCATGCTGATATCGCTACCCCTGGCCTCGGCTCGTCGAAGAGCGGCCGGGGGGTCTGTTTAACTAAGCTAGAGGAACCTCGGACAACAAGGCCGACCGAGCCGAGGGACTCCTACGCCTCCGGGATACGGATACCTCACTCGTCACCTTGACACGGGGTGACTCATGCTTGGTGAAGCGGTTCAGATAGTCAACAGACGAGTCTTAGCGCTCAAAAATGAGGAAAAAACACGGCTCCGTGCCATAATTACATACATGTTCAGGCCCCGAAAGCCAAAATGAACAAAAAACACCGGCATTCGAAGTGCCGTTACAAATGGAACTCCGGTTCCGTCTCCGTGGGCGCGAACAACCCCACTCGATAGGGGTGGGCCTGCGGAGCAACAGAAGACCGACGAACGGCTAGTCATCGCCCGCCCCAGCAGCGGCGACGATGAAGACTTCTGCCCCGGGGGGCCGAACAACAGCAGTGATGACCTCAGGGCGGATGCTGCTGCTAGGAGGCCCCCGCCCTTGCCCAAACTCGAGAGGCAAGGACGGGCAGAAGGCCGTAGAGTTGGAGGTCGGTCCGTGGCCAGCCTTGGCTGTCGCGCCGGTGGAAGAACCTCTTCCAGTTGCCGTGGCAAACGCCGGCGCCGCGAGCGGCTCCGAAGCCACTCGCGTCCGAAGGCCAGGCACGCTGCAGATGCCAGCGCCATGGACAACAACCGCTCCTCCCTCCGATCACTGAGTGAAGGAGCGGGCCGCCGCCCACGCGGGGGCCGACCTCAACTCGGCACACTCCCCTCCCCAGCCCTGGTGATGAAAATCCTTGAGGCTGAGGGAGGGGCAGAGGCCGCAGCCCGGCTCGCTTTCCCCCACCATCAAGCCGGAGGTCACCATCTTGGGTGACCGCCGGTGGAGGGGTGCAGTCGGGCTGCATGATGAAAATCCTTGAAGCCGAACGATGGCTGAAAGGTACCAACTCCCACGGAGTTGCGTTCCTCCAACGATGAGGCGAAAAGACGGCGGTTTCCCCCATCCGGGGGCCTGGAAGGTGGAAAGACACAGTGCATAAGGGAGAAAGAAGACGTGGTCGCCTTACGAAAGGGGTCGCCCTCCTTTTTAAAGGCGACTCTTGCTGCTTGCGCCCCCAACCGTCACGGGCTGAGTCTTCTCCAACACGCTTCCAAAGCCCTCCCCTGCGGCGCGGGGGCTGGGTCCCGCATGTCATGCAGACCGGCTCCGAGCAGAAGAAGCCAAACCGCCACGCATGGCGCACGCAACCGCCCAGCGGTTACAAGTGACAATCCACTTTTGCCCAGACCAACGGGCGAAAGGGGCGGGCAGCCATGCAGGCGGCATGCAACCGCGACAAGTGGACGCGCCTCTCCGACTCCTGACACGCCAGCATGGAGGCCCAGGCCCACGCGTCGCGCGACCGGCGCGCCGGATGCTGCATGCAAGCAACTGTACCACTTGCGCCACCACCGCACCTCCTCGATTGCGGAACCGATACCGCGACCCGAGGCGACCCAGCGCGCGACCCAGCAGCGCCAACCTGACGCAGCGGTCAAACGCGGTCAAAAGTGGGCCGACAGTGATGACGGTTGCAGGCACGCGGGAGCAGCGGTCACGCCGTCAGCCAAGCTTACGTCCCATCCGGAGGCAGCGAGAGAACCCCCTCTCACGGCGTGAAGACGACGCGCCCATGACCCGTTCCTCGAACGGCTCGCGCACGCGCAACGGCAGCCCCGCCAACTACTCGCCCCGTCGCATTAACTCCGCGGCTGGACAGGCGGCACTTCTGGAGCAGCGGGCGACGCTTCGCCTTCGCCAAAACAACCGCACCAAAAAAGGTACGCCGCGTCGTTCGGTTTCGTATCCTTTTTCCTTTTTTTCCTCTTTCTCTATCTCTTGCAACAGGGACCGGGAAAGGGGGATACCCCGAAAGGAATCCTTCCCCATGAAGGAACTAGGCTCCGAGCCTCCTTACTGATCAGGGGTTCGAAGGCTGGCCCCCCGAAGGGTTCAACAGCTGCCTCAGATCGCGTGGGCCCGACACCCACTACTGGTCAGAGGTTCGAAGGTCGGCCCCCCGAAAGGTTCCACGGCCGCCTCAGGCTACTCAGGCTCCGTGCCCATTACTGATCAGGGGTTCGAAGGCTGGCCCCCCGAAGGGTTCACAGTCGCCTCAGACACCGAGCGAGGGATGACCAGGGGTACGTTCGATACATAACCGAGGCTCGGGCTGCGCTCCCGAGGTACCCTAGGACATTTCCGAGACCAGCGGGAGCGATCCTGTAACGGAATCCCATCGGAGGGAGGCATCGAGCCCTCGGACCCTGTCGCCAGGGGACCGGGTCCGGCAGATCACTCGCAGGTACTTTTGGGCGTGCCTCCGGGCCCCTAGCCGACCCCCAACGAACGGGGCACGGACGTCCACTCGGATTACCCGCTTGCAGCTCACCGGAGACACCATGTTCGGTGCCCATCGAGGGTAACATGGCGCTCTCCCCCCCTCCTCCTTGCGGAAAGGCGACGTAGGGGCGTATGTAAAAAAGCCGAGTCTGTCCCTGATCGCCCTCTCGCCCTGTGCGGAGGCTCGGGGGCTGCTCTCGCAAACCCGGCTCCGGCCAAACCGTTGACAGCGTCAACATACCAGCCCGAGAACTTGGGCCCCGACAGTGCACCCGGGCTACGGCCAGTTCGCATGAGGGAACCACCAGACCAGCCGAAGCATTACGCAAGGCATTAAGACCTCGAAGGAGTGAAACCACTCCTCCGAGGCCTCGGGGGCTACACCCGGCGGGTGCGCTCGCGCGCACCCACCGGAACAAAATGCAACCGAGAAAGGCTGGTCCCCTTGCAAAAAAGTGCGACGAAAGCCTCCAAGCGAGTGCTAACACTCCCTTCTAGGCTCGGGGGCTACTGTCGGGGACCATAATTAGGGGTACCCTCAAGACGCCTAATTCTCAGCTGGTAACCCCCATCAGCATAAAGCTGCAGAGGCCTGATGGGTGCGATTAAGTCAGGGATCAGTCCATACGAGCGACTCGATCACGCCTAGCCCGAGCCTAGCCTCGGGCAAGGGCAGCCAACCCTGAGGTGTTTCCGTCTCGCCCGAGGCCCCCTTTTTTACAGCAGACGCATCTCCGGCTCGCCCGAGGCCTTGCCTTCGCTAAGAAGCAACCCTGACTAAATCGCCGCACCAACCGACCGAGTCACGGGGGCATTTAACGCAAAGGTAGCCTGACACCTTTATCCTAACGCGCACCCCCTGGCAGAGCCGAAGTGACCGCCGTCACTTCGCCGCTCCACTGACCGGTCTGACAAAACGACAGCGACGCCTGCGCCATCCCGACTGCAGTGCCACTTGACAGAGTGAGACTGACAGGCAGCCAAGCCTTGCCAAAGGCGCCATAGGAAGCTCCGCCCGACCCAGGGCTCGGACTCGGGCTAAGGCCCCGGAAGACGGTGAACTCTGCTCCGCCCGACCCAGGGCTCGGACTCGGGCTAAGGCCCCGGAAGACGGCGAACTCCGTCCCGCCCGACCCAGGGCTCGGACTCGGGCTAAGGCCCCGGAAGATGGCGAACTCCGCTCCGCCCGACCCAGGGCTCGGACTCGGGCTAAGGCCCCGGAAGACGGCAAACTTCGCTCCGCCCGACCCAGGGTTCGGACTCGGGCTAAGGCCCCGGAAGACGGCGAACTCCGCTCCGCCCGACCCAGGGCTCGGACTCGGGCTAAGGCCCCGGAAGACGGCGAACTCCGCTCCGCCCGACCCAGGGCTCGGACTCGGGCTAAGGCCCCGGAAGACGACGAACTCCGCTTCGCCCGACCCCAGGGGTCGGACTCCGCCCTGGCCTCTGCCGAACGACCTCTGCCTCGCCCGACCCAGGAGCTCGGGCTCGGCCTCGGCCATGGAAGACAGACTCGACCTCGGCCTCGGAGGAGCCTCCACGTCGCCCGACCTAGGGCACAAGTCCGCCACGTCAACAGGAAGCGCCATCATCACCCTACCCCGAGCCGACTTGGGCCGCAGAGAACAAGACCGACGTCCCATCTGGCTAGCTCCGCCAGATAGGCAATGATGGTGCCCCGCTAGACCCATGACGACGGCGGCTCTCAGCTCCCTTACGGAAGCAGGGGGACGTCAGCAAGGGCCCAACTGCTCCGACAGCTGTCCCTCCGCCAGGCTCCGTTTCTCCTCCGACAGCCACGACACCACACCAGCTGGGTGCCAAGATCTCTCCGGCTGCCACATTGGCATGTACCTAGGGCGCTAGCTCTCCCCCGCTAGACACGTAGCACTCTGCTGCACCCCCATTGTACACCTGGATCCTCTCCTTACGCCTATAAAAGGAAGGACCAGGGCCTTCTTAGAGAAGGTTGGTCGCGCGGGAACGAGGGCGGGGCAGGCGCTCTCTTGGGGCCGCTCGCTTCCCTCACCCGCGTGGACGCTTGTAACCCCCTACTGCAAGCGCACCCGACCTGGGCGCGGGACGAACACGAAGGTCGCGGGATCTCCACCTCCCTCACGACTCGGCTCCGGCCACCTCGCTTTCCCCCCTTCGCGCTCGCCCACGCGCTCGACCCATCTGGGCTGGGGCACGCGGCACACTCACTCGTCGGCTTAGGGACCCCCCGGTCTCGAAACGCCGACAATAGTGCCTCATTCGCTGCAGCTCACTCCTAGAAAGTGACTCAACAGTGAATCCTTTCTTAGTGTAGTCAATGTTGGCAAATATGCTTAAGCCAGATGGTGGTTCATTCATAGCAGTAGCTTCATGACGGTCTGCATGATTAAGCTTGGTTTCCATGTCTTGCAACAAGCGACTACAAAATGTCATGCACTTCTCTAATATATATCCCTCAGCTATCGAGCCTTCAGGGTGCGCTTTGTTCCGTACATAGGCTTTAAGAGTACGTAGATATCTCTCAATTGGATACATCCATCTATAGCACACGGGTCCACCAAGTTTAGCCTCTTCAGCTAGATGAATCGACAAATGAATCATTATATCAAAAAAGGCTGGTGGGAAAATCATTTCAAGCCGACAAAGGGTTTCAGAAATCGAGGTGCTCAACTGCTCTAAATCTTTAGCACTCAACTCCTTTGAGCATATTGCATTAAAGTACCTACTAAGCTGAATCAATGGAAGAGCAACATTTTCTAGCAAAACATTGCGAACTGCACTGGGTAATAGCTTCTAAAAAATAACATGACAGTCATGAGTTTTTAGACCAGACAACTTACACTTGTTCACATCCACACTCCTCTTAATGTTAGAGGCATAACCATCAGGCATCTTCATGCCTTCTAGAAATTTGCATAACCATATCATCTCATCCTTACCCAAAGTGTAAAGTGCTGATGGCAAGGTGTATTTTCCATTCCCGAGCACAACATGTTGATCCTTCCTGATGCCTAAATGCTCCATGTCAAGTCAAGCCTTCTCGCTATCCTTAGATTTACCTTCCATACCTAGCAAAGTCCCCAATATGTTGTCACAAATGTTTTTCTCAATGTGTATCACATCTAAATTATGCCTTACAAGCATTTTTCTCAGTAAGGTAGTTCAAAAAAATACTCTTTTTCCTCCAGTTGTGCCATCTAGTTTCTTCCTCACGTTGCTTCCTTTTCCTTGTAGACTTCCCAAAAGTGATTTGCTCAAAACTTTCATACTGTTGCAGAACCCCTTCACCACTCAATGGCACTAGAGGCTCCCTTATTTCCACAGTATTGTTGAAACTGGTCTTGTTCTTGTGCCACCTATGATCCATCGGCAGAAAGAGACGATGTCCCATGTAGCAATGCTTGGATCCACATTTCAACCATAAGAAGTCTGTATCCTTGTGGCAGTATGGACATCCAAACTTGCCTTTTGTGCTCCAGCCAGATAACATCCCATATGCTGGAAAGTCATTAATTGTCCAGAGAAGAATTGCTCTTAAATTAAAATACTTCTTCTCCTTGGCATCCCATGTCTCAACACCTTTTTCCCAAAGGTCTTTGAGCTCATCAATCAGAGGCTGCAAATATACATCAATATTGTTTCCTGGAGAGTTTTTACCAGGTATCAACATTGACATCATCTAGAAAGGTTGTTTGAAACACAACCAAGGTGGCAAGTTGTAAGGGATTAAAATGACAGGCCATATAGTGTACGCAACATTGACCATCCCAAATGGATTGAAGCCATCAGCTGCAAGACCCAACCGAATGTTACGAGGATCAGAAGCAAAATCTTTGTATATGTTATCTACATGCTTCTATGCCGTAGAGTCAGTAGGGTGCCTCATTTTGTTATCTTGGACTAAGCCGTCCTTGTGCCAACGCATATATTCAGATGTGGTCGGCTTCATATACAACCTTTGCAATCGAGGAATAACTGGGAAATATCTTAGGATTTTCCGCGGGGCACGCTTGTTGGTTGCCTCGTCCTGATGCCCAGAAACCATCGGTTGCCATCTAGACTCACCACATGTTGGACATGTATCCATGGCTACATATTCTTTCCGAAACAACAAACAATCATTGACACATGCGTGTATCTTTTGGTAGTCAAGGCCTAGATCATGAATAACCTTTTGTACTTTATCCAATGTGTCCGGAACACAGTGGCCTTCTGGGAGAACAAGCTGGAACAACTGAAGTACGGCCGCTAATGCACTTTTACTAAGACCAAACATGCATTTAATCTGAAAGAGCCTTACTATAAAAGATACCTTAGTGACCTCCTTGCAACCTGGATACAATTCCTTCTTCGCCTCTGTTAATAGATTAAAGAACGCCTTTGCTTTTGCATTTGGCTCTTCATTAATATTTCCTATGATGTCTTCATGTATAGCACCCCTGATTAGCGTTGAAACTAGTTCGGTCACAGAACCGTTGTCACCTGTTTCATCATCATTGACGACTCCTGTAGCATTACCCTCATGTGAATCATTTGCTTGGTTTCCTTCTTCGATGAAGCTCTCATCAAACCCTCTAATAACCAAGTGACTCTGAACCTGAGATTGTGTTCTGTAGGACATGCATCGACATCTTGAACATGGACATGGTGCAGTTTCCCCTCTAGCAGTGCCACCAAATGTAGTTTGTATGAACTTCCTAAAATTTTTTTGCCACTCATTTGTCATGAAGTGCATGCGCATCCAACTCCTATTATTCTGAGACATGGCTTTCTAGTATAAGATAGGAATCACTAGTCGGGACCTATAACAAAAAAACAAAGTTAAACCGATTTTCAATCATAACCAGTATTGAGCTTTAAAGTTTAATGATAAGTTATTAATTCATGCAATATGTAGTCACTAGCAATAACACAGTTTTCAAAATCCTATTTACTCTCCTGTTAGCAAGTTGACATGAGATGTTTGTGGTATATATGTAGATAACTTGATGTGTAGCTGCTAAGTGATTTCCAGCCATTCAAATGTTATTGACATGCAACCCCTCCTTGATGTGCCCTTTTAATGCCTAGAACCTGCACCCAAGAACCAAGTCAAATATACTAGAATCAAACTGTCCTCGATTGCTGACTGACATCAGAGCGATCTAATATTCCATCTTACTTTTAAATTGCCAACAATCATAGAATGCAGAGCAAATTATAAAATTTTAGTGTGCAATCATGTTGAGTTTGGAAATGATGAAAATGATTCCAGAAAAATGCCAAACATGAACAACAAATGATGTTGATTCCATGACTTTAGTTAGTTTTTCTTCGTATGTTTTCACCCTTTTATTAGATTGTGTTATGGTGTGAAATTATTGCTCAATTAGTTCTTATCATTTGTAGTTGGGGGTCATATATTTTCTTTAAGCGCACTCCTGAAAATAACACATTCATTATTCTAATTATTTTGCATGCTACACATTTAACATTTACCTTGACCTTATACACCTAAACACCCTACACCTTTGTAGATCTTCTGATCTCTTTTTATTGACCTTGTACATCTAAACACCCTACACCTTTGTCAGCTTTCTTGGCTTCAAGATACCTGGCTACTCTTGATGCAACTTTGTTTGATTCAACTAGAGGGTCAGATAACAATAGGCATATGATAAACTATACATATACCACCTAATGTCATCTCTTGAATTGCCAACAATGTTTGTTTTAGATTCCTATAGCTGACCTTACTGCCAAGACAATTGACTTGTATTTGGGATCTCATTGTTGTCCACCTTGTCATGTCTTCACCAAACAACTCAATGAGGTGTATAATGGCATTAGGGTGATTTTTTAGTAGCTGGCACTGCTGGCATCACTTGGGATTGGTTCATTATCTGCTAGCTAGGGAAACTGAAGCCATAGAAAACATTACAATTGGTGACAAGGCCTGTGATGTTTAATAACGCAATGTAATACTATCTAATTCCATATATTTGTTACAAGGTCTGCCATCACTTGCTTATTTGTCGCTATCCTTATCCTGCTAATTATTGATTTGATCATTACCTATCACCTGATGGTCATGTATCATGTTTTCTCTTGCAGTGAAGCTTTCTATGTGTTGGCAGATAAACTGAGCAATGAGGGGTCTTGACGGTAGCAGAGTAGGTCCTGGCTGTGTTGGAAGGTAAACTAAGCAGTGAGGGGTCCTGACGTCTGCAGAGAGCATTGAGAAAAGGCACATGAGGGGCAGTAAGAGGACAGCAAGTCCTACTGTTGTTGGAAAAATAAATTGAGCAGGTGCTGGTGGCGGCTATAGAAAAAGGCACGAGGGGTGGCCAGAGGAGAGCAGTTCCTGGTGTGCGTTGGAGATTGTTAATTACCTGTGTGTGTACCTGAGGCCTTTAGTTGTACACCACGCCTTTGGAGCAGTTCCTGGTAGGCGGCTTGGCTGCTATTTGTACATTACTTTTGGAGGCTACTGGTTGTATATATGTGACGATATTTGGAAAGTGTTGAACATTTCTTACACTGTCGTGATACTTTTCCTTGTATTAGTTTCTATTTTTGGAATGCATGTATATATCAGATTTGAAATTATCTAGAAAGAATTATTTGCCTTTACTTTTCCTTGTATTAGTTTCTATTTTTGGAATGGATGTATATATCAAATTTGAAATTATGTGAAAAGAATTATTTGCCTTTGGAATATCAAACATTTCTTATTACACTAACGTGACATTGCTTTTGCACATATATAACAGACTTGAAATCTTTATGAAATATCTAATAGTTTCAACCTTTTGAAATGAAAGGATAAATTATGGCAACAAATTAAATTCGTTGCAAATTTACAAACAAATTGCAATCAAATTATTTTTGTTTGCAAATGGCAACAACATTTTGCAATGAAATTTAAGTTTATCGCAACAAATAAAATATGTGCCATAACCATTGCAGCAACTTTTCTAGTGGTAGCAATAACATCGTTCTCTTGCAACGAAATTCATCACTATTGCAATGTACAAAAACAGTGGCGAAAATATGCATATATTGCAACTAGTTCTAACGGTTGTGACAACAACTATACATAATGCAACAATTTTACTACAATCGCAATATCCAGTGTGGTAATACGGTGCTTGTGCAACATCTTTTCTAGTGGTAGCAATAACATCTTTCTCTTGCAACAATACTTATGATTATTGCAACACACAAAAGAAGTGGCAAAAAATGTGCATATATTACAACCACTTTTAAAGGTTGTGGCAATATCTAACACCTATTGCTACAACTTTAGTGTTGTTGCACTATCCGAGGTGGCACTAGGGTAATTTGCAACAACTGTTCTAGTGGTAGCAATAACACATTACTCTTGCAACGGAAGTCATGGTTATCGCAATGCACAAAAATGGTGGCAAAATGGTCCATATATTGCAACCACTTTTAAAGGTTGTGGCAATAACTAACACCTAATGCAACAAAAAATAGTGTTGTTGCAATATCTGTCGTGGTATTATGGTGATTTTTTAGTAGTGTGAATTACATTTGTACCTTCGGCTTGACAGAAGGCAAAGGTACAAGCGTGATACACGAGCAAGTACAAGTCAGCGTGAACAGTACGGGGTACTGTTCATCTATTTATAGGCACAGGGCGCAGCCTGTGTGAAATTACATTCATACCCTTCATGTTCACTATTAACTCAATAATAATCTATCGAGGACTAGATAGCATTTTCCTCCTTAAGTCGGTTCCTTTTTCTGCTACTGAGCCGAAGCTCCCTTGCGCGCAGCTTCGACGCTGGTTCAACCTTCGTTCCGACCCTGATTTCCATATTGTGTACAGCTTCATCCCGAGTCTGAAGGTTCCTGTACAAATATTACGCTTGGGAAACATTGTTAATCATGTTTTGAGGACCTTCGAAAGACGAAGACCCCCAACAACAGTACTCCTCCCTAAGGTGGGTGACTAACAAAATCAAATCAAATAAACCTCGGCACCCACTCTTAGCAGAGAAAGCACTATGCCCCAGGCCCCATTGACAACATAATGACGAAGTAAACTACACCCCCAGGTTCCTCCAATTAAATAGCTAAGGGCATCTCATTCCACCCTCATGGTTGTACTGTTGTCCCGGGTGGTCTCTCAACGAACAGGTCCTTACAGAGAGGTACTCGAGAAACAGCCCGAGCCCCCTAAAATGCCACAAGTTCATAATCATAATGAATCATCGTATCATAAAGTAATTCTCCTCATGTTCGTTAATTAGGGTAAAGCACTAGCATGTAGCTGATCATAATATCCCAACCCAAAAAGGTAATCAAGGACAGAATAAATAGAAAACTAGTCAATCTTTAGGTTAATCATAGTATGCGGGATAGTGAATTATAAAGTAAGTAGGACATAATAGGTCAGAGAACACTTGCCTTCACCTAATTGTTGCTACTCAGGGGCTTCTCCTGCAACTTCCACGGACTCCGCGGACAGAATGTTATCTAAGAGAGTGCGAACACACATTCAACATTCTTGAAACAGAAAGGAATAGTACATCATACAAGGGAAAACGTGTGCCATACAAAATAGCGCTCGCTTTTACGGTCATAAGAGAAAAAGAAACACCGAGATCAAAGCTATGATTGAGAAGTTATCGTGTCTACGTTATACAAATATGAAATAGAACATTTAATTCGATATAGTTGCATTAATCGACATTTATTAAATGTAATCTAGAACTATCGCCTAGTTTTAATTAATCTACTACGCTAACATCTTTTAGTTAGATAAGTAATTTAAATAACATTAGCGACTCTAAGCGAGATGAATTAACATCGTGAGACAAAATACGCAACGTGCGAAACGGTATGGCAGCACGCGCACAGCACGCGCACGGCGCGCGGGCCAACACGACACGCGAGAACTATTAAATAGATAGCATGTTTAAACTATATAATTATTAATAAAAAATATTTCAGTTAAAGTTAACCATATTTGTGTTTATTTATAAATGCGCAAATCGAAATCCTAATTTATAATTAAATTAATAAGCTACTTTAATAACCATCGATCAAACAAACATTTAAATAAATTAAGTAAAATATGTAACAACAGAGAATAATGGTTCTGACATGTAGACAATTTTAATTTGAATCTAAAGCGATTTGAACGGAGCGATTCGGATTTAAAACGCAAAAATATCGCAATTTTAAATTGAAACATCTCTGTGCGCATAATTTTAAAACACTCAAGGGTTTTTTTTTGCAAAATCGCCATCTTCTTCCTCCCTCCACCTCTTCTCTCACCGTGGCAAGGAAGGGGAGGGGGAAGGGGCCACACAGGGGGGAGGGCATGCCGGCCTAGCTCGCGCACCGGGGGTGGGGGAGGGCGCGCCACCGTGGGAGGGGCAGGCCGTGCTCGGCCACCGCCGGCCGCCACCACCGGGGAAGGGAGAGGTCACGCTAGGTGGGGGAAATGAAAGGGGAGGGGGCACCGCCACCGGGGAAGGAGAGGGAAGGAAAGGGGAGGCGCTGCACGAATAGAAATCGGAGAAACAAGAAAAACCCTTGTCCAACAATGGTGGAGGGCTCACCAGAGAAGACGACCTCAATGGAGTAGAGGACAAATTCGCCGATTGACAACGAACCGTCTGTCGGATCGACAAATCAAAAGCACCAGGACGAAGCTCTCGACGAGACGAACACAGTGGTACCCTCAGATTCTACCGATGACACACGGATCAAAAGTAAATGCTCGCCGGAGTTGTCACTGGAGTTGGAACCATTTCGAACTTCGGCGAGCAATTCCGGGAGTTTCGGATCTAAACTGGGGAAGTGGTTTCAAAATTTGGAAAGAGATTGATGATAGGATTCCAGCCATATATATATATGGCTAGGGTTTGAAGATATTTTATTTTTCGTAATTATCACATTTTTAAAATTAAATATATTTTCAGAAAAGGCTGAAATTGTGTTTAATGTCGAAAAAATATCCCAAGGCTCCAAAAATTCTAGGAAAATTCCTAGACATGATTTGGTACCCAATGAACTCAAAAAGCTTATTTAGAACTTCTAAAAAGTGTTTAAGTACCTCAAATAAATAGATTTTGAATTTTGGAAAATAAAAAAAAATATTCAGAAAAATATGAAAATTTACGAGAAAGTTTTACAAGATATATTAACATGTTCCAAACACTTTTTACACTTAGAAACACTATTCAACAATATGAATGCAACAACGAAGACACTTCTAGGGCATACGCTAACATAGAACAAAATAACTCTCTATTGTTTAATAAAGGGAAAAGAAAAGCCAAGAAAAGAAAAGTAACACCTGAATTTTTAGTATAGAGCAAAAAAATTTTTATACCCAAAATTTAGGGTGTTACATGGGAGGACCTATCCTTCACCGGCAAGGGACACTATACACAGGTTAACCTTGCGTTGGGTGCCCTTTGCCGCCTTCTCTACCTTAGTCTAGTGAAGGTATTAGACGAGTCTGATGTGGAGGAAAACCTTGTTCTATTTGTTCTATTTTTTAATATTCTTATTCTATGACTTCTAACCTATGTTGTCTTTATGTTGTAGCTCCGTTATCGGTTGCCTGAAGGCATGGATTACATGGGGCATGTTGAACGTGTGTTCCAAAATAATGCACAGAAGTTGGTCAATGATGCACTATACTATGTAAGAATTTAGGCCACAAATCTTTATTTTCAATTGCATCCAGATAAAGAAGGTCCCTTGACCAAAAAGGAAGGGTCCTCAAAGATAAACCTCACCGAGGAACAATATCATGAGGATAGTATTCAATTTGTTTTCCTCGTTTTTGTTAATTGTTGTGATTGTTATGATATGTAAGCTTACGTGTTGTAATACCCAACTTGTAATTAGTGGAAGATAACCTAAAAGGAGAAAATGACATCTCTTTTTATATGTGTGTTATCTATATTTATCATTTCATGAGGTCATCACATGAAAACAAACAAATAAATAACAAAGGGACACCCAAAAATAATACATGCATCATGCTTGGCTTATATAATTGTGTGCATTTTGTGACAATATCAAAATGATGTAAAAATGTATATATACATATATAAAATCCAAATTTGGAATTTAACCTCTAAGCAAAGCCATGAAAATAGAGAAAATAAGGAAATAAATATTGTACAATACAAATTAGAATTTTAATTACATGGCTTCACCATATTTTTTATGACCAAAATTTATAATTAGTCTGTATACAAATGTGCCACAAAGTTTAAATTTGGTTTGAAGCTTGGAATTTGGAAGGAGGAGATAAAATAAAATAGAAAAGAATAAAGAAAAGAATAAGAAGGGGTCGCGTGGGCCCAATTTCCCGCAGCCAGCCCACCTAGACCAACCATTGCGTGGCCTAAGTTCTCGCGTGTGCGCGTCCGCACCCGACTGGTGGGCCTCCTGGTCAGCTGGCCGTTTACCTCCCCTGCGCGCGCCGTGTCGGTGTCCTTCACCGACGCGTGGGACCCACACCACCAGCGTCGTCTTGCCCGCAACAGACCCACGCTCCTATTCCTCTTTCCACCGCAGATTCCGCTCGGTCTTGAACGGAAGCAGCCGTCACCCACCTCCGTCCCTAGCGCGGGATTCCAGCGGGGTCGTTGACGAAAAACCCGGGTAGGATTCACCCGTATCCTCACCTTCCGTAGTCCATCCCAACGCTCGGAGTCTCCCTCGAGCTGGGCAATAAAGTGGGAGCCATGGTCTCTCTCTCTCTCACTCGCGTAGTCTCCCGGGCGCACGTAAGCAAATCCATTGCCGCTGCCTTTCCCCTCCGATTTGATATCCTCAGCGCCGCGGGTGGCGTAGAAGGTGCGGCCGTAGCCGGGAGCATGTGCGGAAGATCCGCCGCCGTCCATCCCATCCGTGCGCTGCCGCTGGGAGCCATAGAAGGGGTCAGGGGCATTCGCCTGCAACTAGGGAGCATGCGAGGGCTTGCAATCTGGCGTGGGCGTCACCATGGTCCAACGAATTCCTCATCGTCGCTCCAAGCCGCCGCGGGTCCACTCCTCGCCATGGCTAGCTCTCGTCACCGAATTTCTAGTCTGGTAAGTTGCATCCCTAGGTTCGCCTTTCTCCTGTCGTCGTATTGCGCGTGCATGTGGTCGGTTTGGGTAGCGGAGTGCGGGGTTGGACATTCGCCGGTGAGTACGCCGCCGGGCGAGCTCTGTTTCTCGCGCGGGGTGTCCGTCGATGGCGTGGGGCTTATCCTCCGTCGATCAGTGAACGAACGGGCGTGATTAGTTCACCTTACTGGTGCGGCGGGGACGAAGTTTGGTCGTTGGATCGTAGATGAAGGAGTGGGATCGGATCTCGCACGTATTAAATCTTGGGCCTTGGATCTAGATCCAACGATCCCTGGCACCTACAGATTCCTCGACGGCAGGATCTAATCCTGGCCACAGGACTTGGATCCGATGGCTCTGAAACGCAGATACCCCTTCGGCCCTGAAATCTTGCATAAGGACCCCTCGGTTTAGTTAAAACCAACCCACCGTCCTCGGCGTCTGTTGCCTAAGTCTTAGGAAACTTTGGTTTAGGCCCCTGTTTTTCCCAGAAATTGTTGCCCAGTCCAGAAACTTGTAAATTGGTCAAATAATAGTGGAAAATGAATTTTTAATATGAAAATAGTGCTAGAACTTGTAAAATGCATAGAAAATCCATCTCTACTCCAAATTACTCCATTCCAGTTACTAAAATTTTGTAATTTTATTCTCCATCATCTAGAGTCTCTGTTTGGACATGAAAACAGTAAGAAAATTAATTTCTCATCTAATCCTATTTTAATCACGTTAAACCTTAGGAAATTCATAACTTAAAATCTATAACTCTAAAATTAATACTTCCAGTTCCAATGATCTCATTTTAATGTGTAGATTTTTACTGTATATTTTATTTACATGTTTGATGTGATGTTAATTTATGCTATACTATGTATGTATTGTGTTGATGCGAGTAGACGAGCAAGCCACTGTGGAATCTGAGGTTCAACAAGTAGAGATAGCTGAGCAGGAGCTCATTGAAGGCAAGTTGTGCCCTTGATCACTTACTTTTTCCCAGACATGTTCTTATTAATTATAATGATCTGCATAGGATAATTTTGATGGGACCCAATAGGTTACCCTAGTTTTGGCTATCTTTATACCTTGTTTACCACTGAAATATTTTTTTGGGTAGTACCTGCTATTGCTTTATGTGGATTTGGGTATGAAGATACTTTATTCATAATTACTCTTTTATTCTCTTTTATTATTACTGTTCATGTTAAGATCATTATGTTAATGGGAACATGGAGCGACCACCCGGGAAAACAGTGCTACCACAAGGGTATAATGGGACGCCCTTGGCTGATTAACTAGGAAAGCTAGTGGAGGTCTTCCTTACCCGAAAGGGGCAAGGGCAGTAGGGGAGTGGTCAGTGTAGGGAGGTCCTTGGTTGATTTTGCTGCGATGGCGGTCAGGCAAGAACCCTGCATTGGAGCTTCCTATAAACTGTAGCGGGTTTTCTGAAGCTAGTGGAACTTTGTAAAGGCCTCGTAGTGTTACCCTGCCTTGCCTCCTCGGTAGAGGTGTATGGGATTGGCCATCTCTTGGCAGATGGGTAACATGACTTGTGGGTAAAGATGCGCAACCTCTACAGAGTGTAAAACTAGTATACTAGCCGTGCTCACGGTCATGAGCGGCTCGGACCCTCACATGATTAATTATGGAACTTAAATTCAATTTGACATTTGCATCGCATTTGGGATTATTTTACTATTACTGTTTTTTATTATTATTAAGGTTTGGTATTTACTTACACTTAGTAATTGCTAATAAAATTTTGACCAACTTATAAAAACAATGCTCAGCTTCAGCCTTTATTTCATTGATTAGCCTTACACTACATGAACTCCCACCTTTGGTGAGTTCATGCCACATTATTCCCCACGACTTGTTGAGCTATGAACGTATGTGAGCTCACTCTTGCTGTCTCACACCCCCCACAGGAAAAGAGCAGGTGGTTCAGGAGGAGCCACAAGGCGAGGAGTTTGATCTGATCTAGGTGGCGTTTCTCAGTTGACTTTGGCGCCGACGATCCTTAGTTCGTTTTACATTTATTCTTTTACTTTGTAATAAGTCTTCCGCTATATAATAAATACTCTGATGTTTTATGACATTTATCTCTATACACTCTGTTATTATATATGTTGTCTTCTTGGCGCATGTATGAGATGCACCCGGCTTTGTTCCTTAAAACCGGGTGTTACAAAAGTGGTATCAGAGGAAATGTTGACTGTAGGACGAAACCTAGATAGAAATAGACAAAACCCTTACCTACTCATCTTACTCTGATTCATTCCATACTTACCTTATCGTGATCCTGTCTCACCTTTTGCTATTCTACTCTGATTAATCTTATCTTTTCTACTCTAAGACAAGAAGGATTTCACACCTTGGAATCCTACATTTACAGCCATTTTAAGGGATAGGAAACCTAAGACAAAATTAAAACTATTTTATCTATTAAAAATGTTGGTTGATTGTTCTGATGATCAATGCCCGATTTGCTTCTTTGATTGATTGAAACATTATAGTTGGGCATCTTAGCATGTTCCACCATAAGGTAATGTATTAGCTTTAGTGGATAACACACTAATCTACTTAGCTAATAAATCCCCCGTAGTAACATTTCCCGTAATTACTCGCCTTGTCTACAATTCTTCCTTCCTTACCCTGTGTTTCTAACCCAGATGGACTACCCCTATAGTGTTAGAAGAGAGCACTATAGACGTAATCCTTGGTATGTCATGGTTAAGAAAGGCAAAGGCAGTATATACGCTGTGCTAAGGGAACCATATAACTCACCAGTTACAAAGGACAAAGATTTAAAGTTGGAAATACCGCCACCAGACTAGTGGCATTCTTAGTAGATGAGAAGTTTGTGGGTGACAACATCCGTGTGGTTAGAGATTTTCCGGATGTCTTTCCAGAGGAGTTACCAGGGATGCCACCTGATAGAGAAGTTGAGTTTGTTATTGATCTCTTACCTGGAACTGCTCCTATTTCTAAACGGCCATACAAGATGTCCGTAGAAGAACTAAAGGAACTTAAGAAGCAATTAATGGAATTACAAGAGGCAGGGTACATTCGTTCGAATTCTTCACCTTATGAAGCGTCGGTTCTATTTGTATAGAAGAAAGATGGATCACAAAGAATGTGTGTGGATTATAGATCTCTTAATGATGTTACTGTGAAGAACAAGTATCTGTTACCCCGTATTGAGGATTTATTTGATCAGATGAGAGGTGCTAGGGTATTCTCGAAGAATGATCTCCGATCGGGTTACCATCAAATGAAGATTAGGCCATCGGATATTCCCAAGACGGATTTCTCGACCTGATATGGTTTATATGAGTTCACGGTTATGTCATTTGGACTAACTAATGCACCCGCCTATTTTATGGATCTGAAGAATAAGGTGTTCATGATCTGGACAGATTCGTTGTGGTTTTCATCGATGATATTTTTATTCCAAGAGTGATGGTGATCATGAGGAACATCTGAGATTGGTGTTACAGAAGCTACGAGATAATCAACTCTACGCTAAGTTTAGCAAATGCGAGTTCTGGATTGACAAGGTGCCATTCCTTGGACATATCATTTCTAATGGAGTAATATCAGTGGATCCTGCTAAAGTCAAGGAGATAGCGGCGTGGAGCATACCCACTACAGTTATGGAGGTTCAGAGTCTCGTGGGTCTTGTAGGATATTATTGGAGATTTATTGAAGGATTTTCTAAGATTGTTGAGTCTATCACCTCACTTCTTGAGAAGGGAAGAGAATTTAAGTGGGGCGAGAGGTACCAAGATGGTTTTAACCAACTGAAGAAGAGATTGATGTCACCACCAGTGTTGGTTATGCCAGATCTACAGAAAGGATTTGACATTTATTGTGATGCATGTGGCCAAGGCTTAAGATGTGTGCTCATGCAACAAGGACATGTGACCGACTACGCGTCTCGACAGTTGCGGAAACAAGAGTTGAACTACCCCACTCATGACTTGGAATGGGCGGCCGTTGTGCATGCGCTTAAGATTTGGAGACATTATATTATGGGAACCAAGTGTCAAGTATACATGGATCATAAGAGTTTGAAGTATATATTCACTCAGAAGGATCTCAACCTTAGGCAACGTCGTTGGTTGGAGCTTATTAAGGATTATGATTTAGAGATTCACTATCACCCAGGCAAGGCAAATTTGGTTGCAGATGCCTTAAGTCGGAAGGAGCACGTTCATTCCGCTATTGTTGTCCAGCTACCCGAAGAATTAGCAAAAGATTTTGAGAGACTTAACCTGGGGATAGTTGCTCACACTGGAGGAGTTACTATTGATGTGGAACCTACTTTGGAGCAAGAAATCCACAAAGGACAAATTGGTGATGCTAAGATACAAGAGATTAAGGATCTGATTACTGAAGGTCGAGGTCCGGAATTCACGGAAGATGAACAAGGCACTATGTGGTTCAAGGACAGGATATGTGTTCCTGATATTGAAAGCCTTCGTGAGACTATTTTAAAGGAGGCCCATGACTCGGATTATTCTATTCATCCAGGTGGTACCAAGATGTATTAGGATTTGAAGCGGAAGTATTGATGGTATGGATTGAAGAGAGATGTGGCTGCACATTTGACTATGTGCGATGTGTGTCAAAGTGTGAAGGCTGAACACCAGAGGCCAGCCGGACTACTGCACCCACTGAAGATACCTGAGTGGAAATGGGAAGAGATTGGCATGGACTTCATTGTTGGATTACCTCGCACGTCTGCTGGATATGATTCTATATGGGTGATTGTGGACAGGCTAACTAAGGTAGCCCACTTTATTCCAGTGAAGACCACGTATTCAGGAGCCAAGTTAGCAGAGTTGTACATGGCACGGATTGTATGCCTGCATGGTGTGCCAAAGAAGATTGTGTCAGACCGGGGATCATAGTCTACCTCCAGATTTTGGAAAAGTTTTCATGAGAATATGGATGCGAAGTTGAATTTTAGTTCGGCCTACCTCAGACTGATGGACAGACTGAAAGGACTAACCAAGCATTGGAAGATATGTTGAGAGCTTGTGCCCTTTAGCATGGTAGTAGTTGGGACAAGAGCCTACCTTATGCTGAGTTCTCATATAATAATAGTTGCCAAGCCAGTCTAAAGATGTTACCGTTCGAGACTCTATATGGCAGGAAATGCATGACTCCTCTATATTGGATCAAACTAGGGGAAGATAGTTCTTTGGACCTGAACTTATTCAAGAGGCAGAAGAACAAGTTCGTATAATTCGAGAGAATTGAGGGTAGCTCAGACCAGGTAAAAGAGCTACGCTGATAATAGAATAAGACCACTGGAATTTGAGGAAGGAGATCATGTGTACCTCAAAGTTTCACCACTTCGTGGAATGAGGAGAGTTAAAGTCAAGGGCAAACTGTTCCCTTGCTTTATTGGACCATTCTGAGTTTTTAGGCGAGTTGGAAAGATGGCCTATCAACTTGAACTACCTGATAATCTATATGATGGGCATAATGTATTCCATGTGTATTAACTTAAGAAGTGTCCTAGTGTCCCGAGAAATAAGGTTATAAAGATGTGTAAAGTACAATGGAACCATCATGGAGAAGATGAAGCTACTTGGGAGAGAGAGAAAAGGAGCTTCGCATAGATTTTTCCCATCTTTCCACTAGACTTTCATAAATCTCGAGGACGAGATTATTTTTAAGGGGGGTAGGATTTGTAATACCCAACTTGTAATTAGTGGAAGATAACCTAAAAGGAGAAAATGACATCTCTTTTTATATGTGTGTTATCTATATTTATCATTTCATGAGGTCATCACATGAAAACAAACAAATAAATAACAAAGGGACACCCAAAAATAATACATGCATCATGCTTGGCTTATATAATTGTGTGCATTTTGTGACAATATCAAAATGATGTAAAAATGTATATATACAAATATAAAATCCAAATTTGGAATTTAACCTCTAAGCAAAGCCATGAAAATAGAGAAAAGAAGGAAATAAATATTGTACAATACAAATTAGAATTTTAATTACATGGCTTCACCATATTTTTTATGACCAAAATTTATAATTAGTCTGTATACAAATGTGCCACAAAGTTTAAATTTGGTTTGAAGCTTGGAATTTGGAAGGAGGAGATAAAATAAAATAGAAAAGAATAAAGAAAAGAATAAGAAGGGGTCGCGTGGGCCCAATTTCCCGCAGCCAGCCCACCTAGACCAACCATTGCGTGGCCTAAGTTCTCGCGTGTGCGCGTCCGCACCCGACTGGTGGGGCCTCCCGGTCAGCTGGCCATTTACCTCCCCTGCGCGCACTGTGTCGGTGTCCTTCAACGACGCATGGGACCCACACCACCAGCGTCGTCTTGCCCGCAACAGACCCACGCTCCTATTCCACTTTCCGCCGCAGATTCCGCTCGGTCTTGAACGGAAGCAGCCGTCACCCACCTCCGTTCCTAGCGCGGGATTCCAGCGGGGTCGTTGACGAAAAACCCGGGTAGGATTCACCCGTATCCTCACCTTCCGTAGTCCATCCCAACGCTCGGAGTCTCCCTCGAGCTGGGCGATAAAGTGGGAGCCATGGTCTCTCTCTCTCTCACTCGCGTAGTCTCCCGGGCGCACGTAAGCAAATCCATTGCCACTGCCTTTCCCCTCCGATTTGATATCCTCAGCACCGCGGGTGGCGTAGAAGGTGCGGCCATAGCCGGGAGCATGTGCGGAAGATCCGCCGCCGTCCATCCCATCCGTGCGCCGCCGCTGGGAGCCATAGAAGGGGTCAGGGGCATTCGCCTGCAACTAGGGAGCATGCGCGGGCTTGCAATCTGGCGTGGGCGTCACCATGGTCCAACGAATTCCTCATCGTCGCTCCAAGCCGCCGCGGGTCCACTCCTCGCCATGGCTAGCTCTCGTCACCGAATTTCTAGTCTTGTAAGTTGCATCCCTAGGTTCGCCTTTCTCCTGTCGTCGTATTGCACGCGCATGTGGTCGGTTTGGGTAGCGGAGTGCGGGGTTGGACATTCGCCGGTGAGTACGCCGCTGGGCGAGCTCTGTTTCTCGCGCGGGGTGTCCGTCGATGGCGTGGGGCTTATCCTCCGTCGATCAGTGAACGAATGGGCGTGATTAGTTCACCTTACTGGTGCGGCGGGGACGAAGTTTAGTCGTTGGATCGTAGATGAAGGAGTGGGATCGGATCTCGCACGTATTAAATCTGGGGCCTTGGATCTAGATCCAACGATCCCTGGCACCTACAGATTCCTCGACGGCAGGATCTAATCCTGGCCACAGGACTTGGATCCGATGGCTCTGAAACGCAGATACCCCTTCGGCCCTGAAATCTTGCATAAGGACCCCTCGGTTTAGTTAAAACCAACCCGCCGTCCTCGGCGTCTGTTGCCTAAGTCTTAGGAAACTTTGGTTTAGGCCCCTGTGTTTCCCAGAAATTGTTGCGCAGTCCAGAAACTTGTAAATTGGTCAAATAATAGTGGAAAATGAATTTTTAATATGAAAATAGCGCTAGAACTTGTAAAATGCATAGAAAATCCATCTCTACTCCAAATTACTCCATTCCAGTTACTAAAATTTTGTAATTTTATTCTCCATCATCTAGAGTCTCTGTTTGGACATGAAAACAGTAAGAAAATTAATTTCTCATCTAATCCTATTTTAATCACGTTAAACCTTAGGAAATTCATAACTTGAAATCTATAACTCCAAAATTAATACTTCCAGTTCCAATGATCTCATTTTAATGTGTAGATTTTTACTGTATATTTTATTTACATGTTTGATGTGATGTTAATTTATGCTATACTATGTATGTATTGTGTTGATGCGAGTAGACGAGCAAGCCACTGTGGAATCTGAGGTTCAACAAGTAGAGATAGCTGAGCAGGAGCTCATTGAAGGCAAGTTGTGCCCTTGATCACTTACTTTTTCCCAGACATGTTCTTATTAATTATAATGATCTGCATAGGATAATTTTGATGGGACCCAATAGGTTACCCTAGTTTTGGCTATCTTTATACCTTGTTTACCACTGAAATATTTTTTTGGGTAGTACCTGCTATTGCTTTATGTGGATTTGGGTATGAAGATACTTTATTCATAATTACTCTTTTATTCTCTTTTATTATTACTGTTCATGTTAAGATCATTATGTTAATGGGAACATGGAGCGACCACCCGGGAAAACAGTGCTACCACAAGGGTATAATGGGACGCCCTTGGCTGATTAACTAGGAAAGCTAGTGGAGGTCTTCCTTACCCGAAAGGGGCAAGGGCAGTAGGGGAGTGGTCAGTGTAGGGAGGTCCTTGGTTGATTTTGCTGCGATGGCGGTCAGGCAAGAACCCTGCATTGGAGCTTCCTATAAACTGTAGCGGGTTTTCTGAAGCTAGTGGAACTTTGTAAAGGCCTCGTAGTGTTACCCTACCTTGCCTCCTCGGTAGAGGTGTATGGGATTGGCCATCTCTTGGCAGATGGGTAACATGACTTGTGGGTAAAGATGTGCAACCTCTACAGAGTGTAAAACTAGTATACTAGCCGTGCTCACGGTCATGAGCAGCTCGGACCCTCACAAGATTAATTATGGAACTTAAATTCAATTTGACATTTGCATCGCATTTGGGATTATTTTACTATTACTGTTTTTATTATTATTAAGGTTTGGTATTTACTTACACTTAGTAATTGCTAATAAAATTTTGATCAACTTATAAAAGCAATGCTCAGCTTCAGCCTTTATTTCATTGATCAGCCTTACACTACATGAACTCCCACCTTTGGTGAGTTCATGCCACATTATTCCCCACGACTTGTTGAGCTATGAACGTATGTGAGCTCACTCTTGCTGTCTCACACCCCCCCACAGGAAAAGAGCAGGTGGTTCAGGAGGAGCCACAAGGCGAGGAGTTTGATCTGATCTAGGTGGCGTTTCTCAGTTGACTTTGGCGCCGACGATCCTTAGTTCGTTTTACATTTATTCTTTTACTTTGTAATAAGTCTTCCGCTATGTAATAAATACTCTGATGTTTTATGACATTTATCTCTATACACTCTGTTATTATATATGTTGTCTTCTTGGCGCATGTATGAGATGCACCCGACTTTGTTCCTTAAAACCGGGTGTTACACGTGTGTAGGTGATGGTTCCATGGATGGCGCTCGTGCAAGATGCCTATTGTGCTTGTTGTCGATGCTGGGCTTCTGAAGGCTTTTAGAAAGCGTCGATGCAACATAGGGATTGTCGAGACAATAACCCCAACCATAACCTTGACGACGACGACTACATCGGAAATGCCAAACGAATGGTAAGAATGATGTAACTATATCGATCACTAATTAGTATGTTTATTTATGGAAGTCTTTTCTCTATATAGGAAGCTACAAGTTTCCAAAAGCCTAGCGACATTGAGGTGTTTATGGTGGGGCACAAAAGACTAGATTCTAGTAACCTCGAGCAACTATGTAGTCAAACGACAATGGGTCTGCTGGTGAGTTTTGACACAAAATTTCAAAAAGTTGAACTATCAAAATTTATGCATTTCTAAGTTCATAAATGTTGTATAGTCAGCATATGCAGAGGAGATGGTTCAACGGCATGGCCCCAACTTTGATTGGCGACATGTATCGTTGGATCCCTTAGCCTTGCATGCTAGTGGTGGGGCAAAGCACATGAATGATTAGCTCTAACTTATCAAATTACATGGTTGCTACTAACATGTTCATGCACTAAGCACACTTTTAGAAACACTTGTAGGTACACACTCTTCGATGGAGTGATTGACTCAGCTGAGGTGAGATCTTAGACGATGAGTTCATCATCTGGTAGCTTGGTCTCTTATTGACCGAATGAGCAGGATTTAGAGCTAGAGCTAGCGAGGATGTGCGAAGAGATTAGACAACAAGGGGAATAATTCTTGGCTTGCATGCGACAACAACAAGTGATGTTTCAAGTAAGTATAACTCATGCAACTCTAAATTCGTATATTGTAAACAACCTCTGCAATACTAACACATTCCTTTAATAGGCATAAATGCAGCAACAGGGCATGAAGGTAACATTCCTAGAATTTCAAGCGCTACCACCATCTCTACAATGGAGCCCGTTTCTAGCTATACCAACTCAGGTATGCCATCTCATTCTAATAATTAGAGTAAAACTTAGCCTATTGTATGTTCATGTGTTATTTGTTAGCTACAAGAGATAAAAACATGACCTTTATCTATTAAATAGGGATCGAGGATGCATGGACACTAGTTTAACAACCCTCGCACATCAGTTTGACACCTCCGAACATATATCTGCACCTAGAGATCAGGTATGTTTTGTAAATCTCTTTCTATTCATCTTATTTGGACATTTGTATCCAACTTGTAAATATTTGCATTCTTCTTACATAGGCGACAGATGTGGGTGGTACTGGGTCTGAACTAGCTACAACGGGTTTTGTGAAGTCATACTCTCCTCTAGCTGGTGGCAGTGGGCAAAGTTCTAATTATCTAAGTGGTGATCCGTGGCCATAAGAACTATTGTATGCTACTTTTCTATTTAAACTTGTGCTTTATTTTAGTTATGTATGATGGTTGATTTGAGTTAAACTGAATTTCATGCGTTTTCGTGAACAAATGACTTAACTTGTGAAGTTATTGTGAACTGAATTGGATACATGAGCTGTGTGTTCGTTCGATTAATTTATAATGTGAAGTATGTGAGCTTTGTGAGCTATGTGAATTGGATATGTGATCTATATGTGGCGTGAGTTTTGTGAATGGTATATATGATGTATGTGAGCTATATATGATGTATGAGATGGTATGTAATGAATGTATGTAGTTTTGTGTAAATTGGATGAGAAATTGACTAAATAGGCTACTAGTTTGCAGTAGCACAAATTAACTCCCTTAGGCTTGATCATAGGCAACGAGAGTTATTTTGTTACTGTAACAGATTAACTCATGTCGGGTAGGGCAGCCGACAGGAATTATTTCACTAATTCCCGTCGACCAGGGTAGCCGACGAGAGTTATTGTACTGTCGAAGTAACTCGCGTCAACTATGGTAAACCGACACAAATTAATTAAACCATGTCGGTGACCGACATGAGTTAATTATTCACCAGCAAGTAACTCCCATCGATCAGGAACTGACGGGAATTACTTGTATACCGATGGGAATAGCTAATTGACATAAGTAATATCTTAATTTTTGTCAACTCTTGGCCAATGGGAATTTCCTGAATTCCTGTTGTGTCATGCCACCATTTTAAAAGTTGGACGACTGTACTTTTTACACTTGTTGGAGACCAGGGGCCAGGGCACACCCTGTTGTCCTTGTGGTCTATAAGAGCCCACATGAAATATGTTGTGTGAAATAACATTACTCCCTCCGGTTTCAAAATACAAGTCGTTTAGAACATCGATACAGTCTCTAAAATATAGATTTGACTAATTTTTTTGTTAAAATACAAATAAACTCTTAATACATTTATACTTTTCTAAAAGTACTTGTCGGCGTTTCGAGACCGGGGGGTCCCTAAGCCGACGAGTGAGTGTGCCGCGTGCCCCAGCCCAGATGGGTCGAGCGCGTGGGCGAGCGCGAAGGGGGGAAAGCGAGGTGGCCGGAGCCGAGTCGTGAGGGAGGTGGAGATCCCGCGGCCTTCGTGTTCGTCCCGCGCCCAGGTCGGGTGCGCTTGCAGTAGGGGGTTACAAGCGTCCACGCGGGTGAGGGAAGCGAGCGGCCCCAAGAGAGCGCCTGCCCCGCCCTCGTTCCCACGCGGCCAACCTTCTCTAAGAAGGCCCTGGTCCTTCCTTTTATAGGCGTAAGGAGAGGATCCAGGTGTACAATGGGGGTGCAGCAAAGTGCTACGTGTCTAGCGGGGGAGAGCTAGCGCCCTAGGTACATGCCAATGTGGCAGCCGGAGAGATCTTGGCACCCAGCTGGTGTGGTGTCGTGGCTGTCGGAGGAGAAACGGAGCCTTGCGGAGGGACAGCTGTCGGAGCAGTTGGGCCCTTGCTGACGTCCCCCTGCTTCCGTAAGGGAACTGAGAGCCGCCGTCATCATGGGTCTAGCGGGGCGCCATCATTGCCTATCTGGCGGAGCTAGCCAGATGGGACGTCGGTCTTGTTCTCTGCGGCCCGAGTCGACTCGGGGTAGGGTGATGATGGCGCTTCCTGTTGACGTGGCGGACTTGTGCCCTAGGTCGGGCGACGTGGAGGCTCCTCCGAGGCCGAGGTCGAGTCTGTCTTCCATGGCCGAGGCCGAGCCCGAGCTCCTGGGTCGGGCGAGGTGGAGGTCGTTCGGCAGAGGCCAGGGCGGAGTCCGACCCCTAGGGTCGGGCGAAGCGGAGTTCGTCGTCTTCCGGGGCCTTAGCCCGAGTCCGAGCCCTGGGTCGGGCGGAGCGGAGTTCGCCGTCTTCCGGGGCCTTAGCCCGAGTCCGAGCCCTGGGTCGGGCGGAGCGGAGTTCGCCGTCTTCCGGGGCCTTAGCCCGAGTCCGAGCCCTGGGTCGAGCGGAGCGGAGTTCGCCGTCTTCCGGGGCCTTAGCCCGAGTCCGAGCCCTGGGTCGGGCGGAGCGGAGTTCGCCGTCTTCCGGGGCCTTAGCCCGAGTCCGAGCCCTAGGTCGGGCGGAGCGGAGTTCGCCGTCTTCCGGGGCCTTAGCCCGAGTCCGAGCCCTGGGTCGGGCGGAGCTTCCTATGGTGCCTTTGGCAAGGCCTGGCTGCCTGTCAGTCTCACTCTGTCAAGTGGCACTGCAGTCGGGATGGCGCAGGCGGCGCTGTCCTTTTGTCAGACCGGTCAGTGGAGCGGCGAAGTGACGGCGGTCACTTCGGCTCTGCCAGGGGGCGCGCGTCAGGATAAAGGTGTCAGACTACCTTTGCGTTAAATGCCCCCACGACTCGGTCGGTTGGTGCGGCGATTTAGTCAGGGTTGCTTTTTAGCGAAGGCAAGGCCTCGGGCGAGCCGGAGATGCGTCTGCCGAAAAAAGGGGGCCTCGGGCGAGACGGAAACACCTCAGGGTCGGCTGCCCTTGCCCGAGGCTAGGCTCGGGCTAGGCGTGATCGAGTCGCTCGTATGGACTGATCCCTGACTTAATCGCACCCATCAGGCCTCTGCAGCTTTATGCTGATGGGGGTTACCAGCTGAGAATTAGGCGTCTTGAGGGTACCCCTAATTATGGTCCCCGACAGTAGCCCCCGAGCCTCGAAGGGAGTGTTAGCACTCACTTGGAGGCTTTCGTCGCACTTTTTTGCAAGGGGACCAGCCTTTCTCGGTTGCATTTTGTTCCGGTGGGTGCGCGCGAGCGCACCCGCCGGGTGTAGCCCCCGAGGCCTCGGAGGAGTGGTTTCACTCCTTCGAGGTCTTAATGCCTCGCGTAATGCTTCGGCTGGTCTGGTGGTTCCCTCATGCGAACTGGCCGTAGCCCGGGTGCACTGTCGGGGCCCAAGTTCTCGGGCTGGTATGTTGACGCTGTCAACGGTTTGGCCGGAGCCGGGTTTGCGAGAGCAGCCCCCGAGCCTCCGCACAGGGCGAGAGGGCGATCAGAGACAGACTCGGCTTTTTTACATACGCCCCTACGTCGCCTTTCCGCAAGGAGGAGGGGGGAGAGCGCCATGTTACCCTCGATGGGCACCGAACATGGTGTCTCCGGTGAGCTGCAAGCGGGTAATCCGAGTGGACGTCCGTGCCCCGTTCGTTGGGGGTCGGCTAGGGGCCCGGAGGCACGCCCAAAAGTACCTGCGGGTGATCTGCCGGACCCGGTCCCCTGGCGACGGGGTCCGAGGGCTCGATGCCTCCCTCCGATGGGATTCCGTTACAGGATCGCTCCCGCTGGTCTCGGAAATGTCCTAGGGTACCTCGGGAGCGCAGCCCGAGCCTCGGTTATGTATCGAACGTACCCCTGGTCATCCCTCGCTCGGTGTCTGAGGCGACTGTGAACCCTTCGGGGGGCCAGCCTTCGAACCCCTGATCAGTAATGGGCGCGGAGCCCGAGTAGCCTGAGGCGGCCGTGGAACCTTTCGGGGGGCCGGCCTTCGAACCTCTGACCAGTAGTGGGTGTCGGGCCCACGCGATCTGAGGCGGCTGTTGAACCCTTCGGGGGGCCAGCCTTCGAACCCCTGATCAGTAAGGAGGCTCGGAGCCTAGTTCCTTCACGGGGAAGGATTCCTTTCGGGGTATCCCCCTTTCCCGGTCCCTATTGCAAGAGATAGAGAAAGAGGAAAAAAAGGAAAAAGGATACGAAACCGAACGACGAGGCGTACCTTTTTTTGGTGCGGTTGTTTCGGCGAAGGCGAAGCGTCGCCCGCTGCTCCAGAAGCGCCACCTATCCAGCCGCGGAGTTAATGCGACGGGGCGAGTAGTTGGCGGGGCTGCCGTTGCGCGTGCGCGAGCCGTTCGAGGAACGGGTCACGGGCGCATTGTCTTCACGCCGTGAGAGGGGGTTCTCTCGCTGCCTCCGGATGGGACGTAAGCTTGGCTGACGGCGTGACCGCTGCTCCCGCGTGCCTGCCACCGTCATCACTGCCGGCCCACTTTTGACCGCGTTTGACCGCTGCGTCAGGCTGGCGCTGCTGGGTCGCCTCGGGTCGCGGTATCGGTTCCGCAATCGAGGAGGTGCGGTGGTGGCGCAAGTGGTACAGTTGCTTGCATGCAGCATCCGGCGCGCTGGTCGCGCGACGCGTGGACCTGGGCCTCCATGCTGGCGTGTCAGGAGTCGGAGAGGCACGTCCACTTGGCGCGGTTGCATGCCGCCTGCATGGCTGCCCGCCCCTTTCGCCAGTTGGTCTGGGCAAAAGTGGAGGGTCACTTGTAACCGCTGGGCGGTTGCGTGCACCATGCGCGGCGGTTTGGCTTCTTCTGCTCGGAGCCGGTCTGCATGACATGCGGGACCCAGCCCCCGCGTCGCAGGGGAGGGCTTTGGAAGCGTGTTGGAGAAGACTCAGCCCGTGACGGTTGGGGGCGCAAGCAGGGAGAGTCGCCTTTAAAAAGGAGGGCGACCCCTTTCGTAAGGCGACCACGTCTTCTTTCTCCCTTATGCACTGTGTCTTTCCACCTTCCAGGCACCCGGATGGGGGAAACCGCCGTCTTTTCGCCTCATCGTTGGAGGAACGCAACTCCGTGGGAGTTGGTACCTTTCAGCCATCGTTCGGCTTCAAGGATTTTCATCATGCAGCCCGGTTGCTCCCCTCCGCTGGGGGTCACCCGAGACGGTGACCACCAGGTCCTGGGTGGGGAGGAGCAAACCGGGCTACGATCTTGGTCCCACCCTCAGCTTCAAGGATGTTCATCATCCTCGCTGGGGTGGGTGCCGGGCTGAGCCGGCGCTCTACCTCCCCCACGGGTTCGTGGGTCATCCTCTCCCGCAGCATTCGAGGGAGAGGGCGCTCACTGGCCCTGCGGGCGGCCCGGACTTCGACAACGCGGGGTGGATCGACGGCAGGCTTCGTCACCTCCAGCGTGTCGGGTCCGTTGGCTTGGCTCCCGGCGGCCCCTTCTGTAGGGGGGCGGCTGCCGCGCCGTGTACACGGGAGGACCACCCTAGACGCCGCGCGCTGCTAGGGCGGCATTCGTGTTCTGGGGTGGTCCTGCCTTTGCACCGGGGCGGCGCCTTTACGCGGAGGCCGGTGCCCCACTCATCTGGGAGGACTTGAGTGGGGATCTGCCGGTAGGCTGATGGCTCCTGTTGTTGGTGCCGAGGCGGAGGCGGCTCGAGAAGTCCCCGTCGCCGACGGGATTACCGCCACCATCCGCGCTTCGGGCCTCCGGCTCTTTGTACTTGTCCTCGCCCCTCGAGCGTCGGCGTGGGCGAGGGCAAGATTGCAGTGGCGCCTACCCTGAGGCCTGCGCTGCTGCAGTTCGGCCATCCGGAGTGGGGGCCGTCGTCGTCGTGGCCAGAGCGGGCGGCGGCAAGCCGCCCGTTAGTCTTCTGCAGCCCCGCAGGCCCACCCCTATCGAGTGGGGTTGTTCGTACCTGCGGGGGGGGGAACCGGAGTTCCGTTTGTAACGGCACTTCGAATGCCGGTGTTTTTTGTTCATTTCGGCTTTTGGGGCCTGAACATGTATGTAATTACGGCATGGAGCCGTGTTTTTTTCCTCATTTTTGAGCGCTAAGACTCGTCTGTTGACTATCTGAACCGCTTCACCAAGTATGAGTCACCCTGTGTCAAGGTGACGAGTGAGGTATCCGTATCCCGGAGGCGTAGGAGTCCCTCGGCTCGGTCGGCCTTGCTGTCCGAGGTTCCTCTAGCTTAGTTAAAGAGACCCCTCGGCCACTCTTCGATGAGCCGAGACAAGGGGTAGCGATATCAGCATGAACAGAGGCGGAGTTGGCTCGAAAATGAAACCTGGTTGGCCGGAGCCTAGCCGGGTTGTTTGTTGGCAGGATCGACGTCGGAGTTGATCAGCCGAGGCTTTGGACCGGGCTGGCGCCCTTGGAAGATGGTTGGCCGAGGCCCCGGGGGTGACCGGCTGAGCCGCCTGCTCGGGCCGGATTCCCGGAGAAGTCCCTGGCAGCGATAGCCCGGGCGTGGTGATGACGTCGTCCTTCGGAGCGGAGAACCTCGGACCACGTCACCGTCCGAGGCTAGGTCGGGCCTTGCTGAAGGTGCCGTCGATGCCGAGGGTGTTGCTGCCCTCTTCCAACGTCAAGACCCGAGCCTGCAGGATCAGATTGTCTTGTAGCATGCGCCTCGTGCGGCCGTCGAGGCCAGAACACACACCCTCGCTGCGTTGTAAAGCTGCGTCTCTTTTCCTCTCGTTTCGAGTATCTGGACTTTTTGTCGGTAACAGGGATGTTTGTGCGAGTGAGAGTTGCTTCTCGCGGAAGGTGATGAGTGAGGTATCCGTATCCCGGAGGCGTGGGAGTCCCTCGGCTCGGTCGGCCTTGCCGCTTACGAGTACTTTCACCCGTCCATGAGGCCCTGTCACCGACTCGGTCGAGAAGGCTCGAAGGATTGCTTCGGCAGAAGGGCTTCCGAACGTAAAGACTTGTTCGATCCGCGGAGTCACTTTATCCGAACGCGAGTTACTTATCGCAGAAGGTGATGAGTGAGGTATCCGTATCCCGGAGGCGTAGGAGTCCCTCGGCTCGGTCAGCCTTGGCTGCTTACGTGTACTCCGTCGTTTCCAGGACCCATTTTTTGAAGTAGTCAAAAAGCACGAAAGATATTCTGGTAGAAGAGATTTTTTTTCGAGGAAAATTTTGACGCAGAGGGGGTTTCCCCCCTTTTAGCCCCCGAGGGAGGGTCGGGCTTTGCCGAGGCGAGGCCGACCCTTCCTTGTTGACTAAACTTTGAGTGAGTGCGAGGTATATGAACAACTTGGAAACATCTTAAGGGTAGAAGCGACGTAGCTGTTGGATGTTCCATGCGTTGCCGTAGACCTCGCCTTGACTGTTGGCCAGCTTGTACGTTCCGGGCTTCAGGACTTTGGCGATGACGAATGGCCCCTCCCAGGGGGGCGTGAGCTTGTGCCTCCCTCGGGCGTCTTACCGCAGTCGAAGCACCAGGTCGCCCACCTGGAGGTCTCGGGGTCGGACCCCTCGGGCGTGGTAGCGTCGCAGGGACTGCTGATACCGCGCCGAGTGTAGTAAGGCCCTGTCCCGAGCCTCTTCCAGCTGGTCCAGCGAGTCTTCTCGGCTAGCTTGGTTGCTTTGATCGTCGTAGGCCCTCGTCCTCGGGGAGCCATATTCCAGGTCAGTGGGCAAGACGGCCTCGGCCCCGTAGACCAGGAAGAACGGCGTGAAACCCATGGCTCGGCTCGGCGTTGTCCTCAGGCTCCAGACCACCGAGGAGAGTTCCTTCATCCATCGCTTGCCGAACTTGTTGAGGTCATTGTAAATCCGAGGCTTGAGCCCTTGTAGAATCATGCCATTGGCACGCTCTACTTGCCCATTCGACATGGGATGAGCTACAGCAGCCCAGTCCACCCGGATGTTGTGATCCTCGCAAAAATCCAAGAATTTTCTGCCGGTGAACTGGGTGCCGTTGTCGGTGATGATGGAGTTTGGGACCCCGAAGCGATGGATGATGTTGGTGAAGAACGCCACCGCCTGCTCGGACCTGATGCCGTTTAGGGGTCGGACCTCGATCCACTTGGAGAATTTGTCGACGGCGACCAGCAGGTGCGTGTAGCCCCCGGGCGCCTTCTGCAGAGGGCCGACGAGGTCCAGCCCCCACACAGCGAAGGGCCAGGTGATGGGTATTATCTGCAGAGCCTGAGCGGGCAGGTGGGTCTGCTTCGCATAGAATTGACACCCTTTGCAGGTGCGGACGATTCTAGTGGCATCAGCCACCGCCGTTGGCCAGTAGAAGCCTTGCCGGAAAGCGTTCCCGACAAGGGCTCAAGGCGCTACGTGATGGCCGCAAGCCCCCGAGTGTATCTCTTGCAGGAGTTCCTGACCTTCGGCGATGGAGATGCATCGCTGGAGGATGCCCGAGGGGCTGCGGTGGTAGAGCTCCTTCTCATCGCCCAGCAAGACGAACGACTTGGCGCGTCGCGCTACCCGCCGAGCCTCGGCCTGGTCGAGGGGTAGCTCTCCTTGGCGGAGATATTGCAGGTACGGGGTCTGCCAATCTCGATCAGGCGTGACCCCGCTCCACTCCTCCTCGATGCGCAGCGCCTCGCTCTCGGGGGCCGAGGGTTCCTCGGGCTGAATCGAGGACGCCTCGGGCTGGGCTGAGGGTACCTCGGACGGGGCCGAGGGCGCCTCGGGCTCGGGCGTGTCGCTGATCTTGACGGAGGGTTGGTGCAGATCCCGGGAGAAGACGTCCAGGGGAACCGTCGTTCGCCCCGAGGCTATCTTCGCCAGCTCATCCGCAGTCTCGTTGTAACGCCGGGCGATGTGGTTAAGCTCGAGCCCGTAGAACTTGTCTTCCAGGCGCCGAACCTCATCACAGTAGGCCTCCATCTTCGGGTCGCGGCAGTGGGAGTTCTTCATGACCTGGTCGATGACGTGCTGCGAGTCGCCGCGAGCGTCGAGGCGTCGGACCCCCAGCTCGATGGCGATTCGCAATCCGTTGATCAGAGCTTCGTACTCAGCCACATTGTTGGACGCCGGGAAATGGAGGCGCAGCACGTAGCGCAGGTGTTTCCCGAGGGGCGAGACGAAGAGCAGGCCCGCGCTGGCTCCTGTCATCATCAGCGACCCGTCGAAAAACATGGTCCAGAGCTCCGGTTGGATCGGAGCCGTCGGCAACTGGGTGTCGACCCATTCGGCTACGAAGTCCGCCAGTACCTGGGACTTGATGGCCTTCCGAGGGGTGAACGACATTGTCTCGCCCATGATTTCCACCGCCCACTTTGCGATCCGGCCCGAGGCCTCTCGGCACTGGACGATCTCCCCCAGGGGGAAGGATGACACCACAGTTACCGGATGAGACTCGAAGTAATGTCGCAACTTTCGTCTCGTCAGGATCACTGCATACAGTAGCTTCTGAACTTGTGGGTAGCGGATCTTGGTTTCGGACAGCACCTCGCTGACGAAGTAAACTGGCCTCTGAATGGGCAATGCATGCCCCTCTTCTTGCCTTTCGACCACAATCGCGGCGCTAACCACCTGAGTGGTCGCGGCGATGTAGACCAAGAGGGCTTCTCCACCAGCTGGGGGTACCAAGATAGGCGCCTGGGTGAGGAGCGCCTTCAGGTTCCCGAGAGCTTCCTTGGCCTCGGGGGTCCAAGTGAAGCACTCGGCCTTCCTTAAGAGGCGGTACAGAGGCAGGCCTCTTTCGCCGAGGCGTGAGATGAAATGGCTCAAGGCCGCGAGACATCCCATGACCCTCTGTACGCCTTTTGAGTCCTTGATGGGCCCCATGCTGGTGATGGCTGCGATCTTCTCCGGGTTGGCTTCGATGCCCCGCTCGGAGACGATGAACCCCAGGAGCATGCCTCGGGGCACCCCGAAGACACACTTCTCGGGATTAAGCTTGACGTCCTTTGCCTTGAGACACCGGAATGTCACTTCAAGGTCGGAGAGGAGGTCGGAGGCTTTCCTTGTCTTGACTACGATGTCATCGACGTAGGCCTCGACCGTGCGACCGATGTGTTCGCCGAACACATGGTTCATGCACCGCTGGTACGTTGCACCCGCGTTCCTCAAACCGAACGGCATGGTGACATAGCAGTACATGCCGAAGGGCGTGATGAAAGAAGTCGCGAGCTGGTCGGACTCTTTCATCTTGATTTGATGATACCCTGAGTAGGCATCGAGGAAAGACAGGGTTTCGCACCTAGCAGTGGAATCCACGATTTGATCGATGCGAGGTAGAGGGTAGGGAACCTTCGGACATGCTTTGTTGAGACCAGTGTAGTCTACACACATCCGCCATTTCCCCCATTTCTTTCTCACAAGCACAGGGTTGGCAAGCCATTCGGGATGGAATACCTCTTTGATGAACCCTGCTGCCATTAGCTTGTGGATCTCCTCGCCTATCACCCTGCGCTTTTCCTCGTCGAATCGGCGCAGAGGCTGCCTGACCGGTCGGGCTCCGGCCCGAATATCCAGCGAGTGCTCGGCGACATCCCTCGGTATGCCGGGCATGTCCGAGAGACTCCACGCAAAGACGTCGGCGTTTGCGCGGAGAAAGTCGACGAGCACTGCTTCCTATTTGGGGTCGAGCCCGGAACCGATCCGGATCTGCTTGGAGGTGTCGCCACTGGGGTCGAGAGGGACGGCCTTAACCGTCTCCGCTGGCTCGAAGTTGCCGGCGTGTCGCTTCACGTCCGGCACCTCTCGGGAGAGGTTTTCCAGGTCGGCGATGAGGGCCTCGGACTCGGCGAGGGCCTCGGCGTACTCCACGCACTCCACGTCGCATTCGAACGCGTGTTTGTACGTGGGGCCGATGGTGATGACCCCGTTGGGGCCCGGCATCTTGAGCTTCAGGTAGGTGTAGTTGGGGATGGCCATGAACTTCGCGTAGCATGGCCTCCCCAATACTGCGTGGTAGGTTCCTCGGAACCCGACCACCTCGAACGTCAAAGTCTCCCTTTGGAAGTTGGAGGGTGTTCCGAAGCAGACAGGAAGGTCGAGCCGTCCGAGGGGCTGGACGCGCTTCCCAGGAATGATCCCGTGGAAGGGCGCAGCGCCTGCTCGGACGGAGGACAGATCGACGCGCAGGAGCCTGAGGGTCTCGGCGTAGATGAGGTTGAGGCAGCTGCCCCCATCCATCAGGACCTTGGTGAGCCTAACGTCGCCGATGATGGGGTCGACAACGAGCGGGTACTTCCCCGGGCTCGGCACGTGGTCGGGGTGGTCAGCTTGGTCGAAGGTGATGGGCTTGTCGGACCAGTCTTAGTAGACTGGCGCCGCCACCTTCACCGAGCAGACCTCCCGACGCTCTCGCTTGCGATGCCGAGCCGAGGCATTCGCCGCATGCCCTCCGCAGATCATGAAGCAGTCGTGGACCTCGGGGAACTCTCCTGCTTGGTGATCTTCCTTTCTGTCGTCGTCGCGGGCCCTACCACCCTCTGCGGGTGGCCCGGCCTTGTGGAAGTGGCACCGAAGCATGACGCACTCCTCGAGGGTGTGCTTGACGGGCCCCTGATGGTAAGGGCACGTCTCCTTGAGCATCTTGTCGAAGAGGTTAGCCCCTCCAGGGGGCTTCCGAGGGTTCTTGTACTCGGTGGCGGCGACAAGGTTCGCGTCGGCGGCGTCGCGTTTCGCTTGCGACTTCTTCCTGCCTTTCTTCTTGGCGCCGAGCGGAGTAGACGCCTCGGGAGCATCCTCCGACGGGCGGCCCTGGGGCTGCTTGTCCTTTCGGAAGATGGCCTCGACCGCCTCCTGGCCAGAGGCGAACTTGGTGGCGATGTCCATCAGCTCGCTCGCCCTGGTGGGGGTCTTGCGACCCAACTTGCTCACCAGGTCACGGCAAGTGGTGCCGGCAAGGAACGCGCCGATGACATCTGAGTCGGTGATGTTGGGCAGCTCGGTGCGCTGCTTCGAGAACCGCCGGATGTAGTCCCGAAGAGACTCTCCCGACTGTTGCCGGCAGCTTCGGAGGTCCCAGGAATTCCCGCGGCGCACGTACGTGCCCTGGAAGTTGCCGGCGAAGGTTTGGACCAAATCCTCCCAGTTGGAGATCTGCCCCGGAGGCAGGTGCTCCAACCAGGCGCGAGCAGTGTCGGAGAGGAACAGGGGGAGGTTGCGGATGATGAGGTTGTCGTCGTCCGTTCCACCCAGTTGACAGGCCAGGCGGTAGTCCGCGAGCCACAATTCCGGTCTCGTTTCCCCGAGTACTTTGTGATAGTAGTCGAGGGTCGGAATCGGGCCGGAAACGGCGCCCGCCGGATGGCCCGGCTGAAGGCCTGCGGACCGGGTGGTTCGGGCGAGGGACTCCGATCCTCCCCGCTGTCGTAGCGTCCCCCACGCCTGGGGTGATAGCCTCGGCGCACCCTTTCGTCGAGGGGGCCCGACGGTCGCGATGATGGTGCTCGTTGCCGAGGTGGCCCAGGGCCGCAGGCGCGGTGTTGCGCGTGTGCCCGGTGTAGACCGAGGCTTCCCGCATGAGTCGGGAAGTCACGGCATGAGGTTCCGAGGGGTACCCCTGCCTTCGGGAGGCAGAGCTCTCGGCCCGCCGGGCCGCAGCGCCTTCCAGGAGATCCTTGAGCTCTCCCTGGATTCGCCGACCCTCGGTGGTTGATGGCTCCGGCATCACGCGGAGGAGCATCGCTGCGGCTGCCAGGTTCTGACCGATCCCGCTGGATGCGGGTGGCGTCCTGTCCCTGGCATCGTTGGCGATGCGGTGCTGGAAACCCTAGGGCAGGTGACGTATTTCTCTGGCCGGGGGCTGGCCCGCCCATACCTGCCCGACGTCCCGGCGGATCGACTCGAGCGCTCCTGCTCCCTCGTCGAGCCCGGCCTGCGCCCCGCGGACTTGCTCGAGCTGTGGGTCGTGACCCCCCGCCGGAACGGGGACCACAACTAGCTCCCGCGGGATGTCGGCGCGAGGCACTGGCCTAGGGAGATCGCCATCCTCCGGCATGCCGAGACGGTTGCCTCCGGAGGGATCCCCTAGCTCGACGTGGAAACATTCGCGGCTCGGGCCGCAGTCCTTGTCGTCAAGGCTGCGGCTGCCGTCGGAACAGTCGGAGAGGCAGTAGTTACATGCGGTCATGAAGTCCCGCATGGCACTGGGGTTGCCAGATCCAGAGAAGTCCCAGGAGATGCTGGGATCGTCATCTTCCTCGGACCCAGAGGGCCCGTAGGTCGAGACGTCCATCAATCGGTCCCAAGGCGACCGCACACGAAACCCCAGAGGGGTTGCACTCGCCTCAACGTGAGCGCCCGCCAAAGCGAGGCCGCTAGGCGGGTTGAGGTCGAGTCGAAAGGACGTAGGATGGGAATCAGTCGGTACCTTTTGGTCGACGAGGAGCGACGAAGTCACATCGGGGACTGATTGCGCCGTCGTCTTGGGTACGAGGGTGACGTCCTGCAGGCCCTCCGCGAGCGTGCTGGCGTCGTCCACTTGCTCGGGATTGGCGTGTTGCGGGGGGACGGCGCTCGCCTTCGCCTCAAACGCGAGGTTGACGCCCGACGCGTCCTCCGTTGGGGCGCTGGGGATGTCGATTCGCTCGACAGCCGACGGAGCGCAGCCTCCCGCTCGGCCCTGGTTGCCCCGCCTCCTCCTCCGATGGCGAGGGAGAGGATGGGGCGAGCTCGAATGTTGTTCTTCCACCACGCGGGGAAGACGTCGTCGATTCCGCCGCCGGCGGGCGGGCTGTCGGCCGCCATTGTCGTCGTCGCGCGGCGGTGGAAGGAGTATCATGTCGTAGCTGCCGTCGAAAGACATGAACTCGAGACTCCCTAAATGGAGCACCGTCCCGGGTTGGAGAGGTCGTTGGAGACTGCCCATCTGGAGCTTGACGGGAAACTGCTCGTCAACACGCAGCAGGCCCCTACCTGGCGCGCCAACTGTCGGCGTTTCGAGACCAGGGGGTCCCTAAGCCGACGAGTGAGTGTGCCGCGTGCCCCAGCCCAGATGGGTCGAGCGCGTGGGCGAGCGCGAAGGGGGGAAAGCGAGGTGGCCGGAGCCGAGTCGTGAGGGAGGTGGAGATCCTGCGGCCTTCGTGTTCGTCCCGCGCCCAGGTCGGGTGCGCTTGCAGTAGGGGGTTACAAGCGTCCACGCGGGTGAGGGAAGCGAGCGGCCCCAAGAGAGCGCCTGCCCCGCCCTCGTTGCCGCGCGGCCAACCTTCTCTAAGAAGGCCCTGGTCCTTCCTTTTATAGGCGTAAGGAGAGGATCCAGGTGTACAATGAGGGTGCAGCAGAGTGCTACGTGTCTAGCGGGGGAGAGCTAGCGCCCTAGGTACATGCCAATGTGGCAGCCGGAGAGATCTTGGCACCCAGCTGGTGTGGTGTCGTGGCTGTCGGAGGAGAAACGGAGCCTGGCGGAGGGACAGCTGTCGGAGCAGTTGGGCCCTTGCTGACGTCCCCTGCTTCCGTAAGGGAACTGAGAGCCGCCGTCGTCATGGGTCTAGCGGGGCGCTATCATTGCCTATCTGGCGGAGCTAGCCAGATGGGACGTCAGTCTTGTTCTCTGCGGCCCGAGTCGGCTCGGGGTAGGGTGATGATGGCGCTTCCTGTTGACGTGGCGGACTTGTGCCCTAGGTCGGGCGACGTGGAGGCTCCTCCGAGGCCGAGGTCGAGTCTGTCTTCCATGGCCGAGGCTGAGCCCGAGCTCCTGGGTCGGGCGAGGCGGAGGTCGTTCGGCAGAGGCCAGGGCGGAGTCCGACCCCTGGGGTCGGGCGAAGCGGAGTTCGTCGTCTTCCGGGGCCTTAGCCCGAGTCCGAGCCCTGGGTCGGGCGGAGCGGAGTTCGCCGTCTTCCGGGGCCTTAGCCCGAGTCCGAGCCCTGGGTCGGGCGGAGCGGAGTTCGCCGTCTTCCGGGGCCTTAGCCCGAGTCCGAGCCCTGGGTCGGGCAGAAAGGAGTTCGCTGTCTTCCGGGGCCTTAGCCCGAGTCCGAGCCCTGGGTCGGGCGGAGCGGAGTTCGCCGTCTTCCGGGGCCTTAGCCCGAGTCCGAGCCCTGGGTCGGGCGGAGCTTCCTATGGCGCCTTTGGCAAGGCCTGGCTGCCTGTCAGTCTCACTCTGTCAAGTGGCACTGCAGTCGGGATGGCGCAGGCGGCGCTGTCCTTTTGTCAGACCGGTCAGTGGAGCGGCGAAGTGACGGCGGTCACTTCGGCTCTGCCAGGGGGCGCGCGTCAGGATAAAGGTGTCAGGCTACCTTTGCGTTAAATGCCCCCGCGACTCGGTCGGTTGGTGCGGCGATTTAGTCAGGGTTGCTTTTTAGCGAAGGCAAGGCCTCGGGCGAGCCGGAGATGCGTCTGCCGTAAAAAAGGAGGCCTCGGGCGAGACGGAAACACCTCAGGGTCGGCTGCCCTTGCCCGAGGCTAGGCTCGGGCTAGGCGTGATCGAGTCGCTCGTATGGACTGATCCCTGATTTAATCGCACCCATCAGGCCTCTGCAGCTTTATGCTGATGGGGTTACCAGCTGAGAATTAGGCGTCTTGAGGGTACCCCTAATTATGGTCCCCGACAGTACTTTTAAAGATAAATCTATATACGTAACTATTAGATTTCAAAACTAAATAACAAAACGGTTATTAGTAGTCAAAGTTTATATATTTGATTTAAACCTTGTCTAAAACGATTTCTTTTTTCAGGACCAGAGGGAGTATATATTACTATAATTACTGTAAAATATTATGTGTACCATGGTTGTATGCAGCAAGCCAGCAATACACTTACATCTAATTTTATTAGAACTCATCTCATATTCGATATAATTCTACACTACGCTTGCTACTTAATTAATACATCGCAACTTGCACCTGTTAGTGAACCATGTGCTGCATGCACTTGTATTTGTCTCTGTCCATTTTTCACACAAGTGTGCATGAAAAATATGTGCGCACATGACACAAGCGCGCGCAATTTTAATGGTATTGAAGTGTTATCACATGAGATACAGGTGAGACGAATTGGGTGGCAGTGGCAGTGCTTGGGCCAAAGGTTTAGTTGCTTCACAACTTTGGATGCCAACTAACTAGGTGACAAACGGCCAAACGCATTAGTCTTATTTACGTTTCTCGTATAAAATGGTTATATATAGTTATGTCTAAACTTCTATAACAGAAGAAGTTTGCAACGCGTTGCTGCGCAGCAACTGATGGATCTATTTACTTCTGCCATCAGAACGTATAGACATTGTACTAGTCTATACTTCAAACATTGTAAAAACTCACCAAATCAAATCACTCTATACATAACCTCCACTAAATACACCAAATAAATTGCATTCAGATTTAACACATCATCAAAATTAACGGTTTATCTTCCTAGATAACTTTCTCTCCCTTACTCAATGGATAATATTATTTTGATCATCCCTCTCGGTGACCTTGCAAGCGCTACCAACCCATCCACTCACGGTGTCAACCGCCATCGTCGAACTCTCTCTTACTCAGAATTCTACCATAAGCACGAGCTATATGTTAGTAGTATAATAACTGTACATGTTTCCACCACCTCCAGGAGGTCATGACGCTAGCGCGCTGCGCATTACCTAGTCCTCACTGCCCAGCTCGCTCACACTCTGTGTTCGACACCAAAAAGAGAGGGCGGACGGTCCGCGCGTGCGCAGAACAGATTAGGGTTCCGAGTTTTTTTGTTGTGTTTGTTGGCTAGATTCTCGGAATTAGCTTGGGAAGTTTGTTTGTAAAGGGTCCAGCCCCCCTCCTCTATAAATAGAGAGGTATACAGCCGATTTGTAATCATCAATCGAATCAAAACACTTCTATTTCGCATTTATTTCTTAGGAGTAGTTCTAGTCTAGTTCTAATTTAGCCTTTCGATCCCCAAATTCTTCGCCTCTCTTCGACTATACGTGGATTAGAGGAGTCTAGGTCGGCCTGCCCGAGCTTAGACAACTCGTAGGATCTCTCCTCCCCGACGGGGTTCCTTCCGGGAGCGAGATCCAGGTGCCGCCGGCGATCTTCCGCCGCCCCTGCGCACGCGCGGATCGTCCGGCCGTCAGGCAGAAAACCCTAGCCCCTGCGCCAGGTCACGGACCGTCCGGCGCTGCGCGCGGACCGTCCGCCCCTGTGCAGAGAGCACCGCCGCGCCTCGCACCAGGCCGCGGACCGTCCGGCCCTGCGCGCGGACCGTCCGCCCCTGTGCAGAGGGCACCGCCACGGTTCTTATTGAGTGTTTGACGCTCCAAAAATGCGTCAAGACTCTGATCGCACAACTTTGAACAGCTAAATCAAAACCGGACGAGCCTCATTATATAATCCTACACACCAAGCCCAGCAATGTGCCTGCTCCCTCTCGGCACACCAAACCAAACCCAGTAGCGCTGCTCCCAGCAGCAGCAGGCACGAACCGCCCTTGCCACCTCACCTCCAGAACCAGTGAGTCACTGTACGTTACCGGAGCAAGCAAAGAATGGCGTCGTCGGTCAAGTTCACGGTGCGGAGGGGGCCGGCGGTGCTGGTAACTCCGGCGTCCGCGACGCCACGGGAGCTTAAGCGACTCTCGGACATCGACGACCAGGACGGGCTGCGGCTCCACGTCCCCATCATCCAGTTCTACCGCCAGAACGCGCTCATGGGAGGGCGGGAACCTGCGCCGGTGATCCGGGACGCCATAGCCAGGGCGCTCGTGCCCTACTACCCTTTCGCCGGGCGGCTCAGGGAGCTAGAAGGTCGCAAGCTCGCCGTGGATTGTACCGGCGAGGGTGTGCTGTTCATCGAGGCTGAGGCTGACGTCCGGCTCGATCACTTCGGGGACGAGCTGCAACCGCCGTTCCCATGCCTCGAGGAGCTCATCTTCGACGTCCCCGACTCGTCCGAGGTCCTGGGCTCGCCGCTCCTCCTCTTCCAGGCACGTGACGGCGTCCTTGTCTCTGCTCATCCTCGTTTGGAAAAATTAAAAGAATTACGGCCGCCATGCGGTTTCACGTGTGTGCCGTACACGTACAAGTGCATGGTAAACAAACTTACGCGAGACGTACGTACGTGTGTGGCGTGCAGGTGACACTGACACGCCTGGCGTGCGGGGGCTTCATCCTGGGGGTGCGGCTGCACCACACGATGGCCGACGCGCAAGGGCTCGTGCAGTTCCTGGGCGCCGTGGCGGAGCTGGCGCGGGGCGCGGCGGCGCCCACAGTCCGGCCGGTGTGGGGGAGGGAGCTGCTGGAGGCGCGCGACCCGCCGCGGCCGGCCTTTATTTGCGCACCGCGAGTACGACGAGGTGCCGGACACCAAGGGCAGCATCATCCCGCTCGACGACATGGTGCACCGCTCCTTTTTCTTCGGGCGCCAGGAGGTGGCGGCCATCCGCGCCAACCTCCCGCCGGACCTCCGGTCCCGCGCCTCTAAGTTCGACCTCCCCACGGGGCTCCTATGGAAGTGCCGCACCGCAGCGCTCGCCCTGGACGCCGACGAGGTGATGCGGATGATCTGCGTCGTGACCGCCCACGGAGGCAAATCCAGCGTCACCATCCCCAAGGGCTACTATGGCAACGCCTTTGCGTTGCCAGCCGCCGTCGCGACAGCAGGTGATCTCGTCGCCAAGCCGCTCGGGTACGCCGTGGAGCTGGTGAAGCGGGCCAAGGGCGAGGTGAACGTGGAGTACATGCGGTCGGTGGCCGACCTGATGGTGCTGCGCGGGCGGCCGCACTTCACGGTGGTGCGCGCGTACCTGGCGTCGGACCTGACCAAGGCCGGGTTCGGCAACCTGGACTTCGGCTGGGGCAATCCGGTGTACGGAGGACCCGCCAATGTCGGCGTGGGCACCAGCCCCGGGCTGGCCACCTTCCTCGTCCCGTGCAAGAACGCCAAGGGCGAGAACGGCATCATCGTGCCCATGTGCCTGCCCGGCCGCCCCGCCATGGAGACGTTCGTGAAGGAGATGGGCACGCTCCTGAGCCCGCCCGCGGAGCAGAAGCAGGACCTGATGCTCCCCGTCAACAGGTCCGCGCTCTGAGCTGAGATGAGCTGACATCAGCTGAGTGTGGTGATTTATGTTGGAAAATAAACACGTCATGTGTGATGTACGTGAGTTCGTAGCGCGTAGAGTGTTTTGTTCCAGCTCGTGTATGTACGTGTCACTAGTAGAAAAGAGCTCATAGCCTGCGGCACCCATAAATTATCACTGGCGGTTTCAGTTATCACGCGCCAGTAAAAAAAAGGTGGACCCGACTTAGGAACCGCCAGTGGAAACCCATTTTCACTGGCGGTTATCTTAACACAACCGCCAGTGGAAATAGGGTATTTCCACTGGCGGTTGGTGTAACAGAACCGCCAGTAGAAAGCAATTTCCACTGGCGGTTGGTGTAATAGAACCGCCAGTGTAAATACCCTATTTACACTGGCGGTTGTGTTAAGATAACCGCCAGTGGAAATAGGTTTCCACTGGCGGTTTTTCAAGCCAACCGCCAGTGAACTGTCTGTTATAAATACCCCTCTTCTTCCCCGCGACAGTGAACTGTATGCTCGCAGCCAGCTTCCATTGGAGGCGATTTTGGAGGTCCAGATTTCACAAAAATATAAGGGGGGAGGTTTTGGTCTTCATTTCTTGGAAGAAGGTGGATAAGAAAGGTTGGTTTATGTTTCTTTGTCAATTTTTGTTCATTCTTGCTCAATTTTAGCCACATTTTGGATCTAGGGTTTTACATGTGAGAGAGAAGAGTATAGCTAGGTAATTTTCTCTATTTCCTCAAATGAGGTTGCATAAGATGGTTAGTTTTTGTCTATTCCCTCTCCTTTTTCATGTTTAGTTGCTTAATGAATGGTGAATGTGTTGTACGGAAGATTGGTTTAATTATGTTTCAATTGTTAGTTATTGTTTATTTTTGCTCAATTTTAACTACATTTTGAAACTAGGCTTTCACCATGTGTTAAAGATAGGTTTGGGTATTAATTTTTTTTGGTTATTAGTTGCTAGGAAAGTTTGGCTTATGTTTCTTTTGCCAAATTTTGTTCATTTTTCCTCCATTTTAGCCACATTTTGGATATAGGGTTTCACCATGTGTTAAAGATAAAGTAGTCTAACTACTTTTATTGGAAGAGATAAAGTAGTCTAACTACATTTGTATATATACCGATCAATATGTACTGTATATATACATGCATGGTAATCTGACTTGCCATGAAAACTTCGGACTGGAAGGGTAGGCAGCAGATGTCGCACTCCAACGCGTCCTTCTCCATGGATAGTGTCACAGTCGCCTCTTCCTCATCCTCCAACCCCGACTCTTCCTCATCCTCCATGTGCAGCATGTAATTTTACACGACTTTCTAGAGAGGAGAGGGAGAGGGAGAGAGAGCTATTGTTGCCAATGCGCTCGGAGCAGGTGCAGCACTTACCGTCCGTACGGATGCAGCACTTTGCACATCCAGAATGCCCGTTCTTGCACTGATTTTACACAGAGCAGAGCATCATGCTGGAGTCTACCGATCAATATGTACTGTATATATACATGCATGGTAATCTGACTTGCCATGAAAACTTCGGACTGGAAGGGTAGGCAGCAGATGTCGCACTCCAACGAGTCCTTCTCCATGGATAGTGTCACAGTCGCCTCTTCCTCATCCTCCAACCCCGACTCTTCCTCATCCTCCATGTGCAGCATGTAATTTTACACGACTTTATAGAGAGGAGAGGGAGAGGGAGAGAGAGCTATTGTTGCCAATGCGCTCGGAGCAGGTGCAGCACTTACCGTCCGTGCGGATGCAGCACTTTGCACATCCAGAATGCCCGTTCTTGCACTGATTTTACACAGAGCAGAGCATCATGCTGGAGTCTACCGATCAATATGTACTGTATATATACATGCATGGTAATCTGACTTGCCATGAAAACTTCGGACTGGAAGGGTAGGCAGCAGATGTCGCACTCCAACGCGTCCTTCTCCATGGATAGTGTCACAGTCGCCTCTTCCTCATCCTCCAACCCCGACTCTTCCTCATCCTCCATGTGCAGCATGTAATTTTACACGACTTTCTAGAGAGGAGAGGGAGAGGGAGAGAGAGCTATTGTTGCCAATGCGCTCGGAGCAGGTGCAGCACTTACCGTCCGTGCGGATGCAGCACTTTGCACATCCAGAATGCCCATTCTTGCACTGATTTTACACAGAGCAGAGCATCATGCTGGAGTCTACCGATCAATATGTACTGTATATATACATGCATGGTAATCTGACTTGCCATGAAAACTTCGGACTGGAAGGGTAGGCAGCAGATGTCGCACTCCAACGCGTCCTTCTCCATGGATAGTGTCACAGTCGCCTCTTCCTCATCCTCCAACCCCGACTCTTCCTCATCCTCCATGTGCAGCATGTAATTTTACACGACTTTATAGAGAGGAGAGGGAGAGGGAGAGAGAGCTATTGTTGCCAATGCGCTCGGAGCAGGTGCAGCACTTACCGTCCGTGCGGATGCAGCACTTTGCACATCCAGAATGCCCGTTCTTGCACTGATTTTACACAGAGCAGAGCATCATGCTGGAGTCTACCGATCAATATGTACTGTATATATACATGCATGGTAATCTGACTTGCATGAAAACTTCGGACTGGAAGGGTAGGCAGCAGATGTCGCACTCCAACGCGTCCTTCTCCATGGATAGTGTCACAGTCGCCTCTTCCTCATCCTCCAACCCCGACTCTTCCTCATCCTCCATGTGCAGCATGTAATTTTACACGACTTTATAGAGAGGAGAGGGAGAGGGAGAGAGAGCTATTGTTGCCAATGCGCTCGGAGCAGGTGCAGCACTTACCGTCCGTGCGGATGCAGCACTTTGCACATCCAGAATGCCCGTTCTTGCACTGATTTTACACAGAGCAGAGCATCATGCTGGAGTCTACCGATCAATATGTACTGTATATATACATGCATGGTAATCTGACTTGCCATGAAAACTTCGGACTGGAAGGGTAGGCAGCAGATGTCGCACTCCAACGCGTCCTTCTCCATGGATAGTGTCACAGTCGCCTCTTCCTCATCCTCCAACCCCGACTCTTCCTCATCCTCCATGTGCAGCATGTAATTTTACACGACTTTCTAGAGAGGAGAGGGAGAGGGAGAGAGAGCTATTGTTGCCAATGCGCTCGGAGCAGGTGCAGCACTTACCGTCCGTGCGGATGCAGCACTTTGCACATCCAGAATGCCCATTCTTGCACTGATTTTACACAGAGCAGAGCATCATGCTGGAGTCTACCGATCAATATGTACTGTATATATACATGCATGGTAATCTGACTTGCCATGAAAACTTCGGACTGGAAGGGTAGGCAGCAGATGTCGCACTCCAACGCGTCCTTCTCCATGGATAGTGTCACAGTCGCCTCTTCCTCATCCTCCATGTGCAGCATGTAATTTTACACGACTTTATAGAGAGGAGAGGGAGAGGGAGAGAGAGCTATTGTTGCCAATGCGCTCGGAGCAGGTGCAGCACTTACCGTCCGTGCGGATGCAGCACTTTGCACATCCAGAATGCCCGTTCTTGCACTGATTTTACACAGAGCAGAGCATCATGCTGGAGTCTACCGATCAATATGTACTGTATATATACATGCATGGTAATCTGACTTGCCATGAAAACTTCGGACTGGAAGGGTAGGCAGCAGATGTCGCACTCCAACGCGTCCTTCTCCATGGATAGTGTCACAGTCGCCTCTTCCTCATCCTCCAACCCCGACTCTTCCTCATCCTCCATGTGCAGCATGTAATTTTACACGACTTTATAGAGAGGAGAGGGAGAGGGAGAGAGAGCTATTGTTGCCAATGCGCTCGGAGCAGGTGCAGCACTTACCGTCCGTGCGGATGCAGCACTTTGCACATCCAGAATGCCCGTTCTTGCACTGATTTTACACAGAGCAGAGCATCATGCTGGAGTCTACCGATCAATATGTACTGTATATATACATGCATGGTAATCTGACTTGCCATGAAAACTTCGGACTGGAAGGGTAGGCAGCAGATGTCGCACTCCAACGCGTCCTTCTCCATGGATAGTGTCACAGTCGCCTCTTCCTCATCCTCCAACCCCGACTCTTCCTCATCCTCCATGTGCAGCATGTAATTTTACACGACTTTCTAGAGAGGAGAGGGAGAGGGAGAGAGAGCTATTGTTGCCAATGCGCTCGGAGCAGGTGCAGCACTTACCGTCCGTGCGGATGCAGCACTTTGCACATCCAGAATGCCCGTTCTTGCACTGATTTTACACAGAGCAGAGCATCATGCTGGAGTCTACCGATCAATATGTACTGTATATATACATGCATGGTAATCTGACTTGCCATGAAAACTTCGGACTGGAAGGGTAGGCAGCAGATGTCGCACTCCAACGCGTCCTTCTCCATGGATAGTGATGGAGAGGACATCCTGGATGTATAACTTATCAAGGCTAGATCCATCATACATATCCGAGGTCCATAGGTTTATTGATGTCGCTACGAACCATGCTTGGAGAACAAAGACAAAACACATGTATTGTCCATGCATGGACTGCAAAAATGCTGTTGTATTTAATGACACAGAACAAATCATATCTCATCTGGTATGCCGAGGATTTATGAAGGATTACACAATTTGGACAAAGCATGGAGAGGGTAGCTCTTCGCCTTATACGACTGGAAACCCTGAGAACATCGATGACAGATTTCAGTTCGTTCACGAGACACACCAACCTCTTCCACAGAGCGAACATGTAGTGCAAAATGTTACTGATCATGGTTACGCTGGAGGAAATGAACATGATAGACCTCATGTTCTGCCAAGTGTTATGGATGAGGAAGATGCAGAGTTGCTAGAGGCAATGTTGCGTCGTCATACAGATCAATCGATGTTCTTAATGAAAGGTATGGAGTCCCTGAAGAAGGCAGCAGAAGAGCCTTTGTACGACGAGTCTAAGGGTTGTACCAAAGAGTTCACGACGCTCCGGTCTGTGCTAAAGCTGTTGATGTTAAAAGCTAAATATGGTGTGTCTGATGCTGGCTTCGATGCGTTCTTGAGTATTATCGCAGACATGCTTCCAAAGGAGAACAATGTGCCTGCTAACACGTACTATGCAAAGAAACTAATCAGTCCGCTCACTATGGGTGTGGAGAAGATCCACGCGTGTAGAAATCACTGTATCCTTTATCGAGGTGATGATTATAAAGACTTGGAGAGCTGCCCAAAGTGCGGTGCAAGTAGGTACAAGACGAATAAAGACTATCGAGAGGACGAAGAGTGTGTTGCATCCGTGTCTAAAGGGAAGAAGCGAAAGAAAGCCCAAAAAAAGACTTCAAAATCCACGAGCAAAGAAAAAGAAGAAGTAGACTATTATGCGCTCAAAAAGATTCCTGCTTTGGTGATGTGGTACCTCCCCGTCGTCGATCGATTGAGGTGTTTGTTCGCTAATCCTGAGGATGCCAGACTTATGAGCTGGCATGCTTCTGATGAGCACAAAAACGATGGGAAGCTTCGACATCCAGCCGATGGGAAGCAGCGGCAAGATTTCAATGACAACCACCGAGACTTTGCCGATGAACCGAGAAATGTTAGGTTCGCACTGAGTACTGATGGAATGAACCCATTTGCTGAGAGGAGCAGCAAGCATAGCACATGGCCGGTGATCCTCACCATATACAACCTTCCTCCATGGTTGATGCAGAAACAGAAGTACATTTTGCTAACCATCCTTATTTCTGGACCTACACAACCTGGAGTTGACATGGATGTATTTTTGGAGCCCTTAATGGAGGATATGAAAATATTGTGGGAAACGGGTGTTCAAATGTTGGATGAGTATCGTAAAGGTTCATTCACGCTGAGAGCAATTCTTTTTGTTACGATCAACGATTACCCTGCTCTCTTCACATTATCAGGCCAGTTTAAGGGAAAGGTTGGTTGCACAGTATGCATTGATGGAACTGCTTACGTATCCCTTGCTGCATCTAGGAAGATAGTTTACATGAGGCATAGACGCTTTTTATTGGAAGGACACAGGTACCGCATGCGAAAGATGGATAAGTACTTCGACAATAATGGTGAACTACATTCTACTGCTCCATCGGGTAACAATAGAGGTCATAGAGTTTTTGAAATAGTCAGGAATATCAAGTTTGTTTTCGGGAAGAAGACAAAAGACGGAAAAACAAGGAAGGATGTCAAACCAGCTTCGGGGGCTATATTCAAGAAGAAGTCTATTTTCTTCGAGTACTTGCCTTACTGGAAAGAGTTAGATGTGCGGCATGCGATCGATGGTATGCACGTTCAGAAGAACGTGTTTGAAAGCATAATGGGCACCTTGCTAGACATAAAGGGCAAAACAAAAGAAGGGCTCAATTCACGCATGGACTTGGTAGATTTAGGCATAAAAAAGGAACTACATCCCGTTCTTCAAGAAAATGGGAAGTACCATCTCCCAGCAGCAAGCTACAATCTCAATGTAGATGAGAAACATGCGATGTGTGTTTGGCTCAAGAATTTGAAAGTCCCATCCGGATTCTTCTCTAGCATACGGAGTATTGTGTCAATGAAAGACCTAACAATCACCAACTACAACTCACATGATTGCCATGTCATGCTGACTACATTCCTACCTATTGCCATCAGGGCTATAAATCCTTTGTTTTTAAAGATGGCAATCACACGGTTGTGCTACTTTTTCAACAGGATTTCACAAAAGGTAATTGGCCGTGATGAGTTGGCATCTCTTCAGGAATTCGCAGTGGAGACAATATCACAGTTTGAGATGTGTTTCCCTCCATCGTTCTTTGATATTATGGTGCACCTTGTGGTGCACTTGGTGCCACAAATAGAGGCATTGGGTCCTATGTACTTGCATGAAATGTGGACGTATGAGCGTTTCATGTCAATACTGAATGGCTATGTATCAACCCGTGCTCGTCCCGAGGCATCCATGATAGAGGGGTACTGTACCGAAGAGGCCATTGAGTCCGGAGGTCCATTCTGCAATAGTATCCTAAAAGACCAGGTTGCAATAGGTCTGCCTCCGTCACGACACGAGGGTAGACTGTATGGAAGCGGGAGGATGGGACGGAAATCTTTCATCCCACCGGATTACGATATAGTACTTGAGGCACATCAGAGCATCCTACATCAGCTAACGATAATGGAGCCATTTATCCAACAACACATCAATGAGCTTCGCGAGCAAAATCCTGGGCATACGGATGATTGGGTAATGAAGCAACATAAGCAGCGGTTCAACACATGGCTAATGGTGAAGGACATTCCACGTGGAGAAACAATAGAAGAACAAACCATCAAGGGCTTGGCATCTGGACCATCACGCCAGGTCACAACATGGCAAACCTATGACATTAGTGGATTCACATTTTGTACCAAGTCCAAGGACAAAAAGAGCATGTCACAAAACAGTGGTGTTCGATGCGAAGCCATAGATGATGAAACTGGTGAGATTATTACATATTTTGGCTTTATTGAGGACATATGGGAACTAGACTATGGTACATTTCAGATCTCGGTTTTCCGATGTCAATGGGTTGAAGACAAACATGTCACGGCAGACAACTATGGGGTCAGAGTTCTTGATCTAAGTAAGGTAGGTTACAAAGATGACCCATGGATCCTTGCTAATCGTGCTGCACAGGTCTTCTATGCTGAACAGATAATTTCTAACAATGAGAAGAAAAGCACCGACAAACCGAAGCATGTAGTTTTTCCTGGAAAACAACAAGCTATAGGAGTTGATGGTGTATCTGATTTAGAGAATTTTAACCAGTTCAACGACATGTCTCTTTTCATAGACCATCCAACCAAGATAAGGAACGTTGAGCGAAGCATCCCACGCAATTCGTTGCCCTGGGTACGCCACGATGGACAAGGCAGAACAATAGCTTCCTAGATTATATACTTGTCATGTAATTGATTATTGTTAGGACTTGTCATGTAATTGATTATTGTTAGCGACAAACCGAAGCATGTAATTGTCTTCATTCAATTTTCGTGGCTACCATTTACAATTTTACATGACTTTCTATTGACTTTATAGAGAGAGAGGAGAGGGGGAGAGAGAGGAGAGAGAGGAGAGGGAGAGGAGAGAGAGGATGGAGAGAGAGGAGAGAGAGAGGATGGAGAGAGAGGAGAGAGAGAGGATGGAGAGAGAGGAGAGAGAGAGGAGAGAGAGAGGGGATGGAGAGAGAGGATGGAGAGGGAGAGGGGAGAGATAGAGAGAGTGAAGTAAAACAATATATAAAAGTATACTTAATATAATATATAAAAAGTGAAGTAAAACAATATATAAAAAACTATGTTAATAATAATAAAATACTATTTCTACTGGCGGTTTTCACAGAGACCCGCCAGTAGAAATGGCTTCCACAGACTGTAGAAGCCATTTCTACTGGCGGTTCTCTATGAGAACCGCCAGTAGAAATGGCTTCTACAGTCTGTGGAAGCCATTTCTACTGGCGGTTCTCGTTGTCAACCGCCAGTAGAAATGGCGCCTATATAAAGGGTGGCGCGCGGGAGCCGAAAAATTTACAAGTCCCTGGCGCCAGTTCACATTCAAGACGCCGTCAGGCTGCTGGATTTCGACCCCGAGGATTTCGCCGGAGATCGTCCCCGCGCCCGTCCCCACGCCGCCATTCCCGCCCCGCGCCCCCGCACCGCCGTCAGGTTTCTCCCTCTCTCCCTCTTCTTCCGTACCGCCGCCGTCTACCGCGCCGGCAGCCGCCGCCGCCGCGTTCCTAGGGCACGCGCCGCGCGCCGCCGAGAGGGAGGAAGAGAGAGGAAGGAGAGGGAGAGGGAAGAGAGAGGAGGGCACGCGCTGCCGCCGCCGAGAGGGAGGAAGAGAGAGGAAGGAGAGGGAGAGGGAAGAGAGAGGAGGGCACGCGCTGCCGCCGCCGAGAGGGAGGAAGAGAGAGGAAGGAGAGGGAGAGGAGGGAGAGGAGAGAGATAGAGAGAGGGAGAGAGATAGAGGGAGAGGGAGAGAGATAGAGGGAGGGAGAGGAGGGTGAGAGAGAGAGAGGAGGTTGAGGAGAGAGATAGAGAGAGGGAGAGAGATAGAGGGAGAGGAGAGAGATAGAGGGAGGGAGAGGGAGAGAGATGAGGGAGAGGAGAGAGATAGAGAGAGGGAGAGGGAGAGGGAGAGAGATAGAGAGAGGAGGGAGAGGGAGAGAGAGGAGAGGAGATGAGAGTATTCATACAATACTTATTTTTATTCATATGTGTGTTCATATGTGTTCAAATGTATGTGTTCAATATATATATATATATATATATATATATATATATATATATATATATATATATATATATATATATATATATATATATGTGTGTGTGTGTGTGTGTGTTTATATGTGTTCAATATATATATGTGTGTTCATATGTGTTCAAATGTATGTGTTTAATATATATATATATGTGTTCATCTAGTTGAATATATACATAAAAATTAAGAGCTAAACTCGATAAAAATCATCGGGTTGAATATATACATTGTAATTTTATCCGTCACAACTCGATAATATACGTATCCGATCCGATCCGAATTCGATCTGAACTCGATAATTTTTCCGTACGACTCTCCCTCTCTCCCTCTCTATACGTCCTATGCGACTCTCCCTCTCTCCCTCTCCTCGTCCTATACGACTCTCCCTCTCTCCCTCTCTATACGTAACTCGATAATATCCATACGATTCTCCCTCTCTCCCTCTCTATACGTCCTATGCGACTCTCCCTCTGTCCCTCTCTCCCCGTCCTATACGACTCTCCCTCTCTCCCTCTCTCCCTCTCTATACGTAACTCGATAATATACGTAACTCGATAATATCCGTAACACGATACTATACGACTATACGATACTATATGGTTAGGGTTTAGGGTTAGGGTTAGGGTTAGGGTTATGGTTAAGGGTTAGGGTTAGGGTTAAGGGTTAGGGTTAGGGTTAGGGTTAAGGGTTATAGTTAGGGTTAGGGTTAGGGTTATGGTTAAGGGTTAGGGTTAAGGGTTATAGTTAAGGGTTAGGGTTAAGGGTTATAGTTAAGGGTTATAGTTAGGGTTAGGGTTAAGGGTTCGGGTTTTAGGTTAGGGTTAGGGTTTAGGGTTAGGGTTAGGGTTAAGGGTTTAGGGTATTTGTTAATATGAATTTAATTATTGCTTACGTTAATATGTGTTAATATGTATTTAATTATTGCTTATGTATTTGTATATATATAGCTCAATGAGTTCTCCGATCAAGGACCAAGGATTAGTGCCCGAGCACATGGACAAGAGTGTTGCTCAAGAACAACCCAGCAGTGAAGGATATGAAACGCCTAGCGACCCTTTTCCTACCACTAGCATAGATAGGGCCGCTCTCCGTGAGTTGCAACGTGACCCTACTTATGATCCACGAGAAGCTGAGGTAAAAGTACGCATCTTTAGCTTCGTATGTGTACCCTACTGATTTCACATGCATGATCTCTTGTGCATTTTATTACATGAATAGGAGGTCGTGTCTGAATTTCGTGCGATACTCGAAGAAGTCGTGGCACGAAACGAAGACGTACCGGAGCCGACCCAAGACGCACCGGAACAGACCAAGACAACAACCGAGACGTCAAGGAAAAGGAAGCAGAGCGATCGAAAAAGAGGTGACAGGGGGCTGAACAAGTTTCCCGACAAAACATACAAAATCTCAGACGTGAGCCCGAAAGGTCAGCCCCTAGCTCCAGAAGAGGCACTACCTAAGTTCCGGAATGCACTTGGGTTTTTAGTTAGAGATAATCTTGACATAACAATACGACAGTGGAGAGATGTGTCAGATGATGTCAAGAATCAAATATGGAATAAGCTATTAATGAGGTTCGTTCTGCCTCGGGGTTCAGAAGAACTCGTGAAGGAATACACGATGAAGCAGCTTGCAATCAATTTCTGAAACTGGAGGTCTGAGATGAACACAAAGTTTGCAAAGAAAGGTCTGGACCCGACCAAAAAATATAAAATCTCAGCAGGTCAGTGGGCAGTATTTCTAGAGCAGAGGAGCAGCCCTGATTTCATATCTCTAAGTGAGGCAAATTCGGAACTATCAAAGAAGAACAAGTACCGCCACCACCTAGGCACAGGTGGTTACAAGCGTCAGGTTCCTAAATGGAGACAAGAAGACGCCGAGAAGAAGGCCGCAGGGTTGCCGACGCTGTCCGAGCAACTTGGTGAAAGGGCGGCAAATTGGCTCCGTGCTAGAAAACCAAGGGAAACCGAGACCGGTGTATCTTTTGATGATCCCATTGTCGAAGAAGCGGCAAAAAACATATATACAATGGCAGCTAAGCAGAGCCAAGGAACTTTTAAGCCACAAAGGGAAAGAGACATCCTAACGGCTGGTCTCGGTAACCCTGAGCATCCTGGCCGTGTACGAGGAATCTCGTCTAAGGAAGGATGGAAGGAAGGATTCGGACCACAGTGGGAAGGTCTGTACAGGAAACGTGATCGATACAAGGAAGAGATGGCGGATTATTTTAAGGAGGAGGCCAAGAAAGAGTTCAAAGCCATGATGTCTCAAATGCTATCGAATCCTCCTCCAGAATTGATGCAACAGTTGGCGAGTGCGATGTCTGTTCAACAGATGACCACTCCACAGATACAAATAATTCCAGCAGCTCAACCGCCGGCTTCCACAGATTGTACGACATTACCAAGCTCTGTTGCTTCAACGGGAAATAAGGACCGTTATCCAGTTGATGACATCACAAGGCCTATGGCGTGCACACTGGTTATAAGATATGGTATTAACAATAAACGTACAAAGAAAGTAGCCACAAGCCTTGCGATCCCAGGACGCAAGTTCCATGGAAACGATATTCCAGATGATTATTGCAAAGTAGAAGTGACGACGGTCGTCCAAGGATCCGAGGACGACATGCTAGACATCCCTGGGCCCGAAGGTATCGAGAAACTTGGACAAGCTATCAAGAATTTTATCCTTTGGCCTCGAAGGGATGTCGAATTGCTTGATTGGTCGAATTCGTCGCAGGCGTCGCAGGCCCAACCGTCTCCGCCTTCTCAAATTGTTGTTCCTATTGTACATCCATCATCACCTCCTCAAACTTCACATGCTGCTCCTCATCCTTTTTCTGACCCACCGTCTCCGCCACAAGCATCACCATTCAGGGCTCCACCACCTTCTCCTCCCCATCCTCTTGGTGACCCACTGTCTACGCCACCATCAAGGGATCCACCTTCTCCACAACCATCAAAGGATCCAAGGCCATCAAAGAAATCTAAACTTCCTATTCCAAAATTGGTGTCCCCGTATCAGAAAAAGAAGAGTAAAGCTACTACTGCTGGCACAGCTCGGTTTTTGAAAGGGATTGGACGGAGCCTCACGTCACAAACTGTTGATTTGGCCAAGCACGAGGAGTCTGCAAAAAAGGCTGAGGCAATGGCCGCAAAGATAAAGAAGCCAACTAAGGCAGATTACAAAAACGTGCCTAAAAAATATGTGTCGGGCAGACCTCTGCTACCTCTTGAGAAACTAAGAAAGGTCCCGGCTGGTGTTAAAAGGTTGCATGACTGGTACATGCGGGCATCATCGGTTGGCATCGACACCATCAGTGTGCATATACCAGACCATGCTTTTATTGGTTCGGACCAAAAGGCCGTTGTTACATTCGAGGACATGTGGTTAATGATGAACCTTCAGAGACTCGACGTGCAACTTGTAACGATGTTTGCATTGTAAGTGTCGCTCATACTTCCACATATGTGTGTTATTATTAGTGAGCTGTATAAAATTTCAATATCTGACATGCACGTGTGACTTGCAGAATGCAACATGATCAGCAGGAGATCCTTTACGGTACCAAGCCCAATGCTAGTGCCAGTAAAAGGGTTGGGTATCTCAACCCAATACTTATATCCGAGGAAAGCCACACTTTTAGAATCGAGAAAGACAACGATGAATTACGGGGAAAGACGGACGAAGAAGTTGAGAAGCGTATAAAGGATATGAAGAAGGATTTTGAAGCTCGATACGCCACCTACATAGGACATGCAATGCTTCAATTTCAAGACAGGGAAGCCATAATGGCCCCGTACAACTTTAAGTAAGTGTGATTTTGCATAAATAAAATTAATAATTTCAATACACATGCATCACAAATTTGATTCGTACAGGGACCACTGGATATGCTTCCTCATTTATCCTAAGGTTGGAAAGGTGCTGGTGCTCGACTCCTTGAACTTCGACCCTTCGACATATGCAGAATTCCTCAGCATCTTAGAGCTGTAAGCCTTTTCTATGCATGCATACTTTTATCGATTAAAATTTGAGAATAACATGGTGATTCTATTTGAGATCACAGGGCTTATAGATTCTATAAGATGAGAGGTGGAAAGTACGACCTGTCGAAAAAATGCGTGCCACTAGACATCCATCATCACTGGCCGGTAAGTATGTGATTTTATGAATACATATCATACACAATGTTGCAACTAAATAACCAATCTCCCGTTATGTAGTGCCACAAGCAACCACAAGGATCGGTCCTATGTGGATTCTATGCGTGCGAGTTCATGAGAGTGAACGGACGATACATCACGAACCCTGACAAGGTATTATTAGTAATAGTCAAGTATGTATTTATGTCATTAAAGATGCAAATGTGTTATTATTGAGTATAAATAGATGATGTTTATAAAATTCCTTTACAGCAATTTCAACGAGGAAACCCGGAGAACTTGACCGAAGCTGCATTGTATGGCATAGTCGAGGACCTCTGCACATTCATATTGAAAGAGGTCATTCCCGCAGAAGGAAAATATCACGATGCTTCCGGAACATTAGCTTTGCCAGAGTTTAGAATACTAACAGAAATTAGTAGATTATCTCTTAGCCGAGATAGTTATTAGAGCTTAGGTGAAAACTTATGATGTATAGAATGCATGAAGCATATATGGTTGTAAACAGAATACTTTGATGTATATAAATGTATGATAGAATTTAATTTCATGTTGCTTTCAATATCAATATAGATCTATATATATATGTTTGTGTGTGTGTAAATAAATATATATATAATTCAGTATTGTTTGAAATTTTGAAAAAAAGGCGGGAAAACTTCCACTGGCGGCTAAATAAAGAAAACCGCCAGTGAAAAGTGCATTTCCACTGGCGGTTTGCTTTATAAAACCGCCAGTGGAAATGCATTTTCACTGGCGGTTTTCTTTATTCAGCCGCCAGTGGAAATGCACTTTTCACTGGCGGTTCCTAAAGAAAACCGCCAGTGAAAATGCACTTTTCACTGGCGGTTCCAAAATAACCGCCAGTGGAAATGCTGATTTCCACTGACCCCTAGCACTGGCGGTACTGAAAAACGCCTGTGTAAATAGGTTTACAACCGCCACTATAGAGCTTCTGTGTACTAGTGTGTGTGTCACGTACGGGTCTCTAGGAGGTACTGGTGTGCGTGGTGCCGATTTGCATGTAGGATGCCGAGTCTCTATGTGAGTGGGTGGCTCTTGGCGGTGTCGAGAGGATCATGCGGATCATGGCAAGAAGGCTGGACGTGGAGGCGTGCTTCTGGCAGTCCGTGGCCTATATGTAGCCCCTATGCTCTTCTGTATTTGAGGTCAAGCCCAGTGAATAAAAGTGCCAAGAAATAGGTGTTCGTCGCTGGAGAAAACTACTGCTCATCTTCTTTGCATTCGTGAGCAAGAGGAGGGAAGGAGAGTGTCCTTGGGCAGGGGCCGGTTCTAACAATTGGTATCGGAGCTAGGATGGAGACGCCGCCGGCGAAGGATGGCCTGAAGATGTTCGACGGCGTGGGCTCGTCGAGTGCCACGGTGGAGCGCGTCATCAACACCAGCTCCGTCGAGCTCCCGCTGCTGACCAAGGCGAATTACCACGAGTGGGCGTTGGTTATGTTGGTCTCGTTGGAGGCGATGGAACTATGGGACGCGGTGGAGGCCGTGTGCAAGGAGCGTCCCAAGGATCGGCGAGCAATGGCCACCATCCTGCGCGCAGTGCCGCCGGAGTTGAAGGCGGGGCTCGCCGTGAAGAAGACAATGAAAGAAGCGTGGGAGGCGGTGAGGTCGATGAGGATCGACGATTACCGGATGAAGGCCGCGAGCGTGCAACGCTTGTGGAAAGAGTACAAGAACGTCGGCTTCCGCGATGGGGAGAGCATCAGCGACTTCGCGTTGCGGATCAACGGCCTCGTCGCAAGCCTTCGGGAGATGGGCGAGATGCTGGAGGACCACCGCGTCGTGAAGAAGATCCTCCGTGTCGTCCCCAAGCGCCTCAAGCAGGTGGCCATGGCAACCGAGATGCTCACCGACCTCAACACGATGACGATTGAAGAGCTCATTGGCCGACTCCGCGTAGCGGAGGACGCAGACAACGACGACACGAAGGAGACTATTGCGGAGGGCGTTGAACAGCTGCTGCTCATGGAGGAGCAGTGGGACACGCGTCGTCGACAACGCGGGAAGGAGCATGCACGCGGCGGAAATGGGCGTCGCGGGAATGGCGACGGTAATGACCATGACAATAGTGACGACGACACCAGCAGCACGCTCTCAGGCATCAGCAGGCACGACAAAAGACGCTACTGCGGGCGCTGCTTCGAGTGTGGCGAGCGGGGGCACCTGGTGTGTGACTGTCGCGCGAAGAAGAAAGAGAAGGCACTCCTCGTCAACATGGAGGACGAGCCGACGTTGCTGTAATGGCGGAACACGACATGTCGTGTTTAGGGGGGAGTTGGTTGGAAAATAAACATGTCATGTGTGTGATGTACGTGAGTTTGTAGCACGTAGAGTGTTTTGGTCTAGCTCGTGTATGTACGTGTGTCAGTACCCTGAAACTAGGGTACCCCTTGCTATTGTATGAAGACGCAGTACTCATGCGGCTATCTTTAGTCGCGTGGTAAAGGACCTGTATGTGGGACCAAACCATGACTCACCCCAGCATCGGGCGACTACTCTGGGCCAGCAACAGCGCCTGACCCCACCATGTGGGTGGCTCCGGGGCCACCATGTGGCCAGAGAAAGTGATATACTCCAAGGCGTCAACAGTGAGTCTGGACCCCCATGAGAAAGTGCCAGACCCTTGGATATACAGTCCGGACCTCCAAGATGGTCCAGGACCCCCACGTGTACGGACCGGACCCCTAGAATGGGATCCGAACCCCTCCATATGGGGTCCGAATCGCCCACAGTGGGGTCCCAGGACCTTACTTAGGACCCAGGCGGAGGTCCGGAGCTGACACGTGTCCAGACCTGCTCTGGTGCGCTCCGGACCTATCCACATACACTCCTGCACCTCGCTCAGGCGGAGCCTCGATGCTGCCACGTGGCATACTACACGCGGCATAAGCCAACGGGCGGAACCCGGCGTGACGCCTCTAGGCTATGCGCGCCTTCATGACGAATAAGATGTGCGCCTGTCCATTCCACTGACAGGCGGCGTGCTCAGTCCATGATACGTGGGCCGCGCAGTTACTCACCATTACTCCCGCATTACTCGTACGGTAACTGCCCATCAATGCAGCATGGATTGCGGACATCAAGACTCCCGGTGATTGCTCAGGCGTTACTAGCATTAGTTACGCACATAATGTTATTCTTTCCATTATGTTCCTGGGCCCACATGTTGGGGCTCAGCATCCTTGTACGTGCCTCCCTTAAACTATAAAAGGGAAGGCACACAACGTTACATGACAAGTTCACACAGACTCTCAATACTACATACGCACAGTGGAGTAGGGTATTACGCTCTGGTGGCCTTAACCACTCTAAACCCTTGTGTCCTCGTGTGTTCATCCACCTTCCGACAGACAGGCAAACCGCTTAGGCCCCTCCTCATCTTAGGATTTAGGGCGGGTGCGTTCCGCCACCCGGTCGGAGGATTTTCTCTCCGACATTTGGCGTGCCAGGTAGGGGGTTTCGGCATTAGGTTTTCGCCTGTTTTCCTGCTCAACACGATGGTCCAGATCGTTGAGCACCTCGCCTTGACTCCTGAGGACTTCCTTATGGAGGAAGAGGCTGCGTCGTCCATGCCACGGGCCTCCAACCGCCCTGCGCCTGGTGCTGCTGCTGTGCACGCTACGCGGCAGCACACTCCCGCATAGTCGTCCCAGGCTTCATCAAGGGCTGCTCTCGGTGCGCTGTCTGCAGCCAGGGAGTTGTTACGCCACCCTCCTAGCTCCACGGCCTCACCGGGAGCCATGAAGTAGTGGCGTGACGATGTCGACCGTCTGCTCGGCATGGCGCATTCCGGCTCAGCCAGGCCCAGGCCTCGGTCATTCCGGCGTCAACATGAGGCATCGGCATCGGTGCGCTCACCTTCAGTGAAGGCTGCACCGACTGAGGACCTGCGGGTGGAGCTCAACCACCGGCGTGCGGGCGTGGATGCCCCAATTTCTCTGGAGAGACCTGATGACCTGCGGACAGAACTCAACCGCAGGCGTGCGGGCGAGGACGCACGAGTCTCTCTGGAGAGGGCGCGTGAGCACCGGCTAAACTTTGAGGGTCGCAACCTCGACCAGGACTTCGCTCCGCTTGCGCCACAAACTCCAAGGGGTTTTCGAACCCACACGGGTGTCCCATTGGTTGGCGTGGGCTGTGCCGCGCTAGCGGATCACCTCCGCGCAGCGACTTGGCCGCCCAAGTTTTGGCCACACCTGCTAGAGAAGTACGACGGTACATCAAACTTGTCAGAATTTTTGTAGGTTTACGTTACCGCCGTTACGGCAGCTGGTGGACACACTACTGTGATGGTGTCGGCGTTTCGAGACCGGGGGGTCCCTAAGCCGACGAGTGAGTGTGCCGCGTGCCCCAGCCCAGATGGGTCGAGCGTGTGGGCGAGCGCGAAGGGGGGAAAGCGAGGTGGCCGGAGCCGAGTCGTGAGGGAGGTGGAGATCCCGTGGCCTTCGTGTTCGTCCCGCGCCCAGGTCGGGTGCGCTTGCAGTAGGGGGTTACAAGCGTCCACGCGGGTGAGGGAAGCGAGCGGCCCCAAGAGAGCGCCTGCCCCGCCCTCGTTCCCGCGCGGCCAACCCTCTCTAAGAAGGCCCTGGTCCTTCCTTTTATAGGCGTAAGGAGAGGATCCAGGTGTACAATGGGGGTGCAGCAGAGTGCTACGTGTCTAGCGGGGGAGAGCTAGCGCCCTAGGTACATGCCAATGTGGCAGCCGGAGAGATCTTGGCACCCAGCTGGTGTGGTGTCGTGGCTGTCGGAGGAGAAACGGAGCCTGGCGGAGGGACAGCTGTCGGAGCAGTTGGGCCCTTGCTGACGTCCCCCTGCTTCCGTAAGGGAGCTGAGAGCCGCCGTCGTCATGGGTCTAGCGGGGCGCCATCATTGCCTATCTGGCGGAGCTAGCCAGATGGGACGTCGGTCTTGTTCTCTGCGGCCCGAGTCGGCTCGAGGTAGGGTGATGATGGCGCTTCCTGTTGACGTGGCGGACTTGTGCCCTAGGTCGGGCGACGTGGAGGCTCCTCCGAGGCCGAGGTCGAGTCTGTCTTCCATGGCCGAGGCCGAGCCCGAGCTCCTGGGTCGGGCGAGGCGGAGGTCGTTCGGCAGAGGCCAGGGCGGAGTCCGACCCCTGGGGTCGGGCGAAGCGGAGTTCGTCGTCTTCCGGGGCCTTAGCCCGAGTCCGAGCCCTGGGTCGGGCGGAGTGGAGTTCGCCGTCTTCCGGGGCCTTAGCCCGAGTCCGAGCCCTGGGTCGGGCGGAGCGGAGTTCGCCGTCTTCCGGGGCCTTAGCCCGAGTCCGAGTCCTGGGTCGGGCGGAGCGGAGTTCGCCGTCTTCCGGGGCCTTAGCCCGAGTCCGAGCCTTGGGTCGAGCGGAACGGAGTTCGCCGTCTTCCGGGGCCTTAGCCCGAGTCCGAGCCCTGGGTCGGGCGGAGCGGAGTTCGCCGTCTTCCGGGGCCTTAGCCCGAGTCCGAGCCCTGGGTCGGGCGGAACGGAGTTCGCCGTCTTCCGGGGCCTTAGCCCGAGTCCGAGCCCTGGGTCGGGCGGAGCTTCCTATGGCGCCTTTGGCAAGGCCTGGCTGCCTGTCAGTCTCACTCTGTCAAGTGGCACTGCAGTCGGGATGGCGCAGGCGGCGCTGTCCTTTTGTCAGACCGGTCAGTGGAGCGGCGAAGTGACGGCGGTCACTTCGGCTCTACCAGGGGGCGCGCGTCAAGATAAAGGTGTCAGGCTACCTTTGCGTTAAATGCCCCCGCGACTCGGTCGGTTGGTGCGGCGATTTAGTCACGGTTGCTTCTTAGCGAAGGCGAGGCCTCGGGCGAGCCGGAGATGCGTCTGCTGTAAAAAAGGGGGCCTCGGGCGAGACAGAAACACCTCAGGGTTGGCTGCCCTTGCCCGAGGCTAGGCTCGGGCTAGGCGTGATCGAGTCGCTCGTATGGACTGATCCCTGACTTAATCGCACCCATCAGGCCTCTGCAGCTTTATGCTGATGGGGGTTACCAGCTGAGAATTAGGCGTCTTGAGAGTACCCCTAATTATTGTCCCCGACAGTAGCCCCCGAGCCTCGAAGGGAGTGTTAGCACTCGCTTGGAGGCTTTCGTCACACTTTTTTGCAAGGGGACCAGCCTTTCTCGGTTGCATTTTGTTCCGGTGGGTGCGCGCGAGCGCACCCGCCGGGTGTAGCCCCCGAGGCCTCGGAGGAGTGGTTTCACTCCTTCGAGGTCTTAATGCCTTGCGTAATGCTTCGGCTGGTCTGGTGGTTCCCTCATGCGAACTGGCCGTAGCCCGGGTGCACTGTCGGGGCCCAAGTTCTCGGGCTGGTATGTTGACGCTGTCAACGGTTTGGCCGGAGCCGGGTTTGCGAGAGCAGCCCCCGAGCCTCCGCACAGGGCGAGGGGGCGATCAGGGATAGACTCGGCTTTTTTACATACGCCCCTACGTCGCCTTTCCGCAAGGAGGAGGGGGGGAGAGCGCCATGTTACCCTCGATGGGCACCGAACATGGTGTCTCCGGTGAGCTGCAAGCGGGTAATCCGAGTGGACGTCCGTGCCCCTTTCGTTGGGGGTCGGCTAGGGGCCCGGAGGCACGCCCAAAAGTACCTGCGGGTGATCTACCGGACCCGGTCCCCTGGCGACGGGGTCCGAGGGCTCGATGCCTCCCTCCGATGGGATTCCGTTACAGGATCGCTCCCGCTGGTCTCGGAAATGTCCTAGGGTACCTCGGGAGCGCAGCCCGAGCCTCGGTTATGTATCGAACGTACCCCTGGTCATCCCTCGCTCGGTGTCTGAGGCGACTGTGAACCCTTCGGGGGGCCAGCCTTCGAACCCCTGATCAGTAATGGGCGCGGAGCCCGAGTAGCCTGAGGCGGCCGTGGAACCTTTCGGGGGGCCGGCCTTCGAACCTCTGACCAGTAGTGGGTGTCGGGCCCACGCGATCTGAGGCGGCTATTGAACCCTTCGGGGGGCCAGCCTTCGAACCCCTGATCAGTAAGGAGGCTTGGAGCCTAGTTCCTTCACGGGGAAGGATTCCTTTCGGGGTATCCCCCTTTCCCGGTCCCTGTTGCAAGAGATAGAGAAAGAGGAAAAAAGGAAAAAGGATACGAAACCGAACGACGCGGCGTACCTTTTTTGGTGCGGTTGTTTTGGCGAAGGCGAAGCGTCGCCAGGTGCTCCAGAAGCGCCGCTTGTCCAGCCGCGGAGTTAATGCGACGGGGCGGGTAGTTGGTGGGGCTGCCGTTGCGAGCCGTTCGAGGAACGGGTCACGGGCGCGTCGTCTTCACGCCGTGAGAGGGGGTTCTCTCGCTGCCTCCGGATGGGACGTAAGCTTGGCTGACGGCGTGACCGCTGCTCCCGCGTGCCTGCCACCGTCATCACTGCCGGCCCACTTTTGACCGCGTTTGACCGCTGCGTCAGGCTGGCGCTGCTGGGTCGCGTGCTGGGTCACCTCGGGTCGCGGTATCGGTTCCGCAATCGAGGAGGTGCGGTGGTGGCGCAAGTGGTACAGTTGCTTGCATGCAGCATCCGGTGCGCCGGTCGCGCGACGCGTGGGCCTGGGCCTCCATGCTGCCGTGTCAGGAGTCAGAGAGGCGCGTCCACTTGTCGCGGTTGCATGCCGCCTGCATGGCTGCCCGCCCCTTTCGCCCGTTGGTCTGGGCAAAAGTGGAGGGTCACTTGTAACCGCTGGGCGGTTGCGTGCGCCATGCGCGGCGGTTTGGCTTCTTCTGCTCGGAGCTGGTCTGCATGACATGCGGGACCCAGCCCCCGTGCCGCAGGGGAGGGCTTTGGAAGCGTGTTGGAGAAGACTCAGCCCGTGACGGTTGGGGGCACAAGCAGGGAGAGTCGCCTTTAAAAAGGAGGGCGACCCCTTTCGTAAGGCGACCATGTCTTCTTTCTCCCTTATGCACTGTGTCTTTCCACCTTCCAGGCCCCCGGATGGGGGAAACCGCCGTCTTTTCGCCTCATCGTTGGAGGAACGCAACTCCGTGGGAGTTGGTACCTTTCAGCCATCGTTCGGCTTCAAGGATTTTCATCATGCAGCCCGACTGCACCCCTCCACCGGCGGTCACCCAAGATGGTGACCTCTGGCTTGATGGTGGGGGAAAGCGAGCCGGGCTGCGGCCTCTGCCCCTCCCTCAGCCTCAAGGATTTTCATCACCAGGGCTGGAGAGGGGAGTGTGCCGAGTTGAGGTCGGCCCCCGCGTGGGCGGCGGCCCGCTCCTTCACTCAGTGATCGGAGGGAGGAGCGGTTGTTGTCCATGGCGCTGGCATCTGCAGCGTGCCTGGCCTTCGGACGCGAGTGGCTTCGGAGCCGCTCGCGGCGCCGGCGTTTGCCACGGCAACTGGAAGAGGTTCTTCCGCCGGCGCTACAGCCAAGGCTGGCCACGGACCGACCTCCAACTCTACGGCCTTCTGTCCGTCCTTGCCTCTCGAGTTTGGGCAAGGGCGGGGGCCTCCTAGCAGCAGCATCCGCCCTGAGGTCATCACTGCTGCTGTTCGGCCCCCCGGGGCAGAAGTCTTCATCGTCGCCGCTGCTGGGGCGGGCGATGACTAGCCGTTCGTCGGTCTTCTGTTGCTCCGCAGGCCCACCCCTATCGAGTGGGGTTGTTCGCGCCCACGGAGACGGAACCGGAGTTCCATTTGTAACGGCACTTCGAATGCCGGTGTTTTTTGTTCATTTCGGCTTTCGGGGCCTGAACATGTATGTAATTACGGCACGGAGCCGTGTTTTTTCCTCATTTTTGAGCGCTAAGACTCGTCTGTTGACTATCTGAACCGCTTCACCAAGCATGAGTCACCCCGTGTCAAGGTAACGAGTGAGGTATCCGTATCCCGGAGGCGTAGGAGTCCCTCGGCTCGGTCGGCCTTGCTGTCCGAGGTTCCTCTAGCTTAGTTAAAGAGACCCCTCGGCCGCTCTTCGACGAGCCGAGGCCAGGGGTAGCGATATCAGCATGAACAGAGGCGGAGTTAGCTCGAAAATGAAACCTGGTTGGCCGGAGCCTAGCCGGGTTGTCCGTTGGCAGGATCGACGTCGGAGTTGATCAGTCGAGGCTTCGGACCAGGCTGGCGCCCTTGGAAGAAGGTTGGCCGAGGCCCCGGGGGTGACCGGCTGAGCCGCCTGCTCGGGCCGGATTCCCAGAGAAGTCCCTGGCAGCGATAGCCCGGGCGTGGTGATGACGTCGTCCTTCGGAGCGGAGAACCTCGGACCACGTCGCCGTCCGAGGCTAGGTCGGGCCTTGCTGAAGGTGCCGTCGATGCCGAGGGTGTTGCTACCCTCTTCCAATGTCAAGACCCGAGCCTGCAGGATCAGATTGTCTTGTAGCGTGCGCCTCGTGCGGCCGTCGAGGCCAGAACACACACCCTCGCTGCGTTGTAAAGCTGCGTCTCTTTTCCTCTCGTTTCGAGTATCTGGACTTTTTGTCGGTAACAGGGATGTTTGTGCGAGCGAGAGTTGCTTCTCGCGGAAGGTGATGAGTGAGGTATCCGTATCCCGGAGGCGTGGGAGTCCCTCGGCTCGGTCGGCCTTGCCGCTTACGCGTACTTTCACCCGTCCATGAGGCCCTATCACCGACTCGGTCGTGAAGGCTCGAAGGATTGCTTCGGCAGAAGGGCTTCCGAACGTAAAGACTTGTTCGATCCGCGGAGTCACTTTATCCGAACGCGAGTTACTTATCGCAGAAGGTGATGAGTGAGGTATCCGTATCCCGGAGGCGTAGGAGTCCCTCGGCTCGGTCAGCCTTGGCTGCTTACGTGTACTCCGTCGTTTCCAGGACCCACTTTTCGAAGTAGTCAAAAAGCACGAAAGATATTCTGGTAGAAGAGAGATTTTTTTTTTCGAGGAAAATTTTGACGCAGAGGGGGTTTCCCCCCTTTTAGCCCCCGAGGGAGGGTCGGGCTTTGCCGAGGCGAGGCCGACCCTTCCTTGTTGACTAAACTTTGCGTGAGTGCGAGGTATATGAACAACTTGGAAACATCTTAAGGGTAGAAGCGACGTAGCTGTTGGATGTTCCATGCGTTGCTGTAGACCTCGCCTTGACTGTTGGCCAGCTTGTACGTTCCGGGCTTCAGGACTTTGGCGATGACGAATGGCCCCTCCCAGGGGGGCGTGAGCTTGTGCCTCCCTCGGGCGTCTTGCCGCAGTCGAAGCACCAGGTCGCCCACCTGGAGGTCTCGGGGTCGGACCCCTCGGGCGTGGTAGCGTCGCAGGGACTGCTGATACCGCGCCGAGTGTAGTAAGGCCCTGTCCCGAGCCTCTTCTAGCTGGTCCAGCGAGTCTTCTCGGCTAGCTTGGTTGCTTTGATCGTCGTAGGCCCTCGTCCTCGGGGAGCCGTATTCCAGGTCAGTGGGCAAGACGGCCTCGGCCCCGTAGACCAGGAAGAACGGCGTGAAACCCGTGGCTCGGCTCGGCGTTGTCCTCAGGCTCCAGACCACCGAGGGGAGTTCCTTCATCCATCGCTTGCCGAACTTGTTGAGGTCGTTGTAAATCCGAGGCTTCAGCCCTTGTAGAATCATGCCATTGGCACGCTCTACTTGCCTATTCGACATGGGATGAGCTATGGCAGCCCAGTCCACCCGGATGTTGTGATCCTCGCAAAAATCCAAGAATTTTCTGCCGGTGAACTGGGTGCCGTTGTCGGTGATGATGGAGTTTGGGACCCCGAAGCGATGGATGATGTTGGTGAAGAACGCCACCGCCTGCTCGGACCTGATGCCGTTTAGGGGTCGGACCTCGATCCACTTGGAGAATTTGTCGACGGCGACCAGCAGGTGTGTGTAGCCCCCGGGCGCCTTCTGCAGAGGGCCAACGAGGTCCAGCCCCCACACAGCGAAGGGCCAGGTGATGGGTATTGTCTGTAGAGCCTGAGCGGGCAGGTGGGTCTGCTTCGCATAGAATTGACACCCTTTGCAGGTGCGGACGATTCTAGTGGCGTCAGCCACCGCCGTTGGCCAGTAGAAGCCTTGCCGGAAAGCGTTCCCGACAAGGGCTCGAGGCGCTGCGTGATGGCCGCAAGCCCCCGAGTGTATCTCTTGCAGGAGTTCCTGACCTTCGGCGATGGAGATGCATCGCTGGAGGATGCCCGAGGGGCTGCGGTGGTAGAGATCCTTCTCATCGCCCAGCAAGACGAACGACTTGGCGCGTCGCGCTACCCGCCGAGCCTCGGCCTGGTCGAGGGGTAGCTCTCCTTGGCGGAGATATTGCAGGTACGGGGTCTGCCAATCTCGATCAGGCGTGACCCCGCTCCGCTCCTCCTCGATGCGCAGCGCCTCGCCCACTACACCGGCTGTTGCCGGCAGCTTCGGAGGTCCCAGGAATTCCCGGGGCGCACGTACGTGCCCTGGAAGTTGCCGGCGAAGGCTTGGACCAAATCCTCCCAGTTGGAGATCTGCCCCGGAGGCAGGTGCTCCAACCAGGCGCGAGCAGTGTCGGAGAGGAACAGGGGGAGGTTGCGGATGATGAGGTTGTCGTCGTCCGTCCCACCCAGTTGACAGGCCAAGCGGTAGTCCGCGAGCCACAATTCCGGTCTCGTTTCCCCCGAGTACTTTGTGATAGTAGTCGGGGGTCGGAATCGGGCTGGAAACGGCGCCCGCCGAATGGCCCGGCTGAAGGCCTGCGAACCGGGTGGTTCGGGCGAGGCACTCCGATCCTCCCCGCTGTTGTAGCGTCCCCCACGCCTGGGGTGATAGCCTCGGCGCACCCTTTCGTCGAGGCGGGCCCGACGGTCGCGATGATGATGCTCGTTGCCGAGGTGGCCCGGGGCCGCAGGCGCGGTGTTGCGCGTGCGCCCGGTGTAGACCGAGGCTTCCCGCATGAGTCGGGAAGTCGCGGCATGAGGTTCCGAGGGGTACCCCTGCCTTCGGGAGGCAGAGCTCTCGGCCCGCCGGGCCGCAGCGCCTTCCAGGAGATCCTTGAGCTCTCCCTGGATTCGCCGACCCTCGGTGGTTGATGGCTCCGGCATCGCGCGGAGGAGCATCGCTGCGGCTGCCAGGTTCTGACCGATCCCGCTGGATGCGGGTGGCGGCCTGTCCCTGGCATCGTTGGCGATGCGGTGCTGGAAACCCTGGGGCAGGTGACGTATTTCTCCGGCCGGGGGCTGGCCCGCCCATACCTGCCCGACGTCCCGGCGGATCGACTCGAGCGCTCCTGCTCCCTCGTCGAGCCCGGCCTGCGCCCCGCGGACTTGCTCGAGCTGTGGGTCGTGACCCCCCGCCGGAACGGGGACCACAGCTAGCTCCCGCGGGATGTCGGCGCGAGGCACTGGCCTAGGGAGATCGCCATCCTCCGGCATGCCGAGACGGTTGCCTCCGGAGGGATCCCCTAGCTCGACGTGGAAACATTCGCGGCTCGGGCCGCAGTCCTTGTCGTCAAGGCTGCGGCTGCCGTCGGAACAGTCGGAGAGGCAGTAGTTACATGCGGTCATGAAGTCCCGCATGGCACTGGGGTTGCCAGATCCAGAGAAATCCCAGCAGATGCTGGGATCGTCATCTTCCTCGGACCCAGAGGGCCCGTAGGTCGAGACGTCCGTCAATCGGTCCCAAGGCGACCGCACACGAAACCCCAGAGGGGTTGCACTCGCCTCAACGTGAGCGCCCGCCAAAGCGAGGCCGCTAGGCGGGTTGAGGTCGAGTCGAAAGGACGTAGGATGGGAATCAGTCGGTACCTTTTGGTCGACGAGGAGCGACGAAGTCACATCGGGGACTGATTGCGACGTCGTCTTGGGTACAAGGGCGACGTCCTGCAGGCCCTCCACGAGCGTGCTGGCATCGTCCACTTGCTCGGGATTTGCGTGTTGCGGGGGGACGACGCTCGCCTTCGCCTCAAACGCGAGGTTGATGCCCGACGCGTCCTCCGTTGGGGCGCTGGGGATGTCGATTCGCTCGACAGCCGATGGAGCACAGCCTCCCGCTCGGCCCTGGTTGCCCCGCCTCCTCCTCCGATGGCGAGGGAGAGGACGGGGCGAGCTCGAATGTTGTTCTTCCACCACGCGGGGAAGACGTCGTCGATTCCGCCGCCGGCGGGCAGGCTGTCGGCCGCCATTGTCGCCGTCGCGCGGCGGTGGAAGGAGTATCATGTCGTAGCTGCCGTCGAAAGACATGAACTCGAGACTCCCGAAACGGAGCACCGTCACGGGTTGGAGAGGTCGTTGGAGACTGCCCATCTGGAGCTTGACGGGAAACTGCTCGTCAACACGCAGCAGGCCCCTACCTGGCGCGCCAACTGTCAGCGTTTCGAGACCGGGGGGTCCCTAAGCCGACGAGTGAGTGTGCCGCGTGCCCCAGCCCAGATGGGTCGAGCGCGTGGGCGAGCACGAAGGGGGGAAAGCGAGGTGGCCGGAGCCGAGTCGTGAGGGAGGTGGAGATCCCGCGGCCTTCATGTTCGTCCCGCGCCCAGGTCGGGTGCGCTTGCAGTAGGGGGTTACAAGCGTCCACGCGGGTGAGGGAAGCGAGCGGCCCCAAGAGAGCGCCTGCCCCGCCCTCGTTCCCGCGCGGCCAACCCTCTCTAAGAAGGCCCTGGTCCTTCCTTTTATAGGCGTAAGGAGAGGATCCAGGTGTACAATGGGGGTGCAGCAGAGTGCTACGTGTCTAGCGGGGGAGAGCTAGCGCCCTAGGTACATGCCAATGTGGCAGCCGGAGAGATCTTGGCACCCAGCTGGTGTGGTGTCGTGGCTGTCGGAGGAGAAACGGAGCCTGGCGGAGGGACAGCTATCGGAGCAGTTGGGCCCTTGCTGACGTCCCCCTTCTTCCGTAAGGGAGCTGAGAGCCGCCGTCGTCATGGGTCTAGCGAGGCGCCATCATTGCCTATCTGGCGGAGCTAGCCAGATGGGACGTCGGTCTTGTTCTCTGCGGCCCGAGTCGGCTCGGGGTAGGGTGATGATGGCGCTTCCTGTTGACGTGGCGGACTTGTGCCCTAGGTCGGGCGACGTGGAGGCTCCTCCGAGGCCGAGGTCGAGTCTGTCTTCCATGGCCGAGGCCGAGCCCGAGCTCCTGGGTCGGGCGAGGCGGAGGTCGTTCGGCAGAGGCCAGGGCGGAGTCCGACCCCTGGGGTCGGGCGAAGCGGAGTTCGTCGTCTTCCGGGGCCTTAGCCCGAGTCCGAGCCCTGGGTCGGGCGGAGCGGAGTTCGCCGTCTTCCGGGGCCTTAGCCCGAGTTCGAGCCCTGGGTCGGGCGGAGCGGAGTTCGCCGTCTTCCGGGGCCTTAGCCCGAGTCCGAGTCCTGGGTCGGGCGGAGCGGAGTTCACCGTCTTCCGGGGCCTTAGCCCGAGTCCGAGCCCTGGGTCGGGCGGAACGGAGTTCGCCGTCTTCCGGGGCCTTAGCCCGAGTCCGAGCCCTGGGTCGGGCGGAGCGGAGTTCGCCGTCTTCCGGGGCCTTAGCCCGAGTCCGAGCCCTGGGTTGGGCGGAACGGAGTTCGCCGTCTTCCGGGGCCTTAGCCCGAGTCCGAGCCCTGGGTCGGGCGGAGCTTCCTATGGCGCCTTTGGCAAGGCCTAGCTGCCTGTCAGTCTCACTCTATCAAGTGGCACTACAGTCGGGATGGCGCAGGCGGCGCTGTCCTTTTGTCAGACCGGTCAGTGGAGCGGCAAAGTGACGGCGGTCACTTCGGCTCTGCCAGGGGGCACGCGTCAGGATAAAGGTTTCAGGCTACCTTTGCGTTAAATGCCCCCGTGACTCGGTCGGTTGGTGCGGCGATTTAGTCAGGGTTGCTTCTTAGCGAAGGCGAGGCCTCGGGCGAGTCGGAGATGCGTCTGCCGTAAAAAAGGGGGCCTCGGGCGAGACGGAAACACCTCAGGGTCGGCTGCCCTTGCCCGAGGCTAGGCTCGGGCTAGGCGTGATCGAGTCGCTCGTATGGACTGATCCCTGACTTAATCGCACCCATCAGGCCTCTGCAGCTTTATGCTGATGGGGGTTACCAGCTAAGAATTAGGCGTCTTGAGGGTACCCCTAATTATGGTCCCCGATAGATGGTGACCTATTTCCATGTAGCCTTGACCGGGCCGGCCCGGACCTGGCTCATGAACCTGACCTCGGGATCCGTCTATTCCTGGGAAGAGCTCTGTGCATGATTCACAATGAACTTTGCCAGTGCTTATCAGCAGCACGGTGTGGAGGCTCATCTCCATGCCGTAAGACAAGAACCCGGGGAGACTCTCCGGGCTTTCATCGCCCGCTTCACCAAGGTACGCGGAACCATACCTCGCGTCTCCGATGCCTCTATCATCACTGCTTTCCGACAGGGGGTGCGTGATGAGAAGATGCTGGAGAAGCTGGCAACACACGACATGGAAACCGTCACCATGCTCTTTGCTCTGGCTGACAAATGTGCCAGAGCTGCCGAGGGCCGCGTATGGCACTCGGCACCACAAACCGGAGTTACCCAGATGGGTGGCTCGGGTGCCATCACCCAGGGCGGCAACAACAACAAGAAGAAGAAACGCGGCCACGAGAGGCCGCAATCTGCTGCTCTGGTCGTCGCGGCTGCGACTGGGGGCCGGAACGAGCGCAACAAGCACCCACAGCCACAGGGAGGCAAAAGTGGCTCATGCCCTGTCCATCCCAACAGTCGCCACAGTGCATCGGAGTGCCGCGAGATCATCAAGCTCATGAAGCGCGTCAGTGAGCGACACGAATAGGCCTCCAGGGATGGTTCGCCACCTCGTCACCGACCTAGCAAGGAGAAGGTCGATGAAGGTGACGCGGCCGCGGGAGAACGGGACCTCGGGTATCAGTCACCTGAGGGGGTCCTGAAGGACGTTTTCACTAGAGACTCCAACTCTAGTGACGACAACGACCGCCGCAAGAAGTTGTACGTCATGTACGATGGGAGCTGGGAGCTCACCTCCTGCAGGAACGTCAAGTCCCTGCGCCGGGAGGTCCTTTCAGCGGTCCCGGGGATCACGAAGGCTGCTCCACATCAGCGGTGGAGGAGAACCACTATCTCCTTTGGGGCATCTGACTGCCTCGACAATATGGCAGGGGCTGGTATACTACCACGCATTACCGCCCCTGTCATCGCCAACATGCGGCTGCACCATGTTCTGATTGACGGTGGGGCTGGGCTCAACGTCATCAGCCATGATGCATTCAAGTAGCTGCAGATCCCAGGGTCCTGACTGGGACCCTGTCATCCATTCTCTGGAGTGGGCCCACAACCGGTGTATCCCCTTGGGAGCATCGCCCTCCCGGTTACATTCGGGATCGAGGAAAACTTCCGCACAGAGAACGTCCAGTTCGATGTCGCGGAGGTTAACCTCCCATTCAATGCCATTATTGGCAGGCTAGCCCTATACCGGTTCATGGCCATTGCCCATTACAGGTATTTGGTCCTCAAGATGCCGTCCCCAGCTGGGGTCCTCACCGTGCAAGGCGACCGCGCCGCTGCACTTGCGGCCGTCGAGAAGCTGCACGCCCTGGCGGCAGAAACTGCTCGCCCGAATGATGGAGGGAGGGACCCCTCGACCTCCGGTACCAAGGATCCTACCAAGGTGCCAAATGTGCAGCCTTCCGAAGCAGACGGCATCCTCGTCAAGACCATCAAGTTCAGCGCGGACTCCTCTCGGACCACCCGCATTGCGGGCAATCTGGAGGAGAAATAGGAACTCACGCTCGTCACCTTCCTCCGGGAAAATGTCGATGTTTTCGCATGGGAACCTCTCAGATGCCTGGGATCCCTAGGGAGGTGATTGAGCACCATCTGAAGATCCACCCTAACGCCAGACTGGTGAGTCAGAAGCCTCAGAGACAGTCCGTTGAGCGGCAGGACTTTATCCGTGAGGAGGTCCAGAAGCTGCTTGATGCTGGCTTCATCGAAGAGGTCCATCACCCCATATGACTGGCCAACCCAGTCATCGTTCCAGAGGCAAATGGGAAGCTTCGGATGTGCATCGACTATACCAGTCTTTATAAGGCTTATCCCAAGGACCCGTATCCACTTCCACGCATAGATCAAATCGTGGACTCTACTTCTGGGTGCGACCTTTTGTCCTTCTTAGATGCTTACTCTGGGTTCCATCAGATCCAAATGGCTAGGGAAGATACGGAGCATACCGCTTTTGTAAAAGTGGATGGGCTTTACTGCTATGTTGTAATGCCCTACGGTCTGAGAAACACCTTATCGACATTTGTACGGGCGATGAGTAAGACCTTCGGGGACCTCATTAGGAATAGGATAGAGATATACATCGATGACATCGTAGTCAAGACTAAGAGGGGCTTGACTCTAGTGGAAGATTTGACCCTGGTCTTTGACAAGCTGCGGGCAACATGCACGAAGCTGAACCCAGACAAGTGTGTCTTTGGTGTCTCCGCTGGGAAGTTACTAGGATTCTTGGTTTCGCACCGGGGTATTGAAGCAAACCCGGAGAAGATCAGGGCAATTGAGGCAATGAGGCCTCTAGCCCGGATCAAGGACGTCCAGAAGCTTACGAGGTCCCTAGCCACCCCTAGCCGCTTCATCTCACGGCTGGCTGAGAGGGTGCTACCCTTCTTCAAGCTCCTGTGGAAGTCCGACCCATTCTCTTGGACCGAGGAGGCAGAGCAAGCCTTCCAAGAGTTGAAGCAGCACCTTGTGTCCCTGCCAATACTAGTAGCTCCGGAGCCAGGGGAGCTGCTGTACTTGTACATTACAGCGGCTGCAGAGGCGGTGAGCATGGTGCTGGTCATCGAGAGGATGGCAAAAGGTCCCTAGGGGAGTCAGGTGGTTCCCCCAGGAGAAGGTTGTGGTCCGACCACCATGGACCTTTAGGACCCGGGGCCACCCGTAGGGGTCCGGACCATACAGAGGCCGGTCTACTACGATAGAGAGGTCCTACATGAGGCGAAGGCCAGGTACCTCGAGACGCACAAGCTTCTCTATACTGTGCTTATTGCGTCCAGGAAGCTGCGCCACTATTTCCAGGCATACAGCCATATAGGGTCATGGTGGTGACCTCCTTCCCATTAAGGGCTATCCTCCACAACTCTAACGCCATAGGCAACATCGCCAAGTGGGCAGCGGAGCTCGCTGAGTTCCAGCTGGACTTCCAGCCTCGCCACGCTGTCAAGAGCCAAGTCCTGGCTAACTTCATCGTGGAGTGGATCCCTTCTCTGAGAACTCCTGGGGGTCTGGACCCCGATTTGGACCCTAGTCCTGCGGAGCCCAGGGTCCTGGTCTTCACCGAGTCCCACTGGACACTTTTCTTCGACAGGTCTGCCCGCCAGCAAGGTGGCGGTGCTGGGGTGGTGCTCGTCGACCCAAGCGGAGATCAGGTCAAGTACATGGTGCACCTTGAGTTCAAGGCCACCAACAACATGGCAGAGTACGAGGCACTTATCTTCGGCTTGTCTGCGGCCCTATCCCTAGGGATCCGCCAGCTTCTCATGAAGGGGGACTCCTAGCTGATCATCAAGCAGGTCCGCGGGGAATGTAGCTGCAATGAGCCCAGGCTTGCAGCTTACCTCCTCCACGTGAGGTAGCTGGAGAAGGACTTCACGGTCCTGGAACTCCAACATGTTCCTCGGGCTAACAACTCAATGGTAGATGAACTCTCCACGAGGGCATCAACTTGGGCACCCGTGCCTGAGGGCTCTTCGAAAGACGGCTACTGAGACCTACCGTCCAGCCTGTCGAACTGGGCGAAGGGGGTGATACTAGCACCTCGAAGCTAGCGGTCCCGGTGGCGTTACATTCACAGAACCCACCAAGGATTGTGTGTGCTGCAGGGGGTCCTGCCAACCTCTTAGCGCCACATCCAATAGCTTAGAGTGGTCCTGATGCATGGATCTCCAAGATCCGGGACTACCTGAAGGAAAATATCCTTCCTGAAGATCATGTGTCCGCAGAGCGCATAGTGCGGTTGGCTAAGCGATACGCGGTGGTAGAAGGGGATCTCTACCGCCATGGCGCCAATGGCATTCTAATGCGGTGCATTACCTAGGAGGAGGGCCATGAGTTGCTCACAGAGATCCATGGAGGTGAGTGTGGAAGTCATTTCTCATCCCGCACGCTGGTCGGTAAGGCTTTCCGGCACGGCTTCTACTGGCCAACCGCCCTCCAGGATGCAGCTGAGATGGTAAAGTCCTGCAAGGCGTGTCAATTCCATGCAAAGCAGATACACACACCAGCTCAGGCTCTGCAGATGATTCCGCCCTCCTAGCCATTCGCCGTATGGGGGGTGGATATCCTGGACCATTCCCCAGGGCCGTCGGCGGGTACCGTTTCCTCTTCGTCGCCATCGACAAGTTCACAAAGTGGCCAGAGGCCACCCCTGTGGTCAATATCACCTAGGGTGCTGCTGTTGCTTTCCTCAGGTCGATTGTCTGTAGATTTGGGGTCCCAAGCCGTATCATTACGGACAACGGGACCCAGTTTACAAGTCGGCTCTTCCAAGAGTATTGTGAGGGCATCGACACCTAGCTCTGCTTTGCATCTATGGCTCATCCCAGGAGCAACGGTAAGGCAGAGAGGGCAAACGCAAAAATACTCAGGGGACTCAAGGCACGCACTTATGACTGCTTGAAAAAGCATGGTGCGAATTGGGTCAACGAGATTTCGTCCGTACTTTGGGGGAACCGGACCACACCCGGCTGAGCTACCGGGGAGACCCCGTTCTTCCTGGTCTATGGGGCCGAAGCCTGCCTTCCCCCGGAAATCATTATGGGCTCCCCACGGGTCCAGGCTTTTGATGAGTCTATGCTGGAATAGCTATGGCATGAGGACGAGGACTTCATCGACGAGCGCAGATGGCGAGCGGTGATCCGAAATGCACGGTACAACCAAGCACTCAGGCGCTACCACCAACGGTTCGTGCATAGTAGAGAGCTCAGGGTCGGAGACCTGGTCCTAAGGCGAGTACTGAACTGAGAAGGGCTCCACAAACTCTCCCTCAGCTGGGAGGGACCTTTCAAGATGACGGAAATATGCCGACCCGGGTGTGTCCGCCTTGCCACACCTGAAGGAGTGCCTCTTCCCAATCCCTAGAACATAGAGCATCTCCGTAAGTTCTACCCATAGAAGCGAAACTGGGGGTTGAGTTTTCTTCCTTTATAACTGGGTTCTGCATATGTGTATGTCAATCCGGTGAGGTCCACCCTCGTAAGCCCGGTCTATTGGTCTGCACCCGTGTATATCAAGTTATAAGGAAAGAATTTACCCCCTAGAGGAGCTTTTGTGATGGTTCGTTCTACTTCAATTTATGAGCATTATTTTTTATCTAACCCATCCATACAGTTCCCACCCTTCCTGGTATAATGACATCCGAATTGAGTAGTTAGGCTTGCAGTTTAGGACCCCTCTACAAAGGCAGGGGGGTCCGGTAGCCTGGGGGCTAGTTTTAGAGAATGGATGCTCGTTCTCTAGGGTGGTCCGGAGCTGTGTAGCTGCTTAGCTTGGTTCCGTACCCTAAGCCTGTATGCTCCACCACTCTGTGACGGGTATCCTAGTATTTGGAACTGTAGTCCTATGGGTCCGGCAACCTAGGGTCCGGTTCAAGAGAATGGACACTCATCTCCTGGGGTGGTCCGGAGCTGTGTAGCCGCTTAGCCTGGTTTAGTACCCTAAGCCTGCATGCTCCACCACTTTGTGATGCGTGTCCTAGTATTTGGAGCTGTGATCCAGGGGGTCCTGGCATACGACTTGGCTTCCCAGGCTAAATCCTGCAGGTCCTGTTGCATGAATCAAAGGATAAAAGATACTAGTTGGTGGGTCCTATGGGTGCGCTACTAAAACTTCCTAGCCAAAGCCGCGTATAGGTCTAGGTCCCAGTCCAGACTATATCCTGGGGGCCGGGTCACCAATTCTTTCTTTGGTATGCTGGTATCCAGCTTTGACACGTCGAGCCTACATCCCAGGGGGCCAAGTACCAAGGAGGAGTTGGTAGCGCTACACACAGCGAGGACAAATAGCATACAAATAAGTGTTGTTTAAATGATAGTTCTCAAAAGTATCTTACAAAACCAAAAATTATTACAAGCCGCTCTCCAGCGGGACCCTTGTTTTGTCTCTGCAGATTAGATTACTTGTCATCAGCAGGATCCCGCTAGAAGCGCTCGGCCACCAGCTTCGCAGTATCTTATACGCCCTCCCGAGCGGCGTCTTCAGTGTCGGCCACCAGACCAGCGATCACCGGCTCCAAGGATATGGCCGGGTCGTGGCTCCGGAAGCATGTCAAGATGTACTCGATCACCACCCGGCAGAGCCTGCCGCCTTTGGTCTCCAGGCGGGCGCCAAGAATCTGGTCTAGGCGTCGGAGGCAGTCGGCAGCGGAGTCCAGCACTAGGAGCACATCGGAGATAGACATCGGCAGCTCCGACACCGGGATGGGACTCATCCCTAGCGGCACCAGTGTCGTGCTCACCTCGTCGGCCCATGCGGCGATGCGCTAGACCCCGGCGCGGTGCTTCGCCTGAAGGTCTTCAAGGGCCTACCTGGTGGCCTCCACCGCCTGGGGACCCGGCATCGCCTGCGCCGCCTGGAACTACTGGATATGCTCCTCTAGCTCCTTTTCCTTCTTCTCCGCCTCGAGCTCATGCTCGGCTAGCATCTCGGCTCGCCGAGTCAGCATTTCTTCCCAGAAAGTGAGATCCTTCTCCCGCCTGGTGAGGTCCGTCTCCCGCCTCTCCAAGGATTGCTCCTTCGCTTTAAGTTTCTCCTCGGTGATGGCGGCGTCGCTGGCCTTGCCCTCGAGCTCTTGCTGCAACTTTTGCAGCCTCTCCACAGCCTTGGTTTGCTGGACCCGCTACTCTTCCAGGGTCTGGTCCAGGGCACTCAGCTTGGCCCGGAACTCCGTTGCGAGGGCCTCCCGCTGAGACACGACCTCCTCTCTCCTGGCCACCTTCTTCTCCCTCCGGTGCGCCTCCAGCTCCCTGGCATACACCTTCTGGAGGTTCTGCTTGTACTCCTTACGGTCCCGCTCAATCTAGGACTGCTCGGAGATGAACTAGCGGGACACCGCCCTGGTGTGCTCCTCCAGCTGTGTGCGCCAGTCGCTGAGGCGCCGGTGCTCGGCCTCAAGCGCCTCCCACTCCCGCAAAATTGCTGCCCCAGTGTCATTAAGGACCTGGTGGGTGTGGGACAGCATGCGGGGGAGGGGGATTGTGAAAGTCGCCTAGAGGGGGGGTGAATAGGGCGAAACTGAAATTCTCAAAAATAATCACAACTACAAGCCGGGTTAGCGTTAGAAATATAATAGAGTCCGCGAGAGAGGGCGCAAAACAAATCGCAAGCGAATAACGAAGTGAGACACGCGGATTTGTTTTACCGAGGTTCGGTTCTCTCAAACCTACTCCCCGTTGAGGAGGCCACAAAGGCCGGGTCTCTTTCAACCCTTCCCTCTCTCAAATGGTCCCTCGGACCGAGTGAGCTTCTCTTTCTCAAATCACTTGGGAATCAAACTTCCCGCAAGGATCACCACACAATTGGTGTCTCTTGACTCAATTACAAGTGAGTGTTTGATCACAAGAAAGAATGGCAAAGAAAAAGAAGCGATCCAAGCGCAAGAGCTCAAATGAACACTACAAATCACTCTCTCTAGTCACTAAGGCTTTGTGTGGAGTTGGGAGAGGATTTGATCTCTTTTGGTGTGCTTTGTAATGAATACTAGCTCTTGTATAGTGGTTGGAAGCTGGAAAACTTGGATGCAATGAATGGTGGGTGGTTGGGGGTATTTATAGCCCCAACCACCAAACTAGCCGTTTGGTGAGGCTGTCTGTTCGATGGCGCACCGGACAGTCCGGTGCACACCGGACATGTCCGGTGCGACAGCCATGTCACCGAAGCCATTGCAATTTGACCGTTGGAGTTCTAACTTCTGGGCCCGCCTGGATGTCCGGTGCACACCGGACATGTACTGTTCAATATCCGGTGAACCAGAATGGGCGTGCCTGCCTTCTGCGCGCTTCTGGCGCGCATTGAATGCGCCTGCAGGTGACCGTTGGCGCGAAGTAGCCGTTGCCCCGCTGTTACACTGGACAGTCCGGTGAATTTTAGCGGAGCAGCCGAAGTGAAAACCCGAGGCTGGCGAGTTCCTGAGGCCACTCTTCCTTGGAGCACCGGACATGTCCGGTGTACACCGGACAGTCCGGTGAATTATAGCGGAGTGGCCTTTGGAAATTCCCGAGAGTGAAGAGTTGAAGCCGGAGTCCACTGGTGCACCGGACACTGTCCGGTGTGCCATCGGACAGTCCGGTGCGCCAGACCAGCATCCGGGATGCCTTTAGCTTTCTAATTTGAACCCAACTTTGGTCCTTTTAATTGGCTTGTTGTGAACCTTTGACACCTGTATAACTTATACACTAGAGCAAACTAATTAGTCCAATTGTTTGTGTTGGGCAATTCAACCACCAAAATAAATTAGGGACTGGGTGTAAGCCTGATTCCCTTTCAGATTGGTGCAGCTTCTTCCTCGACACCTGACCGGAGCCATCGCCCGAACACCACCTCCATCTCCTCCAGTGCAGGCAGGGGGTTGGAGCTGGACGCGCCTCCGGTGTCACCCCCAACGTCGGGAGTGGGCGCGATGTCGGAGGCGGGCGCGGATCCCCCAGCCGGGACCTCCTCTGTCGCTGCGACGCCGCCTGATGCTGACGCCGCTGCCACCGGACCCCTGGCTAGAGCTTGAGAAGTAGCTGGCGCTGTCTGAGCAGCGGCTGGAGGTGGACCACCGGCACTGCTCACAGCAGATTCCTGCTGCTAAGAGCCGGACCCATCGGTGGGCCTAGTGCCTGGCGGAGGAGGTGTGGCCTTAGGATCGGTGGAGGAGGAAGCCCTGACGAATAGATGATGGGTTAAGACCTGTCGGCATGATAATTAGACTCATGGAAAAAGGGGCTACACTTACTTGGGGCCCTGGACTTTCCAGTGACCCTGGAAGTGGGGCGACCACTGCTATTGCTACTGCTGCGGTTGCTGCTGCTGCTGCTGTTGTTGTTGTTGCTGCTGCCCCTGGGGGAGATCACGCCCAGATGGTGGTGGTGGCACCGATGGTGGTGGCGGCGGTGGTGGTGGTGGGCCTGATGGTGGTGGTGGCGGCAGACTGGCGTGCCTCTGCGTGCCCTGGGCCTGGGAGCCTGCCTCCTCGGCCCCACCAGCAGTCCTCTGATGCTTCTGGGGGGGTCCGAAACAAACGACCCGTCGGCACGACGTAGCCGGCGTCGTCTCTCTTCCTCTGACCCCGCGATGCCACTTGGGGCGAAGGCGCTGCTTGCAGCCCCTTTAGCCTTGTCCAAGGGGCTGGGGGCCACGGCGGGGGCGCTGGGAGCCGCACCAGAGGGTTGGGGACCTCCAGCTGCTGCACCAAGGATCTGGATCCCATGGAGGGGGTCCCGACCGCCGGTTTGATGAACCGCCACGCCGCTCTCGTCGAGGGTCGGCAGCATGGCCTGGACCACCGTTCGCAGCCCTAGATCATCACAGAGCGTCGAGGTGTCCTGGGAGAGTATCATGGATTCAGGGACAAAGGACTCACCAGTAATCCCCTTCACCAGGAGTTCCAGCTCCTCTCAGGACAGATCGGTGCCTGGCCCGCGCTGGATCCTGCCGATATCATTCGGGCCAGTAAACCAGCAGCACATGCGCGGCCTCCTCTACAGCGGCATGACCCAACGCTTCAGGAAGTCACTAACCACATGCATGGAGGTCAGACCACCGGTTGCCAAGGTCTTGATCCTGTCCAGCATGGGCAGGAGCTCTGGCGATAGCGATGTCTTGGTCCTCTGGTGCTTGCGGTCGAGGGCTGGCCTATTGCTCGGCAGGACGAGGCGGTCGTTGGCCTCGGCGCTGGCGATCACCCAGTTGCCGTGCCAGTTTTCCCACCTCGCACCGCCGAAGGTGGAGATGTAGGCTACGGCTGAATCCGGCCTCGTCTGAAAGTAGTAGGCACCAAGATGGTTCCTAGCCTTCCCAGACTTGACCAGCACGAAGAAATGGCGGAAGAGTTAAGTACAGGGGGCCACCCCTACGAACATCTCGCAGAGGTGGACGAAGATGGCAGCTTGGAGGATGGAGTGGGGAGTAAGGTGCTGAAGCTGGAGCCTGAACTCCTCCAACAACAGCAGGAAGAAAGGCAAGATTGGCTGTTGGGGACTTGTTCTCAACTGCTATGAGTTAAGAACAAGGCAACACAAAAATTGTTAAACGTTAAAGTCCTTCGTCCTTCGAAGCATTATTTCCCTTAGGATATAATGATTTCCGAACGAAGGTTATGAAGGACATACCTTCATCAGCACAACATATCATAATAAAGAAGGAACCGTACAAAGTATAAGAGATAACATGAACAATTATTTATTGTTGTTAACTCATTTCTATTTTATTATTATGGAAAAATAGAAATGATACTAAATTACAGTGTACCTTTGGCTTGAGAGAGGGTAAGAGTACAAGTGAGACGCAAAAGCAAAAATGCCAAGTCAGCGTGAACAGTACGGGAGCACTGTTCATCTATTTATAGGCACGGGACGCAGCCAATGTAAAATTACACCCATGCCCTTTACATTTGCTAATAACTCTATAGTAATCCATCGGGGTCTAAATAGCCTTTTCCTCTTTAAGTCGGTTTCCTTTTCTTCTATCATGTCGAAGCTCCCCTGCGCATAGCTTCGGCCCTGCGCCATCTTTCGTATTCTTTGTGCTTCTTCACACTATGGTTTTGACCTAAGTCCGAAGGTACCTGTTCATGTATTATACTCCAGAAACATTGTTAAATCATGTTTTTGAGGACCTTCGGAAGCCGAAGGCCCCCAACAGTAGCCCCTCGCAATATTAATTTGTTAATGATAAATTCAGATTGCGATATGGACAAAGGCCCTAAGCCGAAGGTCCGAAAAAACACCTTCCCTTTGCTAGAATAGCAACAGTCAATGACAAGCGGGGCCCTCCCACTTGCAACGCACTAGGCGTATAAATAAGAGCACACCACAAGCTCATTTGGCACGCTTTTTGCCATCTGCTCTGCCTGCTCAATTTTTAGCTCTTGCCTACAAACGCTTTGCCTGGCTTTTTAGATTTTTAGCTTCGGCCTTAAGAGCACATTTTCAGCATTTTTGAAGAGATGTCTGAAGATAAGAAAGCTGTTGTTGAAACAAAGATGAGCCTTTCCAAGGAGAAGAATCTTGGTTTTCTTGAATCAATAGCGAAGACGAATACAGAGAAGATTACTAGAGAGATTTTAGAAGGCTTATCTGAAGACACCGGTGATAGTGACAGTTATGATGTGGAAAGTGGTGGCGAAGACTCCGAAGATCGGCCGTGGCGACCAAGTCATGCAGTCTTCGAAAAATCAACTATTAAACAGAGTCATCTCGATAATATGAGAGGAAGATATTTTCGAGATATGTCTCTGGTGAGGGCTGACAATGGAGAGAAGACTGCTGCTACTCCCGAAGAGAATGAAGTCGTGATCTTCCGAAGCTTTTTCAATGTTGGGCTTCGGCTCCCCTTAAGCGAGTTTGTGGTTAAAGTTTTAAAGATATTCCAGATTTTTCTTCACCAAATTACTCCCGAAGCAATCATAAGTATGGGAATCTTCGTCTGGGCCGTGAGGAGCCAGGGCTTGGAGCCAAATGCAAAAAGTTTCTGCAGTATGCATGAACTGTTATATGAGACGAAACCCTGGGACAAAGAGCAGTATCATAACAATTTTGGCTGCTATAGCTTCGTCGCTCGTTCTAGCTCAAGCTGCCCTATGCCAACCTTTCGGAAGAGATGGCCTGGGGATTGGATGAAGGAGTGGTTCTACGTGAAGAACAATTTAAAGGCCCGAGAAGACATTAAAGATATTATCATGTGTCCTATCTGGCAGCGCTTCGGCCTTCAGAAACCGAAGGTAGAGATTGATGAGACAGCCGAAAGATGCCGAAGGGCCTTCGGCACGGTTTGCTCTTTTATTGGGACAAGGGACCTGATCCAGGAGCACATAGCCTTCAGAATATGGCCACTTTTAGAGAAGTGGGAAATGCCGAAGGAGACTATCACTAGAACTGGCGAAGGAGAGCTGGTTCGACTGAAATACATCTTCAAATATGGAGATAAATTTGATGAGCCAAATGATGACTGGCTAAAATGTATCGAAGCTACAAGTGATGAACTGCTTGGACCGTACTCCAAAACGGAAGATAATGCTTTATCTGCGGCCTTCGGGAGCCGGAAAAAGAAGAGGCTAAATAGAGTTTTTGACGCCATCGGATTTATGTATCCTGACTACCGTTACCAGTCGAAAGGGCAAAAGAGAAAAGTGCAACTTCTGGGAAAGGTGATGCTTCAGCTGCTCCAAGCGAGTCCGCGCCAAAGAGGAAAAAGATGAAGGTCCTTACACACCGACCGCGCTTCATTGAATCGGCCACAGTGCCCGAATTTGGTGGTGAGACCTCTTCGACTACTGAAGCCAAAGGACCCGCTCTTACACAGAAGAATGAAGAGCCGGCTATGATGCCGAAGGCCAATAATATTGAAGAGATAGAAGCCGAGAAAACAAAGATATTAGAAGTTACAAGCCCTTCGGCAGGAATGACAGTGCCGAAGACACAAAAAGATCTCACGGTGACTCCCAAGAGAAAAAGGATGGTCAATGTACTAGATGTGCTGGAGACAATAAAGTCTTCAAGCACCACTCCGAGGAAAACTGCCGAAGCGTCAAAAACGCAAATTGAAACAAAACCATCCGAAGCCGAAGCTGCACAGAGCCAGACCGAGACCGAAGCTGGGCCTTCAGAGCCCGTCAAGGAGAAATCCTTGGAAACCAGAAAAGAGGAAAAGAAAAAAGAAACTGCAGATCAAATTCAGTCTGAAAAAACTACTATTCCTAATCCCGAAGCATCTTGCCAAGTTCTTGATTATATTATACGACATGCTTCGGGAAAAAGGCTATCTGAAGAAGAAAAACGAGAAGCTCAATATTATGCCCAGAAACTGAAATACCCGAAAGGGGCATTAATATTCAACGGCAGCGGAGAAGAAGATTTCTTGTATTGTCTCCTAGACAACAAGGAGATCTCTGTCTGCCGGGAGATGGGCAAAAGCTTTGGATTCCCGACGCTAGAAGACGGGATCTCGGTGCTATCAAAAGATGAATTGGCCAACAACTTAGCATACAACAGCTTAAAGGTGAGGGAATAAGATTTTTGTACTTAAAAACAAAATTTTTCCATTTGCTTATACTTAATACCGCACTCCTTTTGTAGGGCCTTATTCTTAGCAACGCCCTTAGGGCGCAAAAAAGTGCTGAAGACGAAGGATGTACTATAGCTTTGAACAACCTTCGTTCCGAAGTAATTGAGCTAAGGAACGAAGGTCTTGAAAAAGACAAAATATTAAACTCATTGGTGAACAAGATAAAAGAAGACGAAGCTACTTCAAAAGCCCAAGCTGAAGCCCAGAGATGCGAAATTGAAGATCTTCGGAAACAGCTGGCAGAAGCAAAATTAAAATGTGCAATTGCCGAAGCTGACCGAGATGCCAGTGATTACTGGAAAAATTATTGGGAGAAAACAGCTGTAGAACTTCGGTCTTCAAAAGAAAGATGTTATGAAAAATCCATATAATGTGTAAGAAAAATAAAGACAAGCTTTGCCAACGTTGGCGCATACTCTAGCGAGGACAACTTCGTAAGAGGCGATCCTGAGGGCCCAATTGAATGGATTAGCAGCGAGGCCGATGCTTTCGAGGAAATTCTAAATGGCCGTGGAGACGTCTGCGCCTTTTCTGGCGCAAGGGGAGTTGCAGCTATCTTGGAGAAGATAGGTTGTGAACACGTAAAATCCTTGGCGCAAACCGAAGCTGCGTTATCTATTGAAGATACAAAAGACCCCTAGGCCGAAGCAATTTTAATTGGTGGAAAGTTTTTCACCGACATCTGGGAAAATGGTGGCCTGACCCACGAAATTATAAAGAAAAGTGAAAAAGATACTCACGATGCTAGAGAAGCAACAAAGGCAGCTGAAAAGACTGCAGAACTTGAAAGGCGGATAGGTATTGCCTAATTGTTTTTGACTTCATGTTTTATTTTTTGTGACTTCGGGCTTATTTATGTTTTATATCGCAGCCGAACTATCTCCTCCCCCGGAGCCCTTCGAGTCATTGGCCGACCCCGAAGCAAAAAAGGAAGATGAAATTACTAAGATGGTCGAAGCTATTATGGACGAAGCTGTTATTCGACTATTAAACAAAGCTGCGGAAGCAGTTCTAAAAGAAGAATAGCTTATTATTGTAAAAACATTTGGAATATTAATGTAATATTTGCTAAACAAAGTGTGTAATATTTTGTAGTTTTGAATGTAATATATGAGCTGTTTGTAATTCAATTCTTTACGATGCATGAAACTTTATGTACATACCGTTTTTGAGCCTTCGGCGAAAAAACACCTTCCCTTCTTTTCATGCTTCGTGAAGAATATCCATGTTCCATAAAAACATTATGCTTCGTAAGCAATATATCTTCTTTGATATTAGAGTTGATGAAACTTTACTTCTTCAAAACTTATTTTGTGCCTTGGCACAACTTCTTTGAAACAATTTCCGAAGATCAACACTGTATCCCCTTCTTGTGCCATTGATGCAATATGATGTATGATGCCATGTTATGCGAATGATGTGATGATGTTATGCTTTGCAAAATGATATTTGTGTCGAAGATACACATACATTCCCACAATAGAAACAATCTCTTTGCCGTTTATTTTTCGGTTTCACCGCTTATTTTTCGATGTATCGGCGTTGACTTTTCGCTGTAAGTTCTGCATTCCCTTAGGAACGTCTTTTGAACTTCTTCGCCTTCTATTTCAGCAGTATTGGCGTTGACTTTTCGCGCTTCGCCTTATATTTCAGCGGAATCAGCGTTTATTTTTCGCTGTAAGCTCTGCATTCCCTTTGGAACGACTTTTGAGCAGAAAACTTACGCTGTGCTCCCTTAGGAACGACTTTTTGTTGCTTCGTCAAGACTTACGCTGCGTTCCTTAGAACGACTTTTTGTTGCTTCGGCAAAACTTGTAATATGATTGTGAACCCCACGTTCTCTTGAGAACAACTTTCGTTATTCGCCGACTTTTGGAACTTCGTGAGTTTGTGAAGAAGGTTTATTATATCATGACAATAACGAAGCTATTACAAGAAGTTGAAAACAAAAAAACGCTAGGCTTTCAATGATTGCTCCTTATTAAAAAATAAAATGATGACTTATGCAAAAATTGTTTCAGGGGTAGGATATCTCTTAGTAGATGTGCTTCGATTCTGGCACAGTTCTGTTGACTGTGCGAGCTTCGGACTGCTCCCTATAGTCGCACTGCTGGTGAGTGTGCTGGCTCCCTTCTGGCTGCTGGCCTTGCGGATATGCGGGTTGCATTGGTGGTGGAGGTGGAGGCTGTTGCCAAGATGCCTGAGGTTGGCTTGCCGAAGCAACAGAAGCTGCAGAATGGTTACCCACATACTCTGGTATATACGGTGAATGATACAAAGCAGTATGCATAACTTGCTTCGGCTGGTTCTGTTGTGTTGCAGCTTCTGCTATCTCCTTCTGTTTTTGGATGGTGACATGGAACATCCTTGTAGTATGGCCCTTGTCCTCACTGCAGAATAGGCAATAAATCTTCCTGGGCTGATCCCCAAACCTTCCTCCGAAGCCCCTGGCGCCTCTGCCCCTTGGAGCTGGCGGCCGAGGGTAGCTTTGTTGCTGCCCCGAAGCCTGCGAGGATGCTGTGGCCTCTGTTGCTGGCTTGCTCTGTCGTCATTCTGGGTGGAGTGAATTGATCTGACATGCCTTGGATGAATCCTTCCTCCGAAGCCCCTGGTCATCTCGGAGAATCTGTAGGCTTCCTCCCTTCTTTGACGAAAGTCATTATCAGCGCGGATGTATTCATCCATCTTCTGAAGCAATTTCTCCAGGGCCTGAGGGGGCTTCCTGGCGAAGTATTGGGCCGTAGGTCCTAGCCGAAGCCCCTTGATCATGGCCTCAATGACAATTTCATTGAGCACTATTGGCGCTTGTGCCCTCAGACGCAAGAATCTTCGGACATACGCCTGAAGGTATTCTTCGTGATCTTGCGTGCACTGGAACAAAGCTTGAGCAGTAACCGGCTTCATCTGAAACCCTTGGAAACTGGTGATCAACATGTCCTTCAGCTTCTGCCATGATGTGATTATTCCTGGCCGAAGAGAGGAGTACCAGGTTTGTGCAACATTCTTGACTGCCATGACGAAAGACTTCGCCATGACTGCAGTATAGCCTCCATATGAAGATATGTTAGATTTGTAGCTCATCAGAAACTACTTCGGATCTGAGTGTCCGTCATACATGGGGAGCTGGGGTGGCTTGAAAGATGGGGGCCAAGGTGTAGCCTGCAGTTCTGCTGATAGAGGAGAAGCATCATCAAAAGCAAAATTTCCATGATGGAAATCCTCATACCAATCATCCTCGTTGAAGAAACCCTCTTTATGAAGCTCTCTATGTTGAGGCCTTCGGTTTTGCTCATCTTGAGCAAGATGACGTACCTCTTCAGTGGCTTCGTCAATCTGCCTTTGTAGGTCAGCTAGCTGAGCCATTTTTCCTTCTTCCTTTGCACTTGCTGATGAAGCATCTCCATATTCCTGATCTCTTCGTCCAACTCATCCTCTTGGGGTGTTGGACTGGTGGCCTTCCTCTTCTAGCTTCGGGCCTCTCGAAGAGAAAGGGTCTCTTGGTTCGGTTCCAGCGGCTGCAGAGCGGCAGCCCCTGTCGCTGAAGCTTTCTTTGGCGGCATGACGAAGGTCGATGCTTGCCGAAGGTGGTCGAAAAGGGTTCACCGGAGGTGGGCGCCAATGTTGGGGACTTGTTCTCAACTGCTATGAGTTAAGAACAAGGCAACACAAAAATTGTTAAACGTTAAAGTCCTTCGTCCTTCGAAGCATTATTTCCCTTAGGATATAATGATTTCCAGACGAAGGTTATGAAGGACTTACCTTCATCAGCACAACATATCATAATAAAGAAGGAACCGTATAAGAGATAACATGAACAATTATTTGTTGTTGTTAACTCATTTCTATTTTATTATTACAGAAAAATAGAAATGATACTAAATTACAGTGTACCTTCGGCTTGAGAGAGGGTAAGAGTACAAGTGAGACGCAAAAGCAAAAATGTCAAGTCAGCGTGAACAGTACGGGAGCACTATTCATCTATTTATAGGCACGGGACGCAGCGCATGTAAAATTACACCCATGCCCTTTACATTTGCTAATAACTGTATAGTAATCCATCGGGGTCTAAATAGCCTTTTCCTCTTTAAGTCGGTTTCCTTTTCTGCTATCACGCCGAAGCTCCCCTGCGCATAGTTTAGGCCCTACGCCATCCTTTGTATTCTTTGTGCTTCTTCACACTGTGGTTTTGACCTAAGTCCGAAGGTACCTGTTCATGTATTATACTCCAGAAACATTGTTAAATCATGTTTTTGAGGACCTTCGGAAGCCGAAGGCCCCCAACATCGGCAGCACCAACCCGCAAAAGATGTAGGATACGAACAAAACGAACTCCCCGACGGCGAGGTCGCCAAGGGGAGCCGCGCCGGCGTGAATCCTTCCGACGAGCCCTAGAGCGCTCCACCTGAGCAGGCCGCGCACCAGATTGAGTGCCGCCTCAGACTGGAAGCGGTTAGGATGACCTAGCGAAGCCATGGCAACTACGGTGGCGCAAAGTAGAGGAGCGCGGAGGCAAAGGAGTGCAGAGCAGCATGAAGGCGAAAGGGTGTAGTCGATTGGAAGAGAATGCGAAAGGGTAACTGCTGCACGCGGGGGTGAACCCTTTTTCAAGGAAACCAGAGTCCTCGCTCAAGGAAACCCTTCCGCGCGCCCCTCAATCGCCGCAAGAGATCACATGTGACGGGCACCTAGGATCCAGACAGCCCAGTCTATGACATGGGGCCCCGGGTCCATGAGTCATGTAGCATGGGTGACAGATTTTGGGTGCGGGAACCGCCACACATGGTAGTGCGCCTCTTCTTCTCCGCTGCAAGAAACAATAGCCCAGTCTATGACACGGGGGCCCAGGCTCACAGGTCATACTCCTTGGGTGCCGGATCCCGAGTGCGAAAAGAGCGAACCGCCGCGCGGGGACGAACCACCACGCACGATCGCGCGCCGCCTCGGGGCCGCTGCAGAAGGATATTTTTTAACCAAGGCGGCAGCAACGAGGCGCCCCACGCATGGCCCGACAAAACCACCAGGCGTGGGGGCCGCGGGGATAGATATGGCAGTCAACGTGACCTAAGGCGGATTGACGGTGGGTGCATCAGCAGATATGCTAAAACGTCGCGCCGCACCAGCAGATGTGCTAAAACAGCGCCCCAATCACCGGTCAAGCCAAGTTGAAGCAAAGTACAAGTTTTGGCCCCACCTGCTGGCTCACATCCTCCCTTGAGGTGGGCCCAGGGGCCATTGTCAGTACCCTGAAACTAGGGTACCCCTTGCTACTGTATGAAGACGTAGTACTCATGTGGCTATCTTTAGTCGCGTGGTAAAGGAGTTGTATGTGGGACCAGACCATGACTCGCCCCAGCCTCGGGTGACTACTCTGGGCCAGCAACAGTGCCTGACCCCACCATGTGGGCGGCTCCAAGGCAGCCACGTGGCCAGAGAAAGTGATATACTCCAAGGCGTCAACAGTGAGTCCGGACCCCCATGAGAAAGTGCCGGACCCCTGGATATATAGTCCGGACCTCCAAGATGGTCCAGGACCCCCACGTGTACGGACCGGACCCCTAGAATGGGATCTGGACCCCTTCATATGGGTCAGGACCGTCCATAGTGGGGTCCCAAGACCTTACTTAAGACCCAAGCGGGGGTCCGGAGCTGACACGTGTCCAGACCTGCTCTGGTGTCCTCCGGACCTATCTGCATACACTCCTGGACCCCGCTCAGGTGGAGCCCCGATGCTGCCACGTGGCATACTACGCGCGGCATAAGCCAATGGGCAGAACCCGGCGTGACGCCTCTGGGCTACGCGCGCCTTCATGACGAATAAGACATGCGCCTATCCATTCCACTTACAGACGGCGTGCTCAGTCCACGATACGTGGGCTGCACAGTTACTCACCATTACTCCCGCATTACTCGTACGGTAACTGCCCATCAATGTAGCATGGATTGCGGACATCAAGACTCCCGGTGATTGTTCAGGCGTTACTAGCATTAGTTACGCACATAATGTTATTCTTTCCATTATGTTCCTGGGCCCACATGTTGGGGCTCAGCATCCTTGTATGTGCCTCCCTTAAACTATAAAAGGGAAGGCACACAACGTTACAGGACAAGTTCACACAGACTCTCAATACTACATACGCACAGTGGAGTAGGGTATTACGCTCCGGCGGCCTGAACCACTCTAAACCCTCGTGTCCTCGTGTGTTCATCCACCTTCCGATAGACAGGCAAACCGCTTAGGCCCCTCCTCATCTTAGGATTTAGGGCAGGTGCTTTCTGCCACCTGGCCGGAGGATTTTCTCTCCGACAACGTGTGTGTCACGTACAGGTCTCTAGGAGGTACTAGTGTGCGTGGTGCCGATCTGCATGTAGGATGTCGAGTCTCCAGGTGAGTGGGTGGCTCACGCGGTGTCGAGCGGGCCATGCGGATCATGGCAAGAAGGTCGGATGTGGAGGCATGCTCCTAGCAGTCTGTGGCCTATATGTATCCCCTATGCTCTTCTGTATTTGAGGTCAAGCCCAGTGAATAAAAGTGCCAAGAAACAGGTGTTCGTCGCTGTAGAAAACTACTGCTCATCTTCTTTGCATCCGTGAGGGAGCGGAGGGAGGGAGAGTGTCCTTGGGTAGGGGCCGGTTCTAACAATCTATAGTGACACCCGAGTCGGTAAGTGCTTAGTATTAGTTCTGAGCTGTATCCAGCTGTGTCCTGGTTGTAATCTAGCTGGAGTTTGTAGGCCTATGGCCAGTAGGATATAAACGGAACAATCTGTAAGCATTAGGGATATGAAATAACAGAAATAGAAATCCCAACCACTTCTTACCTCTCTTGTTCTGGAGTCGCTTCCCTCCCTGCGCGGGTGGCTCATGTCGACAGGGATACATCCTCGGCGGCCAGGGGCACAACAGTTGGTATCAGATTCATCTTCCTAGGCGGCGTCTTCCTGAGCTTTGGTGGGTGGTTTAGGAACTGCACAACTTCTTCTTCCCGCAGAGTTATTGATCGGGGTGGTATCACGGCTCTGTCTGCGCGTCCTTCGCTACAGACGCGCTTCGTGTTGGAAGCGATGGCGGAGACAAATCGGTCGGATGATACTCGGTGGGATAAGATGTTTGTGGTGTTGGACACCATCACTGGACGGTTGCAGAAGGTGGAGACCAATCAACAACAGCTGATGGGTCAGCAAGCTCTTTCCTCGTTGATGGCAGAGCAAGCGGCGAAGGATCGTGATGTCATGGCGCGACAAATTGATGAAACAGGGAAGAGGGTGGTGGCCTTGACTTTGGAACGGATGGCTGAGCGGATGGAACAGTTTGGGGGAACCTTCTCCTAAACCATATTCAAGGTCTGGAGGGGTACCTTCTCTACACCGGTGGATGAGTATGTAGAGTTTGTTGAGTTACGCTATTCCACTGCTATGCACAATCCTAAGTTGGATGAGATTTTCTTTGTGCAACAGTTTGTGAAGGGTCTCAAATCTGAGATTCAGGGTTCGGTGTTGTGTCAAGTGCCAACTATGGTGAATCGTGTTGTGCTATTGGCAAAGTTGCACTCTAAAGTTTTGGAGCAAGGTAGAGGTCGACCTCTACGAGGTGGGTCTGTTATCAGACAAGGGGGGCAGTATAGACCTGACCATAAGCAGACTGATGGGGGTGTTGATCTCTCCAAAGAAAGGCAACTCAGGGATTATCAAAGGATTCATGGTCTATGTTTTGTTTGTGGGGAGAAGTATGATGCAGGTCATGCTGCTAAGTGTAAAAGAAAAGGTCCTATGCAGTTGAATACACTTTCTGTTGAGGATTTGTCCTTGGAGCTTAGTGAGGAAGTTTTACAGCAGTTGGATCAGGAGGATCAACTGGGGGATGAGTCTTGTAAACTGTCGCTGCAGGCTATTTCTGGTACTGAAAGTATGCAGAGTATTCGTTTGCAAGCATTGGTGAAGGATCAAGCATTTTTGTTGTTGGTCGACACAGGCAGTTCTGCTACTTTCATTAATTCTGCTTTTGTGCAGCAAGTGGGGTTACCATCTATCAGCTGTCCTACTATCAAGGTAAAGGTGGCTAATGGTCAGGAGTTGGTGAGTGATTCTATGATACCTGCAGTAGAATGGTGGTGTAATGGTCATTCTTTTAGCACTGACATGAGAATTCTAGAGTTGGGTTCATATGATGCTATCTTAGGATTTGATTGGATGCAGAATTATGATCCTATGATTTATCATTGGAAACAAAAGGCTTTGGAGTTCTGGCGTAAGGGGACTAAAGTTAGGTTGCAAGGGGTAATAACCTCTTCTCCTCAGAAAGTGGAGAAATTATCAGTGTTGCAACTAACAAAGTGGCATCAAGGAAATGAAGTATGGGCTTTAGCTCTGGTGGACTTTAATATACATAGCTCAGTTGTTGAGTGTTCCACTGGTCCTTCTAGGTAGTTACAGGAACTCTTGTCTGAGTTCAGTGATGTGTTTGAAGACCCTCAAGCTTTACCACCTGTTAGAGTGTTTGATCATGCTATTCCCTTGTTGCCTGGAGCTATTCCGGTTAATTCTAGGTCTTATCGGTATTCCCTATTCCATAAAAATGAAATTGAGAGATAGGTGGCAGAACTGCTAGAAGCTGGTTTAATTAAACCTAGTGTGAGTCCATTTGCATCACCTGTCCTTTTAGTGAAGAAAAAAGATGGTACGTGGAGGTTTTGTGTTGACTACAGGAAGTTGAATGATTTAACCATGAAGAATAGATTTCCAATGCCATTGATTGATGAAATTTTGGATGAGTTGAGTGGCACTAAGTTTTTCTCCAGTTTGGACTTAAAGGCTAGGTACCATCAGGTGAGGATGAAGGAAGGAGAGGAGTATAAAACAGCCTTTAAAACCCATAATGGCCACTATCAGTTTAAGGTAATGCCATTTGGGTTAACCAATGCCCCTGCAACTTTTCAATGTGCTATGAACTCTATTTTGGCTCCATTTTTGAGGAAGTTTGCATTGGTTTTCATAGATGATATCCTCATATACAGTCCTTCTTTAGAATTGCATTAGAGTCATTTGAGGCAGGTGTTGACTATTTTGAGGGAACATCAGTTTTACATCAAGAGATCTAAGTGCCATTTTGTGCAAACTCAGTTGGTGTATTTGGGTCACATAATTGCAGCTGAAGGAGTTTCTACAAATCCAAATAAAATTGATGTGATGTGGAAATGATCTGTGCCCACTTCTCTTACTGAGTTAAGAGCTTTTCTGGGTCTCACTGGCTATTATAGGAAATTTGTGAAGAATTATGGGGTTATTGCTAAACCTTTGACTATCCTGTTACAAAAGAACAAGTTCCATTGGATAGAGGAGGCTACCACTGTTTTTGAAGCTCTTAAGAAGGCTATGGTGAGTACACCAGTGCTAGCTCTCCCTGATTTCACTTTACCATTCACTATGGAGACAGATGCTTGTGATAGTGGACTGGGGGCAGTGTTAATACAGAGAGGTCAGCCTATTGCCTTTTAAGTAAAGCTTTGGCAGCCAAGAATAGACACCTTTCCATTTATGAAAAAGAGTTTCTAGCTCTCATTATTGTAAAACCTCTAGTGTTACTGCCACTAAAACTTGAGCATGACATCATAAGCATTGGCATATCATGTGATTGTTACACTTAGAATGCATTCACTAGGCAAAAAGTTCAAACAAGTTGTATTGATATGACATTTTGTGGGTGAAACCCTAGAGTAGGGTACTAACCCTAAACTGGGCTTGAAAGAGCAAACAAAGCCTAAATAGGAGAAAACTTCAAAACTCAATTGAAATAGTCATAAAATGTCACCATGAATAGATATACATGGTATTCAAACCCTAGAATCACCAAAAACCCTAAATAGAACCCTAGAAAGCCCTAGACTTAAACCCTAGGGGGCTAAGTGCAAAACTAGTGCACTTTTGGACTAAAGTGCAAAAATAATGAAATTAGAGCATCTTAACTTATGTGGTTCACAAGTATGTGGATTTGCTACTTAAACCCTAAGTTTTGGGCATATTTGCAAAGAGGCCCTATTTGAACCCTATGGAGTTAAGTCTAATTTCAGTGCATTTGGCCCAACTTTGAAACTGTGTAACTTTCAAATTATAAAGTTTTTGCCCTAGGTCACCACATCAAGTTTGTAGAGCCACAAAAGGGGAACAATTTTGCTATAGAGATCAAGACTTGGTACCATGAAAAGTCTTGAGAAAATTTGACTCAAAGTTGATCTGTCCGGCTGTCTTAAGTCTGAATTCAGACTGACAGTGAGTTTGAGCCATCTTTGAGCTTGGATTTGATTATAATCCAGTTAGTAATTGGCTATGGTTGCTGTAGTAAGATTGTAGCTGGATCATTAGGCTACAACTTTGCTACAGAACGATGGCATTGTTGCCATGTAAAATCAGAAGAAAATCCAGCCCAAACTTGGTCTATCAGGCGCTCTGTCAAGTGCTTCCCATGGTACAGTAACGGACAGAATCCCAAGTTCAGCCCTTCTCGCCGCCGACGAGCCATGCACGAATTCGTGCTATCGCCGCCGTGATTCACGCTCAGATCAGCTGGATAGCGCCGGGGGTCAGTAAATATCACACCATGGATATGCTCCGGCCACTAAATTACTTCGACCACCGCACCCGAGCTAGTCACGGTTGCTTCAGATGGGTTCGCCGGAGATTGCCATCTCGCGGTCTTGCGCCACATGCCCAGGCACCTTACCACGTCGCGATTAGTCGTGTTAGGCATATCCGGTGATCGCTGGAGGGTCCGCCACGGTGAAAGCCACTAAGCGCTTGCGCTAGTGCCCCTCTTCCTCTCCGGCTGCCGCGCGCCTCAATCCAAATTCACCGGCCACCGCTCATGACTGCTATAAATTGAGCCTGTCGTGAGCTCCGTAGGGTAATCACCCATCCATAGCACCCACGCTTCCCTCCAATCATTCACAAGAGATCGTGAATTGCTCATTGCCCCCAATCTCTGTTTCCGCCACCGTAGAAACACCTCGCCGTGGCCAGCTTGCTCCAGGTTAGTTCAAGCTCTCTGATCGTTTGTTCTAGTCTCCTCAAGACCTCCTAATGCTGTTCGACCCCTCTAATTGAACTAGACCGCCCTGGATTACAGAGAACACCCATGTTCATCCATTGTCCACGCTGTCTCCGTGGACAGGATAATTTATAGTCTCATTAGTGAAATTGAGTGAGGGGAAACGATCGATGGGTCTTGAATTCGGTCTCAGCCAAAGTAGGGCACCGGTCATTGAGTAATTCGATCGCTATGCGCTCGCCAGAACTCGGCTCCCCGCCGTTCACCGTCGTGGACCTTGGCCTGCGAAGAAATAGAACATGGGGGAGGTTTCTGTAAAGTGTCAGCGACTACATCAAATAGTGTCTTGGGCTCTTTCGGGTTGTATAAAAAGATAGGGTCTTTCTTGCAAAGTCTGCACACGGGCACGCGCGCGAGCGCTTTCCACCAGTACTGGGCTGATTTGGGCCGGTTTCGGTCCAGAACTATTCATTTCTTTTCTTTTTCCTTTTCTGCCAGAGCTAAAGAAATTCTAGAAAATTGTAGAAAAAATGCTAAAAATACAAAACCCATTTTGCTAGACTTCTAATTTCCTATAGTATTTAATAAAAATAGTTTCATAAAATTTTTAGTCCAAATAGGAAATTATAGAGCATTTAAAATAGCCAAAAGTCATACTTCTGAATTTTTAGGGAATAAATAATAAATCCAAAATCCACTAAACTTTTAGGGTAAACTCTAAATAATATTTAGAACCCTTGGGTAAAGTTTGGAATAATTTGGACCATATTTGATACTTAGAACCCAAAACCCTAGCCCCCTGCCCTATGAACTTCACTATTGACTCCGAAAACCCTAAGTTCTCGGAGATCCGTGAAGGAAAGTTATATTCAAGACTTTAGATAATAAACTTTTATTATCTTTGTATGTTCATGAGCATTCATAATTATATATGGCTATATCTAGAAAACAAAGAGGAATTAGAAGTTGAAGAGATAAGGACTTCATCACCATTACCACCTAAAGAACATCAGGCAGGCAACTATTTTTATTTTGATATCTGCGGAACAGAGCCTGATTCACCAGTAACACAAGGCAAGCCCCGGTGCATTTGCCACCTCCTTGTTCCTTTTAAAAACTTTCTCACTTGCTTGATGCATTAGTTGATAGGAGTTGTGTGCTAAACCAATTCCTGTATTTCCTTCCTTGGATTTGATTACTTCTCCTTAAATCCCTGTTTTACAAAAGGTTTTCTTATGCTTAGTCATGCTCTAGAAAAACAAAATGTTTTGTTTTCACAAAAGATGATGTTGCAAAGTGGGTGGGATGTTTTCAAAAACAAAACTTAATGGTGAATCCATCATGGCCATGAGGGGTTCAACATCGGAAAAGATGTACCTCTGTCAGGTACCAAACTTTGGGTTTGAAACGATAAAACTGAGACCGGGCGGGTGACTTGCACGAGAAGAGAGTCTCGGTGTAGTGTCTCCGTCTGAGTCGATTAAGGACCGTGTCGATGTAGGCTTGATGATCGAGGACCCTTTAATTGGTCATATGCCTCCTCAAGGGTAAGCTTTGCCTCGGGCAGACTAATACCAGAATAAGATAACACGCAATGGGAGTAGAGAGAAGGCGAGAGTAGCGTGTACCCTCCGTGGCAAGAGGCTAGACGGTGGTGTATCTGTGCTCTCGGTTGGCATGAACCTGATCTGGTCTTAAGAACCCCGGTGGCGAGTTGACATATGCAAGGGTTAAGTGCTACATATGTCGTGCGATTGGAGATCCTCAGCTGAGTATAATCAATTCGGATTGCCGTAACTTCGTGGATATGAAGACTTGGTCACTGACCTACACGTAGCAATCCAATGAAGGTGAAGGGTTGTTAAGAAATTGGCTAGTATAGGTCAAGTGAATGATTTAGTGTAGAAAGAACTCTAGATGCAGGTAATCTTACTTAACCTGACAATTAAAACTGGATTTTTAAGGATCCACTATTAGTAAGCATTTCTGCAAACAGAGTCATTAATTATTGATAAGCCTTACCTTGACTCCCTTAAAGTCAGCATATCCTTGAGAGTCTTTTACTTTGTCGTGTAAGTCTTGCGAAAGTACACTTCATACTCAGGGATTTGTCCTATATTGTTTTAGGTGAAGAAGGAGCATACTTTTGTTGCTTCTGTTCCAAGGTGGTACCAAAAGAAGAGCATCAAGACTAAAGTTGCGGGAGGAAAGGTCCTCCGTTAAGAAAACTTTTACTATTTATTTGGGAGGGGTTTTTGCCTCCCATGTTATGTAATAATAATACTCTGCACTCATATATTTTGGTCCTGGTCTGTAACTATATAACTCTGTCTTACTTTTCAATAAAGTAAGTTATTGTAACTGCTTCCGCACTTTCGTATCTCCGATGAATTGTAATGTCTGCGTGACGGGTGAAACGCTCTTGGGAAAGGTAAGGAATTCAGATACCGAACTTGTCAAGTGATCAAGTGCACCTGCAGGGTTGTCTGCGGTCCATTGGACAAGGACAACTGTAGGTGGGCCTAATAACTTGGGAGGTTCCGTCACTGCTAGTATCGGAGCGAAGCCCATCTCTGTAGATATTATGAGACATTTTCAAAAAGAATTTTCAAAGACTTATCTAGAAAATTTCTTTCCTTCTTATCTAATCACCTTCTGAAGTACTTATTTTAAAGACCAGATAGTAGAGTGCAATGTATAGAAGGTGTGAATCAACTAAGGTCGATTCTGTAATTACACATGCATCATGCTAAAAACTATAATAATAAGGTTTTCCCCCTCATGGAGATATGCCGCCGTGCACAAGAAAGACCGCGTGCAAGTCTACCGGGCCGATTGGCGTACCCCGCCATCAACTAGCCCCACGGCATGAAGACAGTAGCAGTGGTAGTAATGATCCAATCAGGGATCTGGAAGCCCAAGTTGAACAGCTTCGATCAAAACTCCATCACAGGAACGATATATGGGTCGCAGATGGTGAAAGAATAAACGAATTGAGAATAGACATCCGCCACCTACAAGACCAACTTGCTGAACGGGATCTAGCCCTTGATTGGGCTGTTAACTCTCGTTCACTTGCTTGGGCCAAGGAAGCTAGAGCTCGAGCCCGCGTGGAGGAGCTTAGCTCAACCGTGGACAACTTGCAGGTTTATTGTAATACCCTACATGAGAAAGTTCATGTATTGTATTCACAATTGCACCCTAACGTACCTGTGGATCCTGTCGGGATGGAAGCCAGACCTTCTAGAGTAGCGGGAGAAGCACTTGGAGGGGAACTGGACCTCTTCAGGCCCCCTCCTTCAATGAATTTTGTCGATGAATGGTCTCCTACACCTGACAGCGAGGCTACCAAAAGTGATAGGAAGCTAGAGTAGAGTAGTGTAGAAGTAGTGATAATGTGTAATAGGTAATATAATCCTATTGTAAATTTGAGTCTGTAACATTACCCTTTTAAGTAATGTAAAATGGATGGTTTACTTTGGCATATTATATTTTTCCAAATGTTCTTTGCTTCAGATACCGTCCAAGGCTCGCGCATAGGATGGGGCAGGAACCTCTCGTGGGAGGGAAGCAACCCCTAATCCACCCCCTGTACCTCCAACATTAGCTGAGGCCATCGCTGCCTTAGTTAATGCCACGGCCAACAACACCCGCTTTCTGCAGGAAATGGCGGGACAACAGATGCAACAGCAAGGCGGGCGAGCGTATCTGTAAGGACCCCGTGAAACATCATATCTGGATTTCTCAGAGACACGTCCCCCATTATTTGTCAAGGCGGAAGATCCTCTAGAAGCGGATGAGTGGATCCGCGTTATCGAACAGAAGTTCGGGCTTCTCCGATGTACGGAGACTCAAAAGCCCTTGTTTGCGGCACAACAGTTGTGAGGCCCTGCCAGTACATGGTGGGGAAATTATGTTGCCATTCAGCTGGTCGGCCATCAAATTACATGGGACGAGTTCAAATTGGCTTTCCGGGAGCACTATATACCTGAAGGGGTACTCCATATGAAGCAGGAGGAGTTTATGAAGCTCAAACAAGGCAGGGATACTGTCACTCAGTATCTCAATAAATTCAACCACTTGTCCCAATATGCTATCGATCAAGTCAACATTGATTTAAAGAAGAGAAATTGCTTCATGAGAGGCCTTAATGATCGAATGCAACAAAAGATGGCCACCTGCATTGATCTTTCTTACGGAAGGGCTGTCAACACAGCGCTGGTAGTTGAAGCCAAATATGCAGGCTCAGGAAAATTAAAGGGCAATGGAGGCAACAGGCACAATCAGGGGCCTGAGAAAAGACAAAGGTTGGTAATCCGACCTTTTAACCAGAATCGTTCTTCATCGCGCCCATCCTCCTACCCTTTCAAACAGCCGGTTTTTATCTGTCCTACCACTGCCCCCACCTCCACAAATCAGTCGGGTGCCCCTGGTACTCGTTTCCTCGCCCTCCCTAGTTCTTCAACAGGCTGCTTTAATTGTGGAAAGTCTAGACACTTTATCAAGGGCTGTCCATACCCAAAGCAGAACCGATCAAATAATCAGCAGAGTTCTGGAAGTTCCGCTCATGGCAAGGGAAATGCGGCAAACAATACCACATGCAAAAATATGAGGAAAACAGGGCGGATTTATTATACTCAAGTGGACACAACACCGGAAGGCGAACCGGTTATGATGGGTACGTTTCTCGTGGCCAATCACCCTGCAGTTGTTCTTTTTTATTCTGGCGCTTCACATACATTCATAAGCAAGAAGTTTGTGGAGCAACATTGCATTCCATACAATGAATCAAGGGAAGGGTTTAAAATTCATTTGCCTGGGGGACAAATATTTACTAAAGAAGTGGCTTACCATGTGCCCGTAGCATTGGCTGAACGGGACTTTCCTACAAACATGATTGTTCTAAAAGGCCAAGATATATATGTAATTTTGGGCATGAATTGGTTAGCCCAGCATAAAGCAATCCTCAACACTGATCTAAGAACCATCAGGTTGAGTTATGACCAAGAAGAGGTTCTCTTGTCCATCCCCGCCATCCCAACTAGACCATGTGGCAGAGTATATGAAGCCCTTATACCAGAAATCCAAGATATTCCGGTCGTATGTGAATTTCCGGATGTCTTCCAGGAAGATCTGCCTGGGTTGCCTCCAGAAAGAGATGTAGAATTTGTGATTGAGTTGAAGCCCGGTACGGCTCCTATTTCTAGAAGGTCGTACCAAATGCCTTCGAATGAATTGGCAGAACTCAAGACCCAATTACAAGATCTACTTGAAAAAGGATTCATCCGACCAAGTTCATCACCTTGGGGTTGTCCAGCCATCTTTGTTAAGAAGAAGGACCAAACACTACGAATGTGCGTGGATTATAGACCCCTTAATGAGGTCACCATCAAGAATAAGTACCCTCTTCCCCGGATTGACATTCTATTTGATCAACTTACCGGAGCTCGGGTATTCTCCAAGATTGACCTCAGGTCGGGTTATCATCAGATCCATATCCGACCCGAAGATATACCAAAGACCGCATTCACCACGCGGTATGGATTATTTGAATATCTGGTTATGTCTTTCGGACTAACAAATGCTCCTACCCACTTCATATATCTTATGAACTCGATATTCATGCCCGAGTTGGATAAATTCGTGGTGGTATTCATTGATGATATCTTGATATATTCTAAAAATGAAGAGGAGCATGCTCAGTATTTGCGGATCGTATTAACGCGCTTAAGGGAACACCAGTTATATGCTAAGTTCAGTAAGTGCGCATTCTGGCTGGAGGAGATCCAATTTCTGGGACATGTATTATCTGCCAAGGGGATTGCGGTGGATCCCAGCAAATTCAAGGATATTTTGGAGTGGAAACCCCCAACCACTGTACATCAAGTCCGAAGTTTCCTTGGACTGGCTGGTTATTACCGTCGATTCATTCCAGATTTTTCCAAGCTTGTGAAACCAATCACAAGTTTATAGAAGAATGATACCAAATTCAATTGGTCTTCGAAATGTAATGAAGCCTTTGAGCAGCTGAAAGTATTATTGACCACTGCTCCAGTATTAGCCCAACCGGACATTGAAAAGCCTTTTGATGTGTATTGTGATGCATCAGGCAGTGGTCTCGGCTGTGTTCTGATGCAAGAGGGCTGAGTAAGAGCTTATGCTTCAAGGCAGTTGCGCCCGCATGAGGAACATTATCCAACTCATGACCTGGAGTTAGCTGCGGTGGTTCATGCCCTAAAAATATGGCGTCATTACTTGCTGGGGAATATCTGTCACATTTATACAAATCATAAAAGTTTGAAGTATATCTTTACCCAGTCAGAGCTTAATATGAGACAGAGGAGATGGCTCGAGCTGATAAAGGATTATGAGTTAGAGATTCACTATCACCCAGGCAAAGCTAATGTAGTGGCAGATGTGTTAAGTCGTAAGGCTTTCTGTCATTGTCTTACCATGAAGACTTCTGACATTACGTTATGCCAAAAAATGGAAAAGCTAAACCTGAGAATGATTCAGCATGGAACTTCAAATCACTTGAAGCTTGAGTCAGTCATCCTGCAAAGAATAATTGATGCACAAAGAAATGATGAGGGAATGAAACACATTCATGAGAAAATAGAGGCCGATAAAGCCAACTGCTTCAGAAGAGATGATCAAGGTGTTGTATGGTTTAACAACCGCATAGTTGTGCCTAAGAATGATGAGATCTGCCAGCAAATTCTAGATGAAGCACATCTTAGTCGCTATTCTATTCATCCCGGAAGCACTAAGATGTATCATGATCTAAAACAGCATTATTCGTGGACAAAGATGAAGATCTAAATCGCACGCTATGTGGCAAGATGTGACACTTGCAGACGTGTCAAGGCCATACACATGAAAGCTGCTGGTCCATTACAATCTTTACCTATCCCTACATGGAAATGGGAGGATATAAGCATGGACTTTATTGTGGGATTGCCCAGGACCGCGAAAGGGTATGATTCTATTTGGGTTATAATTGATCGACTTACGAAAATTGCTCATTTTCTGCCAGTCAAGACATACTACCCGGTCCTCACATATGCGGAACTGTACATTGCTCGCATCCTCAGTTTGCACAGTGTTCCGAAGACAATAGTGTCGGATCGTGGACCTCAATTTGTATCCAAATTTTGGGAAGAACTTCACAAATCATTGGGTACTAAGTTGCTCCATAGTTCGGCCTATCATCCTCAAACCAGTGGACAGACTGAGAGAGTAAATCAGATACTTGAAGATATGTTGCAAGCATGTGTTCTGGAATTCCCACAGAAATGGGATGATTTTTTACCATTGGCGGAGTTCTCATACAATAATAGCTATCAAGAGAGCATCAAAATGGCACCTTTTGAAGCCTTGTATGGACGACGGTGTCGTACTCCGTTAAACTGGTCTGAACCAGGTGAAAGAAATTTCTTCAGGCCTGATATGGTAAAGGAGACAGAAGAGAGAGTTCAACGAATAATTCATAATTTGAAAGAAGCTCAAGCTCGTCAGAAGAGTTACGCAGACAAACACCGGATACCCTTGTACTTTTTAGTTGGAGATTATGTCTATCTGAAAGTTTCACCAATGAAGGGTGTATCATGTTTCGGGGTAAAAAGGAAGCTTGCACCCCGGTATATTGGTCCTTTTCCTGTTCTTGAACAATGTGGACCAGTGGCATACCGACTTCAGTTACCCGAAACCTTGTCTGCAGTACATAATGTGTTCCACGTGTCTCAATTGAAGAAGTGTCTTCGGGTTCCCGATCGAACCATTGAAGTAACCGATGTTGCCTTAGAACTAGACTTGACGTATTTAGAGCACCCTATCCGAGTCTTGGATTAAAAGGACAGAATTACCCGAAGAAAAACTCTCAAGTTTTATAAGATACAGTGGAACCAGCATACAGAAGATGAAGCTACTTGGGAAACGCAAGACTTTTTAGATAAAAATTTCCCAGGCTTTTTAGCTTCGTGTAAATTATAAAATGTGTATATTTGTTGTAATAAAGGAATAAGCCCCAAACCACCCCTGCTTTGTACCAAAAATAAGGAAATAAAGATGTGTCGTGTTTCCTTTTCCATTACTTGCCCTAGGACTTTTAATCTCGGCACGAGATTCTTTTATGGGGGAAGGATGTAACACTTCTGGTGTTACTGCCACTAAAATTTGAGCATGACATCATAAGCATTGGCATATCATGTGATTGTTACACTTAGAATGCATTCACTAGGCAAAAAGTTCAAACAAGTTGTATTGATATGACATTTTGTGGGTGAAACCCTAGAGTAGGGTACCTAACCCTAAACTGGGCTTGAAAGAGCAAACAAATCCTAAATAGGAGAAAACTTCAAAACTCAATTGAAATAGTCATAAAATGTCACCATGAGTAGACATACATGGTATTCAAACCATAGAATCACCAAAAACCCTAAATAGAACCCTGGAAAGCCCTAGATTTAAACCCTAGGGGGCTAAGTGCAAAACTAGTGCACTTTTGGACTAAAGTGCAAAAAATATGAAATTAGAGCATCTTAACTCATGTGGTTCACAAGTATGTGGATTTGCAACTTAAACCCTAAGTTTTGGGCCTATTTGCAAAGAGGCCCTATTTGAACCCTATGGAGTTAAGTCTAATTTCAGTGCATTTGGCCCAACTTTGAAACTCTGTAACTTTCAAATTATAAAGTTTTTGCCCTAGGTCACCACATCAAGTTTGTAGAGCCACAAAAGGGGAACAATTTTGCTATAGAGATCAAGACTTGGTACCATGAAAAGTTTTGAGAAAATTTGACTCAAAGTTGATCTGTCCGGCTGTCTTAAGTCTGAATTCAGAACGACAGTGAGTTTGAGCCATCTTTGAGCTTGGATTCGATTATAATCCAGTTAGTAATTGGCTATGGTTTCTGTAGTAAGATTGTAGCTAGATCATTAGGCTACAACTTTGCTACAGAACGATGGCTTTGTTGCCATGTAAAATCAGGAGAAAATCTAGCCCAAACTTGGTCTGTCAGACGCTCTGTCAAGTGCTTCCCATGGTACAGTAACGGACAGAATCCCATGTTTAGCCACCCTCGCCACCGACGAGCCGCGCACGGATTCATGTTATCGCCGTCGTGATTCACGCTCAGATCAGCTGGATAGCGCCGGGGTAAGTAAATATCACACCGTGGATATGCTCCGGCCACTAAATTACTCCGACCACCATACCCGAGCTAGTCACGGTTGCTTTGGATGGGTTCACCGGAGATTGCCATCTCGCGGTCTTGCGCCACGTGCCCAGGCACCTTACCACGTCGCGGTTAGTCGTGTTAGGCATATCCGGTGATCGCCGGAGGGTCCGCCACGGTGAAAGCCACTAAGCGCTTGCGCCAGTGCCCCTCTTCCTCTCCGGCTGCCGCACGTCTCAATCCAAATTCACCGGCCACTGCTCATGACTGCTATAAATTGAGCCCGTCGTGAGCTCCGTAGGGTAATCACCCATCCATAGCACCCATGCTTGCCTCCAATCATTCACCAGAGATCGTGAATTGCTCATTGCCCCCAATCTCTGTTTCCACCACCGTAGAAACACCTCGCTGTGGCCATCTTGCTCTAGGTTAGTTCAAGCTCTCTGATCGTTTGTTCTAGTCTCCTCAAGACCTCCTAAAGTTGTTCGACCCCTCTGATTGAACTAGACCGCCCTGGAACCGAGAACGCCCATCTTCATCCATTGTCTGTGATGTCTCCGTGGACATATGATGTAGAGTCTCATTAGTGAAATTGAGTGAGGGGAAATGATCGGTGGGTCTTGAATTCGGTCTCGGCCAAAGTAGGGCACCGGTCATTGAGTAATTCGACCGGTATGCACTCGCTGGAGCTCGGCTCCCCATCGTTCACCGTCGTGGACCTCGACCTGCGAAGAAATAGAACATGGGGGAGGTTTCTGTGAAGTGTCAGCGACTACATCAAATAGTGTCTTGGGCTCTTTCGGGTTGTATAAAAAGACAGGGTCTTTCTTGCAAAGTCTGCACACGGGCGCGCGCGGGGGCGCTTTCCTCCAGTACTGGGCTGATTTGGGCCGGTTTCGGTCTAGAACTATTCATTTCTTTTCTTTTTCCTTTTCTGCCAGAGCTAAAGAAATTCTAGAAATTTGTAGAAATATTCTAAAAATACAAAACCAATTTTTTGAGACTTCTAATCTCCTATAGTATTTAATAAAAATAGTTTCATAATTTTTAGTCCAAATAGGAAATTATAGAGCATTTAAAATAGCCAAAAGCCATACTTCTGGATTTTTAGGGAATAAATAATAAGTCCAAAATCCACTAAACTTTTAGGGTAAACTCTAAATAATATTTAGAACCCTTGGGTAAAGTTTGGAATGATTTGGACCATGTTTGATACTTAGAACCCAAAACCCTAGCCCCCTGCCCTATGAACTTCACTATTGACTCCGAAAACCCTAAGTTCTCGGAGATCCATGAAGGAAAGTTATATTCAAGACTTTAGACAATAAACTTTTATTATCTTTGCATCTTCATGAGCATTATGTCAGCATTCATAATTATATATGGCTATATCTAGAAAACGAAGAGGAAATAGAAGTTGAAGAGACAAGGACTTCATCACCACCACCACCTGAAGAACATCAGGCAGGCAACTGTTTTTATTTTGATATCTGCGGAACAGAGCCTGATTCACCAGTAACACAAGTCAAGCCCCGGTGCATTTGCCACCTCCTTGTTCCTTTTAAAATCTTTCTCACTTGCTTGATGCATTAGGTGATAGGAGTTGTGTGCTAAACCAATTCCTGCATTTCCTTCCATGGATTTGATTACTTCTCCTTAAATCCCTGTTTTACAAAAGGTTTTCTTATGCTTAGTCCTGCTCTAGAAAAACAAAATGTTTTGTTTTCACAAAAGATGATGTTGCAAAGTGGGTGGGATGTTTTCAAAAACAAAACTTAATGGTGAATCCATCATGTCCATGATGGGTTCAACATCGGAAAAGATGTACCTCTGTCAGGTACCAAACTTTGGGTTTGAAATGATAAAGCTGAGACTAGGTGGGTGACTTGCACAAGAAGAGAGTCTCGGTGTAGTGTCTCCGTCTGAGTCGATTAAGGACCGTGTCGATGTAGGCTTAATGATCGAGGACCCTTTAACTGGTCACATGCCTCGTCATGGGTAAGCTTTGCCTCGGGTAGACTAATACCAGAATAAGATAACACGCAATGGGAGCGGAGAGATGGGAGAGTAGCGTGTACCCTCCATGGCAAGAGGCTGGACGGTGGTGTATCTATGCTCTTGATTGGCGTGAACCTGATCTGGTCTTAAGAACCCCGGTGGCGAGTTGACATATGCAAGGGTTAAGTGCTACATATGTCGTGTGATTGGAGATCCTCAGCTGAGTATAATCGATTCGGATCGCCGTAACTTCGCGGATATGAAGACTTGGTCACTGACCTACACGTAGCAATCCAGTGAAGATGAAGGGTTGTTAAGAAATTGGCTAGTATAGGTCAAGTGAATGATTTAGTGTAGAAAGAACTCTAGATGCAGGTAATCTTACTTAACCTGACAATTAAAACTGGATTTTTAAGGATCCACTATTAGTAAGCATTTCTGCAAACAGAGTCATTAATTATTGATAAGCCTTACCTTGACTCCCTTAAAGCCAGCATATCCTTGAGATTCTTTTACTTTGTCGGGTAAGTCTTGCGAAAGTACACTTCGTACTCAGGGCTTTGTCCCATGTTGTTTTAGGTGAAGAAGCAGCAAACTTTTGTTGCTTCTGTTCCAAGGTGGTACCAAAAGAAGAGCATCAAGACTAAAGCTACGGGAGGAAAGGTCCTCCGTTAAGAAAACTTTTACTGTTTATTTGGGAGGGGTTTTTGCCTCCCATGTTATGTAATAATAATACTCTGCACTCATATATTTTGGTTCTGGTCTCTAACTATATAACTCTGTCTTACTTTTCAATAAAGTAAGTTATTGTAACTGCTTCCGCACTTTCGTATCTCCGATGAATTGTAATGTCTGCGTGACGGGTGAAACGCTCTTGGGAAAGGTAAGGAATTCAGATACCGAACTTGTCAAGTGATCAGGTGCACCTGCAGGGTTGTATGCGGTCCGTTGGACAAGGACAACTGTAGGTGGGCCTAATGACTTGGGAGGTTCCGTCACAATTATGGTTGTCGAAAAATGGAGAACCTATTTGCAACACAATGAATTCATTATCAAGGCAGACCATAAGAGCTTGTGTTTCTTAGAAGGACAACAATTGCAATCTGAGTTGCAAAGGAAGGCAATGTCCAAATTGATGGGTCTTTAGTTCAAAATTGTGTATAGGCAAGGAAAGGAAAATTTGGCTGCTGATGCGCTGTCTAGGGTGGGACATGCTTTAGCTCTGCAAGCTGCGTCTGAGGTGACATCTTTATGGTTGCAAGAAATATTGAATTCTTATGTGACTGTTGAGGAGGCCCAACAGCTGTTAACTAGACTGGCTGTCTTAAGTCCTGATGAGCATGGTTTCTCTTTACATCAAGGATTGATTAGGCGTGGTGATCAGATTTGGGTGGGCCAAAATTCTGCTCTGAGAACCAAACTCATCTCTGTGTTGCATGATAGCGTATTGGGAGGCCATTCTGGTATTCTTGCCACCTATCAGAGGGTTAAAAAGGCTTTCTATTGGAAAGGGCTGAAGTTGGATGTTAGAAACTTTGTGAAGCAGTGTGCTATTTGCCAGAAAGCTAAAACTGAGCATGTTCATCCTGCTGGGTTGTTACAGCCATTACCTATTCCTAAAGGGGTGTGGCAAGATATCTCTATGGATTTTGTTGAAGGATTGCCTAAATCAGAGGGATATACAACAATATTGGTGGTGGTAGATCGCTTTTCCAAATATGCTCATTTCTTTCCTCTGAAACATCCATTTTCTGCATAGCAAGTGGCTCAAGTAATAGTGGATAACATTTGCAAGTTACATGGGATGCCTTTGTCTATTGTTTCTGACAGGGACAAGGTGTTTACTAGTGCATTATGGAAGCAACTATTTACTTTAATGCAAACCAAGTTGCTAATGTCCACTGCTTATCATCCCCAAACAGATGGGCAGACCGAGAGGGTTAACTAGTGTTTGGAGATGTATTTGAGGTGTTCCGTGCATGCTTCACCTTCTAAGTGGAAAGCCTGGTTACCTTTGGCTGAGTATTGGTATAATACTACCTATCACACATCTCTAAGATGTTGTCCTTTTAAAGTGGTATATGGTTATGAGCCATTCGTGGCTGCTGCTCCAACAGTACATATTTCCAGTGATGTGTAGGTGTCTGAAATGCTAGAGGCTCGATTCCGTTATATAGAGATGTTGAAAGTGCAGTTGGCCCGAGCTCAAAATCGGATGAAACAACAGGCTGATAAATTGAGGACTGATCGAATTTTCCATGTTGGGGAGATGGTCTTAAGTTACAACCATATGTGCAGCATTCGGTTGTGTTTCGCTCTTGCCCTAAGCTTTCTTTTCGGTATTTTGGCCCTTTCAAGATAGTGAAGTGTATTGGATCTCTAGCTTATGAGCTGGAGTTGCCTATGGGGGCTGCAATACACCCAGTTTTCCATGTTTCGCAGTTGAAGCACTTTACACCCAATTATCAGCCAGTCTTCTTTGAATTACCAACAACATTGAATCTGGAGCAAGGAGCCCTGAGGCTGGTGAAGATCTTGGACCGACGGCTTGTGAAGAAGGGAAATCATGCCATCTCCCAGGTGTTGGTTCAGTGGACAACAGAAAAAGATGAAGCTACTTCTTGGGAAGACTGGAACGTGTTGGTTAAGATGTTTCCTGAGCTGACTGCATGAGGGCATGCACAATCTGAAGAGGGGGCAGGTGTGGTGATCTATAGTGACACCCGAGTCGGTAAGTGCTTAGTATTAGTTCTGAGCTGTATCCAGATGTGTCCTGGTTGTAATCTAGCTGGAGTTTGTAGGCCTATGGCCAGTAGGATATAAATGGAACAATCTGTAAGCGTTAGGGATATGAAATAACAGAAACAGAAATTCCAACCACTTCTTACCTCTCTTGTTCTGGAGTCGCTTCCCTCCCTGCGCGGGTGGCTCACGTCGACGGGGATCCATCCTCGGCGGCTAGGGGCACAACACTGAGGCAGGTGTGGCACCGAACAAGCTATCGGGCCATGATCGGCTTATATGTAGCACAGCTTCTTGTGAATCTTGATTGAGTCACGGCCGACGCATTGAGGGAGAAGATATTGGTATTGCCACAAAGCAATTGAAGGGATGACCTGCTCCCTTTCGGGCAAAAGGTAGATCATACATTTGTTGGGGAGACAAAGACATGTCTGGTTGTCATAAAAATAACTGGAACTGACCGCCCGTTCTTCAGGCTATCCGCAACCGTTACCCTTAAATTTTTCCCCCTATTTTTTCATCTCCCGCAGCGGTTCCCCCTAAATACTCCTCCTATACCCCACTACCACTATAAAATATTATTTTCTATACCAACTATCAATTTTTTATCTACTAACAATTACTCGTGGACCCACAGCACAGTATTTAGGGTGATGAACAGTGACACGTTAGATCTGAGGGGAGAGAGAAGGGAACCGACACGTAGGGACGCTGTAGGGGGCACCGCTGCGCCCATAGGGTGCCCCTACAGCCGATATGCAAGGGGAGGAGGGCGGTAGCGTCGAGCGCCGCAGATAGCCTCATGTGACAGATGCACTGCTGCAGCTCTGTTCACGCCGAGCAGAATAGACAATACAGTGTGAATGGCTAGCTGAGATGATGGTTTATTTTTGTTGTTGGGGGAAGCCATTTCGTTGGTTTAAAAAAATTGCTTTCCTTAGGGTAGCAAAATCAAATATGCGGTGATATGCAAGATAAATTGAAGTGATAACTTAATCTATTTGTAGGAGGAAAGTCATGGATTGATTAAGAGGATTTGCTTTGTGTTAGTCTGTTAGATGATTATCTTTGCTGCACCTACCTTATCCATCAGGTGCAGTTCAGATAGGAGCAAGATGACGATAGCAGATTGGTTGCCTGTGCAGTTCCCTTGTTTGATAAATACTAGTCATGCTGTTGGACCAAGGGACATGACTTCACACTTTTTTTATTGATTCGGATCTGATGCATCCTTGGTGTAGTACTTTAGAAGGTTCATTAGGCTGTAACATTTTTGTATGCCTCAAGAAAATCACTTTTCTATCTAGAAAATTAGGTTTAGGTGGAGACATTTTTTTTATCTTCGACCATAGCATGTCGTCAACCATTTAATATGTTGATACCATTTTTTTTAATAAAAAGTGACTTAGCATGCCGTACATTTGTAAAAAAGAACATTTGCGTAATACTCCCTCCATTTTTTTTATTTGACATTTTGCAGTTCATTTTTACATTATTTGGCGTCAAATAAAAAAGGATGGATGTAAATTGAAACTAATATTTTGAAAATCAGGTACTGTGCCTGCATCCAAATCACCATGTTTTTTTTACAAGAGGAATTAATAGGTTTGTTTTTAAACATGTCTGTTCAAGTATTTTATCAGCATTTTTTAGATAAAGGAAGTGTTTCATCAACATGCTCAGATCTTTGTTTAGAAAGAGCAAAATAACATCTATAATATGCCAATGCTTGCAGGTAGAATGATATTTGGTCACATAACGGGCACAACACTTGTATGTTTCTTGGTTGTATTAGCTTGGTAGAATGTAGTATGCTGGCATTGCTTATTTACAATGGAAATCATTGTGCTGATATACTCACTCACTTGTTAATGCCCAACACTTCCTCTTCATCTCAGATTAATGCTCAACATTTTCTCTTTGTCTCAGATAATGGTAAGAAGTTGAAAAAACCAAAGCCTTGGAAGCACACACAAGCAATAACGCCAGCACAACTGAGACAGATGCGTGATGAATTTTGGGACACTGCTCCTCACTATGGTGGACAGAAAGGTACATTGCGTATTTACTGATGGCAGCTTCAGTTTTCTACTGTCGGCATTTATTAGTGAATCTGTGACGCATTTATGCATCTGCAATGTTCCGTGATGCATTATGTCTGCATGTTGGACCACTCTTTTTCCCCCCTCCTGAGACGATGGTCCATTCTGTTTTGACTGAGCTTCGCGCCAAAATAAATGTGGCGGCATAACACTTTGAATTCGCGCCAAAATATTGTTGGTTTTGATGTCTTGGCAGTTCACCCCGCTATTTGGTGTTAGATTTGACATAGCAACTGTCGTCTTAAAAGGAAAAGAAATACATATATAGATGTACCATAAGTTCATAGCTGAACATGTAACTAGAGTAGAAATTGGCATCTCCTATGCCACTCAGGGAATGGACAGCTTTCTGACATTTTTGGATTTGTGACCACCATGCAAATTTCTGCTACCATGACAACGGAAAATTAAGTGCAATAAAATAGTTAAAGAATTGTTTGATGCGGTGTTTTTTTTTCACACTAATACTAACTTTGTATCTCTTCCAGAGATTTGGGACGCACTTAGAGCCGCTGCAGATTCTGACCTAGCGCTTGCGCAAACCATAGTGGATAGTGCTGGCATCATTGTATCGAATTCTGACATGACACTTTGTTACGATGAAAGAGGTATTTTGTCTACATATCATGGATTGGTGTGATCTGGTGGGGTTTTTTTTTTCAAACTACTAATCGCATTGTACGCTATATATATCGCAGGTGCCAAATATGAGCTTCCAAAGTACGTTCTAAGCGAGCCAACAAACTTGATCAGGGACGGTTGAATTGATAAAATAAACGTGGGGTCCAATGTAAATTATGTGGATCACATTATTAAGGCCTTAAGATGCAGGACAGCAGGAGTAGCAGTAGAAACTCGGTGCAATTGGCGTAGCACGGCGGGCTGAAGCATCTCGGCGTGTAGTATAGATAAAAGATGCAAAGAAGACGTTACATTCGGGTCCGTCTCTGAGTTTCTTTTATTTCGCTTATTTTGCAAATTTGGAGAGGCTCGGCAATAACAAATTTGAGCAAGATCACAAGTCTGGGCGTCTTTCCAGTACGAGTGAGGTGGTGACTTCTCCTAAGGCCGAGGCCGAGGTCGGGCGAGGTTGTGACTCCTTTCGAGGCCGAGGCTGAGGTCGGGCGAGGCGGAGACCTCCTCCCGAGGCCGAGGCTGAGGCCGAGGCCTAGGGTCGGGCGAGGCGGAGACCTCCTCCCGAGGCCAAGGCTGAGGCCGAGGCCTGGGGTCGGGCGAGGCGGAGCTCCCTGTTGCGCCCGAGGCTGAACTCGGGAGAGGTCGTGACTTACTATTGTTAGTCTTACCCTGATAGTTGGCACAGTAGTCGGAACGGGGTAAATAGTGTTGTTTTCCTGTCAGAACGAACAGTAAAGGAGCGAAGTGATGCGGTCACTTCGACCTTGCCAACTAAGGCGTGCGTGTCAGGATAAGGTGTTAGGTGATCCCTGCATTAAATGCGCATGCGATACGGTCGGCGGTAAGGCGATTTGTGTCACACCCGGGTTTCGGGGCACCAAGACCCGGGCGCGAACATAATCACCAGGTGTGTTGGGACCAAGTCTCACACATATGATGAATCATGGCACAGGATCGAATGTCACATCTTTACTATATAACAGGAGTTCTATACAAAATGAATAATTACATAATAAGGAGACAACGGTCCAGCAACCCAAAGTTGACTGGGAGACGATGGCCTAGACCTCTCACGAACACATCGCATCATCCTCCATGCGCCTCATCCTGCGATACCTGCTCTTGACCTGTGGGGGGGTGTGAGACAGCAAGAGTGAGCTCACATACGTTCATCGTTCAACAAGTTGTGGGGAATAATGTGCATGAACTCGCCAAAGGTGGGAGCTCACATGAAGTGTAAGGCTTACCAAAGAGGATGGTTACAGCTGAGCATTGCTTTTAAAGTTGGTCAAAATTTTATTAGCAATTACTAAGTATAAGTAAATACCAACCCAATTAAATGGTAGAACAAAAGTAACAACATCGCCTGTGATGCAATGCATATGACAAATTAAATTTAGTTCCATAAATTATTCATGTGAGTGTCTGAGCTCCTCATGACTGTGAGCACGGCTAGTATACCAGTTTTACACTCTGCAGAGGTTGCGCATCTTTACCCACAAGTCGTGTTACCCATCTGCCAAGAGACGGCAAATCCCATACACCTCTACCGAGGAGGTGAGGCAGGGTAACACTATGAGGCCTTTACAAAGTTCCACTAGCTTCAGAAAACCCGCTACAGTTTATAGGAAGCTCCAATGCAGGAATCCCTTGCATGACCGCCATCGCAGCAAAATCATCCCGAGGGCCTCCCTACACTGACCACTCCCCTACTGCCCTTGCCCCTTTCGGGTAAGGTAGTCTTCCACTAGCTTTCCTAATTAATCGGCCAAGGGCGTCCCATTAAACCCTTGTGGTAGCACTGTTTTCCCGGGTGGTTCTCCATGTTCCAATTAACATAATGATCTTAACATGAGTAGTAAATAACAACTGACAATAAAGGTATAATCATCATTGAAATGTATCTCTATACCCAAAACCACATAAAGCAATAGCAGGTACTACCCAAAAATTCAGTGGTGAACAAGGTATAAAGATAGTCAAACTAGGGTAACCTATTGGGTCCCATCAAAATTAACCTATACAGATCATTATGATTAATCAGAACATGACTGGGTAAAAAGAAGTGATCAAGGGCACAACTTGCCTGGGACTTGATATTCCAGGTACCAGGATGATCTTCAGGTGACTCGTAACCTCACTGCTAAACGTAGCAATGCAGACAAACATGGTATAAGCAAAATTAACATCACACCAAACATAAGAATAAACTGCGTGATAATAATCTACGCGTCGCTACGAGATTGACGCAACTTGAACGGATCAAATTGGGATTAAAATGAAGGGGTTATGAATTTCCGAAGGTTCTATGTGTCTCGCATAGGATTAATTAGGAAATCAATTTTATCACTGTTTTCATGTCAAAACAGAGACACTAAGTATTAAACAATATTAATACAAAATTATAGAAACTGGTATGGACTAAAAAGGAGCTAATATGAATTTTCTAGAGATTAAACACTGTTCTGGAATTATTTTTATATTAAAAATCTCTTCCTATATTCATTTATCCCATTTTCACCTGGCTCTGGACTGCACACAGATATCTAAGGAGTGTAGGGACCTCGGCGCAAAAAACCCCGCAGACACAGACTATCTTCAATGTGGACGGCGGGTTGATTAATGGATTCTACAGGGGCTCGTTTACAAAATCAAACGGCGAAGGGGTATCGTGATCTCAGGGTCGTCCGATCAACACCGGACGCGCCAGATTAAATCGCGAGGGTTTGAATCGGTACGCACCGTGAGCAGTCTGATCATGATCCAACGGTGGACACCCTAGCTCCAGGAAAACCGCTCGATCGCCAATCGACGACCGCGATCGATCCCCAAAACGCTACAGCCCAACTAAATCTCCTCTGCACGCTAATAGATCAACGGCCCCAGAGCATCTTCTCCCCAACTCTAATCCTAGCCGCACATGACTCATCCAATGCCTCACCGATCGCCTTCCTCCCTAGGCAGACCTCCGGTCAGCGGCAAGCAATCCCCACGGCGGAGATCCACCGATGACAACTCGTTCTTCGCCCAGTGAGCTAACCTTCGATTGGAGACACGCAACACAATGCAAGAGCGGATTCAAGGACAACGGGTAAGGTATTACCGATGGAGGTGCTGCGGTGAGGCCAGTCCACAGCATGAAGCGGAGCTGCGGCGAAGCTAGAGCTCCGATGAGAAATTATGGCGCCACCATAATGCCCTGCACCATCCACCGCCACCAACGCACTCCCGATGCTATGGTGAAGGTTCCGGGCAGTACCCCAAGACCAAGGTGAGGGTGCAACACGCGGTCACCAATGGCGGATTTGTTGCGCGCCATCCTGGATCTCCCGTGGCCGCAAAGGGTACCCGTGTTCGACTCCCCCATAACAGGTGGATGCGAAAGGTGTTTGCTGTTGCGATGGTCGACCTTATAGGGGTGAGCAGCGCAATCCCAAGTTCCCAACTGAATCCCGAAGCTCACGACGAGCCATGCGCAACAACCCAAGGAAGAGGAAGCCCCTGCGTTTTGCTCAAGCTCGGACAACCGATGACAAGGGGGCGCGGTAGCGAGGCACTTATACTCAGGGAAAGGAACGACTACGACGGGTGCGGTCCATGACCTGAGATCCGCACGAGGTCCGCCATTCGCGTGCAATCCGTTGCGGAGTTCGGCGGAAGTGATGACAGCACGGGTTCGCGGGTTGTTGTGAGGTTGAAGTTGACACCCCCGGCCCACCCGTCGGCGTAAGGGGAAGAAGCAGCAAACACGCACGCGACTGATGGACGGGGGTCCACTTGTCGGCGAGTTAAGCGCAGGGAGTGCGGGCGCACGAAGCGTCTGAAGCTGGGTCGCGTGGGAGGCATCTATTGGTGGGCCAAATAGGTAGCGCTCGGCCCATTCAGTGCACAGTTCTATTTTTCATTTTCTTTTCTCTTTTTCCCCCTTTTTCTTTTCCTTTTAATTTTCAAATTTATAAGTTTGAATTCCTATTCAAATTCAAACTCCTGGTAGTTTTGTTTTCCCACTAAATACTCATCTTAGACATGGTAGGGGTAAATTTATGTATTTAATATTCACATTGTGATTATTAGTGCTTCTCTTTTCTTAATTTCTAGAATCCTTTTAGATTTTAAATCCCACTTTGGACCTAGACATACCTATATATTTTGTACATTAGTTTTATCTTGTCACAAAAATGCACACAAAATGAAACCTCAGCATGATGCATAATTTAGTTGGAGTATCATTTGTTTTAATTAATCACTCTTAATTATAGGTATGCTCTTGTTATGAGGAATTTATGGCACACAAAATAAGAATATCAACTATATACTCATTGTATTCATTTTTGGGTATTACAAATCCTACCCCCCCCCTTAAAAAGAATCTCGTCCTCGAGATTTGTAAGAAAAGGGACACGGAAGGTTTGGTTTGGGATTTTACCCTTTAGGGCTTGTTCGGTTATTCCCAATACACATGGATTGGATGGGATTGGAAAAAATTGTGAAGAAGTTTGAGCTGTTTGGGATTCAAACCCATCTAATCCCGCTCAATCCACATGGATTGAGAGCTAACCGAACAAGCCCTTAGTTGGTTTGAGAATGAAGAGTCTTTTCTTTCACAAATATTAGTGGGTGATTAGGAGGGCATAGGTATCCAGCTACTTATTATGTAGGATATAAGCTGGACAGGTTGAGGTAAGAAGTGGGAAAGAGTTCCATGTTGAGTGGTAATGCATCTGAAGTTTGAGTTTGACTTCTCTCCTTCCTTGACGATGTTGATCTTTTCTTCTCCGGTCTGGGTCTCATTGATTCGCGGTGAGTGCATATCATCGGGGTTGGGGAATATGGTTAGGATAGACATGGATGAGATAGACTACATGATGTAGGTCAAAAATTTGTTTGATGATTGGTGGGGATAGATAGATTATGCAATCCATCATGACTCTATGGGTTGGGTTAACTCTTATGCTCATGGTTGAGTTGGGTTAAGGCACTAGTTTAGTTTTAAGTGCATGGGGGTATGGCCTTATCTTTTGCACCAGCATTAAGTAACTTACTCTAGATTAGATCATAATAGATTGGAGGAAATCTAGATTTGGATATGACTAGATTAGACTAGTTTAGGTTAGATAGATCTACTAGGGTAAGATAAATATCATTTGGATATGTTAGAATTTTTTGAGATAAGATGGATCTATTAAGATAAGAGAAAATCTCTTAAGATAAGATGGATCTATTAGGCTTGATATATTTTAGTGGGGAATATTCTTAGTTGGTCTAGTTATCATATATACAATTTTTTATATGTATATGCAGATGTAATTGTGGACATTACTCCACAACTCATCACACTCAATCAAAGATCCAAATCAAACAAGTATCATAAGAACAAACATTCAAGTTCATAGATATCTATAAAAATAGTTTTGTTTTTGTTCCTAAGAGTAGGTATCCTATTCCTAAAGGTCACTTTGGGCACAGGATTTCAAAGTGTGAAATCCACATTTGACTTTAGAAGAAAAAGGTAAAAATAATCAGAGTAAAGCGGAAATAGATGAGAAAAGATTAAGATAAGTTTAGAAAAGAACAGAGTAGCAAAGATAAGTAAGTATTGGTTGTCCAGCTCTATCTAGGTTTCGTCCTACAGTCAACATCCCTCTGATACCACTTCTGTCACACCCGGGTTTCGGGGCATCAAGACCCAGGCGCGAACATAATCACCAGGTGTGCTGGGACCAAGTCTCACACATATGATGAATCATGGCACAGGATCGAATGTCACATCTTTACTATATAACAGGAGTTCTATACAAAATGAATAATTACATAATAAGGAGACAACGGTCCAGCAACCCAAAGTTGACTGGGAGATGATGGCCTAGACCTCTCACGAACACATCGCATCATCCTCCATGCGCCTCATCCTGCGATACCTGCTCTTGACCTGTGGGGGGGGGGGTGTGAGACAGCAAGAGTGAGCTCACATACGTTCATCGCTCAACAAGTTGTGGGGAATAATGTGCATGAACTCGCCAAAGGTGGGAGCTCACATGAAGTGTAAGGCTTACCAAAGAGGATGGTTACAGCTGAGCATTGCTTTTAAAGTTGGTCAAAATTTTATTAGCAATTACTAAGTATAAGTAAATACCAACCCAATTAAATGGTAGAACAAAAGTAACAACATCGCCTGCGATGCAATGCATATGACAAATTGAATTTAGTTCCATAAATTATTCATGTGAGTGTCCGAGCTGCTCATGACCGTGAGCACGGCTAGTATACCAGTTTTACACTCTACAGAGGTTGCACATCTTTACCCACAAGTCGTGTTACCCATCTGCCAAGAGACGACCAATCCCATACACCTCTACCGAGGAGGTGAGGCAGGGTAACACTACGAGGCCTTTACAAAGTTCCACTAGCTTCAGAAAACCCGCTACAGTTTATAGGAAGCTCCAATGCAGGAATCCCTTGCATGACCGCCATCGCAGCAAAATCATCCCGAGGGCCTCCCTACACTGACCACTCCCCTACTGCCCTTGCCCCTTTCGGGTAAGGTAATCTTCCACTAGCTTTCCTAATTAATCGGCCAAGGGCGTCCCATTAAACCCTTGTGGTAGCACTATTTTCCCGGGTGGTTCTCCATGTTCCAATTAACATAATTGTTGGGGACTTGTTCTCGAATGCTAAGAATTAAGAACAAGGCAACATAAAAAGTGTTAAATGCTAAAGTCCTTCGTCCTACGAAACATTATCTCCCTTCGGGATATAATGAGTTTCGGACGAAGGTCGTGAAAGACTTACCTTCGTAGGCACAAGAGACAACGATGCATAATTTATATAAGACATGAATCTTAATATCAACATTATCATAAGATCATTTCTATTTTATTATCATGGAAAAATAGAAATGATATTAGATTACAAATGTACCTTCGGCTCGAGAGAAGGTAGAAAGTGCAAGCGTGACACAAAAGCAAATGCCAAGTCAGCGTGAACAGTACGGGAATACTGTTCATCTATTTATAGGCATGGGACGCAGCCCATGTAAAATTACATCCATGCCCTTTACATTTGCTAATAATTCTATAGTAACCCACTGGGGTCTGAATAGCCTTTTCATCCTTAAGTCGGTTTCCTTTTCCGCCACCTTGCCGAAGCTCTTCTACGCACAGCTTCGGCTTCACGCTATCCTTCGTACTCCTTACGCTTCTTCACGCTGTAGTTTCAATTCATGTCCGAAGGTACCTGTTCATGCATTATACTTCCAGAAACGTTGTTAAACCATGTTTTTGAGGACCTTCGGAAGCCGAAGGTCCCCAACAGTAGCCCCTCGCAATATTAATTTGTCAGAATGATAAATTTAGATTGCGACAAGGACGAAGGCCCAAAGCCGAAGGTCCAAAAAACACCTTCCCTTTGCTAGAATAGCAACAACCATTGACAAGCGGGCCCTCCAGTATGCAACGCACCAGGCGTATAAATAAGAGCACACCACGAGCTTAATTGGCACGCCTTCTTGCCACCTGCTCCTGCTCACTCAACTTTTAGCCTGCGCAACAAAACTTGCTTAAATTTTAAGCTTCGATTTTGAGAGCACTTTTCCAGTGCTTACGAAGATGTCTTCGGACAAGAAAGTTGCTGCTGATCCGAAGCTAAGTCTTTCTGAGGAAATGAATCTTGGTTTTCTTGAATGAATGGCGAAGACCAATACAGAGAAGATTACCAAAGAAATTTTGGAAGGTTTATCTGAAGATACTGGTGATAGCGACAGTTATGATGTAGAAAGCGGCGAGGAAGAGTCTGAAGACCGACCATGGCGACCAAGCCACACAGTTTTCGGAAAATCAAGCATCAAACAGAGTCATCTTGACAATATGAGGGGGAGATATTTTCGAGATGTGTCTATTGTGAGGGCTGATGACGGAGAGAAAACTTCTCCTACTCCCGAAGAAAATGAGGTCGTGATCTTCCGAAGCTTTTTTAAGGCTGGACTTCGGTTCCCCCTGAGCAGCTTTGTTGTTGAAGTTCTGAAGACATTTCAAATCTACCTTCACCAGATTACTCCCGAAGCTATTGTAAGAATGGGAATCTTTGTCTGGGCTGTGAGAAGCCAAGGTTTGGAACCGAATGCTAAAAGCTTTTGCAATATTCATGAGTTAGTATATGAGACGAAGCCCTGGGGGAAGGAATAATACCACAACAACTTTGGTTGCTACAGCTTCGGCGCCCGCTCCGGGTCAAGCTGCACCGTGCTGACCTTTCGGAAGAGGTGGCCCGGTACCTGGATGACAGAATGGTTCTATGTGAAGAATGACTTGACAGCATAGGAAGATGTTAAGGGTATAATCATGTGTCCTATCTGGCAACACTTCGGACTCCGAAAGCCGAAGGTAGAAATGGATGAAGCAGCTGAAGAATGCCAGAGAGCCTTCGGCGTGATCTGCTCTTTTATTGGGACAAGGGATTTAGTCCAAGAGCATATTGCCTTCAGAGTTTGGCCACTTGCAGGAAAGTGGGAAATGCCGAAGGAGACCATCAAAGAACCTGACGAAGGTGGGCTGGTTAGGCTAAAATATACATTCAAATACGGAGATAAGTTTGTTGAACCAGATGACGACTGGTTAAAAAGTATTGAAAACGTAAGTGACGAATTGCTTGGGGTGTACTCGAAGGCCGAGGATACTGCACTATCAGCGGCCTTCGGAGGCCGAAAGAAGAAGAGCCTTAACCGGGTATTTGATGCAATTGGGTTTGTCTACCCTGACTACCATTACCCGGTGCTAGGCCACAAAAGGAAAAATACTTCTCCTGCAAAGGAAGTTGCCTCGGGTGATCCTAGCGAGCCAGCGCCGCAAAGAAAAAAGGTGAAGGTGCTCACACACCGGGCACGTTACATCGAACTGGCCATAGTGCCTGCATTTATTGGTGAGGCCTCTTCGGCCACCGAAACCAAAGGACCATCTCCAGTGCCAAAGATCGAAGAAAAAGCCGAAGCACCTTCAACAGAGAAAGAAGACGAACCAAGAACTGAAGGAACAAAAATATTGGAAATTTTAAGTCCTTCAACAAAAATTGAGACAACAAAAAACCAGAAGGGCCCAGCGGTGACCCCAAAAAGGAAAAGAATGGCTAATGTGCTAGATGTTTTGGAGACAATTAAGTCTTCAAGCACAACTCCGAAAAAGATTTCTGAAACTTCCAAAGTGGAAACTGAAGTCTTTGTTGCTGAAGCTCCAAAGCAACAATCTGAGACCAAGGCTGGGCCTTCAGAGCCCACTAAGGAAAAATCTTTGGAGGCCGAAGAAGCAAAAATAACAGAGCCAACTTTAACTGAAGAAACCAGTACTGCTGTCCCCGAAGCATCCTCCAAAGCCCTCGAATATATTATTCGACATGCTTCGGGGAAAAAACTATCTGAAGAAGAAATTTTTGAAGCTAATCACTATGCACAAGAACTAAGGTATCCAAAAGGGGCCTTAATATTCAACGGCACGGACGAAGATGACTTCTTATACTGCCTCCCAGATAACAAAGAATTACCCGTCTGCCGGGAAATGGCCCGAAGCATGGGGTTTCCGAAGCTGGAGGCCGGCCTCTGCGCGATGACAAAGGACGATCTTGCGGATAGTCTTGCCTACAATAGTCTGAAGGTACAAAAATTGTGAACTTTGAAACTTATGAATTTCTTAAATTAGTCTTTTATTCTTATGTAGATCCATGCATTCTTTTGAATAGGGCTTAATACTCAGCAATGCCTTAAGGGCACAAAAGAATGCTGAAGACGAGAGCTGTACCATTGCTCTCAATAATCTTCGAACGGAGGTTATTAAGCTGAGGAACAAAGCCTTAGAAAAAGACCAAATTCTAGTTACGTTGATGAATAAAATAAAAGAAGACGAAGCTGCCTCTAAAGCATAGGCCGAAGCTCAAAAGCACGAGATTGACAATCTTCGGAAGCAATTAGCCCGTGCTAAGGAAGAACACATACTTGAAGAAATAAAGCGAGAACTTAGCGACCAATGGGCAAATCATTTAGAAGTAACCATTGAAGAGCTTCGGTCGTCCAAGAAAAGGTGTTACGAAAAATCCATGGAATGTGTAAAGAAAATAAAAACCAGCTTCGCCAGCGTTGGCGCATTTTCAAGTGAAGAGGACTTTGTGAGAGGTAACCCAGAAGGCCCGATTGAGTGGATCAGCCACGAAGCTGAAGCCTTTGAAGAAATTCTAAACAGTCGTGGAGACATTTGTGCCTTCTCGGGTGCCAGGGGGATTGCTACTATGCTGGAGAGAAAAGGCTACGATCATGTTAAGCTTCTTGCGCAATCCGAAGCCACCCTATCCCCTAAAGATATTAAAGACCCCTCGGCCGAAGCTAGCCAGGTTGGTGGAAAATTTTTCACCGACATCTGGGACAATGGTGGCCGAGAAATGGCACAGGAAATTATTCGAAGAAGCGAGCAAGGTATCCATGATGCTAGGGAAGTACCAAGGCCGCTGAAAAAAGTGCAGAGCCCGAAAGCCAAATAGGTACCAGCTAGTGGTTTTTGGGTCTGTTGTAATTTTTGATTTCGAACTTGCTTATGGTTTGTAATAGTAACATAGACATATATTCTCTTCCCTCAGAACTTGCTGGATCGTCTGCTGACCCCCACACGAAGGGGAATGACGAAATTAGACAAATGGCCGAAGCTATCATGGATAAAGTTGTTGAACAACTTCTAAATGAGGCTGCAGAAGTAGTACTTAGAGAAGATTAGATGTTATTGTAAAAACATTTGAAATGCGATCTATGAAATATTTTGTAACTTTTAATGTAATATACAAGTTTCTTTTCATGATACAATTCTTTACGATGCATGAAATTTTACATACATACCATTTTTGAGCCTTCGGCGAAAAAAACACCTTCCCTTCTTTTCATGCTTCGTGAAGAAGACATGCTCCTTCAATACTACTCTGATGAAGCATATCTACGCTTCGTGAAAACATTCTCCGAAGCTGTACAATTTCGATACTGCTCTGATGAAGCATGTCCATGCTTCGTGAAAATATTCTCCGAAGCTGCACTCCGAAGATCAATATTGTGTTCCCTTTTTATGCCTCAGCACAATTTCCACTTTTTCAAAATACTCTCCGAAGATCGATATTGTATCCCCTTCTTGTGCCATATGCAGCATGATGTATGATGCTTATGTTATGCGAAATGATGTGATGATGTTATGTTATGCAAAATGATATTTGTGCCGAAGATACACACATTCCTGCAATAAAAATACACAATCTTTTTATATCAGCGCTGACTTTTCGCTGTAAGCCTCCCTTAGGAGCTTCTTCGCCTTTTACTTCAGCGGAATCAGCGTTTATTTTTCGCTGTAAGCCTCCCTTAGGAGCTTCTTCGCCTTTTACTTTCGGCGGTATTCGCGTTGACTTTTCGCGCTTCGCCCTTTACTTAGGCGGTATCAGCGTTTATTTTTCGCTGTAAGCTCTGCATTCCCTTTGGAACGACTTTTGAGCAGAAAACTTACACTGCGCTCCCTTAGGAACGGCTTTTTGTAGCTTCAGCAAACTTACACTGCGTTCCTTAGAACAACTTTTTGCTGCTTCGAAGAATGCACACTGTGTGCCCTTAAAGTAAATTTTCGATAATTCGAAGGTCCTCCTTGTTGTCACAAATCTTTAAGCTTCGGCAACTTAAGCCTGTGGAGAAGATATACTTTTCTTGTGGCAAACAGCAAAATTATTACAAGAAATTTAAATCGACAAAAGGCACTCTAGTCTCCCATAAGTGTTCCCTGTTAAAAAGAAAATAATACTAAATGCAAGAGACCGCCATCAAGATAGGATATTTGTCAATAAATGTGCTTCGACTCTGGCACAGTGCTATTGACTGTGCGAGCTTTGGACTCTTCTCTGAAGTCCCTCTGGTGTTGAGTGTGCTGACTCCCTTCTGGCTGCTGGCCTCGTTGCAACGGTGGCGGAGGCGGAAGCTGTTGCCAAGATGCTTGGGGTTGACTTGCCGAAGCAACAGAAGCTGCAGGGTGGTTGCCTACATATTCTGGAATGTAAGGCGAATGCTATGAAGCGGTGTGCATGACTTGCTTCGGCTGACTCTGTTGTGCCGCAGCTTTGGCAATCTCCTTTTGCTTCTTGATGGTGACATGGCACATCCTGGTGGTATGGCCCTTGTCCTCACCACAGAACAAACAATAGATTTTTCTTGGCTGATCCCCGAATCTTCCTCCGAAGCCCCTGGCGCCTCTGCCCCTTGGAGCTGGCGGCCGGAAGGAGCTTTGCTGTTGCCCTGAAGCCTGCTGTTGTTGTCCCGAAGCCTGCGAAGAGTACTGTGGCCTTTGCTGTTGACTCCCTCTATCGTCAGGCTGAGTAGAGTTGTGAATTGACCTGACATGCCTCGGATGAAATCTTCCTCCGAAGCCCCTGGTCATCTCAGAGAACCTATATGCTTCTTCCCTTCTTTGGCGGAAGTCATTGTCAGCTCGAATATACCCATCCATCTTTTGGAGCAGCTTCTCCAAAGTTTGAGGAGGCTTCCTGGCGAAGTATTGAGCTAAAGGTCCCGGCCGAAGTCCCTTAATCATGGCATCAATGACGATTTCATTGGGCACTGTTGGTGCCTGTGCCCTCAGACATAGGAACCTTCGGACATACGCCTGAAGGTATTCTTCGTGATCCTAGGTGCACTAGAATAGAGCTTGAGCAGTGACCGGCTTCGTCTGAAACCCTTGGAAGCTGGTTAACAACATGTCCTTCAGCTTTTGCCATGAGGTAATTGTTCCTGGCCGAAGAGAGGAGTACCATGTCTGGGCAACACTACTGACAGCCATGACAAAAGACTTTGCCATGACTGCGGTATTGCCACCATACAAAGATATTGTCGCTTTGTAGCTCATTAAAAACTGCTTCGGATCGGAGTGGCCGTCGTACATGGGGAGTTAGGGTGGCTTGTAGGATGGAGGCCAGGGTGTAGCCTGCAGCTCAGCTGACAGGGGAGAAGCATCATCAAAAGCAAAATTTCCATGATGGAAATTCTCATACCAGTCATCTTCGTTGAAGAACCCCTCCTGATGAAGCTCTCTGTGCTGGGGCCTTCGATTCTGCTCATCTTGAGTAAGGTGGCGAACTTCTTCAGAGGCTTCGTCTATCTGCCTTTGTAGTTCAGCTGGCCTGGCCATCTTCTCCTTCTTCCTTTGCACCTGTTGATGAAGCATCTCCATGTTTCTGATTTCTTGATCTAACTCATCCTCCTGAGGCGTTGGACTGACGGCCTTCCTCTTCTGGCTTCGGGCCTCCCGAAGAGAGAGAGAGTCTCCTGATTAGGGTCCAGCGGTTGCAGAGTTGCAGCCCCTGTTGCTGAAGCCTTCTTCGGCGCCATAACGAAGGTCTATGGTTGTCGAAGATATTCAAAACTCAAAGAGTGGAAGTGAGTTCACCGGAGGTGGGCACCAATGTTGGGGACTTGTTCTCGAATGCTAAGAATTAAGAACAAGGCAACATAAAAAGTGTTAAATGCTAAAGTCCTTCGTCCTACGAAACATTATCTCCCTTTGGGATATAATGAGTTTCGGACAAAGGTCGTGAAAGACTTACCTTCGTAGGCACAAGAGACAACGATGCATAATTTATGTAAGACATGAATCTTAATATCAACATTATCATAAGATCATTTCTATTTTATTATCATGGAAAAATAGAAATGATATTAGATTACAAATGTACCTTCGGCTCGAGAGAAGGTAGAAAGTGCAAGCGTGACGCAAAAGCAAATGCCAAGTCAGCGTGAATAGTACGGGAATATTGTTCATCTATTTATAGGCATGGGACGCAGCCCATGTAAAATTACATCCATGCCCTTTACATTTGCTAATAATTCTATAGTAACCCGCTGGGGTCTAAATAGCCTTTTCATCCTTAAGTCGGTTTCCTTTTCCGCCACCTTGCCGAAGCTCTTCTACGCACAGCTTTGGCTTCACGCTATCCTTCATACTCCTTACGCTTCTTCACGCTGTAGTTTCAATTCATGTCCGAAGGTACCTGTTCATGCATTATACTTCCAGAAACGTTGTTAAACCATGTTTTTGAGGACCTTCGGAAGCCGAAGGTCCCCAACAATAATGATCTTAACATGAATAGTAAATAACAACTGACAATAAAGGTATAATCATGAATGAAATGTATCTCTATACCCAAAACCACATAAAGCAATAGCAGGTACTACCCAAAAATTCAGTGGTGAACAAGGTATAAAGATAGTCAAACTAGGGTAACCTATTGGGTCCCATCAAAATTAACCTATACAGATCATTATGATTAATCAGAACATGACTGGGTAAAAATAAGTGATCAAGGGCACAACTTGCCTGGGACTTGATATTCCAGGTACCAGGATGATCTTCAGGTGACTCGTAACCTCACTGCTAAACGTAGCAATACAGACAAACATGGTATAGGCAAAATTAACATCACACCAAACATAAGAATAAACTGTGTGATAATAATCTACGCGTCGCTACGAGATTGACGCAACTTGAACGGATCAAATTGGGATTAAAATGAAGGGGTTATGAATTTCCAAAGGTTCTATGTGTCTCGCATAGGATTAATTAGGAAATCAATTTTATCACTGTTTTCATGTCAAAACAGAGACACTAAGTATTAAACAATATTAATACAAAATTATAGAAACTGGTATGGACTAAAAGGAGCTAATATGAATTTTCTAGAGATTAAACACTGTTCTAGAATTATATTTATATTAAAAATCTCTTCCTATATTCATTTATCCCATTTTCACCTGGCTCAGGACTGCACACAAATATCTAAGGAGTGTAGGGACCTCGGCGCAAAAAACCCCGCAGACACAGACTATCTTCAATGTGGACGGTGGGTTGATTAATGGATTCTACAGGGGCTCTTTTACAAAATCAAATGGCAAAGGGGTATCGTGATCTCAGGGCCGTCCGATCAACACCGAACGCGCCAGATTAAATCGCGAGGGTTTGAATCGGTACGCGTCGTGAGCAGTCTGATCATGATCCGACGGTGGACACCCTAGCTCCAGGAAAACCGCTCGATCGCCAATCGACGACCGCGATCGATCCCCAAAACGCTACAGCCCAACTAAATCTCCTCCGCACGCTAATAGATCAACGGCCCCAGAGCATCTTCTCCCCAACTCTAATCCTAGCCGCACATGACTCATCCAATGCCTCACCGATCGCCTTCCTCCCTAGGCAGACCTCCGGTCAGCGGCAAGCAATCCCCACGGCGGAGATCCACCGATGACAACTCGTTCTTTGCCCAGTGAGCTAACCTTCGATTGGAGACACGCAACACAATGCAAGAGCGGAGGCAAGGACAACGGGTAAGGTATTACCGACGGAGGTGCTGCGGTGAGGCCAGTCCGCAGCATGAAGCGGAGCTGCGGCGAAGCTAGAGCTCCGATGAGAAATTATGGCGCCACCATAATGCCCCGCACCATCCACCGCCACCAACGCACTCCCGATGCTATGGTGAAGGTTCCGGGCAGTACCCCAAGATCAAGGTGAGGGCGCAACGCGCGGTCACCAATGGCGGATTTGTTGCGCGCCATCCTGGATCTCCCGTGGCCGCAAAGGGTACCCGTGTTCGACTCCCCCATAACAGGTGGATGCTAAAGGTGTTTGCTGTTGCGATGGTCGACCTTATAGGGGTGAGCAGCGCAATCCCAAGTTCCCAACTGAATCCCGAAGCTCATGACGAGCCATGCGCAACAACCCAAGGAAGAGGAAGCCCCCGCGTTTTGCTCAAGCTCGGACAACCGATGACAAGGGGGCGCGGTAGCGAGGCACTTATACTCGGGGAAAGGAACGACTACGACGGGTGCGGTCCATGACCTGAGATCCGCACGAGGTCCGCCATTTGCGCGCAATCCGTTGCGGAGTTCGGCGGAAGTGATGACAGCACGGGTTCCCGGGTTGTTGCGAGGTTGAAGCTGACAGCCCTGGCCCACCCGTCGGCGTAAGGGGAAGAAGCAGCAAACACGCACGCGACTGACGGATGGGGGTCCACTTGTCGACGAGTTAAGCGCAGGGAGTGCGGGCGCGCGAAGCGTCTGAAGCTGGGCCGCGTGGGAGGCATCTATTGGTGGGCCAAATAGGTAGCGCTCGGCCCATTCAGTGCACAGTTCTATTTTTCATTTTCTTTTCTCTTTTTCCCCCTTTTTCTTTTCCTTTTAATTTTCAAATTTATAAGTTTGAATTCCTATTCAAATTCAAACTCCTGGTAGTTTTGTTTTCCCACTAAATACTCATCTTAGACATGGTAGGGGTAAATTTATGTATTTAATATTCACATTGTGATTATTAGTGCTTCTCTTTTCTTAATTTCTAGAATCCTTTTAGATTTTAAATCCCACTTTGGACCTAGACATACCTATATATTTTGTACATTAGTTTTATCTTGTCACAAAAATGCACACAAAATGAAACCTCAGCATGATGCATAATTTAGTTGGAGTATCATTTGTTTTAATTAATCACTCTTAATTATAGGTATGCTCTTGTTATGAGGAATTTATGGCACACAAAATAAGAATATCAACTATATACTCATTGTATTCATTTTTGGGTATTACAATTTGGCCGAGGTTGCTATACGACAAAGTTTGCCCGAGCTTAGCCTCAGACGAGCCGAGGGTGCGCCCGCTACCTGAGGGGGCCCTCGGGCGAGGCGTAAATCCATCCAGGACCACTGTTCTTGCCCGAGGCCGAGCTCGGGCGAGACGAGATTGCGTCCCTTGGTAGATGAGGCTTTAACTTCGCGCTATGCTTACCAGCCTTTATGGTCTGTTTTGAAGATATTTTTCAGCCATGCTTAGGAGTATTGGGGGTACCCCTAATTACGGTACCCGACAGTAGCCCCCGAGCCTCAAAGGGAGTGAAGGCGCTCGCTTGGAGGTTCTGTCAGATTTTTTGCAAGGAGACTAGCCGTTCTCGGTTATGTTTTGTCCTGATGGGTGCGCGCGAGCGCACCCGTCGGGTGTAGCCCCCGAGGCCTCGGAGGAGTTGTTTGACTCCTCTGAGGTCTTAATTCTTCTTGTGATTCCTCGGTCGGCCTTGTTATTCCCTCATGCGGCCTGGCCGCAGCCTGGGTGCATGGTCGGGCTTCGAGTTTTTAAGCTAGTTTGTTGACGTGGTCAACAATTTGGCCGTAGCCTGATGCGAGAGCAGCCTCCGAGCCTCTGCACGGAGCGAGAGGACGATCAAGCATCGTCTCGGCTTTTTATTGTATGCCCCTTCGTCACCTTTCCGCAAGGAGGAGGGGGGGGGGAACGCGCCATGCTGCCCTCGGTGGGCGCTGAACATGGTGTTTCCAGTGAGTTGCTAACGGGTAATCCGAGTGGACGCCCGAGCCCTGTTCGATAAGGGTCGGCTGGTGGCCCAGAGGCGCGCTCCAAAAGTACCTGCAGGTGATTTGCTGGATCCGGACCCATTCGATAGGGTCCAAGTGCTCGGTGCCTCCCTTCGGTGGGATTCCATTACAAATCGTTCCCGCTGGTGTCGGAAATGTCTTAGGGTACCTCGAGAGCGCAGCCCGAGCCTTGGTCATGTAACGGACGTACCCAGGTTCATCCCTGACTCTGCATGTTCTAGGGCGGCTGTCGAATCCCTTCGAGGGGCCAGCCTTCGAACCCCTGATCAGTAAAGAGCTCGAAGCCCAAGTGCTCTGGGGCGGTCGCCGAACCCCGCGGGGCGCAACCTTCGAACCCCTAATCAGTAGGAGGGCTCGGGGCCCGTTTCCTTCACTGCGAAGGACTCCTTCGAAATGTCCCGTTTCCCGATCCCTGTGGAGAGAGAGAAAGAGAAAGGAAAGGAAGAAAGGAGATATTTCGAAACAGTGTGGCGCACCTTTTTTGAGACAGTCATCATGACGAAGGCGAAACGGCGCCGTTCGCCTGCCAGAGGAGACATGTGTCCTGCCAGGGAGTTAATTCTTCGAGGAATGGAAAAACCATTTTGCCTTCGAGTTTGAAATTCTCGAAGGGTTCGGGCGAAGTTTTGGGTGGATTTCGCTCGGGCCTTTATATACCCAAAAGAGGGGCCGATAGTGGTTCTTTACCCTGCCATTTGCACTTGTCTTCTGCTTTTGTCTTCGCGACCTAAGGAAGTAGACAGAGAAGAGAAAACCACGCACCTCATCCCCTTCGCTTCCACTCCTTTAGCCCGGTGATGGCTGACAAGGCGACCGTCATTCCGCCCTGCCACCCGTGGCCTTTCTCCACCATCACTGCGGAGGATCTGTAGGCCCTTGTTACCGAGGGTTTGCTCCATCCTCTCTCCGGCGGGCCGCGGCCTAAGTGGTTGGCTCCCAGGAGTGAGGCCGAACCGACTCCACCGCCGTGATACGTGGTCAGTTTCACCCCCTTCCATGAGCGGGGGTTTGGGATGCCGGCGAGCTGCTTCATGCAGGCGCTCCCGCATTACTACGGGGTGGAGCTTCACAACTTCAACCCCAACTCCATCACGCAGGCGGCTATTTTCGTGGCGATTTGTGAGGGGTTTCTGGGGATTGACCCCCACTGGGACCTATGGACCCATCTCTTCTCCGCGGAGTTCTTTGCCGCGTCGACGGACGTGAAGAAGGTCTGTATGGCAGTGCGGGCTGGTGGCTGCACCCTCCAGCTAGGTTGGGGCACGCACAGCAGTACATCCTCGTCTCCCTTGTATCTTCGAACAAGGGGTGGCAGAACCGGTGGTTTTATCTCCAGAATGACGATGGGATGCTTCCGCCGTTTTCTCAATGAGTGGTGACCGCCGCCGGTGATAATTGGCACTGGGGGGCCACACGCGAGAACCAAGAGAAGCTCTAGCCCATTCTCCGTGCCCTGCAGAAGTTACAAGCCGAGGGCCTTACCGCTGCGGGGGTCGTCGCCGCTATCCACCGCCGGAGGGTGCTCCCATTGGCAGAGCGGCGGTTGCGGCTCTTAGAGATGAAGTCGGGGGATGATTTGGAGGGTTCACGGATGTCCTCGACCCCCTTCACCGCCGACGACCTCCTCAGACGAGTAGCGGGCATGATAGGGAGGCTGGACGCTAGTGTCCTTAGCCGGCCCCCGATGCGTCCCGACCATGGGTATGTGTCCCTGGTAAGTGCTCGACCCTCCTTCTGTTTTGCGTCATGTTTCTTACGTATTTTAGTTCTTACTGTTGGGATTTTTGTTCGTCCCTAGGGGTTGAGGGGTTTTAAACTCTCCTAGCCACCGGTCCTAGAGGACGCAGCGGGCCGAACCGCGCGTAGGCTCGCCGCGGAGAAGGATAAGGAGAGGAAGGACGCGGAAAAGGCCCAAGCTCGCGAGAGGATGCAAGCTCGGGAAGCCTTGGAGAAGCGTCGTCATAGGCAAGCAAGGGATGGGCTCCCATTGGAGCCGTCGCTAGACACACCTGACGATGATGATGATGATGATGATGAAGACGATGACATGGCAGCTCGGCTCGGCCTCAGTCCGGATCCGAGGCTGGACTAGGGGTCGTCAAGCCAGCTTCCAGGAGGGCTGGCGCCACCAGCGTTCGGGGCCGGGACATCGGGGTCCCGGTCCGAGGAGCGAAGGTGGGCCGAGGGGGTACTTGACCCCTTGGCCGAGATAATTGGGGTGACTCCGGGGGGTTAGGCCGAACCGCATGTCCCCTAAGAGCAGGTGCCCGTGCCGGCTGTATGGGAAGTCAGTCCCTCGGTGGTCGTGACGTCGCCTAGGCAGGCCACCCCCTCGGCGCCTCGGGCGTCCGAGGCGGAAGCGGCGCCGAAGCCGGCTGCAGAACAACCCTTAGCGGCGCCTGCAGAGACCGGGGCCCGAGGGGTCTCCCCGTAGGCACGATTGGTTTTGCCCCGGAGCGGGTAAGTATCTGAGGGTACCTCTGTTTCAGTTATTTCGCTGTGTGTCTTGAATTTGCCCCTTCTTCCATTCAGCAAGCGGAGGCAGGGCTCGGCTGGACTAGCCCTCACGAAGGCGCTTAAGATGGGGCCGGCCCCTGCAGCCGGAGCTGCGGCGCGCCACGCTGGTTGGTTGGCCTCCGTGCAAGGCGGCCTCTGGCGGGGGTCCAAGCGGCACGGGCTATCCTAGGGCAAGGCTCCCAGGTCGAGCCCCCTGTTGGAGCGGCCATCATGCTGGCGGAGGTCGTTGACGCGGCCGTGGCCACGAGTCCGCCTGTCTTGTTGCCGGTGCCGACATCGATTCCTGCCGAGGCCGCTGCTGATTCGTCTGCGGAGCCGCCTACCACCGCCGATGTTGAGATGGCTGAGGTGCCTCTGCCCTCGGTCATCCCCGATCTCCCCATTTTCGACCATGAGGAGGGGACAGCCGTTGTTGCCGAGGTCGGTGAGCGGAGGCTTGTCACCTTGGCCGAGGTGAGGCCCGATACGTCGACTGCGGTGGCACCAGACGCATCGACTGCAGGGGGACCTAGCGCCTCTGTCGCGGGGCATGTAGAACCGTGGCCCGTCTTGGGGAGCAGCGGCTTTATCCCCACGCAGCTCAATCCCAATGAGTGGTGTGGGCAGCCGCTCCTGTTCTGGAGTCGCGACACCTCGAAGCCCCTCCTTTCCCTTAACGATGAGTTGGAGGAGCAGCTCCAGGGTAATTTCCGTTAATATACCGAGGCGGCGATGAGGTCGCTTCAGACGACCATGGAAATCCTTTCTAGGGACGTTCCGAGGGTCTTCCATGTAAGGATTTAGACGTACGCCTCACATGATCAGGGCATTCTTTGTGATATCCCATTTTTCTCCCTCAGGAGCTCACGGACATGAGCACCGCCAAGTCGATGTTCATCCATCGCGAGAGCGATGTTTGGGAGTCCCTGTGGTCCTAGTGGGCCGCGCTTACCGAGGCTAATGAGCGCCTCGCCCAATGGAGCGCCGAGGTGGCGGACCTTCGGCTGCTCTGTGATGAGCTAAAGTCGGAGGTGGCGGAGGCGCGGACAGAGGCGGCATCGGCACGAACAGAGGCTTCGTCGGCACGGGAGTAGGTGGCCTCCCAGGCCGGGGAGATGTAGCAGCGGCGGCGGGAGCTCGACCAGGTCACCAGCGAGCGGGACCAATTCCGGGGCCAAGCTGCCGAGGCCGTGAGCCGGGCTGAGGCCCTTAGGGGACAGCTGGCTGAGGTTACAGAGCGGCTGGCTGAGGCGACCGCTCGGGCCAGGACCCTTGCGGAGTGCTTGGCCGTGGCCATCGGGTCTGCTTGGTCTGCCGAAGCCATGGCCTCGCAGCAGCTTGTCCGGGCCGAAGGTATGTTTTGCTTGCTTTGCGACTTTGGTTTAGCTTCATCCTTTTCCTTGTGTCTGAAGAACATCGTCCGGTTGTCTTCAGGGTTCGAGGCGGCTCTCGATAAGTCCGTCAAGAACTACAAGGCACTTGCCCAGGCGGCTGAGCAGAAAGAAGCCGACCGCATGGCCATGTCTGAGGCCATCTCGGCCTTCTGCCGGACCTTTGGCCTTGACGACGTGCCCTCGGGCAGCTCCCCCCAGAGTCGCCTATGGGCCTTGGGCGGCCATGTGCGCAGCAGACTCCGCGGGGCGCTGCACCACAGTGTTAGGCGGGCTTTCGCTATCCTCGCTTCCCACTATGACGTGGATCTGGAGTGGGTCAGCGAGGGCTATTGCTTACCCGACGAGGAGGAGGTCGCCCTGGCCGAGGTCCAAAGGCTTGATGCGGCTGCCGAGGGCCCAGGCGCGGCATTGGCTTCCTTTTTGAGGTGGAGATCCTTCCGCCTGGGTCACTATCCGAGGCCAGGCCAGATTCCGTCGTAGGTAGGAACGACGCCGAGGGTGCTGCCCCTCCCCCTGCCGACACCTGAGCCTGTGGGGAACAATTTATTCTAAGTATGTGTATGTTTCTCGCAGCTGCTGAGGCCTAAACATTTTCAATGTTAGAGTATAAAGTTGCGTTTCCTTTCCTCTTGTTTCTAGCATTAGGACTTGTTCGTCGGTAGCAGAATCACTTATCCGAGCGTGAGCTACCTTTCACGAAAGCTGATGTTGGGGGCCTTCGTCCTCCGAAGGTCCTCAAAAACATGATTTGACAATGTTTTCCAAGTGGATTATGTGAACAGGTATCTTCGGACTCAGAATTATGAACATGGAGTACGGTCAGGACGAAGCCTGAACCAGACGAAGGGGGATTAAAATGGAGGACGGGCTGATTACCAAGTTCCACGAAGGATGGTGCACAGCCGAAGCTGTGCGCAGGGAAGCTTCGGCGCGATGGCAGAGAAAGGGAACCGACTTAAAGACGAAAAGACTACTTGGACCTTGACAGATTTCCATAAGTCATTGGCAAATGTAATGGTCATGAATGTAATTTTATGTGGGCTGCGTCCTGCGTCTATAAATAGATGAACAGTACTCCCGTACTGTTCACGCTGACTTGGCATTTACTTTTGCGTCACGCTTGTACTTTTTACCTTCTCTCAGGACCGAAGGTACATTTGTAATTTGAAATCATTTCTATTTTCCCATGTTAATAAAATAGAAATGATCCTATGATGTTGTCTATACTATATTTCATGCTTTATATGAATCCTTCGTCATTACTTGATATATTTACGAAGGTATGTCCTTTGTGACCTTCGTCCGAAACTCATTATTTCCCGATGGAGCATAATGTTTCGAAGGACGAAGGACTTTAATACTTAACACTTTTTATGTTGCCTTGTTCTTAACTCTTAGCATTTGAGAACAAGTCCCCAACATTGGCGCCCACCTCCGGTGAACTCACTTCCACTTCGAGTTTTTTGAACACCTTCGGAAGCTATAGACCTTCGCTATAGCGCCGAAGAAAGCTTCAGCGACTGGGGCTGCAGCACTGCAACCGCTGGACCCCAACCAGGAGACCGTCTCTCTTCGGGAGGCCCGAAGCCAGAAGAGGAAGGCCGTTAGCCCGACGCTTCAGGAGGATGAACTAGACCAAGAAATCAGGGATATGGAGATGCTTCATCAACAGGTGCAGAGGAAAAAGGAAAAGATGGCCAGGCTAGCTGAGCTGCAAAGGCAGATAGACGAAGCTTCTGAAGAAGTTCGTCATCTTACCCATGATGAGCAGAACCGAAGGCCTCAACAAAAAGACCTTCATCAGGAGGGCTTCTTCAACGAAGATGACTGGTATGACAATTTCCATCATGGAAATTTTGTTTTCGATGATGCCTCTCCTCTGTCCGCTGAGCTGCAGGCTACACCCTGGCCTCCATCCTATAAGCCACCCCAGCTTCCCATGTTCGACGGCCACTCAGACCCGAAGCAGTTCTTGATGAGCTACGAAGCAACAGTGTCTTCGTATGGGGGCAATGCTGCAGTCATGGCAAAGTCTTTCGTTATGGCCGTCAGGAGTGTTGCTCAGACCTGGTATTCCTCCCTTCGACCAGGAACGATCACCTCATGGCAGAAGCTGAAGGATATGTTGTTAACCAGCTTTCAAGGATTTCAGACGAAGCCGGTCACTGCTCAAGCCTTGTTCCAGTGCACTCAGGATCATGAAGAATACCTTCAGGCGTATGTCAGAAGGTTCTTGCGTTTGAGGGCGCAGGCACCAACGGTGCCCAACGAAATTGTCATCGAAGCCATGATCAAGGGGCTTCGTCCTGGACCTGCAGCCCAATACTTTGCTAGGAAGCCTCCTCAGACTCTGGAGAAGCTGCTTCAAAAGATGGACGAATACATTCGTGCCGATAATGACTTTCGCCAAAGAAGGGAGGAGGCCTTCAGATTTTCTGAGATGACCAGGGGCTTCGGAGGAAGATTCTATCCGAGGCATGTCATGTCCATCCACAACTCCACTCAAAATGATGATAAGGGGAGTCAGCAGAACAGGCCGCAGTGCTCCTCACAGGCTTCGGGGCAACAGCAAACTTTCTTTCGGCCACCAGCTCCAAGAGGCAGAGGCGCCAGGGGCTTCGGCGGAAGATTTGGAGATCAACCAAGGAGGATATTTTGCTTATTCTGTGGTGAAAACAAGGGCCATACCACCAGGATGTGCCATGTCACCATCCAGAAACAAAAGGAGCTAGCAGAAGCTGCAGCGCAACAGGGCCAGCCGAAGCAGGTCATGCATACTGCTTCGTTCCATCAGCCTTACATCCCGGAGTACGTGGGCAACCACCCTGCAGTTTCCGTAGCTTCGGCGAGTCAACCTCAAGCTTCATGGCAACAGCCCCCGCCTCCACCTCCGCTGCAACAAGGCCAACAGCCAGAAGGGAGCCAATATGTTCCGCACCAAAGGGATCTCAGAGAGCAATCTGAAGCCCGCACAGTCAATAGTACTGTGCCAGAGTCGAAGCACATTTATTGAAAAATATCCTACTTTGATAGCAGCCTTTTACGTTTAAGTTCTATTTTCTGTGTAATAAAGAACATTTCAGTTTTCATATAATAGTTTCGTGGTTGGTTATCAGGAAAACCTATCTTCTCTACAGGCTTAAGTTGCTGAAGCTTAAAAGTTTGAGGTAGCAAGGAGGACCTTCGGATTATTAAAAATCCTTCAACGAAACAAAAAGTCGTTCTAAGGAACGCAGAGTAAGTTGCCGAAGTTACAAAAAGCCGTTCCAAAGGGAGCGCAGTGTAAGTTTTTTGCTCCAAAGACGTTCCTAAGGGAATGCAGAGCATACAGCGAAAAGTCAACGCTGATACCGCCTAAAGTAAAAGGCAAAGAAGCTCCAAAGACGTTCCTAAGGGAATGCAGAGCTTATACCGCCTAAGTAAAAGGCGAAGAAGCTCCAAAGACGTTCCTAAGGGAATGCAGAGCTTATACCGTCTAAGTAAAAGGCGAAGAAGCTCCAAAGACGTTCCTAAGGGAATGCAGAGCTTACAAAGATATTTTGTGTGTATCTTCGGAACAAACGTCATTTGCATAACATAACATCATCACATCATTTTGCATAGCATAAGCATCATACATCATGTTGCATATGGCAAAAGAAGGGGACACAGTATCAACCTTCGAAAGGACGCTTTGAGAAAGTGCAAATTGTGTAAAGTCACGAGGGAATACAATGTTAATCTTCGGAATACAGCTTCGGAGAATGTTTTTACGAAGCATGGATGAGCTTCATCAGAGTAATATCGAAATTGTACAGCTTCGAATAATGTTTTCACGAAGCATGGACGTGATTCATCAGAATAGTGTTAACGGAGAATGTCTTCTTCACGAAGCATGAAAAGAAGGGAAGGTGTTTTTTCGCCGAAGGCTCAAAAGTGGTATGTATGTAGAATTTCATGCATCGTAAAGAATTGAATAATGAAAAGAGGCTTGTATATTACATTCAAATGTACAAAATATTACATAGATTACACTTCAAATGTTTTTTCTAAATAACACCTAGTCTTCTCTTAATACTACTTCGGCAGCCTCATTTAGAAGTTGTTCAACAACTTTATCCATGATAGCTTTGGCCATTTGTTTAATTTCGTCATCTCCTTTTGTGTGAATATCACCAGACGATCCAGCAGGTTCTGCGGGAAGAGAATATTTTTGCATTACTGTTACAAACCGCGAGCAAAGTTTGAAATAAAAATTACAACACAATAAGAACGACTAATTAGTACCTATTTGCCCTTCGGCAACTTCTGTCACTTTCCTAGCATCATGGATGCCTTTTCACTCCTTTGAATGATCTCTTGCGCCATTTCTCGACCGCCGTTGTCCCAGACATCAGTATAGAATTTGCCGCCAACCATGCTTGCTTCGGCCGAGGGGTCTTTGATGTCTTCGGAGGATAAGGCAGCTTCGGACTGAGCTAAAAATTTTACATGCCCGCAACCTTTCTTCTCCAAGACAGTAGCAATTCCCCTGGCGCCCGAGAAAGCGCAGATGTCACCGCGGCTACTCAGGATTTCCTCGAAGGCCTCTGCTTCGTGACTGATCCATTCTATTGGACCTTCGGGATTGCCTCTTGAGAAATTCTCTTCACTGGAAAATGCGCCCACGCTGGCGAAGCTGGTTTTAATTTTCTTTACGCATTCCATGGATTTTTCAAAGCATTTTTTCTTAGAAGACCGAAGCTCTTCCACGGTTGCTTCCAAATGATCAGCCCATTGGTCGCTGCATTCCCGTCTTGTTTCTTCAAGTATGCGTTCTTCTTTCGCCCGGGACAATTGCTTCTGAAGATCTTTAATTTCGCGTTTCTGAGCTTCGGCTTGAATTGTTGCAGCAGCTTCGTCCTTTTTTATCTTGTCTACTAATGTAACCAGAATTTTATCTTTTTCTAGAGCTTCGTTTCTCAGTTTAATAACTTCTGAACGTAAATTGTTGAACGCAATTTCGTAGCTTTCATCTTCGGCACTCTTTTGTGCTCTTAATGCGTTGCTTAGGATTAAACCCTATACGAAAAAGAATCCATATAAGGATAAAAGAATGAATTACGCAATAAAAATTTTCTCAAGCGTCTCATTCCCATACCTTCAAGCTATTGTACGCAAGACTGTCCGCGAGATCTTCCTTCGTCATAGCACATAATCCAGCTTCGAGCTTCGGGAAACCCATACTTCTAGTCATCTCCCGGCAGACAGATAATTCTTTGTTATCAGGGAGGCAGTATAGGAAGTCATCTTCATTTGTCCCATTGAATACTACTGCCCCCTTCGGATACTTTAACTCTCTAGCATAATGATTCGCTTCATAAGTCTCTTCTTCAGATAATTTCTTCCCCGAAGCATGTCGCACGATGTAATCACATGTGCTGGAAGGAGCTTCGGGGGCGGCAGTGTCAATTTCTTCAACCAAAACTGGTTCTGATATTTTCTCGGATTGTTCCTTGGTGGGCTCTGAAGGCCCAGCTTCAATTTCAGCTTGTTGTTTCGAAGCTTCAGTAGACGCTTCAGCAAGTTCAGCAGTCTTCTTTGGAGTTGTGCTTGAAGACTTAATTGTCTCCAAGACATCTAGTACATTCACCATTCTTTTTCTTTTTGGGGTCACCAATGGGCCCTTTTGGTTTTTTATTGTTTCGACATTTGCTGAAGGACTTAAGATTTCCGATGCTTTTGGCCCTTCAGCTTTCGGTTTTTCTACTTTTTCTGCCGAAGGCGCTTCAGTTTTCTCTTTTATCTTCGGCACTGGAGCTGGTTCTGTAGCTTCAGAGGCCAAAGAGATTTCACCAATAAATTCTGGCACTGTGGCCGGCTCAATAAAACGCGCCCGGTGGGTGAGCACCTTTATCTTTTTCCTTTGCGGCGCTGGCTCGCTAGTGGCGCTCGTGGTAGCTTCTGTCGCAGGAGAAGTATTTTTTCTTTTGCGACCCAATACCGGATAGTGATAGTCAGGGTAGATAAACCCGACTGCGTCAAATACCCGGTTGAGCCTTTTCTTCTTTCGGCCTCCGAAGGCTGCTGATAACGCAGTGTTCTCGGCCTTCGAATATGCCCCAAGTAGTTCGTCACTTAATGTTTCAATGCTTTTCAACCAGTCGTCATCAGGTTCAACAAACTTATCCCCGTATTTGAATGTGTATTTCAGTCTGACTAGTCCGCCTTCGTCGGACTCTTTGATGGTCTCCTTCGGCATTTCCCACTTTCCTGCAAGTGGCCACACCCTGAAGGCAATATGCTCTTGGACCAAGTCCCTTGTCCCAATGAAAGAGCAGACTACGCCGAAGGCTCTTTGGCATTCCTCGGCTGCTTCATCCATTTCAACCTTCGGCCTTCGAAGTCCGAAGCGTTGCCAGATGGGACGCATAATAATACTCTTGACATTTTCTTGCGTTGTTAAGTCATTCTTTACATAGAACCATTCAGTCATCCAGGCTCCAGGCCACCTCTTCCGAAAGGTTGGCACAGGGCGGCTTGACCCAGAGCGGGCACCGAAGCTGTAACACCCAAAGTTGTTGTGATATTGTTCTTTCCCCCAAGGCTTCGTCTCGTATAACAACTCATGAATATTGCAAAAGCTTTTAGCATTTGGTTCTAAACCTTGGCTTCTTGCAGCCCAGACAAACATCCCCATTCTTATGATAGCTTCGGGAGTAATTTGATGAAGGTAGACTTGAAATGTTTTCAGTACTTCAACAACAAAGTTGCTTAGGGGGAATCGAAGCCCAGCCTTGAGAAAGCTTCGGAAGATTACGACTTCATCTTCTTCGGGGGTGGGAGAAGTCTTTTCTCCAGCATCAACCCTCACAATAGATATATCTCGGAAATACCTCCCCCTCATATTATCAATATGATTCTGCTTAATAGTGGTTTTCCCGAAAACCGTGTGACTTGGCCGCCATGGTCGATCTTCGGACTCTTCCCCGCCACTTTCTACATCGAAACTGTCGCTGTCACCAGTATCTTCGGATAAACCTTCAAGAATCTCTTTGGTGATTTTCTCTGTATTGGTCTCCGCCATCGCTATAAGGAACCCCAAGTTCTTCTCTTCGTCGAGACTCAGCTTCGTCTCAGCAGGGATCTTCTTACCTTCAGACATCTTCGGAAACGCTAAAAAACTGTTTTCAAAGCCGAAGCTTCAAAATCAAAAAGATCAGCAAATCTTAGTGAACAAGAGCTAAAAATTTAGTGGGCCGAAGCAAATGGCAAGTGTGCGTACCAAATAAGTTTGCGGTATGATCTTATTTATACCCCAGGGCGTTGAAAATTGAAAGACCCCGCTTGTCAGTGAATGTTGCTATTCTAGCAAAGGGAAGGTGTTTTTTTCGGACCTTCGGCTCAAGGCCTTCGTCCATATCGCAATCTGAATTTATCATTAACAAATTAATATTGCGAGGGGCTACTTTTGGGGGCCTTCGTCCTCCGAAGGTCCTCAAAAACATGATTTGACAATGTTTTCCAAGTGGATTATGTGAACAGGTATCTTCGGACTCAGAATTATGAACATGGAGTACGGTCAGGACGAAGCTTGAACCAGACGAAGGGGGATTAAAATGGAGGACGGGCTGATTACCAAGTTCCACGAAGGATGGTGCACAGCCGAAGCTGTGCGCAGGGAAGCTTCGGCGCGATGGCAGAGAAAGGGAACCGACTTAAAGACGAAAAGACTACTTGGACCTTGACAGATTTCCATAAGTCATTGGCAAATGTAATGGTCATGAATGTAATTTTATGTGGGCTGCGTCCCGCGTCTATAAATAGATGAACAGTACTCCCGTACTGTTCACGCTGACTTGGCATTTACTTTTGCGTCACGCTTGTACTTTTTACCTTCTCTCAGGACCGAAGGTACATTTGTAATTTGAAATCATTTCTATTTTCCCATGTTAATAAAATAGAAATGATCCTATGATGTTGTCTATACTATATTTCATGCTTTATATGAATCCTTCGTCATTACTTGATATATTTACGAAGGTATGTCCTTTGTGACCTTTGTCCGAAACTCATTATTTCCCGATGGAGCATAATGTTTCGAAGGACGAAGGACTTTAATACTTAACACTTTTTATGTTGCCTTGTTCTTAACTCTTAGCATTTGAGAACAAGTCCCCAACAGCTGACGAGTGAGGTATCGTATCCTGGAGGCGTAGGAGTCCCTCGGCTCGGTCGGCCTTGCTGTTCAAGGTCTCTCTCGCTTGTTTTTAGGATTCTGTTATCGATATAGTCAAAAAGGCACGAAAGTCGTTTTCTACCCGAGCGTTAGGACTTGTTCGGTAGCAGAATAACTTATCCGAGTGTGAGCTACCTTTCACGGAAGGTGATGAGTGAGGTATCCGTATCTCGGAGGTGTAGGAGTCCCTTGGCTCGGTCGACCTTGCCGTTCAAGGTCTCTCTCGCTCGTTTTTAGGATTCTGTTATCGATATAGTCGAAAGGCACGAAAGTCGTTTTGGTAGAAAACTTTTCCGAGGAAAATTTTGATGCGGAGGGGGTTCCCCCTTCTAGCCCCCGAGGGAGGGTCGGTTTTTGCTGAGGCAAGGCCGATCCTCCCTTGACAGCTAGACTTTTTATTTGTACATGTAAAGGGACCGAGGTACATGAACGACTTGAAACACTTTAAGGGTAAAAGTAATGTAGTTGTTCAATGTTCCAAGCGTTGTTGTAGACCTCGCCTTGATCGTTGGCCAGCTTGTATGTCCCGGGCTTCAAAATTTTGGCGATGATGAACGGCCCTTCCCAGGGAGGAATAAGTTTGTGGCGCCCTCGGGCGTCTTGTCGTAGCCGAAGCACCAAATCTCCCACCTGGAAGCCTCGGGGCCAAATCCTTCGGGCGTGGTAGTGTCGCAGAGACTGCTGATACCGCACTGAGTGTAGCAAGGTTACGTCCTGAGCCTCTTTTAGCTGGTCCAATGAATCCTCTCAGCTGGTCTAGTTGTTTTGGTCGTCATATGCCTTCGTCCTCGGGGAGCCGTATTCTAAGTCCATGGGTAGGATGGCCTCGGCCCCATAGACTAGGAAAAATGGCGAGAAACTCGTGGCCCGGCTCGGCGTCGTCCTCAGACTCCAAACCACCAAGGGTAGCTCTTTTATCTACCGCTTGCCAAACTTGTTGAGGTCGTTGTAGATTCTTGGTTTTAGCCCCTGCAAAATCATGCCATTGGTGCGCTCCACTTGCCCATTTGTCATTAGGTGAGCTACGGTGGCCCAGTCCACACGGATGTGGTGGTCTTCGCAGAAGTCTAGGAACTTTCTCCCAGTGAACTGCGTGTCGTTGTCGGTGATGATAGAGTTTGGGATCCCAAAGCGGTGGATGATATTCATAAAGAACGCCATCGCCTGCTCGGACCTGATGCCGGTTAAGGGTCAGACTTCGATCCACTTGGAGAATTTGTCGATGGCGACCAGCAGGTGCGTGAAGCCCCCGAGTGCCTTCTACAAGGGACCGACGAGGTCCAGACCACACACAGCGAACGACCAAGTGATAGGTATTGTTTGTAGAGCCTGAGCAGGCAGGTGTGTTCGTCTCGCGTAGAATTGACACCCTTGGCAGGAGCGTACAATCCTAGTGGCGTCGGCCACTGCGGTCGGCCAGTAGAAACCTTGTCGGAAAGCATTTCCTATGAGGGTCCGAGGTGCTGCATGGTGACCGCAAGCCCCCAAGTGTATTTCTTGTAACAGCTCTTGTCCTTAGGCGACGGATATGCATCGTTGGAGAATGCCTGAGAGGCTGTGGTGGTACAACTCCTTTTCATCACCCAGTAAAACGAACGACTTGGCGCGCCGAGCCAGTCACCGAGCTTCGGCCTTGTCGAGGGGCAGCTCTCCCTGGAGGAGATATTCCAGGTACGGGGTCTGCCAGTTTAGGTTTGGTGTGACCCCATTCTGCTCTATCTCGACGCACAGGGCCTCACCCTCGGCGGCTGAGGGTACCTCGGGCTGGGCCGAGGTCTCCTCGGGTTCGGGTGCGTCATTGAGTTTGACGGATGGTTGATATATGTCCCTGGAGAAGACATTCGGGGGAACCGTTGTCCGTCTCAAGGCTATCTTAGCCAGCTCATCTGCAGTCTCATTGTACCGTCGAGCAATATGGTTGAGTTCCAGCCCATAGAACTTATCTTCCAAGCGCCAAACTTCGTCACAGTAGACCTCCATTTTCTGGTCGCGGCAGTGAGAGTTCTTCATGACTTGGTCAATAACGAGCTACGAGTCACCATGAGCGTTGAGGCGCCGAACCCCTAGCTCAATGGCGATGCGTAACCCATTCACCAAGGCCTCGTATTCAGCTACATTGTTTGACGCCGGAAAATGGAGGCGTATTACATAACGCACATGTTCTCCGAGGGGTGAGATGAAGAGCAAGCCCGCGCCTGCTCTGGTTTTTATCAACGACCCATCGAAGTACATGGTCCAAAGTTTGGCCTGGATTGGAGCCGTTGGCAACTGGGTGTCGGTCCATTCAGCCAGGAAGTCAGCCAAGACTTGGGATTTTATGGCCTTCCGAGGGGCAAATGAAAGTGTTTCTCCCATGAGTTCCACTGCCCATTTTGCTATCCTACCCAAGGCCTCTCGGCACTGGATGATCTCTCCCAGGGGGAAGGATGACACCACAGTCACCGGATGAGACTCGAAGTAGTGTCGCAGCTTTCGCCGTGTTAGAATCACTGCGTATAGTAGCTTCTGGATTTGTGGGTAGCGGATTTTGGTCTCGGATAGCACTTCGCTGATGAAGTAGACTGGCCTCTGGATGAGCAGTGCATGCCCTTCTTCTCGTCTCTCGACTACGACCGCAGCGCTGACCACCTGAGTGGTTGCGGCAACATAAATCAAGAGGGCTTCTCCCGCAGCGGGGGGGGGGGCACCAAGATGGGCGCATTAGTAAGGAGTGCCTTTAAGTTTCTGAGGGCTTCTTTGGCCTCGGGAGTCCAAGTGAAGCGCTCGGCCTTCCTTAAGAGGCGGTACAAGGGCAATCCTTTCTCGCCAAGGCACGAGATGAAGCGGCTCAGAGCCGCAAGGCATCCCATGACCCTTTGTACTCCTTTTAAATCTTTGATGGGTCCCATGTTGGTGATGGCCGCGATTTTTTTCGGGTTGGCCTCGATGCCTCGTTCGGAGATGATGAACCCTAGGAGCATGCCTCGGGGGACTCCGAAGACTCCTCAGGATTGAGTTTTACACTCTTTGCTTTTAGGCACCTAAATGTCACCTCAAGGTCAGAGAGGAGGTCGGAGGCTTTCCTTGTTTTGACAACGATGTCATCAACGTAAGCCTCGACTGTTCTGCCGATGTGCTCTCTGAACACATGGTTCATGCACCTTTGGTATGTTGCACCTGCATTCCTCAAACCAAATGGCATAGTAGTATAACAATACATGCCAAAAGGTGTGATAAAAGAAGTCGCGAGCTGGTCGGATTCTTTCATCTTGATTTGGTGATAGCCTGAATAGGCATCGAGGAAAGATAGGGTTTCGCACCCAGCGGTGGAGTCCACAATTTGATCGATGCGAGGCAGAGGGTAGGAAACCTTGGGACATGCTTTATTTAACCCAGTGTAGTCTACACACATCCTCCACCTCCCACCTTTTTTTCTTTACAAGTACAGGGTTAACTAACCATTCTGGATGGAATACCTCTTGGATGAACCCTGCAGCCATTAGCTTGTGGACCTCCTCGCCTATGGCTCTACGCTTTTCTTCATCAAAACAGCGCAGGTGCTGTTTCACGGGTTGGGCTCCGGCTCAGATGTCCAGTGAGTGCTCGGCGACATCCCTCGGTATGCCTGGCATGTCCGAGGGACTCCACGCAAAAATTTCGGCGTTTACGGGAGAAAGTCGACGAGCACTACTTCCTATTTGGGGTCGACCTCAGAGCCGATCATGACTTTCTTGCTGGTGTCGTTGCTAGGGTCGAGAGAGACGGACTTAACCGCCTCGGCTGGTTTGAAGTTGCAGGTGTGCCGCTTTGCATCGGGCGCCTCTTTGGAGAGGCAATCCAGGTCGGCGACGAGGGCTTTGGATTCGGCGATGGCTTCGGCGTACTCCACGCATTCCACGTCGCACTCGTAAGCGTGGTGGTATGTGGATCCGACGGTGATGGTTCCCTTGGGGCCTGGCATCTTGAGCTTGAGGTACGTGTAGTTGGGGACGGTCATGAACTTGGCGTAGCACGGTCTTCCCAACACCGCATGATAGGTCCCTCGGAACCCGACTACCTCGAAAGTGAGGGTTTCCTTTCGGAATTTGGAGGGAGTTCCGAAGCAGACGGGCAAGTCAAGTTGCCCAAGGGGCAGGACACGCTTGCCGGGGACAATCCCATGAAAGGGTGCTGCACCGGCCCGGATCGTGGACCGATCAACCCCCAAGAGCTCTAGGGTCTCGGCGTAGATGATGTTGAGGCTGCTGCCTCCGTCCATGAGGACCTTGGAGAGCCTTGCGTTGCCGATGACAGGGTCGATGACAAGCGGGTACCTTCCTAGGCTCGGTACGTAGTCGGGGTGGTCGTCTTGGTCGAAGGTGATGGGCTTGTTGGACCAGTCTAGGTAGACCGACGTCGCTACCTTCACCGAGCAGATCTCCCGGCGTTCTTGCTTGCAGTGTCGAGTCGAGGCATTCGCCACTTGCCCACCGTAGATCATGAAGCAGTTGTGGACCTCCGGGAACTCTTCTTCACTATCGCCTCCTTTCTTGTTGTTGCCTTGGTCCTTGCCACCCTCCGCCGAGGGTCCAGCCTTATTGAAGTAATGCCGGAGCATGTCGCACTCTTCAAGGGTGTGCTTGATGGGACCCCTGTGATAGGGGCACGACTCCTTGAGCATCTTGTCGAACACGTTGACCCCTCCGGGAGGCTTCCGAGGATTCCTGTGCTTGGCAGCAGCGACGAGATCCGCATCAATGGCGTTGCATTTTGCTTGCGCCCTCTTCCTGGTCTTCTTCTTCGTGCCACGCTGGACGGGCGCCTCGGGGTCATCTTCCTTCTGCCTTCCCTGAGGCTGCTTGTCCTTCCGGAAGATGGCTTTGACCGCCTCCTGACCAGAGGCGAACTTGGTGGCTATGTCCATCAATTTGCTCGCCTTAGTGGGTGTCTTGCGCCCCAGTTTGCTTACCAGGTCCTAGCAAGTGGTGTCGGCGAGGAATGCCCTGACGACGTCCGAGTCGGTGATGTTAGGCAACTCGGTGCACTGCTTTGAAAACCACCGGATGTACTCTCGTAGGGATTCCCCTGGCTGCTGGCGGCAGCTCCGGAGATCCCATGAGTTCCCAGGGCGCACGTACGTACCTTGGAAATTTCCAACAAAGGCCTTGACTAGGTCGTTCGAGTCGAAGATCTGCGCAGGGGGCAGATGCTCTAGCTAGGCCCAGGCAGCGTCGGAGAGGAAAAGGGGGAGGTTGCGGATGATGAGGTTGTCGTCGTCCGTCCTTCCCAACTGGCACGCCAACCGGTAATCCGTGAGCCACAACTCCGGCCTCGTCTCCCCTGAGTACTTGGTAATGGTTGTCAGGGCCTGGAATCGGGCTGGGAATGGCGCTCGTCGTATGGCTCGACTGAAGACCTGTGGGCCTGGTGGTTCGGGTGAGGGGCTCCAATCCTCCTCACTATCGTAGCGTCCCCCGCGTTTGGGGTGGTAGCCTTGGCACACCTTTTCCTCGAGGCAGGCTCGACGGTCGCGGCGGTGTTGCTCGTCGCTGAGGCGATCCCAGGCTGCAGGTGTCTCACCTCCTGTGAGCTCGGTGTGGACCGAGGCCTCGCGCATGTGTCGGGAGGATGCTGCATGATGCTCCGAGGGGCATCCTCGCCTTCGGGAGGCGGAGCTCTCGGCTCGTCGGGCTATGGCATTTTCCAGGAGGTTCTTGAGTTCGCCCTGGATACGTCGCCCCTCGGTGGTAGATGGCTCCGGCATCGTTCGAAGCAACATCTCCGTGGCAGCTAGGTTCTGGCAGGCCCCGTTGAAGGCCGGGGGCAGCATTGCCCTGGCATCGTGAATAATACGGCGCTGGACGTCCCGGGCCCGATGACGCGCTCCTCCGACGAGCGATCGGCCTGCCCACTCTTGCTCGAGGTTTTGTCGGAGCTGCACAAGTTGCCCCATTTCTTCATCAAGCTTGGCCTGCATCTCGTGGAGTTACTCGAGCTGTGAGCCCTGACCCCCCGTAGGGACCTGGGCCACAGCTAGCTCCCACGGGATCTCAACGCGAGACGCAGGTGCAAGGGCACCGTCATTTTTTGGCATGCGGAGGTGGTTGTCTCCATCGTGATCTTCCTGATCGACATGGAAGCACTCGCGAGTTGGGTCGTAACCCTCGTCATCAAGGATGTGGCCATCGTCAGAGCAGCCGGAGAGGCAGTGGTCACATGCGGACATGAAGTCTCGCATGGCACCGGGATCACGGAGTCTGGAGAAATCCCAACTGAAGTCGAGGTCATCGTCTTCCTCGGAACCCGCAGGTCCGGAGGTTGAGATGGCCGTCAGTCGGTCCCAAGTTGACCACATATGATACCCCGGAAGGTCAGGATATGCCCTTACGAAAGCGCTTACCGAAGCGGGGTCGCTTGGTGGGTCGAAGCTGAATCTAAAGGGAACAGGATAGAAAACTGATGGTACCTCCTGGTTGGTGGGCGGCGGTGGAGTTGCGTCGGAGATGGAATATGTCGTTATCTCAGGTGCGAGACTAATGTCCGACAAGTCCCTCGCAAGGGTGCCGGTGTCATCAGTCCACATGGGGTTGGCACCATGCTGGGAAGCAACACCCGTCGTTGTCTCAGGTGCGAGGATAACACCCAACATGTCCCCCGCAGGGGTGTCAGCGTCGTCGACTCGCTCTGGTCCGATAGCCGACGAGGTACTGCCTCCTGGCTGGCCATGGTCACTCCGTCTCCTCCTCCTCCGGCAAGGAGGGTGGTGGGGTTGATCTGAGTGTTCTTCCGCCACGGGGAGATGTCATCGCCGAGTTTGCCTATGTCAGGCAAGCCGACGACCGTCGTTGTTGTCGTGCTGTGGAGGGAGGAGTACCATGTCGTAGCTGCCGTCGGGGGACATGAACTTGAGGCTCCCAAAGCGGAGCACCATCCTGAGCTGAAGAGGCTGCTGGAGATTGTCCATCTGGAACTCAACGGGAAAGTATTGTCAACATGCAGCGGCCCCTACCCGGCGCGCCAACTGTCAGCGTTTCGGACCCGAGGGACCCTCAACCGGACCGACTAGTGAATTTTGTGTCGCGTGCCCCTGTCCAGATGGGTTGATGCAAGATGGAACACAAGAGGAGGGATGAGACTTATATTATCTTGCACCGGGGTGCTTGCAGTAGGGGTTACAAGCTTCGCGAGAGAGGGAACGGGTCCTAGGTCTCCTGAGAAGCCTAGGGTTGCGGAGTGGAGCTCAATGCTTGAGTGAGTCCGTCTCCACCGTCCTTGCTGCCCGTCTCCCCCTCCCGCTTGAGAAGGCCCTGGGCATCCCCTTTTATAGATACAAGGGGATGGTACAGCTGTACATATGGGGGTGTTGCTATGTGCTAACATGGCTGGCGAAGAAGTGCTTGAGCCCTGTAGAAGCGTAGCTGGCGGTGCGGTCTTGGGTCCTGCTGACGTTTCTTTGCCTTCGTAGAGAGCTTGAGGACTTTTGACGTCATGGACGCATGCGGGGAACCATCATTACCTGTTGCCGGAGTAATCTAGATGTGACTCTGGTCTTGTTCCTTCGTAGCCTGAGGCGGCTAGCTAGAGGTAGGGTAATGATGTATCCCCTGTAGCGTAGTCGGTCCGAGGCTGAGGTCGGGCGAGGCAGTGATTTCTCCTGAGGCCGAGGCCGAGGTCGAGCGAGGTTGTGACTCCTCCCAAGGCCGAGGCTGAGGTGGGGTGAGGCGAAGACCTCCTCTTGAGGCCGAGACTGAGGCCGAGGCCTAGGGTCGGGCGAGGCGGAGACCTCCTCCCAAGGCCGAGGCCTAGGGTCGGGCGAGGCAGAGCTCCCTGTTGCGCCCGAGGCTGAACTCGGGAGAGGTCGTGACTTACTGTTGTTAGTCTTACCCTCGTGGTTGGCACAGTAGTCGGAACAGGGTAAATAGTGTTGTTTTCCTGTCAGAACGACCAGTAAAGGGGCGAAGTGACTGCGGTCACTTCGACCTTGCCAACTGAGGCGCGCGTGTCAGGATAAGGTGTCAGGTGATCCCTGCATTAAATGCGCATGCGACACGGTCGGCGGTACGGCGATTTGGCCGAGGTTGCTATACGACAAAGTTTGCCCGAGCTTAGCCTCGTACGAGCCGAGGGTGCGCCCGCTGCCTGAGGGGGCCCTCGGGCGAGGCGTAAATCTGTCTGGGACCACTGTTCTTGCCTGAGGCCGGGCTCGGGCAAGACGAGATCGCGTCCCTTGGTAGATGAGGCTTTAACTTCGCGCTGTGCTTACCAGCCTTTATGGTCTTTTTTGAAGATGTTTTTTAGCCATGCTTAGGAGTATTGGGGGTACCCCTAATTACGGTACCCAACAATAGTAGATCTGTTTTCTCGTGGATTCTTGCTCCTCCATATTGGAGGGGATTTTTCCACATAAATCTTTGTGTCTATTTTATGTCCCTAACAAGTGGTATCAGAGGTAGGGTTAGACACATTGTTTTTATCCACATTGTGGCCGCCACCGCTGGGGTTTTGCCTTCAATTTCGTTGACTTCGGATTTTTTTATCTCATATTATGTCGACTAAATTTGATATTCTGAAGTTTGATGGCAAAATTAGTTTTGCTATTTGGCATATTCAGATGAAGGTTGTTCTTACCCAGTTGGTTGTTCAAAAGGTGTTGCAGACACGACCTACTAACATGATTGATGATAAGTGGCAAGATATTGATGAGATAGCTTTGTCTGCCATACAATTTAGTTTATCTTTTCATGTTCTGCGTGAAGTAATGCATGAAAAATCCGCAGTAACATTGTGGAAGAAATTAGAGGAGCTGTATATGACTAAGAGTCTTGCAAACAAGCTACGTCTCTAGGAGCGTCTTTACACTATTTGCATGTCAGAAGGTACATCTATGCAGTCACATCTTATTGAATTTAATTCAATTATTGTGGACCTTGAGAGTTTTGATGTGAAGATAGATGATGAAGATAAGGCAATTTTGTTGGTAGTCTCATTGCCCCCTTCTTTTAAGCATTTTAAGAAAATTATGCTTTATGGTAATCATACTTCACTGTCCTTTGAGAATGTTAAGTCAAATTTGTTGTGCAAGGAAAAATTTGATGTTGATTCTCGTTCTGAACCCAAAGGTGAAGGTTTAATTGTTCGGTGATCTGGAGATCATAAATCCAACCTTTATTGACGTTATTGCAGAAAAATTACTCATCATATTTCTCAGTGCTCCAAAGTGAGAAATAAAGAGGAGAAAAAGAAAAAGAAATTTGATAAGTCTTCTACTGAAGCCAGTTTTGTTGAAACTTTGGATAGTGGAGAAGCTCTGTTTGTTGCCTGAAAAGTGCTCTTCTTGGGTTCTCGATTCCGCTTGCACTTTTCATATTTGTTCGCATAGAGATTGATTTTCTGATTATGTTCAGTCTCATGCTGGTGAGGTTGTTATTGGAGATGGATCCACATGTGAGATTATTGGAATCGGCTCTATTTATATCCAAGTTCATGATGGCAGTATTAAAAAACATATCGATGTCCATTTTGTTCCAAAATTGAAGAGAAATCTTATTTCTTTGAGCACTTTAGAAGCAATGGGATTGAATTTTGCTGCTATTGATGGTGTTCATAAGGTTTCTCGTGGAAATCATATTATCTTGAAGGGCAACATTCCTTAGACTTGGTTGATATTCAAATTTAGCATCCTAGTGGTGTTTGGGAAACAATTCTATTGATTTAGAGTCAAGGGGAGATTTGTTGGAATATGCCTCTAATTTCTTTTATATATTTGGAATATGCCTTGAAATATTATTTCCTGTACGCCTATAAATATAGGCACTCCCTGTAACTTGTAATAGTGGATCTATTTCCTCGTGGTTGTTTGCTTCTCCATATTGGAGGGGATTTTTCCACATAAATCTTTGTGTCTACTTTAATAGCAACATATTGTTTTGTGTGCTATGAACTTCTAGATAGCAACAATTACTACTATGTGTTGTATGTTATGTTGCAAGAAACGTATAGGTAGACATGATATTTTGGTATATTTCATCTATTCTTCCACATATGCAATTTTCAATAATTTTTCTTATCTTATATAATATAATCATTGTTCATTGAACATCATTGATTTTTTATTAATTAAGGGAGGGGAAGTAAAAAATGTAGGAATCGACTGCCTCACAGAGACACAGGCTTATGCTCTGACCAACCAAGACAAGATGAATTTGCTATCTGTCAAACTGGTTCTCTAATTATCTGTCTTTTTGACCTCAGACCATTACCATCCAGATCGTCCCCATAGAGGTCTAGTCGCACACAAGCGCTCTCGTTTCAGTCTCCCATGATCCCATCCGCTGCCAAACGTGCTCCCATCCTGGCGGCTCGCGGCTCGCCGCCACTACATGCGAGGTCAGGAGCTCATCCGCCCTGGCCACCAAGGGACCACCCGGCCAAGCGCTCCCGCCAGGAGCTCGTAGCTCGCCTGCCCAGAGGAAGCATGTACTTCCATCTCCCCTTGTTCTCCCTATCTTCTTCGCCAGGCAATGCTCCTTGCTCCTTCCTTCTCCCTATTTTTCATCTTGGCTACTTGCTTAGTTAGCTCCTGAACATTGATCATACCTAGCTCGTAGCCACTGTTGTGTTAGCATGCATAGCTTGTATTGATGTATTACAATATTAGCTATTGTTGTGTTAGCATGTGCACATGTTTTGCATATTTGTTTTGATCCAAATAAAAAATAATTACAAATATTTGTTTATTGTTCATTGCTCGCAATGTATATAACCCATAATAAAATAAATAAATCAATAAAATAAATAAAATTCAAAAGTTCCTTATAACGTATATAAGCATTGGCATAATACATTCTAAATGTTGCAATATCTCTAGAGGAGAACTAGACTAGTTGTGGCAGAAACACATATAACCGTTGCAGTAGCTATAAGTATCCGTTGTTATTTAGCAACAATTATTAATAGGAGTTACCATTGCATACGTATGTGTTGTAATACACCCTAGCAACGGCTGCATAGGCAGCACATAATATGCATTGGTATAGGCCTAGCAACACTTATAATGGCATTTAACAACGCATAGGTGTTATCAATGCTCGAGGAGACTTTTGTGCCATGATAGGATCTCTTTAGGTGTGTTGGCATAAATCACCAAAAAGGGTGAGATTGAAAGGAAAATGTGCTATAGGGCCAGTTCTACCTGTTTTGGTGATTAAGTATCCAACAAATCATATTCGACTAATTTGATTTAAGGATGAGCATAGGTCTAATTGAAGGCAAGTTGAAGAGATCAAGTCCTATTGAGATGAAATGGGGAAGTTCCCAACACTTACTTAATTGAATTACAAGCTAAATATGTTTGTCTAAGTCATAGAGAAGATCTCAAAAAATACAAAAAGGTTTGGAGAAGATAGGCTCAAAAGAGCCTGACTTGGTCTGGTCTATGTCACACCGAACCGATCTGGTGCTGCACTAGACAGGGTCCGTGTGACTAGACCAACTCTTTAGTCTCAGGAATTTTTAATGAAAATTCACTAGTCCGATTTGGTGTGCACCGGACCACTTCTCGAACGGCTACTTCTAGTTCTGTCCGGCGACCAACGACAAGCTGATGTCACCGAACGATCCGGTGGTGCACCGGAGCGGTGCGGTGCCACCTAGCTATGGAAGTCCAGATTTCGCTCCCAGAATGGGGGCGCATGGACCCGGTCTGGTGCGCCCGCATATAGACTAGATCTGCAGCTTTCTAAGGAAGGAGGCAACGACTCCTAGGCCATCTAGGGCTATAAAAGTAGCCCCTAGGCACCTCCAACCAGTACATAAGTACTCCAAGAGCACGCCAACACTCCGACATACTGCAACAACGCTGGTTTTAGAAAGATTCGAGTGCCAGTTCTGAGCTATTATTTTGATATTGTGTACTCACGCTCTTGTATGTGTTTCTTGCATGTGTTGCTGTGATTCGCTCTTATGTGTGTACTTTCTCTCCCTCCCTTACTCTGATTTGTAAGATTGATCTGTTGTAAGGCTACAAGAGACTCTAACTTGTGGAGATTCCTTGTGAATGGGAACACTTTTGATATAAGGAAGAACTGTGGCACTCAAGTTTGTTCTACATGATCACTTGAGAAGGGTTGAGTGCAACCCTTGTCTAAAGGAGGACACCACAATGTGGATGTAGGCTTGGTCGAACCATGAGATAAAAATTGTTGTCTCACTTGTCTTTTACTTTCTTGCGATTTTCTTTCTTCCTAAGTTATCAACTTCACTTGTGATATTGCTCTTATTATAATTCATATCTTAGAAGAGCAATCAAGTGAAAAGGACCCTTTCTCGCTTCTTCTCTACTCAAACTTGGTTTTAGTTTACACTAACTTCATTTTTAAACCAAGTTTGTGTTGTTTTAAGTTAATTTCACATGATCACCTATTCACCCCCTCTAGGTGCTCTCAATCCTTTTCTGAGTTCATCTTCTCTTTTCCATGTTGCTTCTTCTTCAAAGTGATGACTCTACTAAACCTTTCACATGTTAATCACTTTATTTTGAGTGACTTTGTGAGATATTTCCAAAATTTTCACTAGATATTCTGAATATGTTAAATTCACATTAACACCAAGCTTTTGCAAGGGTAACGGTTCCTCAAACACTCTTAAACACTTCTTAAGTTGAGATATATGAAATACATCGTACACATTTGATAATTGGTTTGGCAATTCCAACTTATATGCCTCCTTTTCTTACCAAGATCTGAAATGATCTAATATAATGAGGGGATAGCTTTCATTTAACCTTAAATCTTCTTAATCCTCTCATAGGAGATACTTTGAGATATACATAATCTCCAAATTCAAAGGTCTATTCTCTTCTATTATTGGCATAACTCTTTCGCCTTGATTGTGCAATTTTAATATTCTCTTTGATAACTTGACCTTGTTTCTTTGCTTCTTAAAGAATCTTAGGTCCAAGTACTTGACTTTCTCCAACTTGATTCTAGTACTAGTATGTTCTGTGTTTTCTTCCATATAGAACTTCAAATGGGGCCATCTTGAGACTAGAATTCTATATAAGGAAAACTCTTGTTTTAGCTTCCACCCTCTTTCAAAGCATAAGCTCTGAGTATATCCTCAAGAATCTAGTTCGTCCTTTCTATTTGGCCATCTATTTGTGGATGATAATCAGATCTAAAATTAAGCCTTGTTTCCATTGATTCATGTAACTTCTGCCAAAAGCATGAGGTAAACAGAGTTCCTCGGTCTGACACAATCTTTCTAGGGACACCATGTAGATACATAATCCTTTCCATATACAACTTACTAACATGGCTCCAAAATAGGTGGTTTTGATAGGTACAAAATGTGCAACCTTAATCAACCAATCCATAATGACCCATATGGAAGCATAACCATACGGGGTAATCTGATTATCAAATCCATACTGATTTCTTCTCATTTACATTTAGACACTTTTAGAGGCATAACAAACTTGTTTGCCTTTGATGTTCTGCTTTTACTCTTTGGAAAACATCACAAAGAGCTACATGAGTGGCAACATCTCTTTTTAATCCATATCAGTAGTATTTATCTTTTAAGTCCTTGTATATCTTTGTACTTGATAGGGGCCTTATATGCCAAAGATCACTCGTTTAACCTATTGTTTCGGCACAAACAAGTGTATTTTAAGAACATTTCCACTGGCGGACAAAGTTGACCTTCGACCGAGGCAGCATATAAAGAAGTTTCGTCTGTGCGCGCAAGTGGTGAACATGACAACCGAAGTCGATAACTTTAGACACAAGCCAAAGGGGAAGTTATCAAGCAGCAATGGTCAAAACCAACACAGTCGAAGTTTGAGAAAATACTTTATTGTCCTAAAATCATTTATAAATAGTGTGTGTGTTGGTCACTTGTTCTTAAATACTGTGAACCAAGAACAAGACAACACAATTGTTAAACATTAAGGACCTTCGTCTTTCGAAGCATTATCTCCTCGTGGATATAATGATCTTCAGATGAAGGTCATGAAGAACACGTCTCCATGATTCATAAGGAATAAGAGTATATATACACGAGATGTATTATCTATTCATATATTTATTCCTTAATAAACATATTAACATTATCAGAATTTATATTACATTAATACCTTTGGCTTATTTGAAAGTGATGATGTGAGAGCAATTACAATCCCGCATGAATAGTACGAGGGACTGTTCATCTATTTATAGGAAATCGTAAGGGTTTGTATGCTATTACATTTATGCCCTCAACGATTACATACAAAGTTTACAAAATGTCACAAGGGTAACATCGTCATTTGTATTTAATAACTTGAGTAACGCCTTCTCTTTGCATCGTCTTATTGTTTCGCCGTGACGAAGTCTGTTTGATAAAGCGTGCTTCGTTGTACTTCATTTTCGTTATGCCGAAGCCACGTTGTCTATCCATTTCACCGTGATGAAGCCTATCGATCGAAGCTTGCTTCGCTCCTCTTGTGTTGTACCGAAGCTTTTCTAGTGATGAAGCTCCTGTAATATTCAGTAGTATGCTGAAAGCAAATGGTTAGCCCTATTTTTGAGGACCTTCAGAAGAGGAAGGCCCCCAACAGTGTGTAAAACCTTAATGGGCATTATTGTAATTCTATACAAAGGCGGTTCATCTTCCCTATAAATAGATGAACAATGCCCTGCATAAAGTACCTTTTCGAGGGCCATAGCTTTATGTCGCTTAGCCTTCAAAGAACCTTTGCGCCTCCTTATGTTAAAGAGCCGAAGGTTTACTTGTAGACTCATCTAACATAATGGGAGATGGAATAAAAATGCAAAGGCAAAGAGGATGAGTTTTCATACTCCATCATGCAATGTTATTTCATTATTCATCGCTTTAATTTAAATTTCCTTCCAAAGACATTCGTCCTTCACATAAACACTACAAAGATGTGTTAAGCTAAGGATGAATGTACAGGCTCCTAACTTGTGTTGCCTTGATTTTCAATGCCTTTAGGGGATTGAAATCAAGTATCCAATATTGGCGCCCACCTCCGGTGATCTCACGACCATGACGAGCTTCATCACAACGAAGAGCATGGCAAGCCATCAAGCTTCATCAGCTTCCATGGAGAATCTTACTCTCCCCATCACTAGGGCTCGAGCTTTGAACATAACAACAAAAAGCAGAAGGAAGAAGCCCAAAGAAGGGTGCAACATGTAGGCGTACAAGGACCCTACATCAAGACCAAGTGGTCCCACATTCATATTACCTTCTCTCAGGATGATCTTCATCTTAAAGATGACCTTCTCTCAGGATGATCTTCATCTTAAAGATTACCTTCTCTCAGGATGCCATGGTTATCTCCTGTGTAATCAAAGGTTTCGTAGTCCACAATGTTTTGGTCAACATAGGTAGTGCCATAGATATCATATTTATTAAAGGTTTCAGGCGAATGCAAGAGCTCGAAGATAAGCTCCAAGATTCAGCTTTCCCTATTTGTGGCTTCGGAGGACAGCAGGTGATGGCACTAGAAAAGTTGATCATGCCCATTACCTTCAGCTATGTCAACAACACAAGAACATAGTAAGTCATGTTCGAGGTTGTCAATATGGAATTCCCATACAACATCGCCATTGGAAGAGGAACTCTCAATGTGTTCGAAGCAGTCCTGCATTCAGCTTATCTTTGCATGAAGATACCCAGTAATCATGGAGTGATGTCAGTCTATGGTAGCCAAGAAGCAGCTAAAGATTGTTTATAACATAGATGAAGCCGAAGCCCAAATCTAGGATTCTGAGAAACCATTAAAGGAAAAAGCATCTTCAACAGATCAACCAAAGCTTGTGCTTCTGTGTGATGATGTTGTAGAGCAGAGGGTTTTCTTCGACAATCAACTAACTTCGGAGCAAGAGTCTAATCTTCGAAGGTTTCTGTTTCACAACAAGGATGTCTTTGCTTAGTCAGCAAATGACCTATGTGGTGTGGACAGAAGCATAATAGAGCATGCCCTAAATGTGCACCAGACCATACGAGCAAAAGATTTGTAAAACGTTCGAAAGACAAAGCTGAAGGTGCAAAGGCCGAAATTAAAAGATTGATTAGTGCTGGAATCATAAGGGAAGTTGCATACCCTGAGTGGTTGGCCAATACAATTATGGTCAAGAAATCCAATGGAAAATGGAGGATATGTATTGATTTCACAGGTCTCAACAAAGCATGTCCAAATGATGAATTCCCATTGCCAAGAATTGATTCACTAGTGGATGCAGCTGCAACATTGGAGCTCGTGACTTTACTTGACTGCTACTTAGGTTACCATCAAATATGGATGAAGAAGGAAGATGAGCCAAAGACCAGCTTCATAACCCCTAGTGGAACTTATTGCTACTTTCGGATGCCTAAGGGGCTCAAGAATGTTAGTGGAAGCTTCAAAAGAATGACAGCCAAGGTGCTCAGTTTGTAGCTGGGCAGGAATGTCTTAACCTATGTCGATGATATCATTGTAAGAAGCACAAAGCAACGAGATCATATTTCAAATCTCCAAGAAATCTTTGCCAATTTTTGAAGGGCAGAGTTAAAACTTAACCTTGAGAAATGTATCTTCGGAGTAAAAAAAGACAAGTTTCTAGGTTGCCTTGTGTCAGCAAAAGGCATAAAATCAAAACCAAGCAAAATCGAAGCAATACTTTGGATGTTGCAACCAAAGTCAAGAAAAGGGGCTCAGATGTTAGTAGGGAGGTTGGCTTCTCTAAATAGATTCATTTCAAGGTCTATTGAACGAACCGTGTCGTTCTTTGAGGTCGTGAAGTCAGCAGAGGTTTTTCAATGGGGTCTTCCTCAGCAACAAGCCTTTGTGGAATTTAAGGACTATCTAATAAAGCTAACAACACTTTCCCCACTTTCGCGAGGGGCTCCTCTTTACTCTATGTATCAGCTTCGCAGACAACTGCAAGTGCTGCCTTGGTACAAGAGATTGTGAGCGAAGGTGTCAAAATTAAGATTCCTGTTTACTTCATATCTGAAGTATTGAGCCCATCCAAAAGAAATTACACAGAGATGGAGAAGGTCCTTTATGCAGTCCTAATGGCTTCAAGAAAGCTTCGACATTATTTCCAATCACATAATATTATCATGTCATCATCACAATCAATCAAGGATATTATAAGAAACAGAGAAGCTTCGAGCCAAATTGGAAAGTGAGCAGTAGAACTCAACGAGTTCATCATTGATTGTGTTCACAGGTCCTCCATTCAGACTCAAGCATTATCAGATTTTATTTGCTAATTGGACTCTGAGCCCATAGTCCGAAGCAACCCATTCAGATGATGTTGTATGGACAGTATTCTGTGATGGCTCATGGGGGTCCTTCGGGGCTGGTGCTACAACCATTATTGTTACACCATCCAAAGTGAAGATGTTGTATGCTGTAGCTGCAATTTTAATGTTCAAATAGTATAGCAGAGTACGAAGCTTTGTTGTTGGGTCTGAGAAAATTGAAAGCAATGGGAGTTCGAAGAGCAATCTTGAAATCTGATTCCCAAGTTATCACATGCCAAGTGGACAAATTGAGTAAGGCAAAGAATTCAACTTTAGAAAAGTACCTTGATACGGTCCGAAGAATGGAGGCTTCCTTCGAAGGATTTTCTGTAAAGAATATCGTGAGGCTAGATAATGAGCATGACAACATGCTAGCCAAGTCTACCGCTCAGGGGCTCCCTATACCCTAGAAGTATTCTTTGAAATATTGAAGGCACCTTCGGTGGAATTGATGGAAAGGGCTATCTTAGCAGTATCCCCTACACACACTGAAGACTGGAGGATAGAGATTTTAACCTTCCTTCAGAGAAATCATCTGACCACTAACGAAATGTACATCAAAATAATGCAGGCAAGGACAAGACCATACAAGATCATAGAAGGAGAGATGTATAAGGAGGGAGTCTGTTCACCATTGTTAAAATGTATTTCTAGAGATCGAGGTCAAGAGCTGATAACAGAAATTCATGCTAGAATATGTGGATCACACATTAGCCCTAGGGCCCTACTAGGGAAAATCTTCTGCCAAGGATTTTATTGACCGAAGGCAGCTTTGGAAACGATAGAATTTGTATAGAAATGTGACAATAGTCAGAGGTGTGCAAGGGATAAAAACAACCTTCGTTTATGACTCAGTTGATACAACCAACATGGCCCTTGCAAAGGTTGGGAATGGAAATAATTGGCCCAATGCCAGCTGCCCAGGGGAACTTAAAATGCGCAGTGGTAGAAGTGGAATATTTTTCAAAATGGATCGAAGCAAAAGCCTTGGCAACGATAACTTTGGCAACTATTCAGAACTTTTTCTAGCAAAACATTATATGCCGCTTCGGAGTTCCAAGGTCCATCATTATTGACAATGTCACCCAATTTGACTCCAAAGCATTTAGAACATTCTGCAGTAAGATGGGAACTAATATTCATTTTGCTTCGGTCAGACATGCAGAATCCAACACACTCGATGAAAGAGAAAATGACATAATATTGCTAGTAATCACAAAATCGCTGGTTGGATTACCGAAGGGCAAATGGACAGAAGAACTCATCAAAGTTGTGTGGAATCATAACACATCGATATCAAGATCTACTAGTTTTACAATGTTCAAGATCCTATTTGGGGATGAAGCTATCACCCCCAAAGAAATAAAGTTGGGATCATCAAGAGTTGTGACTTCGGATCAAGAGCTAGACAACGAGAAAGTTATGAAGGATGTAATAGAAGAGTCAAGGCTCGACGCAATAGAGCATATAAGGAAATATTAGATAGAAACCATAAGATGGAGAGATAGGAAAGTGAAGATCAAGAGCATAGCACCAGGGCATCTTGTGCTTCGAAGGGTAGCTAACCTAGATACAGCAGGAAAGCTACAAGTTAAGTGGGAAGGCCCTTTTCTGGTCTCAGCTTTGAATAGACTAGGCTCATTCAGATTGAAGGACATGGAAGGAAACGACATTCCAAGGACATGGAATGTCGATGCGCTACATAGATATCATGTCTGATACTAAGCTTTGGCACCCTTTTTCCTTCGAAAGGGGATAAGGTTTTTAACGGGGCTGAAGAGGTAATATTTGTACAAAGCGTACCTAGGTACATTTCCATGAAAAAGGCAATCATACCGAAGCAGTATCCTCGGGTTTAGAGAATCAAGATCGAAGAAGGATTCAAATTTCAAGAGCCCAGTATGAAGGTAAAACCTTATCACCAAGTAAATGTGAAAAGCACTGAAGTTGTTCCTTAGGGAATGCAGAGCTAAAGATTTATAAAGATTTATCACCAAGTAAAGGTGAAAAGGCTTTGAAATCGTTCCTATGGGAATGCAGAGCTAAAGATTTATCACCGAGTAAAGGTGAAAAAGCTCCGAAGTCATTCCTAAGGGAATGTAGAGCTATAAAGTAAAGGTGAAAAACCTCTGATTTCCTAAGGGAATGCAGAGCTACGCTTTGTTTCGGGTGAAAAGAAGGGAAGGTGTTTTCGCCTTCGGCTCAAAATACCAGTAAAGTTTGGTTTCACACACAACAAAGTGCATAAGGTAAATAGAAAAGGTAACAAAGAATTAACTGTTATATTACATAAAGTACAACATTATATTACAATAAGCAGTATTTCAACTACACAAAATGTTTGTTTCAAAAATACAGAAGTCCCTTCGGCCTAAGGACTTAAACTTCATTTTTTCCTCACTTATTTGTCTTCTTCGTCTTTTTCAACTCCTTGTTCTACAAACAAAGAAACAAAGGAAATAAGGTAACTATCTAATAGGGTTCATAAATAAAGCTTGGGTAATACGAGTTTAAAGACAAACCTTCCCGGTGTACTCTTCGGCTTCCCAGGCAACTAGGTGTCAGCCTCCTTTGTTCCATAACTCGAAGAAAAATCTCCTTGCAGGTTCAGTACATTCTTTGAAGGAGCTTTGATATCATCAAAGGCCATGTCAAAGCTAGTCTCTACGACAGTTTTGACATGGTCACAACCCGCTTTCTCGAGTACCGAAGCCATTCCCAGAGAACCAATCATCACGCAATAATCACTGTACGCGGTGATTTCGATTCAACTTCTCCTATTTCATTTTATATCCAGCCAAGCACCCCTTTGTGTCCCAATGGTGTGTGAAACTATCCTTGAAGTAGCACTAGTTGAAGAGAAAATTTTCTTCAGAATATCACAGCACCGGGAATCAACGACAAAGGAATTGTCCCGAAGCTGCCTTAAAGTTTCCAAGAACTTCTAATTTTCCATGTCCTTGTTGGCAATATTCTCTTTTGCAGCTTCGAGACTGGCCCGAAGCTCACTGATTGAGTCATCTTGTTTCTTCATTTTCACAATATCAGTGTCATGCACTTGTACTGCTTCTTCTTTCTCCTTCTCGACTTTATTTACCTTTTCTTTTAAAGATGTTATTTTAGCCTCTTTCTCCTTTAAGGATTTTCGAAGCTCTGCAACTTCATCTTGAATTGTGGCCAGTTCCTTTTCTTATTTCTCTTGTTGAATACTTAAGGCTTTACTTAACATTAGACCTTGCATCATCAAAACAAAAACAGTTCAGTCAAAATACAAAATTTCCTCGAAGCTACATCAAAATAAAGATTATTGGTACCTTGATACTAGTAGGCAAAGCTATGAGAAAGTTTTCTTTTCTTCACCTAGCTGAGTTTGTCTTCGATTTCTAGAAAGCCAATGCTTCGAGTAATGTTTCATACAATTTTTGATTCATCAGAATTAGGCACACACAACAACTGGTCTTCCCTGCCGAAGAGCATTGCCCCAGGTCTGTAACCCTTCTTTTATAGCTCAGCCACCTCCTTGTCATCTAGTTTGCCACCACCATTATGCCTCATAAAAAATCCAAGTTCATCCATTTCTTCACCTGTTGTTTGGGTAGCTTCGGCTACATCTGCTCCAATTACAATATTTTGCTCTTTCGGCTCTTCTATTTTCTCATGTCCCGAAGTTCCGTCATCCTTGGTGGATTTTATGGAACCATCTTTTTTAGAGGATGATGAGCCCCCAAAGGTAGCGCTTCCAAGGCCTAGAATGTGTGGGGTCTCTACTTCCTCTTCAGACAAAATTTCTTTGCCCTTCAAAGATATTTCACCTTCATCAGAATTCTTTGAGGTTGGCATAAACCAAGTCAATGTTTGTCCCAAGGGACTTAAAGGGGAAAATGGTAGCTGTCGAGTCATTACCTCGAGAATTTGGGTGCAACTCAGTGACAAAGTTGTAGTGGTGCTCCCTTTTTCCTGCTCTTGGGCAGCTGTAGAATTTGTTGAAGCCGATGTCTTCTTCGCAACTGTATCTTTCTGAACATACATTTTAGCCTTCTTCTTTACTAGACCTGAAGGTTGCTCTTCATCAACCTCACTCTTAGCAGCTCTCTTCCTTTTTCTCTAGCCCCAACATTGGTCAAAGGATCTTAATAATATTGGTATTCAAACCCTAGAGCATCCATAACTCTGTTAAACCAAAGTTTCTCTCGGCTCCTATTGGGGGACCAAATGCCGAAGGTCCTCAGACAGCTTTGATTCACCTAATAGACATGTTGCAGTACCAAATGCTGAAGGTAGAACAACGAAGCAAGGAACGCGAAGGACAGGATAGAGCTTCAGCAAATAACTCGATCACAACTTCGACTTAAGCTGGTTCCGAAGGGCTTGTGACAAACCAAATCAAGAGTAGAAAGACAATTTTATCCTTAGTATTTGTATTAGAAAAAAATATAGATATCAAGGACACAACTGTACTTTCGTCTCGCTGCATCTCGTGCCTATAAATAGATGAAAAGTACACCCATACTGTTCACGCGATCATTGAAGAGATTAATTAGAGAGAGCCCAAAAGTGCAATCTCAATTGTTCACTCTCCGAAGGTCATTCTTGTATTTCCCTTCACGTGGAGCCGAAGGTACAAATGTAATCATTTGTTCTTATGTTGCTCAAACTATGATCTTATTAAAACATATAAATACAAGAGAGGAAAAGTTAACCTCTTATCATTTATTTTTCATCCTAATATGAATACCTCCATTACATTATAAAACTTCACTTACAAACAACCGTTCTTCGGAAGGATTGATTGAAAGTGAAGTAGCATATGTATTATACCTTTGTCCAAGAACTATTATCTTCAAGAGAAGATAATGCTACGAAGGACGAAGGCCCTTAATGTTTAATATTGTGTTTCCTTGTTTTTGATTCACAGCAATTAAAAACAAGTAACCAACATTGACGCCCTCCTCCGGTGAACTCACTTCCACAACAATGACCACGATCAGCCATCAAGCTTCGTCACCGGCAACAATGAAGCTCGTACTCCCAATCACAGGCAGTTCAAGCTTCGAGCCAGCCAACAAGAAGCAAAAGAAGGAAGCCCAGTGAAGGGTACAACATGTTGGTGCAGGGGCCCTATGTCAAATTCAAATGGTCTCATCTTCCAATCACTTTCTCTCAAGAGGACCTTCAGCTCAAAGACTACCCACACAATGATGCCATGGTTATATCTTGTGTCATAAAAGGTTTCTTGGTCCACAATGTTCTAGTGAATACATGCAGTGCAGCGGACATCATCTTTGCAAAGCTTTCAGACAAATGCAAAAGCAAGAAGATAAGATACATGATGCAACACATCCTCTATGTGGCTTTGGAGGGAAGCATATAGCAGCACTCAGCAAAATAACAATGCTAATCACCTTCGGGTACATACACAACACTAGAACTAAGCAAGTTGTATTTGACATAGTAGACATGGAATACCCTTACAATGCAATCATTGGAAGGGGAACTGTCACACCCGGTTTTGAAGGCAAACCGGATGCGAACCATGTACGTGCCAGGATCAGCAATTCACATACACAATAGTTACATAATTGGACATCATCACACAGTGCTCAAATAATATTATAAAAGGGGAATAATAGTCGATTACATCATATGTCTGAGACATCCACATAGTCTTTAACAATAATCAAAGTGTGAAAACGAAACGTAGATACACACGGCCTTCACAGGCAGCCGACTGGGGGTTGCCGCTAACCCACGCCTAGAACTCGTCGTAATCTTGGAATTCCTGGATGTCTCCTTCCACGGCTTCATCTTCACCTGAGCAGTGGTTGCAACGCGAACAACCTGGGGGGGTTTGGTGTGTAGAGCAAGGGTGAGTAGACATAAACATACTCAGCAAGTGTCCTATTTGGCTATAGTGGACTAGCTTTATGTGGGGGTAAGTCAACCAGTTGCTTTTAGTTGGTCAGATTATTATTACTAGTAGAGAAAGCCAAGTTTTACAATTAATCCACGTTATTAACCCAAACGCCCCCTTTCCAAACTGAAAGAATACCACTTACCATTACCATAGTCAATACAAAAACCATCATTCTCATCACCACCTGTAGTCCGAACAATCTCTGATCAAGTATCACTAATCACTGGAGCTCCCTTGGCCGCTCAAACCGCGAGCACGACTGATATATCATTTTTCATACACTCTGCAGAGGTTGCGCACTTCACCCACAAGCCGTGATTCCCTTTCTGCTCGGAGATCATGACTCTCCATTGATCACTACCAAGGTGACCCAGCAGGGTATCATTATGTAGCCTTTACAAAGATTCCCCGAAGCTGTAGCCGCCCGTTAGGTTTCCTAAATGTACCGCACTCCTCCCTAAGGGACAAATCAACCTTGGCAGAGCGAGCCGCATACACCGAGCCCCATTGACGGCATGACGGCTAAGCGAACTACACCCCGGTTCCTCTAATTATTCAGCTAAGGGCGTCCCACTCCACCCTCATGGTTGCACTGTTTTCCCGGGCGGTCATCCAATGAACAGGTCCTTACGGAGAGGCACTCGTGAAACCGCTCGAGCCCCCTTAAATGCCACAAGTATATAATCATAAATAAGAGGGAAAACAGCGTATCGTAGATAATTCTCATCATGTTCATTGATTAATGTTAAGCAATAGCATAAAGCTAAACAATAATAATCCGACCCAAATAGGTAAACAAGGATATGGATAACAAAAGCTAGTCAATCCTTAGGTATAACTGTGTAAATGCAGAAAGCAAATTATAGAATGTATAGGACAAAGATAGGTCAAGGGACACTTGCCTCCACCAACCAGCTGCTGCTTAGGGGCTTCTCCTGTGAATTCCTCGGGCTCTTCAACCAGATCGTTCTCTATATGAGCACAAACATACATACATCCACACATTTAATACAAAGGAACAGTACACCATACAATACAATGCAATAAATAAACAGACGTTCCACACGGGGCTCGCAATTACGGTTAAAAGAGAAAGAGGAACTGAAAGTTGAGTCTACGGTCGAGAAGCGATCACGTTACATAATTATAAATTAAACCACTCGTTTAAACAGAAGGGTATCAATTTGGACACTACGTTTAGCATAAAGTAAGGTCATGTTCCATGTTTAATCATTATAAATAGATACAGATGAATGAAAGGGAGTGGTCGTACGGCGAGACGTACGACACAACATTTAAATTGAATTAAGAAAAAAGTGACTCGCTGCGCTACAGAGCGTGCAACGGGATTCTTGCATTAATTAAAGACAAACGTTAAGCGTTGCGCGACGAAACGCACAACGGCTTATGTCAACAGAATTGCATTTAAAACGAATCATCGCGCGACGGAGCGCGCGACGCAGCACTGTAATAAATGTAAATTAAACGAATCGTCGCGCGACGAAGCGCGCGACACAATGCATTAATAAATATAAATTTAAGGAATCGTCGCGCGACGAAGCGCGTGACGCAACACATTAATAAATATAAATTTACAAGGACCATCACGCGATGAAGCGTGCGACGCAGCACATTAATAAAGATGAAATTAGAATGAACCGTCGCACGGTGAAGCGTGCGACGCAGCGCATCGACTAAACAACAATTAAAAGGATTAAAACGAGGGTTAAACGCAGCGCAACTACGGTCGCACGCGCAAGAGCACGCTGCGCGTGCCGAGGGCACCCGGATCGTGCAGGCGCGTGGGCCGCGAGGCCGGGGCATGGCCCTGGCACGCGGCCGAGGGCACGCGGCCAGGGCGTGCAGCCACGACGCGGCTAGGGCACGGGGGCGGAGGCGGGGCTGGGGCGCGGCCGCCGACGCGCGGCCAGGGCGCGGGGCGGGCTTGCCGGGGCGCGGGAGCGCGGGGGAGGGCTCGCCAGGGCGCGGGAGCCGGACGCGGGGGTGCGGGGCCGGGCGCAGGAGGGCGCGGCGGGGAGGGGCTCGCCAGGGGCGGGCGCGGCCGGGAAGGGGAGCCGCCGGGGAGGGGAGCCGCTGGGGGAGGGGCTCGCTGGGGAGGGATTCGCCGAGGTCGGGCGCGAGCACGCGGGGAGGGGCTCGTCGGGGGCGAGAGCGCACGGGGAGGGGCTCGCCGGGGGCACGAACGTGCGGGGAGGCCGAGGGGGCGTGCGTGGCGCAGCCGAGGGTGGCGCGCAGGGCGCGGGGCCGAGGGCGGCGCGGAGCGAGGGCAGGGAAGCCGCGCGGGGAAGAAGAAGGGGAGGGGAGGAGAGAGAGAGGGAGAGGGAAGGGGAGGGGAAAACTCACCTTCGGGGATCCAAACTCCGACGATCACGTCTCCAAACCCTAGGGCTCCACAGAGAGAGAGAGAGAGGTGGAAGAGGGAGAGGGAGGTTACTGCGTGGGAGAAAATCAAATGAGACAAATGGATCAGGGGAGGGAGGGGGCACACGCATGGGGATAGCAGGGGCGCCAGAGGCGTGCGGGCCAGACCGGGCCGGGCCAGGCTAGGCCGGGCTGGGCTGGGCCACATCGCGGATCGAAACCCACGACACGCATGACCACTAAACGGAATCTGATTGCGAACCGAAATCCGAAACGAGACGAGACGAGCACGCGACATCAGACAAAAAATGTGCTTTGGCATGATGCAACACCCATGACACTTAGGTTTTGTTTATACATGACACGGACACCTGTCACTATACTGGTTCGAAATTGGGAAGAAGGAGCGAAATGGGAAGAGAAAAGAGAGTAACGCCCGAATTTGGTGAGTGAAAAGGAGAAAAAAATTCTACCCCCAAATTCAGGGCGTTACAAACCTATACCCCTTAAAAGAATCTCGCCCTCAAGATTCAGGGTTGGCTAGCAAAGAGCTCAGGATATTTAGCCATCAGATCATCTTCACGCTCCTAGGTTGCTTCTTCCTCAGAGTGGTGACTCCATCTAACTTTGCACATTCTGATAGTCTTCCTCTGGGTGACTCTGCCTGTAGTCTCAAGAATCTGCATTGGCTTCTCTATGTAGGTCAAGTCCTCCTTGACCTCCAGACCTTGCACTGGGAACTGCTCTTCTAGCACACACAAACACTTCTTCAACTGAGACACATGAAAGATATCATGCACTGCAGACAAGCCTTCTAGCAGACTGAGTTGATAGGCCACTTCTCCACGCCTTGCGAGGACCTGATACGGACCAACATAGCGGGGCGCTAGCTTGCCTTTGACTCTGAATCTTCTGACTCCTCTGATCGGTGACACTTTCAGATAGAAAAATCTCCAACTTCGAAACTCAGCTCTCTTCTTCTTGTGTCTGCATAACTTCGCTGCCTTGATTGCGCTATTTTCAGATTCTCCCGAACCATCTTGATGTTCTCTTCAGCTTCAAGCAAAACGTCTGGCCCAAACACCTGTTTTTCTCCAGGCTGATCCCATTGCAACAGAGTTCGACAACTCCTTCCATAAAGCGCCTAAAATGGTGACATCTTAAAGCTGGCCTGGTAACTGTTGTTATAGGAGAACTCTGCATAAGGCAACCTCTTGTCCCATCCGGACTGATCTTGCAATGCATAGGCTCTCAACATGTCTTCAAGGATTTGATTAGTTCTTTCGGTCTGACCATCTATCTGTGGATGATAAGCTGAACTGAAATTCAGACGTGTACCCAAGGCTTCATGCAACTGCTGCCAGAAATGAGAGGTGAACTGCGTTCCTCTTTCTGACACTATCTTCTTTGGCACACCATGAAGACAAATGATCCAAGACATGTACAACTCTGCCAATACTGCACTGCTGTAGTTGGTCTTGACAGGTATGAAGTGGACTGACTTGGTTAAGCGGTCCACCACTACCCAAATGGAATCGTAGCTGGCTCGAGTGCGAGGCAATCCGACTATGAAATCCATACCGATTTCATCCCATTTCCACTGAGGAATTTGCAATGGTTGCAACAATCCAGCTGGCCTCTGATGCTCTGCCTTGATCCATCGACAACTATCACACATCGCCACATGCTCTGCAATTTCCCTCTTCATTCTGTACCACCAGAATTTCTTCTTCAGATCTTGATACATATTCTCACTTCTAGGGTGTATCGAGTAAGCTGTCTCATGAGCTTCCTTGAGGATCAACTCCCGAATAGACTGGACATTGGGAACACACAAGCGGTCTTTGAACCATATCACCCTTCTGCATCTTCCCGAAAATCTTTGCCTCTGCCGTCTAGAATCAGTCGCCGGATTTCACTGATCTTCTCATAATTCTTCTGTGCTTCTTTGATTTCTCGCTCCAAGGTGGGTTCCAGCTCAACTGTACTCCTCGCGTATTATTCAGAAATTCGAGGCTCAACCTGTCAAACTCTTTGGCCAACTCATAAGGCATCGGACGAGCGACCATCAGATTGACCTGACTCTTCCTGCTCAAAGCGTCTGCAACTACGTTTGCTTTGCCTGGATGGTAATGAATCTCCAATTTATAGTCTTTGATCAACTCTAACCATCTTCTTTGCCTCATATTCAATTCTGACTGAGTGAATATGTACTTCAGACTCTTGTGGTCTGTGTAAACATCACATTTCTGCCCATACAGATAGTGCCTCCATGTCTTCAGTGTGTGAACCACTGCTGCCAACTCTAGGTCATGGATCGGGTAATTCTGCTCATGAACCTTCAGCTGTCGAGACGAGTAAGCCACAACTCTTCCCTCTTGCATCAACACGCATCCCAAACCAGTGTAACAAGCATCGCAATACACTGAGAAAGGCTTGTGCACATCAGGCAAGACTAAAATAGGCGTTGTAGTCAACTTCTCTTTCAGCGCTTCGAAGGCCTCTTGACATTTCTGGGTCCACTTGAACTCAACTTTGTTGCCTGCAAAGCTGTCATTGGTTTCGCAATCTTCGAGAACCCTTCAATGAATCGCCGATAATATCCGGCCATTCCAATGAAGCTCTTGATTCCTCAGGCATCTGTTGGCGCTTTCTAGTTCAGAATATCTGCCACTTTCTTCAGATCCATAACCAATCCTTCTTTGTTGATTATGTGACCCAAGAACAGGACTTCCTCAATCCAGAACTCGCACTTGCTCAACTTTGCATACAACTGGTGCTCTCGCAATCTCTGCAAAACCATCCTCAACTAATCTGCATGCTCCTCTTCACTTTGAGAATATATCAGAATATCATCAATAAATACCACCACAAACTAGTCAAGATAATCCATGAATACACTGTTCATCAGATTCATAAAAAAGGCTGGTGCATTTGTCAAACCAAAAGACATCACAGTGAACTCATACAACCCATACTTGGTAATGAATGTCGTCTTTGGAATGTCTGAAGGTCGAATCCTGAGCTGATGATAACCTAACCTCAGATCTATCTTTGAAAACATGCTGGCTCCTCTCAGCTGGTCGAACAGATCTTCTATTCTAGGCAAGGGATACTTGTTCTTGATCATGACCTCATTCAGAGCTTGATAATCGATACACATTCTTTTGGTGCCATCTTTCTTTTCCACGAATAGGATAGGGGTGGCCCAAGGCGAGGTGCTTGGCCGGATGTATCCTTTCTCTGATAGCTTATCGATCTACTTCTTAAGCTCAACCAACTCTGGTCCAGATACTCTATAAGCTCTCTTAAAGATGGGGGCGGTTCCAAGAAGAAGCTCTATGGCAAACTCAACTTTCCGCTCTGGTGGCATACCTGGTAGGTCCTTTGGGAACACATCTGGGAACTCGGACACAACCTTGATAATCTCCAGTGGGTCTGCTTCACTGCTATCAACAGCCATCTGATAACAACTTCCTTTCTTTGGCTCAGGCGGGACTAACTCGGTCACCACTTCCTCTCCTAGTGGGGACACCAACTTGATTGTCCTCTTATCACAACTGATAACTGCCTGATATTTATCTAGCCAATTCATCCCCAGGATGACATCTATTCCCTGAGTACCCATTACTATGAGGTTAGCGGGAAACGCTATCCCCCTTATTTCCACTCTTACATTCAAGCAAATGCTATCTGCTCGAATTCTACCACCGGATGAATCAATTTGAATGGGGGTTGACATGGTAGTTACTGGAAGATTATTTGCTTCTACCCATGATGCAGTTATAAAAGAATGCGTTGCTCCAGTATCAAATAACACTTCTACAATATGGGAGTCAACTGGAAACATACCTACTGTCATGCCGGGGTTCACCTGAACTGCTTCAGCCTCCAAGTGATTCAGTCTCCCATGGTTATAGCGTGGCTGAGAGCAGTTGCCTGCTCCAGGCTGCGACACATTCTGCTTTGCTGGGGCATTGGGGCCTGACTGTTGCTGGGCTGCCTTCTTCAGACATTGCATCACCCAATGGCCCTGCTCTCCACAGTGGAAACATGCTCTGCTTCCACCTTGAGCTGGTGCTGCTTGACTGTTCTGCTGGTTTGCTGGGGCAGGAAGACAAGGTGCCTGCTGATTCTGCCTCTGGAACTGACCCCCTCCTGACTGATTGTTCTGGCGATTCTACTGCTGGTGCTGAGGGTACTGCCTTTGGAACTGCTGCTGCTAAGGTGGACGCTGGTTCTGCCTGAACTGCTAAGGTTGATTGCTTGAGAAACGAGGGCGATTGCTGCTTCTAGGCTGGGGTCCACTGATCTTGCGCTTGCGATCCTCCATCTCTTTGCGCTTCCTCTCTGTCATGATTGCTCTGTCAATCAAGTGCTGAAACGTCGGGAAGGTGTGATTCATCAGCTGATACTGAAGAGGGTCAACCAAGCCTCTCAGGAAACGATAGTATCGCTTGGCGTCGGTGTTGACATCTTCAGGAGCATAGCGAGAAAACTGTAGAAACCTGTCCCGGTACTCACTGACAAACAATGACCCTTGCTTGAGGGCCAGGAACTCCTCCTTCTTCACTTTCATCAGACCTGCAGGAACATGGTACTGACGAAAGCTACCTCTGAACTCTTCCCAGGTGATGGTGTCAGGGTTGGCATGGGTGGCGAGATAAGACTCCCACCAGGACTGAGCTGCTCCTCTCAACAGACGGGGACCATACAGAACTTTCTCCCTGTCGTCACACTAAGCGGTATGCAACTCCTGCTCCACTGTGTGCAGCCAGTCTTCAGCATCCATGGGGTCAGAAGAATGAGCAAACGTTGGGGGATGACCTCTCATGAACTCAGCTCGCTTGTCCCTGGGCATCTGAGGCTGGGGTGGTGGCTGCTGCTGCTGCTGCTGAATGGCGGCCAGAGTCTGACCAATGGCTTGAACTGCCTAAGTCTGCATCATGAACATCCGCTCGATCGACATGGGAGGCAGGGGTGGCAGCTGTTGTTGCTGGGGTGCCTCATCCTGTGGGGTTGCATGCTCCTACTGAGCACGCCTTCCTCCTCTGCATCTGTTTTCTGACATCTGCAGAATGCAACCACACATCAGAACTGATCTTGCAACTTGCAGCATAAGAAAAGAGTATAGAATTCTTCCACAACACTGAACAGATGAACATCTTCACTGATCTCCAACACCGACCAACACAGCTTCTCAGATAAAGAGGAAAGTGGAATAAAAGGCTTCCCAACTAGATAACTAACTTCATTAACATAACAAGTAAACCAAAATGCAGGGGATACCCACACTCTGGTGACAGTCATTACAAAGATTCAAATCCAACATAGTTCATCATGACAAACATAAATGCACAGAATAAGCAAACTACCCTGTCTAACTAAGACTAACTAAAAGCAAGACTAACGCTAAGACTATAGCTTCTATGTATATATTTTTGTATTAATTACAAGATCCGACGCTGATGATCTATGGTTCTAAATTTTTCTTGGTCTTGCAGTCGGGGTTGCCATAAGACTGGTGTCCACGCCGAGGTGAGCGGTACAGGTGCTGAGTCCCGACGGGAGCAGGGGAGCCATCATCCAGGTGACGATGCTCCGCGCGCTCAGCCCGCAGCTGGGCGATCTCAGCACAAGCCTACTCAGCTCGTCTAATGCATGGTCCAGCTCCATGTTTAGCACGGCGACTAGGTTGACTGTGCTGCTCAACCTAGGATTATCCTCACCAACAGGTGAGACAATCACGCCTCCTGTGCTGCCAGATGGACGGTGGGGGTAATACTTTAGGTTGAGACCATCAGCTACCCCACCGAGCACTAAACGGTAGTATGAAAGCGCATGCCGTGCGGCATCTTGCATGGCCGCCTCAGCTGAGTCCCGCTCAGAGATGGAATAGTGCTCTGAGCAGATCTCCGCACCCCGGAGACTGTTCTCCGGACGGTGCACCAAGCAGGTCGCCTCCTAGCGGTCCGGGTAGACCCCGCCACGGTGCTGGAAGACCACATAGCGATACTCGATAGATCAAGTACGTCGGTCGAGTGCGTGACGTAGCAGGGTGTCGAGCGCATCGTGGAAGTGAAACTCGCGAGCAACGTCGCGAGTGATGGGTCGGGCAACCCATCCTTCCGGCTCCTGGTCGGCGGAAAGGTCGGTGTCGTGGCTCGAGCTGCTGTCGCCACCTCCGCCGTCTGGGTCTCCTCCAGCATCTACTCCGGCGATTAGGGCGCTCAGCGGTTGTGCAGGGGGCGCCTCCAGCGGAAGCACGGGGGAGCAGCTCCTCATAGGCTCTATCTCCTGCTGGAGCGAGAAAGAAGAGCTCTGCTGCTCCTGCTCCTGGCGTCAACGCTCCTGCTCCTCATGCAGGCGATGGTGCAGCCTCTCCAAGTGGCTGGACTGAACGGTCACTGGACAACGCAGCGGACGCTCAGCGAGACGAGAGGGTAAGAAGGGGATGACAGACTTCCGTGCAGTGTGTCTAAGACGAGCCATCTACAAAAGACACCGTAAGCATAAGAGTGAGAACAGAACTAATATGACCAGCAAGTAATTAACCATAAATAAAATGAGGAATTAGAATAAACAAAAAGATTTTTAGCAAGGTATAATATATAGTAGAACATAGGTTTGGTCGATATAACCAACTTTTGAAGGGATACCAAAGTCAAGGTAGGAATAGGGGTCTAGAATCCTTAGAACTAGTGCTTCGTGCCAAATGGGTTCGGGCCAGGAAATCCCAACAAATTTTTGGGCCGTGCCGTGCCAGCCTGAAGTGCAAAAATAGTGACCCAGCCCGGCCCTAAATCACGTCGTGCCTTCGTTGGGCCATGCTGGCTCAAGCCCGACCCAAATTTTTGACCGTATAATATCAAAATATTACAACCACATGAAGTACATAACTTACTAAATTAAAGATATTAAAGAATCCTATCATCATTTGATCATATAAACTTCAAATATTACAACAATATAAAGGTGATATCTTACTAAAATAAAAAAATTAAACAAATTGGGCCTAATTGGGCCGTGTCGGCCCAAACCCGGCCCATCTGTGCGGGCCGTGCTGGGGGCCCGACGGGTCAGAATTTGAGGCTTGGCCCAGGCCCGGCTTCGGGCCGTGCTAGCCCGACCCATATTATTTCGTGCTGGGCCGTGCTTTGGGCTCCTAATTTCAGGCCGTGCTCGTGCTGGCCCAAAAAGCATAGCCCATATTCCCAACACTACTTAGAACGATCATTCTGCTCTAGGTTAGCGGTCCTACAGTCAGCATGGCTTTGATAACACCTATGTCACACCCGGTTTTGAAGGCAAACCGGATGCGAACCATGTACGTGCCAGGATCAGCAATTCACGTACACAGCAGTTACATAACTAGACATCATCACACAGTGCTCAAATAATATTATAAAAGGGGAATAATAGTCAATTACAACATATGTCTGAGACATCCACATAGTCTTTAACAATAATCAAAGTGTGAAAACGAAACGTAGATACACGCGGCCTTCACAGGCAGCTGACTGGGGGTTGCCACTAACCCACGCCTAGAACTCGTCGTAATGTTGGAATTCCTGGAAGTCTCCTTCCACGGCTTCATCTTCACCTGAGCAGTGTTTGCAACACGAACAACCTGGGGGGAGTTTGGTGTGTAGAGAAAGGGTGAGTACACATCAACATACTCAGCAAGTGTCCTGTTTGGCTATAGTGGACTAGCTTTATGTGGGGGTAAGTCAAGCAGTTGCTTTTAGTTGGTCAGATTATTATTACTAGTAGAGAAAGCTATGTTTTAGAATTAACCCACGTTATTAACCCAAACATACCCTTTCCAAACGGAAAGAATACCACTTACCATTACCATAGTCAATACAAAAACCATCATTCTCATCACGACCTATAGTCCGAACAATCTCTGATCAAGTATCACTTATCACTGGAGCTCCCTTGGCCGCTCATAACTGCAAGCACGACTGATATATCAGTTTTCATACACTCTGCAGAGGTTGCGCACTTTACCCACAAGCCGTGATTTCCTTTCTGCCAGAAGATCATGACTCTCCATTGATCACTACCAAGGTGACCCAGCAGGGTATCACTATGTAGCCTTTACAAAGATTCCCCCGAGCTGTAGCCGCCCGTTAGGTTTCCTACATGTACCGCACTCCTCCCCAAGGGACAAATCAACCTTGGCAGAGCGAGCCACATACACCGAGCCCCATTGACGGCACGATGGCTAAGTGAACTACACCCCGGTTCCTCTAATTATTCAGCTAAGGGCGTCCCACTGCACCCTCATGGTTGCACTGTTTTCCCGGGCGGTCATCCAACGAACAGGTCCTTACGGAGAGGCACTCGAGAAACTGCTCGAGCCCCCTTAAATGCCACAAATATATAATCATAAATAAGAGGGAAAACAATGTATCGTAGATAATTCTCATCATGTTCATTGATTAATGTTAAGCAATAGCATAAAGCTAAACAATAATAATCCGACCCAAATAGGTAAACAAGGATATGGATAACAAAAGCTAGTCAATCCTTAGGTATAACTGTGTAAATGCGGAAAGCAAATTATAGAATGTATAGGACAAAGATAGGTCAAGGGACACTTGCCTCCACCAACTAACTGCTGCTCAGGGGCTTCTCCTGTGAGTTCCTCGGGCTCTTCAACTAGATCGTTCTCTATACGAGCGCAAACATACATACATCCACACATTTAATACAAAGGAACAGTACACCATACAATAGAATGCAATAAATAAATAGACGTTCCACATGGGGCTCGCAATTACTGTTAAAAGAGAAAGAGGAACTGAAAGTCGAGTCTACAGTCGAGAAGCGATCACGTTACATAATTATAAATTAAACCACTCGTTTAAACAGAAGGGTATCAATTTGGACACTGCGTTTAGCATAACGTAAGGTCATGTTCCATGTTTAATCATTATAAATAGATAAAGATGAATGAAAGGGAGTGGTCGTACGGCGACACGTATGACACAACATTTAAATTGAATTAAGAAAAAAGTGACTCGCTGCGCGACAGAGTGTGCAACGGGATTCTTTCATTAATTAAAGACAAACGTTAAGCGCTGCGCGACGAAATGCACGATGGCTTACATCAACAGAATTGCATTTAAAATGAATCGTCGCGCGACGGAGCGCGCGACACAGCACTGTAATAAATGTAAATTAAACGAATCGTCGCGCGACGAAGCGCGCGACGCAATGCGTTAATAAATATAAATTTAAGGAATCATCGTGCGATGAAGCGTGCGACGCAACATATTAATAAATATAAATTTAAAAGGACCGTCGTGCGACGAAGCGCGCGACGCAGCACATTAATAAAGATGAAATTAGAATGAACCGTCGCGCGGTGAATCGTGCGACGCAGCGCATCGACTAAACAACAATTAAAAAGGATTAAAATGAGGGTTAAACATAGCGCGACTACGGTCGCATGCGCAAGAGCACGCTGCGCGTGCCGAGGGCACGCGGATCGTGCGGGCACGCGGGGCGCGAGGCCGGGGCACGGCCGGGGCACGCGGCCAAGGCGTGCAGCCACGGTGCGGCCAGGGCACGGGGGCGGGGCCGGGGCGCGACCACCGGCGCGTGGCCAGGGCGCGAGGCAGGCGGGCTTGCCGGGGCGCGGGAGCGCGCGGGGGAGGGCTCGTCGGGGCGCAGGAGCCGGACACGGGGGCGCGGGGCTGGGCGCAGGAGGGCGCGGCGGGGAGGGGCTCGCCAGGGGCGGGCGCGGCCGAGAAGGGGAGCCGCCAGGGAGGGGAGCCGCCGGGGGAGGGGCTCACCGGGGGCGGGCGTGCGGCCGGGGAGAGGCTCGCCGGGGGCGGGCACGGCCAGGGAGGGGCTCGCCGAGTGCGGGCGCGAGTGCGCGGGGAGGGGCTCGCTGGGGGGCGCGAACGCGCGGGGAGACCGAGGGGGCGGCGCAGAGCGCGGGCAGGGAGGCCACGCGGGGAAGAAGAACGGGAGGGGAGGAGAGAGAGAGGGAGAGGGAAGGGGAGGGGAAAACTCACCTTCGGGGATCCAAACTCCGGCGATCACGTCTCCAAACCCTAGGGCACTACAGAGAGAGAGAGGTGGAAGAGGGAGAGGGAGGTTACTACGCGGGAGAAAATCAAATGAGACAAATGGATCAGGGGAGGGAGGGGGCACACGCATGGGGAGGGCAGGGGCGCCAGGGTCGCGCGGGCCAGACTGGGCCGTGCTGGGCTAGGCCACATCGTGGATCGAAACCCATGACACGCACGACCACTAAACGGAATCCGATCGCAAACCAAAATCCAAAACGAGACGAGACGAGCACGCGACATCAGACAAAGAAATGCGCTTCGACATGATGCAACACCCGTGACACTTAGGTTTTGTTTATAGATGACACGGACACCTGTCACTATACCGGTTTGAAATTGGGAAGAAGGAGCGAAACGGGAAGAGAAAAGAGAGTAACGCCCGAATTTGGTGAGTGAAAAGGAGAAAAAAATTCTACCCCCAAATTCAGGGTGTTACAGGAACATTGAATGCCTTCAAAGCTGTGTTACACCCAACATACTTGTGCATGAAAGTACCATCAAATCAGGGTCCAATCTCTATACATGGAAGTCAGGAGGCTAAAGAAGAACAAAAGGAAACTGGACAGACTCCAAGGCTATCCACAATATAGACGAAGCTGAAGCCCACCAACAATAAAAGCATGTAAGGGATAAGGCAGCTTCGACAGATCAGCCAAAATCCATACTCTTATGTGAATATATAGCTGATCAAAAGGTGTTGTTCGGATCTTAGTTGACCAAAAAGCAGGAAAAGAAACTAACAAATTTCTTGTTCAATAACAAAGATGTCTTTGCTTGGTCAACCAATGACCTATGTGGTGTCAACAGGAACATCATTGAACATTCTCTCAACATAGATCCACCATCTGACCAAGGAAGCAGAAGCTTCAGAAAATGTCAGAGGATAAAGCCGAAGGAGCAAGAAACGAAGTTAAAAGACTTCTCAGTGTTGGAGTGATCAGAGAAGTCACTTATACAAAATGGCTTGCTAACACTGTAATTGTAAAAAAGGCAAATGGGAAATGGAGGATATGCATTGACTTTATAGATCTCAACAAGGCATGCCTGAATGATGATTTTCCTTTGACCAGGATAGACTCCCTCATAGATGCAGTGGCCACTTCTGAGCTCATGAGCCTACTAGATTGTTATTCAGGATATCACCAGATTGGATGAAGAAAGAAGATGAGCCCAAGACAAGCTTCATAACCCCAAGTGGTAAATACTGCTACCTCAGATGCCTGAGGGGCTCAATAATGTTGGAGGAAGCTTCAGCAGGATGACTTCAAAAGTGTTGAGTATCAAAATTTGCAGGATTATTCTAACCTCTGTTGATGACATTATAGTTAGAAGTATGAAGCAAGAAAATCATATTACAGACTTGCAAGAAACTTTTGCCAACTTTAGAAAGGCAGGCCTCAAATTAAATCTAGAAAAATGCATGTTCAGGGTGAAGAAGGGGAAATTCCTTGGATGCCTTGTATGAACTAAAGGAATTAAGGCCAATCCAAGCAAAATAGAAGCAATACTTCGGATAGAACCGCCAAAGTCAAGGAAGGGTGCCCAGAGGCTGACATGGAGACTTGCATCACTAAATAGATTCATCTCAAGGTCTCTAGAAAGACATATGCCATTCTTCGAAGTGTTAAAGTCAGTCAAAGTCTTTCAATGGGCACCAACTCAACAAAAAGCCTTTCAAGATCTAAAACAGTATCTTATACAGCTGACAACTCTATCTTCACCTTCGCCAGGAGCCCCACTTCTCCTGTACATAACTGCCTCTCATTCCGCTGTCATTGTGGCTCTAGTTCAAGAAAGGCAAGAGGGCCAGACGAAGAAACAAGCACTAGTTTAATTTGTCTTAGAGGTCTTAAGCCCATCGAAGAAGAACTACACAGAATTACATGCTGTATTGATGGCCTCTAGAAAGCTTCGGCACTATTTTCAATCTCATCACATAATTGTACCTTCATCAAAACCCTGAAGGACATTATAAGAAATAGAGAAGCCACAGGAAGGGTCAGAAAGTGGGATGCAGAGCTCAATGAGTTCACCATTGACTTTGTTCATCGATCTTCAATCCAATCTCAGGCGTTAGCAGATTTCATTGCTAATTGGACACCAGGGGATCACGACGAAGAGCTGGTGCTAGATGAAGAAGTATGGATGGTATTTTGTGACAGGTCATGGGGAATCTTCGGTGCAGGTGCTGCAGTAGTGTTGATCTCGCCATCAAAAATAAAGACACCTGATGCAGTCAGACTAGACTTCCAGTGCACAAATAACATTGCAGAGTACGAAGTGGTATTGCTAGGGCTTCGTAAACTTAAAGCCATGGGAGTAAGAAGGGAAATATTGAAGTCTGATTCTCATGTGACTACGAGGCATGTTGACAAGAGCAGCAAAGCAAGAGACCTCATGCTAGAAAAATATCTTGATATGGTCTGAAGGATGGAAGCGTCTGTCGAAGGATTCTCAGTAAAAAACAATCCAAGAGGAGATAACGAATAAGAAGACTTGCTAGCCAAGTCAGTAGCACAGGGGCTGCCACTTCCCTAGAGGTCTTTTTTGAATCCCTTAAGGCACCTTTGGTTTATCTTATGGAAACAGTTGTACTCGCAATATCACCCACACATAGTGAGGATTGGAGAACATAAATTTTATCTATCTTTTAGGGCAGTTACCCTTCGGATGATGAAGCTTATATCAAAAGAATGTAGGCTAGGACAAGGCTATACATGATAATAGAAGGGGAATTGTTTAAACAAGGAGTCTTGCTCACCATTACTAAAATGTTTATCTAGAACTGAAGGTCAAGAGCTCATGAGAGAAATTCACTCAAGGATATGTGGTGCTCACATTGGATCCAAACCACTCTTGGGCAAGGTTTTTAGGCATGGCTTCTACTGACAAAAGCTGCTTCGGATGCAGCAAACTTGGTACAGAAATGTGACAATTGCTAGAGGTGCGCTAAGGACCAAAAGCAACCTTCATCTCTAACACAATTAATTCAACCTACATGTCCATTACAGAGATGGGGAATGGGTTTGTTGGGACCATTACCACCAGCTCAGGGGAACTTAAGATACGTTGTGGTAGAGGTCGAGTATTTCTTCAAATGGATCAAAGCCAAACCATTAGCTACAATAACATTGGCCACGGTTCAGAAGTTTTTCTGGCAAAATATTATCTGTCGCTTTGGAGTGTCGAAGGCTATTACAGTGGACAATGGAGGGTAATTCGACTCTAAAGCTTTCAAGACCTTCTGTGATTAGATTGGAACAAATATACATTTTGCATCAATAAGGCATCCAAAATCCAATGGCCTAGTGGAACGAGAAAATGGTGTCATCCTTACAGGGATAATGAGGACAATCTTCAATCTACTGAAGGGCAAGTGGCCAGATGAATTGGTTAAAGTGGTATGGAATCGCAACACTTTAGTTTCAAGATCAACAGGCTTCACCCCATTCAAACTCTTATTTGGGGATGAAACAATAACTCAAGAAGAGGCAAAAACACGGTCAATACAAAACTTAGCTTTGACAAATGATGAAGATACTTGCAAAATATCAAAAGAAGGGATCAAACTTCAGGCAATTGATCACATTAATAAATATCAAGCCAAAGCAGTCAAATGGTGAGATAGAAAAGTTAGATTGAAGAATATCAAGCAAGACATTTAGTGCTTTGAAGGGTGGCTAATCTAGAGACTGTAGGGAAGTTATAGCTCAAATGGGAAGGATCCTTTTTGGTGGTATCTTTGGCTAGGCCAGGATCTCACAGGTTAAGAGACATGGAAGGAAATGACATTCCAAGGTCCTAGAATGCGGATGTGCATCGAAGGTACTATGTGTGACAATCATGTAATTTTTTTCAATCTTATGGTTCCCTTTTTTCCTTTCAAGTGGGGAGAAATGTTTTTAATGGGGCCATATTTTGTAATTTTCATTTTTTCCAGCCCTATTCAATACAAGGGCAATTTTCTCCCATATGTAAAATGTAAAGGTCTGAGGTTACACCATTGAGTGTAAAAAAGAAGAAAAAGCAAAAGCTCCAAAGTCATTCCTATGGGGATGCAGGGCTCAAATGCCACCTAGTAAAGGTGAAGAAGCTCCAAAGTCATTCCTAAGGGGAGCATAGCTCAATTACCACCTAGTAAAGGTGAAGAGACTCCAAAGTCATTCCTAAGGTGATGCAGAGTCAGTTTTTCCTTTTTACCTTCAGCATACATTCTCGCATAATGCATGGCATCATAATTTGCATTCATACAAGCATTCATTATAGACATTCTAGCTTCATCGCATCATCACATTTCACATGAGAAACTAACGAGAAGCTTACGATGCTTCATTGTGAATGAAAAGAAGGGAAGGTGTTTTTCTCCTTTGGGCTCAAAATGAATATCATGGTTTCGTCCACAACAAAGAAAATGGAAACAATAGAAGGTAGCAATAACAAACAGGAAGAAGGTAGAGGAAAATAAGCAGACAAAAAATTTCATACTTCATCAAGCAGCGCCCGAGCTTCGTCTCCGGCAACTTCCCGCCCACCCTTCGTCCAAATCTGGGTAACAAATCTGTTACCCACACTTCTAGCTTCACCAGGTATGTTGCCCAGGTCAGATGGGGAAATGCTGAAGGTCGGCTTGTTAACGGTCTTTAAGTGATTGCACCCAGCTTTGGCGAAGATAGCAGCAGTCCCTCGGGCAACTACTAGTGCGTAGAAATCACCATGTCCAACCATAACTTTGTCAAAATCATCAACTACCTTTTCAACCCATTCAAGTGCATTAGGAATATTATTAGGATAGTGTTTGGTCTCTTCTGAAGCTGCTCCAATAGAGTTAAAAATACCTCATAACCTTGAAGAACTTCGTGTTACAAAACCGGAGAAAGTATCTCGAAGGTTTTTCAAAGCTTCGAATAGTTTTGAATTCTTCTCGGCTTTGGTTTTGACTTCCAGTTTTAAATCTTCGGCTTCACGTTAAAACGGTTTACATTATCTTCGAAAGTTGATTTTGCTTTTTCAAGTTCTCTGCTCAATTCTTTGACTTTTTTACTTTGATCTAAAATCTAGATGTCTTGTTTCTCGCTTCGAAGGCAAACTTCAACAAGACTTGCCTCAGCACACTCGAATCTAGAGTCCTTTTCTTTCAACAAATCTTCAAGGTATTTAACCTTCTTATCTAGATAATTGATAATAAGTTCATTCTTTCTGTCCTCGCTTTCTTGTTGCACTTTCAAAGCCTTGCTTAGCAGGAAATTCTGTCACAAGTCCGAAGATATATAAGATTTTGACCCTTAAAATTTGAAAACTAGTAAATTAGGGGAAAGTAACAAAGTTTGTACCATAAAATTTGAATACACTAAGCTGCCAGTGATGTGTTGTTTCTGATAGCTGCTGAGATCCCTCTCAAGCTTTGGAAATCCAATGCTCTTCGTTAAAGTATTAACAATCTTCGCCCTAGAGCGATCAGGGATGCATCCTAGTATTTCTTCATCCACACAATCGAAAAGCACAGATCCAGGCAGGTAGCCACCCGCTATGGTGAATTCTCTTAATTCAGAAATATCTTCTTCAGAAAGTTGTTGGCCACCCATGTGCCGTAAGTCGAAGGTCTTGCTCTCCGAAGAAGCCTCTTCGATATTCTTCAACTTTGAGGCTGAAGTCTCGGCAGCAGCCACTTCGTCAGTTTCCTTCTCAGGCACCACATCAGCTATAATCCTATCAATCTCCGATAGGGTGGTCTCGAGCGAGCCTCTGCTGCTTTCGGCTTCATGGGCTGCTTCAGTAGCCTCATCAGTTGTGGAAGGAGTAGTCTTTTTCCTTGCTTTCGGTGGGGGAGTTTTGTGCATAGCCCTCATGACAGCCATCATGCGTCGCTTTTTCTGAACATTTTCTTCCCCCCAGTCGCCGAAGGATCTTTTTTTGATCCCTTCTTCGGCATCTTTCTCAATATTTTTCTCCCATGGCTATAACAAACTAGTCAGGTCTGACCGTAGAGGACTTAGCATAGCAAGGGTAAGGGTTGAGTCATTACCTCTAGGATATCTGTCACGCCGATAGAAGAAGTTGAAGGGGTTTCAAGGACCTGCTCTGGTGGAGCAGGCACCTTCTCATCACGGCTCACTTCTGAAGATTTCTGCTTTTTAAGGGCCTAAGATTTTGGCCCCAACATAGAAATTTTTAGCCTCACCTGAAACCTTTCACTTTTTGACAGTGTCTTTTTCTTATCTTCTTCAGTAGATCGCATCGCTTGCCTCTTCATAATGCTCGCAAGCCTTTTATTCTTCACCCCCTAGCTTCTTCTTCAAATTTTTCATAATTAGGGTACTCGAAGCCTAGGGCATCCATCACCTGGTTTAACCTTCGTTTCTCTCGAGTACCAAAAGCGACAGCCATTAGTTGGTCTTCTTTCTTGGTATGGTTACCAAGAATCTCGTTGCACATTGTTTCAATCATCTCTAGCCACTCGGCATAGGGGCCGCTAAAGGTGTCCTGGTACTTGAAACGATAAGGCAGTCTCACAAGTTCAACCATGTTTCCTTCATCATTGATCTCTAGCATTCCCCACCCACTTAGTGTTGGAAAAAATTTGTTGGCCACATATTCTTGGACCAAATCCCAAGTGTTGATATGCTCTGCCACAACTCTAAAATGAACTTCGGCCAGCTGGCATGGGGAGCCGATTTGCATAAAACATAAGGGCCTCGTCATGCCGAAGCTTAATCTCGAAGGACACATCACCATGTCCATAACCTTCTCCCTCCTTTTTCTATCATCCTTCACATAAAACCATTCACATGTCCAGCCAGTAGGCCATTTTGTGTGATAGCTGATCACGGGAGCCTTGGTATCCTTTCAGTATGCAAAGTTGTAGCACCCAAAGTTTTTGTGGAGGCTATCTGCCCTTGCCTTGGTCTGATAATGAAGTTCGTGGACTCTATAGAAGCCTTAGGCATTTGTGCTCATGCCATGGCTTTGGAGAGCCCATATGTACACGCTGAGCCTGACTATTACATTTGGTGTCAGCTGATGAAGATATATCTCAAATCTTTTCAATACTTCACCAATCATCTTGTACAATGGGAATCGAAGCCCGACATAGAAGAAGCTCTTAAAAACCACCACCTCATCATCCTTTCGTTCTGGAACTATTTCGTCACCCGCAAACCTTATCAACTCATCATCATTCTTTCCAATAACCAATCTTCTTCATTAAAACTATGTCTTTAGGTTTCACGGTGGACCTGCCAAACTCAATGTGGTTGGGCTTGCTTGGACTTAAGATATCGGCATCATCTTTGGCATCATCCCCATCGGTGTTACCTTTGGCATCAGAAGTGTTCTTCTCTGGAGTGTGTTTCTCTTCCCTCTAAGCAATCATCCTAGAATCCTTTATAATTTCTGAGATAGGAGCCGTCTCGGTTGCTTCTGCTTCCCCACCCTCATTCGTTAACCGGGCAGTGGATCTAATTCTAGCCATTGTAGCATCGAGTCGAAGCTGAACTAAAAAACTCGAAAGCTGAAAAGAATGCAAACACCTTTGGTTGTAGTAAAAAAGTTTTGGCAGCACAACAACACAAGTGCAATGAATGCTGTAATAACTTGACAACAACCAATCTGTTTATATAGTCCTGTAGGTGAAGAAGGCAAACCATCACACCATTTACACCGGCTGATCGGTGGACCGACAAAGTCCACAACTTTTTCATTCATTTTTTAATAACAAGCTCAGAGAAGGTGTTTTTCGGACCTTCGGCATTCAGAGGCCTTCGTATGTTTCATGGATCGAACTCGTTATGAAAAAATGATCTAGCACCGCAAAGAGGCTACTGTTGGGGTCTCCTTTTCTACCAAAGGTCGTCAGACTGCTTTGATTCACCTAACAGACATGTTGCAGGACCAAATGCCAAAGGTAGAACATCGAACCAAGGAACACGAAGGACATGGCAGAGCTTCGGCAAATAACACGATCACAGCTTTAACTTAAGTTGGTTTCTGAAGGGCTTGCGACAAACCAAATCAAGAGTAGAAAGACAATTTTATCCTTAGTATTTGTATTAGAACAAATGTATAGATATCAAGGGCACAATTATAGTTTCGCCTGGGCTGCGTCTCGTGCCTATAAATAGATGAACAATACCCCGATATTATTTACGCGATCATTGAAGAGAGTAATTAGAGAGAGCCCAAAAGTGCAATCCCAATTATTGACTTTTCGAAGGTCATTCTTGTATTTCCCTTCGCGCGGAGCCGAAGGTACAAATGTAATAATTTATTCTTATGTTGCTCAAAGTATGATCTTATTAAAACATATAAATACAAGAGAGTAAAAGTTAATCTCTTATCACTTATTTATCATCTTAATATGAATACCTCCATTACATTACAAAACTTCACTTACAAACAATCGTCCTTCGGAAGGATTGATTGAAAGTGATGTAGCATATCTGTTATCACCTTCGTCCAAGAACTATTATCTTCAAGAGAGGATAATGCTTCGAAGGACGAAGGTCCTTAATGTTTAATACTGTGTTGCCTTGTTTTCGATTCACAACAATTGAAAACAAGTAACCAACAACTCCTGAAGACTATAATTGAAAACGTGTAACATGTTCTTCATTTTTCAATTTCACTTTTGATGTCATTCTGCTAAAACTTCCTCTAGCATTTTTGAGCCCCTCAGTCATCCGGAGATAACAGTAGGTACCAATTGGGGTAATGAAGCTTGTTTTAGGCTCATCTTCTTTTTTCATCCATATCTGGTGATATCCTGAGTTCTGAAGTAGCAGCGACATCTATGAGGGAATCTATCCTTGAAAGGGAAATTCATCCTTCGGACATGCCTTGTTGAGATCTGTGAAGTCAGTGCACATTCTCCATTTTCCATTTGCTTTCTTCACCATTACAGTGTGAGCAAGCCATTCTGGGTAAGTGATTTCCCTGATTTCTCTAGCATCGAGGAGTCTTTTGACTTCATTTCTTACACCTTTGAGTTTATCTTCTGACATTTTCCGAAGCTTCTATTTTCTTGGTCTAATGGTGGGATCCACATTGAGAGAGAGCTCAATGATACTTCTGTTGACTCCATATAAATCATTGGCTGGCCAAGCAAAGACGTCTTTATTATTGAACAAAAACTTTCTTAGATTCCTTTCTTGCTCTTCGTTCAATTATGATCCAAAAAGTACTTTTGATCAGCTATGTCTTCATAGAGGAGTATGACTTTTGGCTAATCTGTCAAAGCTGCTTTGTCCTTTATGTGCTTCTGTTGTTGTTGAACTTCAACTTCATCTATGTTGTGAATGGCCTTGGAGTTTGTCCAGTTTCCTTCGGCTCTTCTTGCAACTTCTTGACTTCCATATACAGAGATTGGACATTGGTTCGATGGTATCTTTATACACAAATATGTTGGATGCAACACACCTTCGAAGGCATTCAATATTCCTCTTCCAATGATTGCATTATAAGGGTATTCCATTGTAATACCCAAATAGTGGGAAGAATAGAATGTATAAGAATTGAGGAAATATAAAAGGTTCATTTGACTACTTGTGTTGATTTTCTCACTTTTGCATATTTAAACTCAGGGGGTTCACTTTGACTACTAACAACCATATTAAATAAAGGTAATAGTGCATCATGCTGGAGTTTGTTGGTTTGTGCATTCAATAATAATAATAATGGCAATAAAAATGTATTATTGTTGAAATCAGTGTTAAACCTAAATTGAAATTTAGAAATTTGAAATAATATATATAAAGAAAGAGGAGGAAAGGAAAACAATGTACAATGTAAATAAAAATATATACATATATATTACTGAGGAAATAGGGTTCAACTTAATTGGCAGTGTAAAGTTCAAAACAAAGATTTGAATTCAGTTGTATATTTGAATTCAATTTAATCTTTGAGAATTGAGAAAAGAAAAAGAATAAAATGCTGCTTGGGCCAAATTACCACTTCCGGCCCACTATTCCAGTTCCTCTCCCGCGGCCCAGTACTACCTTCGCGCACGCGGGGATCACTCGGGCGACTGCCAGGTGGGCCCCGGCCGCCAGTCGCCCATGACGCTCACACCCATCCTATCTCTGTCGCGTGGGGCCAAGGGTTAGTTGCGTCGTCGGAGTGCAATGCACCTGCATCCGTTCGTCGACACTGACAGTGGGACCCTGTCATCAGGTTCATCCTCCTCGCTTGCGTTTAGGAGGTTGTTGCGGAGATTAGCCAGGTCCACCGGAGGTCAGTTCGATTCGGTGCGTCCACGCTGGGGGATCGACCGAGAATCAGAATCTACCTGTGCACATAATGATCGAACCCATCCCCTCGAACTTGAACCCTATTCCTATCCTCGAACCCCACCTTTGTCGTGAGCACCGAGCGAGGAACCGAAGAAAAATCTGCCACCGCTGTTCCTCATCTCCACCGTCGTTCAGGGATCAAGCATTGGACTGGGGGCTTCACGACGTCAACGAGGCGGGGATCAAGGCCTCGCCAGGGGAGATCGGAAACTGGGGTTGCGGAATCGCTCTCTAGAGTTAGGAATCGTGACTGACTCACCAGATTCCTAGGCCATCAACATCACTGCTTCCTCCGCCGTGGAGGTACCCATCATCATATTCACCTTCATCTCCGCATTCTCTAGCACCCATTACAACCAGTGGCGGAGGACGCTAGAAAATTTAGGTGTTGCTAACCCAACGACGAATAAAAATTTATGACACAATTTAAAGTAACTTGTAGCTATAAAATAAGTAATAGATGTCAAAAAATACCTTATTTAATAGTCATCTTGATTATAATCTTCCGATCATCAAAAGGAAAATCATCTGAATAGATATTCACGAGTTGAGCAAGCTTATCCACATCAAACTTAGAGAATGAATCCCTTGGTCAAGACAAGAAAAACACACAAGCAACTCTTGAGATAGCTCATTAAAGCGATGATCGAACTCTATCATTTTACAAACTCCACTAGCGCGAGTGCTTGGTTTACTTCCACTAGAAGCTTGACTAAAATAACTCTTCAAAGTTCAAATCTATCATTTTAGGAAGCATATAACATGTATTAGATAATTAAAAAACATTATGACAGGGACGGTTCATATAATAAAGAGAGATACTTTTTTGGGCCATATTCTTTGCCTTGTGTTTATTTTTATCCATGTCGCTATTTGGAAATTGGAAAATCTGTACATTAAAAAATCTATTGGATTAGGCACATTTTTTTTGTTTCTATTCAAATTGAAAAATCAAATTAAAAAAACTGCACATTGGAAATTGGAAAGACATTACAATTTACAACCGTGAGCTGCGAGTGGCTGACAAAGGGTGGGGCGCGTCCGCGCGGGGCACGCCGCGGCGCTCAGCGAGTCGGCATGGGCGCGTGGCGGTCGGACAGCTAGGCGGCCAGGCCAGCCGGCCAGGCGCATGGCGGTCAAGCGTCCTGCATCTAGGCGGGCGGTGGCTAGGCGGTCAGCCGGCCAGGCGCGTGGTGGTCGGGCGCCGAGTGGCCAGGCAGAGCTGCGGTCCGTGGAGGCGGGCGCAACCGCATAGGCAGGCAGCCGCCGCGTCGCTGCTTGACGTCTCGACCTCGAGTGCTCGGGCTGCTCGCCTACTTTGCCTGACTGCCTCTACTCCTGGTCCACTCAGAGAGACGGAGATAGCGGCTGGCGCCCCAGCAGCCTGGTTGCCCTAATTTCTTACTAGGCCGGACCAAGGTATTGCCCAGGCAATACTGGGCCATACTGGGCCCTCCGCCCCTGATTAGAACACATGATTAGGTAGCGATTGGAGCTTAATTGCTCATTGGTAACGGGCAGCGTCACCGCGCCGCTTGCGTGGGAGCAAGGGTCTTGGCACACAGATTCATGCTAGCTGGTTGGCGGTTTAATGGCGGTTGGTCCTCTGTTATGCTCGTTGGGACCGTGTTGCGTATCGGAGGTTATGGGGAAGTAGCATACTCCGGTGGGGCTACTCCGTTGCGGTGGCGTGGGCACCGCTCGGTGTTGCTGTCGAGAGGTAGAAGACGAATATGAGCTGGTGATCAGCTAACGGGCGGTCAGATTAGAACCCTGATACAAAGACCTTAGGTGTGATCGGGACCCTCCAATCGGGATCAGGTGGCTTGAATTGGTCACGCTCCGTTAGATATCCGCCGTTGATCCCAGATCTAATGGTTAGCATAGCATACCGATTCGGGTGACGGTAAATCTAATCCATGCCGTCCACCGTTGATCGGACGGCCGAGATCTGGTAATACCCCTTCGCGAATGCAACTTTACGTAAGAGCCTCTCTGTTCCTGGTCAATCAACCCGCAACCTAGTCCTATATAAAATTTAGTGCCAACAGGTCCTGCTTTTAACAGATTAGACCCTCGAGTTTCTAAGAATAGTAGCCTCAGTTCAGCGATCTGAGAGAATTATGATTTAAATCCGAAAATAGATTAAAGTATATGAAAATAGATCTAAGAACTTGTAAAATTCATGTTTAACTCATTTTAACTCCAAATTAATCCATTCCAGTTGCATTTGTTTTGTGTTAATATTGTTTATCACCTGGTAACTCTGTTTATTCATGAAACATAGACTAAAATTATTCATTTGGCTTAATCTGTATCACCCACTTAATAACTTCAGAAAATCATAACTCGACAACCGTAACTCCAAATTTAGTGATTCTTGTTCCTACGATCTCGTTACGATGTGTAGAATATTATTATGCAGTATGATCTCATGTTTGGTGTGATGTTAATTTCTCCTGTACCATGTTTTTTTTGTATTGTTGCGAGTAGATGAGCAAGCCACTGAGGACCCTAGTGTTCAGCGGGTGGATACTTCTGAGCATGAGCTCGTTGAAGGCAAGTTATGCCCTTGACCACTTTTATTTACCCAATAATGTTCTCTTTAATCACTATGGCATGTTTAGGCTTAATTTTGATGAGACCCAATAGGTCACCCTAGTCTGTTTTATCCTGTGCCTTGGTCACCACTGATCATTTTTGGGTAGTCTTGCTATTGATATATATGGTTTTGGGTGTTGAGATAAATTTGAAACATGATCATTCTTTATTATTACTGTGGATTATTTATTGTTCATGATAAGATTATTGTGTTAATTGGAACATAGAGAACCACCCGGGAAACAGTGCTACCACAAGGGTGGAATGGGACACCCTTGGCCAAGTAATTAGGAAAGCTAGGGAGAGATTACCTTACCTGAAAGGGGCAAGCGGGGAGGCGTCGCTGCAGAGTATAGGGAGGTTCTCGGGTCGGACTACCTGGCATTCCGGACAGGGGATTCCTATGCTTCCTTCCTGAATCTGTAGCAGGTTTTCTCGAACTAGTGGAATTTTGGAAAGGCCTCATATTACTACCCTGCCTCGTCTCCTCAGTAGAGATGAACGGAAAGTCGTGATCCCTTGACAAATGGGTAACATGACTTGTGGGTAAAGATGTGCAACCTCTGCAGAGTGTAAAACTGGTATATCAACCGTGCTCAAGGTCATGAGCGGCTCGGACACTCACATGATTAATTTATGGAAGTTAAATTTAATTTGTCATTTGCATCTCATTGTGGTTTATTATTAATTTTGATCTACTATTACTTTGGGTTGGTGTACACTTACATTTAGTAACTGCTAATAAAATTTGACAAACTTATTAAAAGCAATGCTCAGCTTTAACCATTATTTATTAATCAGCCTTACACTCACTACAAGACATATAGCCTTCTATGACAAATATCTTGTGACAATAGATCAAAATGTCATAAGTCTCTCCTGTTTATGACGTTTCGTACGGGTTGATTGACTTCAGTGACGAAATAAAAATAATTGTCATTAAGACCAACACAAAATCATCATAAACATGGAAGATGTCATAGTTGTGACGAACACTTTTTAAATTCATGACAATTAGCTAGTGTCATTGTTATTATGACAATGTTGGTGGTCATAAGTTCTCACATTAATTAAAAAAACAAAATAATAGGACCAATACAAATAGAAATAAATCAAAATGGTAATAAAAGAAGTTTGAATACAAAATATTGTTTAAATAAAAATTGGTTAAAGTTGAATTTCCCACATATAATTTTCCATAAATATATTAGTAAAGATTTAAATGTAATATATTCATGAGAAATTTGTTATACACTAATAGTTAAATAATAATTAAATTACAAAAATAGAATTAACTTGGCTATCAAAAAAATCAACCACGCAATATAATCATTTTCAGGGTCACACCATCAGACCAAGTGAAGGATTATGCCTAAGATACCAAACAGTTCTATTTCAATATTCCCTAGCAATTCTAAATTAAAAAACAATTATGTCATTTGATTAAAATAATTCAAAACATTGACATGGAGTCATATTATACTCTTCGCATGACGCCGCTCGGACCCGAAATACCGCTCAGTAGTCGGTCCGTGTATCCCTCTTCCACCCACTTTCGCTGCTCACAGCCCAAACCCCCACTCCTCGCCGCCGGCACCTTCTCCGCCTCCGCGTTCTCCGCTAGCCATGGCTGCTGCTGGAACCGGGCTCTACTCTGAGATCAGGTGGAAGGCCAAATATTCGAGGTGCCGCGACCAGCCATGAGGGAGATTTTCCCTATCATTTCCCACTTGTAACCACCCTTTTGCTCCCCTCCCACGTGCAGCTATCAACCTTGAGATCCAGCCATGAGGGTGTTTCTCCACATCCAGGCGTATGAAGGCGCGGTGAGCAGTGTCCCATGGCGAGCGGCGGCCTACCGCGAGTGCAGCTAGGGTCTGGCCTCTCCACGCGGCGCAGTTCTCGCCACGATGAGGGCATGGCCTTGGCCAACTACGGCCTGGCGCACATGGCCGAGCCTCATCGAGGCGCGGGAGCGGGTGGTCGTGGCCCCAACCAGCCGTTGCCTGGCATGGGCGCGGGCGCGGCGAGCCCCGGCCAAGAGCAGCGGAAGGCAGAGGCGGCCCCTTCTATGCGGCGACGCTCGTCCTCTCTGTCGTGTTGCTCCGTGTCGTGATCTGCGTCTCCATAGACCCCACACTATCCTGGTCACGCACGCACTTGGCTTCAAACGAGGCCGCCGTGCAGCAGTTCTGCGATGAGGGCCACACATGCTCGCATCGCACAACGCAAATCGATGGACGGCGGCCATGGCCAGCCTCTCCAAAATTCTATGAATCAGCTACATGAACTAGAATGGTAACATGTTAATATTGTTTTCTTCGATCCACAATATTTTTACCTCTTTGATCTGCCCTAAATGCACCTTGTAGCTATTTTTCTGCTTATCTTAGTTTGGGTAGTCTGGCGACATAGTCTCCATGGGTAGGTCAGTGTTTTAGTTTCATGTTTATACATTATTAGATACAACCATCTATCCACCTCAATCAACCATGCTAGGGCATACATAAATTATAGTAATGCATTCATTCGGTCATTTCTCCTGTGAACTGAAACAATTGAATTAGTTCAATTTATACAAGCATGCAAGTGCATACCTACTGTCTAGGTGGAAACCATAATTATCATTGAGCAAACAAACAAGAACATAAAAGAAGTGTCACCAAATAAGAACCCATCTGTTTGACAAAGAGAGGACCAAATATCCATCACATACTTCACTACAGTAGTACAATTTCCCCTTCTACCATGAGCAATGCAGAAAACTGACATGCCTTCATTGTAGACCAAATGATAATCTATGATTTTGTTTGAGGGCAGAAGGACCAAGTTTAATAAATATCAGTTCAATGCTCTATCCAAATGAATTTTTACCAGTGTATATCTCTAATGCTTCAATACTTTAATTCATCGGCTAAACTAAAAAAACACTGTGCCTGCCATTGCTTCGCTCTCTCATTCTCTTTAAAAAGGACCCATTATTCCAGAACACAGATGTTCAAAATGATTTATCTTCACAGCTTGTAAGCCAGCCATGTCATTAAACTTGTACTATCTAGAGTGTTTATCACAACAATAATGTTTTTGAAGTTGTTTCTTCATTCCTATGCATGAATTAATGTAATATTAATGTATAATCTTGTTCAGAATTGATTCAAGTTTGATGTAAACAAGCTATCTAAGCAGCAGTTACATAGGACCTAGATATGGATATAGTTAAGGTGAGCATGGCAGTCTCAAGTGCATGCTCCTGGACATATAATAGTATAGTGACATTACATTTTGTTCTGTGATGCTAGTGGGTTGGATTGGATCATTGATCAACATACAACCACTTGTTACCTTCTTTCTTCTATATAAAATTGTTCAGCCATTTTTTTCATGAATCTGAATTTAGTTTTGGTACAAACACAGGCATAAATTATGCCTTTCCACAAGTTGCAGATGAACCTGCTCCCAAGAAGGTTGCCTCTAAGAAGCCAGGGAGCTCCAATAACAGAGGTAATTATTGAATAATTGTCTTGTCATCGAGATTGAGTACAAGTTGATAATTAAAACCAGAAACATGATCTGCACTATCGATGCATGGCGAAAGCGCGGTGCTCCTCTCTACGGCCCTAAGGTTAGTACATTCCTCCCTTTATTACCTGCTTCCCCATCCTGCATTTCAATCTACAAAATCACAACTGCTTCTTGCTCATAGATCTTCTAAATCACCAGTCCATCTTAGATTTGCTGAGTCACCCAGTTATTTCTTATATAAATACACCAGGACACCACAGCATCCCTTGTGTTAACCTGCTACATCACCGTTGCATCTAGCGTATCAATCTAATTATGTCAACACTGATGATTGTTTCAGTTCGGTACTCCAGTGTATATTTGGTGGAGTGACACTCAGCCTAACTTAGGTTAGTACACTTTACACTGTCCATTGGAAGCTGATGTCCTGTTTAGAGTTTTTGGGTGAAGCCCGCGCCTTTCAGATAGATCAAAAGACAACAATTTAGATTACAGTTTGGATGCTTTGTTTTGCGAGTGACGTTATACACTACGATTAAAACACTTGTTTGTTACGTAGTTTCTTTGCGGCGGTTGGATGAACCCTCTGTGTTCATCTCAATGTGTCTTTCCTTAGATTCGTTGTGTTTGCTTTTACTTTGTTACAAATAGTTGTGGTTTGTTGCTTTCAAGTTATTTTAGGGCACATGTTCACCCTTGCTGAGTTGATAGTAAGCAGTTGAAATATGCTTGGCACCTCCTGCATTATATGCTCTTTTGATCTGAGATAGCTCTTGTACTTGGTTGCACATTAGATCATTCAGTTTGTTCATATGAGGTTCATGCTTCAAAGCAATTTTATTGTCATTCTTATTGGATTAACCAATAGTATTCTGTAGGCTAACGAAGAGCTTCTTTCTGATTTTGGGATTGATGTTAAAGATGAATGCACCAAGTTTGGTCCCGTGGATAATGTCAAGGTACACCTAACCCCATATATATGTTTTTGTTCCTTTTATATTTTGCAAATTTTGTGTAAGCTTTAAATTAATAGTGACAGGTTGTCATATTTATTTTTTCACCAAATTAATGAATGAGATGAACAATATTAATCAATGACAGGTTGTGCCCCTCTGATTATCTTGTGCATAAAACCCTTGGGACTATTATTGCTTAATCTTTGTCCTCCCTAGATAAAGTAAACAAGGCGATATGAATGATTGAATAAAATCTAACGAAACAATTTTTCTAGGCTAGTGTATTGCTGCATTGAGAGCAGTAGATAACATGCTTTTCAAGATATCACATGTTTTATTCTGTTATGTGTAATTGCTTCATGTTCTACTAGAAAATGAACATAACATGAAGCAGATATTCCAGTTTATTTCCTTTTTGGAGTGGAATTACTAGTTCACCTTCTAATTTTGTTTTATGCTTGGAGCGGAATTTCTAGTCTGCCTTCAAGTTACTACTAGTTATGTGGTGTTGTCTTCTCTATTTTCACTTTCTTCATGCCCTCTATCCTAGTGTGCTCCATTTTCTATCATACCAAAATGAATGTATGATATTATATCCCATGCAACGATCCAACAACTTTATGATATATGACCTTTCTCATTTTTTAAATCTGCATTTTGGAATTGTCTATTCCAGCTTTATCGAAAACAGGAGTATCAATACTTGAATGTGTGGTAAGGTGGGATCCCCATGAAGCTGAATATCTACAGTAGTTCTAGGAGGTGGTAAATTCCTTAGAACCTGTTTTGGTGAGGAATACCCAGTAATTTTCCAAATCTCTCTTCATGCCTTAGAAATATTATGCCTAAATCTTCAGTGTAAAATTGTTTCATTTGATAATGTTTTAGATACATTCAAATTTTGGAACGTTTGTTGGAACTTGAGAGATGCTTTATCTTTCGAGTGCCATGGATTGATGACAGAGGTGAAGCATAGAAGCACATGTCAATAGAGTTCTCTGTTCCAGTTCAGTCATGTGTCAGATCCATGCAGGGGTGGTCTTCGGTTTCACCCACCCATGAGCTTAAGTGTGGCAAAGCGTCTGGCCTTTGAACATTTAATATTGTACTTGCCCAAACTTCCCTTTCATTATAAAACACATAAGATATTTGTTTTTTCCTTGTTTACAAGACATTGTCATAGTACCACTCTACGTGAACTATCAAGGTGCATTTGTGATGTTGATAAATTGCAGCCTTTGCTTAGCCACGGGTGTGATTTTCTTAATGGATGCTTTTTTATGTTTGCACTGATTTATGTATTGGAACTTGTCTGTTATAATTTTGGTAATTGGACATGTAAATTTTGTAAAATATGTCATGTGAACATTTGTATGGTTGAATGAGATTGCTCAAAAAATAGGGCTACAGATTTTGATAATATGAAATGGTATTCATAGAAAAATACAAATTACAAATTTGGCCTAGCACTAGAATAGGACATCATAAATTATGACAACAAAATTCGTCATTGAAAAGTGCCATATCATATTAGTAAACGTCATAACCATTTGCCACATCACCAATACACATGATTTTATGACAAAATCTGGTCCACATGGCAAGGATTTACCTGATTATTAGTGACGTTTTTCTTTGGAGTAATGACAATATGCAAATGTCATAAAAACTATGACAAAGTAGAATTGTCACAATTTTAATGACATAAAAACTTCAATTCGTCATAGAACATGTTTAGCCACGTCACATAGGTGACGAACCAAAAAACGTCACACAAGCGTCATAGATTTCAATCTATGACATATATTCACTTATCAATGACAAAAGGTGAATGTCATAGAAGGTAAGGTGTGTTGTAGTGACTTCACATGGGCTCCCACCTTTGGTGACTTTATGCACATTATTCCCCACAACTTGTTGAGATATGATCTTTTGTGAGCTCACCCTTGCAATATATAACCCCGCAAGGATAAGAACAGGTGGTCCAAGAGGAGACCTACAACGAGGAGTACGAGTTGATCTAGGTGGCGTCTCCCAGTCAGCTTGATAGCGCCAAGGAATAATACTTAGTTCGCTTTATTGTTCTCATTTATTTTTGTAAGACTTCTGCTATGTAATAATGATACTTGTGACATTTATCTCTATACACTTTATCATTATATGTGATGTTGTTCTTTATCGCACATATGAGACGCACCCAGCTTTATCCCTTAAATCCGGGTGTGACCTCCATATCTACTATGTCAAATACATCTTCATTGGTTCTTGTGTTGTGTATATAGCCGAAGGTAATTGTCATTGTTACTTTGTCGAGTGTTGTTATTTGTTTCCCTCCGAAGCCACATAGGGAGTACATTGCATCTTGTATCTTGTCTTCTTGCTCTTGCATTTATCTGAAGGCTTTAGCAAAAACAATATCTGTTGTACTGCTTATGTCTACTAAAACTTTGTGAACCAAGAAACCTTTTATGACACAAGATATGACCATGACATCATTATGTGGGTAGTCCTTAAGCTGAAGGTCCTCTTGGGAGATGGTGATCGGAATATGAGACCATTTAGATTTAACATAGGGTCCCTGCACTCCAACATGTTGTACCCTTTGTCGGGCTTCCTTCTTTTGTTTCTTGTTGGCTGGTTCAAAGCTTGAACCACCTGTGATTGGAAGTATGAGCTTCGTCAACCCTGTTGACGAAGCTTGATGGCTCGTCATGTTCATTGTCGTGGGAATGAGTTCACCAGAGGTGGGCGCCAATGTTGATCACTTATTTTTAATTGTTGTATAAAATCAAAAACAAGGCAACACAACATTAAATGACAAGGGCCTTTGTCCTTGTCATTATTATCTATGAAATAATAATGCAAGGACGAAGGTAAAGGTATACATTTGTATTAAATTTCTCTGAGCCAACATAGGAGAATATGTTGCTTATTTTTTCCTTCATATAATCGTTCCACGAAGGTCATATGAAGGAAAAGGATTACAAACAAATAGTGAATACATGCATATTTTATAAACGTCAGAAGCAAGCAATAGAGAACAAGCCCTTTTTCTTATTTACGTGCTCATCTTAAATTTCACTTCGCATAATATAATGAACAACTACATTTATACCTTCAGCTCTGCACGAAGGAGGATTCAAAGATAGCTTCAGAAGGTGAAAAATTAAAGGTGTTCTCTCTTCTGCTTCTCCGTTTAAAAGATGAACAGTACTCCTCTATTTATAGGCCCGGGGCATGACTCAAGTGAATTTTTCCTATATATTCATTCTAATATACACGCCAGGGGTAAAGTTGTCCTTCTACTCCTTTTGACTTAGTTGGTTGTCTCTATAAGGACCTTCGGAATTAGCTTGGGCCGAAGCATGCTCGCAATGATCGCTGAAGCCTTGGTGCGTTGCTTGCTCAATATCTACCTTCAATATTCACTCCTTTAGTATAATTGTTAGCTAAAACAGAATAAATGTGTTTTGAGGATCTTCGGGAGAAGAAGATCCTAACAACATTTATAATAGTTATGTGCATGTGTGATGTACTCTTGTGTCATATACTCGTGAACAAGCTAGGCATATACTAATCGCATATATATGGACAAAGAAAAGGGAAAGGGCATACTCATAGGAAAGGAACTAGTATTAATTTGTATATCACAGCAGGACGATATGGTGATACAAATCAGAAGTTCATCTTCCACACCAGACACCTTATTCCATCCTTCCCACAGAGATTCACTTACAACTAGATCAAGCAACCTCAGTCTTAAGCCACCGGCACCTGCAAGCCTGCACCAGCAACAGCCGCAGGTGCATGTCTGGCGTCAGGCCTTGTAGAGCATGCCGATCTCGACGCGCTGCTGCAGCGGGATCCCAAGCGCCGGCAGCGCGGAGCGGCAGGTGGTATGCAGGAACTCATAGAAGCCGAGCAGCACGCGGTCGAAGAGGCCCGTGTTCCTGCCCACGTGGAACCTCGTCTTGCCCATGACGTGCACCACCCCGGCCGCGCGCGCCTCCTCCAGCTCCGCCGCCTCCTCCTCGATCTCCGCCGCGGAGGACGCCGCCGCCTCCCGCTCGATATGCTGGCGCACCGCCCGCACCACCTGCCCGGCGAGGTCCTCCTCCTCCTCGTACAGTGGGCCGGCGTACCCGTACTGAATCGTGCAGCCGTACACCCCGCGGGGACCGAATCGCCGGACCGCCATGCGGCTCTCGGCGTCCACCTTGGCCACCAGCTGGTACCGGAGAGTGACGAAGATGGTAACCCCGTGCAGCGACCGCATGTTCTTGATGTAGTGCGCCAGCACCGGGGTGAGCCACCGCCACTCCTGCATGTTGCTGTAGAAGAGGCAGAGCCCCGGGGTGCGGCGCACGTCGGGCGCGGCCAGCAGCTCGCTCAGCCGCTCCAGGGTCACCTTGTTGGCCATCTCGTACTCCGCCTTGCGCTGCCGGCCGTAGTACCAGCTGAACATGACAAGCGCCAGAACGAGCGAGATGGCGAAGGGCAACCAGCCGCCCTTCATGATCTTGGTGCACACCGCGCTCACGTAAGTGCCCTCCAGGATGAGGAAGGGCACGAGGTAGAGCGCCACCAGCACCACGTGCGTGCCCCAGACGATGAGCATCACCAGGGAGAGCAGGATGGTAGTGATGAGCATGACGAGGATGACCACCACGCCGAACGCGTTGCCGATGTCCTTTCCGTCGCCGAAGCCGATGATGGCGCCCACGCACAGCAGCATCAGCAGGTAGTTGGTCTCCGGGGAGTACACCTCCCCCTCCTTGTCCTTGGAGGTGTGCACCACCCGGACGCGCGGGAAGTAGTCCAGCGCCACCGACTGCTTGACGACGGAGAAGGTGGCGGAGATGAGCGACTGGCTCGCCACGATCGCCGCCAGCGTCGCGATGACGAACATTGGCCAGTACACGGGGCGCGGCACGAACTTGTAGAACCCGTCGCCGAAGTCGCCCACGTGGTTGATCAGGTAGGCCGTCTGGCCGGCGTACGTGAGCACCAGCGACGGGTAGATGCTGGAGAGGAACGCGATCTGGATGGACCGCTTGTTGAAGTGCCCGAGGTCGGCGAACATGGCCTCGGCGCCCGTGATGCACAGGACGGTGCCGCCGAGCAGCTGCCAGCCCCTCTTCCGGTTGGTCACGAAGAAGTGTACCACGTAGTACGGCGACACGCTCTTGAAGATGCCAGGGTAGTAGCGCCAGATGCTGTAGATGCCGATGATCGGGGTGGTGAACGTCCACGCCGCCATGATCGGCGAGAACATGAAGCTCACCTTGGACGTGCCGTACTTTTGCAGCAGGAACAGACCGATCAGAATCCCTGCGGACAGAGCCTCAACAGTCGCTGCAAAAACAAAACACTCGAATTTGATTGATTTTGATTACTCCACGAATCAACAAATCGATCGGCCGCTCACGTACGTTTGCTGACCGACGGGAAAGGCCCTCTTAGTCCATCAACAGCTGACAGGATTGAGATGGCCGGCGTGAGGATGCCGTCTCCGATGAGCATGCACATGCCCAGGATCGCCGTGAGCTGCAGCAACCTTCTCGCCGTAATGCTCCGCTCGATGAACCTCCTCACCTTGCTGGGCCTCCGGGCCGCGACGGGCCGAGCCGGGACCAGGCCCTGCTCCTCCTCGGTGTATATCTTCTTGGACGGGAGGATGCCGATGTTGGCGTGCTGGCACAGCAGGGAGTACATGGCAAATGTGCCGCCTGCAGCGGAACAGAAACACCCATGTCGCAGTTAGAAATGGCTGGCTTTTTGTCGGGTTTGGTTTGGGATGGCCGTGTGTCCATGCATCACCTTCGCCGTGGTCGTCGGCGTTGAGGGCGATGCAGATGTACTTGACGACGCCGATCAGTGTCAGGGTCCAGAACATGATGCTGTAGATTCCCAGATAGTCTTCTTCGGTCGGGTTTGTCAGGTTCATGGAAGGGTAGACGTAGAGAGGGGAGGTGACAAGACCACCGAATACGACGCCCAGAGTCTTGTAGGCAAGCAGTAGATCTTTGTAAATTCGCTTCTTCTGCTTATAGAGGTATAAATAAAATATTACATAAATTGTTTTATATATTATTTGCTCTCTATAACCTAAAAAGTTGAAAAAATTACCGAATTTGTTTTCGAATCCATACCGAAGTTTATATCTATTATTTGAGAAAATATATGATAAAATTAAGATTTACCTTTTATGAATCTTAATAAGCTAGGCGTTAAAAACAAGAATAAAAATTTATATTATATATTCTATATTTTATTTATTCGCAATAAAAAAACGACTAAAAAACTGATTACCGAATAAATACGTTTCCGACCGTTTTCATCCATATTTGCAACAAGATGTATACGCAAACAAATGTAAAATATTTCTACTATATTAAAGCAACAATTTCGTACACATTTGCAGTTTCGTGCCTCACCGCTCGCGTCTTCGTCCCTACAATCTGATCCCTAGCCTTCCTTTCGCTGCGGCACTCGTTCCGACTTCCTCTATACATCTTTCTCGTTTCCGGCCTTCTACACAACGATGCCTCGCTCGTTTCCTGGATTCCTTCAAAACGGTTGTTTCGACTTCCTCTTCACTTCATTCTCGTTTCCGGCCTTCTCCACAGCAATGCCTCGCCCATTTGTCGGATCCCCTCGAAACGGTCAGAGCCAAACCAAATCGCGCTCCCCACCATCCTTCGCCTCAAGTCGTTGCGTGCCCGCATAGGCTTCTTCCTCCACTCGTACGTCCCCACCTCTGAGCTCTTCCGGCCATCCCCGTTCGCGAGAAGTTCCTCCGCGTCCTCTACTACAGCAGCTCGATGTCGTTCTCCTCGGCATGGACGACGCCATTGCCACTGCTCGTCCACTCGCCCTTCCCCATCTCTGAGCTCTTCCAGCCATCCCAGTTCACGAAGAGTTCGTCCACGTCCTCTACTACAAGTAGCTCGACGCCATTCTCCTTGGCATGGATGACGATGTTGCCACCACCGACGATTGCAGCTGCTCCGACTTGCTATCTTCCTTGCCCTTGTCCTCCACCAAGGCGACCATAATGACGTCGCCACCGCCGAGCACGCGGAAGAAGCATAGGCGGTAGCGGCCGCCGCCTTGGTGGGAGGCGACGAGGCATGAGTGGTGGGCTTCATCTGGGTGTGGAAGCAGCCTGGGGCAAGTTCGCAGCCAAGATTCGTGACTCGACGCGCAATACACGATGGCTATCGTGACAAGGTCTGTCAGCTACTTTGTTAGTTATGTGGTTTTGCTCGAAACTTCGCATGGTTTTCTTCTTCGTGCGGCACCACACAAGTGTTGTCGGCACTGCAGTTCAAGAAGCACGCGAGGGCGTAGTCAAAGAACTAGAATGGACACATCCTCCTCACCAACGGCAAGTCGCTCTATGTTCTGTTCCACAAGTTTAGGAATTTTTGCCTGCAGAGGCGTTCGTGGAGGAGTTCCGGGCGGCCGCCAGGGTACTCATGATTGTGCCCGCCGCGGCGCCGCCGAATCCTCATATGTGCCGCTGGGGCAGCAAGCGAGCGCACCCCCAAGCTAGGAACCCGATGGGGTTCCGGTTGATAGGTGGATCCCCCTTCACATGGACGAGTAGATGTGGTGATGCTGACCAAGGATTAGAAAACCAGCTTTGTGTCTGCTTGATTTGAAGTGAGTGATTCCGTTGATCGATTTTTATGGCAACTATCTTTGCTATGGTCGTAGCGAAGGGTTATACCAACTTGGGGACATGTATTCAATCAAAAAACTGGCAGAATAAGAAAGGGTGACCTATAGAATTTGTTCCTGCTGGCATTAAGATTGTTGATTTAGTAAACTGATTGAAACATAGGGTTTGATATCTCTAGAACAATATTTATTCTTAGTTTGATGATTACGTAAATACAAAAATTGCGTTTTTGTTGTTAGCTTTCCAATGCCACTAGTTTCAATCAAATTCGATTTTGGTTTAGCAGTAATTGTAGAAATGGTACTGCTGTCCTAAAAGTGAAAATATATTCAGGTACAAAGTTTATCCTAATTTCTAGAGAATACTCATATAAAATTTATCTTGGTGATCAACACAAAAGTTATATAAAATTTGTTTAGTTTCTAGAAAGTACCTATTTGCCTCATTTTTTAAGAGGAGTAAAAGTTAAGGATGAAGCAGTGCATGTTCAAATATTGAAAAATTCAGAATAATGTGTTTCTCTAGAATTTGTTTGTGTGAGTTTTGTTCTTTTTTCATGTACAAATATGATATGAGATGATTTTTGATTGTGGGTTTTGCTTGATAGGTTATAGTACAACCGATGTTGAGATTGCAATGTGAGGCTTTCATCAATATTAAGGCAAGTTCATGATGAACCGCTTGCCAAAAAAAACTTTGAATGATTGTTTGGTTTGTTCTTTTAAATTTTCGTGGCTATGTCTTGGTTGGTGATCCAATTAGTTTTAAGTTATTCTTTTATATTCAATTCATGTCTAGGTACATCTTGTTGTGTATTTGGTTCTAATTCAAGTTATCCATTTATATTTAATTAATGTCCCAATAAATTCAGCTATGTATTTGGTGTTTATGTTCATATATCTATTAGCAAGTGTTGGCCCTACTCGCTTGGCTTTAATGGTAAAAGCAATGAAAAATTCAGAATTATACGTTTTGGACGGAAACAACAACCTTCTCATAATTTGAGTTGGGTTTTAGTTGTTGATTGATGACTTCAAATGTTATTTCAGTTCTAAGGTATACTTGATGAGTATTTTATTCACTCATGTGTTGTTTTGATTCTTTTAGGTACAGTTGAGCAACGTTTGTGTCCTGGCGGAAGGTACGGCCCTAAGACCAGATTGTCCATAGTCTGAACTGTTCACGGTGGTTGTGCAGACGGTTCGCGCGTGTGTTGAATCAGTTATTTCGAATTTCTTGCGGATTTGTTAGCAAAACCTGTGCGATTAGCTCGGGAACCGACTTGTAACGGGTCTAGACCTCCCCCTATTATAAATGAAGGGATAAGGCCGAATGAAGCCCCCACAACCAATCCAATCAAATCTACTTATCAAATTTGCCTTATTTGCACTATTCTTTCCATTCCTTAGGAGTAAAATTAATCTAGCCCTAGTATTAGTTTCCCTTGACCTATTTCTTTACATCTCCTTGGCCCAGTGTTGTCTAGAGACATCTTGGGCGGCCTGCTGACCCCAAGACAACCCCTAGAACTCCCCTCCCCGATGGGTCCCTGCCGGGAGGCAAGATCCAAATTCTTCAAGGAGAAGAATACCCTTTGCGCCATCGCGGACTATCTCGCACCAAGCATGGATCGTTCGGAAGCATGCAGGGAAGGAGCCGCTACTGCACCGAGGTCACGGACCGTCCAGCCCAGAGCCATGGACCGTCTTCGCTCCTGTAGAGAGCACCGCCAGACTATCTAGTGGTTGGTGTTCGAATCTGTAATACCCAATTTATAAGAAAATATTAAAGGAGACATTATTTCTTTTATATACATGTGTCAACTATTGAGCATGTGAATACCACATTTAAAAAAACAAATAATTAATACAAGACATACCACTAAATTATGCATCATACTGAGATTTTTATTTTGTGTGTATTTACAATATAAAAATAATGTAAAAAGAAATATATTAAAGTCCAAATTGAAATTTGAGATCCAAAAGAAATTTTAGAATTTGAGAAAAGAGAAGGAAATACTAAACAAATAAGGTAAAATAAAATATATAAACAGGAATATATTTCTTTACTCTAAAATTTGAATTTGGTACACTTTGATCATTGATGAATCTCATAACCAAATTTAAATTCAAATTTGAATTCTAAAAACAAAAAGGAAAAGAAAATAGAAAAAGAAAAAGAGAAGGGAAGTTTACCTGGGCCCTGGGCGCCAATTCGGCCCACTTCTAACTTCACCGCGCAGCCCAACTAGTAGGAACGCGTGCTGACTGGTGGGCCTGTCCAGCCAGTTCCTCACGCGATGACTTTGAGTGTGTTGGCGACTCAGGCCCACATGCCAGCTACACTATCGCGGCGACGCGCTGACCGTGTGCTACTGTCGAACCGGGCCCGCTCCCCATTCACACGCCGTGTTGTCTCTGTCTAGTGGACCTAGCTGTCAGGCACCACCTTCCCCTCGCTACCCACCCCACTGATATCGACGGCGGTGTGCGTGGAGATCGCGTGGGGCCGTTGTGCTCAACCCGGTTGCGGACGTCGTATTCGTCGCCCTACAAATAACACGCCCGTGCCCTGTTGACCTACCTCGCCCACTTCGACAATCGACGCCGCGCCAGACCACCCCGCCGGTAGCCACCATAGGCGTTAGCCACCGTCGCCCTTGTTAAACACTCGCCGTGCGCTCTGGGACTACCCTACGGGTGTGTGGATCATGCACCGGGGAGAATTCGGGCATGAGGTACAACAGCGTGAAGGGAATTGCTCACCGGAGCGCGTCCACGGCGAGAGAACAACACCTCTCCGTGGACATCTCGCTAGCACCGGTAACTACCGATAAGAACCCCTCGCCCGGACCTGCCTTCATACCTGCAACATGTGGACCGTCCGAATTAGGTTTTCATGCGCACAGTTCGGGGATTAACCCCGCCGGTGGAGGACCTTGCCGCGACGGTGTCGGTACCGTAGGTTGGAATACCCAAGGAAGAAGATAGCTTCGCCATCGTCCAATTCTTTTTGGAGGGCTGCGATTAGATGACGCGCGTACCCCTTTGTGAGAACCATCTCAACCATGGGATCGTGATCGGTCGGCCGGAGGGAGTAAGGGTATTAGTGAATTTGGGTTGTCGGATCCCCATCCACCGATTGGGGTTGTTTACCGATTCATATGACGCGTAGGTCTAATCCTGACGGTTGAATTCTGATCGGACGCCCATTGTCGCTCCATACCCCTTCGCTGTGACGATTTAACCTAAGAGCCCCTGGGTTTATTGAGTATCAACCCGCGGTCCACAAGGACTGTTCATTGAGTCCTAGAAAGCTTGCGCAGAGACGCCTGCCCTTCTCGGGAATTATGCGCGCAGACCAAGGAGTTAATAAATCAGGGAAAATGATATAGAAATTGATTTTTAATGTAAAAATAAATGCTAGAACTTGTTTAAATCATAAAAAATTCATACTTAGTCTAAATTAATCCATTCTAGTTTCTATAATTTTGTAATATTATTGTTTATCAATTAGTGCCACTGTTTTGACATGAAAGCCACATTAAAATTAATATCCTATTTAATCTTGTATCAAATACACAAAACCTTTGGAAATTCATAACTTCAAATCTATAACTCCAAAATTAATGATTCATGTTCCTGTGATTTTATTTTAATATGTAGATTATTATTATGTATTTTGTTTACATGTTTGGTGTGATGTTAATTTCTCTTTTATACTATGCTTGTTTGTATTGTGGCGAGTAGAAGAGCTAGTGACTGAGGATCCCGGTGTTCAGCAGATAGAAGTTGATGAGCAAGAGCTCATTGAAGGCAAGTTGTGCCCTTGACCACTTTTTACCCAAAAATGTTATTTAATACAAGTTATTCATGCATAGGTTTAATTTTGATGGGACCCAATAGGTCACCCTAGACTGGTTATCCTTTTTACCTTGTTTATCCCTGAATCATTTGGGTAGTTTTGTTATTGCTTTATATGGTTTTGGGTTAATATTTCATTATATCCATATTCCAATTATTCCGTTATTTTATTTATGTTCATGTCAAGATCATTAATGTTAATTGGAACATGGAGCTTAACTTGAGAAACATGTGCCAACACAAGGGTGGAATGGAAACCCTTGGCTAACTAATTAGGAAAGCTAGTGGAAGACTACCTTACCCGAAAGGGGCAAGGGCAGTAGGGGAGTAGGCATGTAGGGAGGTTCTCGGGTTGATTTTGCTGCGATGGCGGTCAGACGAGGGATTCCTACAATTGCTCTTCGCATAAACTGTAGCGGGTTTTCGGAAGCTAGTGGAACTTTGTAAAGGCCTCGTAGTGTTGCCTTGCCTCGCTTCCTTGGTAGAGGTGTATGGGAGTCGCAATCCCTTGGCAGATGGGTAAATTGGCTTTTGGGTAAAGGGTACAACCTCTGCAGAGTGTAAAACTGGTATACTGGCCGAGCTCACGGTCATGAGCAGCTCAGGACTCTCGCATGATTAAACTATGAAACTAAATTCAATTTGTCATTTGCATTGCATGGGATTATTTATTAATTTTGTTCTAATATTCTTATTATGGTTTGGTATTTACTTACATTTAGTAACTGCTAATAAAATTTGACCAACTTATTAAAAGCAATGCTCAGCTTTAACCCCTATTGTTGATTAGCCTTACACATCACATGAACTCCCACCTTTGGTGAGTTCATGCACATTATTCCCCACAACTTGTTGAGCGATGAACATGTGTGAGCTCACCCTTGCTGTCTCACACCCCCCACAGGAGAAGAACAGGTGGTTCAAGAGGAGCCACACAACGAGGAGTTTGACTTGATCTATATGGCGTCTCCCAGCTGACTTTATGGCGACAAGGATGGACTTTAGTTCGCTTTATATTTATCTTTTATTTTGTAAGACTTCTGCTATGTAATAAGTACTCTGATGATATTGTGACATTTATCTCTATACACTCTGTTATTGTATGTGTTGTCTTCTTTGGCGCATATATGAGATGCACCCGGCTTTATCCCTTAAATCCGGGTGTGACATAAGTGGTATCAGAGGAAATGTTGATTGTAGGATGAAACCTAGATAGAAATGGACAAAACCATTACCTATTTATCTTACTCTGATTCTTTTCTAAACTTTTCTTTATCTTTTCTCATCTATTTCTACTTACTCTGATTATTCTTACCTTTTCTATTCTAAGACAAGGAAGATTTCACACTTTGGAATCCTACATCCATGACCCTGTAAAGAGATAGGAGACCTAAGACAAAATTAAAACTATTTTCTCTATTTAAAAAATGTTGGTTGATTGTTCTGATGATAAATGCCTGATTCGCTTCTTTGATTGATTGAAATATTATAGTCGGGCATCTTAGCATGTACCACCATAAGGTAAAGTATTAGCTTTAGTAGGTAACACACTAATCTACTTAGCTAATAAATCCCCCAAAGTAACATGACTCGTAATTACTCACCTTGTCTACAATTCTTTCTTTCTTACCATGTGTTTCTAACTCAGATGGTCAATACCAAGAAGGGAGGAGGAATTGATCTACCTGCCAACCCATTCAACCGGAGGGTACTTAGACAACAACAACAGCAAGCGGAGATGAATCCTCTGAATCCTCCACCGGCTAGGACTGATGCTGTGGTTGCAGCCCAGATGCAGATAATGCAACAGATGGCTGATACTATGGCAGATATGCATGCGTAGATGCGACAGGAGCGTCTAGAGATGCGCCAAGAGAGAGAAGAGATGTGCCAAGAGCGAAGGGCGCAACAGTAGCAAGCACCACTGCCACCACCTCCACCACCAATTCCATCCCGAGACAAGCACTGGGAGTTCATGAGCCACAAGCCACCGACATTCGCCAGCTCTCCAGATCCTCTACACACTGATGATTGGCTGAAGTCTGTGGAGAAAATGCTGAATATTGCATAGTGCTCCGACCGGGAGAAGGTTCTATATGCTTCTGGTCGTCTTACTGGTCCTATTGCTGATTGGTGGGATTCCTATACTACTGCCCACGATGCGGCAGATACTATTACTTGGGCAGAGTTCACTACACAGTTCCGGAACTATCACATACCTGCTGGACTGATGAAGATTAAGAAGAAGGAATTTCTGTCATTGAAGTAGGGGAGCATGTCAGTCAGCGAGTACCGCGATAGATTCATCCAGCTATCCAGATATGCACCTGATGAAGTGGTAGAAGATGAGAGAAAGTAGGAACACTTCATAAATGGACTTAATGGGCCTCTACAGTATGCTCTGGTGGCTCACACCTTTCCATCATTCTGGAGGCTGCTTGACAAGGCTCTAGCTATTGAACACAAGCGTGTTTAGCAAGGAGATTTGAAGAGGAAGGCGATATCCTAGGGTCAGGGGAGCAGCAGCGTTCGTCCTTGCTATGTTCCACCCCATGGTACACCAGTTCGCACTGGAGGAGGCCAGCGTCCAGCTCAGTCCACACCTCAAGGGACTCCACAGGCTCGTCAGGCTGCCCCCACTAGCACCCCAACAAAATTCTTAGGACAGAGTGCTGGTACCACATGCTATAAGTGTGGTAAGACTGGTCATTATGCTAATGTTTGTCCATAGAGGAGTGCTACTACACCCGTACAGAACAAGCAGCAAACTCCGGGATCTGGCAAGGGATTCTCTATTGCTAGGGTTGTCAAGTCAGCGCTGATGCTACTGCTGAAGGAGCTGACATCACACTTGGTATGTTTTATATTAATGCAATTCCTGCAACAATATTATTTGATTCTGGTGCTACACATTCATTTATGTCTGCTCGATATGCCAACACAAATGAGTTACCACTGTAAAATATGAAAACACCAATGATAGTAATTACACCTAAAGGGCCTATTGAGGCAAACTATATGACATATAGATTGACATTGACAATTATAGGAAGAGAATTCTGGGCTACCCCTATAATATTAGAGGAAAGCAGTATAGATCTGATCCTTGGTATGTCATGGTTCAGAAAGGCAAAGGCCATTATACAATGTGGTAGGGGTATTGTAGAACTCACCAGCCCTAAAGGAGAAAGATTTCAAGTTGAAATTGTAGTAACTACCTCTACAAGATGTGCGACATTCTTAATAGATGAGAAGTATGTTGGTGACAACATCCGTGTGGTTAGGGATTTTCCAGATGTGTTTCTAGAGGAGTTACCAGGGATGCCACCAGATAGGGAAGTTGAGTTTTTCATTGATCCCTTACCTGGGATCGCTCCTATTTCTAAACGACCATACAGGATGTTCGTAGAAGAACTAAAAGAACTTAAGAAGCAGTTAACAGAATTACAGGAGGCTGGCTACATTCGTCCGAGTTCCTCACCTTGGGGAGCGCTGGTTCTATTTGTACAAAAGAAAGATTGATCGCAAAGGATGTGTGTAGATTATAGATCCCTTAATGATGTTACTGTGAAGAACAAGTATCTGTTACCCCGCATTGAGGATTTATTTGATTAGATGAGAGGTGCAAGGGTATTCTCAAAGATTGATCTCCGATCGGGTTACCATCAAATGAAGATTAGGCCATCTGATATTCCTAAGACGACTTTCTCAACCTGATATGGTTTATATGAATTCACAGTTATGTCTTTTGGACTAACTAATGCACCAGCCTATTTTATGAATCTGATGAATAAGGTGTTTATGGAGTATCTTGATAGATTCATCGTGGTATTCATCGATGATATTCTTATTTATTCTAAGAGTGATAGTGATCATGAGGAACATCTGAGATTGGTGCTACAAAAGCTATGGGATAATCAACTCTATGCCAAGTATAGCAAATGCGAGTTCTGGATTGACAAAGTGCCATTCCTTGGACACATCATTTCTAATGGTGGGATATCAGTGGATCCTGCTAAAGTCAAGGAGATAGTGAAGTGGAGAATACCCAATACAGTTACTGAAGTTCAGAGTTTCTTGGGACTTGCAGGCTATTATCGGTGATTTATTGAAGGGTTTTCTAAGATTGCTAAGCCTATGACCTCACTTCTAGAGAAGGGAAGGGAGTTTAAGTGGGACGAGAAGTGCCAAGATAGCTTTGATCAATTAAAGATGAGATTGATGTCACCTCTAGTATTGGTGATGCTAGATCTACAGAAGGGATTTGACATTATTGTGATGCATGTGGCCAAGGCTTAGGATGTATGCTTATGCAAGAAGGACATGTGATTGCCTACGTGTCTCGTCAGTTGCAGAAACATGAGTTGAACTATCCCACTCATGACTTAGAATTGGCAGCCGATATGGAGACATTATATTATGGGATCCAAGTGCCAAGTGTACACCGATCACATGAGTTTGAAGTTCATATTCACTCAGAAGGATCTCAACCTTAGGCAACGCCGATGGTTGAAGCTCATAAAGGATTATGATTTGGAGATTCATTATCACCCGGGCAAGGTGAATATGGTTGCAGATGCCTTGAGTCAGAAGGAACACGTTCATTTAGCTATTGTTGCCCAACTACCTGATGAGATTGTTTAGGATTTCAAGAGACTCAACCTGGGGATAGTTGCTCACACTGAAGGAATTACAAACTTACAATTGATGTGGAACCTACCTTGGAACAAGAAATCTGTAAAGGTCAGATTGGTGATGCCAAAATTCAAGAGATCAAGGATCTTATTACTGAAGGTAGAGGTCCAGAATTCATGGAGGATGAGTAAGGAACCGTATGGTTCAAGGACAGGATATGTGTTCCTGAGATTGATAGCCTTCGTGAGACTATATTGAAGGAAGCCCATGACTCTGATTTTTCTATTTATCCTGGTAGCACTAAGATGTATTAGGATTTGAAGCAAAAATACTAGTGGTATGGGCTAAAAAGAGATGTGGCTCCACATGTGGCTATGTGCGATGTGTGTCAAAGAGTTAAGGCTGAACACTAGAGGCCAGCTGGACTACTGCACCCATTAAATATACCCAAATGGAAGTGGGAAGAAATCGACATGGATTTCATTACTGGATTGCCTCGCACCTCGAAAGGTTATGACTCCATATGGGTGATTGTGGATAGACTGACCAAACTGGCTCACTTCATTCTGGTTAAGACTACTTATAAAGGCTCTCAGCCGGTAGAGTTATATATGGCTCAGATTGTGTGTTTACACGGTGTACCAAAGAAGATCGTTTCTGATCGAGGATCATAGTTTACCTCAAGATTCTGGAGAAGCTTTCATGAGAATATGAATACAAAGTTGAACTTTAGTAGGGCTTATCACCCTCAGACTGATGGCTAGACTGAAAGGACCAATCAGGTGTTAAAAGACATGTTGAGAGCTTGTGCCCTTCAGCATGGAAGTAGTTGGGACAAGAGTCTACCATATGCTGAGTTCTCATATAATAATAGTTACTAGGCCAGCCTAAAGATGTCACCATTTGAAGCTTTATATGGCAGGAAGTGTAGGACTCCTCTATATTGGGATCAGACTGGAGAAAGATAGTTCCTTGGGCCTGAACTTATCCAAGAGGCAGAAGAACAAGTCCGTATAATTCAGGAGAATTTGAGGGTAGCTCAGACCAGGCAAAAGAGCTATGCTGATAATAGACGAAGACCACTGGAATTTGAGGAAGGTGATCATGTGTACCTCAAGGTGTCACCACTTCATGGAATGAGGAGATTTAAAGTCAAAGGCAAATTATCCCCTCGCTTTATTGGACCATTCAGAATCTTTAGGCGAGTTGGGGAGATGGCATACCAACTCGAGCTACCTGATAATCTATCTGATGTGTATAATGTATTCCACGTGTCTCAACTTAAGAAGTGTCTCCGTGTCCTTGAGGAACAACTACCAATGGAGGAACTCAGTGTTCAGGGTGATTTGACTTATATAGAATATCCTACCAAGATTCTTGATACTTTGACTTGAGTTACAAGAAATAAGGTGATAAAAATGTGCAAAGTTCAATGGAGTCACCATGGAGAAGATGAAGCTACTTGGGAGAGAGAAGAGCTTCGAATCGAATTTCCCCATCTTTTCCCTAGTCCGTCCTAAATCTCGAGGACGAGATTCTTGTTCGGGGGGTAGGATTTATAATACCCAATTTGTAAGAAAATATTAAAGGAGACATTATTTCTTTTATATACATGTGTCATCTCTATTTACCATCACATGTGAATACCACATTTAAAAAAACAAATAATTAATACAAGACATACCACTAAATTATGCATCATGCTGAGATTTTCATTTTGTGTGCATTTTGTGACAATATAAAAATAATGTAAAAAGAAATATATTAAAGTCCAAATTGGAATTTGAGATCCAAAAGAAATTTTAGAATTTGAGAAAAGAGAAGGAAATACTAAACAAATGAGGTAAAATAAAAGATATAAATAAGAATATATTTCTTTACTCTAAAATTTGAATTTGGTACACTTTGATCATTGATGAATCTCATAACCAAATTTAAATTCAAATTTGAATTCTAAAAACAAAAAGGGAAAAGAAAACAGAAAAAGAAAAAGAGAAGGGAAGTTTACCTGGGCCCTTGGCGCCAATTCGGCCCACATCTAACTTCACCGTGTAGCCCAACTAGCAGGAATGCACGCCGACAGGAGGGCCTGTTCGGCCAGTCCCTCACGCGATGACTTTGAGTGCTTTGAGTGTGCTGGCGACTCGGGCCCACATGCCAGCTACACTATCGCGGCGGCGCGCTGACCGTGTGCTACTACCAAATCAGGCCTGCTCCCCATTCACATGCCACGTTGTGTCTCTGTCTGGTGGACCCGGCTGTTAGGCGCCACCTTCCCCTCGCTACTCACCTCGCCGAGATCGACGGAGGCGTGCGTGGAGATCACGCGGGGCCATTGTGCTCAACCCGGTTGCGGACACCGTATTCGCCGCCCTACGAATAACACGCTCGTGCCCTATTGATCTACCTCGCCCACTTCGATAATCAATGTCGCGCTAGACCACCTTGCCAGTAGCCGCCATAGGCATTAGCCACCATCGCCCTCGTTAAACACTCGCCGTGCGCTCTGGGACTACCCTACGGGTGTGTGGATCGTGCACCGAGGAGAATTCGGGCGCGAGGTACAGCGGCGTGAAGGGAATTGCTCACCGGAGCACATCCGCGGTGGGAGAACAACACCTCTCCATGGACAGCTCGCTAGCGCCGGCATCTACTGGTAAGAACCCCTCGCCCAGACCTGCCTTCATACCCGCAACATGTGGACCGTCCGAATTAGGTTTTCATGTGCACAGTTCGGGGATTAGCCCCGCCGGCGGAGGACCTCGTCGCGACGGCGTCGGTACCGTAGGTTGGGCTACCAAAGGAAGAAGACAGCCCCACCGCCGTCCGATTCTTTTTGGATGGCTATGATTATATGACGAGCGTACCCCTTTGCGAGAACCATCTCAACCATGGGATCGTGATCGGTCGGCCGAAGGGAGTCAGGGTATTAGTGAATTTGGGCCTTCGAAGTTGTTTACCGATTCATATGATGCGTAGGTCTAATCCTGACGGCTAAATTCTGATCAGACGACCTTTGTCGCTCCATACCCCTTCGCTGTGACGATTTAACCTAAGAGCCCCTGGGTTTATTGAGTATCAACCCGTGGTCCATAAGGACTGTTCACTAAGTCCTAGAAAGCTTGCGTAGAGACCCCTACCCTTCTCGGGAATTATGCGCGCAGACCATGGAGTTAATAAATCAGGAAAAATGTTATAGAAATTGAGTTTTAATGTAAAAATAAATGCTAGAACTTGTTTAAATCATAGAAAATTTATACTTAGTCCAAATTAATCCATTCTAGTTTCTATAATTTTGTAATATTATTGTTTATCAATTAGTGCCACTATTTTGACATGAAAGCCACATTAAAATTAATATCCTATTTAATCTTGTATCAAATACATAAAACCTTTGGAAATTCATAACTTCAAATCTATAAGTCCAAAATTAATGATTCCTATTCTTGTGATCTTATTTTAATATGTAGATTATTATTATGTATTTTGTTTACATGTTTGGTGTGATGATAATTTCTTCTTTATACTATGCTTGTTTGTATTGTGGCGAGTAGAAGAGCCAGTGGCTAAGGATCCCATTGTTCAGCAGATAGAAGTTGCTGAGCAGGAGCTCATTGAAGGCAAGTTGTGCCCTTGACCACTTTTTACCCAAAAATGTTATTTAATACCACTTATTCATGCATAGGTTTAATTTTGATGGGACCCAATAGGTCACCCTAAACTAGTTATCCTTTCTACCTTGTTTATCCTTGAATCATTTGGGTAGTTTTGCTATTGCTTTATATGGTTTTGGGTTAATATTTCATTATATCCATGTTCCAATTATTCTGTTATTTTATTTATGTTCATGTCAAGATCATTAATTTTAATTGGAACATGGAGCTTAACTTGAGAAACACGTGCCACCATAAGGGTGGAATGGGACCCCTTGGCTAACTAATTAGGAAAGCTAGTGGAAGACTACCTTAACCAAAAGGGGCAAGGGCAGTAGGGGAGTAGACATGTAGGGAGGTTCTCGAGTTGATTTTGCTGCGATGGCGGTCAAACGATGGATTCCTACAATTGCTCTTCCCATAAACTGTAGCGGGTTTTCGGAAGCTAGTGGAACTTTGTAAAGGCCTCATAGTGTTGCCCTGCCTCGCTTCCTTGGTAGAGGTGTATGGGAGTCACGATCCCTTGGAAGATGGGTAACATGACTTATGGGTAAAGGGTACAACCTCTGCAGAGTGTAAAACTGGTATACTAGCCAAGCTCACGGTCATGAGCGGCTCAGGACTCTCGCATGATTAAACTATGAAACTAAATTCAATTTGTCATTTACATTGCATGGGATTATTTATTAATTTTGTTCTAATATGCTTACTATGGTTTGGTATTTACATACATTTAGTAACTGCTAATAAAATTTGACCAACTTATTAAAAGCAATGCTCACCTTTAACCCCTATTGTTGATCAGCCTTACATATCACATGAGTTCCCACCTTTGGTGAGTTCATGCACATTATTCCCCACAACTTGTTGAGTGATGAACATGTGTGAGCTCACCCTTGCTGTCTCACACCCCCCACAGGAGAAGAACAGGTGGTTCAAGAGGAGCCACACAACGAGGAGTTCGACTTGATCTAGGTAGCGTCTCCTAATTGACTTTATGGCACCAAAGATGGACTTTAGTTTGCTTTATATTTATCTTCTATTTTGTAAGACTTTCGCTATGTAATAAGTACTCTGATGAAATTATGACATTTATCTCTATACACTCTGTTATATATGTGTTGTCTTCTTTGGCGTATATATGATATGCACCCGGCTTTGTCCCTTAAATCCGGGTGTGACAGAATCGACGCCAACGCACTTTTTGATGACTCCGCTGGGGATGATCTACCAAAAATCGCCCCTAGATGACCCGTTCCAAAGATCACACCGATGTCTCCACCACTAACATCATCAAGCCGGCCATGAAGGCACTCCCAACTGATGATCAGCAGCCCTTCGATTACCTCATAAGGCACAATGAGGAGGAGGTGCTATGATGGCTCGTCGAACGACGTGACAAAGAGGATGAGGAGGTGCACCAATAGCTTGCTAAACGATGCAAAAAAACAATGGAAAAGTACCTATCATACTTCATAGTGGACCACCACCAAAAGATCATCCATCAAAAGGAGATCGATATGGCATCTCTCCTACCTTTGCCTCACACTCCCATTGTAAGTATTCTAGATCAATCTTTTAAGGCTTTTATAGAATAGCGGGGGATCAGTTGAACCAGTATATAGATGAATCTGTTAAAGAATGGGCACATTCATAAGAAAAATCTACTACCCCTAGTTTTCCCTCGCATGATTCTAATACGGAACCACTATGCTTACAAATCGGCTACAAATGGGTCATCCTTGGCCTAGTAATGATATGGTATGTCCATGCACGTGTTCATATCATTATCACAACCGCCGCCATCAGGCACGCGACTAGCACTAGATACATCCGGGCAATCTGAGAGTCATCTCGGACAGTCTACATCGCAAACCGTTCGGTGTATTTCGCTGGATAGTCCAACTCTACACAGCCCAACGTGCATACCACCCAAGTAGCACCATATACGGCCGGACCATCTGGATATACCCCCAGATTGTTCGGCCCGATCGTGGACCGTCTGGCCCCTTACGCTGGACCGTTTGGCTATGGCGCGGACCGCCCGACATATTTTTTTGGACCGTCCGACCCCTATATAGACCTGTGCGCAGACCACCCAGGTAGCGCCATATGTGGCCGGACCATCCGAGTATACCATCAGACCATTCGCCCCAGTTACAAACTGTCTAGCCTGTTACGCAGAACCAAGGGCTATGCAATATGTTTTTTGCAGGCAGATACATCAGCCATAAATGAGGGCCAGTTAAGTTTTCAAGAGATGCAAATTGACACGGAACCATTTCCTATCAATACAATATAACTAGCAAACAAAAAGGTCATGGTTCGGCTTGAAGTGACTGATAAGGACAAAGGCAAGAGCATTGTCATTGGTGACCCTCGCACGTCCATATATCATGATGAGTGGTTGCTCAAAAGGCTCTAGGAAAGAAGACTAATAACACCGAAGGCGCCGGGAGGCAAGGGCGATCGAACAGCCGATCAAAGTTCCCTGTGTCATGCATCACGGACGGTCCAACATCTGTGTCCGGATAGTCCGGAGCCAACAAGGACAGTCTGACTAACTTTGATCGATTACCAGAGGCCACAACGCCCACATAAAACAAAAGAGGTTATGCAGCAGGGGCAAAGTACAAATAAAGAGTCAGGTTAGCTAGTCAAAGTCAGCCCTACTTTTGATTAATTACTCTACAAATACGCTAAGGAGGCCATTCTGCGTGATCGGCCAACAAAGCAGCCCCGACCACCTGCCAAAACAAAATGGCTGAATAAAATGGCCCGAAAGGTGACATAGCAAGCATCGCATATTCATCCATTTCCAGTGATGTCATTCTACTTTCCACCAGCTTACTCATCACCGACATATTGTCCTATTTAAATATGGAATAGTACGACGATGAACCCATACTACATGCATAGTCCTTTTGCTTATTCGGGGGCACCACATTTTTGTACCTTTTGACGTATTCATCAAATGGTCATGGCCGAGAAAGATACAATCCTAAACGGACTCTATGCATTAGAATTCTATTAAATGATCACATAATTAGATTGAAAAGTTGGTAGCTTGCATTAGGATTAATTCTTACTTCGACAACAAAATGACTTGTGAGATCTATTGTTTCTCGAAGGGTGCTGATAGTGCATGTGTTTTTGGCTTGCCTTGCTCCACCAAAAGGTAGGGACATATGTTGAACACTGTTTGTGTCCTAGCAGACGATTCAACGCTGAGTCCGGACGGTCCATGGTCCGGACTGTCCGCGGTGGCGGTGTGGATGGCCCACTCGTGCATAGAATAAGCTAGGGTTCTGGTTTCCTTGCGGGATTTGTTAGCAAACCCTGCGGGATTAGCTCAGGAACCGACTTGTAACGGGTCCAAACCTCCACCCCCTTATATAGATGAAGGGGTACGACCGATTGAAGCCCTCACAATTGATCCAATCAAATCTACTAATCAAATTTACCTTATTTGCACTGTTTTTCCATTCCTTTGGAGTAGGAGTAATCTAGCCCTAGTATTTGTCGGCGTTCCGAGACCGGGGGGTCCCTGGGCCGACGAGTGAATGTCGCCGCGTGCCCCAGCCCAGATGGGTCGAGCGCGAGGGCGAGCGCGAAGGGGGGAGAGCAAGGCGGCCGGAGACCGGCGTGAGAGAGATGGGAATCCCGCGGCCCTCGTGTTCGTCCCGCGCCCAGGTCGGGCAGGGGCGGACCTACAGGGGGGTCCGGGTGGGCCCTGGCACACCCTAAGCCAGGCCCACCGAGGACCCCACCCGGACATCCGGCATCGGTAGGGGACTGGGGATCAGCCGTTCCAACTTCTACGCCTGATCGTTCTGGCGGCTGGTGAGTCAAAGCAAACGTCAATACGGTTGTTCCTATTCCTGGCGGCTGTTCCTAGCGGGCGGGGCGGCGAGTCGGCGACTGGCCTGGCCGTTCCCGGTTCCTGTAGCCTGCGCGGACAAATGTATATTATTACTACTCATCTCAGCATGCCCTTTTGCTAGATTTTTCTTGATAGCTTTTGAGATCCATCCTGTACCGTGCTAATAATAAATTAATTTATTCATTCTATATATTTCAGTCTCTAACTTTCGCTTGGGCCAAAATAAAAGAAGACTTTCATCCTAGCGCCTCGCGGTGGCTGCTTCCTGCCCGTCTTCGAACTCCGGTGGCTGGCTGTCGGTCGACAGGTAATTTGCATTCCAATTTTTTGTATAGATATATCATATATGGTCGGCGATCATTTTAGCCCCAGCTGCTGTGGCTTTTGTTATTTTAGTCTGCGATACTTTATAGTAATCAGACTCTATCCGCGGCCGCTGCTATGACTTTGTCTTATTGATTGTTGATTCACTACCATTATTTTTGTAGTGACTAAAATATGAAGAAGCAGAGAGATATTGCCTCTCTTTTTCGCAATCATGCTGCAAAGAAACAGAAGTTTATTTCTTCTTCATTATCTCCGGATGTTACTCAAGCGTCGACACCTCAAGAACAAGAGGAAGAGAGGATAAATGAAGAAATTGTAAATCCAATGCCATCTGCACCGCCATCGCCAACACTTTATGATGTCAGTCGGCTTCCACATGATCCAGGTGAAAGACAACCTATTGCAAGTTACCATGCTAATGATCATGATGCAATTCGAAGAGCATATATTCTTAGAGGTCCATTTCAACCATATGCACATGAATTCCCAAATAGGAAAATTGGAGATAGAGATCGCCATTTTAATTTTGTGTGGTTTCAAAATTTTCCTTGGATTGAATATAGTGTCAAGAAAGATGCTGCATTTTGCTTTATGTGCTACTTATTCAAAAGTAAAGCAAATAAGGGCAAAGGGACTTCTGCATTTACTTCAGATGGTTGGAATAATTGGAATAAAGGGTCTGAAGCACTTCTAAAACATGTGGGTTCTATGTCACATAAGACAGCCGAAGAGAAATATCTTGGCTTTATAAATCCTAATGCAGCAATTGATAATAAAATTGAGAAGTGGAGTGATGATGATCGCAATCTTTATAAGATAAGGTTGACATATTCACTTCGATGTTTGATGTTTCTTTTGCATCAAGGATTGTCATTCCGTGGACATGATGAAAGTGAAGAGTCTAGCAACAGAGGAAACTTTATTGAAATCTTGAAATTTCTTGCTGTAAATAGTGAAGAGGTCAACAAGTATGTTCTTAACAACGCTCCAGGTAATTGCACTTTGACTAGCCCAAAGATACAAAAGCAGATTATTCAGTGTTGCGCTATAGAAACTAGAAAGAAAATAATTGAAGAGCTTGGGGAAGAGCCATTTGCAATTTTAGCGGATGAGTCTAGTGACATATCACATAAAGAACAACTTGCTCTTTGCTTGCGTTATGTTGATGCATTGGGAAGGCCATGTGAGCACTTCATTGGAGTTGTTCATGTAGATGATACTAGCTCTTTATCACTTAAGGATGCAATTGAAGCTTTACTTGTTAGTCATGGATTGACTTTGACACGAATTGTGGACAAGGTTATGATGGGGCTAGCAACATGAGAGGTGATATTAAAGGATTGAAAACATTGATCATGCAAGAGTCACCTTCTGCTTATTATATCCATTGTTTTGCACATCAACTCCAACTAGTTCTTGTTGTTGTTGCCAAGGGAAATAATGACTGTGTGTGGTTTTTTGATCAAGTAACTCTCTTATTGAATATCGTTGGAGTTTCTTGTAAGCGTCACGGTATGCTTCGAGATGCTAGACTTGAGAATCTCATGAAATCAATTGAATGTGGTGAACTTGAAACTGGGAGAGGATTGAATCAAGAGATGGGGTTGCCTAGGCCTGGTGAGACTCGATGGGGCTCTTATTACAAAACTATATGCAACATAATTACTATGTATCCTGTAATCCGAGATGTTCTCATGATTCTTGGAGAGGATACTACAATTAGAAGTGATTGGACAAGGATACATTCTATGCTTGGAGCATTTGAGTCATTTGACTTTGTTTTTGATGCACACTTAATGTTTGTTATTCTTGGATATACAAATTATCAGTGTGTTTGCAAAGAAGGGAGCAAGATATTATTAATGCAATTTCACTTGTTAATGTGGCAAAGAGAAGAATGCAACAGTTAAGGCTTGATGGTTGGGATCAATTCCTTCAAAGAATAACTTCATTTTGCAACAAATATGATATCCAAGTTCCTGCTATGGATGGAAATTATAAGCCTTATGGAAGATCATCACGATTTGTTCATAACCAAACCAATGATGACCACTTCAGAAGAGAAGTATATATTGGGGTCATTGATCAAATTAGCCTAGAGCTTGATAGTCGGTTTAGTGAGGCTAATATGGAGCTGCTTTCTTGTATGTCAGCCTTGGATCCTTCCAACTCTTTTGCTTCTTTTGATGCACACAAGGTACGAAAGCTAGCTGATTTCTATCCTAATGACATGTCAAGCACTGACTTGTTAAAACTTGACTTGCAACTTGACAATTATATTGATGGCATAAGAGAAGATGATAGATTCAAAGACATAACTAATCTTGTGGACCTCTCAGTTAAGCTTGTTGAAACAAAGAGACATAAGGTGTTTGATATGGTTTATTTGCTTCTCAAATTGGTATTGCTTTTGCCTGTGGCGACAGCAAGTGTTGAAAGGGCATTTTCTGCAATGAGTTTGGTGAAGACTAAATTGAGAAACAAGATGTGTGATAGTCTTTTAGATGATTGTCTTGTTACATACATCGAGAGGGATATTTTCTTCGAAGTGAATGAAGAAGATATAATTGAAACTTTTATGACGTTGAGGAAGCGCAGGCCAGATAAGTAGTATTATTGCAATCTTTATGTTTAATGTATGAAATTTTGATGCTTATTTGTTAAATGTCAAACTTTTTATATATATATATATATATATATATCAAATTGTTTACCAAATTTACTATGAAATTATATGTACATTAGATAGAATTCTACATGAAAATTTTGTTGCGGCACACCCTATATAAAAATTCTAGGTCCGCCACTGAGGTCGGGTGCGCTTGCAGTAGGGGGTTACAAGCGTCCACGCGGGAGAGGGAGCGAGCGGCTCCAAGCGGGCGCCTGTTCTCGTCCTCGTCCCCGCGCGGCCAACCCTCTCTAAGAGGGCCCTTGTCCTCCCTTTTATAGGCGTAAGGAGAGGATCCAGGTGTACAATGGGGGGTGTAGCAGTGTGCTACGTGTCTAGCGGAGGTGAGCTAGCGCCCTAGGTACATGTCGTTGTGGCAGCCGGAGAGATCTTGGCACCCAGCTGGTGTGATGTCGTGGCCGTCGAAGGAGCGATGGAGCTTGGTGGAGGGACAGCTGTCGGAGCGGTTGAGTCCTTGCTAATGTCCTCTTGCTTCCGTAAGGGGGCTGAGAGCCGCCGCCGTCACAGAGCATGCGGGGCGCCATCATTGCCTATCTGGCGGAGCGAGCCAGATGGGACGCCGGTCTTGTTCCCTGCGGCCCGAGTCAGCTCGGGGTAGGGTGATGATGGCGCCTCCCGTTGACGTGGCTGGTCTACGCCCTAGTTTGGGCGATGTGGAAGCTCCTCCGAAGCCGAGGTCGAGTCCGAGCCCCCGGGTCGGGCGAGGCGGAGATCGTCGTCTTCTGGGGCCGAGCCCAAGTCCGAGCCCTGGGTCGGGCGAGGCGGAGATCGTCGTCTTCTGGGGCCGAGCCCAAGTCCAAGCCCTGGGTCGGGCGGAGTTCGCCGTCTTCCGGGACTTAGCCCGAGTCCGAGTCCTGGGTCGGGCGGAGTTCGCCGTCTTCCGGGACTTAGCCCGAGTCCGAGCCCTGGGTCGGGCGGAGTTCGCCGTCTTCTGGGACTTAGCCCGAGTCCGAGCCCTGGGTCGGGCGGAGTTCGCCGTCTTCCGGGACTTAGCCCGAGTCCGAGCCCTGGGTCGGGCGGAGTTCGCCGTCTTCCGGGACTTAGCCCGAGTCCGAGCCCTGGGTTGGGTGGAGCGGAGCTTCCCATGGTGCCTCCGGCAGAGCCTGACTGCCTATCAGTCTGACTCTGTCCAGTGGCGCTGCAGTCGGTGTGGCGTAGGCGGCGCTGTCCTTCTGTCAGGCCGGTCAGTGGAGCGGCGAAGTGACGGCAGTCACTTCGGCTCTGCCGGCTGGGGGGTGCGCGCCAAGATAAGGGTGTCAGGTCACCTTTGCATTAAATGCTCCTGCGACTTGGTCGGTCGGTGCGGTAATTTGGTCAGGGTTGCTTCTTAGCGAAGGCAGGGCCTCGGGCGAGCCGGGAATATGTTCGCCGCTGAAGGGGGGCCTCGGGCGAGACAGAAATCCTTCGGGGTCGGCTGCCCTTGTCCGAGGCTAGGCTCGGGTGAGGCGTGATCGTGTCCCTCAAATGTACTGATCCCTGACTTAATCGCACCCATCAGGCCTTTGCAGCTTCGTGCTGATGAGGGTTACCAGCTGAGAATTAGGAGCCTTGAGGGTACCCCTAATTATGGTCCCCGACAGTAGCCCCCGAGCCTCGAAGGGAGTGTTTGCACTCGCTTGGAGGCTTTCGTCGCACTTTTTTGCAAGGGGACCAGCCTTTCTCGGTAGCGTTTTGTTCCGGTGGGTGCGCGCGAGCGCACCCGCCGGGTGTAGCCCCCGAGGCCTCGGAGGAGTGGTTTCACTCCTTCGAGGTCTTACTGCCTCACGTAGTGCTTCGGCTGGTCTGGTCGTTTCCTCATGCGAGCTGGCCGTAGCCCAGGTGTACGGTCGGGTCCCAAGTTCTCGGGCTGGTATGTTGATGCTGTCAACGGTTCGGCCGAAGCCGAGTTTGCGAGAGCAGCCCCCGAGCCTCTACACAGAGCGAGAGGGCGGTCAGGGGTAGACTCGGCTTTTTTACATACGCCCCTGCATCGCCTTTCCGCAAGGAGGAGGGGGGAGAGCGCCATGTTGCCCTCGATGGGCGCCGAACATGGTGTCCCCGATGAGCTGCAAGCGGGTAATCCGAGTGGACGTCCGTGCCCCGTTGGTTAGGGGTCGGCTAGGGGCCCAGAGGCGCGCCCAAAAGTACCTGCGGGTGATCTGCCAGACCCGGTCCCCTGGTGACGGGGTCCGAGGGCTCGATGCCTCCCTCTGGTGGGATTCTGTTACAAGATCGTTCCCGCCGGTCTCGGAAATGTCCTAGGGTACCTCGGGAGCGCAACCCGAGCCTTGGTTATGTATCGAACGTACCCATGGTCATCCCTTGCTCGGCGTCTGAGGCGGCTGTGAACCCTTCGGGGGCCAGCCTTCGAACCCCTGATCAGTATTGGGCGCGGAGCCCGAGTAGCCTGAGGCGGTCGTTGAACCCTTTCGAGGGGCCGGCCTTCGAACCTCTGACCAGTAGTGGGTGTAGGGCCCACATGATCTGAGGCGGCTGTTGAACCCTTCCGGGGGGCCAGCCTTCGAACCTCTCATCAGTAGGGGGGCTCGGAGCCTGGTTCCTTCTCGGGGAAGGATCCTTTTTGGGGTATCCCCCTTTCCCGGTCCCTGTTGCAAGAGAGAGAAAGAGGAAAAACGGAAAAGGATACGAAATCGAACGACGCGGCGTACCTTTTTGGACGCGTTCATTTTGGCGAAGGGGAAGCGTCACCCGCTTCTCCTGCCAGAGGCGCCGCGTGTCCCGTCGCAGAGTTAATGCGACAGGGCGAGTGGTTGGAGGGGCGACCGTTGCGCGTGCGCGAGCCGTTCGAGGAACGGATCACGGGCGCGTCGTCCTTACGCCGTGGGGGAGGGTTCTCTCGCTGCCCCCGGATGGGACGTAAGCCTGGCTGACGACGCGACCGCTGCGCCTGCTCGCCTGCCACCGCCGTTACTGCTGGCCCACTTTTGGCTGTGTTGACCGTCGCGCCAGGCTGGTGCTGCTGGGTCACGCGCCGGGTCGCCTCGAGTCGCGGTATTGGTTCCGCAGTCGAGGAGGTGCGGTGGTGGCGCGGGTGGCGATGCAGTTACTCACACGTAGCAACCGGCGCACCGGTTGCATGACGCGTGGGCCTGGGCCTCCATGCCGGGCGTGTTGGGAGTCGGAGGAGCGCGCCCACTTGGCGCGGTTGCATGCCACCTGCATGGCTGCCCACCCTTTCGCTCGTTGGTCTGGGCAAAAGTGGAGGGTCGCTTGTAACCGCTGGGCGGTTGTATGCACCGCGCGCGGCGGTTTGGCTTCATCTGCCTTGAGTTGGCTTGCATGACGTGTGGGGCCCAGCCCCCACGCCGTGGGGGAGGACCTTGGAGTGTGTTGGAGAAGACAGCCCGTGACGGCTGGGGACGCGAGTAGGGAGAACCGCCCTTAAAAGGAGGGTGACCCCCTTGGAGGGCGTCCATGTCTTCGCGCTCCCTTATGCACCGTGTCTTTCCACCTTCTAGGCCCCCAGATGGGGGAGATCCGCCGTCTTTTCGCCTCGTTGTTGGGGGAACGCAACTCCGCGGGAGTTCGTACCTTTCAGCCATCGTTCGGCTTCAAGGATTTTCATCATGCAGCCCGGCTGCACCCCTCCACCGGCGGTCACCCAAGACGGTGACCTCCAGCTTGATGGTGGGGGAAAGCGAGCCGGGCTGCGGCCTCCGCCCCTCCCTCAGCCTCAAGGATTTTCATCACTAGGGCTGGGGAGGGGAGTGTGCCGAGTTGGGGTCGGCCCCTGCATGGGCGGTGGCCCGCTCCTTCCCTCAGTGATCGGGGGGAAGGGCGGGAGTCGTCCGTGGCGCTGACAGCTGCACCGTGCCCGGCTCGCTGGGCCGAGCGGCTTCGGAGCCGCTCCCGGTGCCGCCTCCCGCCACGGCAGCTGGAAGAGGTTCCGCCGCCGACGAGTTTGCCGGCGCCACCCGCGGACCGACCTCCAAATCTACGGCCTTCTGCCCGTCCTTGGCTCTCGAGTTTGGGCACGGGCGAGGGCCTCCTGGCAGCAGCATCCGCCCTGAGGTCATCGCTGCTGCTGTTCGGCCCCCCGGGACAGAAGTCGTCATCGTCTCCGCGGCTGGGGCGGGCGACGACAAGCCGTTCGTCGATCTTCTGTTGCTCCGCAGGCCTCTCCCCCGTCGAGTGGGGTTGTCCGTACCTGTGGAGGCGGAACCGGAGTTCCGTTTGTAATGGCACCTTGAGTGCCGGTGTTTTTGTTCATTGTGGCTGTGGGGGCCTGAACATGTATGTAATTTCGGCACGAAGCTGTGTATTTTCCTCCTTTTTGAGCACTGAGACTCGCCTGTTGGTTGTCTGAACCGCTTCACCAGGCGTGAGTCGCCCCGTGTACAGGTGACGAGTGAGGTATCCATATCCCGGAGGCGTAGGAGTTTCTCGGCTCGGTCGGCCTTGTTGTCCGAGGCTTCTCTAACTTAGTTAAAGGAACCCCTCGACCGCTCTTCGATGAGCCGAGGCCAGGGGTAGCGGCGTCAACATGGACAGAGGAAGAGTTGGCTCGAAAAGGTAACCTGGTTGGCCGGAGCCTGGCCGGGTCGTCTGTTAGCGGGTCCGACGCCGGAATTGACCAGCCGAGGCCTCGGGTCGGGCTCACATCCTTGGAGGGCAGCTGGCCGAGGCCCCAGGGTGACCGGCCGAGCCGCCTGCTCGGGCTGGATTGACATCCTCGGAAGGTAACTAGCCGAGGCCCCGGGGTGACCGGCCGAGCCGCCTGCTCGGGCCGGATTGACGTCCTCGGAAGGTAACTGGCCGAGGCCCTGGGGTGACCGGCCGAGCCGCCTGCTCGGGCCGGGTTCCCAGAGAAGACCCTGGCGGCGATGGCCCGGGCGTGGTGATGACGTCGTCCTTCAGAGTGGAAATCCTCGGACTGCGTCGCTGTCCGAGGCTAGGTTGGCCCTCGCCGAAGGTGTCGTCGATGCCAAGGGTGCTGCTGCTCCCTTCAGCCGTCAAGATCCGAGCCTGCAGGATCGGATTGTCTTGTAGCGTGTGTTTCCTGCGGCCGCCGAGACCTAAACACACCCTCGCCGTGTTGTAAAGCTGCGTCTCTTTTCCTTTTATTTCGAGCATCTGGACGGTTTTGTCGGTAACAGAAATGTTTGTGTGAGCAAGAGTTGCTTCTCGCGGAAGGTGATGAGTGAGGTATCCGTATCCCGGAGGCGTAGGAGTCCCTTGGCTCGGTCGGCCTTGCCGCTTACGCGCACTCTTACCCGTCCATGGGGCTCTGTCACCGACGCAGTCGAAAAGGCTCGAAGGATCGCTTTGGCAGAAGAGCTTTCGAGCGTGAAGACTTGTCCGGTCCGCAGAATCACTTATCCGAACGTGAGTTACTTATCGCAGAAGGTGATGAGTGAGGTATCCGTATCCCGGAGGCGTAGGAGTCCCTCGGCTCAGTCAGCCTTGGCTGCTTACGTGTACTCCGTCGTTTTCAAGATCCACTTTCGATGTAGCCAAAAAGCGCGAAAGACATTCTGGCAGAAAAGATCTTTTTTTTCGAGGAAAATTTCGACGCAGAGGGGGTTCCCCCCCTTTTAGCCCCCGAGGGAGGGTCGGGCTTTGCCGAGGCGAGGGCGACCCTTCCTTGATGACTAAACTTTGCGTGGGTGCGAGGTATATGATCAACTTGAAAACATCTTAAGGGTAGAAGCGACGTAGCTGTTGGATGTTCCAAGCGTTGTCGTAGACCTCGCCTTGGCTGTTGGCCAGCTTGTATGTTCTGGGCTTCAGAACCTTGGCGATGACGAATGGCCCCTCCTAGGGAAGCGTGAGCTTGTGCCGCCCTCGGGCGTCTTGTCGCAGCCGAAGCACCAGGTCGCCCACCTGGAGGTCTCGGGACCGGACCCCTCGGGCGTGGTAGCGTCGCAGGGACTGCTGGTACCGCGCCGAGTGTAGCAAGGCCTGGTCCCGAGCCTCCTCCAGCTGGTCCAGCGAGTTTTCTCGGCTGACTTGGTTGCTTTGGTCGGTGTAGGACCTCGTCCTCGGGGAGCCGTATTCTAAGTCTGTGGGCAAGATGGCTTCTGCCCCGTAGACTAAAAAGAACGGCGTGAAGCCCGTGGCTCGGCTCGGCGTTGTCCTCAGACTCCATACCACCGAGGGGAGTTCCTTCATCCATCGCTTGCCGAACTTGTTGAGGTTGTTGTAGATCCGAGGCTTGAGCCCTTGTAGAATCATGCCATTGGCACGCTCTACCTGCCCATTCGTCATGGGATGAGCCACGGCGGCCCAGTCCACCCGGATGTGGTGCTCCTCGCAGAAGTCCAGGAACTTTCTGCCGGTGAACTGGGTGCCATTGTCGGTGATGATGGAGTTTGGGACCCCGAAGCGATGGATGATGTTGGTGAAGAACGCCACCGCCTGCTCGGACCTGATGCTGTTCAGGGGTCGGACCTCGATCCACTTGGAGAATTTGTCGATGGCGACCAGCAGGTGCGTGTAGCCCCCGGGTGCCTTCTGCAAGGGGCCGACAAGGTCCAGACCCCACATCGCAAAAGGCCAAGTGGTGGGTATCGTCTGCAGAGCTTGAGCGGGCAGATGGGTCTGCCTCGCGTAGAATTGGCACCCTTCGCAGGTGTGGACGATTCGGGTAGCGTCGGCCACCGCCGTCGACCAATAGAAGCCTTGCCGGAAAGCGTTCCCGACAAGGGCTCGAGGTGCTGCGTGATGGCCGCAAGCCCCCGAGTGTATCTCGCGCAGGAGTTCCTGACCTTCGGCGATGGAGATGCATCGCTAGAGGATGCCTGAGGGGCTGCGGTGGTAGAGCTCCTTCTCATCTCCCAGCAAGACAAACGACTTGGCGCGCCGCGCCACCCGCCGAGCCTCGGCTCGGTCGAGGGGTAGCTCTCCTCGGTGGAGATATTGCAAGTACGGGATCTGCCAGTTTCGATTAGGCTCGTCCCCGCTTCGCTCCTCCTCGACGCGCAGTGCCTCACCCTCGGGTGCCGAGGGTGCCTCGGACTGAACCGAGGGCGCCTCGAGTCGAGCCGAGGGTGCCTCGGGTTGAGCCGTGGGTGCCTCGGACTGGGCCGAGGGTACCTCGGGCTCGGACGTGTCGTCGATCTTGACGGAGGGTTGATACAGGTCTCGGGAGAAGACGTCCGGGGGAACCGTCGTTCGCCCCGAGGCTATTTTAGCCAGCTCGTCCGCAGTCTCGTTGTAGCGCCGAGCGATGTGGTTGAGCTCGAGCCCGTAGAACTTGTCTTCCAGGCACCGAACTTCATCGCAGTAGGCCTCCATCTTCGGGTCGCGGCAATGGGAGTTCTTCATGACTTGGTCGATGACGAGCTGCGAGTCACCACGAGCGTCGAGGCGTCGGACCCCTAGCTCAATGGCGATCCGCAACCAGTTGACCAGAGCCTCATATTCGGCCACATTGTTGGACGCCGGGAAGTGGAGGTGTAGCACGTAGCGTAGATGCTTTCCGAGGGGTGAGATGAAGAGTAGGCCTGCGTCGGCCCCTGTCTTCATCAGCGACCCGTCGAAGAACATGGTCCAGAGCTCCGGTTGGATCGGAGCCGTCGGTAGCTGGGTGTCGACCCATTCAGCCACGAAGTCCGCCAAGACCTGGGACTTAATGGCTTTCCGAGGAGCGAACGAGATTGTCTCGCCCATGATCTCCACCGCCCACTTTGCAATCCTACCCGAGGCCTCTCGGCACTGGATGATCTCTCCCAGGGGGAAGGAAGACACCATAGTTACTGGATGAGACTCAAAGTAGTGTCGCAGCTTCCGTCGCGTTAGGATCACCGCGTACAGCAGCTTCTGAACTTGTGGGTAGCAGATCTTGGTTTCGGACAGTACCTTGCTGACGAAGTAGACTGGCCTTTGAACGGGCAATGCATGCCCCTCTTCTTGCCTCTCGACCACAATCGCGGCGCTGACCACCTGGGTGGTCGCGGCGACGTAGACCAGGAGGGCTTCTCCGGTAGCCGGGGGCACCAAGATAGGTGCCTTTGTGAGGAGCGCCTTCAGGTTCCCGAGGGCTTCCTCGGCCTCAGGGGTCCAAGTGAAGCACTCGGCCTTCCTTAAGAGGCGGTACAGAGGTAGACCTCTTTCACCGAGGTGTGAGATGAAATGGCTCAGAGCCGCGAGGCATCCCATGACCCTCTGTACGCCTTTCAAGTCCTTGATGGGCCCCATGCTGGTAATGGCTACGATCTTTTCCGGGTTGGGTTCGATGCCCCGCTCGGAGACGATGAACCCCAAGAGCATGCCTCGGGGCACCCCGAAGACACACTTTTCGGGATTGAGCTTGACGCCTTTCGCCTTGAGACATCGGAATGTCGTTTCAAGGTCGGAAAGGAGGTCGGAGGCTTTCCTCGTCTTGACTACGATGTCATCAACGTAGGCCTCGACCGTGCGGCCAATGTGTTCGCCGAACACATGGTTCATGCACCGTTGGTACGTCGCGCCCGCATTCCTCAAACCGAATGGCATGGTGACATAGCAGTACATGCCGAAGGGTGTGATGAAAGAAGTCGCGAGCTGGTCGGACTCTTTCATCTTGATTTGATGATACCCTGAGTAGGCATCGAGGAAAGACAGGGTTTCGCACCCAGCAGTGGAATCCACGATTTGGTCGATGCGAGGCAGAGGGTAGGGAACCTTTGGACATGCTTTGTTGAGACCAGTGTAGTCTACACACATCCGCCATTTCCTCCCTTTCTTTCTCACAAGCACAGGGTTGGCAAGCCATTCGGGATGGAATACCTCTTTGATGAACCCTGCCGCCATTAGCTTGCGAATCTCCTCGCCTATGGCTCTGCGCTTCTCCTCGTCGAATCGGCGCAGCGGCTGCTTGACGGGTCGGGCTCCGGCTCGGATGTCCAGCGAGTGCTCGGCGACATCCCTCGGTACGCCGGGCATGTCCGAGAGACTCCACGCGAAAACGTCGACGTTCGCGCGGAGAAAGTCGACGAGCACTGCTTCCTATTTGGGATCGAACCCGGAGCCGATCCGGATCTGCTTGGAGGCGTCGCCGCTGGGGTCAAGGGGGACGGACTTAACCGTATCCGCTGGCTCAAAGTTGCCGGCGTGACGCTTCACGTCTGGCACCTCCTTAGAGAGGCTCTCTAGGTCGGCGATGAGGGCCTCGGACTCGGCGAGGGCCTCGGCGTACTCCACGCACTCCACGTCGCATTCGAACGCGTGTTTGTACGTAGGGCCAACGGTGATGACCCCGTTGGGGCCCAGCATCTTGAGCTTCAGGTAGGTGTAGTTGGGGACGGCCATGAACTTCGCATAGCACGGCCTCCCCAGTACCGCGTGGTAGGTTCCGTGGAACCCGACCACCTCGAACGTCAGGGTCTCCCTTCGGAAGTTGGAGGGTGTTCCGAAGCAGACGGGAAGGTCGAGCTGTCCGAGGGGTTGGACGCGCTTCCCGGGGATGATCCCATGGAAGGGCGCGGCGCCTGCCCGGACAGAGGACAGATCAACACGCAGGAGCCCGAGGGTCTCGGCGTAGATGATGTTGAGGCTGCTGCCTCCGTCCATGAGGGCCTTGGTGAGCCTGACGTCACCGATGACGGGGTCGACGACGAGCGGGTATTTCCCCGGGCTCGGCACATGGTCGGGGTGATCGTCTCGGTCGAAGGTGATGGGCTTGTCGGACCAGTCTAGATAGACTGGCGCCGCCACCCTGACCGAGCAGACCTCCCAGCGCTCTTGCTTGCGGTGCCGAGCCGAGGCGTTCGCCGCTTGCCCACCATAGATCATGAAGCAGTCGCGGACCTCGGGGAACTCTCCTGCCTGATGATCTTCCTTCTTGTCGTCGTCGCGGGCCTTGCCACCCTCCGCGGGTGGCCCGGCCCTGTGGAAGTGGCGCCGAAGCATGACGCACTCCTCAAGGGTGTGCCTGACGGGTCCCTGGTGATAGGGGCACGACTCCTTGAGCATCTTGTCGAAGAGGTTGGCACCTCCGGGGGGCTTCCGAGGGTTCTTGTACTCGGCGGCAGCGACGAGGTCCGCGTCGGCGGCGTCGTGTTTCGTTTGCGACTTCTTCTTGCCCTTCTTCTTGGCGCCACGCTGAGTTGACGCCTCGGGAGTACCTTCCGATGGGCGGCCCTGGGGCTGCCTGTCCTTTCGGAAGATAGCCTCGACCGCCTCCTGGCCGGAGGCGAACTTGGTGGCGATGTCCATCAGCTCGCTCGCCCTGGTGGGGGTCTTGTGGCCCAGCTTGCTCACCAGGTCACGGCAGGTGGTGCCAGCGAGGAACGTGCCGATGACATCCGAGTCGGTGACGTTGGGCAGCTCGGTGCGCTGCTTCGAGAATCGCCGGATGTAGTCTCGAAGAGACTCTCCCGGCTGCTGTCGGCAGCTTCGGAGGTCCCAGGAATTCCCGGGGCGCACATACGTGCCCTGGAAATTGCCGGCGAAAGCTTGGACTAGGTCGTCCCAGTTGGAGATCTGCCCCGGAGGCAGGTGCTCCAACCAGGCGCGAGCGGAGTCGGAGAGGAACAGAGGGAGGTTGCGGATGATGAGGTTGTCATCGTCCGTTCCACCCAGCTGGCAGGCCAGACGGTAGTCCGCAAGCCACAGTTCCGGTCTCGTCTCCCCCGAGTACTTTGTGATAGTAGCCGGGGGTCGGAACCGGGTCGGGAACGGCGCCCGTCGAATGGCTCGGCTGAAGGCTTGCGGACCGGGTGGTTCGGGCGAGGGACTCCGATCCTCCCCGCTGTCGTAGCGTCCCCCACGCCTGGGGTGGTAGCCTCGGCGCACCCTCTCATCGAGGTGGGCCCGTCGGTCGCGGTGGTGGTGCTCGTTGCCGAGGCAACCCGGGGCCGCATGCGCGGTGTTGCGCGTGCGCCCGGTGTAGACCGAGGCCTCCCGCATGAATCGGGAAGTCGCAGCATGAGGTTCCGAGGGGTACCCCTGCCTTCGGGAGGCAGAGCTCTCGGCCCGTCGGACCATGGCGCCTTCCAGGAGATTCTTGAGCTCTCCCTGGATTCGCCGCCCCTCGGTGGTTGATGGCTCTGGCATCGCGCAAAGAAGCATTGCTGCTGCCGCCAGGTTCTGGCCGACCCCACTGGATGCGGGTGGTGGCCTGATCCTGACGTCGTCGGTGATGCGGCGCTGGAAGCCCTGGGGTAGATGACGTATTTCTCCGGCCGGAGGTTGGCCCGCCCATGCCTGCCCGACGTCCCGACGGATCGGCTCCAGCGCTCCTGCTCCCTCGTCGAGCCCGGCCTGCACCCCACGGATTTGCTCGAGCTGTGGGTCATGACCCCTCGCCTGAACGGGGACCACAGCTAGCTCCCGTGGGATGTCAACGCGAGGCACCGGCCTAGGGAAGTCACCGTCCTCTGGCATGCCGAGATGGTTGCCTTCGGGGGGACCCCCTAGATCGACGTGGAAGCAATCACGACTTGGGCTGTGGTCCTCGTCGCCGAGGCTACGGCTACCGTCGGAACAGTCGGAAAGGCAATAGTCGCATGCGGTCTTGAAGTCCCGCATGGCACTGGGTTTGCCAAGTCCAGAGGAATCCCAACAGATGCTGGGTTCGTCGTCTTCCTCGGACCCAGAGGGCCCGTAGGTCGAGACGTCCGTCAGCCGGTCCCAAGGTGACCGCACACGAAACCCCAGAGAGTCTGGATTTGCCTCTACGAAAGCGCCCGCCAAAGCGAAGTCGCTAGACGGGTTGAGGCTGAAACCGAAAGACGCGGGATGGGAATCGATCGATACCTTTTGATCGACGGGCGGCGATAAGGTCGCGTCGGGGACTGACTGCGCCGTCGTCTTAGGTACGAGGGTGACGTCCAGCAAGCTTTTCGCGAGCACGCTGGCGTCGTCCGCTTGCTCGGGATTGGCGTGTCGCGGGGAGACGGCGCTCGCCTTCGTCTCAAACGCGAGGTCGACGCCCGGTGCGCCCCCCGTTGGGGTGCCGGGACCATCGACTCGCTCGACAACCGACGAGGCGCTGCCTCCTGCTTGGCCTTGGTTGCCCCGCCTCCTCCTCCGTCGGCGGGGGAGAGGACAGGGTGAGCTCGAAGGTTGCTCTTCCACCTCGCGGGGAAGATGTCGCCGATTCCGCCGCCGGCAGGCGGGTTGTCGGCCGCCACCGTTGTTGTCGCACGGCGGTGGAAGGAGTATCATGTCGTAGCTGCCGTCGAGGGATATGAACTCGGGACTCCCGAAACGGAGCACCGTCCCGGGTTGGAGAGGTTGCTGGAGACTGCCCATCTGGAGCTTGACGGGAAGCTGTTCGTCAACACGCAGCAGGCCCCTACCTGGCGCGCCAACTGTCGGCGTTCCGAGACTGGGGGGTCCCTGGGCCGACGAGTGAATGTCGCCGCGTGCCCCAGCCTAGATGGGTCGAGCGCGAGGGCGAGCGCGAAGGGGGGAGAGCGAGACGGCCGGAGACCGGCGTGAGAGAGGTGGGAATCCCGCGGCCCTCGTGTTCGTCCCGTGCCCAGGTCGGGTGCGCTTGCAGTAGGGGGTTACAAGCGTCCACGCGGGAGAGGGAGCGAGCGGCTCCAAGCGGGCGCCTGTTCTCGTCCTCGTCCCCGCGCGACCAACCCTCTCTAAGAGGGCCCTGGTCCTCCCTTTTATAGGCGTAAGGAGAGGATCCAGGTGTACAATAGGGGGTGTAGCAGGGTGCTACGTGTCTAGCGGAGGTGAGCCAGCGCCCTAGGTACATGCCGTTGTGGCAGCCGGAGAGATCTTGGCACCCAGCTGGTGTGATGTTGTGGCCGTCGAAGGAGCGATGGAGCTTGGCGGAGGGACAGCTGTCGGAGCGGTTGAGTCCTTGCTGACGCCCTCTTGCTTCCGTAAGGGGGCTGAGAGCCGCCGCCGTCACAGATGGGACGCCATCATTGCCTATCTGGCGGAGCGAGCCAGATGGGACGCCGGTCTTGTTCCCTGCGGCCCGAGTCAGCTCGGGGTAGGGTGATGATGACGCCTCTTATTGACGTGGCTGGTCTACGCCCTAGTTTGGGCGATGTGGAAGCTCCTCCGAAGCCGAGGTCGAGACCGAGCCCCCGGGTTGGGCGAGGCGGAGATCGTCATCTTCTGGGGCCGAGCCCAAGTTCGAGCCCTGGGTCGGGCGAGGCAGAGATCGTCGTCTTCTAGGGCCGAGCCCAAGTCCGAGCCCTGGGTTGGGCGGAGTTCGCCGTCTTCCAGGACTTAGCCCGAGTCCGAGTCCTGGGTCGGGCGGAGTTCGCCGTCTTCCGGGACTTAGCCCGAGTCTGAGCCCTGGGTCGGGCGGAGTTCGCCGTCTTTCGGGACTTAGCCGGAGTCCGAGCCCTGGGTCGGGCAGAGTTCGCCGTCTTCCGGGACTTAGCCCGAGTCCGAGCCCTGGGTCGGGCGGAGCGGAGCTTCCCATGGTGCCTCCAGCAGAGCCTGACTGCCTGTCAGTCTGACTCTGTCCAGTGGCGCTGCAGTCGGTGTGGCGTAGGCGGCGCTGTCCTTCTGTCAGGCCGGTCAGTGGAGCGGCGAAGTGACGGCAGTCACTTCGGCTCTGCCGGCTGGGGGTGCGCGCCAGGATAAGGGTGTCAGGTCACCTTTGCATTAAATGCTCCTGCGACTTGGTCGGTCGGTGCGGCGATTTGGTCAGGGTTGCTTCTTAGCGAAGGCAGGGCCTCGGGCGAGCCGGGAATATGTTCGCCGCTGAAGGGGGGCCTCGGGCGAGACAGAAATCCTCTGGTGTCGGCTGCCCTTGTCCGAGGCTAGGCTCGGGTGAGGCGTGATCGTGTCCCTCGAATGTACTGATCCCTGACTTAATCGCACCCATCAGGCCTTTGCAGCTTCGTGCTGATGGGGGTTACCAGCTGAGAATTAGGAGCCTTGAGGGTACCCCTAATTATGGTCCCCGACAGTATTAGTCTCCCTCGACCTATTCCTTCACCTCTCTTGGGCCCAACGTCGCCTAGAGGCGTCTTGGGCGGCCTGCTGACCCTAAGAAAACCCTGGAACTCTTTTCTCTGATGGATCCCTCCCGGGAGGCGAGATCAAGGTTATTCCTAGAGAAGAAGACCCTCTGCCATCACGGACTGTTTGGCCCCAGGCATGGACCTTCCGAAAGCACGCAGGGAAGGAGACGCTCCTACGCTGAGTTCGTAGACCATTCGGCTCAGAGCCGTGGACCGTCTGTACTCCTGCAGAGAGCACCGCCAGGCGGTTCATGTTCAGTGATTGGTGTCTGAATCAACGCCAACAGGTACTAATTTGTGGTCGTATGAATGGGAAGGGAGTAGTTCATTTTGTAGAACCACATGCACACACGAAAACTACAATCTCTTACTTTTTAATAGTCACACTTAACTATTTTGGTAAAAGTTTGTTGATGTATGTTTAATGGTTGTATTTATTGTTGAGTTGAGTATTATTCTCCCTTGAATTATCTTTTATGACTTAAGAAGATGGTTACTATGTGCTTGTGCTTTAGATGTTTGGTTTACTGCAAAGAGTCTCCTGAAATTTCTAATTTTTATGTCTAAAAATTGTTACATTGTTATTAGGATATTTTAGTTGTTGTGGTAGTCTCCGACTAATTAGATGTCAGGATGTAACAGGTATGCAATATAACTAACTTTATTAAATTAGTTGTCCGCTATAAATTTATCAAAAAATATATAGTATATAGTATAAATATAAATATAGATATAGACGTATAATCCTATCTAAAATATCGCAAGCACAAGTAGCCCCGTTGGTTGGTTGGTCAGCCACAGCATAGCGTGGCCTATATACCAAATTGCTTTTTGAGTTTTGTCCCCTACTAGGGCATTATGGCAACACAACATGAGCAAATTTTTTAATAAGCAGCAAGCCATATTGCATATGCATAGTTACGCCTCGTTTGTCTCATATCCAAGTCACAGGAGTTACAGAGGGTTGCTGAGTATTTTGAAATTTAGTCTTGTTCGGTTGTATGAAGATAGGAGGAGACTCAGCGGATTAAATATCCTCTAATCTCCTTCGATACACCTTTAAGCCAACAAGCTCTTATGTTCCTCTTTGATTGGATTAGAGAAGATTGAGGGAGATTAAATTCTTTTCTATTCAATTTTAACTAAGAAGAGATTTAATTACTACCAATCCCTTCAAATCTTTTCTTACTGAATAAGCACTAAAGTCTTGTTCGGTTGCATGACTATCGTAGGTGATTGAGGGAAAAAAATAAATTCCTTTTTATTCAATTTTAAATAACAAGAGATTTAATTCCACCTAAATAAAGTTTAGTTGTTAACACATTCAAAGTTTGAATGATAATTAAGGTTATTAAATATATGTTAATTACAAAACTAATTTTATAGATAAACACTAAAAGACGAGACAAATTTATTAAATATAATTAAACATATATTTAAATTCACAATTAATATTCAAACATTTTATGTGACCCAAACTAAACTTCCAAACACCCCTCAAGAATCAAACAGGCCCTAACGGATACAGGAAATTTAACAGGAAATAGTTCGGATACGAGGTAAGGTACGCTAGTCGCAGTTGTCGTTAGTACGGATTCATCTTCAGATGAGTAGCTTTTGAGCAACAGTAGTATAACTGTGCATGGTTCCATGGTCAGCATGTGGTTTTCATTGGCTTGCAACACACATCATGTTACTAAGTATTTTAAAAACCATAGTTTTAGGATACTATAATTTTAAGTTATCGTGACACAACAATACTATTTTTACATCACTAACAGCAATACTTGTTTAGAGACAAAGTATCTTAAACCATGATACTTATATTTGTTCTTAAATATTTGTCGTATGCTACTTCATTTTTGGACTAAACGACGACAAATACAAAAAACGGAGGAAGTATTTAGTATACATGTGAAAAAGTTAATCATAGACAAAAACTTTGGGTTGGAGTGGAGTTCCAAACACTCCAAAAATTCCATCTAAAAAAATCCATGGTAACCACTTTTGGCATAAAAAATATGGTTTTACCTCAGAACTCTAAAAAATACAAAGTATTTTTCTAAACCCCTCCTAAATTTTCCTCTTTTCTTCTTGAATCAAACATAGCTATCTGTTTCCGAAGAAGGTTAGCGATGGAACTATCAAGCAGGGAGGAGCTACCCGAGAGGCCGAGACGACGTTGATAATAAACAATTGTAGTACGGTAAAACATGATGGAAAAAGGGGATCGGAATGGTTGACACTTACATCGTTTCTCCCCTGTCCGGCTTCCACGTCCATGGAGGCAGCAGCCATAGGCGGCGGAGATCAGCAGGTTTCCCAGGGACCTGAGGCAAATGTTCGGTGGGCAAAGCTCAGCTAGTTCAGTATTATTAAGCACTAATAAGTACTGCCGCATGCGCGCTACTTTTTATAGCAGTAGGAAAAGGTGGGAATGACGTGGCCAGAGCCCGGGCAGGCGGGCCGTGGCCCACGCGACCCACTAACAGCTCTGTTCCGTTGAGGTGCGCAACGTGCGTGGATGAGGATTGTTGTCCTCCACCGAGTCCCTGCCAGCCACAAAAGCTTTGGGGAGGCGTAGTAGTAAAAAATGGCATGTGCTTATTTGGACTGCACCAAATCTGATATATACTATCATATAGTATCACATAGTCAATGCTAATGCTATGATTACGAGAAAGGAAGGAGAGACATCAGCGGTGGCGGCATGAGTGAGAGGAGGGAGATGGTGGGGTGGCGATGGAGAGAGAGATGATGTGTGATCCAAATAATATTATCCATCGAATTTGAGTAAATAAGAGGAAGGTTATCCAGCGAACTGAACCATTGGTTTCGATGATATGTTAGGTCTAAGTTCAATTTAATTAGTGGATTTAGTGGAAGTTATGAGTGTGGAGTTGATTTGGTTAGGTGAGTTTTGTAATGTTATATATATATTAGATGAACGCCCGTGCGTTATTACGGAGTGAATATGTTAGATAAGATACATTGAAATTTAAAGATAATAATTTTATTTTATGTTCTTGTTAGCATCTTTTAAAAGTTAAGAATTTTTACATACCTTAAAAATCTTACACATCGAATAAATCCATCATTTACAGTAAAATAAATGCTCGTCGACCACTCATTTTATGTTCTTGTTAGCATCTTTGTCTCTTAATTTTGCTCTTTGTAATAAATTATAGAATGCATTTTAAGCCCTCATCTTCTAAAATAACATAATATTCCAATTTGGTAGCTTGTTAAAGTAATTTTTAGAGAAAAAACTGAGATATATGCTAATAAAAAAGTAGACATCAAATTACCTGATCTTTCTCCAATAACTGCTTTCAGCTATGCGTTTCCACGAGAGCCCTTGCTGAACAATAAGACAGGGCAATCCGATAATTCAACCCCCAAGCCATATGATCCGACTGCAATTTGTAGTTAAGTGTATAGGTGGCTAAAAAGAGAAGTCCATGTTTGCTTCTATATTGATTTGTAATCTACTAAAAGAAACGGATATAGTCTCTTACTCGTGCTGAAGGATTGTTTCAGGTCACCTAACTTCACTGGCACCACGAATCCGTGGGAACCTGGTCTTTCTTAAGATTTCCAGAATGTAAGAATTCGTACGCAGTTCATCCCCTTCCTCACCCCCGAGGTCAAATGGCAACATGTAAAGCAGAAGCTTGTCTGGTGCAAACACATGCTTACTAAAATTGAACCATGCGACAAAAACGAAGGGGTTCAGTTATTCAATTTTTCTTTGAACATATTGATAATGACTAAAATATTTTTGAACTCTATCAATCGCTTCGTTAGAGTGGCCTCACACACATGCACAATAAAGGCTTGCAAATGTAAAACAAAGTTGATGTCATCACTAAAACGTAAAACAAAAGGTTGTAAGTTGACAAAGGAGAATATACATAATATAAACAGTTGAATAAGTTCAAGATCTCTCATGAGCATCTAGAGAATATCTGCCTTGATGTAATTACACCCATGAGAGTTCAGCAATGAATAATGTTTCATTGCATAATACACTTGGCTTCCTCTTAGTCTACAACATAGAGCAAGGCAGTAAGCCAATTGCAATCCTGTGAAAGAAAAAATTATGGAAGAAAAACGAAAGAAGAAACATTTGCCTGCGTCCAATCTCTCTTCATGCTAGCTACAATGCGTAAAGTCGTGAAAATTCCCCCACTATAAATTGCACCAAGTTTACATAAGAGTTTGCAACATGAGAATTTGTTTCCATAACAGGTGCAAATGGCCTGAAAATACCTCTGCTGAAACTAATAGGTACAAATGTGGCACGACTATATCAATAGCAAAAATAAGCTACAAATGGCTACTTGTGTATTTAACTGTCATCTCCATCTTTTTTGCTTTTGAAGTAGTCCTACAGGGAATTTGCATAAGGTCTATTAACCTAAACTTCAAAGAACCACATATAATGAAATCATTTAGTTCCTTTGCAATATTCGAGACAGTGAATACCAAAATTACAACATAAGAGAATTGGCTCAAATCCAGCAGCAAGAAGTATTTTAGTTATATATCTTTATCTTGCGAGTCAGCCAAAGACCAATATCAAGAAGCAGCTTGTTTCAAGATGCATCATGTTGATCTGATGTGGCCATACTTTTGGCAATATGATCATGTCCTACTCTCTCAGCAACAACAATAACCAACCATATATGCTTGTTCTCTGTCAATCGATTTTCTGCATATTGAAGCAGTCCACCCTCTCCGTACAGATAAAATGGAGACTCTGGAATCAAATAGCAGTACTGTCAAAAATTGAAAATCATAATTTACAATGTTGATGCTTGAAAAAACACTCCAACAATCATGTTTGCTGGCACCAGGATGCACCCTTTGGGATGAGCCTAATGTTCTAGGAGCAAACCAGCAGACGATAAATACCATGGAGGTTTCTTGATGTAAATTGCTCTAATCACTAAAGCAACGAAAACCACGGCGAGGACAAAGACTACAACAAACCAAATCTAAGCAGCAAGAGTTAACATAGAATCCTACACACCAAGATTTCGATCCGAAAGGGCAAGGGGAATAGGCCGACGAGGTGGGAGCAGGCTGGTAAGGGCGGTCCTGCAAGCATAGGCTGGTGACGCGGCTGCCATGCTTTTCGCAATATGATCCTGTCCTACTCCCTCAGCAACAACAATAACCAACCATATATGCTTGTTCTCTGTCAACCGGTTTTCTGCATATTGAAGCAATCCACCCTCTCCGTCTAGATAAAATGGAGACTCTGGAATCAAATAGCAGTACTGTCAAAAATGGAAAATCATAATTTACAATACTGATGCTTGAAAAAACATTCCAACAATTAGGTTTGCTGGCACCAGGATGCACCCTTTGGGACGAGCCTGATGTTCTAGGAGCAAACCAGCAAACGATAAATACCATGGAGGTTTCTTGATGTAAATTGCTCTAATCACTAAAGCAACGAAAAACCACGACGAGGACGAAGACTGCAACAAACCAAATCTAAGCAGCATGAGTTAATAGAGAATCCTAAACACCAAGATTTCGATCCAAAAGGGCAAGGGGAATAGGCCGACGAGGTGGGAGTAGGCTGGCAAGGGCGGTCCTGCGCGCATAGGCTGGTGATGCGGCGGTCATGTCCTCCTCCGTGGGCAACGACAGCGACTCCGCCACGACTCCCCCTCATAGCCCGCGAGCGACCACCTTGGAAGGGGAAGGGAAAGACAACAAAGAGGGGCATGAGTCCGAGGCGCGACCAGCGGGATGGGGGCATGGACAGAGGTGTCGGTGGAAGTGTTCGACGCGGGGGTCGTCGTCCACCGTCTCCTACGCTCATATCTCCGCCATCTGCAGGGGGGTTGTTCTCGGATCACCAAACGCCGCATGGGGTGGGGGAGGGGGAGCATGGGTGGTAGGCACGGGCAAGGCCTAGCAATGGCAACACAAGGGGGAGGGGGACGGGTGGGGTCTAGCTACCGTCGTGGGGGCGGAGGCGAGGGCATTGCAGGGGGGCTGCGACACGCAGGGTCACGGGCGCGAGGAGGACACCGCCAATGTCGTCACGGCGGCAGGGGCTAGGACAGAGGCGAGGGCTTCGGGCGCGGGGAGGGGACACACAGACGGGGGCATGAGCAGGAGGGGGCATGGTGTAGCCCGGTGGACACCCACGTTACATGCTTATAGAGTAGTAGAGATAATACAAATAAATCAGCATAAGTGACACTAACGGAATATATCGTACAATTCATTTGAAATACTACACCTACCTTTCGCATTCACCAACACCATCACACATCGCATACATGTCCACCAAAGCACTCTTCACATAACCAACATTTCGAGCCTAAGCTTTATTGTACAAATACCATGTGTCCGCTTCCCAATCATGAATGTGCCCAAGTCACAACATGCAAATGAGGAATTTCATCAAACACCTTTCGCGCATCAAAATATAACTCTTGCCAAAATCTAAAAATCATAAGAAGCACTCGACTCTATTCCACTTAGCTTTCTTCTTTCACGAGATTCTCCGTCCACACACATGCACAACATCAACCAAACTGCAGGGACGACGCAGCAAGGGCGAAGCTAGCCACGAGAAACGATGATGGTTCCTGGTTCATGCATAGTGATGGGAACTGGGCCGGGTCGGTCGGCCCGGCCCAAGCCTATCGTGTTTCGTGCCAAACAGGTTCGGGCCATGAAAGCCCAAATAACTTTTGAACCGTACCATGCCAGCCCAAAGTATAAAAATGGTGGTCCAGTCCGGCCCTAAACTATGTCATGCCTTCGTTGGGCCGTGTCGGCCCAAGCCTGACCCATATATTTGACCACATAAAATCAAAATATTACAACCAAATAAAGTCCATAGATTAATAAATTAAAGATATTAAACAATCTTAGCATCATTTTACCACATAAACTCCAAATATCACAACAATATAAAGTCGGTAGCTTACTAAATTACAGTAATTAAACAACTTGGGTTTCATTAGGCCGTGCTAACCCAAGACCAGACCATCTGTGCGGACCGTGCCGGGAGCCCGACGACCCAGAATTTGAGGTCCAGCTCAAGCCCGCCTTCAGACCGTGCTAGTTTGATCCATATTATTTTGTGCTGAGCCATGCTTTGGGTTTCTGTTTTCGTGTCGTGCTTGTGCTTGCCCAAAAAGACTGGCTCATATTCCCACCAATATTCATGTATTTCATCAAACTTGACAAATGTCACAAGGAACAGTGAGGAAAAACGACGTTGGGGTGACAGGGGATGACATCATGGAGCTCGAGGTGAACTAGCCATGCAACAACTACCATGGTGATGCTGCGTGCGGGTGGCACAGTGAGGTCGAGCGTGAGGGAGCAGGAACAGCGAGGCCTCACCGGCGATGTCCGCGAGGGTAGCAACGAGCAGGTCCCGAGCACGTCGAACGCGCCCGACCGACCGATGGGAGATCGATGACGAGCACTGATGCACAGTTGGCATAGCAACAACCACGACTAGAGATGCCAAATGGGCCGCCCAGTCCGGGCCCGGTGAAGCCTGGCCCATTTTGGGCCCGACCCGTCTGGCACGGTTAGAAAACTGGGCCGGGCCGTCTAAGCCTGCGGGCTCTATTTTTTATCCGAACCTGGCCCGCATCAGGCCTAAACGGGCCAGAAAACGGGCTAAGCGGGCTAGTAAGCACGTTTTAGTGCAAAAAAAAAAAACGGACTTAACACGCTTAGAGGTAAACGGGCCGTGCCGGGCTAGCCCACCGTGCCTAGTTTCTTGTCCGAGCCTGGCCCGGACCCCGCATAGAACCGGACCGTGCCAGGCTCGGATCAAGCCCAAACAGTGGGCTTCGTGCCGGGCTCGTGGGCCTCGTGCTTATTGGCCATCTATAACCACGACACCAGGGGAAGAAGCTCCAGCGGAGACCATCCATAGAGGTGAAGAGCACGCCATTGTCTCGGACACACTTGCTCCTGTTGCCTTCCCGGCCGGCTGCACTGCTCCATCTATGATGCTAACATCCCCGCCTCCTTTGAATACTGGATGCCAAAGCTGCTGGCAAGTGTGACCACTGCACCAAAAGTTGAACACCAGGAGTAGCTCCGTGCACCACTGTGCGACGTTGAAGAATCATCTCAGGAAAGATGAACTCATACTAATCAATTGGTAGAGTGGGTGAAGCCACAAATCCTGACCCAAGGGCTTTCTTTAGATGGGAAACATGCTATTGAGCATAGAAAATGTACTCGCGGATGGTCTGCCTCCAGACGATCCACGGTGGTAGCACGGACGGTCTGCGCGGCGCATAATCAGTTAGGGTTTCAAGTTTCTTGCAGGATTTGTTAGCTAAAACCGTGGGATTATCTTAGGAAACGACTTGTAACGGGTCCAGACCTCCCCTTTATATAGATGAAGGGCTACGGCCGATTGAACCTACACACAATCGATCAAATCTAGTCTATTTCTTGTTTTTACATTGTGTATTAGGATTTGTTCTAGTTTAGACCTAGTTTAGCCTCCCTCTATCTCAAATCTTCACCTCTCTTCGGCTCTACGTCGACTAGAGGCGTCTTGGGTGGCCTGCCGACGCCAAGACACACCCTACGATCTCTCCTCCCTGACGGGGTCCCTCCTGGGAGGCGAGATCTAGGTCTGCTGCGAAGAAGAAGAACCTCTGCGCCATCACGGACCGTCCGAGTCCCAGGCGCGGACCGTCCGTGCCTCTGCAAAGAGCACCGCTAGGTGGTCGTTACTACTGTTTAGCGCCCGGATCGGTGCCAACACACTTTTTGCCAACTCCGCTGGGGACAGGTGTCTAGATCTACTAAAAATGAGGCCCTCAAATGGTCGGTTATAAATATCACACAGATATCTCCCCGGACAATATCCTGAAGTCGGCTGTTGAAAGTCTGACGGTCGATGAGCAACAACAATATGAGGACTACATGCGTCAAGCTAAGGAGAAATTATTGTCATAATACACGGTGGATCGCCACCAGAAAGTTATCAAACATGGAGAGACCGACGTCGCATCTCTTATATCTTCGCTTGAAGTCCCCAACGTAAGTAAACCCGACGACATCCAATTTATTAAATAGTATGTAGATCATCAGCAAAATCAAATGAAACAACATATTGGTGGGTTAGAAGAATCAATTACAGAATTAACGCGTACGTTGGAGAAGTCTCACTATACCACGGAGGATTTTTACCGACCTTTGTTAGCTACCAAAGGTTGGTCGGTAAAAACAGCCGACACATGGTTGGTTGGTAATACCAGTTTTTGCAACGGCGGGATGGTCGGTAAATCTCTTATATTTAGCGTTGGGAGATCCGTCGGTAAAAATGGTAAAGACATCGCTCGTTCGGTCGGTAAATATATTGGCGCAACCCAAACCCGCGTGCCGCCAAATTATTACGTTCCTCCCAACCAAATCGCCGCGACGGCCCCCTCCAAAATCCAGCCGCCCGCCCCCTTCTCCTAACTCCCACCGCCGCCACCTCCAAACTCCCCCCAATTCACCGCACGCCCCCTCCACAGCGCCGCCCGCGCGTCCCCTCCATAGCACCGCCTGCGCGCCACAAAATCCCGCCGCCATCCTCCATCCTGCCACCCCCTCCATAGATCTGCCTGCCTCAATAATCCCGCCGCCACCTCCATCGTGTCGCGCCCCTCCATCACGCTGCCCCCTTTGGTGTCATTTGCCTGTGGAATCGTGATTTCCCTTCCTGTTTTTTGGTAAACTTTGGGGGAATTTCTGTTCGTAGGATTTGAGTGTGATTGAAGAAATTTTCCTTGGGGGAATTCATGCTGGAGCATCACTGAACTCGTCTATGGCAATTCCCTAGCGATTTCCTCTCTCAAATTTGTGTTTATCTTGGAGCATTGATTTAACATTTTTGTTCTTTCTTATCTGCAGGATTTAAAGGTTGTTCTAGGTCCTTGCAGGATTAAGCCTAACAAAACAGAGATTTGTGTGAGTCCACAACAAACTTTATTCCCTTCCTGTAGTTATGTAGCAATTACTCTGATCTTTTATCTTGCTGATCTACTAACATAGGAAGAGTCTGCACAACTTAAATGTTAGGCTTCTTAAATAGTTTTCTTCTTTTTGTAATTCAACATTTTGCTTGATGCCTTATGGGCATAATCTGTTTTAAAATGCAAAACTGCTACCTTAAGAAACAAGCTTCATCTTTATGGCAGTACGTGTTCTAAGCTTAGTCTGAGCCAAAGCCAAGAAGGCTGTGCGTTGCACTTCCACCTGACCTGAGGATTTCATATATCGCCTAGAGAGATGGACATTGTCCTGGCCTTCAGCCTTCATGGTCTTAGAACTGAACCAGCATGGACACGCAATGAACCAGACTACCAGATGTTGAACACTAATGTAATTTCTTGCAGTGAGTATAAGTTCCAGTAGGTCATGCTTATTAGTTTCATGTTTGCCACTACTGGTTGGTAGTGTTAAAGTACTGAGCACGCACTACTGGTTTTGATTGCCACTGATGCAACACGAAATGTAAGGCAGTGATTGAAGGATCATGAGGATAGTTGCATATGTTCTTCCTTAAGCTTAATGATGATAGCATGAGCAAGATTACTGATGCACTACTGGCTGTATTTTTCCCTCTAGTCTAGCTTGTAACCTTCAGTTCATGATGGTACCAGGATCAATGTATGTGTTGGTGACTACATTTTTTCTCTAGCTTATAACCTTCAGTTCATGATGGATGCATTTTTTTTCTCTAGCTTGCAACATTTTTTTCTCTAGCATGTATTCAACATTTTTGTTCTTTCTTGCATGCAGGATTAAAAGTTGGTTCAAGGTTCTTGCAATATTAAGCCTAGCAAAACAGATTCGTGTGAGTTCACTGCAAACTTGTTTTTTCCTTCTTCTTGTTATGTAGCTGATATGTTAGCATAAGAATAGCTGATAATAAACACAAGATCCTACAAATCTTTGTTACGGCAGGGGCAGCAAGGAAAGGAAGGTGTTGTAGTTCAGAAAATCCAAAAACAACTAGGAGATTGTCGAGCTCTAGTGTAAGGTAAGTTCAACTAATTTACCTTGTTTCCGGTTCAATTGTGTGTTTGTTCATTATCTTTGAGTGTATGCAGCAAAGTTCATAAGAATAGCTGATAATAAACACAAGATCCTACAAATCTTTGGTACGGCAGGGGCAGCAAGGAAAGGAAGGTGTTGTAGTTCAGAAAATCCAAAAACAACTTTGATATCTTTCTTTTTTGATTAATGAGTAGCTGCTGACGGATCCTAACTTTGACAGCTGAAGGTCATCAACAAGGCATCAGCAACACCTAACACATCACCTAACATTTCAGGTATTTGACTCTACTACTACTCTTAATGGCCCTAGCTTGGTGACTTATTTGCTGTTTTTAACCATATCTGTTTGGCATTTTCTTTCCTGATATAGTGTAGAACCGGATCTTTGACTCTACTACTACTAACCATATCTCCATGGTTTTTTCTTTGCTGACTTATTTGCTAAGCTTATTTGAACGCCAAACAGATATAGGCAGATATGGTTTGGCGTTTTCAAAATAGTAGTACAGTCATGCAAATAAGTTAGCAAATAACCATATCCGCTTTTAACCATATCTGTTTGCCAAGCTTCAGCAAATAAAACGCCAAGCTAGGTATTTGACTCTACTACTCTTAATGGCCCTAGCTTGGTAACTTTGACTCTACTACTACTGTGTACCACTTGGAAGTTGGAATCATCTTAGTATTTGACTCTACTACTACTACAACTTTTATTTATTTTTGCAATAAAAAGATCCTGCAATAAAAAGCCAGGCAACCAGCAAGGAGCATTGGAGTGGATCAAGTCAGCAAGCAGTAATGGATTTGGCGTGTGACTGTGTGAGTGTGACTGTGTGTTATGCAATGCTGGTGAATTGGTGATCTAGTGTGCTGTCTGGTGGACAAGACAGGTGATCTGGCGTGTGAGTGTGTGTGTGTGTGTGTGTTATGTAGTGTGAGACTGTGAGTGTGTGTGTTATGCAGAATGGCGTGTGAGTGTGGACAGGACAGGTGATCTGAACTTCTGAAGGTCTGATTGCTGAGTGCAGACTGAACTGAAGTGCTGAGTGTGTGTGTGCAGCAAGATAGCAAGCTTATGGTCTTTATACTCTTATGGCTATGGTCTTATGGAGTTATGGACTTATGGTTCTGTGTGTGTGCTGTGCAACAAGCTATAATGTTTATGGATGATTGATGCTGCCTGCTGGATGTTTTTTTTGAATTATGAGCTACACTTTTGGTATTATATCATGCTCTATCCTCTATGGCTGTGTACTGCTACTATGCTGCAAGCTATAATTTCAGTTTATAGTTATGGTGTGTGTGCTGTGCAGCAAGCTATAATTTCATTTTATAGTTATGAACTTTCAAATTTTATCATGGGCTATGGTTGCTGCATTTTTTATTTCATTTGGAGTTCAGTTTTTTGGTTACTGCAATGTACCAGTACCTCTTGTTCCCGGCAATTGATTCATAAGTTTCTTACACATGGTTATATTTTTTCAGGAAATGGACAATGTTAGTATCAGATCATGTTACAACCAACCGTGGACATGGTTCTTCGGTCTTGCATTTCTTTTGGAGCTTTTGTTGCGTATGTTGTGTACAACAACGTGAAGGAATTGAGTTATTGTAATACTAGCTTTTGTGTTATGTAATGTGATATTGCAACCTATGGACTAGTTCGATGTATTGCAAACATTATGTTACTAATGATGTTAATATATGATCGATGGATATTGAAAGACCATTAATTTGTGTGCAACATGTGCAATATGTTACCTCATGAAAGATTAGTGAAGTGTATGAGCATTAAGTGTCCTTATAATAATCTATTTGTATGAATGCAATGGATTGTTGGTTGGTAATATCTGCGGCAACGAATTGTTGGTCGGTAATCTACACAATTAGTGACTCTTAGAGAGTCGGTAATACTATTATTACCAACTGATGAAGCGTCGGTAAAATGTCTCTTTTAGCGACAGAAGATGGGTCGGTAAATCGTGGCAGCTGCAACTCTTAGAGAGTCGGTAATACTATTATTACCAAATGATGAAGCGTCGGTAAAACTTTTCTTTTAGCGACAGAAGATAAGTCGGTAAAACAACGGTCGGTCGGTAAAAGTTTTACCGACACAGCTTGCAACGACGTTCGTGGTCCGTCGGTAAAGGTCTTTACCGACCTATAGTTCGTCGGTAAAACTGATTTTACCGACAGACCATAAGTTGCAAATAATGTTCCGTGGTATAGTGTCTATTGCTCCTAGTTTTTCATCATATGAAACTAGTAACAAGATATCTATGTCTAATACATCGGCGACAAATGGGGATTCGTAGCCCCAACCATTATATGGTATGCCGACGAACTCATATCTAGGGAAAATACCACCACCGTTGTCCCTGCTTGGCAGATCGGTGCCCCTGGACACGGTCGAACCGTCCGAGCTTTTGCCCGGACAGTCCAGCCCTAACGCAGACCGTCCGGCTTTCCCTGCCGGATAGTATGGGACCACACCAGGGCTACTGCATGGTGCCCTAATAATAGAGAACACAACAGGCCAGTTCAGGTGTACCACCTGACAGACCGGATACGCATACGTAGAACCTACTGTCGCACACTATGCACCAAATTATTACACATCACAACAGCAGTACGTTCCGCCCCTACATATTTATACCACAACACGCCATACGATCACAGGCCGATCAACATTATCGATCGATCACAGCAAGAGGGTCGGCATAACAATGCCCGACCGAATGAGCCCCACAACCGAGGGTCCGGTGGTCTGCCACCGGGCGCAATGAAGAAAATTAGGGAAGTGATGGCTGGACTATTTCGAGATAGGCTCAGAGTTAGTGTAGCTAGAGTGGGGCAATCATATCAAAAGCCAAATGATCACCGGTTTGACACTGTCCCATATCCACAAGGGGCAAGGATACTAGAGTTTTCTAAGTTTTCTGGTGAAAATGGGAGAAGCACACATGAACATATAGACCAGTTCCTAGCACACCTAAGCGAATGGGCCGATGGGAAGCATTTCATGTTTGTTTATTTTCTTTATCCCTTACTGGTACCGCTTTTGCATGGTACGCCACCCTGCCTCCTAATTCCATTAATTTCTGGAATGATTTAGAGAGTAAATTTCATGAACATTTCTTTTCCGGGGAATATGAATTAGGGCTAGCTGATTTAGCTTCAGTCCGACAGGGATGTGAAGAATCGGTTAACGATTATATCCGAAGGTTCTGAGACACTAGAAACCGATGCTTTCGGATCCATGTCGCAGACAAAGAGCTAGCAGGGCTGACTTTTAATGGGTTGCTATCCTACTTAAGAGATAAATTAGATGGGACCCAGTTCCTTTCAATAGCTCAACTACATTAGCGGGCTTTAGCCTGTGAAAGCCGATTTAAAGAGACATCAAAATCGGTCATCCTTACTATACATCTAGTAGAGTGTGATGGTTCAGATGATGAATCCGCAGAGGTATATACCGCTGAGTTTGTCTGGCCAACAAAGGCCAAATCTTCTGCATGTTCTTTCTTACAGCCGGTTCAAAAGAATCAGAAAGAAGAGATTAAATTTACCTTTAATGTTGCCAAATGCGATAGGATATTTGACGAGCTACTAAAAATGGCAACATTAAATTAACTCATACTACTCCTCCTATGGATGAATTAAAGAGACGTGCTTATTGTAAGTGGCATAATTCTTTTCCCATGCCACTAATGATTGTAACATTTTTCGTCGATAGATACAATCGGCCATAAATGAGGGCCGGTTGGCTTTTCAGGAGATGCAAGTGGACACACAACCATTTCATGTCAATACAATAGAACCGACATGCAAAAGGGTCTTGGTTCGGCCCGAAGTGGCCAATAAAGCAAACACAAAAACACAATCATTGGCGATCTTCGCACGTCAAATATATCACAAGAAGGGATTGCTCGGAAAGCTCTGAACAGAAAGACTAACAAGTCTGGAGGCATCGAGGGCAGGCTCAACCAAGCAGCCGAGCAAAACTCCTTGACTTGAGCATCACAGACTGTCTGACACCTGGGTGCGGACGGTCTGGTGCTCATGCAGATGATTCGACTGACTCAGCCGGACAATCCGCCCATGGCCATAAGCGTCAGCCTCCACACAAAGCAAGGAAAGAAACGCAAGGGCAAAGCCAACATGACGCATATGGTCGGCTGATAAAAGCTGGTCCTACTTTCGATCAATTGCTAGCCAAATATGCTGGCAAGAAGGTCGTTATACGCGATTGGCCAACAAAGAAACCCCGGTCACCTACTAAAACAAAACGGCCAAGTAAAACGGTCTGAGGACGACGCAACGAGCATCGCCTATTCATCCTGTCTTGCCAGGATGCTTTCCACCCACCTACTCATCGTTGATGTATTATCCTATTCAAATATGGAATGGTACAACGACGAACCCATGGTACATGCGTACTCACTTTGTCTATTCAGACTGGGGGGCACCTCCATTCTATTCCTTTTGATCCATTGATCAAATGGTCACGACCGAGAAAGATGCAATCCTAAACGACCTTTATGTATTGGGGCTCTATTGAATGATCACCATATTAGATTGGAAACCCCGGTGACTTGCATCAGGCTTAGATCATATGCTTTTGGTTCATCAACCTCCACCAAAAGACAAGGGGGCATATGTTAAGCATAGAAAACATCCTCGCGGACGGTCCGCGGTGGTGGCGCGGACTGTAACACCCCAGGTGTTACCCAGGTGCTGGCTTCCTAATGGCACATATACCTATTATCACATGTGGTTAAAACTTGGAGGAGAGGGAGCACTTAAGACCTTGGAAGCATGAGTGAGTTAAGAAATGCCAAGGACCAAATCATTACCCAAGCTTTTAGGCAATAATCACCTTGGGCAAGGAAGGATTGAACCTTGGGCCCCCCCTCTCTTGAAGCCTTTAGTTGAGAGAAAGATTCAAATGCACATTTCATGATTTAAACCTTAACCAAAGTTTAAGAGTACCAAAATGTTTACAAAAGACAGTAAAGGAACTTTACAAAAAGACCCCTATAAGACCCCTAAATCAGCCCCCAAGTGAAGAACACTATGGAACCACCCCCATTCCTTCTAAGTCCAAAATCAACCCTAATCTAGAGATCAGGGGTGTTCACCTAGCTAATGGCACCAAAACCCCAGGGTCTAAATAACAAAAAGGAGCCAAATTATCTAAGGAACCCCCTGGAGGAGTTTGAACCCAAGCTAAGATCGTTTGACACGAGTTGGCACCTGTTTTGTCTCGGGTTGAACAGTGCAGACAGACAAGACTTGGCGCCACCATATCTTCTAAACCAGACCCGATCTTCCCTTGGAACTCACATGAACTAGGTAGCCCTAGGCGCAGGGAAGAAATCTTACACAAGCCATATGGCAAGATTCGCATGTTTGGCTGCTCAGCAGGCACAAGAACAAGGGCAGAAAGCAACGACCACGTGTTCGACGCGCTCTAGGCTCGCCAGAGCACGCCCGACGCGCGCCCCGCGTGCTCCGCGTCGCGCCAAAGTCAAGCCGGCGCCATGGCCCACGCCCGTGCCTATAAAGCACCCAGGGACTTCGACCGTACTCCTCCGCACGCGCTCGACCTCACCGGAGCCCAAAACCACCGGCGTTTGCTTGTGCATGGCGTGCCTGCGGCCGCCCGATCCCCCGCCACCGTAGACCGGCCAACAGAACCCTTCCCAACCCCGTCCAACCCTCGGAGAAGACTATGCACGCCTCGGAGAAGCTCCTCGAGCGAGGAATCGGAGTTTGCTTCGCCGGAGAAGCCAGTCCACGATCGCCGGACTCCACCCGACCGCCGGCGAGCGTAGACCGGGTAATCCTCTGCTCCATTCTTCGATTCCTTGTGCACATAGCCTCTACGTCACCCCGTGAAGCTCACCGTGCCATTGGATTGAACTAGGTCGCCGTTGTGACCGCCAGGACCTCCTGGAGCCAACCCCGCCCCTCGCCAGACCTCTCTCGCCGCCGGTAAGCCACGCCGCCCTTTTCTTTCTCGCGGGTACTGTTTAAACCTAGGGAGGGACCGCGGGGGAGAAGAAGAGAAGGCTAGGGGGTTTTGCGCATTGTTAGTGACTCAGAGGAATAGTAGCGCAGGGGTATAACTGAGAGAGTTAGTTTAGAAAGAACCCGAGGACTTCGGTGCAAAGTGGTTTTCCAGGAAACCTTTTATTAAATCTGATTTAAATTCAAACAGAACTTGAATAATTCATATCTTCTGTTTTATTCACCCAAATTGAGTCAAACCAATTTTGCCAGATCTTAAATAATGTAAACTACTTAAGAAAAATATAAAACCCCTAAGTGCTAGAGAAAACTTTAGGGTTCTGATTTAAATATTGATTTGGCCAAAAGCTAAAATATAGGAGGAAAAATAGTTGCACTATTTAACTGAGGTTAAAAAAATTTAGAGAAGTATTTGAGCACCTACTGACCTATTTAAAAATGATAAACCCCTCTGCACACCCCATTAAGGTAGAGTTTGCCTTTTTTTCACATTATGCTTAAAGTTAAAGAAAATAGGAAAGATAATTTAAATAAGGAACCAGGTAGCACCCCTATTTTTGTTAGTCTACTTATTCAGTGTAGTTCACTAGAAAAATTTATTATACCATGGTTTAGTATAAAATAAATAGGATACCTTTTTTTTAAGAAAACAAGGAAAACTTAGAAAAATCCTACAAAAATAACCCCAAGGTAAAAACACCCCAACCCTTGGTATAATTAATGTTTTGTTAGGAAGAACATAGGAAAAATATGAAATCTGCTGTTTGACATTTTTTCAAATAACAAGGTAGTGGAAAGTGCCTTTTTGACATTAAACTTTAGAAAATCACAACTAAATAACCATCTTTTAGCTTTCTGTGATTTTTTGCACAGAAGCTTGTTGTTACTATTATATGCCAACAAAAATAACCCTTAGGGCAGAACCCACCCCTAGTTAAGAGTTGTAGTGCAAAGTGGCCCCTTTGCCCAACTTTTGTTATTTTTGTCCAAGGCATAGCCTTTTCATTCTGAACTTCAAATTCCTAGAACAAACTATAGTGACCAATGGCAAGCCACTGTAATTTTTACAGAATTTTAGGAAAAATTTAAACCACTGTTGTAGTTCAAACCTACACTAGAATTCATAAATAGAAAATAAAGAAAAGGAAAATGAATGATGAAAATTAGTGTCATCCTAAAACCCTTTGTAAATTGTCCACTGAAATATATAAGGGAAATACCAATCCACTATGCTTGTCCTTAACAAAACCTAAACCTAGAGTGATAAGCATAAACCACTAAAAGCCACGTATGACCAAGAAACCCTAAGTTGCTAACTAACTTAGTTTTCCTCCCTTTAGCATAATGTTGTTTAATCCTGCATAATCATGACCTACATATTCATTGCATTTCGATAGACTGTAACCTCGCTGACGGAGAGTACATCCTCGTGCCGGAGCAAGGAGCTGCTCAGGAGGTAGCCCCGGATCCAGCACCAGAGCCTGCACCAGAGGATCTGTCTGCCACTGCTTTAGAAGGCAAGCCCCGGTTTATGCATAACCTGTTATTTATGCTATTTTACTATACTTAATGATTGTAGGATTGATTGTGCACTTAGGTGTAGGAGTTGTTTGAAACCCTAGTTGCATGATCTCAGGAATCCTGTTGAGATGAATACTAGTATGCTAGGTCGAGGTAGCTGCTTTATTAAATAGGATCTCGGTAGAAGTCGAGTGATTTTTCTAGCACTCGCGCGAGGTCAGGAAATTGGTTGTATCCAGTTTCTTATCATAATGATGCTGGTTGTGAACAACAATCCATGGGGATTGGTTGTCCACGGGATAAAAATTTGAATAAGGATTAAGGTGTGGTACCGTGAGTCAAGCGTTTGAATGTACTAAACACATGCCGAGAAATATGGTAAATCGGTAAGCCTAGTACCTGAGTGAACCTGCCCGCGGACATATCCCCTCATGCGACCTGGGACGTGGTCTCCCATTCCGGTTATGGTGGGTACAAGTGCGGTCACTGCACGACGGCAGTCGGGGTCAGTGAGGCATTGTACGCCAAGGCGGTGAGCCCTGATCTGTTGCCAGGGAATCGATGGGGACGGTTGATGTGTGTGAGGACGGAGTGCCTCGCCACGTCGTGTGTTTAGGTTTACCTTGCAAGGTTTAAAAACTCGATTCAAATCATCTGCTTCTCGCAGCTAATGAGACTGCTTGATCCATGCTGCTACATTGAGTAACAAGTGGAAATGTGATGAGTTGACACAAGATGTTGATTGCTAAATATGTTTGATACCATGTATGAGTAGATAGTACACTTTTAGCCTTAAGAGAGTCACACTTAAACTTAGCAAAGCTAAAACTTGATTTATGAACTCAGCTAGTGCTTTTGGCAACCAAACCCCACAGCCAAACAGCTGCATGTCTAGAGGTAGAGGAGTAGACTCCTCACACCGGGTAAGTCTAGCTGAGTATTAGTATACTCAGCCTTGCTTGTGGCACAATTTTACAGGTTCTTTGGAGGACATGGTTGCTAGAGTGACTTGGCCGTCCATCTTGCCACCGGGTTGGACTGTCGAGTGGGACCCCGCCTCGGCTGAGGAGGAGCATGAGGAGTGATGGGACAGACTTCCCCATCCCTCCATTTATTTATCGTTAGTTTTATTCCGCTGCATTTCGAACAATGATGACTACTTTTTCAAAAACTCCGATGATGATGTAATAATTTAATACTACCTAATGTATGGTTTTACATTTTATTGTATTTGCTCTGTGACTCGCCATCGAGTGAGATTGTGGTACTTGATCCTGTCAGTGGCCTCGTTGGACTAGATCCGAGGGATTGACGAGTTATTCCCATTTAAGTGTGGTCTAGCCTCTAAGGCGGGACGTAGGCACTTAAGTTGGAATAATTCAGGCAGTTCCGCCATAGCTGGTATCGGAGCTTGTACCACCACAGAGGAATCAATAAACTATAAATACCAGCCTTTTCCAAAGTAAAACTTGATAGACACAAATGTTGGATAGATCGTAGGACGATCAGGATAGACCTAGGACGATAGAGGGGTAGTTAGGTGGCTAAGTGATTAAGCCCTACAGGCTACTATAAGGGATGGGAGTTCTTCCCTATTCCCTTTACGTTGATGTGAGGTCGTTCAGGACGAGCATGCATGCATTCTTAATTAAACTAATGGATAATTGGGTACAAACGTTAATACAAACTGATGACCAACTAAGTACCCCAGTACCATTGTTGTAGTTAGAGAGAGGCTGAGCTGTGTTCCTTTTCTTTTTATAATTCTTTTTCTTTTACTTACGCTTAACTGTACACAGATGACTTCCCACGGATCCTCGGACGAAGGGAATGCACTGACCCACACTGACGGGCTTGCACGGGAGGGCTTTCCCCGTATTTTGTGGGAGGTACTTCACGGGGCCGGTTACACGACGCCTCCTCAGTACGCGGTGCAGCAGTTCGAGAAGCACCGAGTGCCCCACTATAGGGTGAGGATGACCCTGGAGCCTCATCCCCTGCAGCCAGGCTGGCGTTCGCTGGACTCTGAGTCCTTTGGATACCAGGCTGAGGACACGATCGAGGCGATTGCTCAGCATGGGTTGACCACTTTCTGCGGATTCCACCCCTTGGAGCTATCCTCCCACCCCATTGGCTTGTTCCCCGCTGAGAAGGAGGACGACCCAATGTGGAAGGACCGAGTGGAGCATGCCAAGGACATCTGGGCTCTCTACCCAGGTCAGACTGCCCACTTGACAGTGCGGTGCATGAATGCCCTGTACCGTCTGCAAGTGATGCGTGGTGAGGCAATGTCCCATCTGATGGCACTTTTGGAGGCAACTAAGATCACCCTGGATAACAGAGAGGAGCTTGTGGTTGACTTGTCCACTGAGATGGTGGAAAAGGACTTACAGGTGGAGCAGCTGTCAAATGAGATCCAAGAGCTGGAGGAATTAGTGGGGACCAGGGAGAACACCATCGAGGTTCTCGAGGATCAGCTTATCAACACCCAATAGCAGCTTGCCGAGGCTAATGAGCACCTAGATATGCATCACCAGGAGATCCAGGACATGGAGGCCAACGAGGATGTCGACATTGAGGGAGGAGAGGAGCCAGCCTCCAGCTTGGACACTGCTGGCTCAGGGAGACCACCTTCCCCCGAGTCGAGTGTTGCCTCGTTCGCTCACTAGGTATCAGGGGTAGAGCTAGAAGTCGGTGATGGTAGGACTCCTCGAAGCTAGCTTAGCTTTTGCACCCTTAGGGTACTAGGCTAGATAGAGTTGAGTCTTTTGGGCTATTGATGTAATCGGGATAAACTCTTTTGGAAGCATGGTTGATGGATGATGTTAGTCTTAAATTGAGAAGAAAAGTTTATGACTTGTGAAATCCTTAGGTTTATGCAAGAATCTATCAATTTCGCCCTTTGACTCTTTCATCGTGATTGAACCTTGAACCTTAAAGATGTGTTATTGAGAATATATGTGATTTTTCAGATGGCCGGGAGAGCGCGTCGTGGTCAGAATGAGCGCGTTCCTCCATCGCCGCCACCGCCTCTGTCGGTGTTTTGAGTCCGACCGCACACCCGGGGTGGCTCCTCAAGGTGTTTTAGGAGTAGGACGGTGTTGCCGACTGTAGCTAAATGGTTCGTGCCGGATGCACGAGGAACAGTGGACAATGTTTACAGGTTCGGGCCGCTTTGAGATGCGCAACACCCTACGTCCTGGCGAGTATGCTTTATGTAATGGGTTACAAGGGAGCTCTCTAAAGCTAGAATGTAGAGAGCTGGGGTGGATGGCTGAGTAGTAGGATCGATCGTTCTGAAGGGGTGCCCCCTAGGCCTTATATATTCGACCGTGAGGCAATACATGTGAATATGATAACAGTGTGCACCTAAAAGATAGTGAACTGTTTGAGTCTATCTTCCTATAGTTCTGCCGACTTACCCTCACCTGGCTCCGTTGTACAGGGCTCCAGCGCGGGAAAGTCGGGTCTTCTATTGTGGTTTCTTGCTCAACGTTGTCGGGCCATTCAGGCTCGCACCGATCTGGCCTTATGTCGATCTGCTTTACTGGTCGTTCCTCCCTAGGCCCATGAAGGAGTGACCTTACGATTTATTGGGCCCTTGGGCCTTTCGTGAGGTCTTTTATCTTTCCAGTGGACCCGGGGGATATCTGTCCCCCACAAGCCCCCGATCTTTGGGTTGATTTTGAGATAATCGGCCCAAAGATCCTGGGTCCAGCTTGCGGTCTTCGTTTATGACAAGAAATGCTTTCCGGGCAGTTCGGTAAAAACGATTTCTTACTATCTCCTTCTGCTTTGATCACTTGAAAACTAAAGCTTTGTCTCACACTCGTGCCTTGGAGATCAGCATTTTGTATTTCAGAACCCTGAACCTCATTGGGTGCACCAGAGGTGCACCCAATGGGTGTAGCCCCCGAGCTTCGAGTGGATTTTTGAAAATAATCCACTCGAAGGTCTTCATTAGAAATCATTTTTATTTTCCGCTTGTACTCTTGTTGAAGGTCAGCCTTGCCTTTAATCTTGCCATATGCTTTAGAAGTTGGCATTGTCTTGACTTGAGATGGTGAGTCATGGGGTGCACCGGAGGTGCACCGAATGGGTGTAGCCCCCGAGCTTTGAGTGGATTTTTGAAAATAATCCACTCGAAGGTCTTCATTTCGTGTCCTTTTGCTGAGAGTCATCTTTTCTTTTTTCGAATGCCTTAGAGGTCAGCATTGTGTCATTGATATTATGCTTTAGAAGTCAGCATGTATGTTGTCGTTGAGGCTGAGTTCGTGATCCGCCCATATCTTGCTAGCTGGTGCAATTTATTTGATCTGCGACTGATTGGACGTTTGATGGACGTCCCCTGGCTAGTCTTCACGTCGCTTCTATCGGTCAGATCTTGTACTTCACCGGCTATATTTGGCTTTCCTTTGATCCTTACTGACATCTCATTTTTGTCTTGAGGTATTCATTGCATGCCCTGCACAGATGTGACAGTTTTGAAAAATATACTGATAATTCCTGGGCGTCCCCCCCCAATGGGTGTGGGCAAAGGACGGCTTGGTACGCTGAGTGTTTTAGCCGGCTGCTTCTGAGTAGTAATGTGATGTGACGGCGGGTGTAATCATATCGCCCGCGTAGTTGACTGGGGTCCCAATGGGTGTTGCGTTGCGTGAAACGGCGTCAGCCGCCTGACGTATCTTCAGACGGGTTGAAGCGTATATTGAATATTTTGCGACTGTTCAGTGACCGTGGTAGGAGGTGAGCGGTTGCCTTCTTCTTCTATAAATAGTGCCTTTGCCTCTTTGGTTTTTTCACATCTCTTGCTGTTCTCCGCTGCTTGCTTCCTTCCTCTCCTTTCATTTCCACCATGGGTAAGAGCAACAAACGCAAGCGCAAGCCAACTCCTCCATCAAAGGACTTCGGCGACTCGGAATACTCAGAGGAGGAGTTCTCCTCCGAGTCCGAGGGGTCTCCGACTCCCGTCTCTCCCCTGGCGTCGTCTGACGATTCAGACGACTCCCAGGGGCTTGCTGCGGAGGTCTGGACTTATATCTGGGCCGTCGAGCGCTCTGGGCTCGAGGGCTCGGATGAGTCGGAGTACTCCTCGGACGAGGAGGACTCGTCCGAGGAGGGCGGGTGGCGGCGATGGCGGAGACGACGACGACGATGACGACGGAGGCGACGGTGACGACGGCGACGGTGACGGTGATGGCGGCAGCAGGGGCGACAACGGCGGCAGCAAGGGTGGCTACGGCGGCAGCAGGGGCAGCAACGGCGGCGGCAGCGGCAAGGGCAGCAACAAGGCCAGTGGCTAGATGCCACTGGTCTTTAGATGTTAGTATAGGTTAGAAGTAGTATAATGAAATAATGTAGTAGTATTTAGTAGTGTAGAGTAGTATAGTGTAGCTTAGTAGTAGCAGTAGGGAAGTATCAACTCATAATGAGTTGATTTGTAAGTACTGTAACTTCCCTTAATGAAGAATGATTTCGTCTCCTCCTGTGTCGATTATTTTGCTTCGTAGTCAGTTGATCTCTGTCGTGATATTTATTGCCCGTGATGTTCTCTATCTGTTATGTTTGTGGCATAACTTAGAGTTCTTGAATCATTCCTCTGTTTGCCTTATTTGTGAAGTTGATTCCTCTGGAATGGTAACTGAGTAACTCGGGCGTCATATCATCGCTTTTAGGGGTGATGGCCGAGCTATTATTGTCAACATTTACGCTTTTGAAATAGCGTCCGGGTGATGACGAAACCACGTCAGCGTCGGAATGACTGATGACCACATCGGCACTCTTAGAGGTAACAGCTGAGTGACTTATGACGACGTCGGCATTTTAGAGGTAACTGCCGAGCGACTGAAGACGACGTCGGCGTTTTAAAGGTAACTGCCGAGCGACTGAAGACGACATCAGCGTTTTAGAGATAACTGCCGAGCGAATGATGGTAACGTCGGCGTTTTAGAAATAACAGCCGAGTTAGAACGGGCTGCGTCGGCCACTTTGAGGATAATAGCCGAGTGATGATGTGGCATACCGGTGCTTTAGAAGTAACTGCCGAGTAATGACATGGCACGCCGGTGTTTTAGAAGTAACCGTCGGGTGCTGACTGGGCGCTTTTTGGAAACGGTATCTGACTCGGGAATATCCCATATGTACTGCGCTTTCAGCCGCCTCTGCTTTCCGTGCCCTAGTTCTTGCTTTCCTGCCTCCAAATCCTCTCTGCAATTCGGCTCTCGCTCTGTTCGCCAGTGGAGTTGAGATGGCGCCCAAGCGAAAGGCCTCGAGTTCATCCGCTGCGGTGATTCCCCCTATCGACCCCAACAGCCAGTTGCCTTTCGCAGGTAACCATATGTTTGTTGTCTCCGAGCCTGACCTTCTCCATCTCGTGTCCATCGGGGTCCTTCCTCCGAGGGAGCTCTGTTCTTGGCGGATTTGCCACGGGGTCACTGTTCCGACAGAGGATACCCATGAATCCGTGATTTATGTTCCTTTTCTTCTCCGCGGTCTCGCTCTTCCTATTTCTCTCTTTTTCCGCGGCCTCCTTGATTTCTATCGTCTTAATTTGATCCATCTGAATCCCAATTCCATTCTGCAAATTTCCATTTACGTTCATTTATGTGAAGCTTTTCTTGGCGTCCTGCCACATTTTGGATTGTGGAAGTTCTTGTATCACTGTCGCCCTGGGATGGCCGGGGGGCAGCATCAGCTGGTCGGGGGTGCTAGTTTGGAGATGCGCCGTGGGAGGAAGACTGACTATCTTGAAATCCCGCTTAAGGATAGTATCAAGGGATGGCGCTTGGAGTGGTTTATTGTTGAGAACCACGGAAGTTCTCTCCCCCCACGGTCGGGGAGACAGCCGGATGTTCGCACTCCGAGTGGGACCGAGTCCCCCACGGATCAGGAGGTGGCTGAGGCAGGGGCTTTGCTAGCTGAAGTTGGACTGCTGAAGGAGAGGGGTCTGATTGCAGAGGCTGTGGTTGCTGATTTTGTCTTCAAGAACATTCAGCCGTTGAAGGACAGGGCATACCCGGCTTATCTGTACCGAGGTCTAGCTGACTCAACTCGGGTTACCAATAGAAGAATTCCCGCTGTAGACTTGGTGAACCGACTTGAAATGATTCTTAGAGGTAAGGTATCAGATGTTGGTGCCCCAGTGGCATACTCGGCCTGGAACCTGCCTCCTTCCAAGGCCTTCACTCTTTTTGTGTCGAATCCACCTGTCGCTGGTGGCGGTTTGGGCCTTAGAGTGCGACCCTCTGCCGAAGAAGTTAGCGCTTTGGTTACCTCGCTCGGGGAAATTCCTGATGATAAACGGCAGGTCCACTTTGAGGTGCCTTTGGATCCTAGTGATGCAGAGATAAGTGCTATGCTTGATATGCTGGCTGAGGACTCTTCTGATGCTGCTCCTGCTGGGACATTGGTGGTGGCGCCTCTCCCAGAAGCTGGTACAACCTTGGATATTCAGAGACCTGTCAGTGTTCGCCCGAGACGCCCTTGCCGAGCCAATCAACTTGATTCTCCTGCTTATGAGCAGAAAAAGAAAAAGAGACGTCTTCGGCGAGTATCTAGTTTGGATCGGGACGTTGGTCCTTCGGTTCCTGCTGCTGAGGAAGTACCTGTGCCTGAATTTACTGACGCTGACCCCAATGGGTGTGATCCGTTTGTTGCTGACCCCAATGGGTGTGCTCCATCTGCTGTTGATCCCAATGGGGGTGTTGTCTGTGTTGCTGATGAAAACGACGGGGAGGAAGAAGATGAGGTCCCTTTGACTCGAAAGAACAGTCGGCAATATGTCGCCAGTGGGGAAAGTAGTGGAGTTCCTTCTCCTGCTCTGTCTGCCCTCATTGGTCTACAAGAATTGTCCCTGGCGAACTTTGATCAGACTCTTGAAGATATGGTTCCAGAGGATTTGTTATTAGAGCCAGCGGATGATGGTGCGACGGATGTTTGTGTTGAAGTGCCCGACGCCGGGTTGGGGTCATCCCAGGCAGCGTCCCGCGCCTCATCGACCTTGGAGCGCGGTCTTGAGGGTCAGGAAACTGACTTGGATCGTCTTGTTCCCATGGAAGTAACTGAGGGACCCTCAGCCTTAGAGGCGGCTGTTGCAGAGAACTTGGTCCTCAAGGATGGTGTTGGCACTTACCCAGCCCTCAAGGGTGTTGCCGGGGATGATTTGGCTTGGGTGGGAAGCGCAAGCCACTGCCCAGCCCCCGAGGGTACTGCCGGAGATGATCCGGCTCAAGTGGGTAGCGCAAACTATGGCCCAGCCCCCGAGGGTGTCCGAGTGGGGTCTCCCTCTTGTACTTCCATGGATGTCACACAGGATCTCCTCCACACTCTGGTTGCATGGTGGTAGCCCGAGCTTTGGGCCAGGGAGTCACTTTAGAGGCTAGCGTTTCCGCCGACCAAGTTTTGGGCTCTGTTGACGGCACTGAATTGGTTCCTGCTGGTTCATTGCGAGCTGCTTCGGGTGTTGACCCTATGCCAAGTCATCAATTGATCTCTCACGATTTGGGAGTCCCTTCGTTCTTCTCCAATCTCCAGGTACTGTGATATATTCTAGCCTGACTTTTACACCGTATGAACTGCTGTCATTACACTCATCTGTTCTCAATATCAGGCATTGGTGGACGGGATGGCTAGTCAGCTAAGGTTGCAAGGCGTTTCTATTCCAGAAGGAGCTTCGTCTCTTGCACGTTGGAATCCGGTGCTGCTTCAGCAGCGTGTCTCTGACTTGGAGGCGGCGAATGCTGGTTAGTGCTCTTTTGCTTCCCTTCGTCTGCCTTATTGAACTGCTTCACACTTTGATCCTTTTTGCTTGATTGTTTCTCGCCAGATATGGCTCGGCAGATTCCTGTTCTTGAAGCAAAACATTCTCAAGGTTAGGCTGAACTGGTCCGGCAGTGTTCTGATTTTGAGGAAAAGTATTCTCAAAGCCAGACTGAGCTGGCCCAGGTCTCTGCTGCTCTGAGTGATGCTAACACGCTGAACTCTACTCTTCGTGCTCAGCTTGATTCTGAAAAGGTGACTTATGAAACTGTGCCTTGTATTGCTGTGTTCTTATCGCTTGCTTGATGTTTGAAGGAGTTGATTCTTGTTTGCAGGAAGAAAAACGTGCCCTTGTTGCTTCTCGCGATAATCTTGACAGACTATATCGTGATTCTAGCAACTCGTTGACCATCCTGGAGAGGAGTCATCGCTTCACCATGGAGGAGTTAGACAACCATCGCTGTAAGCTGCAGGAATCCATGGATGACATGATCCGTCTCCGGCAGTTGATATCGGCTAAGGATGCTGCTATCAAAGAACTCCGTGCTTCCAAGAAGTCCATTGCCCAGGAGCTAGAGACCGCTCAGTTGGCTGCCAAAGTTGCTGAAGAAACTTCCATTACTCTGAGGGCCCAACGCGACAGAGCCATGGATAAAGCCATTCGCGCGGGGCGGATCTTGATGAGGAGACCCGGCGTGGTTGTTCCCAATGATATAAGGGATGACGTGAACGCTGCTCCTGATTCCTCAAGTCGCCCTTCTTCGTCGGTTGCTCCTGAGAAAGATATTGCAAAATAGAGAAATATTTGCGTGCTTTGAGCTCGCGGTTATCATGATCGGATATTTTGTTAGAGGACACCAGTTCGGCATTTGAATGATATTGTTACTCTCCTATTGTTTTAGAATTCGGCAGTACGTAAATTTGCTGGAGTAAAATGATGTGTGATGATTTTGAAACTTGTTTACGGGATATAGAGGTCACCCCTATATGAGTAATTGTAAGCATGTGAAATCGCCTTAAGTCGTTGCTGACTTAAATCGATTGCTTTTGTTAATAGGGCATAGTGGTCGCCTTGAGTTAAGTAAGCGCGAGCATGTTGCACCGTCTTAAGTCATTGCCGACTTAAGCCGATTGCTCTGTTAGCAGGGCATAGTGGTCACCCCGAGTTAAGTAAGCGTGAGCATGTTGCACCGTCTTAAGTCGTTGCCGACTTAAGCCGATTGCTCCGTTAGCAGGGCATAGTGGTCACCCCGAGTTAAGTAAGCGCGAGCATGTTGCACCGTCTTAAGTCGTTGCCGACTTAAGCCGATTGCTCCGTTAGCAGGGCATAGTGGTCACCCTGAGTTATGTAAGCGCGAGCATGTTGCACCGTCTTAAGTCGTTGCCGACTTAAGCCGATTGCTCCATTAGCAGGGCATAGTGGTCACCCTGAGTTAAGTAAGTGCGAGCATGTTGCACCGTCTTAAGTCGTTGCCGACTTAAGCCGATTGCTCCGTTAGCAAGGCATAGTGGTGTCCCCGAGCTAAATAAGAATGCCGATCAATCATGAAAAAACTGAATATTCTTGAAGCCTTTTTTATTGATGACATATTTCCCATTTTACAGAGTACATTATCGTCCCGATAGCTTTTGAAATACAGCTAGGGGTAAAACTTCCTGAGGTGTTCTATATTCCAGGAGTTCCCAATTTCTGTGTCGTCCATTTGAGTGAGACGATATGATCCTGGCCGAGTGACTTCTGCTACTATGAATGGTCCTTCCCATAAGGGTGACAACTTGTGCCGTCCCTCCCCCGTTAGAATTCGGCGGAGGACGAGATCTCCCACTGAAAAGGATCGTCGTTGTATGGCCTTGTCGTGATAACGTCTCAGAGTCTGCTGGTATCGTGCTGATTGAATTACTGCGTTCAACCGTTCTTCTTCGAGTACATCAATGTCCTCCAGCCTAGTAGCTTCGGCTTCTACTATGCTTTCGAAGACCAACCTTGGCGCCCCGAACTTGAGATCAGCGGGTAATACTGCCTCTGACCCATAAACCATGAAGAAAGGAGTGTTTCCATGCAGAGCTCGGCTAGGTTGGGTTCTTAAGCTCCAAACGACGTAGGGCAATTCCCTTATCCACTTTCCTGCGAACTTTTCGTTCTTATCGAAGACCTTTTTCCTGAGTGCCTCCAATATCATCCCGTTAGCTCGTTCAACCTGCCCGTTGGCTCTTGGGTGTGCTACCGAAGCATACTTGATTTGAATGCTTTTTTGCTCGCAGAAATCGAAGAACTCTGAACTTGTGAAGTTGGATCCTAGGTCAGTTATGATATTGTTCGGTATCCCGAATCTGAATATTATGTCTTTATGAATTCCACGGCCTTAGCTGAGGTTAAAGAAGCAATGGGTTTGAACTCTATCCATTTAGTGAATTTGTCGATTGCTACCAGTACATGAGTGTATCCTCCTTGAGCTTTCTTGAAAGGTCCAATCATATCCAGTCCCCAACATGCGAAGGGCCAAGTTACTGGTATGGTCTGTAGTTGCTGTGCTGGTAGATGTTGTTGCTTTGACAAGTACTGGCAAGCTTCGCACCTCTGAACTAACTCTGCTGCGTCACTTTTCGCTGTTAGCCAATAGAATCCTGACCTGAAGACCTTCCCGACTAGTGTCTTGGATGCTGCGTGTATTCCACATTGCCCAGCATGGACCTCATCTAGAAGTCGCTTCCCAGTAGATGAGAGAATGCACTTCATGAGGACGTCTGATGCACCCCTTCTGTATAATGTCTCCCCAATGAGTGTGTAGTGAGCTGACTGTCTAGCGATGCGCTCGGTTGCATTTTTGTCATCTGGTTCCTCTTCATTCTTTATATATCTGATGATCGGCCTTCTCCAGTCATAAGAGTCTGACTCTGGTTGATTCACGATATTACACTCTTCTGCCTGATCCATTGAGATGCTTGGCTGTGGTATTTCTTGTACAAAGACTCCAGGTGGGACCTGAGTTCGACTGGACCCTAGCTTGGACAGTACATCGGCTGCCGTGTTTCGATCTCTTTCTACATGATGAAATTCCAGACCTTCAAATTTATCTTCTAGTTTTCGGACGGTAGTGCAGTACTTTCCCATTGAATCGCTTGAACAATCCCATTCTTTGTTTATCTGGCTTATGACTACCAAAGAATCTCCGTATACCATCAGTCTCTTGATGCCTAGTGATATAGCAATGTTCAGTCCATGAATTAGAGCTTCATACTCGGTTGCGTTGTTGGAGGCTGGAAATAGCAACTGGAGAGCATATTTGAGGTGCTCGCCTCCAGGTGCAGTGAAGAGAATTCCCGCGCCTGCTCCCTGTAGCCTCAGCGAGCCATCAAAATACATTCGCCATACTTCTGCAGTTTCTGGGTTGTCTGGTACTTGTTGTTCAGTCCATTCTGATACGAAGTCAACCAACGCTTGAGTTTTGATGGCAGTGCGAGGTCGGAGTTCGATGTCATGAGATCCCAGTTCACAGGCCCACTTGGCTATTCGGCCAATGGCTTCCTTGTTGTGAAGAATATCCCCTATCGGAAAACCAGTGACCACTATGACTTTGTGGTCGTCAAAGTAGTGACGTAGCTTGCGGGCAGTTAGAAGTACTGCATATAATAGCTTCTGAACTTGAGGATACTTTTTCTTTGAGGGACCTAGAACTTCACTGATGAAATAAACAGGATGTTGCACTGGGTAGGCATGTCCTTCTTCGGCTCGCTCAACTACCAACGCGGTGCTTACCACGTGAGTCGTGCAAGAGATATACAGCAGCAAGTCTTCAGCTGATTGAGTTGACGTGGCTCGCCGCGGCGGCTTCAGGACTGGTGGTGTCGTCAAGAATTTTTTCAGTGCATCTAGGGATTCCTGTACTTCTGAAGTCCACTGAAACTTATCCACTTTCTTGAGTAGCTTGTAAAATGGTAAATCTTTTTCTCCCAGCTTGGATATGAATCTGCTCAGGGCTGCCATACATCCGGTAAGTCGCTGAACTTTCTTTTGTGATCGTGGTGCCTCCATTTTCATGATAGCTTCAATCTTATCCGGATTAGCTTCAATTCCTTGGTGGCTGACAATAAATCCGAGTAGCTTTCCTGCTGGTACCCCAAAGACACATTTTTCGGGATTAAGCTTCCATCGATATCGCCGTAGACTGTTGAAAACCAGCTGTAAGTCTTCGATGAAGTTTTCTGAGTTCTCGGTTTTGATTACCACATCATCTACATATGCTTCCACACGCTTGCCCCAGTGATAGGCTAAGCATGTTTGAATGGCTCTCTGATAAGTCGCTCCAGCGTTTTTGAGGCCAAACAGCATGGAGGTATAGCAGAAAGCACCAAATGGAGTGATGAACGCTGTTTTTTCCTCGTCTTCCTTTGCCAAGCTAATCTGATGATATCCGGAATAGCAGTCCAGGAAAGACAGCACAGAACACCCAGCGGTGGAGTCTACCACCTGATCTATCCTAGGGAGCCCGAAGGGATCCTTTGGACAATGTTTGTTGAGATCCGTATAGTCGACGCACATGCGCCAATCCACTTTATTCTTTTTGAGTACAAGAACAGGGTTGGCTAACCACTCGGGATGTAACACCTCTCTAATAAACCCAGCCGCGACCAAGCGAGCCAGCTCAGCGCGAATGGCCTCTCTCTTGTCGGGCATGAAGCGACGTAGTTTTTGCCAGATCGGCCTCGCCTGGGGATAGACCTTCAGTTTGTGCTCGGCCAGTTCTCTCGGGACTCCCGACATATCTGCAGGTTGCCATGCGAATACGTCTCGGTTATCTTGCAGAAACTGGACGAGCGCGCCTTCCTATTTATCGTCCAGGCTGGAGTTGATGATGGCAGTCTTGCGTTCATCAGCGAACCCCAGGTTGATCCTTTTAGTTTCTTTAGTCGGCCGCATAGAGGTCGTGGCTTGAGCTTCATTTGCCGGTGCCGCAAGGTCTTCCTCAGGCTTAGAGTTTGCCTGTGTTGAAGAAGTCGCCGACGGTTTGGTGGTGAGGGCCGCCTGGATGGCCACTCGGAAACATTCTGCGGCGCCTTGGAAGTCAGCGTGCAGAGTTATGATTCCTTGTGGTCCTGACATCTTCAATATCATGTACGTTTAATGCGGAATGGCCATGAATTTTGCCAATCCCGGCCTCCCGATGATGGCGTTGTACCCGTAGTCGAAGTTCGCCACTTCGAACCTTAGGAACTCGGTTCTGTAGTTCTCCGGAGTTTCGAAGGTGACATGCATGTAGATGTGGCCCAGCGGGTATTCCCCTTCAGTCGGCACGATGCCGAAGAAAGGAGTATCTGACTCGTGGAGCTCTTTGAGGTGAACTCCCAAGCCTTGGAGTGTCCGGGGGAAGGTGACGTTGATGCTGCTCCCCCTGTCCACTAACACCTTCTTCACCCTGCTCTCTCGGATCATCGGATCGACGAGGAGCGGGTATTTGCCTGGGTGGTCGAAGTTGAGCCATTGATCTGCCCAAGTGAAGGTGATCGGGTGCTCCGACCATCGGTACGGAGCGGGAGGACCGGTGGTCGCCACCAATATTTGGCGATCGTTGAGCTTTTGTTGTCTTCTGTTCTCCTGTGATCCGTGTCCGCCAAAGATGACGTTGACCTCCCTGTCAACGCGCGGGAAGGCTCCACCTCCTCCCTCCTCCTGCTGCTGGGGTTGTCGTGGTTCTTCTGGTCCTCCCCGCGGCGGAGGAGGAGGTAGAGGTTGGAAGGGCCGGCCGTGTCTGACAGAGTGCTTGAAGTCCCTGCAGTTCCGAAGGGTGTGGCGCATGTCCTTATGGTACAGGCACTGGGCGTCGAGGATGTCGTCCAGCGTGTGTTTGCCTCCGCGGGGTCCTCCCCGAGTGCGAGAGGCAGGTGGTCCGGCGGCGTGCACTTCTTCGCGAGGTCTCTTCTCCCAGCGTTTGTCGGGTTGTTGGTTCGCGTCGCGTCGTGGTGCTACCGGTGCGGGCTTCGCTCCCCCGATCAGGTCCTGAGCTCGCTCGTCGGCGGTGATGTAGAGGTCGTCTTCCCGGAACAGCTGCTCGGAGGTAGTTGGCGCCTTCTGCAATATGGCTCGGACGAAGGCCGAGTCATTGGATCCTCTGTAGAAGTCCTCGATCACGGCTGCCTCCGTGACCTCGGGGATTCGATTTCTCATGGTCTGGAACCTTTTGAGGTACGACCGGAGAGTTTCGTCCCCCCGGCGCTTGATGGATTTGAGGTCCCATGGTTGCGCTGGTTTGTCGGAGAGGGACTAAAAGTTGGCGGTGAAGCGTCGGCTGAAGTCGCTCCAGTCGTCGATGCAGTGTCGGGGTAGATGTCGCAGCCATTGTAGTGCATCTTGCCCTAGGACAATGGGTAAGTATGCAGTCATCACGTCCTCGGACGCTCCGGCGGCTCGAGTGGCGGTGGTGTAGACGGCTAGCCAGCCCCCTGGATCCTGCTTAGGTTCATATTTGTCGACATTGGATACCTTGAAGTTAGGGGGCCATTGAATGGCCCTAAGGCGTGGAGTAAGGGCAGACACTCCACACGTGTCTTCTTGTCGTCGGGGATGATGTCTGTCCTGGGGAGGGGAGTAGTTGTTGTGTGAAAGTCGCCTAGAGGGGGGGGTGAATAGAGCGAAACTGAAATTTACAAACTTAAACACAAACTACAAGCCGGGTTAGCGTTAGAAATATAATGAGTCCGCGAGAGAGGGCGCAAAACAAATCGCAAGCAAAATAAAGAGTGTGACACGCGGATTTGTTTTACCGAGGTTCGGTTCTCGCAAACCTACTCCCCGTTGAGGTGGTCACAAAGACCGGGTCTCTTTCAGCCCTTTCCCTCTCTCAAACGGTCCCTCGGACCGAGTGAGCTATCTCTTCTCAAATCAACAGGGAACAAAACTTCCCCGCAAGGACCACCACACAATTGGTGTCTCTTGCCTCGGTTACAAGTGAGTATTGATCTCAAGAAAGAATGAGAAAGAAGAAAGCGATCCAAGCGCAAGAGCTCAAAAGAACACGACAAATCACTCTCACTAGTCACTAATGCTTTTGTGGAATTGGGAGAGGATTTGATCGCTTGGGTGTATCTTGTATTGAATTCCTAGCTCTTGTAAGTGGTTTGAAGGTTGAAAACTTGGATGACTTGAATGTGGGGTGGTTGGGGGTATTTATAACCCCAACCACCCAACTAGCCGTTTGGTGGGGGCTGTCTGTCACATGGTGCACCGGACAGTCCGGTGCACACCGGACAGTGTCCGGTGCGCCAGCCACGTCACCAGGCCGTTGGGTTCCGACCGTTGGAACTCTGACTTCTGGGCCCGCCTGGATGTCCGGTGGCGCACCGGACATGCACTGTAGAGTGTCCGGTGCGCCACTTCACGCGTGCCTGACTTCTGCGCGCACTGGCGCGCATTAAATGCTTCTACAGGTGACCGTTGGCGCGAAGTAGCCATTGCCCCGCTGGCTCACCGGACAGTCCGGTGCACACCGGACAAGTCCGGTGAATTATAGCGGAGCGAATTCCCGAAGCTGGCGAGTTCCTAAGACGCCCTTCCTTGGAGCACCGGACACTGTCCGGTGAATTATAGCGAAGCGCCTCTGGATTTTCTCGAAGGTGAGGAGTTCAGCGTGAAGTCCCCTGGTGCACCGGACACTGTCCGGTGGCACACCGGACAGTCCGGTGCGCCAGACCAGGGCACACTTCGGTTATCCCTTTGCTCTCCTTGTTGAACCCAATTCTTGGTTTTTTATTGGCTAAGTGTGAACCTTTGGCACCTGTATAACTTATACACTAGAGCAAACTAGTTAGTCCAATTATTTGTGTTGGGCAATTCAACCACCAAAACCAATTTAGGAAATAGGTGTAAGCCTAATTCCCTTTCAATCTCCCCCTTTTTGGTGATTGATGCCAACACAAACCAAAGCAAATGTAGAAGTGCATAATTGAACTAGTTTGCATAATGTAAGTGCAAAGGTTGCTTGGAATTGAGCCAATATAAATACTTATAATATATGCATGGATTGTTTCTTCATTTTTGACATTTTGGACCACGCTTGCACCACATGTTTTGTTTTTGCGAATTCTTTTGTAAATCCTTTTCAAAGTTCTTTTGCAAATAATCAAAGGTAAATGAATAAGATTTTGTGAAGCATTTTCAAGATTTGAATTTTTCTCCCCCTGTTTCAAATGCTTTTCCTTTGACTAAACAAAACTCCCCCTAAATGAAATCCTCTTAGTGTTCAATAGGGTTTTGATACATCAATTTTGAAATACTAGTTTCTCCCCCTTTGGAACACAATAAGATACCAATTTGAAATTTCCAATTGAAAATCATTTTAAAATTAGGTGGTGGTGGTGCGGTGGTGGTGCGGTCCTTTTGCTTTGGGCTAATACTTTCTCCCCCTTTGGCATGAATCGCCAAAAACGGAGTCATTAGAGCCCTTGGAAATACTTTCTCCCCCTTTGGCCATAATTAAATGAGTGAAGATTATACCAAAGACGGAGTCCTTCTATCCCAAGGATGGAGAGTGGCTTGGAGCGACGGCAAAGGATGAGTTACGGAGTGGAAGCCTTTGTCTTCGCCGAAGACTCCAATTCCCTTTCAATACACCTATGACTTGGTTTGAAATAGACTTGAAAACACATTAGTCATAGCATATGAAAAGAGACATGATCAAAGGTATATGAATGAGCTATGTGTGCAAATCAGCAAAAGAAGTTCCTAGAATCAAGAATATTTAGCTCATGCCTAAGTTTGTTAAAAGTTTGTTCATCTAGTGGCTTGGTAAAGATATCGGCTAATTGATCTTTAGTGTTAATGTATGAAATCTCGATATCTCCCTTTTGTTGGTGATCCCTTAAAAAAGTGATACCGAATGGCTATGTGTTTAGTGCGGCTATGCTCAACCGGATTATCCGCCATGCGGATTGCACTCTCATTATCACATATAAGAGGAACTTTGGTTAATTTGTAACCATAGTCCCTAAGGGTTTGCCTCATCCAAAGTAGTTGCGCGCAACAATGGCCTGCGGCAATGTACTCGGCCTCGGCGGTGGAAAGAGCTACGGAATTTTGCTTCTTTGAATCCCAAGACACCAAGGATCTTCCCAAGAACTGGCAAGTCCCCGATGTGCTCTTTCTATTGATTTTACACCCTGCCCAATCGGCATCGGAGTAACCAATCAAATCAAAAGTGGATCCCCTAGGATACCAAAGCCCAAACTTAGGAGTATAAACTAAATATCTCAAGATTCGTTTCACGGCCGTAAGGTGAGCTTCCTTAGGGTCGGCTTGGAATCTTGCACACATGCATACGGAAAGCGTAATATCCGGTCGAGATGCACATAGATAGAGTAAAGATCCTATCATCGACCGGTATACCTTTTGATCTACGGACTTATCTTTCATGTCGAGGTTGAGATGCCCATTGGTTCCCATGGGTGTCTTGATGGGTTTGGCATCCCTCATCCCAAACTTGCTTAAAATGTCTTGAGTATACTTCGTTTGGCTAAGGAAGGTGCCCTCTTGGAGTTGCTTCACTTGAAATCCTAAGAAGTACTTCAACTCCCCCATCATTGACATCTCGAACTTTTGTGTCATGATCCTACTAAATTCTTCACATGTGGACTCGTTAGTAGACCCAAATATAATATCATCAACATAAATTTGGCATACGAACAAGTCATTTTCAAGAGTTTTAGTGAATAAAGCAGGATCGGCCTTTCCGACTTTGAAGCCATTATCTATAAGGAAATCTCTAAGGCATTCATACCATGCTCTTGGGGCTTGTTTGAGCCCATAAAGCGCCTTAGAGAGTTTATAAACATGGTTAGGGTACTCACTATCTTCAAAGCCGGGAGGTTGCTCAACATAGACCTCTTCCTTGATTGGTCCATTGAGGAAGGCACTCTTCACGTCCATTTGGTAAAGCTTGAAGCCATGGTAAGTAGCATAGGCCAATAATATACGAATTGACTCAAGCCTAGCTACGGGTGCATAGGTTTCACCGAAATCCAAACCTTCGACTTGGGACTATCCTTTGGCCACAAGTCGTGCTTTGTTCCTTGTCACCACACCATGCTCGTCTTGCTTGTTGCGGAACACCCATTTGGTTCCTACAACATTTTGGTTAGGACGTGGAACTAAATGCCATACCTCATTCCTAGTGAAGTTGTTGAGCTCCTCTTGCATCGCCACCACCCAATCCGAATCTTGAAGTGCTTCCTCTACCCTGTGTGGCTCAATAGAGGAAACAAAAGAGTAATGCTCACAGAAATGTGCAACACGAGATCTAGTGGTTACCCCCTTATGAATATCGCCGAGGATGGTGTCGATGGGGTGATCTCGTTGGATTGCTTGGTGGACTCTTGGGTGTGGCGGCCTTGGTTCTTCATCCTCCTTGTCTTGATCATTTGTATCTCCCACTTGATTATTGCCGTCATTTTGAGGTGGCTCATTTGCTTGATCTTCTCCTTCATCAACTTGAGCCTCATCCTCATTTTGAGTTGGTGGAGATGCTTGAGTGGAGGAGGATGGTTGATCTTGTGCATTTGGAGGCTCTTCGGATTCCTTAGGACACACATCCCAATGGACATGTTCCTTAGCGCGATGCACGGAGCCTCTTCATCACCTATCTCATCAAGATCAACTTGCTCTACTTGAGAGCCGTTAGTCTCATCAAACACAACGTCACAAGAAACTTCAACTAGTCCCGAGGACTTGTTAAAGACTCTATATGCCCTTGTGTTTGAATCATATCCTAGTAAAAAGCCTTCTACAGTCTTAGGAGCAAATTTAGATTTTCTACCTCTTTTAACAAGAATAAAACATTTGCTACCGAAGACTCTAAAATATGAAATATTGGGCTTTTTACCGGTTAGGAGTTCATATGATGTCTTCTTGAGGATTCGGTGTAGATATAATCAGTTGATGGCGTAGCAGGCGGTGTTGACCGCCTCGGCCCAAAACCGATCCGATGTCTTGTACTCATCAAGCATGGTTCTAGCCATGTCCAAAAGAGTTCTATTCTTCCTCTCCACTACACCATTTTGTTGTGGCGTGTAGGGAGAGGAGAACTCATGCTTGATGCCCTCCTCCTCAAGGAAGCCTTCAATTTGAGAGTTCTTGAACTCCGTCCCGTTGTCGCTTCTAATCTTTTTGATCCTTAAGCCGAACTCGTTTTGAGCTTGTCTCAAGAATCCCTTTAAGGTCTCTTGGGTATGGGATTTTTCCTGCAAAAAGAATACCCAAGTGAAGCGAGAATAATCATCCACAATAACTAGACAGTACTTACTCCCGCCGATGCTTATGTAAGCTATCGGGCCGAATAGATCCATGTGTAGGAGCTCCAGTGGCCTGTCGGTCATCATGATGTTCTTGTGTGGATGATGAGTACCAACTTGCTTCCCTGCTTGGCATGCGCTACAAATCCTGTCTTTCTCAAAATGAACATTTGTTAATCCTAAAATGTGTTCTCCCTTTAGAAGCTTATGAAGATTCTTCATCCCAACATGGGCTAGTCGGCGGTGCCATAGCCACCCCATGTTAGTCTTAGCAATTAAGCAAGTGTCGAGTTTAGCTCTATCAAAATCTACTAAGTATAGCTGACCCTCTAACACTCCCTTAAATGCTATTGAATCATCACTTCTTCTAAAGACAGTGACACCTACATCAGTAAAAAGGCAGTTGTAGCCCATTTGACATAATTGAGATACGGAAAGCAAATTGTAATCTAATGAATCTACAAGAAAAACATTGGAAATAGAGTGGTCAGGTGATATAGCAATTTTACCCAATCCTTTGACCAAACCTTGATTTCCATCCCCGAATGTGATAGCTTGTTGGGGCTCTTGGTTTTTCTCGTAGGAGGAGAACATCTTCTTCTCCCCTGTCATGTGGTTTGTGCACCTACTATCGATTATCCATCTTGAGCCCCCGGATGCATAAACCTACAAAACAAGTTTAGTTCTTAACTTTAGGTACCCAAATGGTTTTGGGTCCTTTGGCATTAGGCACAAGAACTTTGGGTACCCAAACACAAGTCTTCGACCCCTTGTGCTTGCCCCCAACATATTTGGCAACTACCTTGCCGGATTTGTTAGTCAACACATAAGATGCATCAAAAGTTTTAAATGAGATGTCATGATCATTTGATGCACTAGGAGTTTTCTTTTTAGGCAACTTCGCACGGGTTGGTTGCTTAGAGCTAGATGTCTCACCCTTATACATAAAAGCATGATTAGGGCCAGAGTGAGACTTCCTAGAATGAAATCTCCTAATTTTGCTCCCAGGATAACCGGCAGGGTACAAAATGTAACCCTCGTTATCTTGAGGCATGGGAGCCTTGCCCTTAACAAAATTAGACAATTTCTTAGGAGGGGCATTAATTTTGACATTGCCTTCCTGTTGAAAGCCAATGCCATCCTTAATGCCAGGGCGTCTCCCTTTATAGAGCATGCTTCTAGCAAATTTAAATTTTTCATTCTCTAAGTCATGCTCGGCAATTTTAGCATCTAATTTGGCTATATGATCATTTTGTTGTTTAATTAAAGCCATGTGATCATGTATAGCATTGATATCAACATCTCTACATCTAGTGCAAATGGAAGTATGTTCAACAGTAGATGTAGAGGGTTTGCAAGATTTTAATTCTACAAACTTAGCATGTAATATATCATTTTTACTTCTAAGGTCAGAAATAGTAGCATTGCAAACATCAAAATCTTTAGCCTTAGCAAGCAATTTTTTATTTTCATCTCTAAGGCTAGCAAGAGAAATGTTCAATTCTTCAATCTTAGCAAGCAAATCATCATTATCATTTCTAAGATTGGGAATTGAAACATTACAGACATTTGAATCAACCTTAGCTAACAAATTAGCATTCTCATTTCTAAGGTTGTCTATAGTCTCATGGCAAGTGCTTAGCTCACTAGATAATTTTTCACGTTTTTCAACTTCTAGAGCGTAAGCATTTTTAACTTTAACATGCTTTTTGTTTTCCTTGATTAGGAAGTCCTCTTGGGAGTCCAAGAGATCATCCTTCTTATGGATGGCACTAATTAATTCATTTAATTTCTCTTTTTGTTGCATGTTTAGGTTGGCAAAAAGAGTACGCAAATTATCTTCCTCATCACTAGCATTATCATCACTAGAGGACTCATATCTAGTGGAGGATTTAGATTTAACCTTCTTCTTTTTGCCATCCTTTGCCATGAGGCACTTGTGGCCGACGTTGGGGAAGAGGAGTCCCTTGGTGACGGCGATGTTGGCGGCGTCCTCGTCGTCAGAGGAGTCGCTAGAGCTTTCGTCGGAGTCCCACTCGCGACAAACATGGGCATCGCCGCCCTTCTTCTTGTAGTACCTGTTCTTCTCCTTTCTTCTCCCCTTCTTGTCATCGCCCCTGTCACTGTCACTAGAAATAGGACATTTAGCTATAAAGTGACCGGGCTTACCACATTTGTAGCAAACCTTCTTGGAGCGGGGCTTGTAATCTTCCCCCTCCTTTGCTTGAGGATTTGGCGGAAGCTCTTGACGACGAGCGCCATCTCCTTGTTGTCGAGCTTGGAGGCGTCGATGGGTGTTCTACTCGCTGTAGACTCCTCCTTCTTCTCCTCCGTCGCCTTAAATGCGACCGATTGTGCTTCAGACGTGGAGGGGCCATCAAGCTCGTTGATCTTCCTTGAGCCTTTGATCATAAACTCAAAGCTCACAAAATTCCCGATTACTTCCTCGGGAGTCATTAGTGTATATCTTGGGTTGTCACGAATTAATTGCACTTGAGTAGGGTTAAGGAAAATAAGTGATCTTAAAATAACCTTAACCACCTCGTGGTCATCCCACTTTTTGCTCCCGAGGTTGCGCACTTGATTCACCAAGGTTTTGAGCAGGTTGTACATGTCTTGTGGCTCCTCCCCTTGGCGAAGACGGAAGCGACCGAGCTCCCCCTCGATCGTTTCCCGCTTGGTGATCTTGGTGAGTTCATCACCCTCGTGCGCGGTTTTGAGCACGTCCCAAACTTCCTTGGCGCTCTTTAATCCTTGCACCTTGTTGTACTCCTCCCTACTTAGAGAGGCGAGGAGTATGGTTGTGGCTTGGGAGTTGAAGTGCTCGATTTGGGCCACTTCATCCACATCATAGTCTTCATCCCCTACGGATGGTACCTATACACCAAACTCAACAACGTCCCATATACTTTTGTGGAGTTAGGTTAGATGAAATCGCATTAAATCACTCCACCTAGCATAATCCTCACCATCAAAAGTTGGTGGTTTGCCTAATGGGACGGAAAGTAAAGGTGTATGTTTAGAAATGCGAGGGTAGTGTAGGGGTATCTTACTAAACTTCTTGCACTCATGGCGCTTAGAAGTTATGGAGGGCGCGTCGGAGCCGGAGGTGGAAGGTGATGAAGTGTCGGTCTCGTAGTAGACCACCTTCCTCATCTTCTTTATCTTGTCGCCGCTCCAATGCGACTTGTGGGAAGAAGCTTTCTTCTCCTTCCCCTTTCCCTTCTTGCGGGACTCTTCCGATGAAGCCTTCCCGTGGCTTGTAGTGGGCTTTTCGCCGGTCTCCATCTCCTTCTTGGCGTGTTCTCCTGACATTACTTCGAGCGGTTAGGCTCTGATGAAGCACCGGGCTCCGATACCAATTGAAAGTCGCCTAGAGGGGGGGGGGTGAATAGAGCGAAACTGAAATTTACAAACTAAAACACAAACTACAAGCCGGGTTAGCGTTAGAAATATAATGAGTCCACGAGAGAGGGCGCAAAACAAATCGCAAGCAAAATAAAGAGTGTGACACGCGGATTTGTTTTACCGAGGTTCGGTTCTCGCAAACCTACTCCCCGTTGAGGTGGTCACAAAGACCGGGTCTCTTTCAACCCTTTCCCTCTCTCAAACGGTCCCTCGGACCGAGTGAGCTATCTCTTCTCAAATCAACCGGGAACAAAACTTCCCCGCAAGGACCACCACACAATTGGTGTCTCTTGCCTCGGTTACAAGTGAGTATTGATCTCAAGAAAGAATGAGAAAGAAGAAAGCGATCCAAGCGCAAGAGCTCAAAAGAACACGACAAATCACTCTCACTAGTCACTAATGCTTTTGTGGAATTGGGAGAGGATTTGATCACTTGGGTGTGTCTTGTATTGAATGCCTAGCTCTTGTAAGTGGTTTGAAGGTTGAAAACTTGGATGACTTGAATGTGGGGTGGTTGGGGGTATTTATAACCCCAACCACCCAACTAGCCGTTTGGTGGGGGCTGTCTGTCGCATGGTGCACTGGACAGTCCGGTGCACACCGGACAGTGTCCGGTGCGCCAGCCACGTCACCAGGCCGTTGGGTTCCGACCGTTGGAACTCTGACTTCTGGGCCCGCCTGGATGTCCGGTGGCGCACCGGACATGCACTGTAGAGTGTCCGGTGCGCCACATCACGTGTGCCTGACTTCTGCGCGCACTGGCACGCATTAAATGCTTCTGTAGGTGACCGTTGGCGTGAAGTAGCCGTAGCCCCGCTGGCTCACCGGACGGTCCGGTGCACACCGGACATGTCCGGTGAATTATAGCGGAGCGAATTCTCGAAGCTGGCGAGTTCTTGAGACGCCCTTCCTTGGAGCACCGAACACTGTCCGGTGTACACCGGACAGTCCGGTGAATTATAGCAAAGCGCCTCTGGATTTTCCCGAAGGTGAGGAGTGCACCGGACAATGTCTGGTGGTGCACCGGACACAGTCCGGTGGCACACCGGACAGTCCGGTGGCACACCGGACAGTCCGGTGTGCCAGACCAGGGCACACTTCGGTTATCCCTTTGCTCTCCTTGTTGAACCCAATTCTTGGTCTTTTTATTGGCTAAGTGTGAACCTTTGGCACCTATATAACTTATACACTAGAGCAAACTAGTTAGTCCAATTATTTTTGTTGGGCAATTCAACCACCAAAACCAATTTAGGAAATAGGTGTAAGCCTAATTCCCTTTCATTGTGGTTCCTCGACCGTCCCCGGGTAGTACCGCCAGTCGAGGCCGTTGCTGACTCAGTTCTGGTGGCCTGACTCCGAGCTGGGATGCCATGATCCCTGTCGTACTCCTCCCGGCGGTGGATCTCGTTCTCATGTCGTCGTTCACGTGAAGCATTGATGGAGCTTCGTGCGTCCCGGCGACTATTGATGGCGTGTCGCAGATCGTTCAGCGGGTGAGCGAGAGGTAGAAGATGGTTGGCTGCCTGGCTAAATAGTCGCCGATAGCCCTCGGCATCGGGAGTCCGAGGGAGTCCGTCAGCTATCCGAGCTAGTACCCTCCAACTTCACTCGGCGTGTTCATGGCTCGGGCGAAGTCGGGATTCAGGTTGCGCCCGAAGAGTGGATTTTCCCGACGTTGCCTTGCATCCTGCTCGGCTTGTTCCTGAGTTCGTCGGCGATCACGCCGTCGGGAGTTCCTTCGTTCTCTGAAGACGCATTCCTCCGGAGTTTCTCCTATCTCTGAGACCTCATCTCGCGAGACAGGCTGCTCTGGATCCCGCTCTCCGGCCTCGTGATGTCGCCGGATGTTTCGGCACCGATTTCTCCGTCGACGGGACTCCCGCTGAGGTGGTTCTTCTCCGGGCGCGGTCGGCTCGTCGTCGGAGACGGGGGGCGACTCCACTCTCCTGATGAAAAGAACGTCAGGGTAGAACGGTGCGGCTGTCGTGGCGATCTTCTTTCCGCTCTCCTTTGAGGGCGGAGGCACGGAAAGAACAACTTGCTTCCTCCTGGTCTCTTTCTTCCTTGCGATTTGTGTCCATTCTTTCGTCAGGGAAGTAGACAGTGGAGTTCTCCGGGTCAGCGGGCCCTCGACCCCTGGCTTTCTGAAGGCGATCTTTTTTCGGAGCGCTGGAGGTTGCGTTTCTTCTTTCCTTACTCCGATATTTTCAGAGTTTGTTGGAGGAGACTTCTTCTTTGGTGGATCTGCAATGCGGTGTAGAGTTCCCTCTTAATTTGCTACGGATGAGATTGTTCCAAAGCAGAATACGGATCCGGGACGGAGGGTGATCTTGCGGTGGAAGGTGATGGCCATTGAGCTAGCTTAGATCGGCGACACACCCCCTACCTGGCGCGGTAGCTGTCGGTGTTTTGGGTCCGACCGCACACCCGGGGTGGCCCCTCAAGGTGTTTTAGGAGTAGGATGGTGTCGCCAACTGTAGCTAAATGGTTCGTGCCGGATGCACGAGGAACAGTGGACAATGTTTACAGGTTCGGGCCGCTTTGAGATGCGCAACACCCTACGTCCTGGCGAGTATGCTTTATGTAATGGGTTACAAGGGAGCTCTCTAAAGCTAGAACATAGAGAGCTGGGGTGGATGGCTGAGTAGTAGGATCGATCGTTCTAAAGGGGTGCCCCCTAGGCCTTATATATTCGACCGTGAGGCAATACATGTGGATATGATAACAGTGTGCACCTAAAAGATAGTGAACTGTTTGAGTCTATCTTCCTATAGTTCTGCCGACATACCCTCACCTGGCTCTGTTGTACAGGGCTCCAGCGTGGGAAAGTCGGGTCTTCTGTTGTGGTTTCTTGCTCAACGTTGTCGGGCCATTCGGGCTCGCACCGATTTGGCCTTATGTTGATCTGCTTTACTGGTCGTTCCTCCCTAGGCCCATGAAGGAGTGACCTTACGATTTATTGGGCCCTTGGGCCTTTCGTGAGGTCTTTTATCCTTCCAGTGGACCCGGGGGATATCTGTCCCCCACAGCCTCCCACTCTGCAGGAGCTAATGGCTCAACAGAATGAGATCTTGAGGCAGCTAGCTCAGCGCCAGCCACCACCTCAGCACTATGGTGGTGGAGATCATCAGCGTCACCCCACGACAGCCACCTACCAGGAGTTCCTCAGTACCCAGCCACCATTGTTCACCAGGGCAGAGGACCCACTGGATGCGGATGTATGGTTGAGAGTAGTGGAATCCAAATTCCCGCTACTCCATGGAGTTTGCTCAGAGGTCACTAAAGTCAGGTTCGCCACCCAGTAGCTTCGCGGACCCGCAAGGACTTGGTGGGACCATTTTCTTGCTATGCAGCCAGATGACCGAGAGGTGGAATGGAGAGAGTTCAAGGTAGCTTTCAGGGGGCACCATATACCAGCCGGTATTATGGACCGAAAGCTCAACGAGTTTCTGGCACTCACCCAGGGAAACAGGACAGTGTTGCAGTATGCTCAGGCTTTTAATGACCTGTGCCAGTATGCTGGGTATCATGCAGACACGGACGAGAAGAAGAGGGACAGGTTCAGAAGGGGGCTCAGCACTAAGCTCCGTGACCGCCTCAACACAGTCAGGGCCAACAGTTATAATGAGTTGGTCAACATGGCCATTTCTCAGGAGGACTATATCACAGCTCGACAGGCAGAGAAGAAGAGGAAGACCCCTGTGGCAGGACCCTCAGCTCAGCCACAGCACTTCAGGATTGTGTCTGACACTCAGAACAGGGGACCTCAGCAGCAGCAAGCACCCAACCGCACCCAGTTTCCAGCACAGAGGAACAATCAACAGCAGCAGCAGCATCGTCAAGCAAATGACAACAGGTGTTTCACATGTGGCAACACCGGACATTATGCCAAGAATTGCCCCAGAAACCAGCAGAGGCAGGGACAAAATGTTAATCAGAATCAAGGCAAGAGACAGAAGGTGCAAGTGAGGCAAGGCAGGCTGAACTTCACCACCATGGCTGATATTCCAGAGGGAGCACCCATCATGACTGGTATCTTTATAGTTTTGAATTATCCTGCTATTATTCTTTTTGATTCTGGTGCATCGCATAGTTTTATCAGTGCCAAATTTAGTGCCAAGTGCCAGTTACCTTTTCACCACACCAATGGGGGTATTACCATTTCAACACCAGGAGGCAGGGTAGCCACCTACCAAATCAACAAGAATGTGCCTATAAAGTTTGGTAGTCTGATAATTAAAACCATCCTCCTCATTTTGGGTTTGGATAGTGTGGATATCATATTGGGAACTGACTGGTTGACCAAACATCAGGCAGTGATTGATATTGCAGCTAGGGCCATTGAAGTGCACTCACCGACCTGCGGTGAAACCACACTATATTTGCCCGACCAAGGTTGTACCCGTTCTTGTGCCTTCGTTATGATAGAATCCCCAGTGGAAAGGATCCCAGTGGTCCGTGACTACCCAGATGTTTTTCCGGAGGAATTGCCAGGAATGCCACCTGATAGAGACATCGAGTTCGCAATTGAATTGCAACCCGGGACTGCTCCTATCTCCAAGAGACCCTATAGAATGCCTCCCGCGGAATTGGCAGAACTGAAAAAGCAACTGCAAGAACTATTGGACAAGGGGTTCATTCGCCCAAGTACTTCACCATGGGGATGTCCGGCCTTATTGTGAAGAAAAAGGATGAGAGTTTGAGAATGTGTGTTGATTATCGCCCTCTCAATGCGGTGACCATAAAAAACAAATACCCACTGCCCTGCATCGATGTTCTGTTTGATCAGTTGGTGGGAGCCAAAGTGTTCTCCAAGATAGATCTTCGCTCGGGTTACCATCAGATCAAGATGTGTGCCAGTGATATTCCCAAGACGGCCTTCTCTACCAGATATGGGCTCTATGAGTTTTTGGTGATGTCTTTTGGGCTGACCAATGCCCCGGCTTATTTTATGTACCTGATGAACTCAGTGTTCATGCCAGAGCTGGACAAATTCGTGGTCGTTTTCATTGATGATATTCTAGTCTATTCCAAGAATGAAGCCGAGCACACCAAACATTTGCATACTATACTTCAGAGGCTGCGTGACCATTAGTTGTATGCCAAATTGTCTAAATGCGAATTCTGGCTGAAAGAAATTAAATTCTTGGGTCACACAATTTCTCAGGATGGGATATCTGTTGATCCTGAGAAGGTACAAGAGGTGATGGATTGGAAACCTCCGACTACAGTGAGGCAGATTCGGAGTTTTCTGGGATTGGCAGGGTATTATCGACGATTTATTCCGGATTTCTCCAGAATTGCCAAACCAATGACTAAACTGTTGATGAAGGGAGTCAAGTATAATTGGAGCCAAAAGTGCGAAGATGCCTTTCATACACTAAGGCAGCATTTGACAATAGCCCCAGTGCTAGCTCAACCTGATAACACCAAGCCCTTTGAAGTTTATTGTGATGGTTCCGGTACAGGATTGGGATGTGTCTTAATGCAAGATAACAGAGTAATTGCTTATGCCTCCCGAGCACTCAGACCTCATGAGCAGAACTACCCTACACATGATCTGGAGTTAGCAGCCGTGGTTCATGCTCTCAAGATATGGAGACACTACTTGATGGGAGCTCACTGTAACATTTACACTGATCACAAGAGTCTCAAATACATTTTCACTCAGGCAGATCTTAACATGAGGCAGAGGAGATGGTTGGAGTTAATCAAGGACTATGATTTGGAGGTGCATTACCATCCGGGCAAAGCCAATGTTGTGGCAGATGCCTTGAGCAGAAAGGCCCAGTGCAATTGTATGAGCATGGATGCAAGAATTACCACCCTGTGTGATGAGTTGTGCAAGCTGAACTTGGAAGTTGTTTCTTCAGGTGACTTAAATTATATCTCGGTAGAGCCCACCTTACAAGAGCAAATAGTCCGGGCACAGATTGAAGACAAGGGTGTTCAGGTTATCAAGGAAATGATCAAGCAGAGAGCAGAAAAATACAAGTGCTTCCGTCAGGACAGCAAGGGAATTCTAGGGTTTGGAGATCGATTGGTTGTTCCCAAGGACCCTGAGAGAAGCTCACCTTTCAAAATTCTCCATGCACCCCGGCAGCAATAAGATGTATCATGACCTCAGATCCTTATACTGGTGGACCCGAATGAAGAGGGAAATTGCCAAGTACATATCCGAATGTGACACTTGCCAGAGGATCAAAGCTAGTCATTTGAAGACAGCAGGCCCCTTGCAGCCCCTTCCCATACCATCTTGGAAATGGGAGGACATTTGCATGGACTTTATCGTGGGATTGCCCAATACCTCCCGGCACCATGATTCCATTTGGGTAATTGTGGACAGATTGACCAAGTCAGCTCATTTCTTGCCAGTACACACCACCCACAGGATGGAGAAGTATGCAGAGATCTACATTGACCAGATAGTTCGTTTGCATGGAATACCAAGGACTATAGTCTCAGACAGAGGAGCACCATTTGTGGCACGATTTTGGGAGCAATTGCAGGAATCACTTGGGAACCATGTAATACGAAGCTCAGCTTACCATCCTCAAACAGATGGCCAGACAGAAAGGGTAAATCAGATTTTGGAAGACATGTTAAGGGCATGTGTGCTACATTACGAAAAGGATTGGGACAAGTGTCTTTCTTTGGCAGAGTTTTCTTATAATAACAGTTACTAGTCCAGTCTAAAGATGGCACCTTTTGAAGCCTTGTATGGGAGAAGGTGTAGGACCCCGCTGAATTGGTCTCAAGCAGGAGAGAGGGAAATATTTGGGCCAGATTTGGTACTTGAAGCAGAGGAAAAGGTCAGAGTCATCAAGAAGAACTTAGAAGCTGCTCAGGCCAGGCAAAAGAGCTATCATGATAAGAGGCGGAAACCTCTGCAGTTTGAAGTAGGGGAGCATGTTTATCTTAAGGTGTCACCCACCAAGGGTGTCCAGAGATTTGGAATCAAGGGCAAGTTAGCTCCTCGCTACATTGGGCCCTTCGAGATCAAGGAAACTTGTGGACCAGTAGCATATCAATTGAAGTTGCCACCACACATGTCAGCTGTTCATGATGTGTTCCATGTATCTCAGCTATGGAAGTGTGTCCGCTTACCTACTGAAGTGCTACCTGAACCAGAAATTGAGATAGAGCCAGACTTATCTTATCAAGAGTACCCCGTCAAGGTATTGGATTAGAAAGAGAGATCAACGCGGGCAAGGTCGATCAGAATGTATAAGGTTCAGTGGAGTCACCATTCAGTGGAAGAAGCTACATGGGAGACTGAGGATTTTCTACGCTCTCGCTTCCCCGACTTTCTGCCCAAAGGAGTCGGTACGTAAACCCCAAAACCCCACCCCCACCTGCCCTTTGAATACAACTATAAGAAAAACTTAGATGATAAGGGTAATTTAAGTTGTGGTTTTAACTTAAAAAGGGCTTCCTTCTGAAGTCGCAAAGAGAATGACATTCGAAGAGCAGTTAACAAGAGAAACTTGGATAAAGGGAAGGGTAACACACCAACACACCTTCATAGCACCCCCAATAATCTCGGGGCGAGATTCCTTTAAGGGGGGAGGGCTGTAACACCCCAGGTGTTACCCAGGTGCTGGCTTCCTAATGGCACATATACCTATTATCACATGTGGTTAAAACTTGGAGGAGAGGGAGCACTTAAGACCTTGGAAGCATGAGTGAGTTAAGAAATGCCAAGGACCAAAGCATTACCCAAGCTTTTAGGCAATAATCACCTTGGGCAAGGAAGGATTGAACCTTGGGCCCCCCTCTCTTGAAGCCTTTAGTTGAGAGAAAGATTAGGCAAATGCACATTTCATGATTTAAACCTTAACCAAAGTTTAAGAGTACCAAAATGTTTACAAAAGACAGTAAAGGAACTTTACAAAAAGACCCCTATAAGACCCCTAAATCAGCCCCCAAGTGAAGAACACTATGGAACCACCCCCATTCCTTCTAAGTCCAAAATCAACCCTAATCTAGAGATCAGGGGTGTTCACCTAGCTAATGGCACCAAAACCCCAGGGTCTAAATAACAAAAAGGAGCCAAATTATCTAAGGAACCCCCTGGAGGAGTTTGAACACAAGCCAAGACCGTTTGACACGAGTTGGCACCTATTTTGTCTCGGGTTGAACAGTGCAGACAAACAAGACTTGGCGCCACCATATCTTCTAAACCAGACCCGATCTTCCCTTGGAACTCACATGAACTAGGTAGCCCTAGGCGCAGGGAAGAAATCTTACACAAGCCATATGGCAAGATTCGCATGTTTAGCTGCTCAGCAGGCGCACGAACAAGGGCAGAATACAACGGCCACGTGTTCGACGCGCTTTGGGCTCGCCAGAGCACGCCCGACGCGCGCCCTGCGTGCCCCGCATCGCGCCAAAGCCAAGCCGGCGCCATGGCCCGCGCCCGTGCCTATAAAGCACCTAGGGACTTCGACCGTACTCCTCCGCACGCGCTCGACCTCACTGGAGCCCAAAACCACCGGCGTTTGCCCGTGCACGGCGTGCCCGCGGCCGCCCGATCCCCCTCCACCGTAGACCGGCCAACAGAACCCTTCCCAACCCCGTCCAACCCTCGAAGAAGACTGTGCATGCCTCGAAGAAGCTCCCCGAGCGAGGAATCGGAGTTTGCTTCGTCGGAGAAGCCAGTCCACGGTCGCCGGACTCCACCCGACCGCCAGCGAGCGTAGACCGGGTAATCCTCTGCTCCATTCTTCGATTCCTTGTGCACATAGCCTCTACGTCACCCCGTGAAGCTCACCGTGCCATTGGATTGAACTAGGTCATCGTGGTTTGGCCGGAACACCCGCCGCCGACGAGAGCACCCGCCTATGCACGTGGACCGGACGATTCTGGCCACCCCCGCCGTCGAGCCGTACACCGTTGTGACCGCCAGGACCTCCCGGAGCCAACCCCGCCCCTCGCCGGACCTCTCTCGCCACCGGTAAGCCGCGCTGCCCTTTTCTTTCTCGCGGGTACTGTTTAAACCTAGGGAGGGACCGCGGGGGAGAAGAAGAGAAGGCTAGGGGGTTTTGCGCATTGTCAGTGACTCAGAGGAATAGTAGCGCAGGGGTATAACTAAGAGAGTTAGTTTGGAAAGAACCAGAGGACTTCGGTGCAAAGTGGTTTTCCAGGAAACCTTTTATTAAATCTGATTTAAATTCAAACAGAACTTGAATAATTCATATCTTCTGTTTTATTCACCCAAATTGAGTCAAACCAATTTTGCCAGATCTTAAATAATGTAAACTACTTAAGAAAAATATAAAACCCCTAAGTGCTACAGAAAACTTTAGGGTTCTGATTTAAATATTGATTTGGCCAAAAGCTAAAATATAGGAGGAAAAATAGTTGCACTATTTAACTGAGGTTAAAAAAATTTAGAGAAGTATTTGAGCACTTATTGACCTATTTAAAAATGATAAATCCCTCTGCACACCCGATTAAGGTAGAGTTTGCCTTTTTTCACATTATGCTTAAAGTTAAAGAAAATAGGAAAGATAATTTAAATAAGGAACCAGGTAGCACCCCTATTTTTGTTAGTCTACTTATGCAGTGTAGTTCACTAGAAAAATTTATTATACCATTGTTTAGTATAAAATAAATAGGATACCTTTTATTTTAAGAAAACAAGGAAAACTTAGAAAAATCCTACAAAAATAAGCCCAAGGTAAAAACACCCCAACCCTTGGGATAATTAATGTTTTGTTAGGAAGAACATAGGAAAAATATGAAATCTGCTGTTTGACATTTTTTCAAATAACAAGGTAGTGGAAAGTGCCTTTTTGACATTAAACTTTAGAAAATCACAACTAAATAACCATCTTTTATCTTTCTGTGATTTTTGGCACAGAAGCTTGTTGTTATTGTTAGATGCCAACAAAAATAACCCTTAGGGCAGAACCCACCCCTAGTTAAGAGTTGTAGTGCAAAGTGGCCCCTTTGCCCAACTTTTGTAATTTTTGTCCAAGGCATAGTCTTTTTATTCTGAACCTCAAATTCCTAGAACAGACTATAGTGACCAATGACAAGCCACTGTAATTTTTACAGAATTTTTGGAAAAAGTTAAACCACTGTTGTAGTTCAAACCTACACTAGAATTCATAAATAGAAAATAAAGAAAGGGAAAATGAATGATGTAAATTAGTGTCATCCTAAAACCCTTTGTAAATTGTCCACTGAAATATATAAGGGAAATACCAATCCACTATGCTTGTCCTTAACAAAACCTAAACCTAGAGTGATAAGCATAAACCACTAAAAGCCACGTATGACCAAGAAACCCTAAGTTGCTAACTAACTTAGTTTTCCTCTCTTTAGCATAATGTTGTTTAATCCTGCATAATCATGACCTACATATTCATTGCATTTCGATAGACTGTAACCTCGCTGACGGAGAGTACGTCCTCGTGCCGGAGCAAGGAGCTGCTCAGGAGGTAGCCCCGGATCCAGCACCAGAGCCTGCACCAGAGGATCTGTCTGCCACTGCTTTAGAAGGCAAGCCCCGGTTTATGCATAACCTGTTCTTTATGCTATTTTACTATACTTAATGATTGTAGGATTGATTGTGCACTTAGGTGTAGGAGTTGTTTGAAACCTTAGTTGCATGATCTCAGGAATCCTGTTGAGATGAATACTAGTATGCTAGGTCGAGGTAGCTGCTTTATTAAATAGGATCTCGGTAGAAGTCGAGTGATTTTTCTAGCACTCGCGCGAGGTCAGGAAATTGGTTGTATCCACTTTCTTATCATAATGATGCTGGTTGTGGACAACAATCCATGGGGATTGGTTGTCCACGGGATAAAAATTTGAATAAGGATTAAGGTGTGGTACCGTGAGTCAAGCGTTTGAACGTACTAAACACATGCCGAGAAATATGGTAAATCGGTAAGCCTAGTACCTGAGTGAACCTGCCCGCGGACATATCCCCTCACGCGACCTAAGACGTGGTCTCCCATTCCGGTTATGGTGGGTACAAGTGCGGTCACTGCACGACGGCAGTCGGGGTCAGTGAGGCATTGTACGCCAAGGCGGTGAGCCCTGATCTGTTGCCAGGGAATCGATGGGGATGGTTGATGTGTGTGGGGACGGAGTGCCTCGCCACGTCGTGTGTTTAGGTTTACCTTGCAAGGTTTAAAAACTCGATTCGAATCGTCTGCTTCTCGCAGCTAATGAGGCTACTTGATCCATGCTGCTACATTGAGTAACAAGTGGAAATGTGATGAGTTGACACAAGATGTTGATTGCTAAATATGTTTGATACCATGTATGAGTAGATAGTACACTTTTAGCCTTAAGAGAGTCACACTTAAACTTGGCAAAGCTAAAACTTGATTTATGAACTCAGCTAGTGCTTTTGGCAACCAAACCCCACAGCCAAACAGCTGCATGTCTAGAGGTAGAGGAGTAGACTCCTCACACCAGGTAAGTCTAGCTGAGTATTAGTATACTCAGCCTTGCTTGTGGCACAATTTTACAGGTTCTTTGGAGGACATGGTTGCTGGAGTGACTTGGCCGTCCATCTTGCCACCGGGTTGGACTGTCGAGTGGGACCCCGCCTCAGCTGAGGAGGAGCATGAGGAGTGATGGGACAGGCTTCCCCATCCCTCCATTTATTTATCGTTAGTTTTATTCTGCTGCATTTCGAACAATGATGACTACTTTTGCAAAAACTCCGATGATGATGTAATAATTTAATACTATCTAATGTATGGTTTTACATTTTATTGTATTTGCTCTGTGACTCACCATCGAGTGAGATTGTGGTACTTGATTCTGTCAGTGGCCTTGTCGGACTAGATCCGAGGGATTGACGAGTTATTCCCATTTAAGTGTGGTCTAGCCTCTAAGGCGGGACGTAGGCACTTAATTTGGAATAATTCGGGCAGTTCCGCCACACGGACGGTCCGCGCGTGCGCTGAATCCGTTGGGGTTCCGAGTTTCTCGCATGATTTGTTAGCTAAAACCGCGAGATTAGCTCGCGAAACAACTTGTAACGGGTTTAGACCTCCCCTTTATATAGATGAAGGGCTACGGTCGAATGAACCCCCACACAATCGATCAAATCATGTCTGTTTCTCATTTTTACCTTGTTCATTAGGATTAGTTCTAGTTTAGCCTCCCTCTACCTCAAACCTTCACCTCTCTTCGGCTCTACGTCGACTAGAAGCGTCTTGGGTGGCCTGCCGACGCAAGACACACCGTACGATCTCTCCTCCCCGACGGGGTCCCTCTCGAGAGGTGAGATCTAGGTCTGCTGCGAAGAAGAAGACCCTCTGGGCCATCGCGGACCGTCCGAGTCCCAGGCGCGGATCGTCCGGACGTACGCAGAGGAGGAGTCGCTCCTGTGCCAGGTCGTGGACCGTATGGCCCTGTGCCGCGGACCGTCTGCGCCTCCGCAGAGAGTATCGCTAGGCGGTCCTTTCTAGATCGATCGGCGCCGACACAGGCACCACTGGATGTATTTTTGAAGTGTCTAGTAACTACAATTCATATGCAACTGACCCCACACGCCTCAAGATCTTGAAGGGGGCAAAAAAATTAAAGGATAATTTCTGACTGGAACGCACAGCAACAGACAATTAAACGTGTGGTTGCAACTTCAAGAAAACCCACTATCCAACGTCAAAGGTCCGCTCAGAACGACTTTTATCTGCTTGCCTTTTCATCCTCAGCTTGGCCCGGTTCTAAATGTTGCCTAACCAACTACAACACGAGTTGCCTGTGTTGCAACCAAGCATTCAGATCCCTAGAGCTGATAACAGCATCATCTGCAATGCCAAACTGACGGGGCCAGCACCCATACAATGGCCCGAATGGAGAACTCCCGTGTCCGAATGAGGCGAGGAGTTGTACCAGAACTGAGCAACTGAGAGCCACTGAGACCACTGAGCCGGGTAGGCATGCACAAAACACCACAAGAACGTCTCAAGACATTGATTGACTCTCTCGGTGTGCCCGTTGGACTGAGGGTGATAAGCCGAGCTCATGCGCAAACAGACATCAACCAGCCGAAACAGCTCCTGCTAGAGAGAACTGAGAAATATTTTATCGCGGTCTGACACAGTAGACTATGGTAATCCATGATGTTTATATATCTGGTCATGGAACAATTTAGCCACCGAGAGAGCTGTGAAGGGATGTTTCAGAGGCAAAAAGTTTGCATAATTAAAAGTGTCAACCACCACCAATATACAAGTATAAATGTGTGAGGAAGGTAGCGCTTCAATAAAATCCATAGATATAATCTACCACAAGGCTATTGGAACAGGTAATGGCTGCAGCAAGCCAGGTAACTTAGGCCCCATTTAGTTTGGGGTCACTAAAGTTTAGTGACTAAAGTTAGTCACTTTTAGTCCCTGAAGAAATAAACACAGTGACTAAAGTGGTGTGACTAAACTTTAGTTCTTTAGTTTCCAAGAGGTGACTAAAAGAGACTAAAGTAGTATTTTTACCTTATTTATCCTCTCCACTTTCTTTTTATAGCAAATATCAATTAATTGATATGGGTAAAACAGTCATTATTCACAGCAATTAATGCTCTTTAGTTCGGTTTAGTCACTAGAACCAAACGAGTTACTTTAGCGACTAAACTTTAGTCAGTAAAATTTAGTCTAGTGACTAAAGAAACCAAACAAGGCCTTAGTCCGATCATCTTTTGCTTGTTGGAAGACACGACATTGACTGACAAATGTGTGGACCGACTGTCGCATCCCTTTCCAAGCGAACATCTGCTTTGAACGAGCATATGTGGCCGGAACACCTGAATGCCCTCCAATCGCTGAAGAATGAAATGGCAATATCAATTTGTTCTGTAGGTCTGGACTGTCACCCAACCAAATTCTGTTGTTGTACCGGAGAATGCCATCTCGCCAAGAATAAGGTCAGGGCCGGCCCTGAGCCTATGCGACAGAGGCGACGGCCGGGGGGCCCAAAATTCTTAGGGGCCCAATATTTAGTATCTATAACACTATATAATACATCAGTTTACACTTTACAAAACCCATCTAACCAAATAACTCAAACACCTATAATATTTACGAAATCCATCAAACAAATTGCAACCATATTTAACATAACATCAAAATTAACGGTTTATATCATTGAAGAACATCATCTATTTTGCTCACTCAAATCTAACAAACAATATTATTTGATCATCCTTTAGCCCTCCCCTCCCCGCGTCCCCACCGCCATCAATCTCTCCCCTCGCGCCACCACCGTCATCGTCCACCCCTCTCCTCCTCTTCACAGGAACGTAGCGTTAGCACGGGTTATATGCTAGTAGTAAAATAGTATAGGTAGCCAACAGGGCGGGAGGGCTGGGCACACTGACGCCCGGTGCACACGGACAATGTGGCACGCGTTGCCCACTGCCTAGTCGTCACGCTCACGTCTCCGGGCGTCTATGAGACCACACCCTCCACGTGATCGTCGTTTGCCATCTCGCCGATCCAACCCTCCAGGATTCCACGGAGTTGGGCACCACTGCGCTAGCCTCCAAACACGCATGGTCGAGCAATCAGAATTTAGGTTATTCGGCGATCGTCGTTCCTATTTTTCAACCTGCAAAGTGCTAATTTGTACCGATTTATATTATCTAGCTTCTTAGATTGTTTAAAAAATAATTTCAATACATATTATCATTTATTTACGAAGTATTAATATGCTCCGCTGCATAATATAAAATTTTTTATAATATACAGGGCCCACCACGATCAGTTCGCCGGGGGCCCTCAAAATCATAGGACCGGGGCTAAATAAGGTAATTGAGCGTTAGGGTCGACTGCCAGTCTAGTGATTAGTTCTTGAGCCTTGCTATCACTGCTATAGGAAGTTGCACAGCCAAGCAAGAAGAAACAATTAGATGGCGTGATAATGCATCGGTAGCACTGTTATCAACCCCTTTCTTATAGATAATGTGATATTGCAATCCCAAAAAACGAGTAAACATCTTCTTTTGCCAAGATGTGTGGAGACGCTGCTCATCCAACTGATCCGTATGAATATGAAACTCTTTTAATTGTAAATAGTGACACCAATGAGCTACGGCTATTAAAATAGCTAGAAACTCCTCATAAGTAGATAATCCTTGTAACTGAAACCTTTTTTTTTTGATAAGACAGGAGGGGCGAGCCCTACTGAAAATTTTATTAAGACTTTAATATAACAGAGTTTGAAGCAAAAAAGAAAAAGGAAAAGAAGATTACAAAGGATAAAACCGCAAAACAATAAAAAGGAAAAAAGGAGAAGGAAAAGGAAAATGGGTGAGCTCTATTGCCAAAGCTGAAGCCATGCAGGAATTGTCAAATCAAAACGGCCTTTAGCCCTCAACATGACGAGATGAAGTTCCTTTGCAAACTCATTTTTGCAACGCTGCACTGTCGGGTCTTCAAACTGAAAAAGCCAAGCGTTACGGGTTTTCCAGATGCTCCAGAGCATGAGAATGACAATTTCCATAGCAAATGGAACATTGAGCTGTCGTGTTAGGTTGACTGCCGCGTCCTCGGGATCAGCAATTCTGGGGGATGTCAAACCTATAGAGGTCTAGCAGGCCTTTGCAAAATTACATCTGAGGAAAAGATGGTAGAGGGTTTCTTCCTTTTGCCAGATGCAGTTTTCACAAGTGTAGGATTCAAGATTCATATTTTTCCGTTTCAGCATATCTCTTGTATTGAGTCTATTTTTTAACCAAAGCCAAAAGAAAACCTTATGCTTTGGTTGACATTTGTTTTTCCAAAGGGCTCTGTAGATCCGGTGAACCTGGGCCTGACCCATCAAGTGCCTATACGTTTTCTTTGAAGAGAAAATGTCTGCTCCCCACATGAGTTTCCAAGTATCATTCGAGTTGCTTACCATGATTTGGCCCCATGTTGCGTCTAAGTCTAGGAATTGCTCATACGCTTGTACCGACAGAGGTAGGTGAAAAATTTCAATGAGTTGTTCTTTCTGGAGAACCTCTTTGATGGAGAGTTTGCTATTGCAGGCGAAGGAAAAAAGCTCAGGGTATTGATTAGCCGGAATGCCCGAATTCCACATATCTTCCCAGAAAAGAATGGTTGTCCCGTCCCCAATTTTTTGGGCAGCCAATCCCTTGTAATCCTGAACAAAGGTGAGCAAGCTTTTCCACCAAAACGAACCAATTTTTGAGCAGCCAGGCATCCTGGCTGTCTTGTAATAGTTGCTCCATACCAAGTTAACCCAGGGAATATCATGATTGTTGAAGAACTTGTGTAAAAACTTCAGGAGCAAGGCTTTATTGTGAGTCTCTAATCTTAATACCCCCAGGCCCCCATTTTTTTTAGTCTGAGTAATCATGTTCCAGGCAGCAAGCGCCGGTTTCTTTGAGTTGACGTCATTCCCTCTCCATAGACATTGTTTCCGATAAGAATCAATCTTCTTAACCGTGGTTGCCGGGATTTTCAAAGTGCACATCAAAAAAGTCGGGAGAGCTGAAAAAACCGAGTTAACCAGCTCAAGCCTGCCAGCCTGGGAGAGAAGGGCAGAAGTGCATGAAAGTCTTTTTTGGATCCTATGAATGAGCGGAAAATAGTGGCAGATTTTAGGCTTTGAAAGACCCAACGGAACACCCAGATAAGTAAAGGGCATCGAACCTATCTGACAGTTAAGGGTTCCAGCTAGAATTGCCATTTTTGCAGGACTGACGTTGATGGGGTACATGCATGATTTGTTGTAGTTCACCTTCAACCCTGTTGAAAAAGCAAAAGAGTTCAGGACAGCTCTTAGAAAGAATAGTTGTCTAGGGCAAGCTTCTAAAATCAGCAGAGTGTCATCCGCGTATTGCACTATCGGGAAATCTTGACCGCAATTCTCTGGCAATGGTAACTTGAGAAGATCTTGCCGCCGCGCTTTATTTATGATGCTCTGAAGCATATCAGCCGCGAGAACAAAAAGCAGAGGCGAGAGGGGATCACCCTGCCTGACCCCACGCTTGCAATGAAAGGTTTTCCCAGGGACACCATTAAGAAGAACTGAGGACGTGCCAGACCGAAGAATATCTCTAATCCAGCCAATCCATCTGGGGCCGAAGCCATTGTGCATCAAAACCTGAAGGATAAACTCATGCTCTACTGAATCAAAAGCCTTTTCAAAGTCCAATTTGATCACAATAATCTCTTTTTTTGAGATGTGACAGAGGTGAATATATTCGAATGCCCAGGCCAGACAGTCTTGGATGGTTCTTCCTTTGATGAAGCCATATTGATTTCTATGGACAAGTGAGGTCATCACTGACTGTAACCGGTTAGCCAGCAGCTTAGTAATGATTTTCATACTATTATTCAGAAGAGAGATTGGTCTGAAATCACCCACAACTCTGGCATTATCCTTCTTCGGAATCAGGACTATATAGGAACCATTAATGCTTCGAAGGCAAACATCCCCGTGGTAAAATTGATCACATAGGTCATAGAAATCTTGTGAAATAATCGGCCAGCATTTTTTGACAAAGTTGGTATTAAACCCATCAGGTCCCGGGGATTTATCCGAAGGAAGGGCCGCCACAATACTATCGATTTCTTGCTTTGAAAAAGGCCCATCTAGCCAATGCAAGTCTCTGCGGCAAAGAATCAAACTGGGCAGATCAAAGACATTTTCTACGAAATCAGAGGAGCCCAAGCGACGTTTGAACGCAATCCAGAGCAAATTGGCTTTGAGGTCATGCTCAGTAACGGCTGAACCATTGTCATCAGAGAGCAGCGCAATAGAATTGCGACCATGTCTAACTGTTGCATGAGCATGAAAGAATCTGGAGCAGATATCTCCATCCGTAACCCATTTTATGGAGGCCCGTTGTTTCCAATAAATTTTTTGGAGCCGAAGCAACTCAGCAACCTTGTGGTGTAATAACTCGCGGAAATTCCATTCTTCAATCAAAAGATCCCGATGTTCCTCAATGATATCAATGAATTCGATAATCAGCTTAATTTGCCTCACGTTTTTGTCAATCTTTGGCAGAGACCGCTGCCAATCTTTAAGAATCTTTCTGGTGAACTTGAACTTAGCTGTTAAATTCTTCGCTTTGTCCAAGAGGCTTGGCATACCCGTCCACGAGTTTTGAAAAATTGTCATGAATTCGTCAAACTCTAACCAGAAATTTTCAAATCTAAAAATCTTTGGCTTGGGGATCTTTGACTTAAAGGAAATCAAGCAGGGCACATGATCAGAAATATCCCTGGGCAACGTTGTCGCGAGAGTGTCAGGAAAGCTGACCGCCCAATCTTGCGACATGAAAAACCAATCAAGTCTCTGGAGAAGGGGTTCCCTTTGCTTATTCGACCAAGTAAAGGAGAGGCCATGGAGAGGGATTTCCACCAAGTCCAGCTGGCTGATTGCCTCGTTAAAACTCAGCATCAAGTTAATGTCACCCCCAGCAGAGTTTCTATTTTCAGGCCGTGGCTTTGTACTAAGGATATTTTGTGAAAGACTGATAATAGGTCCCTAGCCATTCACCTCGGCAGTGTTTAGGGTCTGTACAACCCAGACTAGAGGGGATACATGGCTTGTGGATAAAGTTGTACCACCTCTATAAAGTGTTAAACTGATATATCAGCCATGCTCATGGTTAAGAGTAACCTGCACCCTCACATGATAACTGAACTTAAAGATGAAAAATAAATCGTGATCCGATGATTCATAAATGGTTTGCTTAAGTGGTTTCACTTAAGTGTTTTTGAGATATAATCATATGCTTATGATTAATTGGAATATTTTGGGATACACTTACAATTAGTAAGTTAGACGTTGTTAATAAAAATATTGACCAACTAAAATGCTTACCGCTGAACCATAGCCTACCTTGTTAACCTTGCATAACTCCTCCCATTTGCTAAGCCCCCACCATAAGTGAGCTCACCCCTTGCTAAATTTTTTATCAGGAGCTGATGAGGAAGACTGTGACAATGGTGACAATGAGTACTGAGTCTAGCGACGCTCCGGTCATCTTCCTGTGCGAGATTACCCATGATATTTCCGTTGTACTTTGATCATAATACTATTTAAGACTTTTAAGTTTGGATGATGTAATAAAGTTACTATACTCTCTTTTACGCCTTTATTTCATTGTCTTTTCATATATCACATTTGTGACGTCAACATATGTGTGGAAAATAGATCCTAGCACACATATGCTACGTATTCGGTTTTGCCCCTAAAACCAGGTGTGACACCCATCGAAACTCTATGTCTTTGCTATACTCGGAATTCAAACAGGGAGCTCACTTTACGCTGCACCATTGATTTGGGGGACTGGGCTATTGTCCACCCTACCGGCCTTCATCTCACTGACCTTTGTCTGCTCGAAAGGCTGTGCTACTACTCGCCTCTTCAAATCCTTCGCCGACTCAAGGGGCTAGGATGCTGCCCACCTCACCTACTTCTCCGTCGACTAAGAGGAAGCTCTGTAGTCGTGCTGCCTTGCCGACTCGTTGACTACTTAGAGGTTGCGCCACTGCTGGGTCACTGCTCACCTCGATGAGTCACTACTTCACCACTTCGACAACTCGGGGGCTGGGCCGCTGCCCGGCTCGCCAAGTCACTACTTCGTTGCCTTGGGGGCTGCACCACCATGCGCCTTGCTGACTCACCGCTTTTCAGCTTGGAGGTTGGGATACTTTCCACCTTGCTGACTCGTAGTTTTGTCAGCTCGGAGGCTGGGCTGTTGCCTGCCTTGCTGACTCATTGCTTCGTCAGCTTAGAGGTTGGACTGTTGTCTGCCTTGCCAACTCATCGCTTCGACGGCTCATGGGCTGGGCCGCTGCCCGCCTCGCCGAGTCACTACTTCACAGGCTCGGGGGCTGGGCTACTGCCTGCCTCACCGAGTCATTACTTCACCGCTTCATCACCTAGGGGGGCTGGGCCGCTGCCTGCCTCGCCGACCCACTGCTTCACCGGCTCGAGGGCCATCACCCGCCTCACCAAGTCACTACTTCACTGACTCAGGGCCTGGGCCGTGGCCTGCCTTGTCGACTCGCTGCTTCACTGGCTCGGTGCTGCACCACTGTTCGCCTCACCGACTTGCTACTTCACTGGCTCAGGGGCTAGGCCATCACCCGCCTCACCGAGTCACTACTTCACTGGCTCGGAGGCTGCATCGCCGAGCACCTCGCCGACTTGCTGCTTCACTGGCTTGGGTGTGACACCACCGTGCGCCTCAATGACTCGCTGCTTCACCGGCTCGGGGGGGGGGGGGGGGGGCTGCACCGTCGTGCGCCTCGACGACTTGCTGCTTCACCGGCTTGGGGTCTGCACCGCCATGTGCCCTGCCAACTCGCTTCTTCATCGTCTCGGGGGGCTGCACCACCGTGCGCCTCGCTGCTTCGACAACTTGAGAGCTGGGCTGCTGCACGCCTCACCATGTCACTACATTGTTGTCTCGGGGGCTGCACCAACGTGTGCCCTGCCAACTCACCGCTTCGTTAGCTTGGAGGTTGTTCTGTTGTCCGCCTTGGCAACACATTGCTTCGTTAACTCGGGGGCTGGACTATTGTCTGCCTTGCTGACTCACCACTTCGTCAGCTCGGGGGCTGGGTTGTTGTTTGCCTTGCCAACTCGTCGTTTTGTCAGGCAACACCCATTGGGTGCACCTGCGGTGCACCAATGTGTCAAGCGAATCAAGTTCAAGACGGAAAATCATAAACCTTCAAAAGTAAGACCATGAGGGACTTTTAGTTGATTGATGCTCAAAATCAGCTTAAAGCTCTTAGGCTACACCCATTAGGTCCACCTGCGGTACACCCAATGGATACAAATGCGGAACAAATTGCACTCAAAAGCACAAAATAGTTAAATAGCATGATCCATTTTTAGTCTCGAGCCAATTACCCTAAAATTGGCTTGAGCCTCGGGGGCTTGTGGGAGATAGATATCCCACGGGTCCTTATGAGCATAGAAACACAATTCTGACTCGCCTGAGGCCAGCTCTGGGCAGGAGACACAATTTCGTCTCGCCCGAGGCCTGCTCTGGGCGGGAGACGTAGTTTCGTCTCGCTCGAGGCCAAGCTTGGACGAGAGACACTGTTTTGTCTCACTCGAGGCCAACCTCAGGCAGGAGATGTAGTCACGACACACCCAAAGCTAGCTCTGGGCGGAAGACGCATTTCTGTCTCGCCCGAGGACAACCTTGGACGGGAGACGTTGTTCTGTCTCACCCGAGGTCAACCTCGCGCAGGATGGCAGGAGATGCAGTCACGACTCGCCCGAAGCCAACTCTAGGCAGGAGAAGCAATCATGACTCGTCCAAGGCTAACCTTGGGCGGGAGCACAAAAATGGTCTATGGGCCTCCAGATGACTTGCCTGGCAAGGCATGCCCTGTGGCCACAACCAGTATGGATAAGCTAGAACGAGTCATGCGCTGATGCTCGGGCAGGGAGGTTGAGCGTACAAGAAGTGCTAGATACTCAGAGATAACTCAGACGAAGGGCAAATGAACTCCAAATGAGCAGGAATGCATGCCATGTTAAAAGGAGGATTCAGGTAGAGTTAGACAGTGATAACGACTTGTAATGGAATAACCCTCTTGTCGTCCATATAAGGCCGAGGGGTGCTGAGAGCACCTAGAGGGGGGGTGAATAGGTGATCCTATGAAAACTTAAACTTATAGCCACAAAAACTTGTTAAGTGTTAGCACAATAATCGCCAAGTGGCTAGAGAGGAGTCTCAACAAAACACAATACCACAAGAGATCAAACACAGAGATGACACAGTGGTTTATCCCGTGGTTCGGCCAAGACCAACGCTTGCCTACTCCACGTTGTGGCGTCCCAACGGACGAGGGTTGCAATCAACCCTTCTCAAGCGGTCCAAAGACCAACTTGAATACCACGGTGTTTTGTTTTGCCTTTCAATATCCCGTTTGCGAGGATTCTCCACAACTTGGAGCCTCTCGCCCTTACACTTGAGATTCACAAGAAATACGGAGTAAGGGAGGAAAGCAACACACACAAATCCACAGCAAAATGCGCACACACACGGCCAAGAATCGAGCTCAAAAGACTATCTCAAAGTTCTCACTAGAACGGAGCTCGAATCACTGAGAATGACAAACGAATGCGCAAAGACTTAGTGTGGATGATCAAGAATGCTCTAAGGTTGCTTAGTGTACTCCTCCATGCGCCTAGGGGTCCCTTTTATAGCCCCAAGGCAGCTAGGAGCCGTTGAGAGCAAATCTGGAAGGCCAATCTTGCCTTCTGTCGTCGGGGGCACCGGACAGTCCGGTGCACACCGGACACTGTCCGGTGCCCGATTTCCTTCCTAAAAATGGCGCTGCCGACCGTTGCCGACCGTTGCAGATCTGGGAGCCGTTGGCGCACTGGACATGTCCGGTGCCGTCTTCTAGCCGTTGGCTCAGCCACGTGTCCCGCGCAGATTGCGCGGCCGACCGTTGGCCCGGCCGACCGTTGGCTCACCGGACAGTCCGGTGCACACCGGACAGTCCGGTGAATTTTAGCCGTACACCGTCGGCGAATTCCCGAGAGCGGCCACTTCACGCCGAGCCAGCCTAGCGCACCGGACACTGTCCGGTGCACACCGGACAGTCCGGTGCACCCAGACTGGGCAGACTTTGGCTGCTCGAGCCATTTCTTCTCCAACTCGAATTTTTCTGTTTCCAGCACTTAGACACAATACATTAGTCCATAAAACAATGTACTAAGTCTGAGAAACATACCTTTATCCTTGATTTGTACTTTGTCCACCATTTTACAATTAGGCACTTGTGTTGGGCACTAAATCACCAAAATACTTAGAAATGGCCCAAGGGCACATTTCCCTTTCAATCTCCCCCTTTTTGGTGATTTATGCCAACACAACATAAAGCAAGTAGAACAAGTACAAAAACACTTCAAATAAGAACTCAAATTATTTTGATTCAATTTTGACATATATGGATCACTCTATGCCACCACTTGGTTTGTTTTTGCAAATCAAACTCAAATCTCTATCTCTAAGTCAAACACACATGTTGAAACATAAAGAGAGTCATTCCAAAAGAGATTGATCAAAGATTTCAAAAACTCCCCCTTTTTCCCATAATCAATACTTCTCCCCACAAGAAACCAACTTTTGATAAGAGAGACTAGAAAAGAGTTTTGACAAACCAAAAGCTCTATTCTACTATTTTCAAAATCTCTCAAGTGGTAGCTGATCCATTTATCGCTTTGGCCTTTAGTTTCTCCCCCTTTGGCATCAAACACCAAAACGGGATTAATCTTGGCTCTATAACCCCATTGCCTCACCAAAATCTTCAATTAAGAGCAAATGGCAATAAGAGTTCATGAGATGAACTTGGAATACGTTACCCTCTCTCGAAGTGCAGTGGAAGTCTTTCATGGTCCAAGTCCACCTTTTCCCTTTCAATTCTCCTTTGAGACTAAAACAAGCAAACTCAAGCATATGGTTAGTTTCAAAGGGTCAAGTTGTAACACATCTCCCCCTAAGACTGTGCATCACTTTGCAACGGACTTGTGAGGTCCAGGGAGTGTTTGTACAACTCGAGCACCACAATAAGCAATAAAATGCAGAATGAACATGATCAAAGGCATAAACACATGTATGCTACATTTCAATCCAAGTTCCGCGAATCTAAGATATTGAGCTCACTACGCAACCTGCAAAAGGTCTTCTCATCTAGAGGCTTGGTAAAGATATCGGCTAGCTGGTTCTCGGTGCTAACATGAAACACTTCGATATCTCCCTTTTGCTGGTGGTCTCTCAAAAAGTGATGCCGGATGTCAATGTGCTTTGTGCGGCTGTGCTCAACAGGATTTTCCGCTATTCGGATAGCACTCTCATTGTCACATAGGAGTGGGACTTTGCTCAGATTGTAGCCAAAGTCCCTGAGGGTTTGCCTCATCCAAAGTAGTTGCGCGCAACACTGTCCTGCGGCAACGTACTCGGCCTCAGCGGTGGATAGGGCAACGGAGGTTTGTTTCTTAGAGTTCCATGACACCAGGGACCTTCCTAAGAATTGGCACGTCCCCGATGTACTCTTCCTATCAACCTTACATCCAGCATAGTCGGAATCTGAGTACCCAATCAAGTCAAAGTTAGACCCCTTTGGATACCAGATCCCGAAGCAAGGCGTAGCGACTAAATATCAAAGAATTCGCTTCACAGCCACTAAGTGACACTCTTTCGGATCGGATTGAAATCTAGCACACATGCATACGCTAAGCATAATATCCGGTCTACTAGCACATAAATAAAGCAAAGAACCTATCATGGACCGGTATGCTTTTTGATCAACGGACTTACCTCCTTTGTTGAGGTCGGTGTGTCCGTCGGTTCCCATCGGTGTCTTTGCGGGCTTGGCGTCCTTCATCCCAAACCTCTTTAGCAAATCTTGTGTGTACTTCGTTTGGGAGATGAAGGTGCCGTCCTTGAGTTGCTTCACTTGAAACCCAAGGAAGTAGGTCAACTCGCCCATCATCGACATCTCGAATTTCTGCGTCATTACCCTGCTAAACTCTTCACAAGACTTTTGGTTAGTGGAACCAAATATTATGTCGTCGACATAAATTTGGCACACAAAAAGATCACCATCGCAAGTCTTTGTAAAAAGAGTTGGATCGGCTTTCCCAACCTTGAAGGCATTAGCAATTAAAAAGTCTCTAAGGCATTCATACCATGCTCTTGGGGCTTGCTTAAGTCCATAGAGCGCCTTAGAGAGCTTACACACATGGTTGGGGTACCGTTCATCCTCGAAGCCAGGGGGCTGCTCCACGTACACCTCCTCCTTGATCGGCCCGTTGAGGAAAGCGCTCTTCACATCCATTTGGTACAACCTGAAAGAATGGTGAGCGGCATATGCTAGCAAGATACGAATTGATTCTAGCCTAGCCACAGGAGCAAAAGTCTCCTCAAAGTCCAAACCTGCGACTTGGGCATAACCTTTTGCCACAAGTCGAGCCTTGTTCCTCGTCACCACCCCGTGCTCGTCCTGTTTGTTGCGGAACACCCACTTGGTTCCCACAACATTTTGCTTGGGACGAGGCACCAGTGTCCAAATTTCGTTGCGCTTGAAGTTGTTGAGTTCCTCCTGCATGGCCAACACCCAGTCCGGATCTAGCAAGGCCTCTTCTACCCTGAAAGGCTCAATAGAAGAGACAAAAGAGTAATGCTCACAAAAATTAACTAATCTTGAGGGAGTAGTTACTCCCTTGCTAATATCACCCAATATCTGATCGACGGGATGATCCCTTTGAATTGTCGCTCGAACTTGGGTTGGAGGTGCCTGAGGTGCTTCTTCCTCTTCAACTTGATTATCCTGTGCTCCCCCTTGATCATGCGCCTTCACTTGAGGTATCTGTTCGTCATCTTGAGTTGGGGGATGCACCATAGTTGAGGAAGAAGGTTGATCTCGTTCATCTTGTTCCTGTGGCCGTACTTCTCCAATCGCCATGGTTCGTATAGCGGCCGTCGGAACATCTTCTTCATCTACATCATCACAATCAACAACTTGCTCTCTTGGAGAGCCATTAGTCTCATCAAATACAATGTCGCTAGAGACTTCAACCAAACCCGATGATTTGTTGAAGACCCTATATGCCTTTGTATTTGAATCATAACCTAACAAAAACCCTTCTACGGCTTTGGGAGCAAATTTAGAAGTTCTACCTTTCTCACAAGAATATAACATTTGCTCCCAAATACATGAAAATAAGACACATTGGGTTTGTTACCAGTTAGTAGCACATACGACGTCTTCTTGAGGAGGCGGTGAAGGTAGACCCTGTTGATGGCGTGGCAAGCCGTGTTCACGGCTTCCGACCAAAAGCACTCGGGGGTCTTGAATTCTCCAAGCATAGTCCTCGCCATATCTATGAGCGTCCTGTTCTTCCTCTCTACCACACCATTTTGCTGAGGTGTGTAGGGAGCGGAGAACTCGTGCTTGATCCCTTCCTCCTCAAGAAACTCCTCCACTTGAAGGTTCTTGAATTCGGACCCGTTGTCGCTCCTTATCTTTTTCACCTTGAGCTCAAACTCATTTTGAGCTCTCCTTAGGAAGCGCTTGAGGGTCCCTTGGGTTTCAGACTTATCCTGCAAAAAGAACACCCAAGTGAAGCGGGAAAAGTCATCAACAATAACTAGACCATACTTACTTCCTCCTATGCTTAGATAGGCGACGGGTTCGAAGAGGTCCATATGCAGCAGCTCCAGAGGTCTTGACGTGGTCATCACATTCTTGCTGTCATGTGCTCCTCCCACTTGTTTACCTGCTTGACAAGCTGCACAAGGTCTATCTTTTTCGAAATAAACATTGGTTAGACCTATCACGTGTTCTCCCTTTAGAAGCTTGTGGAGGTTCTTCATCCCCACATGTGCTAAGCGGCGATGCCACAGCCAGCCCATGCAAGTCTTAGCCATTAAGCATGCATCTAGACCGGCCTCTTCTTTTGCAAAATCAACTAAGTAAAGCTTGCCGTCTAGTACACCCTTAAAGGCTAGTGAACCATCACTTCTTCTAATGATAGACACATCTACATTTGTAAAAAGACAATTATATCCCATATTGCATAGTTGACTAACAGATAGCAAATTGTAACCAAGAGACTCAACTAAAAACACATTGGAGATTGAGTGTTCATTAGAAATTGCAATTTTGCCTAACCCTTTTACCTTGCCTTGATTCCCATCACCGAATATAATTGAATCTTGGGAATCTTTATTCTTGACGTAGGAGGTGAACATCTTCTTCTCCCCCGTCATATGGTTTGTGCATCCGCTGTCAATAATCCAGCTTGAACCCCCGGATGCATAACCCTGCAAGGCAAAATTAGGCTTGGGTCTTAGGTACCCAACTCATGTTGGGTCCTACAAGGTTAGTGCAAATATCCTTAGGGACCCAAATGCAAGTTTTGTCTCCCTTGCATTTTGCCCCTAACTTCCTAGCAACTATTTTCCTATCCTTTCTACAAATAGCAAAGGAAGCATTTAAAGCACAATAAATTGTAGAAGGTTCATTCACTACTTTCCTAGGAGCATGAATAATGTTCTTTCTAGGCACATGATGAATAGCATTTCTCCTAGACATATTTCTACCATGCATATAAGAAGAACTAGAAGCAAACATGGCATGAGAATCAAAAACATCATAAGCATTATAGCTCCTATAAGCATTTCTAGTTTGTCTCCTACCATGGTACATAAAGGCATGGTTCTTTTTAGCACTAGTTGCCATAGGGGCCTTCCCTTTCTCCTTGGCAGAGATGGGAGCCTTATGGCTTGTCAAGTCCTTGGCTTCCCTCTTGTAGCCAAGTCCATCCTTAATTGAGGGGTGTCTACCAATCGTGTAGGCATCCCTTGCAAATTTCAGCTTATCAAATTCATTCTTGCTAGTCTTAAGTTGGGCACTAAGACTAGCCACTTCATCATTTAGTTTTGAAATTGAAACTAAGTGTTCACAACAAGCATTAATATCAACATCCTTACACTTAGTGCAAATTTCAACATGTTCAACACAAGAGTTAGATTTACTTGCTACTTCTAGCTTAGCATTTAAATCATTAATTTCACCTTTTAAAGAAGAAATGGTTTCATTACAAGTAGAAAGTTCACAAGAAAGCATTCCATTTCTTTTAACTTCTAGAGCAAGTGAATTTTGTGCACTAACAAATTTATCATGCTCTTCATATAAAAGATCTTCTTGTTTTTCTAAGATTCTATCCTTTTCATTCAAGGCATCAATCAATTCATTAATCTTAGCTATCTTAGTTCTGTCCAATCCCTTGAATAAACTGGAGTAATCTATTTCATCCTCACTAGACTCATCATCACTAGAAGAATCATAAGTATTAGCATTATGATTGATTACCTTCTTCTCCCTTGCCATGAGGCAAGTGTGATGCTCGTTTGGGAAGAGGGCCGATTTGTTGAAGGTAGTGGCGGCGAGTCCTTCATTGTCGGAGTCGGAGGAGGAGCAATCCGAATCCCACTCCTTTCCGATATGCGCCTCGCCCTTGGCCTTCTTGTAATGCTTCTTCTTCTCCCTTTTGTTCCCCTTTTCCTGGTCACTTTCATTATCAGGACAGTTAGCAATGAAATGACCAATCTTACCACATTTGAAGCACGAGCGCTTCTCCTTTGTCTTGGTCTTGCTTGGCTGTCCCTTGCGACCCTTAAGCGCCGTCTTGAAGCGCTTAATGATGAGGGCCATCTCCTCATTATTTAGCCTGGCCGCCTCAACTTGCGCCACCTTGCTCGGTAGCGCCTCCTTGCTCCTCGTTGCCTTGAGAGCAACGGTTTGAGGTTCATTGATTGGATCGTTTAGAGCGTCGTCCACATATCTCGCCTCCTTGATCATCATCCGCCCGCTTACGAATTTTCCGAGTACCTCCTCGGGCGTCATCATCGTGTACCTGGGATTCTCATGAATATTGTTTACGAGATGAGGATCAAGAACGGTAAAGGACCTTAGCATTAGGCGGACGACGTCGTGGTCCGTCCATCGTGTGCTTCCGTAGCTCCTTATTTTGTTGATGAGGGTCTTGAGCCGGTTGTACGTTTGGGTTGGCTCCTCTCCCCTTATCATGGCGAATCGTCCAAGCTCGCCCTCCACCAACTCCATTTTGGTGAGCATGGTGATGTCATTCCCCTCGTGAGAGATCTTGAGGGTGTCCCATATTTGCTTGGCATTGTCCAAGCCGCTCACCTTGTTGTACTCTTCCCTGCACAAGGACGCTAAGAGAACAGTAGTAGCTTGTGCATTTCTATGGATTTGTTCATTTATGAGCATAGAGTTATCCGAGCTATCAAACTTCATTCCATTCTCTACAATCTCCCAAATGCTTGGATGGAGAGAGAATAAGTGACTATGCATTTTGTGACTCCAAAATCCGTAGTCCTCCCCATCGAAGTGTGGAGGTTTGCCAAGAGGAATGGAAAGCAAATGCGAATTCGAACTATGTTGAATACGAGAATAATCAAATGAAAAGTTCGAATTGACCGTCTTTTTGTAGTCGTTGTCGTCGTCCTTTTGGGAAGAGGAAGATTCGTCGCTGTCGTAGTAGATGATCTCCTTGATGCGTCTTGTCTTCTTCTTCTTCCCTTCTTTCCGTCTGTGCCCCGAGCCTGACTCGGTAGTCTTGTCTTCTTTTGGCTCGTTGACGAAGGAATCCTTCTCCTTGTCGTTGATCACGATTCCCTTCCCCTTAGGATCCATCTCTTCGGGCGGTTAGTCCCTTTGTGAAGAGAACGGCTCTGATACCAATTGAGAGCACCTAGAGGGGGGGGGGTGAATAGGTGATCCTGTGAAAACTTAAACTTATAGCCACAAAAACTTGTTAAGTGTTAGCACAATAATCGCCAAGTGGCTAGAGAGGAGTCTCAACAAAACACAATACCACAAGAGATCAAACACAGAGATGACACAGTGGTTTATCCCGTGGTTCGGCCAAGACCAACGCTTGCCTACTCCACGTTGTGGCGTCCCAACGGACGAGGGTTGCAATCAACCCTTCTCAAGCGGTCCAAAGACCAACTTGAATACCACGGTGTTTTGTTTTGCCTTTCAATATCCCGTTTGCGAGGATTCTCCACAACTTGGAGCCTCTCGCCCTTACACTTGAGATTCACAAGAAATACGGAGTAAGGGAGGAAAGCAACACACACAAATCCACAGCAAAATGCGCACACACACGGCCAAGAATCGAGCTCAAAAGACTATCTCAAAGTTCTCACTAGAACGGAGCTCGAATCATTGAGAATGACAAACGAATGCGCAAAGACTTAGTGTGGATGATCAAGAATGCTCTAAGGTTGCTTAGTGTACTCCTCCATGCGCCTAGGGGTCCCTTTTATAGCCCCAAGGCAGCTAGGAGCCGTTGAGAGCAAATCTGGAAGGCCAATCTTGCCTTCTGTCGTCGGGGGCACCGGACAGTCCGGTGCACACCGGACACTGTCCGGTGCCCGATTTCCTTCCTAAAAATGGCGCTGCCGACCGTTGCCGACCGTTGCAGATCTGGGAGCCGTTGGCGCACCGGATAGTCCGGTGCCGTCTTCTAGCCGTTGGCTCAGCCACGTGTCCCGCGCAGATTGCGCGGCCGACTGTTGGCCCGGCCGACCGTTGGCTCACCGGACAGTCCGGTGCACACCGGACAGTCCGGTGAATTTTAGCCGTACACCGTCGGCGAATTCCCGAGAGCGGCCACTTCACGCCGAGCCAGCCTAGCGCACCGGACACTGTCCGGTGCACACCGGACAGTCCGGTGCACCCAGACTGGGCAGACTTTGGCTGCTCGAGCCATTTCTTCTCCAACTCGATTTTTTCTGTTTCCAGCACTTAGACACAATACATTAGTCCATAAAACAATGTACTAAGTCTGAGAAACATACCTTTATCCTTGATTTGTACTTTGTCCACCATTTTACAATTAGGCACTTGTGTTGGGCACTAAATCACCAAAATACTTAGAAATGGCCCAAGGGCACATTTCCCTTTCAGGTGCCCCTACGATCTCATCTCGTCTCTGAACATATGATCTCTCATCTCATCACATCTCAGCTCGTCACCACCTCATAGCTCATTTGCTCTAGCACAGTAACCAGGCTGCCACTAGATCAACAGGAGAACTCACTCTCCACCGCCTACAGCTCACTTGTAATATGTGTACATTAGTGATACTCAAATACTCAGCCTCGACAGAAAGTAGGGTGTTACGCATTGCAGCGGCCCAAATGTAAAGCCCAAAATGTGTATAAGAGAAAATAATAAAATAAATAAATAAATATGTTTATAAGTCTGTGTTTTGGGATAATGGAACCTTTGGGCATATTTGGTTTTCCTTTCTTTGTGCATATTCAATTAATGAGATTATATTGGTCAAATAACAAATAACTAAATACAGAAATATGCATCTCATGCTGAAGTTCTTATATTTTTGCATTCTATTTTCCAATTTGCAAGACAAGCTTAAGTTAGGAAATTAGAATTTGAAAATGGAAATGGAAAAGAAAAGAGAAGAAAAAGGAAAATAATATGTACTATAAGGGAAATAATAATGATATATAAATAAATATAACTTCTCATACTAGTATTTTTAATTGTGCACTTAACCTGTGTGTGAAACACACTAACACATTCAAATAGTAAATTTTTGAAATGAAGAAAGAAATGCAAAACATAAAAGAAAAGAATAAAAAGGAGAAAGACCCTCTCCCAGCCGCCAGGGCCAAATTCCCCTCTCTCAGCCCAACTCAGGTCTGCAAGAACCAAATCACATGGCCCAGTTTCCCCCATCGCCTCCTGTCAACTCCAGACCGGGCCCACTCTTTGGACCTCCCTCTTCCACCACAACGGGTCGCTTGCGTGTGGGACCTTGTGGTCAGTTTCGTCTTCCTTCTCATCCGTTGAAACAGGTCCGCGCATCTGGCCACATGAAGTCCAGGAAAAATCATGTGCCGGCACTCTCTTCATCCACGCGTGAACCCAATCAACCACTGCTAGGTGGGGTCACGCAGGCCGATCTTCCTCGTAACAACTTGGCCGAGTTTACCCGGGATTCGTTCACTAGCAACAGGCGCCGCGACGACCTCTGTTTTTCTCGACCGTGGCTGACCTTCCTCGGGCATTTAGTCGGCCCTTGTGACCCTGCTGCATCCCATCAACCGGGGATGTGACCCTGATCTCCACCACCACCGTGCGGGAGCTCCGTCGCCGAGGGCGGGGAGGAAGGATGTCCGCCGACATCAACCCGTGTATGCATCACCGTGGGGCTTCGTTTGGCTATTCAAGGAACTTGGGTGGACACGACGGACATATGCGTGGCCTTGTTGGGCGCGAGCAAGGACCAGTGGTGCTAGAATTGCTCACCGACATGGGATCAGCGCTGCCATGCCGCATTGCACAGTTTGTAGGGTAGTCACCCCTGGGGACTAGTAAGACCATCTCTGCATCCTCTGCTTTGTCCTTCTCGTTGCGTAGCACTCGTTGGTTCGTGAATTAGGTCCTCGGGGCGCCGGCCGTGGCCTCGTCGGTGGGCAGCGCCGTCGGGAGATTTATTTGCGCCGCTGCTGTGTTGGCTGGAGGAGAGGGGTGATGCGACGATCACGAATCAGAAAACATACTGTGGTGATTAGATGTGGAAATAACCCTTCGATGCGTTGAATCTGCGCCCTCGATTGCCTGACCTGTGGATCAGATGACATTAATGCGTCGTCAGATCCGTGTCGTCCAGTTATGCGGGGACGTCCCAGATGGGATGGTGTAACACCTCTTTGGGTATTTGAATTCGGGCCATTGATCAGATCTCGGATGTGTGATGTTAGTTCGAGGGACTTTAGAATCTTGGGCATCCACCTGTGATCTGGCGGTCAGGATTGCGTACCGACTTATTATAATGTGAGATGTAATCTGACCCATTGGATCGAGATCGCATGGTCCTGGTTCACCAATACCCCTTCGCCGAGCCAGATTCACAAAAGAGCCCCTAGGTTTAATTAGAATTAACTCGCTGTCCGCAGCCAGTGTTAAATAATTACAACCGCAACTAGGATTTTGCATAGAGAACCCTAGACTCCCTGGTATTTGTGTTTGCAGTCCAGAATCATTAGAAAAATTCAGAATTAAATCATAAAATGATTTCTAGTACAAAATTAATTCCAAAAACTTGTTTAATTCATAAGTAATTAATTTTAGCTCGTTTTTGATCCATTCCAGTTGCTTTAGCCTCATATTAATATTGTTTATCATCTAGTAATCTTGTATTAATATGAAGCCATGGTTAAAATCTTGTACCTCGTTTAAAAATTTAAACCTTCGAAAAATCATAACTTTATAAACATAACTCCGAATTTAGTGTTTCTCGAACCTACGATCTCGTTGCGATACATAGATCATTATTATACAATATGTTCTCATGATTGGTGCGATGTTAAATTTTGCCTATACCATGTTTGTTTGTATTGCTACGAGTAGCAGCGAGGTTACGAGTCACTTGAAGACCAAGATGGTGAGGTACCTGGGAATCTCGAGTCTAAGGCAAGTTGTGCCCTTGATCACTTTTCTCTACCTAATAATGTTCCTGTTAATCACTGTGACATGCTCCAGTTAATTTAATGAGACCTAATAGGTATCCCTAATATTGTTTATCCCACACCTTGCAAACAAAAGAACTATTAGGTAGATTTGCTATTGCTCTACCTGATTGTGGGAAATTAATGATTTATTATGATCATGTTCCAATCTTGTTGTTGTTTTAATTATTGTTCATGACAAGATCATTGTGTTAATTGGAACATGGAGCCCGACTGCATAGAATTTTTTTCCACGGCTGCTGCCTGCCTCTGCAGCTCGATCTTTGCTGGTGTCTGTGGCACTCGTCTGGGCTACCGGACAGCAAGCACACGCGCGCGCCCTAGACGCGCCATTTGGGTCTGGAGGGGAGCCCTTTTGGCACTCTGCAGCTGACGAGACAATAAAATCATGCGCCAGCACACACATCATAAATTGGCATACAAAAACTTCTTCTTAACTTAAATGATGTACAGTGTCAGAGAATAAATTTACCAGCCCTTCGCTCTCCTTTTTTTTGTTGCTGCTTCCGTTACGTATACTATAGCTAGTAGGTGTGTGCTACAGTTTTCATTTATACCTGAACATAGACTAGATTCATAAGACAGATTCATAAGACTTCACCATACTTTGAAGCTGCCAGTGGCCAAGATAAGGTACACAGTACCTTGGGCAACTTTTCCACGGTGTACCTTGCCTAGCTACTGGTCTGTGTCCTAGTCCTAGCTAGCAACTAGCAGCAAGGAGCCAGGACGGTGGTTAGTGAACATTAACAGAGCTTGTGTGTGTGTGTTTTTGGGACTGGCAAGAAAACGCTCATGTATGCATATTATTATTAAAGCTGCTAGGGGGCCGGTTATCTTGCACCATTGCAGAGGACTGGTTGGTTAAAAGCAGCCATTTGGATCCGCGAATTAGTCTTTAGTTTGTTTGGCCGGACAGTCATGTGTATCATCTGTATGTGCAGCTCATGCTTTAGTGCTCCAAAACAAATGCCCTCTCTCTCTACTTTATCTATTTTTTTGAATCGAGAACAGATTATTGCCCGTGAAACAAATGCATGTCGACCCCAAAACGGTAGCCAGCAATTATTCTTCAGCGCGAGCGTGTGAGAGAGGCCTTTGAGAGCCGCGGTCTGGATTCCGACAGAAGAAGGTGAGATCGTTTCTCTTCCAGTAATGATTATTGCCACACATTGTTACAGCAGTTTTGATCTGGTCGGAGCTAGTTCTCTGGTTAATAATGGAGGGAGCGAGCGAGCAAGTATAATTGGAGCGAGCTAGCTCTTGTAGTTTCAAAAGGAGAATGATTGGTTGGAAAAAATGAATTTACTTCATCCATACCCGTTGTCCGTTGCCATGCACCAGGTCATGGGGAACCGCCGGGGTAGGGCCCGCGCCCGCCGGACGAGACCGGATTAGAGCCGGGGCCGCCGCGCCGCCGGAGGTCCTCGCCCGTGCGCCGCCGTGGCTGCCCGCCCGCGCACCGGCAGGGCGCTTGCCAGCGTGCCGTCGAGGGCCACGCCGCGCCCGTGCATAGGATGGGACGGTCGCGCACAAGCCGTGCCCACTGGGGGTGGTCGCGCCGCTGGGGGATCTCGCGCCCGCCCACGCCGGAGGAGTCTGGATCCGAGCCACCATGACCGACTGAGTCACAGGAGGGAGCAAGGAAAGTGAGAAGAGGATAAGATTGATTCGAGGTTTAAGATAAAAAAATATAACTTCCTAGAGTAAAGCCGTAGGAAGTTACTTAACTTCCTAGAGGTTGTACACATGTACTCTAGGAAGTTAACTTTTCGTTTGACTAGTCAAAAGCTGAAAGCTAACTTCCTAGAGGAGGTCGTAGAAAGTTAGCATGTGCAGCTAACTTCCTAGAGGCGGCCGTAAGAAGTTAGCTTTTCGTTTGACTAGTCAAAAGCTAAAAGCTAACTTCCTAGAGTAGATCGTAGGAAGTTAGTATGGCAGCTAACTTCCTAGAGGCGCCCATAGGAAGTTAGCGGCTCGTTTGACCGTACCCGTGGGTCAACAACTGAAAGCTAACTTCCTAGAGGATGCTGTAGGAACTTAGCTGCCCATGCTAACTTCCTACGACCGCCTCTAGGAAGTTAGTGGCTCGCTTGACCGCACACACGGGTCAGTATGTGAAAGCTAACTTCCTACAGCTTTTATAAAATACCGTAGGAAGTTATGTTTATTTCCTAGAGCTACCAGTTGCCTCTCGGAAGTTATTTATTTCCTACGGTTTGTTATAAAAGCTGTAGGAAGTTAAAAAACCGTAGGAAGTGTATGTTTTTGGTGTAGTGCAAAACATAAAAGAAAAGAATAAAACAACGAGAAAGACCCTCTCTCAGCCGCCTGGGCCGAATTCCCCTCTCTCAACCCAACTCGGGCCTGCAAGAACCAAATCACGTGGCCCAGTTTCCCCCATTGCCTCTTATCACTGCCAGACCAGGCCCACTCTTCGGACCTCCCTCTTCCACCACACTAGGTCGCTTGCACATGGGACCCTGTGGTCAGTTCCGTCTTTCTTCTCATCCATTGAAATAGGTTCGCGCATCTGGCCACGTGAAGTCTGGGAAAAATCATGCGTGACACTCTCTTCAACCACACATGAACCCAATCAACTACTATCAGGTGGGGTCGCGCAGTCCGATCTTCCTCGTAACAAGTTGGCCGAGTTTACCGGGGATTCATTCACCAGCAATAGGCGCCACACCGACATTCGTTTTTCTTGACCGTGGCTGACCTTCCTCAGGTATTTAGTCAGCCCTTGTGACCCTGCTGCATCCCATCAACTGGGGATGTGACCCTGATCGCCACCACCACCGTGCGGGAGCTCCGTCGCCGAAGACAGGGAGGAAGGATGTCCCTCGACATCAACCCGTGTATGCATCACCATGGGGGCTTTGTTTGGCTATTCAAGGAACTCGTGTGGACACGGCAGACATACGCGTGGCCTTGTCGGGTGTAAGGAAGGACCAGTGGCGCTGGAATTGCTCACTGACATGGGATCAGTGCCACCATGCCGCATCGCACTGTTTGCAGGGTAGTTGCTCCTGGGGACCAGTAAGACCTTCTCTGCATCCTCCGCTTTGTCCTTCTCGTTGCGTAGCACCCGTTGTTTTGTGGATTAGGGCATTAGGGCGTCGGTTGTGGCCTCGCTGACGGGCAGCACCGCCGCTGTGTTGGATGGAGGTGAGGGGGTGATGCGACGACCGCTGATCAGAAAACAGACGGTGGTGATTAGATGTGGAAATAACCCTTCAATGCATTGAATCTGGGCCGTCGATCGCCTGATGCATGGATTATATGACATTAATGCGTGGTCAGATTCGTGTCGTCTGGTTCTGCGATCACGTCCTAGATTGGATGGTGTAACACATCTTTGGGTATTTGAATCCGGGCCGTTGATCGGATCTCAGACGTGTGAGGTTAGTTCGAGGGACTTTAGAATCTCGGATGTCCACCCGTGATCTGGCGGTCAGGATTGCGTACCGATTCTTTATCATGTGAGATCTATCCGACCCTTTGGATCGAGATAGCACGGTCCTGGTTCTCAAATACCCCTTTGCCGAGCCATATTCATAAAAGAGACCCTGGGTTTAATTAGAACTAACCCGCCGTCCGCAACCAATGTTAAATGATTACATCCGCACCCAAGCTTTTGCATAGAGAACCCTTGACTCCCTGGTATTTGTCTCCACAATCCAGAATCATTAGGAGAATTTAGAATTAAATCAGAAAATGATTTCTAGTATAAAAATAATTCTAGAAACTTGTTTAATTCATAAGTAAATCATTTTAGCTCCTTTTTGATCCATTCCAGTTGCTTTAGCCTCATATTAATATTGTTTATCATCTAGTAATCCTGTATTAATATGAAGCCATGGTTAAAATCTTGTACCTCATTTAAACACTTAAACCTTCGGAAAACGTAAGTCTGAATTTAGTGGTTCTCGAACCTACGATCTCATTACGATGCGTAGATCATTATTATACAATATGTTCTCATGATTGGTGTGATGTTAAATTTTGCCTATACCATATTTGTTTGTATTGCTACGAGTAGCAGTGAGGTTACGAGTCACTTGAAGACCAAGTTGGTGAGGTACATGGGAATCTCGAGTCTAAGGCAAGTTATGCCCTTGATCACTTTTCTCTACCTAGTAATGTTCCTTTTAATCACTTTGACATGCTCAGGTTAATTTGATGGGACCTAATAGATATCCCTAGTATTGTTTATCCCACACCTTGCAAACAAAAGAACTATTGGGTAGATTTGCTATTGCTTTACCTGGTTTTGGGAAATTAATGACTTATTATGATCATGTTCCAATTTTGCTGTTGTTTTAATTATTGTTCATGGCAAGATCATTTTGTTAATTGGAACATGAAGCGACCACCTAGGAAAGCTAGTGGAGGACTACCTTACCCGAAAGGGGCAAGAGCGGTAGAGGAGCTGCGTATAGGGAGGTTCTCGGGTCGATCATGCTGCGATGGCTTTTTGGACGAGGGATTCCTATAATGCCCTTCTTAGAAACCGTAGTGGGTTTTCTGAAGCTAGTGGAACTTTGTAAAGGCCTCGTTGTGCTACCCTGCCTCATCTCCTCGGCAGTGATGAATGGGAAGTCGCGATCCCTTGGCAAATGGGTAACATGACTTGTGGGTAAAGATGCGCAACCTCTGCAGAGTGTAAAATTGGTATATCAGTCGTGCTCACGGTCAAGAGCAGCTCAGACCCTCACTTGAGTAATTTATGGAACTAAACTTAATTTGTCATATGCATTGCATTGTGGGTGTTATTATTAATTGTGATATCTTACCTAATTGGGTTGGTATCTACTTATACTTAGTAACTGCTAATAAAATTTTGACCAACTTTAAAAGCAATGCTCAACTTTAACCACCTCCTTTGGTAAGCCTTACACCTCACATGAGCCCCACTGTAAGTGAGCTCATGCACATTATTCCCCACAACTTGTTGAGTGATGAATGTATGTGAGCTCACTCTTGCTGTACTCACATCCCCCAGGTCAAGAACAGGAACCACAAGATAAGGAGCGTGAAGGATGCCGTGATGACTTCGTGAGAGGTCTAGGTCGTCGTCTCCTAGTCTACTATTGTTGCCGGATCGTCGTCTTCATATGATGTAATTATTTAGTTATTTTGTAAAAAACTCCTGTTATATAGTAATATGTGACATTGTTTCTATGCCATGAGTCATCGTATGTGTGAGACTTGATCCTAGCACACATTTGATTCAAGCCTGGGTTTGCCCCTTAAATTCGGGTGTGACACCATACCTGTATAAACTCTTGTGTGATCGACGTGCACTTACACGTACCATTGAGTCGCAATCAACGACACCGTCCTGCTCAAAAGCATCACGTGAGGACACCATGGTGCACAGTCGGATCATAAACACCGACAACAACAACCCTTGCTCCAAAGAAGCCCAAGATCCATCACAAAAATAGTCTAGACAGCTTCATCAAGAATGCTAGCTTCTTGCGGACCTAGGTCTTGTTAGAGATGAAATCTATCAATGCTTGAGACATGATAGATCATTGGTGTACAAAGTCAATAACAAATTCATTAAGCTTAGCAGCCCATTTTCCATTTTAGTTGGTGGCTTCTATGTTTCTTATACTATCTCTTAGTGGTTGAGATGAAAGTACAATGATATTGTATGACTGAAAGTAGTGTTGAAGCTTTATGGAAGCCATGAGGAATGCATATATCACTTTTTCCATAAATAGTTTCGTTTGGAAGGCCCAAGTACCTCGAAAACAAAGTATATCAGCATATGCTTCTTGCATCAATCTTCTAGCTTCTTCTGAACTAAAGTTGCACTTATAGTGGAACGAGAGGCAGAGACATATAGCAGCAAAGGAGCCTCTCACGAAGGTGGGGATAGGGTTTTTAGCTAAATTAGAGATTATTTAAGATCTTCGAAAGCTTGTTGTTGAGTTGGCCCCCATTGGAATACTTCAGCGGACTTTAATACTTTGAAGAATGGTAAGCTTTGTTTAGCGGATTTTGAGATAAATCTATTCGGAGATGCTAGTCTACCTGCCAAACGCTGAGCCCCTTTCCTTGATTTTGGTGGTTCCTTATGAAGTATGGATTCTATCTTATGAGGGTTGGTTTCAATTCCCTTCATTGACACCAGACATCAAAGGGACTTTCCCTTTAGGATTAAGCTTCAGATTACCCTTTCTAATGTTATTGATGGTTTCTTGTAACTCTGAAATGTGGTTTTACTGCTTAGTGCTTCCTACAATGATATCATCCACATATGTTAACACATTATTGCCAATTTGACTATTTAATATCTTGCTTGTCATTCTGCTATAGCTTCTGCTAGCATTCTTTAGCCCCTCTGGCATCCGAACGTAACAATATGCGCCACTAGGTGTTATGAAGCTAGTCTTCACTTTGTCCTTTTGTTTCATCCATATCTGATGATACCTTGAGTAAAAGTCTAACAGACTCATGAGTTCTGAAGTAGCTGATGCATCTACAAGGGAGTCAATTCTTGGTAAGGAGAACTCATCCTTCGGACAAGCTTTTTTGAGATTTATGAACACATTCTCCATTTCCTATTTGATTTTTTCACCATGACCGTGTTGGCAAGCAATTCTGGGTAAGCAACTTCTCTTATTAGCCCAACACTAAGGAGGATTTTGACTTCTGCGTTTGCACCTTTGGCCTTGTTGTTAGACATCTCTCGAAGCTTTTGCTTTCTTGGCTTGATGTTAGGGTCGACATTGAGGGTATGTTCAATAATGCTTCTGTCATCCCACACAAGTCTCTAGCTGACCAAGCAAAGACATCCTTATTGTGAAATAGACACCTTTTGAGGCTCCCTTCCTGCTTTGAAGTTAACTACAATCCAAAGAAGACCTTCTGATTAGCCACATCCTCACAAAGGAGGATCCATTTTGGTTGATTTGTTGAAACTGCCTTTTCTTTAACTTGCTTATTCTGAGCTTGGGCTTCAGCTCATTGATGTTGTGTATAGCCTTCGAGTCTACCCACCTTCCTTTAGCCCTTCTTGTGGCTTCTTGACTTCTGTGTTTTGAGATTGGGCCTTGATTGGATGGTATCTTCATGCATATATATGATGGGTATAGTATAGCTTTGAAAGCATTCAGAGTCCCTTTGCCAATGATTGCATTATATGGGTATTCCATGTCAACTATGTCAAATGTGATGTCCTTGGTTCTGATGTTGTGCACATAGCCGAAGGTTACTAGCATGCTTAATTTTCCAATTGTTGCTATTTACTTTCCTCCAAAACCACAAAGTGAATGCATGGCCTCTTGCAACATGTCCTTAAGTTCTTGCATTTGCCTAAAAGCTTTTGCAAAGATGATATCCACCACACTGCCCAAATTGACTAGGACATTGTGGACCATGAAGCCTTTGATAACACAAGATATCACTATAGCATCATTATGTGGGTAATCCTTGGGTTGAAGATCTTCTTGAGAAAATATGATTGGGATTTGGGACCATTTGGATCTAATGTAGGCCCCTTGGACCCCAACATGTTGCACCCTTCTTTGGGCTTCTTTCTTCTATTTATTGTTATTGGGCTCGAAGCTAGATCCCCCCATGACGGGGAGGATAAACTATCGTTGATCTAGTGATGAAGTACCGAGGCTTGCAATGTTATTTATCGAGGTCGTGAGTTCACCGGAGGTGGGTGCCAATGTTGGTCACCTATTAAGGTTCTAGAAGAGGACCAAAATAGGGCACACAGTTAGAGTAACATGGTCTTCTCCCCTTGATCTAATCATGAGGGCAGAATAGATTAAATGGAGAAGGCTAAAATAATTATGAATTCGTAATGAAATAAGAGATTCAGTTTTTGAATCATTGTACCATAAGTCTACTTTGCCATTTATTTTTTATTTGATTGCAAACAAACAAACAATTACAAGAGTACCTTCGAAGTGTACAAATATGGTGGAATGCTCAAGAGCTCTAAAGCTTCGGATGCTAAGCTGTTCAAAATTACATAGGTGTGTCCTCTGTGTTTCACTCCCTGCCCCTGCATGGGCACAGTGCACCTATTTATAGGGACATCTTGATGTACAACTTTTTGTGAAGTTCAACCATGACCTTGAACCTTAAACAAGTAACTACAAAACCTACTAGGGGCATCACTATCCTTTTCTCCCGAAATAGTGGCACAAATGTTGGCACGTCCTTCCTTCATTTTCTTGCCACTTGATTCGAGCTTGACAACATGCTTCATTTTGCACACTGTTGCCGAAGCTTATTCCATTTCCCTTTTAACCTGTGTTAGTGACCTTTGGCAAATATGAATTGGTTTCTCCTAAAACAAATTATAAAGTGGTTAAGATTTGTTAGTTTAGAGGTTCTTCGGTGAAGGCTTACCCCCAATAGTATCACCACATGATTTTCTTGAGACTTCCATACTCCCATTCCCTCAACGCTAGATGAAGGCTACCAAAGATGAATAATTTGGTAAGTTTGTGGAGAAAATCGATAGATTATATGTAAATATATCATAGCTAGACACAATGCAGGTACCAACATATGCAAAGTACGTAAAGTACATCCTAAACAAAGAGAAACCATTGCCCTCATCAAAGTTAATTTATCTCACTAAAGAGTATAGCGCAACTATACTCAACGAGCATTCTCAAAAGAGAAAGGACCTAGGGAGTGAAACTAAAATGTGCCCTTGGGCCATTTCTATTTGTTTTGGTGATTAAATGCTCAACACATTAGTAGGAACTAACACTGCTACTATGAGCATGAGCACATGTGTTCAGAAAGCAAATTGAAGCAAAGGTATGTTTCTAGCACTTAGTCATTTGTTTTAGGTGCTAACAATGTTCATCTAAGTGCTAGGGAACTTCTCAAGTCGACACAAAGTGTAGTGAAGAAGTTTGGGTAAGTATAGCCAAACTTGGGTTAGTCTTGACCTTACTGGACAGTCACACGAACTACGCTTGGGCAAATCGAGCATGCGCTCGGGCGAGTTGGAGATGCACTCGGGCGAATTGAGGATGTGCTCGAGCCAGCGATGCACTCGAGCGAATTGTGTCTGGCTCAGGCAAGTCGTGACTACCACAAGCAGGACCTAACTACCTCGACCGAGTCGTGTCCTCGGACACATTGTGGCCTCGGACGCACTACTACCTTGGGCACGTTGCGGCCTCGGATACATTGCTTCCTTGGGTACTTTGTGGTCTCAGGCGAGTCATATCCGATGTGCCATGCGACCGAATGCACACAACGGTCAACACGACCATTGAAGGAAACAGATCACTGATTGTTCAATCTGGTGCAAGCAGACATGGAAAGCTGATTGCTTCCCAAATGAAGATCCAACGACTCCTAGGCTCCTTGGGGCTATAAAAGGATCCCCTGGGAGCCAAGGAGCAGTACATGAGCAACACACCGAGATAAACACAAGAGTATACAACATAAACTAAGACTCTGATCACGCCTTGGTTCGTTCAATAGAAATCTTAGCGCGTTTTGGTTTGAGACTCTGTTGGTTTTCATTCGTGCGCTCTTTTCTCCACTTGTGTGCGTGGTCTTGCTGCATTTGTGCTCTTGTGTATATTGCTTCTCCCTCTCTTACTCTTGTTCGTAATTGTGATCATATTGTGTAAGGTGTGAGAGACTCCAACTTGTGGAGATTCCACATAAATGGGAACATACTATAAGGAAGACAATTGTGGCACTCAACTTTGATCTCTAAATCACTTGAGAGGGGTTGAGTGCAACCCTCGTTCATCGGGACACCACTACGTGGGGGTAGGCCTCGACCGAACCATGGGATAAATCACCGTGTCTCATTGTTCACTTACTTGCATTGCGATTTTGTTCCTTCGAGCTCTCCGCTTCACTTTGATTATTGCTATAATTTCAATACACATATTGTGAGAGCAATTAAGTGAAGAGATCCCCTTCTATTCTTAGTTGAAACTTGGTTTTTGATTTCACTAACCCCAATTATAGACCAAGCTTGTTGTTTTTAGTTAAAGTTTTCGCAGGATCACCTATTCACACCCCTCTAGGTGCTCTTAGGGAGTCTTACCATTCCATGTTTGATTGAGGTCCAACACTTTGACCAAGCATTATGTGACCTTGGAGCAAGTGTCAACGTAAATGCCAAAAGTGGTTTTTGACAATTTACCTCACGCGACACTAGCACCTAAGGCCATGTGCCAATAGTTGGTAGATCAATCGGTTCGCTATCGGGCAAGGGTAGTAGAGGATATTTCGGTGAAGATCTAGGACTTCCATATCCCTATAGACTTCGTGTTACTAGATATGGTTCTCAATACATGGACACCACTCATTATTGGGTGGCCATTTTCTAGTATTTCCAACACAAGCATTGATGTTGGGGCTGGTTTAGTCCACTTCGATATCAATGGCAACATGGAGTCGTTCGCTTTCAGGTACAAAGTAGAACAATGCAACCAATTGAGTATTGTCTATTTCAATGCACCTTTAAGCACTCCAATGACCAAGGTCAAACTGACACAAGTAGAGTCGAAGATGGATAGCCTCAGAATCTCAATGGAAAAGTTAGAGATCATAGTGGCTACCATCGACGAGGGGAGAAGGTAACAAGACCAATGTTAATGTTGCAGAAGAAGAGTTCCAAGGGAGCATCTTCTACCTCATAAGCAGGAGGCAATGCTTTTGATAAAGTCAACACCAAGTACACAAAACATCTCAAGTTAGGCATATCAAGGATGTAGCTTTGACGTCTGTTAGGGGCCTTCGTCCTTCGAAGGTCCTCAAAAACATGATTTAACAATGTTTTCCAAGTGTAACATATAAACAGATATCTTCGGTCTCGGGTTAAAAGCATATACGGTATGGAAAGCAGGATTGGAACGAAGGGTCGAACCAGCGCCGAAGCTGCGCGCGAGAAAGCTTCGGCTCAGTAACAGAAAGAGGAACCGACTTAAGGAGGAAAAGGCTATCTAGTCCTCGACAGTTTGTTCTTAAGTCAATAGTGAATATGAAGGGCATGAATGTAATTTCACACAGGCTACGTCATGTGCCTATAAATAGATGAACAGTACTCCCATACTGTTCACGCTGACTTGTATTCACTTGTGCGTCACGCTTGTACTTTTATCTTCTATCAAGCTGAAGGTACATTTATAATACAATATCGTTTCTGTTTTCTATGATAATGTAATGAGAACAAATTAATAATGTTATATGATTTTTCATATTGTCTCTTATACTTCATATGCTTCTTCTTTTATTAACATATACTGCAATCATGAAGGTATGTCCTTCATGACCTTCGTCTGAAGATCATTATATCCTAAGGGGAATAATGCTTCGTAGGATGAAGGGCATTAACATTTAACATTCTATGTTGCCTTGTTCTTAATTCATAGCATTTGAGAACAAGTCCCCAACATTGGCGCCCACCTCCGGTGAACTCTTTCGACCACCTTCGGCAAGCACTGACCTTCGTCATGCCGCCGAAGAAAGCTTCAGCGACAGGGGCTGCTGCACTGCAGCCACTGGACCCAAACCAGGAAACTCTTTCTCTCCGAGAAGCTCGAAGCCAGAAGAGGAAGGCCACCAGTCCAACACTCCAGGAGGAGGAATTGGACCAAGAGATCAGGGACATGGAAATCATTCATCAACAAGTACAAAGGAAGAAGGAGAAGATGGCGCGGCTGGCTGATCTTCAAAGGAAGATCGACGAAGCTACTAAAGAAGTGCGCCATCTTGTTCAAGATGAACAAGACCGAAGGCCCCAACATAGGGAGCTTCATCAAGAAGGCTTATTCAACGAAGATGGATGGTATGATGATTTTAATCATGATACCTTTACTTTTGATGATGCTTCTCCCTTGGCAGTAGAACTGCAGGCTACCCCATGGCCCCCGTCATACAAGCCACCTCAGCTTCCCATGTATGATGGGCACTCAGACCCAAAGTAGTTTCTGATGAGCTACGAAGCAACTATATCTTCGTATGGGGGCAATACTGCAGTCATGGTGAAGTCCTTTGTCATGGCAGTCCGGAATGTAGCCCAAACATGGTATTCTTCTCTTCGGCCAGGGACTATCACATCGTGGCACAAGCTTAAGGACATGCTGGTGACCAGTTTCCAAGGTTTTCAGACGAAGCCAGTCACAGCTCAGGCCCTGTTCCAATGCACGCAAGACCATGAGGAATACCTCCAGGCGTATGTCCGAAGGTTCTTGCGATTGAGGGCACAAGTGCCCACAGTGCCCAATGAAATTGTCATTGAGGCCATGATTAAGGGCCTTCGGCCAGGACCTATGGCTCAGTACTTCACCAGGAAGCCCCCACAAACTCTGGAGAAGCTGCTCCAGAAAATGGATGAGTACATCTGGGCTGACAACGACTTCCGCCAAAGAAGGGAGGAGGCTTACAGATTCTCGGAAATGACCAGGGGCTTCGGAGGAAGAATCCACCCGAGGCATGTCAGGTCAATCCATAATTCCACTCAGAGTGATGCAAAGGGAGTCAACCTCAGAGGTCTCAATACGCCTCACAATCTTCGGGGCAACAGCAAAGCTTTTTCAGGCCACCAGCTCCAAGGGGCAGAGTCGACAGGGGCTTCGGTGGAAGATTTGGGGATCAGCCTAGAAAGATCTACTGCTTATTCTGTGGTGAGGACAAGGGCCATACTACAAGAATGTGCCAAATCACCATTCAGAAGCAAAAGGATATAGCAGAAGCCGAAGCTCGGCAGAATCAGCCGAAGCAGGTCTTGCACACTGCTTCGTGCCATTCTCCCTACATACCAGAGTATGTGGGCAATTATCCTACAGCTTCTGTTGCTTTGGCTAGCCATTCACAGGCTTCTTGGCCACAACTCCCACCCCCACCACCACTACAACTGACCTATTCCCGAAGCCAGCAGCCAGAAGGGCACCAGCACTCTCAACAGCAACGGGAATTCAGGGAGGAATCCGAAGCTCGCACAGTCAACAGTACTGTGCCAGAATCAAAGCACATTTTTTTTGAGATATCCTACCTCTGAAAAATTTCTTACATTCTATGTCATTTTTGTTTTTCAATAAAGAACAAGTAATGTAAATCTAGTTTTAATTCCTTGTAGTAGTTTCATTTCTATTAAAATGAAATATATCTTCTTCACAGATTTACGAAGCTCAAAAATTACCAAAGCTCAGAAGTCGTTCCTAAGGGAATACAGAGCTAGATAAATACTGAAGTTATAAGAAAAAGACGTTCCTAAGGGAGCACAGCGTAAGTTTTGACGAAGCAACAAAAAAGTCGTTCCTAAGGGAGCGCAGTGTAAGTTTTCTGCTCAAAAGTCGTTCCAAAGAGAATGCAGAGCCAAATATCGCCGAAATATAAAGCGAAGAAGTTCAAAAGACGTTCCTAAGGGAATGCAGAACTTACACCGAAAAGTCAATGGTGATACCGCCGAAATAGAAGGCGAAGAAGTTCAAAAGACGTTCCTAAGGGGATGCAGAACTTACACCGAAAAATAAGCGGTGAAGCCAAAAAATAAACGGCAAAGAGATTCCGATCATTCCTAATGGGACACAGAGATGGTGTGTTCCAGTGTGGGCGTGTGGGTGCGTATCTTCGGCATTAGCATCATCCTTCGCATCATATCATCACATCATCCCGCATAGCATCACATCATACATCACATTGCACCGATGACACGAATTGAATACGAAGTCGACCTTCAGAGACTGCTTTATAAAAAATGAAAATGTGCTAAGGCACAAAGTAAGCAGAGAAATACAGCTTCGTCAGCTCTATTGCAAAAGAAGGGATCCTTTGTTTACGAAGCTAGGATGTTTTTCCGAAACATGGATATTTTCACGAAGCATGGATTTTTTTCTTTACAAAGCATGAAAAGAAGGGAAGGCGTTTTTTCACCAAAGGCTCAAAAACGGTATGTATATAAAGTTTCATGCATCGCAAAGAACTGAATTACAAATAATTTGCATATTTTCACGAACTGAATTACAGTCTTGATACAGCAAAGCTACATTGATCATCTAAAAATGTTTTTACAATAAGTACTAGTCCTCTTTCAGGACCTTTTCTGCAACTTCATTTAACAACTTGTTAACAACTTCGTCAACAATAGATTCGGCCATATTGATGATCTCTATTGCTTTCTTCGTTTCCGGGTCGGCCAGGGGGTCGAACGGTTCCGGTGGAGGAGATAGTTCAGCTACAGTAGAAACAATTAATCAGTTCGAAGTCACGAAAACAAATGCTGAAGCTAGATGCCGCGAAATAATACCTATGCGCATCTCGCGCTCTGCAGCTTCTTCAGCTTGCTTAGCTTGTACTCGGGCGTCATGGATGTCTTTCTCGCTCTTCTTCATAATTTCGTGAGCTATTTCTCGGCCACCGTTTGCCCAGATGTCAGTATAAAATTTTCCGCCCACTAAGCTTTCTTCAGCTGAGGGATCTTTTGTATCATCCACAGAGAAGGCAGCTTCGGCCTGGGCTAGGGTTTTGACATGATCGCAACCCGCCTTCTCCAGGATGGCTGAAATTCCTCTTGCACCGGAGAACACGCAGACATCCCCGCGATCACTTAGAATTTCTTCAAAAGCTTCGGCCTCTCCGCTTATCCACTCGATAACACCCTCAGGGTCGCCTCGTATGAAGTTATCTTCGTTTGAATAGGCGCCCACATTGGCGAAGCTAGCCTTTATCTTCTCCACGCAGCCCAAAGATTTTTCAAAACATCTTTCCTTGGATGCATGAAGTTCTTCAACTGTTTTTTCTAAATAGTTTTTCCAATATTCGCTGGCCTCTCGGTTAGCTTCTTCGAGAGCGCATTTTTCTTTGGCCTCTGCCAATTGTTTCCGAAGGTCTTTGATCTCATTCTTTTGAATCTCTGCTTGAGCCTTGGAACTAGCTTCATCTTCTTTCACTTTGTTTACCAATGAAATCAATATTTTGTCTTTTTCAAGACCTTCTTTCCTTAACTCGATCACCTCTAAACGAAGGTTGTTCAGAGCCATTGTATACCCTTCATCTTCAATGTTTTTCTGTGCTCTAAGGGCATTGCAAGGATTAAGCCTTGTAAGAGGAGGACAAGATTAAGTATAAACAAATGAAATATTTTGTTTTCAAAATACAAAATTGACTTTTATACCTTTATGCTATTATATGCTAAACTGTCAGCCAGTTCATCCTTTGATAATATTGAAAGGCCATCTTCCAGCTTCAGAAATCTGAAGCTTCTACCTATCTCCAGGCAGACGGATATCTCTTTATTATCCAGGAGACAGTACAAAAAATCTTCTTCCCCACTGCCATTGAACACTAACGCCCCCTTCGGGTATTTCAATTTTTGGGCATTATGTTGAGCTTCTCGTTTTTCTTCCTGAGAAAGTCCTTTTCCCGAAGCATGGCGGATGATGTAATCATTGCTCTCTTTTAAAGTTTCGGGAGCAGGACTTGCAACATTTTCAGACGAAATTTGCTGTGGCCTTTTCTTCTGTTGCTTTTTCTTCAATTCCGGTAGGCTTTATCTCAGTGGGCTCTGAAGGCCTAGCTTTGGTTTCAGTTTGGATTATTGTAGCTTCGACTTCTGCTTGTTTCGTTTCAGCTTCGCATTGTGCCTCAAAAGCTTCGGCAATTTTTCTGGAAGGAGCAAGATTCAAGGTTTTTGTTGTTTCTAATACAACACCCTATACATTTGCCATCCTCCTCCTCTTAGTAGTTGTGGCAGAACTTTTTTGTGTCTTTGGCATTATTGCTTCTGTTGAAGGGCTTAAAATCTCTGGCATCTTTGTTATTTCTTCAGTTTTTGACTTTTCAGCCTTATCTTTGTCAACCTTCGTTTCAACTAGCTCGACCGAAGGCTGTGGATAATGCATTATCTTCTGCCTTGGAATATGATCCAAGCAGTTCATCACTTGTAGCTTCGATGCATTTCAGCTAGTCATCGTTTGGCTCATCGAACATATCCCCATACCTGAATGTATATTTCAACCAGACCAGTTCACCTTCGCTAGACTTGGTGATGGTATCCTTCGGCATTTCCCAGCTTTCTACAAGCGGCCATACTCTGAATGCTATATGCTCTTGAATTAAATCTCTTGTACCAATGAAAAAGCAGACAGTACCAAACACCTTCTGACACGCTTCGGCGGCTTCATCAATTTCAACCTTCGGCTTTCGAAGACCGAAGTAGGACCATATGGGGCGCATGATAACCTCCTTGATGTCCTCCCTCGCTGTCAAGTCGTTCTTCACATAAAACCATTCTTCCATCCAAGTTCCGGGCCATCTCTTCCAAAATGTTGGCACTGGGTGGCTTGCGTTGGGACGGGCGATAAATCCATAACAACCGAAGTTGTTGTGACACTGTTCTTTACCCATGGCCTTTGTCTCATACAGAAATTCGTGCATGCTGCAGAAACACATCGCGCTTGGCTCTATCCCTTGGCTTCTTATTGCCCAGACAAAAACTCCCATCCTCAATATGGCTTTGGGGGTCAACTGATAAAGGAAGATTTGGTAGGTTTTCAGCACTTCAACTACAAACCTGCTTAGTGGGAACCGAAGCCCAGATTTGAAGAAGCTTCGGTAAATCACAACTTCATTTTCCTTAGGGGCAGGGACGGCGTTGTCTCCACCAGCCCTTACAATAGACATATCCCGAAAGTATCTTCCTCTCATGTTCTCAAGGTGATTTTGCTTGATGGTCGATTTTTCGAAAATCGAATGACTTGGCCTCTAGGGTCGATCCTCGGAATCTTCACCCCTGCTTTCAGCATCATAACTATCACTGTCACCAGTATCTTCAGACAGGCCTTCCAGTATCTCCTTAGTAATCTTCTCTGTATTTGTTTTTGCCAATGACTCGATAAATCCAGCAATGTAAGGATTCACAACCTTCTTCTCCTCTTCGGTTAGCTTCATCTCAGCAGCAACCTTTTTGTCTTGAGACATTTCTCCTTCAGAAATTACGAAAATGCATATTTTTAACCGAAGCTCAGAAAGCTTGAAAAACTAGCAAGCGTTAGTGAGCAAGAGCTATGAAATTGAGAAAATAAAGCAAATGGCACAGGCAGCGTACAAATTGTGGCTGGTCTGAGTTCTTATTTATACGCTCAGCACGTCCCAAATTGGGGGGTCCCGTCTGTCATTGACTGTTGCTATTCTAGCAAAGGGAACATGTTTTTTCGGACCTTCGGCTTAAGGTCTTCGTTCATGTTGCAGTCTGAACTCGTTATCTTAAACAAATTAATACTCCGAGGGGCTACTGTTGGGGGCCTTCGTCCTCCGAAGGTCCTCAAAAACATGATTTAACAATGTTTTCCAAGTGTAACATATAAATAGGTACCTTCGGTCTCGTGTTAAAAGCATATACGGTATGGAAAGCAGGATTGGGACGAAGGGTCGAACCAGCACCGAAGCTGCGCGCGAGAAAGCTTCGGCTCAGTAACAGAAAGTGGAACCAACTTAAGGAGGAAAAAGCTATCTAGTCCTCGACAGTTTGTTCTTAAGTCAATAGTGAATATGAAGGGCATGAATGTAATTTCACACAGGCTGCGTCCTGTGCCTATAAATAGATGAACAGTACTCATGTACTATTCACGCTGACTTGTATTCACTTGTGCGTCACGCTTGTACTTTTATCTTCTATCAAGCCAAAGGTACATTTATAATACAATATCGTTTCTGTTTCTCTATGATAATGTAATGAGAACAAATTAATAATGTTATATGATTGTTTATATTGTCTCTTATACTTCATATGCTTCTTCTTTTATTAACATATACTTCAATCATGAAGGTATGTCCTTCATGACCTTCGTCTGAAGATCATTATATCCTAAGGGGAATAATGCTTCGTAGGACGAAGGGCATTAACATTTAACATTCTGTGTTGCCTTGTTCTTAATTCATAGCATTTGAGAACAAGTCCCCAACAACTTCAGCATACTTGATGTCTCGAGCTAGTCAAGGACAAGAATAAGGTATTAGAATGATGTTGTTAGTAGGTAAACTGATATTATTTTGTCCTGGCTTGCAGACTGAGCTAGAGGAGAGAGATGCCATGATAGCCTTTCTTGAGAAGGCTAGATCAGTGAGTGCCCCTACACCTACGCAGTGTGCACTTTGTGAGGGCTTGTAGTCTGCTCTCGAGTCTTGCAGATATGACAAGACCAGGATCGAGGAAGAAAACACATACCTTCGGTCGGTCTTGAGCTAAGTGTCTAGCAGTGATCCCTAGTTGGGCATGATGGTCAGCTAGAACAAGAGGGGAGCTGGTGGACCAGAGTTAGGCTTTGCATCTAGGTCTAGGAGTGTCGCTCAGTTAGGAAAGGTTGGTGAGTGGAGTGGATTGAAACTATTAGAGAAACTTATAAACACTCCCAAGCTTATCAAAATAACCCCATCTAAGCCTATCACCCCTACGAGAGATGGTGTGACTGAGGAGCCTGTGAAAGCCCCTCTTTAGAAACAAGTGTGGATTGCAAAACCTAATCATCTCATGAACACACTTGATACCCTTCCCGACATGTCTAGTGTTTCCCTTTCTAGAGTCCCTTAGCCATCCAAAAAGAAAGCTCCCTCCAACAAGCAAATTCCAACTAAGAGAGAGGTGAGGTTCTAGTGTGAGTATTGTGAGAGGGATGGGCACCTAACTACTTTTTGCTTTAGGAGGAAGAGAGATGAGTGGTTGGTTTTTGAGTTGAGCAGAGGGAACATGAACCGCCCCTCTCATGCTATTCATGATCCTCCTGTTCAGAGACATCCTACAAGGCCTAGGGGTGCTTTGCCTCTTGCTGCTAGGACCCAGGCAGTGAGACCGCGTGGTGGTCATGCCCAATGGGGTGCTGGTCATGTGTCATATGGCCAAGGACCCCATGGCAGTGGCTTTGGTTTTTACTTCCCAGCGGACCATAATTTCCTTCTTATGGTGATCACTTCCCTTCTAGACCGGGGATGGGTGGTGTTTTTCCTAACACTCTTTATGGGTAGATGTCGCAGCACTGGTATTATTCTCAGTATCCTAACCCTAGTGTTGTGTCATTTGCTCACCCCGTGTCTTTCTATTGATGTAGGACAGAGGCTAGGAAAACTTATGGCTCATGGATTATGACTATTTGTGCCACATTACTGGTAGCAGCAAATGGTTCTGCAACCTCGACCACGTGAATGGCAAGGAATACATCACATTCGAGGATAAGTCGAGAGGTAAGTGATGAGGACATCACTCTGATACAAATAATGTGTGCGCCGACAACACGAGCACGTGCACGACAACTAAATCTCCAGGTTCGTTCTTACCTAGTCAATTGTATTTTAGAGCTACGCTTTATGCCATGGATGTTTTCATGATTAGGAACCTTGGAGAGGACCATCAAGGACTTGAGAAATGCCAAGTTATCAAGGAGGAGAAGCTAGGACGTTCACAACAAGAGAAAACCAAGTCCGACTCAACTTCGTCTCCACCTTGGAGTCCAGGACTAGTATGCACCAAAACGGACACCCAGGATGCATACGAATTACAATTAGGATGGGCTTTATATGGATGAAAAGATAAGGAGATAAGACTTGAACCTCACTAGAACCATCTTAAACTTAATTCGGAGTCAACGGGAATCATTGAAACAAGTCAGCATTCAGATTCTGTTTTGGTGCTGCAACACCATCTGTTGGCCTGTTGACCCATGTATTGTGCTGGAGTCTATTAGGGGTGTGACCAGAGGTTACACACGCCCCTAACCTCTATTTTACCAATAGTCACCACCACATTAAGGTTCGAGTTTTGCTTAGATCATATTTGTCATCAAATGATGTCATCATTCATCGGTTTGTGAGGCCCCACCTTATGATCAATGTAGTTTTGATTGTGTTCTTCCTGTTCTTGCTTGTGTTCTTGATTGTGCTTGTAGGGATAAGCCTTCGTGGCATGGTCATTCGTGTGTCACAGGTGATAATCAATGGAGCAGTGATGTAGTGATTGCGAGGATTCGTTCGCTCAGAGCCTTGAATCATCAACGTCAAGATCTCCATCCAATCAAGTTATCATACCTCATGGAAGATCGGGCCTTGCCCTCTATCAAGTGGTATCAAGATTCAGGTTGCCCGTGAGGTATAATCCTACCTTTAGATTCATTTTGTTCGTCCTATAACCCACAAAAAAGCCAAAGAGAAAAGAGTCCTAACATTAGGTCATATCTTTCAAAACCATTAGTGTAGATACCGTTGGAAAGCTAAGGAGATAAGCTTTACAAACCAACTATTCCCACATCAAAATACGCTAGGAGCTGTTGGGAATCATCATAACAAGATGACGTCCAGAATCTGCCAGAAATATGTGACACCTGTTTTTAGGTTGAAAGGCCTTTTACATCTTAGGGTTGCTCGGCCACCCCCTTGCCCACCGCCTGAGTCAAGGACGACTCCAATTCATAGTTTTTAATCAACTCTAGCCATCTTTGCTGCCTCATATTCAGCTCTGACTAGGTGAATATATACTTTAGACTCTTATGGTCTGTGTAAACATCACACTTCTGTCCATATAGGTAGTGCCTCCATGTTTTCAATGCATGAACCACTGCTAATTCCAACTCATGTGTGGGATAGTTCCTCTCATGAACCTTTAGTTACTAGGACAAATATGCAACGACTTTCCCTTCTTGCATTAGCACACATCCCACGCCGGTGTAGAAAGCATCACAATACACTAAGAATGGCTTGTGAACATCAGGCAGAACTAAGACTGACGCTGTAGTCTCTTTCAGCACTTCAAAGGCCTCTTGGCACTTCTGGGCCCACTTAAATTCAACTTTGTTTGCTAGAAAGGCTGTCATGGGTCTCGCAATCTTTGAAAACCTTCAATGAAACGCTGATAGTATCTAGTCATTCCAAAGAAACTCTTGATTCCACGGACATCCTTCGGTGCTTTCTAGTTTAGAATATCTGCTACCTTATTTGGATCCACAACTAATCCATCTCTGTTTATGATGTGACCTAAGAATAGGACTTCATGAATCCAGAACACACACTTACTCAGTTTGGCATACAACTGGTGCTGTCTTAGCCTTTGCAACACCTTTCTCAAGTGATCCACATGCTCTTCCTCACTCTGAGAATATATGAGAATATCATCAATGAACACCACCCCAAATTTGTCCAGATAATCCATGAACACAATGTTCATCAGGTACATGAAGAAAGCTGGCGCATTTTTCAGATCAAATGACATCATTGTGAACTCGTACAACCATACTTGGTGATAAATGTTTTCTTCGGTACATCGGAAGGTAGGATTCTGAACTAATGGTAACCTGACCTCAGATCTATCTTTGAGAACACACTAGCTCCTCTTAACTGATTGAACAGATCTTCCATTCTGGATAGGGGGTACTTGTTCTTGAAAGTGACCTCATTCAAAGCTCGGTAATCTATGCACATCCTCTTCATACCATCCTTCTTCTCTACAAACAACACTGGATGAACAAGCATCTTCACTGATTCTCAACACAACCCAACACAACTTCTTAGATAAAGAGGAAAGTAGAAGTAAAAGGTTTCCAAACTAAATAACTATTGTTGGTCACTTGTTCTCAAAAGCTATAGATCAAGAACAAGGCAACACAAATGTTAATGATTAAAGACCTTCGTCCTTTGTGACATTATTTCCTTTTGGATATAATGATCTTCGGACAAAGGTTATGAAGGACGTACCTTCATCATTTCAATATGAAAAGATATAAACAGGGGCATGTGAAACGTAGAAAAGGCATGAATAATCATATTAAATCATTAGATTATTCATATTGTCATTATGTAATCATGGATAGACATCAATAATATTAAATTACATTTGTACCTTCGGCTTGACAGAAGGTAAAAATACGAGAGCGACGTGCGAGTGATTATAAGTTAGCGTGAACAGTACGGGGTACTGTTCATCTATTTATAGGCACAGGACGCAGCCTGGACAAAATTAAATTTATGTCCCTGACATTTACTGTTAGCCAAAAGGTAAGTTGTCGAGGACTGAGCAGTCTTTTCGTTTTAGGTCGGTTTCATCCTCCACCATTGTCCTCGTGCTAAGCCGAAACTTCTCCAGCCATAGCTTCGGGAAGCTTCTCCAGCCACAGCTTCGGAGTCGGTCCATCCTTCTTCCAGATCACACTTTTTCATACCATGCACGCCTTCAACTTAAAGCCAAAGCTTCATGTGACAGTATACTATACTGGATGACATGTTAGTTATGTTTTTGAGGACCTTCGGAAGATGAAGGCCCCCAACAACTAGCTTTATTAACAATATAACTAAACCAAACTGTAGGGAACACCCACATTATGGTGATAATCATTACAAAGATCCAAATCCATCACAGGTTCACCATGACATAGCATAAAAACACAGGATAAGCAAACTATCATGCCTAACTAAGACTAAGACACTTGACTTAAGAATTTGTTACAAACTCCAACACTAGCAGTCTAATGATCCAAATCTATCTTGGTTTTGCAGTCGGGAGTGCCATAAGCATGGTATCCACATGGTGGTGAGCGGTACGGGTGCTGAGTCCTAGCGGGGTGGGAGAACCATCCCTATGGTGATGGCGCTCTACGTGATCAACCCGCTATTCTACGATCTCAGCACGAGCCCTACTCAACGTCACGAGTGTGGTCCAACTCGGTATTGAGCAGAGTGACTAGGTTGACTATGATGTTCAACCTAGGATTGCCTTCACCTACAGGTGAGACAATCACACTTCCAGTACTGCCAGTCGAGCAGCGGGGGTAATACTTCAGGTTAAGACCGCCAGCCACCCCATTGAATAACGAGCAATACTGCGAAATTGCATGTCGTGCAGCATCCTGCATGGTTGCCTCGGCAGTATCCCTCACAGAGATAGAATAATGCTCTGAGCAGACCTCTGCACCCCGGAGATCATCCTCTAGTCAATGCACCAAATAGGTAGTCTCCCAGCGGTCCAGGTACGTCCCGTGACTATGCTGGTAGACTACACAACGATACTTGATTGACCAGGTGTGTCGATCTATAGCCTGGCGCAACAAGGTGTCGAGTGCGTCATGAAAGTGACAACCACGAGCGGCGTCATGGGTGATGGGTCTAGGGATCCATCCTTCTGGCTCCTGCTACTCAGAAAGCGCGGTGCTATGGCTCGAGCTGCCACCATCATCGTCTCCGTCGGGGTCTCCTCCAGCAGCTCCTCCTGCAGCAGGGACGCCCTGTGGTGGTGCTGGGGCGCCTCCAGTAAGGGCACAGGGGAGAGATGCCTTGCAGACTCTGCCTCCTGCTGTGGCAGGAAGAAGAATCCTGCTGCTCCATCTCCTGTCGCCAACGTTCCTACTCCTCAAGCAAGCGGTGGTGCAGCCTCTCCAAGTGACTCGACTGACCGGTCACTATGCGGTGAAGCGGACGCTCCGCAAGACGAGAGGGCAGGAAAGGAATCACTGATTTGCGAATTGTGTGTCTAAGGTGAGCCATCTACAAAAGACACCATAAGCCTAAGGACAAGATTAGAGCTAATAGGACCAACAAGTAAACCACAAACATATTAGGAAAAAAATAAAATAAGATTTTATCAAGGTATAATATATATAAAAGTGAAGCATAGGATTAGTCGAGACGACCGACTTTTGAAGTGACACCAAAGATCAAGGTGAGAATAAGGGTCCATAATCCATAGAATGATCATTCTACTCTAGGTTTGCGGTCCTACAGTCACAAGGCTTTGATACCACTTATGTCACACCTGGTTTTGGAAGATAAATCGAATGCAGACCATGTATGTGCCTGGTTTAGAAATTCAAGTACGCAACAATTACATAATTAGACATCATCACATAGTGCTCAAATAATAGTGGAAATAAGTATAACTTTATTACATCATGATGTCCAAAACATCCACATAGTCATAAACTTAAACATAAATCAAAGTGATGAATGAAATGTAGTAAGGTAAGGCCTTCACAAGCAGCTGACTGAGGGTTTGCCGCTAGTCTAGTTTAGAATTCCTCGAAGTCCTGAAACTCCTAGAAATCCTATGAATTTCCTTCATCATCTCCTGAGCAATGGTTACAATAGGGACAACCTGGTGTTTGGTGTTTAAGCAAGGGTGAGTACACATCAACGTACTCAGCAAATGTCCTGTTTGGTTGAAGTGGACTAGCTGTATGTGGGGTTAAGCTCAAAGCGGTTGCTTTTAGTTGGTCAGGTATTTATCATTAAAATAAGCCATGTTTTATCATAAAACCCAAGTTGATATTCCAAAAAGAGAGCACTTCCTCAAAGAGGAAAGTACCAGATATTATAAGTATAACCATCATCATTTAACCATCATCATAAATGAATCCAGAGTATCTCTAATCAAAGAGGATCCCAAGGCTGCTCTTAACTATTAGCATGACTGATATACCAGTTTTTAACACTCTACCCACGAGTCGTGATCCCTCTTCAGCCTGGGTTTGCAAGACCCGATCTTCACTACCGAGGAGAATGGCCAAGTTAGGTTTCATAGAGCAAGCACTATGCCCCAGCCCCATTGGCGACACAACGGCGAAGCAAACTACACCTTAAGTTCCTGCAATTAATCAGCTAAGGGCGTCCCGTACCACCCTTATGGTTGTACTGTTGTCCCGGGTGGTGTGTCCATGAACACGTCCTTATGAAGACATAATCAGGAAATAGCTCGAGTCCCCTAAAATGCCATAATTTCATAATCATAATCATAATCATAATGAATCATCGTATCATAAAGTAATTCTCGTCATATTCGTTGATTAGGGTAAAGAACTAGCATGTTGTTGATTATAATAACCCAACCTAAAAGGTAATCAAGGACAGGATAAATAGAAAGCTAGTCAATCCTAAGGCTAATCATAGTATGCGGGACACTGAGTTATAAAGAAGATATGACATAATAGGTCAGAGGACACTTGCCTTCACCAAACTGTTGCTACTCAGAGGCTTCCTCTGTAGCTTCCTCGGCCTCCGTGGATGGAATTTTATCTAAGCGAGTGCGAAGAACCATTTAACATTCTTGGAATAGAAAGGAATAGTACAACATACAAGAGGAAAACATGTGCAATACAAAATAGCGCTCACTTCTACGGTCACACGAGAAAAAGAAATGCCAAGATCGAAGCTGCAATTGAGAAGTTATTGCGTCTATCTTATACAATATGAAATAGAACATTTAATTCGACATACTCGCGTTATTCGATATTTATTAAATGCAACTAAGCTATCGCCTAACTTTAATTAATATATTACGCTAACATCTTTTTAAGTTAGATGAGCAATTTAAATAACATTAGCAACTTTAAGCGAGATGAATTAACGGCGCGAGACGAAATACGCAACACGCGAAATAGCACGATAGCACGCGCACGGCGCGCGGGCCGACATGACACGCGAGACATAATAAATAGGTAGCATGTTTAAATTATACAATTATTAATAAATAATATTTTAGTTAAGGTTAACCACGTTGGTGTTTAATTTATAAATGTGCAAATCGATACCCTAAATTAGATTTAAATTGGAACTTTATTCTAATAACCACAGGTGAAATAAATGTTTAATAAATTAAATAAAATGTGCAACAACAGAGAATTATACTTCTAACATGTAGATAATTTTAATATGAATCTAACATAACTTGAATGGACTGAATCAGAGTTAAAACACAGAAGTTATCGCGGTTTTAATTTGAAATAAATTTCTGCGCACAATTTTAAAATTGCCCAGGGGCCTATTCGCAAAACGACCAACTTCCTCCCTCTATCTCCTTCTTCTCAACCATGGAAGGGAAGGGGAGGGGGAAGTGGCCACGCATAGGTTGGAGGGTCGGCCGGCCGTCGTCGGTGCGGGCGCGACACGCAGGGGCCACTGGGGGAGAGAAGGGGAGGGCGCGTGGGCGCAGGGCCACGCTGGGCTACCGCCGCCACGCAGGGAGGCTGCAAGAGGGGGAGGGGTCGCCGCCGCGGTGCTGCCAGGGAGGAGAGGGGAGGGAGAAGCGAGGGAGAGACTGGGAGAGAGAAAGATAAATTTCTAGGCACAACAATGGTGGAGGGCTCACTGGAGAAAACTACCTTGCCGGAGCCGAGGACAATTCACCGATTAAGGAAGAACCATTGATCGTATCGACAAATCGAAGGCACCAGGACGAAGCTCTCGGCGAGACGAACGCAGTGCTACCCTTGGATTCCAACGACGAAGCACGGATCGAAAGAAATTTCTCGCCGGAGTTGGAACCGTCCCGATCTTTGGCGAGCAATTTCAGGTGTTTCGGATCTAGACTGGAGATGGGGTTTCAAAATCAGGAAAGGGCTCGACGAGAGGATTCACACCATATATATATTTCTAGTGTTTGAAGATATTCTATTTTTTTGTAATTATCCCATTTTTAAAACTAAAAGTAATTTCAGAAAAAGGCTGAAATCGTTTTTAATATCTGAAAAATACCTTGAAGGCTCCAAAAATTCTAGGAAAATTTCTAGACATGATTTGGCACCCAATTAACTCAAAAAACATATTTAGAACTTTTGAAAATGTTTTAAAGTATCTCAAATAAATAGATTTTGAATTTCAGAAAATAGAAAATTATTTAGAAACATCGGAAAAGTTTTGGGAACTTCTACAAGACAAGCTAACATGTTTCAAACACTTCTTGCACTTGGAAACACTATGCAACATCATGAATGCAACAACCATGACACTTCTAGGGCTTACGCCAACATAGAACAAAATAACTCTATATCGTTTTAATAAATGGAAAGAAAAGTGAAGAAAGTAAAGGGTAACACCTAAATTTTGAGTACAGAGCAAAAAATTTTTTATACCCCAAAATTCAGGGTGTTACTGCAATGTTGGACGACATGAAGCATTCATCAACACCTTTTGCAGACATCAATGACTTTGATTCGAGGACGAATCAAAACCAAGAAGGGGAGAATGTTGAGTACATAGATGTCAACTATATGGTCAAGACCCAATTAATCATAACGTCCAAGCTCAAGGGGAGTTGAAGTCCAGTTTATTCACGAATCCGGATTAGACAGCAAGAGTGGGTCTCACGAAAATGGACGCCCAGGCTACATACGGACTCTGATTTCAACATCCTAGATACTGTTAGAAAGTTAAGGAGATAACCTTTCCAACCCAACTGGCCCCACATTAAAATATGCTCGGATAAATGGGAATCGTCATAATAAGATGACGTCCAGAATCTGCTAGAATTCTATGACGCCTGTTTTTAGGCCTAAAGGGCTTGTACATCTTAGGGTTGCTCGGCCACCCCCTTGCCCACCGCCTGAGTAGAGGATTACTCCAATTCAAGTGGGGGAGGATGATTAGGATATCACTCCCATAAAATTAATGCATGGGCCAACAACACAAGCACGTGCACAACAACTAAATCTACAGGTTCGTTCTTACCTAGTCAATTGTATTTTAGAGCTTACTCTTTGTGCCATGGATGTTTTGATTATTAGGAACCTTTGAGAGGACCATCAAGGACTTGGGAAATGCCAAGATGTCAAGGAGGAGAAGCTATGACATTCACAACAAGTGAAATCCAAGTCCGACTCAACTTCGTCTCCACCTCGGAGTCTAGGACCAGTCTGCACTAAAACAGACGCTCAGGATGCATCAAAACTCTGATTAGGTTGGGATTTAAATGGATGGAAAGATAAGGAGATAAGATTTCCAACGCAACTGAAAACATCATAAAATTCATCCAGAGTCAACAGGAATGGTCAAAACAAATCATCTTTCAGATTTTATATTGGTGCTGCGACACATTCTATTTGGTTGTTGGGCTGTGTATCGTGTTGGAGCTTATTAGGGGTGCGATCAGGGGTCACACAAGCCCCTAACCTCTATTTTACCAGCAGCCACTGCCACATTAGGGTTTGAGTTTTGCTTAGATCATATCTGTCATCGAAAAGTGTCGTAATTCATCGGTTTGTGAGACCCCACCTCGTAATCAATGTAGTTTTGATTGTGTTCTTCCTATTCTTGATTGTTTTATTGATTGCTCTTGTAGGGATAAGCCTTCATGGAGAGGTCACTCTTGTGTCACGGGTGATAACCAATGGAGTAGTGGTATAGTGATTGCAAGGATCCGTTCGCTCGGAGCCTTGGATCATCAACATCAAGATCTCCACCTAATGAAGTTATCGTACCTCATAGAAGATCGGACCTTGCCCTCTATCAGTAAGGTTTTCTCTCGTGGATCTGTTCGAGTAAACGAGAGTTTTGTCCTCAAGGATGTTGCTTTGGTTTCGATTTTGCATTTCAATCTGCTTTTTGTTTCGCAACTTCTTGAGGATGACTATGAAGTGCACCTTAAAAAGGACTTATCTCGGATTTTGGATGCTGAGGGGATCTTGTTTATCAGATTTCCCCTTTTGGTCAAGTATTTAGTGCTAATTTTTCACATTCTTCTGGGCCTTCTCGATGTTTGCCGATAGGATCCTGTTCTTTGATTTAGAAGTGACATAGGAGACTAGGGCACTTGAGCTTTGATGTTTTGTGTAGATTGAGCTCATTTGGCCTGATCCAAGGATTGCCCAAATTGAAATTTGAAAAGGATCTTGTTTGTCACCCTTGTCATCACGGCAAGATGGTTGCTGCTTACCACTCCCGGTCATCAAGGTGATGACTTCGCAACTCGGCGAATTGCTACATATAGACACTGTTGGTCTAGCTCGGGTTTGCTCATTTGGGGGGATGTGGTATGTTCTTGTGGTTGTTGATGACTTTTTCATGCTATTCTTGGGTGTTCTTTATGAAGGCAAAGGACGAGGATTTTACTTATGCTCGAGATTTGATTCTTTGGTTTCAAAATGAGTTTCCCAAGAATTCCATGAGACCTATACGCAGTGACAATGACACATAATTGAAAAATACTCATTTTGAGACCTTTTGTGCTTCATTAGGACTTAAGCATCAATTTTCCTCTCTATATGTGCTTCAACATAATGGCATTGTTGGGCGCAAGAATTGGACCCTTGTTGAGATGGCTAGGATGAAGCTTGATGAGCATGGGACTCCTAGCATTTTTGGGCCGAACCGATCAACACTGTCTGCCATGTGTTGAACCGCATCTTTCTTGGAGCTTTCTTGAACAAGACTTTCATATGAGCTGTGGTTTGGCCAGCCACCCAAGGTTAGCCATTTTAGGGTGTTAATTAGCTACAGGCGCTTTTGTGTTGAAATAGGGCAATTTGGACAAATTTGAGTCCCAATCTTCTGATGGGGTTTTCCTGGGTTATGCATTTGTTGGGGACTTGTTCTCAAATGCTTCGGATTGAGAACAAGGCAACACAAAAAAGTATTAAATGATAAGGTCCTTCGTTCCTCGAAACATTATTTCCCTTCGGGATATAATGTGCTCCGGACGAAGGTCACAAATAATATACCTTCGTAAGTGCGATAAGTTATGACGAAAGACTTATGAACAACATTAAAAGTAATATAAACATTTAAACTTTATTATCATGTCATTTCTATTTTATTATCGTATAACAATAGAAATGACTTCAAATCACAAGTGTACCTTCGGATTGCAGGAAGACAAAAGTACAAGGGTGACGCAAAAGCAAATGCCAAGTCAGCGTGAACAGTACGGGAGTACTGTTCATCTATTTATAGGCGTGAGACACAGCCCATACAAAATTACATTCATGTCCATTACATTTGCTAATGACTTATGGAAATCTGTCAAGGCCTAAGTAGTCTTTTCATCTTTAAGTCGGTTCCCCTTTCTGCTATCGCGACGAAGCTTTCCTGCGCACAGCTTCGGCTGTGCATCATCCTTCGTAAAGCTTGGTAATCAGCCCGTCCTCCATTTCAATCCCCCTTCGTCTGGTTCAGGCTTCGTCCTGACCGTACTTCATGTTCACAATTCTGAGTCCGAAGGTACCTGTTCATATAATCCACTTGGCAAACATTGTCAAATCATGTTTTTGAGGACCTTCGGAGTACGAAGGCCCCCAACAGTAGCCCCTCGCAATATTAATTTGTTAATGACAAATTCAGATTGCGATATGGACGAAGGCCTTAAGCCGAAGGTCCGAAAAAACACCTTCCCTTTGCTAGAATAGCAACATTCACTGACAAGCGGGGTCTTTCAATTTTCAACGCACTGGGCGTATAAATAAGATCGTAACGCAAACTCATTTTGGTACTCTCGCTTGCCATCTGCCTTCGCCCACTAAATTTTTAGCTCTTGCGCACTAAGATTTGCTGATATTTTGGTTTTAAAGCTTCGGCTTGGAAAACAGTTTTTTAGTGTTTCCGAAGATGTCTGAAGATAAGAAGGTCGCTGCTGAGATGAAGCTGAGCCTTGACGAAGAGAAGAACTTGGGGTTCCTTATAGCGATGGCAGAGACCAATACGGAAAAAATTACCAAGGAGATTCTGGAAGGTTTGTCTGAAGATACTGGTGACAGCGACAGTTATGATGTAGAAAGTGGTGGGGAAGAGTCCGAAGATCGACCATGGCGGCCAAGTCACACGGTTTTCGGGAAAACCACTATTAAGCAGAGTCATATTGATAATATGAGGGGGCGGTATTTTCGGGATATATCTATTGTGAGGGCTGATGCTGGAGAAAAGACTTCTCCCACCCCCGAAGAAGATGAAGTCGTAATCTTCCGAAGCTTTCTCAAGGCTGGGCTTCGATTCCCCCTAAGCAACTTTGTTGTTGAAGTCCTGAAAACATTTCAAGTCTACCTTCATCAAATTACTCCCGAAGCTATCATAAGAATGGGGATGTTTGTCTGGGCTGCGAGAAGCCAAGGTTTAGAACCAAATGCTAAAAGCTTTTGCAACATTCATGAGTTGTTATATGAGACGAAGCCCTGGGGGAAAGAACAATATCACAACAACTTTGGGTGTTACAGCTTCGGTGCCCGCTCCGGGTCAAGCCGCCCTATGCCAACCTTTCGGAAGAGGTGGCCCGGAGCCTGGATGACAGAGTGGTTCTATGTAAAGAATGACTTAACAGCGCAAGAAGATGTCAAGAATATCATTATGCACCCCATCTGGCAACGCTTCGGACTTCGAAGGCCGAAGGTTGAAATGGATGAAGCAGCCGAGGAATGCCAAAGAGCCTTCGGTGTAATCTGCTCTTTCATTGGGACAAGGGACTTGGTCCAAGAGCATATTGCCTTCAGGGTGTGGCCACTTGCAGGAAAGTGGGAAATGCCGAAGGAGACCATCAAAGAGTCCGACGAAGGCAGACTGGTCAGATTGAAATACACATTCAAATACGGGGATAAGTTTGTTGAACCTGATGACGACTGGTTGAAAAGCATTGAAACATTAAGTGACGAACTGCTTGGGGCATATTCGAAGGCCGAGAACACTGCGTTATCAGCAGCCTTCGGAGGCCGAAAGAAGAAAAGGCTCAACCGGGTATTTGACGCAGTCGGGTTTGTCTACCCTGACTATCGCTATCCGGTATTGGGTCGCAAAAGAAAAAATACTTCTCCTGCGACAGAAGCTACCACGAGTGCCACTAGTGAGCCAGCGCCGCAAAGGAAAAAGATGAAGGTGCTCACCCACCGAGCGCGTTTTATTGAGCCGGCCACAGTGCCAGAATTTATTGGTGAAGTCTCTTTGGCCTCTGAAGCTACAGAACCAGCTCCAGTGCCGAAGATAGAAGAGAAAACTGAAGCGCCTTCAGCAGAAAAAGTAGAAAAACCAAAGATTGAAAGGCCAAAAATATCGGAAATCTTAAGTCCTTCAGCAAATGTCGAAACAATAAAAAATCAAAAGGGCCCATTGGTGACCCCAAAAAGAAAAAGAATGGTGAACGTACTAGATGTCTTGGAGACAATTAAGTCTTCAAGCACAACTCCAAAGAAGACTGTTGAACTTGCCGAAGCGTCTACTGAAGCTTCGAAGCATCAAGCTGAAGCTGAAGCTGGGCCTTCAGAGCCCACCAAGGAACAATCTTTGGAAACCGAGAAAATATCAGAACCAGTTTTGGTTGAAGAAATTGACACTGCCGCCCCCGAAGCTCCTTCCAGCATATGCGATTACATCTTGCGACATGCTTCGGGGAAGAAATTATCTGAAGAAGAGACTTATGAAGCCAATCACTATGCTAGAGAGTTAAAGTATCCGAAGGGGGCAGTAGTGTTCAATGGGACAAATGAAGATGACTTCCTATACTGCCTCCCTGATAACAAAGAATTATCTGTCTGCCGGGAGATGGCCAGAAGTATGGGTTTCCCAAAGCTCGAAGCTGGATTATGTGCTATGACGAAGGAGGATCTCGCGGACAGTCTTGCGTACAATAGCCTAAAGGTATGGGAATTAAGCGCTTGAAAACTTTTTAATTCGTAACTCATTCTTTTATTCTTATATATATTCTTTTTCGTATAGGGTTTAATCCTAAGCAACGCATTAAGAGCACAAAAGAGTGCCGAAGATGAGAGCTATGAAATTGCGTTCAACAATTTACGATCAGAAGTTATTAAACTGAGAAACGAAGCTCTAGAGAAAGATAAAATTCTGCTTACATTGGTAGACAAGATAAAAAAGGACGAAGCTGCTGCAAAGGTTCAGGCCGAAGCTCACAGACGCGAAATTAAAGATCTTCAGAAGCAATTGGCCCGGGCGAAATAAGAACGCATACTTGAAGAAACAAGACGGGAATGCAGCGACCAATGGGCTGATCATTTGGAAGCAACCGTGGAAGAGCTTCGGTCTTCTAAGAAAAGATGCTACGAAAAATCCATGGAATGCGTAAAGAGAATAAAAACCAGCTTCGCCAGCGTGGGCGCATTTTCCAGTGAAGAGAATTTCTCAAGAGGCAATCCCGAAGGTCCAATGGAATGGATAAGCCACGAAGCAGAGGCCTTCGAGGAAATCCTGAGTAGCCGTGGTGACATCTGCGCTTTTTCGGGCGCCAGAGGAGTTGCTACTGTCTTGGAGAAGAAAGGTTGTGAACATGTAAAATTTTTAGCTCAGTCCGAAGCTACCTTATCCTCCGAAGACATCAAAGACCCCTCGGCCGAGGCAAGCATGGTTGGTGGCAAATTCTTTACTGATGTCTGGGACAACGGCGGCCGAGAAATGGCGCAAGAAATTATTCAAAGGAGTGAAAAAGGCATCCATGATGCTAGGAAAGTGACAGAAGTTGCCGAAAAAAGTACAGTGCCCGAAGGGCAAATAGGTATTAATTAGTCGTTCTTATTGTGTTGTAATCTTTATTTCAAACTTTGTTCGCGGTCTGTAATAGTAATGCAGAAATATTCTCTTCCCTCAGAACCTGCTGGATCGTCTGCTGACCCTCACACAAAAGGGGATGACGAAATTAAACAAATGGCCGAAGCTATCATGGATAAAGTTGTTGAACAACTTCTAAATGAGGCTGCCGAAGTAGTATTAAGAGAAGACTAGGTGTTATTAGAAAAAACATTTGAAGTGTAATCTATGTAATATTTTGTACATTTGAATGTAATATACAAGTCTCTTTTCATTATTCAATTCTTTACGATGCATGAAATTCTACATACGTACCATTTTTGAGCCTTCGGCGAAAAAACACCTTCCCTTCTTTTCATGCTTCATGAAGAAGACATTCTTCGTTAAAACTATTCTGATGAATCACATCCACGCTTCGTGAAAACATTCTCCGAAGCTGTACAATTTCGATATTACTCTGATGAAGCTCATCCATGCTTCGTAAAAACATTCTCCGAAGCTGTATTCCGAAGATTATCATTGTATTCCCTCGTGACTTTACACAATTTTCACTTTCTGAAAGCGTCCTTTCGAAGGTTGATACTGTGTCCCCTTCTTTTGCCATATGCAACATGATGTATGATGCTTATGCTATGCAAAATGATGTAATGATGTTATGTTATGTAAATGACGTTTGTTCCGAAGATACACATAAAATATCTTTGTAAGCTCTGCATTCCCTTAGGAACGTCTTTGGAGCTTCTTCGCCTTTTACTTAGGCGGTATCAGCGTTGACTTTTCGCTGTAAGCTCTGCATTCCCTTAGGAACGTCTTTGGAGCTTCTTCGCCTTTTACTTAGGCGGTATCAGCGTTGACTTTTCGCTGTATGCTCTGCATTCCCTTAGGAACGTCTTTGGAGCAAAAAACTTACACTGCGCTCCCTTTGGAACGGCTTTTTGTAACTTCAGCAACTTACTCTGCGTTCCTTAGAACGACTTTTTGTTGCTTCGAAGGATTTTTAATAATTCGAAGGTCCTCCTTGTTACCGCAAATTTTTAAGCTTCAGCAACTTAAGCCTGTGGAGAAAATAGGTTTTCCTCATAACCAACCACGAATCTATTACATGAAAACTGAAATGTTCTTTATTATATAGAAAATAGAACTAAACAGAAAAGACTGCTATCAAAGTAGGATATTTGTCAATAAATGTGCTTCGACTCTGGCACAGTACTATTGACTGTGCGAGCTTCAGATTGCTCTCTGAGATCCCTTTGGTGCGGAACATATTGGCTCCCTTCTGGCTGTTGGCCTTGTTGCAGCGGAGGTGGAGGCGGGGGCTGTTGCCATGAAGCTTGAGGTTGACTCGCCGAAGCTACGGAAACTGCAGGGTGGTTGCCCACGTATTCCGGGATGTAAGGCTGATGGTACGAAGCAGTATGCATGACCTGCTTCGGCTGGCCCTGTTGCGCTGCAGCTTCTGCTAGCTCCTTTTGTTTCTGGATGGTAACATGGCACATCCTGGTGGTATGGCCCTTGTTTTCACCATAGAATAAGCAAAATACCCTCCTTGGTTGATCTCCAAATCTTCCGCCGAAGCCCCTGGCGCCTCTGCCTCTTGGAGCTGGCGGCCGGAAGAAAGTTTGCTGTTGCCCCGAAGCCTGTGAGGAGCACTGCGGTCTGTTCTGCTGACTCCCCTTATCATCATTTTGAGTAGAGTTGTGGATGGACCTGACATGCCTCGGATAGAATCTTCCTCCGAAGCCCCTGGTCATTTCAGAAAATCTGAAAGCTTCCTCCCTTCTTTGGCGAAAGTCATTGTCGGCACGAATGTACTCGTCCATCTTTTGGAGCAGCTTCTCCAGAGTCTGAGGAGGCTTCCTAGCAAAGTATTGAGCTGCAGGTCTAGGACGAAGCCCCTTGATCATGGCTTCGATGACAATTTCATTGGGCACCGTTGGTGCCTGTGCCCTCAAACGCAAGAACCTTCTGACATACGCCTGAAGGTATTCTTCATGATCCTGAGTGCACTGGAACAAGGCTTGAGCAGTGACCGGCTTCGTCTGAAATCCTTGAAAGCTGGTTAACAACATATCCTTCAGCTTCTGCCATGAAGTGATCGTTCCTGGTCGAAGAGAGGAATACCAGGTCTGAGCAACACTCCTGACGGCCATAACGAAAGACTTTGCCATGACTGCAGCATTGCCACCATACGAAGACACTGTTGCTTCGTAGCTCATCAAGAACTGCTTCGGGTCTGAATGGCCGTCGAACATGGGAAGCTGGGGTGGCTTATAGGACGGAGGCCAAGGTGTAGCCTGCAGCTCAGCGGACAGAGGAGAAGCATCATCGAAAACAAAATTTCCATGATGGAAATTGTCATACCAATCATCTTCGTTGAAGAAGCCCTCCTGATGGAGGTCTTTTTGTTGAGGCCTTCGGTTCTGCTCATCGTGGGTAAGATGACGGACTTCTTCAGAAGCTTCGTCTATCTGCCTTTGCAGCTCAGCTAGCCTGGCCATCTTTTCCTTTTTCCTCTGCACCTGTTGATGAAGCATCTCCATATCCCTGATCTCTTGGTCTAGTTCATCCTCCTGACGCGTCGGGCTGACGGCCTTCCTCTTCTGGCTTCGGGACTCCCGAAGAGAGACGGTCTCCTGGTTGGGGTCCAGCGGTTGCAGTGCTGCAGCCCCAGTCGCTGAAGCTTTCTTCGGCGCCATAGCGAGGGTCTATAGCTTCCGAAGGTGTTCAAAAAACTCGAAGTGGAAGTGAGTTCACCGGAGGTGGGCGCCAATGTTGGGGACTTGTTCTCAAATGCTTCGGATTGAGAACAAGGCAACACAAAAAAGTATTAAATGATAAGGTCCTTCGTTCCTCGAAACATTATTTCCCTTCGGGATATAATGTGCTCCGGACGAAGGTCACAAATAATATACCTTCGTAAGTGCGATAAGTTATGACGAAAGACTTATGAACAACATTAAAAGTAATATAAACATTTAAACTTTATTATCATGTCATTTCTATTTTATTATCGTATAACAATAGAAATGACTTCAAATCACAAGTGTACCTTCGGATTGCAGGAAGACAAAAGTACAAGGGTGACGCAAAAGCAAATGCCAAGTCAGCGTGAACAGTACGGGAGTACTGTTCATCTATTTATAGGCGTGAGACACAGCCCATACAAAATTACATTCATGTCCATTACATTTGCTAATGACTTATGGAAATCTGTCAAGGCCTAAGTAGTCTTTTCATCTTTAAGTCGGTTCCCCTTTCTGCTATCGCGACGAAGCTTTCCTGCGCACAGCTTCGGCTGTGCATCATCCTTCGTAAAGCTTGGTAATCAGCCCGTCCTCCATTTCAATCCCCCTTCGTCTGGTTCAGGCTTCGTCCTGACCGTACTTCATGTTCACAATTCTGAGTCCGAAGGTACCTGTTCATATAATCCACTTGGCAAACATTGTCAAATCATGTTTTTGAGGACCTTCGGAGTACGAAGGCCCCCAACAGCATTACATTCTCGTTCTTAGTGTGTTCTTAACCTAGACACTAACCACATCATGGAGACTTGTTAGGTTACATTTGATGATACTACACCTTGTCCATCCCTTGTCTTTGAGTCTGCTGGTCTAGATCAGATGGGACAAACCATCTTTGTGGAAGAGGAGCACGACACCACCGATTGGGGTGATCTCGAGCCGCCTCCACTGGCTACCCCAGTCGAGCCTACTTCTAGTACTTCAGCTGACGGACCTGATCCCACTACTTCCACTACTTGGTGTCCGCTCGAGCCAGTTCCTGTTGAGACTGGAGGAGTTGAGGCTGCTGTTGAGGTGGAGGCAACCTCTTTGAGTACACCTTCATGGCATATTTATCATGATCACCCTCCTCAATAGATGATTGATGAGACTGATGAGTGAGTTACTGGCACTAGGTATCAGCATATGTCCCACTTGGCTAAGATAGCTTTTGTTGTTACTTTTGAGCCTCGAGATGTTGGACACGCTTTGCAGGATCCTAACTGGGTCAATGCTATGCATGAAGAGCTTGAAAATTTTGAAAGAAGTTAGGTTTGGGTTTTGGTGCCACCTCCTTCAAACAACCATCCCATAGGTACACAAAGGGTTTCCAAAAACAAAGAGAATTAGGATGGGTTGGAAGTGAGAAACAAGGCGAGGTTGGTAGCCCAAGGGTTTTGCCAGAAAGAGGGTATTGATTATGAGGACACCTTTGCCCCTGTTGCCCGTTTAGAAGCCATTAGGATCCTTTTAGCCTTTGCTACTTCAAAGGGTTTTATGATTTTTCAAATGGATGTCAAAAGTGCCTTTTTGAATGCGTATACAGAGGAAGATGTCTATGTAAGGCAGCCCCCTGGTTTTGAGAGTTCCAAGTTTTCAAACCATGTTTTTAAACTCGAAAAAGCTTTGTATGGTTTGAAACAAGACCCTAGAGTCTAGTATAAGCGTTTGAAATCTTTCTTGCTTTCAAAGGGTTTTAAAATGGGCTCTATGGACAAAACTCTTTTTCTCCTCAAGCATGGCAACGATACCCTTTTAGTCCAGATATATGTGGATGATATTATCTTTGGTGGCTCTTCTCATGCTCTTGTTTCCAAGTTTCACTACAAGAAATCATTTAATCCATGATGAATTCTCGGTGATGTAATTAGATAACGCCATGAAGATGGCTTCGTGACGGTTTTTTCTATTCCATGACGAATTTTGTGAACCCCATTACAAAAGAAACATCATAGTTTACAATTTATGACCTCCATTACATGACGTTAAAATTCGTCATAATCATGGCTTTGTGACGATTTTTTGCTAATCCATGACAAATTTTGTCTGTCATTGATTAAAGGATTTCTTGTAGTGTTTTCAGATCTTATGAGTAGGGAATTTGAGATGAGCATGATGGGTGAGCTGAACTTCTTTCTTGGGCTGCAAATCAAGCAGACCCAAGACGAGACCTTTGTGCATCAAGGCAAGTATATAAAGGACGTCCTAAAGAAGTTCGACATGGGTGAGGCCAAGCCTCTTTCGACACCCATGTCCACCATGACGGTGCTTGATGCTGATGAGGACAGCGAGCCCGTGGACTAGGAGTACAAGAGCATGATTGGCTTCCTCCTGTACTTGACTGCGACGAGGCTAGATATACACTTTGCAGTGTGTTTGTGCGCTTGTTTCTAGGCTACCACATGTACTTCTCATAGATAGGTTGTGAAACGAATTATGAGGTACCTGTGCTACACCCTTGAGTTTAATTTGTGGTACTCTTCTTCTTCCATTCTGTCTTTGTGCGGTTATTTTGATGCTGATTTTGCGGGATGTCGCTTGGAGCACAAGTCTACTTCTGGGACTTATTAGTTTTTGGGGACTTGATTGGTTTTTTGGTCTTCACACAAATAGTCTAGCTGTCGGGGACCATAATTAGGGGTACCCTCAAGACGCCTAATTCTCAGCTGGTAACCCCCATCAGCATAAAGCTGCAGAGGCCTGATGGGTGCGATTAAGTCAGGGATCAGTCCATACGAGCGACTTGATCACGCCTCGCCCGAGTCTAGCCTCGGGCAAGAGCAGCCGACAATGAGGTGTTTCCGTCTCGCCCGAGGCCCCCTTTTTTACGGCAGACGCATCTCCGGCTCTCCCGAGGCCTTGCCTTCGTTAAGGAGCAACCCTGACTAAATCGCCGCGCCGACCGACCGAGTCACAGGGGCATTTAACGCAAAGAGTGAGACTGACGGGCAGCCAGGCCTCGCCAAAGGCGCCATGGGAAGCTCCGCCCGACCCAGGGCTAGGACTCGGGCTGAGGCCCCGGAAGACGGCGAACTCCGCTCCGCCCGACCCAGGGCTCGGACTCGGGCTAAGGCCCCGGAAGACGGCGAACTCCGCTCCGCCCGACCCAGGGCTCGGACTCGGGCTAAGGCCCCGGAAGACGGCGAACTCCGCTCCGCCCGACCCAGGGCTCGGACTCGGGCTAAGGCTCCGAAAGACGACGAACTCTGCTTCGCCCGACCCCAGGGGTCGGACTCCGCCCTGGCCTCTGCCGAACGACCTCCGCCTCGCCCGACCCAGGAGCTCGGGCTCGGCCTCAGCCATGCAGGATAGACTCGACTTCGGCTTCGGAGGAGCCTCCACCTCGCCCGACCTAGGGCACAAGTCCGCCACGTCAACAGAAAGCGCCATCATCACCCTACCCCGAGCCGACTCGGGCCGCAGAGAACAAGACCGACGTCCCATCTGGCTAGCTCCGCCAGATAGGCAATAATGGCGCCCCGCTAGCCCTATGATGACGGCGGCTCTCAGCTCCCTTACGGAAGCAGGGGGACGTCAGCAAGGACCCAACAGCTCCGACAGCTGTCCCTCCGCCAGGCTCCGTTGCTCCACCGACAGCCACGACACCACACCAGCTAGGTGCCAAGATCTCTCCGGCTGCCACCTTGGCATGTACTTAGGGCGCTAGCTCTCCCCCGCTAGACACGTAGCACTCGGCTACACCCCCATTGTATACCTGGATCCTCTCCTTGCGCCTATAAAAGGAAGGACCAGGGCCTTCTTAGAGAAGGTTGGCCTCGCGGGAACGAGGGCAGGGGCAGGCGCTCTCTTGGGGCCGCTCGCTCCCCTCACCCGCGCGGACGCTTGTAACCCCCTACTGCAAGCGCACCCGACCTGGGCGCGGGACGAACACGAAGGCCGCGGGATCTCCACCTCCCTAACGACCCGGCTCCGGCCACCTCGCTCTCCCCCCTTCGCGCTCGCCCACGCGCTCGACCCATCTGGGCTGGGGCACGCGGCACACTCACTCGTCGGCTCGGGGACCCCCCGGTCTCGAAACGCCGACAGTTGGCGCGCCAGGTAGGGGCCTGCTGCGTGTTGACGAGCAGTTTCCTGTCAAGCTCCAGATGGGCAGTCTCCAACGACCTCTTCAACCCGGGACGGTGCTCCGTTTCGGGAGCCTCGAGTTCATGTCTTTCGACGGCAGCTACGACATGATACTCCTTCCACCGCCGCGCGACGGCGACAATGGTGGCCGACAGCCCGCTCGCCGGCGGCGGAATCGACGACGTCTTTCCCGCGTGGGGGAAGGACAACTTTCGAGCTCGCCCCATCCTCTCCCTCACCATCGGAGGAGGAGACGGGGCAACCAGGGCCGAGCGGGAGGCTGCGCCCCGTCGGCTGTCGAGCAAGTGGACGACGCCAGCACGCTCACGGAGGGCCTGCAGGACGTCGCCCTCGTACCCAGGACGACAGCGCGATCAGCCCCCGAGGTGACTTCGTCGCTCCTCGTCGACCAAAAGGTACCAACTGATTCCCATCTTTCGTCATTTCGACTCGACCTCAACCCGCCTAGCGACCTCGCTCTGGCGGCCGCTCACGTTGAGGCGAGTGCAACCTCTTTTGGGTTTCGTGTGCGGTCGCCTTGGGACCGATTGACGGGCGTCTCAACCTACGGGCCCTCTGGGTCCGAGGAAGATAACGACCCTAGCATCTGCTGGGATTTCTCTGGATCTAGCAACCCCAGTGCCATGCGGGACTTCATGACCGCATGCAACTACTGCCTCTCCGACTGTTCCGACGGCAGCCGCAGCCTTGACGACAAAGACTGCGGCCCGAGCCGCGAATGTTTCCACGTCGAGCTAGGGGATCCCTCCGGAGGCAGCTGTCTCGGCATGCCGGAGGATGGTGATCTCCCTAGGCCAGTGCCTTGCGCCGACATCCCGCGGGAGCTAGCTGTGGTCCCCGTTCCGGCGGGGGGTCACGACCCACAGCTCGAACAAGTCCGCGGGGCGCAAGCCGGGCTCGATGAGGGGGCAGGAGCGCTCGAGGCGATCCACCGGGACGTCGGGCAGGTATGGGCGGGCCAGCCCCCGGCCGGAGAAATACGTCACCTGCCCCAGGGTCTCCAGCACCGCATCGCCAACGATGCCAGGGACAGGCCGACACCTGCATCCGGCGGGACCGGTCAGGACCTGGCAGCCGCTGCGATGCTCCTCCGCGCGATGCCGGAGTCATCAACCACCGAGGGTCGGCAAATCCAGGGAAAGCTCAAGCATCTCCTGGAAGGCGCTGCGGCCCGGCGGGCCGAGAGCTCTGCCTCCCGAAGGCAGGGGTACCCCTCGGAACCTCGTGCCGCGACTTCCCGACTCACGCGGGAAGCCTCGGTCTATACCGGACGCACGCGCAACACCGCGCCTGCGGCCCCGGGCCACCTCGGCGACGAGCACCCTCATCGCGACTGTCGGGCCCGCCTCGACGAAAGGGTGCGCCGAGGCTATCACCCCAGACGTGGGGGACGCTACGACAGCGGGGAGGATCGGAGTCCCTCGCCCGAACCACCCGGTCCGCAGGTCTTCAGCCGGGCCATTCGGCGGGCGCCGTTCCCGACCCGATTCCGACCCCCGACTACTATCACAAAGTACTCGGGGGAAACAAGACCGGAATTGTGGCTCGCGGACTACCGCCTGGCCTGTCAACTGGGTGGAACGGACGACGACAACCTCATCATCCGCAACCTCCCCCTGTTCCTCTCTGACACTGCTCGCGCTTGGTTGGAGCACCTGCCTCCGGGGCAGATTTCCAACTGGGAGGATTTGGTCCAAGCTTTCGCCGGCAACTTCCAGGGCACATACGTGCGCCCCGGGAATTCCTGGGACCTCCGGAGCTGCCGACAACAGCCGGGAGAGTCTCTTCGGGACTACATCCGGCGATTCTCGAAGCAGCGCACCGAGCTGCCTAACATCACCGACTCCGATGTCATCGGCGCGTTCCTTGCCGGCACCACTTGTCGTGACCTGGTGAGCAAGTTGGGTCGCAAGACCCCCACCAGGGCGAGCGAGCTGATGGACATCGCCACCAAGTTCGCCTCTGGCCAGGAGGCGGTCGAGGCCATCTTCCGAAAAGACAAGCAGCCCCAGGGCCGCCCGTCGGAAGATGCTCCCAAGGCGTCTACTCCGCGCGGCGCCAAGAAGAAAGGCAGGTGGAAGTCGCAAGCGAAACGTGACGCCGCCGACGCAGACCTTGTCGCCGCCGCCGAGTACAAGAACCCTCGGAAGCCCCCGGAGGTGCCAACCTCTTCGACAAGATGCTCAAGGAGACGTGCCCTTACCATCAGGGGCCCGTCAAGCATACCCTCGAGGAGTGCGTCATGCTTCGGTGCCACTTCCACAAGGCCGGGCCACCCGCAGAGGGTGGCAGGGCCCGCGACGACGACAAAAAGGAAGATCACCAAGCAGGAGGGTTCCCCGAGGTCCGCGACTGCTTCATGATCTGCGGAGGGCATGCGGCGAATGCCTCGGCTCGGCATCGCAAGCGAGAGCGACGGGAGGTCTGCTCGGTGAAGGTGGCGGCACCAGTCTACCTAGACTGGTCCGACAAGCCCATCACCTTCGACCAAGATGACCACCCCGACCATGTGCCGAGCCCGGGGAAGTACCCGCTCGTCGTCGATCCCATCATCGGCGACGTCAGGCTCACCAAGGTCCTGATGGATGGGGGCAGCTGCCTCAATATCATCTACGCCGAGACCCTCAGGCTCCTGCGCGTCGATCTATCCTCCGTCCGAGCAGGCGCTGCGCCCTTCCACGGGATCATTCCTGGAAAGCGCGTCCAACCCCTCGGACAGCTCAACCTTCCTGTCTGCTTCGGAACACCCTCCAACTTCCGAAGGGAGACTTTGACGTTCGAGGTGGTCGGGTTCCGAGGAACCTACCACGCGGTGTTGGGAAGGCCATGCTACGCGAAGTTCATGGCCATCCCCAACTACACCTACCTGAAGCTCAAGATGCCGGGCCCCAACGGGGTCATCACCGTCGGCCCCACGTACAAACACGCGTTCGAATGCGATGTGGAGTGCGTGGAGTACGCCGAGGCCCTCGCAGAGTCCGAGGCCCTCATCGCCGACCTGGAAAACCTCTCCCGAGAGGTGCCGGACGTGAAGCGACATGTCGGCAACTTCGAGCCAGCGGAGACGGTTAAGGCCGTCCCTCTCGACCCTAGTGGCGACACCTCCAAGCAGATCCGGATCGGTTCTGGGCTCGACCCCAAATAGGAAGCAGTGCTCGTCGACTTTCTCCGCGCAAACGCCGACGTCTTTGCGTGGAGTCCCTCGGACATGCCCGGCATACCGAGGAATGTCGCCGAGCACTCGCTGGATATTCGAGCCGGAGCCCGACTGGTCAGACAGCCTCTGCGCCGATTCGACGAGGAAAGGCGCAGGGTGATAGGCGAGGAGATCCACAAGCTGATGGCAGCAGGGTTCATCAAAGAGGTATTCCATCCCGAATGGCTTGCCAACCCTGTGCTTGTGAGGAAGAAAGGGGGGAAATGGCGGATGTGTGTAGACTACACTGGTCTCAACAAAGCATGTCCAAAGGTTCCCTACCCTCTACCTCGCATCGATCAAATCGTGGATTCCACTGCTGGGTGCGAAACCCTGTCTTTCCTCGATGCCTACTCAGGGTATCATCAAATCAAGATGAAAGAGTCCGACCAGCTCGCGACTTCTTTCATCACGCCCTTCGGCATGTACTGTTATGTCACCATGCCGTTCGGTTTGAGGAACGCGGGTGCAACGTACCAGCGGTGCATGAACCATGTGTTCGGCGAACACATCGGTCGCACGGTCGAGGCCTACGTCGATGACATCGTAGTCAAGACAAGGAAAGCCTCCGACCTTCTCTCCGACCTTGAAGTGACATTCCGATGTCTCAAGGCGAAGGGCGTCAAGCTCAATCCCGAGAAGTGCGTCTTCGGGGTGCCCCGAGGCATGCTCCTGGGATTCATCGTCTCCGAGCGGGGCATCGAAGCCAACCCGGAGAAGATCGCAGCCATCACCAGCATGGGGCCCATCAAGGACTTAAAAGGCGTATAGAGGGTCATGGGATGTCTCGCGGCCTTGAGCCGTTTCATCTCACGCCTCGGCGAAAGAGGCCTGCCCCTGTACCGTCTCTTAAGGAAGGCCGAGTGCTTCACTTGGACTCCCGAGGCCGAGGAAGCTCTCGGGAACCTGAAGGCGCTCCTCACCCAGGCGCCCGTCTTGGTACCCCCAGCTGATGGAGAAGCCCTCTTGGTCTACGTCGCCACTACCACTCAGGTGGTTAGCGCCGCGATCGTGGTCGAAAGGCAAGAAGAGGGGCATGCATTGCCCGTTCAGAGGCCAGTCTACTTCGTCAGCGAGGTGCTGTCCGAAACCAAGATCCGCTACCCACAAGTCCAGAAGCTGCTATATGCAGTGATCCTGACGAGGCGAAAGTTGCGACATTACTTCGAGTCTCATCCGGTAACTGTGGTGTCATCCTTCCCCCTGGGGGAGATCATCCAGTGCCGAAAGGCCTCGGGACGGATCGCAAAGTGGGCGGTGGAAATCATGGGCGAGACAATCTCGTTCGCCCCTCAGAAGGCCATCAAGTCCCAGGTACTGGCGGACTTCGTAGCCGAATGGGTCGACACCCAGTTGCCGACGGCTCCGATCCAACCGGAGCTCTGGACCATGTTTTTCGACGGGTCGCTGATGAAGACGGGAGCCGGCGCGGGCCTGCTCTTCGTCTCGCCCCTCGGGAAACACCTGCGCTACGTGCTACGCCTCCATTTCCCGGCGTCCAACAATGTGGCTGAGTATGAAGCTCTGATCAACGGATTGCGAATCGCCATCGAGCTAGGGGTCCGACGCCTCGACGCTCGCGGCGACTCGCAGCTCGTCATCGACCAAGTCATGAAGAACTCCCACTGCCGTGACCCGAAGATGGAGGCCTACTGTGATGAGGTTCGACGCCTGGAAGACAAGTTCTACGGGCTCGAGCTTAACCACGTCGCTCGGCGCCACAACGAGACTGCGGACGAGCTGGCAAAGATAGCCTCGGGGCGAACAACGGTTCCCCCGGACGTCTTCTCCCGAGATCTGCACCAACCCTCCGTCAAGGTCAGCGACACGCCCGAGCCCGAGGCGCCCTCGGCCTCGTCCGAGGCACCCTCGGCCCAGCCCGAGCCATCCTCGGTTCAGCCCGAGGAACCCTTGGCCCCCGAGGGCGAGGCGCTGCGCATCGAGGAGGAGCGGGGCGGGGTCCCGCCTGATCAAGATTGGCAGACCCCGTACCTGCAATATCTCCGCCAGGGAGAGCTACCCCTCGACCAAGCCGAGGCACGGCGGGTAGCGCGACACGCCAAGTCGTTCGTCTTGCTGGGCGATGAGAAGGAGCTTTACCACCGCAGCCCCTCGGGCATCCTCCAGCGGTGCATCTCCATCGCCGAAGGCCAGGAACTCCTGCAAGAGATACACTCGGGGGCTTGCGGCCATCACGCAGCGCCTCGAGCCCTTGTCGGGAACGCATTCCGGCAAGGCTTTTACTGGCCGACGGCGGTGGCTGACGCCACTAGAATTGTCCGCACCTGCGAAGGGTGTCAATTCTATGCGAAGCAGACCCACCTGCCCGCTCAGGCTCTGCAGACGATACCCATCACCTGGCCCTTCGCTGTGTGGGGTCTGGACCTCGTCAGCCCTCTGCAGAAGGCGCCCGGGGGCTACACGCACCTGCTGGTCGACGTCGACAAATTCTCTAAGTGGATCGAGGTCCGACCCCTGAACAGCATCAGGTCCGAGCAGGCGGTGGCGTTCTTCACCAACATCATCCATCGCTTCGGGGTCCCGAACTCCATCATCACCGACAATGGCACCCAGTTCACCGGCAAAAAATTCTTGGATTTTTGCGAGGATCACGACATCCGGGTGGACTAGGCTGCCGTAGCTCATCCCATGTCGAATGGGCAAGTAGAGCGTGCCAACGGCATGATTCTACAAGGGCTCAAGCCTCGGATTTACAATGACCTCAACAAGTTCGGCAAGCGATGGATGAAGGAACTCCCGTCGGTGGTCTGGAGCCTGAGGACGACGCCGAGCCGAGCCACGGGTTTCACGCCGTTCTTCCTGGTCTACGGGGCCGAGGCCGTTTTGCCCACGGACCTGGAATACGGCTCCCCGAGGACGAGAGCCTACGACGATCAAAGCAACCAAGCTAGCCGAGAAGACTCGCTGGACCAGCTGGAAGAGGCTCGGGACAAGGCCTTACTACACTCGGCGCGGTATCAGCAGTCCCTGCGGCGCTACCACGCCCGAGGGATCCGACCCCGAGACCTCCAGGTGGGCGACCTGGTGCTTCGGCTGCGGCAAGACGCCCGAGGGAGGCACAAGCTCACGCCCCCCTGGGAGGGGCCATTCGTCATCGCCAAAGTTCTGAAGCCCGGAACGTACAAGCTGGCCAACAGTCAAGGCGAGGTCTACGGCAACGCTTGGAACATCCAACAGCTACGTCGCTTCTACCCTTAAGATGTTTCCAAGTTGTTCATATACCTCGCACCCACGCAAAGTTTAGTCAACAAGGAAGGGTCGGCCTCGCCTCGGCAAAGCCCGACCCTCCCTCGGGGGCTAAAAGGGGGGAAACCCCCTCTGCGTCAAAATTTTCCTCGAAAAAAAAATCTCTTTTACCAGAATGTCTTTCGTGCTTTTTGACTACTTCGAAAAGTGGGTCCTGGAAACGATGGGGTACACGTAAGCAGTCAAGGCTGACCGAGCCGAGGGACTCCTATGCCTCCGGGATACGGATACCTCACTCATCACCTTCTGCGATAAGTAACTCACGTTCGGACAAAGTGGCTCCACGGACCGAACAAGTCTTTACGTTCGGAAGCCCTTCTGCCGAAGCGATCCTTCGAGCCTTCTCGACCAAGTCGGTGATGGGGCCTCATGGATGGGTGAAAGTACGCGTAAACGACAAGGCCGACCGAGCCGAGGGACTCCCACGCCTCCGGGATACGGATACCTCACTCATCACCTTCCGCGAGAAGCAACTCTCGCTCGTACAAACATCCCTGTCACCGATAAAAGGTCCAGATACTCGAAACAAGAGGAAAAGAGACGCAGCTTTACAACGCAGCAAGGGTGTGTGTTCTGGCCTCGACGGCCACACAAGGCACACACTACAAGACAATCTGATCCTGCAGGCTCGGGTCTTGACACTGGAAGGAGGCAGCAACGCCCTCGGCATCAACGGCACCTTCGGCGAGGCCCGACCTAGCCTCGGACGGCGACGCGGTCCGAGGGTCTCCGCTCCGAAGGACGACGTCGTCATCGCGCCCGGGCAATCGCTGTCAGGGACTTCTCCGGGAATCCGACCCGAGCAGGCGGCTCGGCCGGCCACCTCCGGGGCCTCGGCCAACCTTCTTCCGAGGGCACTAGCCCGGTCCGGAGCCTCGGCTGATCGACTCTGGCGTCGATCCTGCCAACGGACAACCCGGCTAGGCTCCGGCCAACCAGGTTTCATTTTCGAGCCAACTCCGCCTCTGTTCATACTGATATCGCTACCCCTGGCCTCGGCTCGTCGAAGAGCGACCGAGGGGTCTCTTTAACTAAGCTAGAGGAGCCTCGGACAGCAGGGCCGACCGAGCCGAGGGACTCCTACGCCTCCGGGATACGGATACCTCACTCGTCACCTTGACACGGGGCGACTCATGCTTGGTGAAGCGGTTCAGATAATCAGCAGACGAGTCTTAGCGCTCGAAAAATGAGGAAAAAACACGGCTCCGTGCCGAAATTACATACATGTTCAGGCCCCGAAAGCCGAAATGAACAAAAAAACCCAGCACTCGAAGTGCCATTACAAACGGAACCCTGGTTCCCCCTCCGCAGGTACGAACAACCCCACTCGATAGGGGTGGGCCTGCGGGGCAACAGAAGACCGACGAACGGCATGTCATCGCCCGCCCCGACAGCGGCGACGATGAAGACTTCTGCCCTGGGGGGCCGAACAGCAGCAATGATGGCCTCAGGGCGGATGCTGCTGCTAGGAGGCCCCCGCCCTTGCCCAAACTCGAGAGGCAAGGACGGGCAGAAGGACGTAGAGTTGGAGGTCGGTCCATGGCCATCCTTGGCTGTCGCGATGGCGGAAGAACCTCTTCCAGCTGCCGTGGCGGGAGGCGGCACCGGGAGCGGCTCCGAAACTGCTCGGCTCAGAGAGCCGGGCACGGTCCAGCTGTTGGCGCCACGGACGACACCCGCCCTTCCCCCCGATCACTGAGGGAAGGAGCGGGCCACCGCCCGCGCAGGGGACGACCCCAACTCGGCACACTCCCCTCCTCAGCCCTGGTGATGAAAATCCTTGAGGCTGAGGAAGGGGCGGAGGCCGCAGCCCGGCTCACTTTCCCCCACCATCAAGCCGGAGGTCACCATCTTGGGTGACCGCCGGTGGAGGGGTGCAGCCGGGCTGCATGATGAAAATCCTTGAAGCCGAACGATGGCTGAAAGGTACCAACTCCCACGGAGTTGCGTTCCTCCAACGATGGGGCGAAAAGACGGCGGTTTCCCCCATCCGGGGGCTTGAAAGGTGGAAAGACACGACGCATAAGGGAGGAAGAAGACATGGTCGCCTTACGAAAGGGGTCGCCCTCCTTTTAAAGGCGACTCTCCCTGCTTGCGCCCCCAACCGTCACGGGCTGAGTCTTCTCCAACACGCCTCCAAAGCCCTCCCCTGCGGCGCGGGGGCTGGGACCCGCATGTCATGCAGACCGGCTCCGAGCAGAAGAAGCCAAACCGCCGCGCACGGCACACGCAACCACCCAGCGGTTACAAGTGACCCTCCACTTTTGCCCAGGCCAACGGGCGAAAGGGGCAGGCAGCCATGCAGGCGGCATGCAACCACGCCAAGTGGCCGCGCCTCTCCGACTCCTGACCTGCCAGCACGGAGGCCCAAGCCCACGCGTCGCGCGACCGGCGCGCCGGATGCTGCATGCAAGCAACTGTACCACTTGCGCCACCACTGCACCTCCTCGATTGCGGAACCGATACCGCGACCCGGGGCGACCAGGCGCGCGACCCAGCAGCGCCAGCCTGACGCAGCGGTCAAACACGGTCAAAAGTGGGCCGGCAGTAATGATGGTGGCAGGCGCACGGGAGCAGCGGTCACGCCGTCAGCCAAGCTCACGTCCCATCCGGGGGCAGCGAGAGAACCCCCTCTCACGGTGTGAAGACGACGCGCCTGTGACCCGTTCCTCGAACGGCTCGCGCACGCGCAACGGCAGCCTCGCCAACTACTCGCCCCGTCGCATTAACTCCGCGGCTGGACAGGCGGTGCTTCTGGCAGGAGCAGCTGGCGACGCTTCGCCTTCGCCAAAACGACCACACCAAAAAAGGTACGCCGCGTCGTTCAATTTCGTATCTTTTTCCCTTTTTCCTCTTTCTCTATCTCTTGCAACAGGGACCGGGAAAGGGGATACCCCTAAAGGGATCCTTCCCCGTGAAGGAACTAGGCTCCGAGCCTCCTTACTGATCAGGGGTTCGAAGGCTGGCCCCCCGAAGGGTCCAACAGCCGCCTCAGATCGCGTGGGCCCGACACCCACTACTGGTCAGAGGTTCGAAGGTCGGCCTCCCGAAAGGTTCCACGGCCGCCTCAGGCTACTCGGGCTCCGCGCCCATTACTGATCAGGGGTTCGAAGGCTGGCCCCCCGAAGGGTTCACAGTCGCCTCAGACACCGAGCGAGGGATGACCAGGGGTACGTTCGATACATAACCAAGGCTCGGGCTGCGCTCCCGAGGTACCCTAGGACATTTCCGAGACCAGCGGGAACGATCCTCTAACGGAATCCCATCGGAGGGAGGCATCAAGCCCTCGGACCCCGTCGCCAGGGGACCGGGTCCGGCAGATCACCCGCAGGTACTTTTGGGCGTGCCTCCGGGCCCCTAGCCGACCCCCAACGAACGGGGCACGGACGTCCACTCGGATTACCCGATTGAAGCTCACCGGAGACACCATGTTCGGTGCCCATCGAGGGTAACATGGCGCTCTCCCCCCTCCTCCTTGCGGAAAGGCGACGTAGGGGCGTATGTAAAAAAGCCGAGTCTGTCCCTGATCGCCCTCTCGCCCTGTGCGGAGGCTCGGGGGCTGCTCTCGCAAACCCGGCTCCGGCCAAACCGTTGACAGCGTCAACATACCAGCCCGAGAACTTGGGCCCCGACAGTGCACCCGGGCTACGGCCTGTTCGCATGAGGGAACCGCCAGACCAGCCGAAGCATTACGCAAGGCATTAAGACCTCAAAGGAGTGAAACCACTCCTCCGAGGCCTCGGGGGCTACACCCGGCGGGTGCGCTCGCGCGCACCCACCGGAACAAAGTGCAACCGAGAAAGGCTGGTCCCCTTGCAAAAAAGTGCGACGAAAGCCTCCAAGCGAGTGCTAACACTCCCTTCGAGGCTCGGGGGCTACTGTCGGGGACCATAATTAGGGGTACCCTCAAGACGCCTAATTCTCAGCTGGTAACCCCCATCAGCATAAAGCTGCAGAGGCCTGATGGGTGCGATTAAGTCAGGGATCAGTCCATACGAGCGACTTGATCACGCCTCGCCCGAGTCTAGCCTCGGGCAAGAGCAGCCGACCCTGAGGTGTTTCCGTCTCGCCCGAGGCCCCCTTTTTTACGGCAGACGCATCTCCGGCTCGCCCGAGGCCTTGCCTTCGTTAAGGAGCAACCCTGACTAAATCGCCGCGCCGACCGACCGAGTCACAGGGGCATTTAACGCAAAGAGTGAGACTGACGGGCAGCCAGGCCTCGCCAAAGGCGCCATGGGAAGCTCCGCCCGACCCAGGGCTAGGACTCGGGCTGAGGCCCCGGAAGACGGCGAACTCCGCTCTGCCCGACCTAGGGCTCGGACTCGGGCTAAGGCCCCGGAAGACGGCGAACTCCGCTCCGCCTGACCCAGGGCTCGGACTCGGGCTAAGGCCCCGGAAGACGGCGAACTCCGCTCCGCCCGACCCAGGGCATGGACTCGGGCTAAGGCCCCGGAAGACGGCGAACTCCGCTCCGCCCGACCCAGGGCTCAGACTTGGGCTAAGGCCCCGGAAGACGGCGAACTCCGCTCCGCCCGACCCAGGGCTCGGACTCGGGCTAAGGCTCCGGAAGACGACGAACTCCGCTTCGCCCGACCCCAGGGGTCGGACTCCGCCCTGGCCTCTGCCGAACGACCTCCGCCTCGCCCGACCCAGGAGCTCGGGCTCGGCCTCGGCCATGCAGGACAGACTCGACTTCGGCTTCGGAGGAGCCTCCACGTCGCCCGACCTAGGGCACAAGTCCGCCACGTCAACAAAAAGCGCCATCATCACCCTACCCCGAGCCGACTCGGGCCGCAGAGAACAAGACCGACGTCCCATCTGGCTAGCTCCGCCAGATAGGCAATAATGGCGCCCCGCTAGCCCTATGACGACGGCGGCTCTCAGCTCCCTTACGGAAGTAGGGGGACGTCAGCAAGGACCCAACAGCTCCGACAGTTGTCCCTCCGCCAGGCTCCGTTGCTCCACCGACAGCCACGACACCACACCAGCTGGGTGCCAAGATCTCTCCGGCTGCCACCTTGGCATGTACTTAGGGCGCTAGCTCTCCCCCGCTAGACACGTAGCACTCGGCTACACCCCCATTGTATACCTGGATCCTCTCCTTGCGCCTATAAAAGGAAGGACCAGGGCCTTCTTAGAGAAGGTTGGCCTCGCGGGAACGAGGGCAGGGGCAGGCGCTCTCTTGGGGCCGCTCGCTGCCCTCACCCGCGCGGACGCTTGTAACCCCCTACTGCAAGCGCACCCGACCTAGGCGCGGGACGAACACGAAGGCCGCGGGATCTCCGCCTCCCTCACGACCCGGCTCCGGCCACCTCGCTCTCCCCCCTTCGCGCTCGCCCACGCGCTCGACCCATCTGGGCTGGGGCACGTGGCACACTCACTCGTCGGCTCGGGGACCCCCCGGTCTCGAAACGCCGACACTAGCGTTGCTCAATCTACCATAGAGACTGAGTATGTCGCCGCCGCTAGCTGTTTCTGGCAGTTGTTATGAATGATGTCTACTTTATGAGATTTTGGCTTGGATTTTCATCTTGTGCCTCTGCTTTGTGATAGCACGAGTGCCATAAGTGTTGCCAAGAATACTGTGATGCATTCGAGGACCAAGCACATTGATGTTCGTTTTCACTTTCTTTGTGACCATTCTAAGAAAGGTGACATTGAATTGCACCACGTTGATATCCATCGACAGATGGCTGATATATTCACCAAACCCCTTAATTAGTCTACTTTTGCGCATTTGCAAGGGGAATTGGGTGTTTGCTTCCCTTTTTGACTGAGGGCCCCTTTTGGTATTATTTCTCTCTTCTACTTTTTCATGTAGATTTTAGTCATTCTTTCTTGATTCCTCTATTATATTTGCATCCCATGTAGACTTTTTGAGCTTCACTTGTATAATTGCTAGATTGTAACCATGCTCCTAGTAGTATATTCTATGTTTACATGATGATGATTTGGCAGGCTTAGACTCTTTTTGCTCATATTGATACAATTTTGTTGAGCTAAGCTTGTTTTCTTAATTATGAACCTGACTATTACGTGCTTAATCCAAAACATGTTCACCACTTGAGATTGACACCTAGCATGTGTATGATGTGTTTGAAATCCGTTGTGATGTCACTAGTATGCTAGGTGGCTATTTCTCATGCTCTAAGTCATTCACTGTCTTGAACCATAAACTCTGTGCTTAAAATCAAAATCAAGTTAAGTGAACAATTCAGAAAGATCGACATGGGTTCACATTTATCAACACCTCTCTGTATCGAGACTGCTTCCATTAGCACTTTTGGATAAACTTGAGTAGGGCATTGGATGATCAAAACCGGTGTCTTTAGCTTCTGATTTCTTTTCCTGCATAGGCTACAACTGGTTGAAAAGTTAGACAATGACAACGCTTGCAACCTATCGTAGTCACATGCTTTTCAGTGAAACTTGTAATCCTCTTCAAAATCCGATAAATCTTGAAAATTGCATTTGATATCATTTTCAGATATGTTTCTACCATGATGAGTGACGTCTATTTGGGGAAATTCACCTGGTTTACCTTGACTTGCACTCAGTTGATTTCCTGCTTACAATATGCCTAGTGCTTTCTAGTGGTGAACTTCTCTTTTGAACTTCTTAAAACTGATTCAAAATGCTTACACTTCACATATCTTGTGCATATGATCAGTTTGAGAATTTGCTAGCACCTGCATTTATTGCTGCACACTTAGCACAACACCACTTAGATCATTTTTTACACTTTGACTTGTATACTCCTGAAGCTCCTGCATTTTCTCCAATGTTCTCCTCTCTTTTGCATTTCTGCATTTTCTCAAGAGGATTTGTCAAGGGGGGCTTTTGTTTCTACCCTCATTTGTGCTTGATGAGTCCACTTGTCAACAAGGGGAGAGACTTTGAGATTTTCAACACCTCCTAACAAGGGGAGAGTCTCTACGCATTTTGGGCTTCTGTTGTTCCCATCATTTTTTGTTTGGGAGAGTATTTTCACAAGGGTAGAGATTCTGGATTTTGGATGCTGAGGGGATCTTGTTTATCAGATTTCCCCTTTTGGTCAAGTATTTAATGCTAATTTTTCACATTCTTCTGGGCCTTCTCGATGTTTGCCGATAGGATCCTGTTCTTTGATTTAGAAGTGGCATAGGAGACTAGGGCACTTGAGCTTTGATGTTTTGTGTAGATTGAGCTCTTTTGGCCTGATCCAAGGATTGCCCAAATTGAAATTTGAAAAGGATCTTGTTTGTCACCCTTGTCATCACGACAAGATGGTTGCTGCTTACCACTCCCGGTCATCAAGGTGATGACTTTGCAACTCGGTGAATTGCTACATATAGACACTGTTGCAGCTCGGGTTTGCTCATTTGGGGGATGTGGTATGTGCTTGTGGTCGTTGATGACTTTTTCATGCTATTCTTGGGTGTTCTTTATGAAGACGAAGGACGAGGATTTTACTTATGCTCGAGATTTGATTCTTTGGTTTCAAAATGAGTTTCCCAAGAATTCCATGAGAGCTATACACAGTGACAATGACACATAATTGAAAAATACTCATTTTGAGACCTTTTGTGCTTCATTAGGACTTAAGCATCAATTTTCCTCTCTATATGTGCCTCAACATAATGGCATTGTTGAGCGCAAGAATTGGACCCTTGTTGAGATGGCTAGGACGATGCTTGATGAGCATGGGACTCTTAGCATTTTTGGGCCGAATCGATCAACACTGTCTGCCATGTGTTGAACCGCATCTTTCTTCGAGCTTTCTTGAACAAGACTTTCATATGAGTTGTGGTTTGGCCGGCCACCCAAGGTTAGCCATTTCAGGGTGTTAATTAGCTGCAGGCGCTTTTGTGTTGAAACAGGGCAATTTGGACAAATTTGAGTCCCAATCTTCTGATGGGGTTTTCCTTGGTTATGCATTACATTCTCGTTCTTAGTGTGTTCTTAACCTAGACACTAACCACATCATGGAGACTCGTGAGGTTACATTTGATGATATTTCACCTTGTCCATCCCTTGTCTTTGAGTCTGCTGGTCTAGATCAGATGGGACAAACCATCTTTGTGGAAGAGGAGCATGACACCACCGATTGGGGTGATCTCGAGCCGCCTCAACTGGCTGCCCCAATCGAGCCTACTTCTAGTACTTCGGCTGACGGACCTGATCCAACTACTTCCACTACTTGGTGTCCGCTCGAGCCAGTTCCTGTTGAGACTGGAGGAGTTGAGGCTGCTGTTGAGGTGGAGGCAACCTCTTTGAGTACAACTTCATGGCATATTCAACACGATCACCCTCCTCAATAGATGATTGGTGAGACTGAGGAGTGAGTTATTGGCTCTAGGTATCAGCAGATGTCCCACTTGGCTAAGTTAGCTTTTGTTGCTACTTTTGAGCCTCGAGATGTTGGACACGCTTTGCAGGATCCTAACTGGGTCAATGCTATGCATGAGGAGCTTGAAAATTTTGAAAGAAGTTAGGTTTGGGTTTTGGTGCCACCTCCTTCAAACAACCATCCCATAGGTACACAAAGGGTTTCCAAAAACAAAGAGAATTAGGATGGGTTGGAAGTGAGAAACAAGGCGAGGTTGGTAGCCCAAGGGTTTTGCCAGAAAGAGGGTATTGATTATGAGGAGACCTTTGCCCCTGTTGCCCGTTTAGAAGCCATTGGGATCCTTTTAGCCTTTGCTACTTCAAAGGGTTTTATGATTTTTCAAATGGATGTCAAAAGTGCCTTTTTGAATGCGTATACAGAGGACGATGTCTATGTAAGGCAGCCCCGTGGTTTTGAGAGTTCCAAGTTTTCAAACCATGTTTTTAAACTCGAAAAAGCTTTGTATGGTTTGAAACAAGACCCTAGAGTCTAGTATAAGCATTTGAAATCTTTCTTGCTTTCAAAGGGTTTTAAAATGGTCTCTATGGTCAAAACTCTTTTTCTCCTCAAACATGGCAGCGATACCATTTTAGTCCAGATATATGTGGATGATATTATCTTTGGTGGCTCTTCTCATGCTCTTGTTTCCAAGTTTCACTACAAGAAATCATTTAATCCATGATGAATTCTCGGCGACGTAATTAGAAAACGCCATGAAGATGGCTTCATGACGGTTTTTTCTATTCCATGACGAATTTTGTGAACCCCATTACAAAAGAAATGCCATAGTTTACAATTTATGACCTCCATTACATGACGTTAAAATTCGTCATAATCATGGCTTTGTGACGGTTTTTTGCTAATCCATGACAAATTTTGTCTGTCATTGATTAAAGGATTTCTTGTAGTGTTTTCAGATCTTATGAGCAGGGAATTTGTGATGAGCATGATGGGTGAGCTGAACTTCTTTCTTGGGCTAGAAATCAAGCAGACCCAAGACGAGACCTTTGTGCATCAAGGCAAGTATATAAAGGATGTCCTAAAGAAGTTCGACATGGGTGAGGCCAAGCCTCTTTCGACACCCATGTCCACCACGATTGTGCTTGATGCTGATGAGGACGGCGAGCCCATGGACTAGGAGTACAAGAGCATGATTGGCTTCCTCCTGTACTTGACTGCGACAAGGCTAGATATACACTTTGCAGTGTGTTTGTGCGCTTGTTTCTAGGCTACCACACACACTTCTCAAAGATAGGTTGTGAAACAAATTATGAGGTACATGTGCTACACCCTTGAGTTTAATTTGTGGTACTCTTCTTCTTGCATTCTGTCTTTGTGCGGTTATTCTGATGCTGATTTTGTGGGATGTCGCTTGGAGCACAAGTCTACTTCTGGGACTTATTAGTTTTTGGGGGACTTGATTGGTTTTCTGGTCTTCACACAAATAGTCTAGTGTTGCTCAATCTACCACAGAGGTTGAGTATGTCACCGCCGCTAGCTGTTTCTGGCAGTTGTTATGGATGATGGCTACTTTATGAGATTTTGGCTTGGATTTTCATCTTGTGCCTCTGCTTTGTGATAGCACGAGTGCCATAAGTGTTGCCAAGAATACTGTGATGCATTCGAGGACCAAGCACATTGATGTTCGTTTTCACTTTCTTTGTGACCATTCTAAGAAAGGTGACATTGAATTGCACCACGTTGATATCCATCAACAAATGGCTGATATATTCACCAAACCCCTTAATCAGTCTACTTTTGCGCATTTGCAAGGGGAATTGGGTGTTTGCTTCCCTTTTTGACCGAGGGCCCCTTTTGGTATTATTTCTCTCTTCTGCTTTTCATGTAGATTTTAGTCATTCTTTCTTGATTCCTCTATTATATCTGCATCTCATGTAGACTTTTTGAGCTTCACTTGTATAATTTCTAGATTGTAACCATGCTCCTAGTAGTATATTCTATGTGTACATGATGATGATTTGGCAGGCTTAGACTCTTTTTGCTCATATTGATACAATTTTGTTGAGCTAAGCTTGTTTTCTTAATTGTGAACCTGACTATTACATGCTTAATCCAAAACATGTTCACCACTTGAGATTGACACCTAGCATGTGTATGATGTGTTTGAAATCCATTATGATGTCACTAGTATGCTAGGTGGCTATTTCTCATGCTCTGAGTCATTCACTGTCTTGAACCATAAACTCTGTGCATAAAATCAAAATCAAGTTAAGTGAACAATTCAAAAAGATCGACATGGGTTCACATTTATCAACACCTCTCTGTATCGAGACTGCTTCCATTAGCACTTTTGGATAAACTTGAGTAGGGCATTGGATGATCAAAACCGGTGTCTTTAGCTTCTGATTTCTTTTCCTGCATAGGATACAACTGGTTGAAAAGTTAGACAATGACAACGCTTGCAACCTGTCGTAGTCACATGTTTTTCAGTGAAACTTGTAATTTGCTTCAAAATCTGATAAATCTTGAAAATTGCATTTGATATCTTTTTCAGATATGTTTCTAGCATGATGAGTGACCTCTATTTGGGGTAGTTCATCTGGTTTACCTTGACTTGCACTCAGTTGATTTCCTGCTTACAATATGCCTAGTGCTTTCTAGTGGTGAACTTCTCTTTTGAACTTCTTAAAACTAATTCAAAATGCTTACACTTCACATAACTTGTGCATATGATCAGTTTGAGAATTTGCTAGCACCTGCATTTATTGCTGCACACTTAGCACAACACCACTTAGAGCATTTTTTTACACTTTGACTTGTATACTCCTGAAGCTCCTGCATTTTCTCCAATGTTCTCCTCTCTGAGAGCACCTAGAGGGGGGGGGGTGAATAGGTGATCCTGTAAAAACTTCAAACTTACGCCACAAAAACTTGTTAAGCGTTAGCACAGTTAATGCCAAGTGGCTAAGGTGAAGTCTTCAACAAAACACAATACCACAAGAATCAAGCACAGAGGGACACGGTGGTTTATCCCGTGGTTCGGCCAAGCCAATGCTTGCCTACTTCCACGTTGTGGCGTCCCAACGGACGAGGGTTGCAATCAACCCCTCTCAAGCGGTCCAAAGACCCACTTGAATACCACGGTGTTTTGTTGTTCTTATCTCAATCCCGTTTGCGAGGAATCTCCACAACTTGGAGCCTCTCGCCCTTACAAAAGATGTTCACAAAGAATCACGGAGTAAGGGAGGGATTAGCAACTCACACACAACACAAAGATCACAGCGAATACGCACACACAAAACCCAGACTTGAGCTCAAGAGGCTAACACACTAGAACAGAGCTCAAATCACTAGAATTTCAAACAAGTGCGCAAGATTGATGTGTGAGTGATCAAGAGTGCTCAAGGAATGCTTGGTGTGCTTCCTCCATGCGCCAAGGGGTCCCTTTTATAGCCCCAAGGCAGCTAGGAGCCGTTGGGAACAAATCTGGAAGGCCATCTTTGCCTTCTGTCTCGTGGCGCACCGGACAGTCCGGTGCACACCGGACACTGTCCGGTGCCCGATTTGTTTCCAAAAACAGCACTTCTGACCGTTGCTGGCTGCTTCAGATCTGCGCTCAGTTGGCGCACCGGACATGTCCGGTGCACACCGGACAGTCCGGTGTTCCTTCCCGACCGTTGGCTCGGCCACGTGTCCCGCGCGGATTGCGCGGCCGACCGTTGGCCCTGGCCGACCGTTGGCTCACCGGACAGTCCGGTGCACACCGGACAGTCCGGTGAATTTTAGCCGTACGCCGCCGGCCAAAAACCCGAGAGCGGCCAGTTCGAGTCGAGTTGGCCTGGCGCACCGGACACTGTCCGGTGCACACCGGACAGTCCGGTGCTCCAGACCGAGCTGGGACTTGGCTGCACACAGCCAAGTCATTTCTCCTCTTCTCTCTTCCTGTTTCTAACACTTAGACAAATATGTTAGTCCACAAAACCAATGTACTAAGGCTTAGAAACATACCTTTATCTCATGATTTGCACCTTGTTCATCCATGTACACAAATTCATAATTAAACACATGTGTTGGCACTCAATCACCAAAATACTTAGAAATGGCCCAAGGGCACATTTCCCTTTCAATCTCCCCCTTTTTGGTGATTTATGCCAACACAACATAAAGCCACTAGAACAAGTGCAAACTCAATTCAAATAACATAAATTTAAGTGTTATTCAATTTTGGCATATATGGATCATCCTTTGCCACCACTTGGTTTGTTTTTGCAAATCAAACTCAAATCTCTATCTCTAAGTTAAACACACATGTTTAAGCATAAAGAGAGTCTTACAAAAAGAGATTGATCAAGGATTTCAAAAACTCCCCCTTTTTCCCATAATTACTACTTCTCCCCACAAGAAGCCAACTTTTGACAAGAGAGACAACTTAAGAATTTGACAAATCAAAAAACTCTAATCTACTATTTTCAAAATCTCTCAAGTGGTAGCTGATCCATTTATTGCTTTGGCCTTTATTTTCTCCCCCTTTGGCATCAAGCACCAAAACGGGATCAATTGTGGCCCTTTAACCCCATTGCCTCACCAAAATCTTCAATTAAGAGCAAATGGCAATAAGAGTTCATGAGATGGACTTGGAATAAGTTACCCCTCATCGGAGTGCAGTGGAAGTCTTTCATGGTCCAAGTCCACCTTTTCCCTTTCAAACATATGGTTAGTCTCAAAGGGTCAAGTTGTAACACATCTCCCCCTAAACATGTGCATCACATTGCAACGGACTTGTGAGGTCCAGGGAGTGTTTGTACAACTTGAGCACCATAATAAGCAACAATATGCAGAAGGGAACATGATCAAAAGCATAAATACATGTATGCTACAATTCAATCCAAGTTCCGCGAATCTAAGACATTTAGCTCACTACGCAGCCTGCAAAAGGTCTTCTCATCTAAAGGCTTGGTAAAGATATCGGCTAGCTGGTTCTCGGTGCTAACATAAAACACTTCGATATCTCCCTTTTGCTGGTGGTCTCTCAAAAAGTGATGCCGGATGTCAATGTGCTTTGTGCGGCTGTGCTCAACAGGATTTTCCGCTATTCGGATAGCACTCTCATTATCACATAGGAGTGGGACTTTGCTCAGATTGTAGCCAAAGTCCCTGAGGGTTTGCCTCATCCAAAGTAGTTGCGCGCAACACTGACCTGCGGCAACGTACTCGGCCTCAGCGGTGGATAGGGCAACGGAGGTTTGTTTCTTAGAGTTCCATGACACCAGGGACCTTCCTAAGAATTGGCACGTCCCCGATGTACTCTTCCTATCGACCTTACATCCAGCATAGTCGGAATCTGAGTACCCAATCAAGTCAAAGTTAGACCCCTTTGGATACCAGATCCCGAAGCAAGGCGTAGCGACTAAATATCTAAGAATTCGCTTCACCGCCACCAAGTGACATTCCTTAGGATCGGATTGAAATCTAGCACACATGCATACGCTAAGCATAATATCCGGTCTACTAGCACATAAATAAAGTAAAGACCCTATCATTGACCGGTATGCTTTTTGATCAACGGACTTACCTCCTTTGTTGAGGTCGGTGTGTCCGTCGGTTCCCATCGGAGTCTTTGCGGGCTTGGCGTCCTTCATCCCAAACCGCTTTAGCAGATCTTGCGTGTACTTCGTTTGGGAGATGAAGGTGCCGTCCTTGAGTTGCTTCACTTGGAACCCAAGGAAGTAATTCAACTCGCCCATCATCGACATCTCGAATTTCTGCGTCATCACCCTGCTAAACTCTTCACAAGACTTTTGATTAGTAGAACCAAATATTATGTCATCAACATAAATTTGGCATATAAACAAATCACCATCACATGTCTTTGTAAAAAGAGTTGGATCGGCTTTCCCAACCTTGAAAGCATTAGCAAGTAAGAAATCTCTAAGGCATTCATACCATGCTCTTGGGGCTTGTTTAAGTCCATAGAGCGCCTTAGAGAGCTTACACACGTGGTCGGGGTACCTCTCATCCTCGAAGCCAGGGGGTTGCTCCACGTACACCTCCTCCTTTATTGGCCCGTTGAGGAACGCGCTCTTCACATCCATTTGGTACAACCTGAAAGAATGGTGAGCGGCATATGCTAGCAAGATACGAATGGACTCTAGCCTAGCCACAGGAGCAAAAGTCTCCTCAAAGTCCAAACCTGCGACTTGGGCATAACCTTTTGCCACAAGTCGAGCCTTGTTCCTTGTCACCACCCCGTGCTCGTCCTGTTTGTTGCGGAACACCCACTTGGTTCCCACAACATTTTGCTTGGGACGAGGCACCAGCGTCCAAACTTCGTTGCGCTTGAAGTTATTAAGTTCCTCCTGCATGGCCAACACCCAATCCGGATCTAGCAAGGCCTCCTCTACCCTGAAAGGCTCAATAGAGGAGACAAAAGAGTAATGCTCACAAAAATTAACTAATCGAGATCGAGTAGTTACTCCCTTGCTAATGTCACCCAGAATTTGGTCGACGGGATGATCCCTTTGAATCATCGCTCGAACTTGGGTTGGAGGTGCCGGTTGCGCTTCTTCCTCCATCACTTGATCGTCTTGTGCTCCCCCTTGATCACACGCCTCCTTTTGATGAACCTGTTCATCGTCTTGAGGTGGGGGATGCACCGTAGTTGAGGAAGAAGGTTGATCACGTTCATCCTGTTCCTGTGGCCGAATGTCTCCAATCGCCATGGTTCGTATAGCGGCCGTCGGAACATCTTCTTCATCTACATCATCACAATCAACAACTTGCTCTCTTGGAGAGCCATTAGTCTCATCAAATACAACGTCGCTAGAGACTTCAACCAAACCCGATGATTTGTTGAAGACCCTATACGCCTTTGTATTTGAATCATAACCTAATAAAAACCCTTCTACAGCTTTGGGAGCAAACTTAGAATTTCTACCCTTCTTCACTAGAATGTAGCATTTGCTCCCAAATACACGAAAATAAGATACATTGGGTTTGTTACCGGTTAGTAGCTCATACGAAGTCTTCTTGAGGAGTCGATGAAGGTAGACCCTGTTGATGGCGTGGCAAGCCGTGTTCACGGCTTCCGACCAAAAACACTCGGGGGTCTTGAACTCTCCAAGCATCGTCCTCGCCATATCGATTAGCGTCCTGTTCTTCCTCTCTACCACACCATTTTGCTGTGGTGTGTAGGGAGCGGAGAACTCGTGCTTGATCCCTTCCTCCTCAAGAAACTCCTCCACTTGAAGGTTCTTGAACTCGGACCCGTTGTCGCTCCTTATCTTCTTCACCTTGAGCTCAAACTCATTTTGAGCTCTCCTGAGGAAGCGCTTGAGGGTTCCTTGGGTTTCAGACTTATCCTGCAAAAAGAATACCCAAGTGAAGCGGGAAAAGTCATCAACAACAACTAAACCATACTTACTCCCTCCTATGCTTAGATAGGCGACGGGTCCGAAGAGATCCATGTGTAGCAGCTCCAGGGGTCTTGACGTGGTCATCACGTTCTTGCTGTGATGTGCTCCTCCCACCTGTTTCCCTGCTTGACAAGCTGCACAAGGTCTATCCTTTTCGAAATGCACATTTGTTAGACCTATTACGTGTTCCCCCTTTAGAAGCTTGTGGAGGTTCTTCATCCCCACATGTGCTAAGCGGCGATGCCACAGCCAGCCCATGCAAGTCTTAGCCATTAAGCATGCATCTAGACCGGCCTCTTCTTTTGCAAAATCAACTAAATAAAGCTTGCCGTCTAGTACACCCTTAAAAGCTAGTGAACCATCACATCTTCTAAAGACAGACACATCTACATTCGTAAATAAGCAATTATATCCCATTTGACATAATTGACTAACAGATAGCAAGTTATATCCAAGACTCTCCACTAAGAATACATTTGATATAGAATGCTCATTAGAAATTGCAATTTTACCTAGCCCTTTTACCTTGCCTTGATTCCCGTCACCGAATATAATTGAATCTTGGGAATCTTTACTTTTGACGTAGGAGGTGAACATCTTCTTCTCCCCCGTCATATGGTTTGTGCATCCGCTGTCGATAATCCAGCTTGAACCCCCGGATGCATAAACCTGCAAGGCAAATTTAGGCTTGGGTCTTAGGTACCCAACTCATGTTGGGTCCTGCAAGGTTAGCACAAATATTCTTAGGGACCCAGATGCAAGTTTTATCTCCCTTGCATCTAGCCCCTAATTTCCTAGCAACAACCTTCTTTCCCTTTCTACAAATAGCAAAGGGAGCATTACAAGCATAATAAATGGTAGAAGGTTCATTCACTAATTTTCTAGGAGCATGAATAACATTCTTTCTAGGCACATGAGCAATATTTCTCCTAGGCATATATACAACATTCCTCCTATCATGCTTATAAGAGGAACTAGAGGCAAACATGGCATGAGAATCATAAACATGTGAATCAAAATCATTATGAACATTTCTAGCATGTCTCCTATCATGGTATAAGAAAGCATGGTTCTTTTTAGCACTATTTGCCATAGGGGCCTTCCCTTTCTCCTTGACGAAGACGGGAGCCTTATGGCTTGTTAAGTTCTTGGCTTCTCTCTTGAAGCCAAGCCCATCCTTAATTGAGGGGTGTCTACCAACCGTGTAGGCATCCCTTGCAAATTTTATTTTGTCAACTTCATTCTTGCTAGTCTTAAGTTGGGCATTAAGACTAGCCACTTCATCATTTAATTTGGAAATTAGAACTAGGTGTTCACTACAAGCATTAACATCAAAATCCTTACACCTAGTACAAATTTCAACATGTTCAACACAAGAATTTGATTTACTAGCTACTTCTAGTTTAGCACTTAAATCAATATTAACATTTCTTAAGGTAGAAATGGTTTCATGACAGGAAGATATTTCACTAGAAAGCATTTCATTTCTTTTTACTTCTAAAGCATATGATTTTTGTGCCTCTACAAACTTATCATGTTCATCATACAATAAATCTTCTTGCTTTTCTAAAAGCCTATCCTTTTCATTCAATGCATCAATCAATTCATTGATTTTATCTATCTTAGATCTATCTAAGCCCTTGAACAAGCAAGAATAATCTATATCATCATCACTAGACTCACTATCACTAGATGAAGCATAAGTGGAGTCTTGAATACTCACCTTCTTCTCCCTTGCCATAAGGCAAGTGAGACGCTCGTTGGGGAAGAGAGCCGATTTGTTGAAGGCAGTGGCGGCGAGTCCTTCGTTGTCGGAGTCGGAGGAGGAGCAATCCGAGTCCCACTCCTTTCCTAGATGCGCCTCGCCTTTTGCCTTCTTGTATTGCTTCTTCTTCTCTCTTTTGTTCCCCTTTTCCTGGTCACTTTCATTATCGGGACAGTTAGCAATGAAATGACCAAGCTTACCGCATTTGAAGCATGAGCGCTTCCCCTTGGCTTTGGTCTTGCTTGGTTGTCCCTTGTGACCTTTAAGCACCGTCTTGAATCTCTTAATGATGAGAGCCATCTCTTCATCATTAAGGCCAGCCGCCTCAACTTGCGCCACCTTGCTAGGTAGCGACTCCTTGCTCCTCGTTGCCTTTAGAGCAATGGGTTGAGGCTCGTGGAGTGGTCCGTTCAACGCGTCGTCGACGTATCTTGCCTCCTTGATCATCATCCGCCCGCTCACGAATTTTCCAAGCACTTCCTCGGGCGTCATCATCGTGTACCTGGGATTCTCACGAATATTGTTCACGAGATGAGGATCAAGTACGGTAAAGGACCTGAGCATTAGGCGGACGACGTCGTGGTCCGTCCATCGCGTGCTCCCGTAGCTTCTTATCTTGTTGATAAGGGTCTTGAGCCGGTTGTACGTTTGCGTTGGCTCCTCGCCCCTTATCATCGCGAACCGTCCAAGCTCGCCCTCCACCAACTCCATCTTGGTGAGTAAGGTGACGTCGTTCCCCTCATGAGAAATCTTGAGGGTGTCCCAGATTTGCTTGGCGTTGTCCAAGCCGCTCACCTTATGGTATTCATCCCTGCACAAGGAAGCTAGAAGAACAGTAGTAGCTTGTGCATTTTTATGAATTTGTTCATTAATGAACATGGGACTATCCGAACTATCAAAGTGCATTCCACTCTCTACAATCTCCCATATACTAGGATGGAGAGAGAATAGGTGACTACGCATTTTGTGACTCCAAAATCCGTAGTCCTCTCCATCAAAGTGTGGGGGCTTGCCAAGTGGAATGGAGAGCAAATGAGAATGTGAACTTTGCGGAATACGAGAGTAATCAAAGGAAAAGTTCGAATTAACCGGTTTTCTCCTCTCGTAGTCGTTGTGGTCCTCATCCTTTTGGGAAGAAGTAGACTCGTCGCTGTCGTAGTAAATGATCTCCTTAATGCGCCTGGTCTTCTTCTTCTTCCCTTCCTTTCGTCTTTGACCCGAGCCGGAGTCGGTAGGCTTGTCGTCCTTCGGCTCGTTGACGAAGGTCTCCTTCTCTTTGTCGTTGATCACTATACCCTTCCCCTTAGGATCCATCTATTCGGGCGGTTAGTCCCTTTGTGAATAGAACGGCTCTGATACCAATTGAGAGCACCTAGAGGGGGGGGGGTGAATAGGTGATCCTGTAAAAACTTCAAACTTACGCCACAAAAACTTGTTAAGCGTTAGCACAGTTAATGCCAAGTGGCTAAGGTGAAGTCTTCAACAAAACACAATACCACAAGAATCAAGCACAGAGGGACACGGTGGTTTATCCCGTGGTTCGGCCAAGCCAATGCTTGCCTACTTCCACGTTGTGGCGTCCCAACGGACGAGGGTTGCAATCAACCCCTCTCAAGCGGTCCAAAGACCCACTTGAATACCACGGTGTTTTGTTGTTCTTATCTCAATCCCGTTTGCGAGGAATCTCCACAACTTGGAGCCTCTCGCCCTTACAAAAGATGTTCACAAAGAATCACGGAGTAAGGGAGGGATTAGCAACTCACACACAACACAAAGATCACAGCGAATACGCACACACAAAACCCAGACTTGAGCTCAAGAGGCTAACACACTAGAACAGAGCTCAAATCACTAGAATTTCAAACAAGTGCGCAAGATTGATGTGTGAGTGATCAAGAGTGCTCAAGGAATGCTTGGTGTGCTTCCTCCATGCGCCAAGGGGTCCCTTTTATAGCCCCAAGGCAGCTAGGAGCCGTTGGGAACAAATCTGGAAGGCCATCTTTGCCTTCTGTCTCGTGGCGCACCGGACAGTCCGGTGCACACCGGACACTGTCCGGTGCCCGATTTGTTTCCAAAAACAGCACTTCTGACCGTTGCTGGCTGCTTCAGATCTGCGCTCAGTTGGCGCACCGGACATGTCCGGTGCACACCGGACAGTCCGGTGTTCCTTCCCGACCGTTGGCTCGGCCACGTGTCCCGCGCGGATTGCGCGGCCGACCGTTGGCCCTGGCCGACCGTTGGCTCACCGGACAGTCCGGTGCACACCGGACAGTCCGGTGAATTTTAGCCGTACGCCGCCGGCCAAAAACCCGAGAGCGGCCAGTTCGAGTCGAGTTGGCCTGGCGCACCGGACACTGTCCGGTGCACACCGGACAGTCCGGTGCTCCAGACCGAGCTGGGACTTGGCTGCACACAGCCAAGTCATTTCTCCTCTTCTCTCTTCCTGTTTCTAACACTTAGACAAATATGTTAGTCCACAAAACCAATGTACTAAGGCTTAGAAACATACCTTTATCTCATGATTTGCACCTTGTTCATCCATGTACACAAATTCATAATTAAACACATGTGTTGGCACTCAATCACCAAAATACTTAGAAATGGCCCAAGGGCACATTTCCCTTTCACTCTCTTTTGCATTTCTGCATTTTCTCAAGAGGAGTTGTCAAGGGGGCTTTTGTTTCTACCCTCATTTGTGCTTGATGAGTCCACTTGTCAACAAGGGGAGAGACTTTGAGATTTTCAACACCTCCTAACAAGGGGAGAGTCTCTACGCATTTTGGGCTTCTGTTGTTCCCATCATTTTTCTGTTTGGGAGAGTATTTTCACAAGGGGAGAGATTCTGGATTTTGGATCTTTTGCTAGTTGTGTTGAGCCGGTTGCCCCTTTCTGGAGGAACTAGCTTTGATTTCAGCTCTTGTGTTGATTTTGTGCCTCGATGTGGTTTTGTCAGCTTGCTAGCGATGTTGAGCCCTACCTTTGCCTCTTCTTAAGGACTAGCGTTTTTTGCTTGGTCGTGTTGGGTAGTTGCCCATTTCTTTAGGGACCATGTTTTGCTCGCTTAGGATGACTTCTTTGGCTTTTATCTGGCTTTTGGTCATTCAAGTGAGTTTATCTTCCTATTCCTTCCTTCTGCTATATATGTTCATGTGGTGTTATTGACAATGCACTCATCAAGGGTGATATTGCGAACACAAGGTTGACTTGTCCCTTGTGGTTTGAGTTGATGATGAGTGATTGTCAATGGGTAGCACTCTAGGGTAGTAAGTGGACTGACCAAAGTGTGAGATTATGTATGTTCAACCATGTCAGTCGGCTTGTGGTGTGCAGGTCTAGAGCACAGGGATGGTGGTTGATGGCAACCCTGCAGAGGGTTAGAAACTGGTATATCAGTCGTGCTCATGGTTAAGAGCAGCCTTGGGATCCTCTTTGATTAGAGATACTTTGGATTCATTTATGTTGATGGTTTAATGATGATGGCTATACTTGTCATATCTAGTATGTCCTCTGTGAGGAGGTGCTTTCTTTTCAAAATATCAACTTGGGTTCTATGATAAAACTTGGATTTTACTAATGATAAAAACCTAACCAACTAAAAGCAACTGCTTTGATCTTAACCCCTACATACATCTAGTCAACTTCAGCCAAACATGGCATTTGCTGAGCACGTTGATGTGTACTCACCCTTGCTTAAACACCAAACACCAGATTGTCCCTATTGCAACCATTGCTCAGGAGAAGATGAAGGCAACACGAAGTATTTTTAGGAATTTCAGTACTTTGAGGAGTTCTAAACTATATTAGTGGCAAACCCCTAGCGGCTGCCTGTGAAGGCCTTATCTTACTACATTTCGTTCAACACTGTGATTTATGTTTAAGTTTGACTATGGGGATGTTTCGGACATCATAATGTAATAAAGTAATACTTCATTCCTTTATTATTTGAGCATTGTGTGATGAAGTTCAATTATGTAATCGCTATGTATGTGAATTTCTGATCCTGGTACGTACATAGTTCGCATTCGATTTACCTTCTAAAACTGGGTGTGAAAATACCCGGGTTCCAATATGGCGCGCCGCTAAGAGGATTATGCCCCAACATTTTTGTTTTGGGTTTCATCTCCATTTGAGTTGCTAAGTTTTTATAGCTAGCTCACCACGCCTAACGGAAACCTCTTCCTTGTACCTGGACTTGGGACCAGGCTTTGCTGCACCAACATATGCTGAGACAACATAGGAGGAGTTAACACAAGAACATTAATACTCAAAAAATAAGGACAACTTGATTTGATTTGCAAGATCAACATCACAAAATTTAATATTCAATAGAAGAATATAAACAGAGGTATCATGCTCTTATCTGTGCATCTCCCTTTACAGGATTTGAACTAACTGCGAAAGTGAAGTCTAGACGCTTAAATGAAAGCACTGAAAGAGATGGGTTTGCTTGGGTAGCCTCTTGTCTTATTTATAGAGCCATATACATTCTATGCCTTCCCTTAGATATTTGTTGTGAACCACTAATGCCTTGTGGCACAATGGTCCAAGTAGATATTTATACATCTGATGATCACAAGCTCTTCACGACATTGCTTTGCATTGATGCAAGCTTCGTGATGATGTCCATGTGCCACCCCAATGTCCATCCTGAACTTCATCTCGAGTTTTGAGGCACAAACTCGGTAAACTATCTATTGGTCGTTTTGAGGCCCAAACCACCAATCATCTAGAGAAACGTATCCACGATGCCTCCTCCCTAACCATGACGTGTGCCACAGTCTACTCTCGACCAAACGATCACCATGTCATGTGTTCTCGCTTGACTTTGTCAACGTCATCTTCATAGCTCGACAAGTACACTTACTCGCCGATGTGCTTGGGTGTTATACACCCGTAGTCCATTCTTTTGCTCTCGATCTCTTTCTCTAAGCCTTCGTCCATCATTCACCACTTTCAGTCCATCGATAGAACCTGCTTAATCTTCTCCAATGTTGTCGACCGTATTTGTGCTCCATAGTTGTGCATGATGATATAAGAGACATCACATAACACCGTACTTATATCAATGTTAGTTCAAACACTAAACCAAAGCTTGGTCATTTTCTTGGCAATCACTAATCACTCATTCATACATGGACATATAGCAACCATGCCTTCATAGTTTTAATAAAAATATAAGTCAATGTGTCATGGTAGAGATTGTGTCACAACCAAAACAACATACTCTATTTCAAAATAATTGATGTTCTCGTTTTTTTAAGAAGTCAACTATTTGAATTTTGATCAAATATATGCAAGAAAATATTTTATAGCACACAATATTTTGTAGTACAAAATAAGTATCATTAGTTAAATCTTTGAATTTATTTTTTATAATAAATTTGTTCTAAGATATAAATATTGCTACTGCCTCTGTTCGTTTTTATGTGACATGGTTGACTTTTTAAAAAAAAACTTTGATCATTTGCCTTATTCAAAAAAATTATGCAAATATGTAAAAGTACAATACATGCTCAAACTAACCTTAACAATAAAACAGATAACAATAAATTAGATGATAACTTATATTTTTTTGAATAAGACGAGTGATTGAAGTTTCTAAAAAAGTCTATTGCACCAAATAAAAAAGAACGGAGGGGGTAATATTTTTTAAAATCTAGTTTGAATTTATTTTAAAAATAAATATATTTAGAGATATAAATGTTATTGATATTTTTTTTATAAATCTAGTCACCCTTGACAAACTTTAACTAGTAAAAAAACCATAGCATTGGAATCCGGGTTTGTACCTTCTGAAATCGGTGATCCATAAGGCTTCGTCGGAGGGCTGGCTGTCCGAGTCGTGCCTCAAACCGTTGCCACCGGAGCCGAAGAAGGGTAGCGAGGTCGACGACGCCGCGGTGCGGCAGTTCAAGGAGAAGGCCGTTTTGATCATAAAGGAGTTGTTCGAACCGGTTTTGAGCCGGCGGACAGTCCGGCCCTGAGGCCGGACGGTCCGCGGTCCGGACGGTCCGCGCCTGTGGGCCGGACGGTCCGCGCGTGCGCAGAACAGATTAGGGTTCCGAGTTTTGTGCTACGGTTGTTAGCTATATTCGCGGGATTAGCTCGGAATCAGTTGTGTAAAGGGTCCAGCCCCCCTCCTCTATAAATAGAGAGGTCTACGGCCGATTTGTAATCATCAACAATCGAATCAATACAACTTTTATTCCGCATTTATCTTAGGAGTAGTTCTAGTCTAGTTTAGGTTTAGCCTCTCGATCCCCAAATTCTTCGTCTCTCTTCGGCTCTACGTCGATTAGAGGAGTCTAGGTCGGCCGGCCCGAGCCTAGACACAACCTAGGATCTCTACTCCCCGACGGGGTCCCTCCCGGGAGCGAGATCCAGGCGCCGTCGGCGATCTCCCGCCGTTCCTGCGTACGCGCGGACCGTCCGGCCCCAGGGCGCGGACCGTCCGGCCGTCAGGCAGAAGCCCCAGCCGCGCATCAGGTCGCGGACCGTCCGGCCCCAGGCCGCGGACAGTCCGCCCTTGCGCAGAGAGCACCACCGCGCCCCGCACCAGGCCGCGGACCGTCCGGCCCTGCGCGCGGACCGTCCGCCCCTGTGCAGAGTGCACCGCCACGGTTCTTGTTGAGTGATTGGCGCTCCAAAAAAGCGTCAACATACTTTTTGGCGACTCCGCTGGGGAAAACACATCTAAGCTCATCAGATCGGCCCTCAATGGCCGGTTCAAGGGATAGCTCTGATATTTCTCCAAGCAACATCATAGAGCCGACTTGGGAAACCTTGCCGGCTGACGAGCAGCTCCAGTTCGAGGAGCACAAGGAGCGGATGATCCAGGAGGCGAAAGCAAAGTTCTTGGCCAACTTCAAAGTGGACAGGAACAACAAGGTCGTCCGACATCGGGCGACGGATCCGGCTTCGCTCCAACCCACGCCAGATATCCCCAATGTAAGTAATACCAACGATCTACAATCTCTTAGAAATTATGTAGAAGATCAGCGTGAACAAATGCAGAACATCATAGGGGGTATGCAAAGCGATCTTAAGAGACTAGTACGTGCATTTGATAAATCTAGTACCGCAAATTTTCCTTCGCACGAGGTTGAGTTAGGAAATAACGCGTGTAACACATCGGCTAAAGGTTGTCACGACCAGTCACAACCCCTTTATGGGATGCCGATGGACACATACCCTAAGCAACCGCAAATCGGCAGCAAACCAGCCGATCTGCACATGCCCGGACCGTCCGCACGTGAGCGCGGACCGTCCGGGCCAGCAACAGTCGGGCCTATTTTTAATGAGTTACCTAGGTATGCGCCCGAGCCACCACACACGACACAGAACCCAAACTACCCAGCCGGACGGTTCGGGTACGTATCCGGACAGTCCGTGCAGGAGTCTTTTGAGGAGGATTATTACATGAATCCTCGCCCGTCCCAGCAACACTTCCCATCACACTATACAATGCATCAACCCATTAATTCAAGATCCAGAGCCCAGGAAAGCTTTCCGGCACCACCCAGGAGGCCGGAAAGAAACGATCAAACCTATGACCCATATAGGGCAAATGAAAATGCACCACGTAACTCAAACCAATGGGGGGAAAGACAGCATGCTAATATCCAGCCAACCCCATCTATGTTTGACCAGAGAGCCGGTGGTCTCGCACCGGCTGCCATTGATATAGTAAGGGAAGAAATAGCCGGGGCGTTCCGAGATAAGCTCGGAGTAAGCATGGTCCCTGGGGGGCAATCATATCGGAAACCTTATGACAGCCGATTTGATCACCACCCATACCCACAGGGAACCAGGATACCCGAATTCGCAAAGTTTTCGGGTGATCAAGGGAAAAACACACGTGAACACATAGGCCAATTTTTAGCACAATTAGGAGAGTTAGCCGACATAGAGGCATTTCGCATACGTTTGTTTTCATTATCTTTAACAGGAACTGCGTTTGCATGGTACGCCACTTTACCTCCTAATTCCATTTCATCATGGGGGGATTTAGAACAAAAATTTCATGATCATTTTTTCTCCGGTGACTATGAATTGGATTTGGTAGATTTAGCGTCGTTGCGACAGACAAAAGATGAATCGGTTAATGATTACATCCGGAGATTCCGAGATACAAGAAACCGATGCTTTCAAATTCATTTAGCAGAGAAGCAGCTAGTAGGATTAGCTTTTAATGGTCTGCGATATTATTTAAAAGAAAGATTAGAAGGCATCCAATTCTTTACACTAGCACAATTACACCAGAGAGCTTCGGCTTGCGAAAGCCGGAGTAAAGAAACTGCTAAAACAATGCGTCACAACGTACATATAGTAGAATACGACCAAAGTAGCTCAGATGACGAATCAGCAGAAGTGTATGCTGCTGAAATGGTTTGGCCAAAACAGGCCAAATCTTCGGTTTGTTCCTCCTTGCAGCCGGTTCAAAAGAAACGGCAAGAGGAGGTTAAGTTTACATTTAATGTTGGTAAATGTGATAAAATATTTGACGAACTACTCAAAAATGGCAATATTAAAATAAATCACACTGTTCCATCCGCCGACGAGCTAAAACGTCGTGCATATTGCAAGTGGCATAACTCATTTTCTCATGCCACTAATGATTGTAATGTATTCCGTCGACAGATTCAATCGGCCATTAACGAAGGACGATTGAAATTTCAGGAAATGCAGGTGGACACGGAGCCCTTTCCAATGAACATGATCGACTTTGAGGGCAAGAAAGTCCTGACTCGGCCAAACACAGCTGATGAAGGCAAAGGCAAAGAAATAGTCATCGGCAATACAAAAAAGGCCGATGAGGGTCATAAAGTTTCTTGCAGGAAAGTGGTAGCAGAAAAGACTCCCGATGGAGGGGAGACTCTAAAGGTGACCATCACAGCCTCCAGTACTGGGGGGCAGGCGCAGACAGGGAGACAGATACAGGAACCCGTGCTGCGTATCCCGGACGGTCCGGCACGTAGGCGCGGACGGTCCGGGACCCCACCGAACGGTCCGGAGAGCTCTGGCGGACGGTCCGGCTATGCTCAGGACTCGCAGCGACCACGTACTTTCAAACCACGACGACCAGAGATAGGTACGTGGAAAACAAATACATTTAAAGCAGCTGGTCGGCTGATCAAGCCTGGCCCGACTTTTGATCAATTGTTGACTAAATATGTGAAAAAGAAGGCTGGCCCCAGTGACCGGCCACCGAAGCGACCCCGCTCACCCGTTCATGAGCAACGTCAGGTCAGGCCGATTGGACCACCTCACCAATCGGAAGAAATGAAAGGTCCTATTGTACAATTGAGACCTAACATGCCGACATGGACCCCTCCACCTCCTTATCCATCTATGCCATATCCATACACATACTTACCTCCACCATATGTCCCAAATCAAATGTGGGGCATGCCACCATATCCATTTGGGATGCCACAGTACCCCGCCTGGGGGGCACCCCAAACATCCGTTTTTGATAGATTGGCACCGCCAGTACAAGACCGATTGAGCACTGCTGAATCCGGTCACCAGGCACAGGCCCCACAAGGTTGCCGGACTACTCGGCCTCCTAGGCCGACCAATCCGGCAGGGGGGCATATGCCTGCAGCAACTCAAAAAACAACAAAAAGGGACACCATCAAAATAGGCACCGCAGATGTTGTCATACAGGGAGACAATAAAGGGCCGATGATTTTCGGCGAATCGGCCAACACAACCGAAAAGGATACGGCTACCACGGCCAACACAACCGAAAAGGATACGGCTACCATCAAAATAGCCGATCCAAAATACTCCATGCCTCGATGGTGCCCAGCGGGATTGACACGATCTCAAAAGAGAAAATTACAGCGCCTAAGAGCAAAGGAGATCCAGGAGAAGGAGGCGGAAAAGACATTTAATGACACACATCCGCTATACCCACCACCGCAAAAGAAATGGAGACCGAAGGCCGTTGAGGAAAAACAAACGGCCACAAAAATAGAAAGTCAACTTGCACCAGGCGCGGACCGTCCGGCCCCCGCGTGCGGGCCGTCCGCCGCTCACCAGGAAGGCTCTGGACAACCTGCACCAGGCGCGGACCGTCCGGCCCCTGCGCGCGGACCGTCCGCCGTTCATCAGGAAGCCTCCAACAACACGACAACATCCATGGAAGAGGACGACCTGCTAGGAGAAGACCTGGTCGACTACGAGGCTTCTCCAGAACGCCCAGGTATGGATGTAAATATTATTACATTTTCTTCCGATTGCACTATCATTAGCGACGATGAACCCGTTGCTGCCCAGTTTGATTTTGGCCCTAAAGAAGCCGCCTTTACTAAACCAAAGGAATCGGTAAGTCATTTAAAGCCGCTCTTCGTGCGCGGTCACATTGATGGAATACCGATTGCTAAGATGTTGGTGGATGGAGGGGCGGCTGTAAATCTAATGCCTTATTCATTATACAGAAAATTAGGTAAACAAGATGACGAACTTGTCAAAACCAACATGACCCTCAGCGGTGTTGGGGATAGTTCGATTAAAGCCAGGGGAGTCACGTCCGTTGAATTAACCATCGGGACTAAGACCCTTGCTGCTGCATTCTTCGTCGCTGATGTAGAAGGGAATTACAGTTTAATTCTAGGCAGAGATTGGATTCATGCCAATCAATGTGTACCTTCTACGTTACATCAAATGCTAATACAATGGGTAGGCGATGAAGTAGAACAAGTACATGCTGATGTATCGGCCTGCATCGCTGTGGCCGATGCCCCTGTACTCTGGACTTATGAGACTGCTACATGTCTCACAGGGGTAGATTTTTCTGATTATCAGTTCATAAGTATAGATAAGAAAGGTTTCATTCCTGTAATGCTAGAGCCGATGGAGAATCGGCTGAATCCTAAATAAAGTTTAAACGATGAATACACACAAAGTTCATGAGTCTTTGATCACGGACAATTCGGCCCTCAAAGCCGGATGGTCTGATCTATCACAGAACAGTTCGGACTCTAAGACCGAACATCTACCACAACGAAAAGATAGTATTACGGATGATCCGGTCCCCAAAACCGGAAAGTCCGCCATCGCACAAAGATCATCTGATTCCTCTGTGGGGGACATGATAGAAGAATTCAGAGATCTTGATAAACTAGGACAGGGGTTTACATCGGCCGATCCTTTGGAAGAGATTGACATAGGAGATGGCAAAACTCCAAGGCCGACTTTTGTAAACAAGACCCTGGAGACCGATTCTAGAAATGAGATGATCGGTCTATTGAAGGAATATTCAGATTGTTTTGCTTGGAATTACACTGAAATGCCTGGACTAAGCCGAGAGATTGTCGAACATCGGCTGCCCATTAAGTCTGGTTTCAGACCTTTCAAGCAGAAAGCTAGAACGTTTCGTCCAGATCTTCTCCCACGAATCAAGGACGAAATCCACCGGCTGCTAGAAGCTAATTTTATTAGACCTTGCAGATACGCAGAGTGGGTCTCCAATATTGTGCCGGTGGAGAAGAAGGAGTCAGGTAAACTTAGGGTATGCATTGATTTTCGTAATTTAAATAAAGCAACTCCTAAAGATGAGTATCCCATGCCCATAGCCGACACATTAATCAATAATGCATCAGGAAATAGAATTATTAGCTTTCTTGATGGTAATGCCGGATATAATCAGATTTTCATGGCCAAAGAAGATGCGTCTAAAACGGCCTTTATATGTCCAGGCTTTATTGGTTTATTTGAATGGGTTGTCATGACATTCGGTCTTAAAAATGCTGGTGCTACTTATCAGAGGGCTATGAATCTGATTTTCCATGAGTTGTTAGGAAACACTGTGGAAGTCTACATTGATGATATTGTAGTCAAATCGGCTAAGTTTAGTTCTCATATAGCCGATTTGCGCAAAGCCTTTGATAAAATGCGTCGGTATGGTTTAAAAATGAACCCACGTAAATGTGCTTTTGGAGTGTCGGCTGGTAAGTTTTTAGGATTTGTCATCCATGAACATGGTATAGAAATAGACCCTGACCGAATCAAGTCTATTCGGAATGTGGGGCCTCCGACTTGTAAGGTCGAAGTGCAGAGGTTTCTCGGCAAGGTAAATTATTTACGAAGGTTTATTTCTAACCTAGCCGGGAAGATTGATGCCTTCACCCCTATCCTTCGGCTTAAGAATGATGCTGAATTCACTTGGGGGGCAGAGCAGCAGGAAGCATTTGATCTCATTAAAAAATACTTGTCTTCGGCTCCCGTGATAAAAGCACCGCAAGTAGGAGCACCATTCAGATTATACATTGCAGCTGAAGACAAGGTTATTGGGGCTGTTCTGACACAAGACGCTGAGGGGAAGGAGCATGTGGTGACATACCTAAGTCGAAGGTTGGTGGATGCTGAAACAAGGTACACTTTTATTGAAAAATTATGCTTATGCTTGTTTTATGCATGCACCAAATGTAGATGTTATTTACTGTCTAGTCATTGCACTGTTTCTGGTCAAGCCGATGTAATCAAATACATGTTGCATAACCCAATTATGAGTGGTAGAATTGGTAAGTGGGCTTATGCACTCATAGAATATGACTTGGCCTATGAACCATTGAAATCTATGAAAGGCCAAGTCGTAGCGGATTTTATTGTAGAACATCGGGTTAATGATATTCATGAACTAGGCATGTCATACCTCATTATTACTCCTTGGACTTTATATTTTGATGGATCGGTTTGCAATGAAGGGCAAGGAATTGGCATTGTGCTTGTTTCACCAAGAAATGTCTCCTTTGACTTCTCTAGCCGATTGGAAACTTATTGCACTAATAATCAAGCTGAATATGAGGCTCTCTTATTCGGCTTAGAACTTTTAAATGGTATGGGAGTAAAACATGTGAAGGTATTTGGTGATTCTCAGCTGGTTGTCCAACAAGTGTTAGAAGAATATCAATGTCTTGATGGTACTCTAAATAGTTATCTTGAGAAATGTTGGAGCATAATTCATTCTTTTGACGAATTCAGTATTCGGCATATCTCTAGAGTTGAGAATCATAGAGCTAATGGTTTGGCACAAGATGCATCAGGTTATCGGATAAAGAGAGGGAAGTTTCACAAAACTGAAAATCTGATAACCAGTGCAAAGCCAAATTCCCAGGTCGCGGACCGTCCGCGTGATGACGCCGGACCGTCCGGGGTTACCAGAAGTGTTCTTTTCATTAATTCGGCTGACAATGAAGCCGATGCAAGTGATTGGAGGACACCTATACTTAATTATTTGCAAAATCCCAATATCAGGACAGATAAGAACATTCGGCGAACAGCTTTCAAGTATGTGTTGATGAGTGATGAACTTTACCGCCGAACGGTTAATGATATCCTGCTTAAGTGCTTGGGCCCAGATGATGCTATATTAGCCATGGCCGAAGTACATGAAGGAATTTGTGGTACCCATCAATCAGCTCCAAAGATGAAGTGGTTGTTGCGAAGGTCTGGTTTTTATTGGCCTAATATGACAGCTGATTGTTTCAAGTACTACAAGGGGTGCCAAGTGTGTCAAAAATTCGGCGACCTACAGTTGGTCCCTGCAGCCGAATTACATCCTATCATCAAGCCTTGGCCATTCAGAGGATGGGGATTAGACTTTATTGGAGAAATTCATCCTTCGTCATCAAAGGGGCATCGGTTTGTGTTAGTTGCCACTGACTATTTCACCAAATGGACTGAAGCCGTTGCTCTAAAGAACATGACGCACAAGGAGGTAATTGAGTTCATAACTGAGCATATTATTCATAGATTCGGCATTCCCCAGACCTTGACTACAGATCAAGGTACTTCTTTTATGTCAAAGGAGGTACGTGAATTTGCTGAATTATACAGAATTAAGCTGCTTAATTCGTCTCCATATTATGCTCAGGCCAATGGACAGGCCGAGTCTAGTAATAGGACGTTGATTAATTTGATAAAGAAAAAGGTATCTGATAATCCTAGACATTGGCATAAGATTTTGTCTGAAGCTTTATGGGCTCATAGAATATCTAAGCATAGTGCTACTAAAGTATCTCCTTTTGAGCTTGTCTATGGGCAGGAAGCAGTGTTACCTGTGGAAATAAGTTTGAATGCTGTCAGGTTTGCCAGACAAAATGATCTAACTGCTACTGATTATTATAATTCAATGATGGATAATATTGATGAGGTGACCGACAAGAGGATGATAGCTTTGGGAACAATAGAAAAGGACAAGATCATGGTAGCCAGGGCCTACAACAAGAAGGTCAAAGCAAAATCATTCCAAGTAGGAGACTTGGTGTGGAAGACCATTCTACCTCTAAGGAATAAAGACCGGAAGTTCGGGAAATGGTCGCCAAGCTGGGAGGGTCCTTATAAAGTGAAACAGGTGATGTCTGGTAACGCTTATTTACTGCAAACATTACAAGGCAAGGATTTACCTAAGGCTTTGAATGGGCGTTTCCTCAAACAGTACCATCCTAGTATGTGGCAAGATGCCTAAGAAAACCGATGTGATCACATCGAGTTAGTTGCTTTTAGTTCGCTCAGCTCCACCAAAAGGCAGGGGGGCATATGTTCGAACCGGTTTTGAGCCGGCGGACAGTCCGGCCCTGAGGCCGGACGGTCCGCGGTCCGGACGGTCCGCGCCTGTGGGCCGGACGGTCCGCGCGTGCGCAGAACAGATTAGGGTTCCGAGTTTTGTGCTACGGTTGTTAGCTATATTCGCGGGATTAGCTCGGAATCAGTTGTGTAAAGGGTCCAGCCCCCCTCCTCTATAAATAGAGAGGTCTACGGCCGATTTGTAATCATCAACAATCGAATCAATACAACTTTTATTCCGCATTTATCTTAGGAGTAGTTCTAGTCTAGTTTAGGTTTAGCCTCTCGATCCCCAAATTCTTCGTCTCTCTTCGGCTCTACGTCGATTAGAGGAGTCTAGGTCGGCCGGCCCGAGCCTAGACACAACCTAGGATCTCTACTCCCCGACGGGGTCCCTCCCGGGAGCGAGATCCAGGCGCCGTCGGCGATCTCCCGCCGTTCCTGCGTACGCGCGGACCGTCCGGCCCCAGGGCGCGGACCGTCCGGCCGTCAGGCAGAAGCCCCAGCCGCGCATCAGGTCGCGGACCGTCCGGCCCCAGGCCGCGGACAGTCCGCCCTTGCGCAGAGAGCACCACCGCGCCCCGCACCAGGCCGCGGACCGTCCGGCCCTGCGCGCGGACCGTCCGCCCCTGTGCAGAGTGCACCGCCACGGTTCTTGTTGAGTGATTGGCGCTCCAAAAAAGCGTCAACAGGAGTACTTCTTGACCGGCGACATCATCGAGGTCATGAGCTGGTTGGAAGCAGAGAACTACTCGTTAGTTTGTTCGGATGGATGGGCACACCTAGTCTGTTGTGTACTTGTGTTCAAGGACACGACCGAACAGCTATGGACGTGGTAGTCAGGTATAGATGTCCAAACAGTGCGGACCACCCGTTTGACCCGTGGCACGGCACGAATTTAGCCCGGTCCAAATACGGTCCGGCACGGTCGGTTACGGGCCCGGGCTGGCACGGCCCGTTTAGCGGGCTGGGTATGGGTACATACGGCGGCCCGCGTGCTTTGGCCTGGCCCGGCAAGATAAATGGGTCAGCCCGACGGCGGCCCGCGTATTTGACAACAGAAATACATTGTAGCATAGGCCCAATTCAATTAAATGGGCCAGGACAGCGGCTCGGCCGCTCGGCTCTCTGCTTGAACGGTTAAACTCTAACCCTATCGGCTATCAGGTATCCCCGACCGCCGACCCCGAGTCCCCAACCCTGGTGGCCTAGCTCGACGCCCTCTCTACTCTCGGTCTGGCGACGGCGGCGCCGTTTTCTCTCTGCCCTTCCTGCTCGTCGGTCATGCTCGCCCTGCTCGTCAGTCGTGCTCGGCTGCTTGCCTCTGCGCCCTGTGGTCGATTGGGGATCTCATGCTCGGCTGCTCGCCCTGCTCGTTGCCTCATCGGTCGTGCTCGAACTGCTCGCCTCTGCGCCCTGCTCGTCGGTCGTGCTCGCCCTGCTCGTCAGTCGTGCTCGGCTGCTCGCCTCTGCGCCCTGCGGTCGATTGGGGATCTCGTGCTCGGCTGCTCGCCCAGTCGCCCTTCTCTGCTTGGCCACAGCTCGTGCTCGCCCTTCTCGGTCTCTGGTTGCCCAGGCGTTCTCTTGTCCATCGTGCGGCACACCAAAGACCACATGTCGTCTCTGGTGCTCCGGCTTTGAAAGGTCCGTCTCTACTCTCTACTCATTTACTGTCGTTAGCTTAATTCTGTCGTTGTCTGTTTAATTCTGTCAACACCATGCGTTACTAGGACTTATTTGGTTAGAACGATATCAAAGTAAAAAATTAGACTAATTTCTCTTAATCTCTTTGGATCATCTGCTAAGTTCTAACCAAACAGCCTTTATATTATTAGCGGTTCATAGTAGGCGCACGGAGTCGCAGCATTGTCCATCGAACGTCATGTGTTACTAGGACTTATTTGTTGTCTGTTTAATTCTGTCAACATCATGTGTTACTTGGACTTATTTGTTGTTTGTTTAATTAGTTGTTAGCTGTTTATTTTAGTTGTTGTCTGTTATGTTTTTTAGATTTAGTTTACAACATCTGAACTCACTTTAGATTTAATTCTGTCAATTGCATTGCAGTCGTTGAGGAACCGGAGGCGACAGTCCTCTAACCGGTTTAGCTCCTCGGGCTCGTGGTTGAAGTCGGGGTCATGGACCTTGACGCGGCTGCAGAGGAGGAGCGCCGGCTTGAGGACCACAATGAGGTGCAGGATGCTAGGTACTTCCTGGGGTTTGGTGACACCCATGGAGATCCTATTGAGGTTGATACTGTTGCCGGCTAAAATGAGGGGTTTTAACAAAATTCTTATCAAGTTGTCTAGTTTAACTGGTACTGATTACTCTAGGCTTCCATTTGATGTTCGTACTAAGCTAACCAAGGTATTTCAGTTGTATGAGACCAAATTTGATGACACACGCATGCGCAACGCCCACCAACCATCATCTCACCTATCTGGTAAGAAAAAAATGGCATGGGATGACATTTATGGTGATGATGACCTTGATGGTGAGTTCTCTACTCCTCTGGGAAGGAGATCAGGTTCTTCTTCAACCCCTCAAGCTATCTGTACTGTTGCATCTACCTCTGAGTTAGCTTCCTACTTAGACAGTGATACTATCACTGAGTTTGATGAGGACTTCAATGTCCTTTCTTGGTGGCATCAGCATAAGTTAACTTATCCTATTCTTTTACTACTAGCTAAAGATGTCTTGACAGTGCCAGCATCTACTATTTCCTCTGAGTCTACCTTTAGTCTTGCTGGCAGGGTGATTGAAGAGCGTCGATGTCGTCTAGCTCCTGATATGGTAGAGATATTATCATGCATCAAGGATTGGGAACTTGTTGACGGTCACGTGCAATACAGTGTGGAGGAAGACACACAAGAACTTGAAGCTGAGCACGACAACCTATGTCTTTATGATCCAGCAACACAATCAGCTAGGGATGATGAAAATGCTTAGTCTTGCAACCTACTAGTCTTATGTTTTATGAGTTGTATTGAACTAATGATCTGTACACTGTAATGGACTGTAATGAACCTATAAACTTTGCAGCTGGGCTGCACTCTTTTTTCCTTAGGGTTTTCTCACTGCCATCTAATGGTTCTTACCAAATCCCACTGTCCTTCTTTTGGGGTGCCGGGCTATCTACTATGGTATGCAAGAAATCAGCCATCTCTTCTATTGGAACCTTATGGTGACTATTTGCTCGCTCGGAAGTAGATCTGGATCTGGATATTTACTATTAGTATCTCTCTTTCTGGAGTGCCGTTCTAAGGTTTCTCTTGACTCAAGAATAGTAGGTGCGGGTCTAGTAGACGTAGACAGACAGTGGCATGATTCATTTTCCGGACTTTCATATTCCTCTACTCTACCTAAGATAGATCCGCGCTCGGTGCGCTATCGCCTATATAAGTTAAGTATGGAAATTGGGAACTCTTTATAGAGGTATGAGTTTTTACCTAAGAAGGTTTTTAATGAGGCGGCCATTGCACTAACAACTCCTAATTATAATTTCATATTTGTGTTTGTGTACTATCCTGTGAACCAACTGTTATTTCATGTGATCATTTCATATTTGTATTAATATGATATTATCTTGTGAATTGATAAATGAATTTTGTTGTCTTAATATATGTAAATAATATGTTATTATATATAATTAATTCTGTTAAATGTATGTATTTATATACTGCTCTACTGTTGGTTCGGGCCAGTGGCCGGCCCGGTACGTTGAGGCCCACCGGGCCAACGGGCCGGCCCAACACGATTTTTCCCTGTGCGTGCCGGGTTTGGATATGTCCCTAGGCACGTGGGCCAGCACGATCTGGCCCGAAGCATCAACGGGTCGTGCATGACCCGGCCCTATTCGTACCGGGCCGAAACAGGTTCGGACCGGGTCCATGCCGGGTGACCCGTTTGAACATCTATAGAGTCAGGCAGTGCACGGCTGTAGATTCTTGATTTGCATGCAGCATGCAGGCGGATTTTATTCCTCCACAACTAGCATAAACAATTATATTTTTCCTATGGTGCTAAAATTTGCAGGTCAAACTAACCGTCACCATCTTCCAACTTAAAATTGCCTTCCAGGAAAAGATAAGCTTAAAAAATGCATTGTGCAGAACCACAAAACGCTCTAATTATTGGATTGTCGTGATATACTTGTTTAGTAGCGGAATAAAGCTGGAAAAGGACAGAGGTATAAAAATTGTTAATAAATAGGCGTGATCTGATCTGCAGCATAACTTTAGCAGGAGAATGCTCTATTCTCCCTAAGAAACCATAGGTAAAATAAGAATCAGCATGGTAAATAATTCTATCTATAGGCTAACATACTGATGAGCACCATATTTAGTACTTAGACATGACCTAACGGTCTGACCATGTGGCCCAGGCTGTCCGCGCCTTGAACGGTCCGTGATTAGATTAACTTGGACGAGATTCCTTATCCCGCGCGTGCTTATTCAAGCTAATCAAGCAGGAAATTGTTGGAATACGCCTATATTATATATATATATATATATATGCAAGAGAAGGGTGGGAGACACTGGGTAAAGATGTCTAACCAGTAGAACATCAATGCTCATGTGTTTATAATATTGAATATAAATTGTATATATGTATATATGATTTTTTTGTAAAATAAAAAAATAATCATGTCGGGCAGGGCCAGCACTATGAGCCGAGCTAGGCTACGGCCCAAGCACCGCACGACGCTCGTGCCGGGTTGGCCCAGACACTATTAAATGGGTTGTGCCTCGGGTCGGCTCACCAGACACGACCCATTTGGCCATCTATACCTCCGCACGATAATGATGGTTCTCGCCTAAGTTGCCACCACCTCGTTCGCCATTCTACATCTTTTCTATCTCCCACCATGCATCCACCTCCGCGCCACCCCATTCCCGGCAGAGGGCGTAGGAGCATGCGCCTCCTCACCGTATTCATCCGACACCAGCCCCAACATCGACTCGCACAGTGGCTATTGCACGTCCACGATGACGTTTCACATCATGCGCGCACCATCGTTTTCGCCGTTGTCGGACGTCCGGTTCGTCTTCCCGGCCTTCGCCCTGTTCTTCCTCTCCAACCTTCTGCCCCCGCCTACGGTCGCAAACACGAGCCGACCGATGCTCGTCGACGCAGGTACGGCGCGAGTCGGACATGCTTCTGGCCTTTCTCCGTGCGTACCGTCGAGGAGGACATGGTGGCGCCTGCCATGCTTAGGTTATCTTGGCGATGAGGAGTCCAGGTCTGAGATATTAGACAACCAAGGCCCGTAGCGTGGCAGCAGTCGACATATGCTACGAAGTTGGTGGTGTTGTGTCGCTTCGGCGGGTCTAGGTCTCGCATTCTGTCGCCCTTCTCAGATTGACGCCTAGTGCGGGTGCCTCTCGGTTTGGAGTTGCTACGGCTGGACTTCTTTCTCCACTTGCGTGCTCTCTCCCTATATATCTAGCGTTATACAATCTATGTCACCTCCATATGCCCAGGTCTTCTTCGTGTCCTTCTCCGGCAACGAATAGGTATGTCCGCCTCTTCCCTTCCCATCCTGCTCTACGAAACCTTGGAAGTGGGGGAGGCGAGGGATGGGGGTCTCTGATTTTCTGCCTATGGTACCTATCCGTTTATAAAAAATATTATGCGAAGAGTGGAGATAATTAATAAAAAATCTTGAGATTTTTTTGATGAATAATTTACGTGGGTATTGTTGTGAGCCGTCGCAACGCACGAGTAACCGACTAGTGTGTATATATATATATATATATATATATATATATATATATATATATATATATATATATATGAAGGGGTACGTCCAATTGATGCACGACACAATGAAACCAATCTATCTATTTACCAGTTCCTTTACATTCTTGCCTTGAGTAGCCAATAATTAGTCTTCCCCTCCTTAAATCTTCATATCTCTTCGCGTCGATGTTGTCTAAAGCCGTCCAAGACGGCCTGCCGATCCCATGACAATCCTAAGATCTTTCCTCCCTGATGGGGTCTCTCTCGAGGGGCGAGATCCTAATTCTGCACGAGATCCACGAAGCCCTCTATGCACCTCGCGGATGGTCTGCCGCCTATATGTGGACGGTCCATGCGTTAGCAGAGAAGGCCGAGCCTCGCTACATAGTTGCAGATGGTCCGACCGCTCATCGCAGCGATCCACTCTAACGTAGAGAGGACCCCAAGGTCCAGCGCAACGTGTGCTGGCTCTAGAGTTCATTTGGTGATTGGCCCCAAAAATGAGCCAACACACTTTATGGCGACTTCACTGTGGATAAGGGAGTTTGATCTACTAAAAATCGGCTTCCATTGGCTGATTCCAAAGATCATACCAAGTCTGCACCAGCAACACCATCAAGTCGACCCTAGAAGAGCTATCTGCTGATGATCAACAACACTTTGAAGATATCATGAAGACAAGAAGGAAGCGTTGGGACCCGTCTGACCCTACATAGATCTACGCGCATGTGACCCAGACAACATCATATATGGCCAGATAGTCTGGGTATAGCCCCGGACTCCACGACCCAACATTGGACCGTTCAACACCCTACTCTTGACTGTATGGAACCTTAGCAGATCGTTCGACACCCTACACCGGACCATCCAGCAATGTGTACGCAGAATAGGGAGCTGCACCGTATGCACAATTTCCACATTTATCCTAGCATCTTTACACTATCCCACTTGCGACACATTATAGTCACACAATACTGCCTCCTTCCCATGGAACTGAATACTCTTCGTCCTCCAGTGAGCTAGAGAGATACTTGGAATTAGGAGGTGGCACCAGTCGTTCGTCGAGTGCATATTTGGAACACCCTTGGGTAGAAGGCTGATACAACAATGCTCAGCCACATGAAATCTTCACCCCCAAGCTTAGTGGATGGTCGCCAGATGTTGTACAAAAGGTTGGGGAAGAGATAGCCGAATTTTTTAGGAAGAAACTCAGCGTTAGCATGTCAAGCATGGGATAGTCATATTGAAAACCTTACTACCACTAATTTGACACCGTATCGTATCCGCAGGGGACTAGGATACCAGATATCTCCAAGTTTTATGGTGAGTGTGACAAGAGCAGACATGTGCACATAGGTCACCTCCTCGCGCAACTAGGGGAATTGGCCAATAGGAAAGCTTTCTGTGTTCCCCAATTCTCATTATCCCAGACTATACTGCATTCGTTTGATACATTGTCCTACCACCTAACTCTATTAACTCCTAGGGGGAAATAGAACAAAAAAATTTATGAGCACTTTTTCTTAGAAGAGTATGAGTTAGAGCTAGTTGACTTGACCTCACTACGATAGGGACGTCAAGAATGGATTAACGATTATAACCGGAGGTTCTAGGATACTAGAAACTGATGCTTCCAAATCTAGGTTGCTGATAAGCAGCTAGCAGAGTTAGCTTTTAATGGATTACACTAATATTTAAATGAAAAAAATTGATGGTACGCAATTTTTTACAATAACCTAATTACACCAGCGAGATTTGGCTTGTGAAAGCCAAAGCAAGGATGGACCTAAAGCGACTCGTCACAATGTTCATATTATTGATTGTCACCAAAGGAGCTCTAATGACGAGCTACAAGAGGTGTATGTTGTCGAGTTAGTTTGGCCAGCCAAGGCCAAATCTCCAGTTTGCTCCTCTCTATAGCTAGTTTAGAAGAATCAGCAAAAAGAAGTTAAATTTACCTTTAATGTTGCTAAATGTGACAAAATATTTGTTGGATTACTAAAAAATGGCAACATTAAAATGACTCATGCTATTCCACCAATCAATGAATTAAAAAGATGAACTTATTGTAAGTGGCATAATTACATTTCTCATGTCACTAATGATTGTAATGTATTTCGTCGACAAGTATAATTGGCCATAACTGAGGGTCTGTTTAGCTTCCAAGAAATGCATATTGATAAGTAGCCATTCCCTATCAATGTCATAGATTTAAATGATAAAAAGTTCTTGGTTTAGCCGAATGTGGCCGATAAAGACAAAGGGAAGAGTCTTGTCATCGGTGAGGGTAAGAAGGTCCTCTCTAGGGAGGTAAAACCTGAGAAGACCTCTGATGGAGAGGAGTCACTGAAAATTGCCATCAGAAATGAAGAAACTGGGGTAAGATCGATCGAATCATCGATCAAGGCTTCCTGTCTAGCGCGAACGGTCCGGTCGCCACATCCGAACGATACAGGCAGTGGGCGAATAGTCTGGTGTCCTCATCCGAATGGTACGGGGGCAATCAAATATGCCTGTAGCCATGACCGTGCACCTTCAAGCCACTACAACCCGATATAGGTACGTGGAAACAAAGCATAGCCAAAGCACCTAGTCGACTGATTAAAATCAGGCCTACTTTTGTTCAACTTCTTTCTAAATATGTCAACAAAAGGTTGTTCCAAGTGACCGTCTAGCAAAGTGATCTCATTCTCCAGCCTAAGAGAGGCAGGCGAAGGAAAATGGTTTGTTTCATGAGGTAAGGCCAAATAAATCGGCCAGGGATGTTGTTCAGCTGGTCCCAAATCCACAATCGATGACACCAGCATCATGGGCACCTCCACCTAGTTATGCACCCTTGTATCCACAAGTATACCCACCGTATAACCTAACCAAATGTGGGGAACACCTACGGTACAAGCACAATATCCCTATTGGATGCCACAACACCCATCTTGGGGGCACCCAAAACTTTCGTGTTTGACCGATTGAGTGCTCCTCAATCTGGTCCCCGGGCAAAGTGCACCAAGAATGCCGAAGTCCTCTACCATAAAGACCGACGAATCCAATAGAGGGTCAAGGAGTAAATTCCCTCATTTGCAGCACCTGAGTCATCGACTTCTAGTTCCAAAAAATTAGTAAGGTCAACAGCCGGTGATGTTATTAAGGTAAGCACTCAAAATGTTATTATTAATGCTAACAATGAAGGGCCAATGACCTTTGGCGAATTGGACAAGGAAAGGAAATTGCTATAGCTAGTAATGAAAAAGTCGATAGCAAAATACCAGACACTAAGTATTCCATGCCCCTGAAAGTAGCCCAGAGGGGGGTGAATAGGATACACCTGAAATTTTCACCACGAACATCGAAATAATGTCAAATTACCAGTTCAAGTGGTACAAGATGGTTCAACCACTACCAAGGGGCGATTGAATCACTCTAAACCAGTTCAACTACAAGAATAGATCTAGGGAAAGAACAACTCAAAGAATAATGAGAGATTCTTTTAACCAACAAACTTTAGGGATAATCTAGATGACATATGTGATCGATCGGAGTGGAACAACTTCCACAAACTCCACACACACAATGAATCACTGAATCCTTGCTTGCTAAAGGTAAAACACAATGGATGAACAAAGGAAGAACCCAAGAACACGAGATTTATCCCAAGGTTCGGCCACACCACAAAGGTGCCCTACTCCCCATTGAGGAGCCCACAAAGGGCTAAGTCTTTTGCAATCCTAATCCTCTCTTGGCCGACCATAAAGGTAAAGGCAAACACTTTCTCAATCTTGCTCAATGAGCGGGTGATACAAATTTCTTGGGGTCGTACACAAACTCAGAGACTCCCAAGCAACCTCAACTGTCAAGGAACACAAGATTCCAAGATTAACAAATCCGCACAGGTTTATTATTGCAGCAAGCTCAAAAGATGGAGAAAGAGGGGAAGAATGAAAACCATGTCGCGGGATCGAGAAACTTAGACCTGACACCAAGAGCTCCTTCTATCAATCGATGAGGGAGAGATTTGGGGTGTCAAAGGGGAGTTAGAGCTCTTGTCTCAAGTTTGGCGAGGAGTAAATGCGTAGAGCAGCCAGAGTAAATGATGGGAGAGAGAAGATGGGGTATATATAGGTGGTCCCAAAAAGGACTGACCGTTTGAACTTTCTGCGTAATATGCGGTTGAACCGCACAAAAAGGCGGTTGAAGCGGTTTTCTCTAGAGACAAACTTGGTTCAACACTCGAGTTCAACTGTAAACCTCAGCCAGCCTACCCCGGTTAAACCACCCTTGGAGGCCCAGTCAACCTGTTGCATAGCAGGCTGATAGACTATACAACAGAGGGTGGTCGAATGGCTGTATGCTGAAAGGCCGGTTGAACCACCCCTAGGGGATTGGTTCATCTAGTTTCTACCAGAGAGGTTTGGGAACAATTTCCCGGTTGAACCACCCTTAGGAGGTCGGTTCAACCTGTTTTGACTAGAGAGCTCTACTGGACATAGTTGAATCGCCCCTGGAGGCAAGTTCAACCGCCCTAAGCAAGAGAAGTTAACCAACACCAAAACTTCGGTCCAATTGAAGTACAGACAAATTACTTAAAGAACTTTGTTTTGAAATAAGATTTTGAAAAATACAATCTTGAGCTTATGCAAACACCATTACCTTTGTGGATCCCCCTTAATTTAATGGTGATTACTATGACTCATGAAATATAAAATTTGAAGTGTCTTCGCTTAGAATCACATGATACACGCCACGAGATGTGAAGTATTTTGCCATCACATGTTTCCTTTTCGATTATCATTTTCTCCTGTACCCCTTCTGACTTTGTAATAATTGAGTATACTTAGGAGCATACTTCAACGTACAAGGGGATTGCACTTACAGATTGTTTTTTCATTTGAGTCTTTATTTGTTGTCATTTGATCACCAAAACCCTTAATAGGTTGATTGCACTTGCAGCCCCAATGGTGCCCATCGAGTCTTTCATGATCTCAATAGCACAAGCTTCAATGTTTAGGAGCAAAGAAAAACAGAGAAAAAGTAGCTAAGTGGGTATTCAATGAGACGCAACCATAATACTCACAGAAGCAATGGAGGCCAAAGGCCACTGAAGCCAAGGCACAAGCGGCCATAACGGACAAGATAACAATGGTACATGCTTATGCATAGCTTGCGAACCTTTCGGATCCTACGACCGGATAGTCTGAACCCATCACGGACAGTCCGGCTACCATGGCCGAACCGTCCAAACCCCATCAGAGAGTAGCATATTTCAGGCACTATACAATAGGCGTACAAGGGGATTCTACTATGTGTCCATCAATCCCATTTGAGGATCTTTATGATGTAAATGATGAGGACATGGTGGACTATGAGGCATCTCCTGACGATCCCAGGTATGGAAATTAATCTTATTACTTTCTCTATCGATTATGATATTTTTGGTGATGATGAACCAGTGATGGATCACTTTGATTTCGGTCCTAACGATGCAGTCTTCACTAAACCCACAAAATTGCTCAATCATTTAAAGCCTCTCTTCATGCATGGTCATATTGATGGGACGCTGATTTCGTCCATGATGGTTGATGGTGGCACAGCCGTCAACTTGATTTCTTATCCCCAATACCAAAATCTGGCAAGCAAGACAATGATATGATCAGGACGAAGATGACTCTTAGTGGAGTCAATACAAATAGTTTGTTTAAAGCCAAGGGTGTCACATCCGTTGAGCTGACCATTGGGACCAAGACCCTGGTTGCCGCATTCTTCGTCGTCGAAGTGGAAGGTGAAAGGGAAATAGGCTTACACCTTTTCCTAATTGATTTTGGTGGTTGAATTGCCTAACACAAATAATTGGACTAACTAGTTTGCTCTAGATTATAAGTTCTACAAGTGCCAAAGGTTCAAAACAAACCAATAAAAAGACTAAGAAAAGGTTCAAATAAAAAGAGCAAAAGACAACCGAAGTGTGCCCTGGTCTGGCGCACCGGACTGTCCGGTGCACCAGGGAACTCAACTCCGAACTGCTCACCTTCGGGAATTCTGGGAGCCGCTCCGCTATAATTCACCAGACTGTCCGGTGTAGCACCGAACTGTCCGGTGTGCTAGCGGAGCAACGACTACTTCGTACCAACGGTCGTCTGCAGAGAGCAGTTAATGCGCTACAGTGCGCGCAGAAGTCAGAGCAGAGCCAGAAGGCGCACCAGACAGTCTACAGGACCTGTCCGATGCACCACCGGACTGTCCGGTGGCCCAGAAGACAGAAGCTCCAACAGTCGAACCCTAACGGTCGGGTGACGTGGCTGGCGCATCGGACAGAGTCCGGTGGCGCACCGGACTATCCGGTGCGCCATGCGACAGCAGCCTCCACCAACGACTCATTTGGTGGTTGGGGCTATAAATACCCCCAACCACCCACCATTCATTGCATCTAAGTTTTCAGCCCTCAAACACCTTACAAGAGCTATAGCATTCAATACAAGACACAATCAAAGAGATCAAATCCTCTCCCATGTCCAAAGATCACTCCAATCAAATAGTGACTAGTGAGAGAGACAAATTGTGTTCTTTTGAGCTCTTGCGCTTGGATTGCTTTTCTTCTTCATTCTTTCTTGATTCCAACTCAATTGTAACCAAGGAAAGAGACACCAATTGTGTGGTGGTCCTTGTTGGGACTTAGTGTCCCGTTTGATTGAGAAGAGAAGCTCACTTGGTCTAAGTGACCGTTTGAGAGAGGGAAAGGGTTGAAAGAGACCCGGTCTTTGTGACCACCTCAACGGGGAGTAGGTTTGCAAGAACTAAACCTCAGTAAAACAAATCACCGTGTCATCCGCCTTATTTGCTTGTGATTTGTTTTCGCCCTCTCTTTCGGACTCGTTTATATTTCTAACGCTAACCCCGGCTTGTAGTTGTGCTTAAAGTTTGTAAATTTCAGATTCGCCCTATTCACCCCCCTCTAGGCGACTTTCAATTGGTATCGGAGCCCGGTGCTTCATTAGAGCCTAATCGCTCGAAGTGATGTCGGGAGCATCCGCTAAGAGGGAGATCGGGACCGGCGACAAGTCCGCAAGCTTGGGGAGAACGCACTCAAGGGAGTCCGCCCACAAGCACAAGGAGGAATCCTCTTCCTCCATCAAGTCCCAATGGACGGGTGACAAGAAGAAGAAAATGAAGAAGGTGGTCTACTACAAGACCGACTCTTCGTCACCCTCTACCTCCGTCTCGGAATCGGCATCCGCCACTTCTAAGCGCCATGAGCGCAAGAAGTATAGTAAGATGCCCCTTTGCTATCCTCGTATTTCAAAACGCACTCCATTACTTTCCGTCCCATTAGGCAAACCACCTATGTTTGATGGTGAAGATTATTCTATGTGGAGTGATAAAATGAGGCATCACCTAACCTCACTCCATAAAAGCATATGGGATATTGTTGAGTATGGAGCATAGGTACCGAAAGAAGGGGACAAGGATTATGATTCGGAGAAGGTCGAACAAATCCAACACTTCAACTCCCAAGCCACTACTATACTCCTCGCCTCTCTAAGTCGAGAGGAGTATAATAAGGTGAAAGGGTTGAAGAGAGCCAAAGAGGTTTGGGACGTGCTCAAGACCGCGCACGAAGGAGACGAGGTGACCAAGATCACCAAGAGGGAAACGATCGAGGGGGAGCACGGTCGCTTCATGCTTCACCAAGGGGAAGAGCCACAAGCAATGTACAACCGGCTCAAGACTTTGGTGAACCAAGTGCGCAACCTCGGGAGCACCAAGTGGGATGACCATGAAATGGTCAAGGTTATTCTTAGATCACTCGTATTTCTTAATCCCACTCAAGTTCAATTAATTTGTGGTGATCCTAGATACAAACTAATGTCTCCTGAGGAAGTGATAGGTAAATTTGTGAGCTTTGAACTAATGATCAAAGGCTCCAAGAAAATCATCGAGCAAGGTGCCACCTCTACATCCGAGGTGCAACTCGTCGCCTTCAAAGCGACGGAGGAGAAGAAAGAAGACTCTACACCAAGTAGGGTCCCCATCGACGCCTCAAAGCTCGATAATGAAGAGATGGCGCTCATCATCATGAGCTTTCGCCAAATCCTCAAGCAAAGGAGGGGGAAGGACTACAAGCCTCGCTCCAAGAAAGTTTGCTACAAGTGTGGTAAGCCCGGTCATTTCATTGCTAAATGTCCATTATCAAGTGATAGTGACAGGGGTGACGACAAGAAGGGGAGAAGAAAGGAGAAGAAGAGATATTACAAGAAGAAGGGCGGCGATGCCCATGTTTGCCGGGAGTGGGACTCCGACGAGAGCTCCACCGACTCCTCCTCCGACGAGGACGCCGCCAACATCGCCGTCAACAAGGGACTTCTCTTCCCCAATGTCGGCCACAAATGCCTCATGGCAAAGGATGGCAAGAAGAAGAAGGTAAAATCTAGATCCTCCACTAAGTATGCAACATTTAGTGATGAGGCTAGCTCTAGTGATGATGAGGATGATTTATTGACGCTTTTGCCAACCTAAACATGCAACAAAAAGAGAAATTAAATGAATTAATTAGTGCTATTTATGATAAGGATGAACTCTTAGATAGCCAAGAGGACTTCCTAATTAAAGAAAACAAAAAACATGTTAAGGTTAAAAATGCTTATGCTCTAGAGGTAGAAAAATGTGAAAAATTATCTAATGAGCTAAGCACTTGCCATGATATTATTTCCAACCTTAGAAATGAAAATGCCAAATTAATTGCTAAGGTTGAGAAATCAAATGTTTGTGATGATTCAATTGACAATCTTAGAAATGATAATGCTAGTTCAATTGCTAAGATTGAAAAATTGAATGCCTCTCTTGCTAGCCTTAAAAATGAGAATGAAAAATTAATTGCTAAGGCTAAGGAATTAGATGTTTGCAATATTTCCATTTCCAATCTTAGAGATGAGAATGACATTTTACATGCTAAGATTGTTGAACTAAATTCTTGCAAACCCTCTACATCTACCGTTGAGCATGTTACAATTTGCAATAGATGTAGAGATGTTAACATTGATTCTATTCATGATCACATTGCTATGATTAAACAACAAAATGATCATATAGCAAAATTAGATGCTAAAATTGTCGAGCATGACTTAGAAAATGAAAAATTTAAATTTGCTAGAAGCATGCTCTATAGTGGGAGATGCCCTGGCATTAAGGATGGCATTGGCTTCCAACAGGGAGGCAATGTCAAACTCAATGCCCCTCCTAAAAGATTATCTAACTTTGTTAAGGGCAAGGCTCCCATGCCTCAGGATAACGAGGGTTACATTTTGTACCCTGCCGGTTATCCCTAGCACAAAATTAGGAGAATTCATTCTAGGAAGTCTCACTCTGGCCCTAATCATGCTTTTATGTATAAGAGTGAGACATCTAGTTCTAGGCAATCTACTCATGCTAAATTGCCTAAGAAGAAAACTCCTATTGCATCAAATGATCATAACATTTCATTCAAGACTTTTGATGCATCTTATGTGCTAACTAACAAATCAGGCAAAGTAGTTGCCAAATATGTTGGGGGCAAACACAAGGGGTCAAAGACTTGTGTTTGGGTACCCAAGGTGCTTGTTTCTAATGTCAAAGGAACCAAGACCGTTTGGGTACCTAAGAACAAGGCCTAAAATTATTTTGTAGGTTTATGCATCCGGGGGCTCAAGTTGGATCATCGATAGCGGGTGCACAAACCACATGACAGGGGAGAAGAAGATGTTCTCCTCCTACGAGAAAAACTAAGATCCCCAAAGAGCGATCACATTCGGGGATGGAAATCAAGGTTTGGTCAAAGGATTGGGTAAAATTGCTATATCTCCTGACCATTCTATTTCTAATGTTTTTCTTGTAGATTCTTTAGATTACAATTTGCTTTCCGTTTCTCAATTATGTAAAATGGGCTACAACTGTCTTTTTACAGATTTAGGTGTTACTATCTTTAGAAGAAGTGATGATTCAGTAGCATTTAAGGGAGTGTTAGAGGGTCAGCTATACTTAGTAGATTTTGATAGAGCTGAACTCGACACTTGCTTAATTGCTAAGACTAACATGGGTTGGCTCTGGCACCGCCGACTAGCCCATGTTGGGATGAAGAATCTTCATAAGCTTCTAAAGGGAGAGCACATTTTGGGACTAACCAATGTTCATTTTGAGAAAGACAGGGTATGTAGCGCATGTCAAGCAGGAAAGCAAGTTGGTGTTCATCATCCACACAAGAACATCATGACGACCGATAGGCCACTTGAGCTACTCCACATGGATCTATTCGGCCCGATAGCTTACATAAGCTTCGGCGGGAGTAAGTATTGTCTTGTAATAGTGGATAATTATTCTCGCTTCACTTGGGTGTTCTTTTTGCAAGAAAAATCACAAACCCAAGAGACTTTAAAGGGATTCTTGAGACGGGCTCAAAATGAGTTCGGCTTGAGGTTCAAAAATATTAGAAGCGACAACGGGACGGAGTTCAAGAACTCACAAACCAAAAGCTTTCTTGAGGAGGAGGGCATCAAGCATGAGTTCTCTTCTCCCTACACGCCACAACAAAATGGTGTAGTGGAGAGGAAGAATAGAACTCTATTGGACATGGCAAGGACCATGCTTGATGAGTACAAGACTTCGAATCGGTTTTGGGCTGAGGCGGTCAACACCGCTTGCTACGCCATCAACCGGTTATATCGTCACCGAATCCTCAAGAAGACATCATATGAACTCCTCACCGGTAAAAAGCCCAACGTTTCATATTTTAGAGTCTTTGGTAGCAAATGCTTTATTCTTGTTAAAAGAGGTAGAAAATCTAAATTTGCTCCTAAGGCTGTAGAAGGCTTTTTACTTGGTTATGACTCAAACACAAGGGCATATAGAGTCTTTAACAAGTCCACTGGACTAGTTGAAGTTTCTTGTGACATTGTGTTTGATGAAACTAACGGCTCTCAAGTAGAGCAAGTTGATCTTGATGAGCTAGATGATGAAGAGGCTCTGTGCGTCGCTCTAAGGAACATGTCCATTGGGGATGTGTGTCCTAAGGAATCCGAAGAGCCTCCACAAGCACAAGATCAACCATCTTCCTCCATGCAAGCATCTTCACCAACTCAAGATGAGGATCAAGCTCAAGATGATGATGTAGAAGATCAAGAGGATCCACCTCAAGAGGGGGACAATGATCAAGGGGGAGATACTAATGAAGACAAGGAACATGATGAGGGTCCAAGGCCGCCACACCCAAGAGTCCACCAAGCAATCCAACGAGATCACCCCGTGAACACTATCCTCAGCGACATTCATAAGGGGGTAACTACTCGATCTCGTGTTGCTCATTTTTGTGAACATTACTCTTTTGTTTCCTTTATTGAGCCACACAAGGTAGAGGAAGCACTTCAAGATTCGGATTGGGTGCTGGCGATGCAAGAGGAGCTCAACAACTTCACAAGGAATGAGGTATGGCATTTAGTTCCACGTCCTAACCAAAATGTTATAGGAACCAAGTGGGTCTTCCGCAACAAACAAGATGAGCATGGTGTGGTGACAAGGAACAAAGCCCGACTTGTGGCCAAGGGATATTCACAAGTCGAAGGTTTGGATTTTGGTGAAACCTATGCACCCGTAGCTAGGCTTGAGTCAATTCGCATTTTACTTGCCTATGCTACTTACCATGGCTTTAAGCTTTATCAAATGGACGTGAAAAGTGCCTTCCTCAATGGACCAATCAAGGAAGAGGTCTATGTTGAGCAACCTCCCGGCTTTGAAGATAGTGAGTACCCTAACCATGTCTATAAACTCTCTAAGGCCCTTTACGGGCTTAAGCAAGCCCCAAGAGCATGGTATGAATGCCTAAGAGATTTTCTTTTCGCTAATGGCTTCAAAGTCGGAAAAGCCGATCCTACTCTCTTTACTAAAACACTTGCAAATGATTTGTTTGTATGCCAAATTTATGTTGATGATATCATATTTGGGTCTACTAACGAATCTACATGTGAAGAGTTTAGTAGGATCATGACTCAAAAATTCGAGATGTCTATGATGGGGGAGTTGAAGTATTTCTTAGGATTTCAAGTCAAGCAACTCCAAGAGGGCACCTTCATTAGCCATACAAAGTACATTCAAGACATTCTTGCAAAGTTTGGGATGAAGGATGCCAAGCCCATCAAGACACCCATGGGAACTAATGGACATCTCGACCTCGACACGGGAGGTAAATCCATAGATCAAAAGGTATATCGGTCGATGATAGGTTCTTTACTCTATTTATGTGCATCTTGACCAGATATTATGCTTTCCGTATGCATGTGTGCAAGATTCCAAGCCGATCCTAAGGAAGTTCACCTTAGGGCCATGAAACGAACCTTGAGATATTTAGTTTATACTCCTAAGTTTGGCCTTTGGTACCCCAGGGGATCCACATTTTATTTAATTGGTTATTCCGATGCTGATTGGGCAGGGTGTAAAATTAATAGAAAGAGCACATCAGGGACTTGCCAGTTCTTGGGAAGATCTCTGGTGTCTTGGGCTTTAAAGAAGCAAAATTCTGTCGCTCTGTCTACCGCCGAAGCCGAGTATATTGCCGCAGGCCATTGTTGCACGCAATTGCTTTGGATGAGGCAAACCCTTAGGGACTATGGTTACAAATTAACCAAAGTTCCTCTTCTATGTGATAATGAGAGTGCAATCCGCATGGCGGATAATCCCGTTGAACATAGCCGCACTAAACACATAGCCATTCGGTATCATTTTTTAAGGGATCACCAACAAAAGGGGGATATCGAGATTGCATATGTTAACACCAAAGAACAATTAGCCGATATCTTTACCAAGCCATTAGATGAGCAAACTTTTACCAAACTTAGGCATGAGCTAAATATTCTTGATTCTAGGAATTTTGATTGATGTTTTGCACATATAGCTCAATTATATACCTTTGATCATATATCTTTCTTTGCTATGACTAATGTGAATTTCAAGTGTATTTCATGCTAAGTCATAAATTGAAAGGGAAAAGGAGTCTTCGGCGAAGACAAAGGCTTCCACTCCACTCCATCGACTTACTCATCCTTCGCCGTCACTCCACACCGTTCTCCATATTTGGTATAATCTTCACTCATATATTATTTACCAAAGGGGGAGAAGGGCTTATATTTCACTCACAAGTATCCGTTTTTGGCGATTCATGCCAAAGGGGGAGAAAGTATTAGCCCAAAGCAAAAGGACCGCACCACCACCAATTTCAAAAATGTAGTCTTTCAAATATGGATTAAGAAAAGATTTTAGTATGTTTTTCAATTGGTATCTTACTTACTGATATAATTTCAAATTGGTATAACCTCTTCAAAATTAATATATAAAACCCTCTTGAATACTAAGAGGAGGATTTCATTAAGGGGGAGTTTTGTTTAGTCAAAGGAAAAGCATTTGAAACAAGGAGAGAAAATTTCAAATCTTGAAAATGCTTCTCAAAATATTATTCATATACCTTTGACTATTTGCAAAAAGACTTTGAAAAGAATTTCCAAAAGAGTTTGCAAGAACAAAACTTGTGGTGCAAGCGTGGTCCAAAATTTTAAATTAGAAGAAAGCCATCCATGCATATCTAGTAGAAATAATTATTGGCTTCATTCCAAGCAACCTTTGCACTTTCCTTATGCAAACTAGTTCAATTCTGCACTTTTATATTTGCTTTGGTTTGTGTTGGCATCAATCACCAAAAAGGGGGAGATTGAAAGGGAAATAGGCTTACACCTTTTCCTAATTGATTTTGGTGGTTGAATTGCCTAACACAAATAATTGGACTAACTAGTTCGCTCTAGATTATAAGTTCTACAGGTGCCAAAGGTTCACAACAAACCAATAAAAAGACCAAGAAAAGGTTCAAATAAAAAGAGCAAAAGACAACCAAAGTGTGCCCTGGTCTGGCGCATCGGACTGTCCGGTGTGCCACCGGACAGTGTCCGGTGCACTAGGGAACTCAACTCCGAACTGCTCACCTTCGGGAATTCTAGGAGCCGCTCCGCTATAATTCATCAGACTGTCCAGTGTAGCACTGGAATGTCCGGTGTGCCAGCGGAGCAACGGCTACTTCGCGCCAACAGTCGTCTGCAGAGAGCAGTTAATGCGCTACAGTGCGCGCAGAAGTCAGAGCAGAGCCAGAAGGCGCACCGGACAGTCTACAGGACCTGTTCGGTGCACCACCGGACTGTCTGGTGGCCCAGAAGACAGAAGCTCCAATGGTCGAACCCTAATGGTCCGGTGACGTGGCTGGCGCACCGGACAGTGTCCGGTGGCGCACCGGACTGTCCGGTGCGCCATGCGATAGTAGCCTCCACCAACGGCTCATTTGGTGGTTGGGGCTATAAATACCCCCAACCACCCACCATTCATTGCATCCAAGTTTTCAGCCTTCAAACACCTTACAAGAGCTATAGCATTCAATACAAGACACAATCAAAGAGATCAAATCCTCTCCCATGTCCAAAGATCACTCCAATCAAATAGTGACTAGTGAGAGAGACAAATTGTGTTCTTTTGAGCTCTTGCGCTTAGATTGCTTTTCTTCTTCATTCTTTCTTGATTCCAACTCAATTGTAACTAAGGCAAGAGACCCCAATTGTGTGGTGGTCCTTGTGGGGACTTAGTGTCCCGTTTGATTGAGAAGAGAAGCTCACTCGGTCTAAGTGACCGTTTGAGAGAGGGAAAGGGTTGAAAGAGACTCGGCCTTTGTGACCACCTCAACGGGGAGTAGATTTGCAAGAACCAAACCTCGGTAAAACAAATCACCGTGTCATCCGCCTTATTTGCTTGTGATTTGTTTTCGCCCTCTCTTTCGGACTCGTTTATATTTCTAACGCTAACCTCGGCTTGTAGTTGTGCTTAAAGTTTGTAAATTTCAGATTCGCCCTATTCACCCCCCTCTAGGCGACTTTCAGAAGGCAATTGCAATGTTATATTAGGGAGAGATTGGATACACACCAATCAATGTGTACCTTCTACTTTACATCAGATGTTAATACAATGGATATGTGATGAAGTTGAAACCGTACATGTAGACGCACATGCTTTCATTGCTATGGTTGATGCTCCTGTACTTTGGACATATGTGTCACCCGGTTCTGGGGGCAAAACCGAATGCATAGCATATGTGTGCGAAGATCCATTTTCCACGCATATGTTGACGTCACAAGTGTAATATATCAAAAGACAATGCAATAAAGGCATAAAGAGAGTAGAGTAGTCTTTATTATGACATCCAGACAATAGTATCTTAAACAGTATCATCAAAGTATAGCGGAAATAACATGGGTAATATCCCACAGGAAGATGACCGACGCATCGTTGGACTCAGTAATCATCGAAATCTCCATCAAGGTCTTCTTCATCACCCTCTGATCAAAATATTAGCAAGGGTGATCTCACTTATGGTCGGAGCTCAACAAGTGGGGGAAAATTAATGCAAGTTTCACAAGGTAAGGCTAAGGTTAAGCGGTAAGCATTTTAGTTGGTCAATATTTTATTAGCAACACCTGTCTTACTAATAAGTGTGTCCCAAATATCCCAATTAATCAAAGGCATAAGATTATATCAAAAACACTTAAGTGAAATCACTTAAGGAAACCATTTGTGAATCATTGGATCACGATTTATTCTCCATCTTTATGTTCAATTATCATGTGAGGATCCAGGTTGCTCTTAACCGTGAGCACAACTGACATATCAGTTTTACATTCTGCAGAGGTGGTACAAATTTACCCATAAGCCATGTATCCCATCTAGCCTGGGTTGTACAGACCCTTAAACACTACCGAGGTTAATGGCTAGGGATCCACTATGAGGTTTTCACAAAATACACTTAATACAAAGCAACTTTGTAAGGTGTCTAAGTCGGTGTGGAGGCCCTCTGGGCGAGGTACCTTAGCCAAGAATACGTCCCCATGTTAACATGAGCTACCACCACTGCCGCTCCCCCTCTTGCCCATATTTCATGTAAGGTTGCTAGGTACTAAGCATATAAAGCTAATTACCAAAGCCAGAGCCATTATAGCACTCGTGGTTGCACTATTATCCTGGATGGTCACTCCATGTTCCATTTAATATGAAATAATCTTGTTTAACCATCAGGTTAACATCATAATACAAATTTCTTTTCCGGATCAACAGTATTATTGAAAAGTGACCTCATGTTTATCAAGTTGAGCGATAGCAAAAATTATTGCTAAGCATAGTATTTTCCCAGGGTAATCAAGGAGTAAATTTGGTAAATATAGAAAATCCTTAATTAGGCAAATCCCATCAAATTATGCAATATATCCAATAATTAAACATTATTATATGCATTAATTGGGTACAAACAGAATATGCAGAGGGAGAATCCAGTTGCCTTGCTCAAAAGTGTCCTGTGGGTCGTCCTCGAACGAGTTTGGTTCGTCTACCTCACATTCAACTTCTTGGATCGATTTGCATATCGTACATACAAGAAGAATACATATGCCAAATAAATAAACATACACCATTACAGGAGTAATCATTCACCATTACATACACATTCATGCATCACACAATTATCCTCATAAATACGTCTAAAAGCGTAAATACTTATTAATCCATTATGACCATTACTGCGAGTCAATATTGGTGAAAACATGAGTAGGTGACTATAACACTAGTTTTATCTAGTATAATATGTATTAACAATCTTTATGGAAAATAAATGCTAATTATTTTCTTTATTACTAATAATAGACTTTTAAGTTTTATCCCTTTTATTTCTAAATATAAATTATGCGTATAGCTACAAATTGTTTATTTATAATTCTTCAAACATTAATATTCTAAGAATTAATGTAAATCACTAATTATACTTTTAATAACATAATCATAGTTATATAAACAAGTATTTTACTAATTATTAGTGAATAAGCGATAGGGGCATGAACACAAATATTATGATTAGAAAAACTCTAAATTTTAACCTGACCAAAAGATGCGGCCTAGTATCTATTTCAATTGCTTATTTCATTAAAACTATACTTAAACAATTACTAACATAATATTATTTTATGTGCTAAAATGAGAAGTTAATCGCAAACGCTTCTAGTACTAAATCACAAAATTAAAGAATCATGACATAACTTAATTATTTTCGATATATATATATATATATATATATATATATATATATATATACCCATATCCAAAATATTGTTGTAGAGGCTGATTCACAATTAAACGTATACACCAGGGGTCTCTTTTTAATAATTTCTGAAATGGATATTTCAGAATTAATTTTACGTAAGCATAGGGGCTAAAATGCAAAATTGTCTTCTTCTACCTTGGGTTCTTGCTTGTGCGCAGGGAGGGACTCAGCGAGCAGGGAGCACGGCGAATGAGCACGGAGCGGGATAGGGGACGGCGCGGCGTTGGACGGGCGGTTCAACCGGGACTGTGGGACGAGAACGGCGAGGCGCGAGGATAGTGGATGGTCCGGCGAACGGCGGCGCGAGGACGGTGGACTTGGGCGCGGTCGACGGTGAAATCGAGAGCGGGGAGAGTGAGAGAGAGAGAGCAAGCTCGAGGAGGGAGAGAGAGGTCCGGTTGTCCAATTTATAGAGGGGAAGATGGGAGAGGAGAGGGCGCCGGGGGGGGGAAGAAACGGTTGGCCATCACCACACCATTGATGGCCATCAATTGTTGTCTTCATTGAGGGAGAGAGGACGTGGGGGAGGGATAGGAGAAACGACGACGGTTTCTGGCTCCGGGGCAATAGACCGGCGTGGCCAGGGACGCGGGCGCGGGCGCGCGTGGCTATGGCGCGGGCGGGTGCGTGGCGCGGCTGCGCGGGGTCGGACGTCGAACGCGCGGACGCGCGTCCTGGCGGCGGCGCTATGAAGAAGGAGAGGAGGGGCCGCGGGGCACTGACGGGTGGGGACCGCGCTCCATAGAGAGAGCGGTGGGGGGGGGGGGGATGGGGGAGAGGCCAGCTGGGTCTAATGGGCCAAATCGGCTGGTAGGGCTAGGGTTTCGAAATTTTCTTTTTTTTCTTTTCTATTTAAAAATATAAATATAATTTTAAATAACTCTAAAAATCATAATAACTATTCCAAAATTATTTATAACTTAAATATTTATTGTTAAACCAATATTTCTATATTAATTAATTGGATTTTCCATATGAAAGAAAATTCTTACTAAACATCCAAAGATCAAATATGAGCAAACAAAATTACTGTAAATGCGAATAAATATCAAACACTTGAATGAAAAATTCACCATTTTTACCATTAATAACTAAATGCATTATTTTTAGTTGATGGTTTTTATAGTGTTACAAACCTACCCCCTTAAAAGAATCTCGTCGTCGAGATTAAGAAACTTCTCAGAATAACTAGGGAAATTCTGCTCTGAGTTCATCTTCTCTTTCCCAAGTGGCCTCATCTTCCGAATGATGACTCCACTGAACTTTACACATGTTAGTAACTTAACTCCGAGTAATCCTACGAGATGTTTCTAGAATTCTGACAGGGTACTCCGAATAAGTCAAGTCCTCATTAACATTCAGTTCTTCCATAGGTAACTGTTCCTCCAGTACTCTTAAGCATTTCTTGAGTTGTGACACATGAAATACGTCATGTACGTCTGATAAACTATCGAGTAGTTCCAACTGATACGCTACTTCTCCTTTTCTTTCCAAAATTTTGAATGGGCCAATGTAGCGAGGGGATCATTTTCCCTTAACCTTAAATCTTTTCATGCCTCTCATCGGTGAAACTTTAAGGTATACGAAGTCTCCTACTTTGAAGATCAACTCTCTCCTTCTATTGTCAGCATAGCTTTTCTGTCTCAACTATGCTGTTTTCAAATTCTCTCTGATAATATGTACTTGCTTTTCTACTTCTTGGAGAATTTATAGACCAAATACTTGACTTTCTCCGGTCTAATTCTAGTAAAGCAGTGCTCTACATTTTCGTCCATAAAGTGCTTCAAACGGTGCCATTTTTAAACTTGCCTGGTAACTATTGTTATACGAGAATTCTGCATAAGGCAAACTTTTATCCCAGCTTCTACCATGCTTTAGAGCGCAAGCTCTTAGCATATCTTCCAACACTTGGTTTGTTCTTTCTGTTTGCCCATTCGTTTGCTGATGATAAGCTGAACTAAAGTTTAGCTTGGTATCCATGGACTCATGTAGTCTTTTCCAAAAGCGCGAGGTAAATTGGGTTCCTCGATCCGATACGATCTTCTTTGGTACTCCATGCAGATAAACAATTCTTGACATGTATAACCCTACTAACTGGGCTCCTGCGTAAGTTGTCTTCACAGGTATAAAGTGTGCCACTTTAGTCAACCTGTCTACTATGACCCATATTGAATCATAGCCATCCCGAGTACGAGGTAGTCCAACTATGAAATCCATACCGATGTCTTCCCATTTCCATTCCGGTACCTTGAGAGGTTGTAGTAATCCTGCTGGTCTTTGGTGTTCGGCTTTAACTCGTTGACACACATCACATAGTGCAACATGAGTAGCCACATCTCTTTTCAAACCGTACCACCAATACTTTTCCTTTAGATCCTGGTACATCTTTGTACTTCCAGGGTGAATAGAATAAGCTGAATCATGAGCTTCTCTTAAAATAAGTTGGCGTAGGTGTTTGACTTCTGGTACACATATTCTCTTTTAAAACCATACTATGCCTTGTTCATCTTCCGTGAAATCTGGGGCTTTACCCAAACTAATCAAAGTTTTAATTTCCTTAATTTTCTCATCAGATTCATGTCCTTTATGAATCTCTTGTTCCAAAGTAGATTCAACTTCCATAACTGTTGCTTCCATATTATTGAGCATACCAAGGTTGAGTTGTTCCATTTCCCAGCACAATTCCTGTGACATCAAATGAGAAGTGATGTTGTTCACTTGACCTTTACGGCTCAAAGCATCAGCCACTATATTTGCTTTTCTTGGATGATATTGTATTTCCAAATCATAGTCTTTGATTAGCTCAAGCCATCTTCTCTGTCATAGGTTGAGTTCTTTCTGAGTGAATATGTATTTCAAGCTTTTGTGATCCGTGAAGATTTTGCACTTGTTTCCAATCATATAGTGTCTCCAAATCTTCAAAGCATGCACTATGACAGCTAGTTCCAAGTCATGCGTAGGATAATTCTTCTCATGCTTCCTCAACTGCCTTGAGGCATAAGCTATTACTTTTCCTTCTTGCATCAGCACACATCCAAGTCCAAGGTGTGATGCATCGCAATACACATCAAATCCTTTATGAATGTCTGACATTACCAATATTGGTGCAGTAGTTAACCTTTTCTTGAGTTCCTCAAAACATTTCTGGCATGCTTCATCCCACTTAAACTCTTTACCTTTCTCCAGTAGTGAGGTAAGAGGTTTCACTAACTTGGAAAAACCTTCAATAAATCTTCTGTAGTATCCTGCCAATACAAGAAAGCTTCTGATCTTGGACGCATCCTTTGGTTGTGTAACACCGATACCGAGCTTGTCAAGTAGTTCAGGGGCACCTACAGGGTTGTCTGAGGTCCGTTGGACAAGGACAACTGTAGGTGGGCCTAATTACTTGAGAGGTTCCATCACAGGTTGCTTCCAATTTAGTATTTCACTTATCTTTCTCGGATCTACTTTAATTCCACCATCAGTAACAATATGTCCTTGTAATATCCCAAAAAATGTTGACCAAAAGTTGATCTTCGGTGCGTGAATGAGGGAAAGGGTTGTGGGTCGTTGGATGCAATGTCAGGAGTCATCTGAGGCATCTTTTCTTTCTCCCACAAAACCCTAGGTGGCCACCGCTTTTCCTTTTTCCCCCTCTCTTGGCTGCCACCCCCCCCTTTTTCCCTTGATTGGCTGCCCCCTCTCCTCCCATTGCAGCCGCCCTCCATTGCTTCCTCCTCCCTAGATCTCCCCCCCACGCAACAAGGATCGAGAAGAGGATGAGCACGTTGAATTGAAGAGGAAGAGAGGATCAAGAAGATGTTCTACCCCATCTCTTCTTGTAGATTTTCTTGGGAAAACCCTAGGTAAGGATAAGATCCATGTTCCTCCCTGTAATTATGTGTTTTTGGAGGTTGTGGATCATGGGGATTGAAGGATTAGAGATTGGATTAGATGTGGGGTTAGATTTTGATCTCGAAATTAGTTTCTGTAGAATGGCAAATTCGACAGTTTCTGTTCATACCAGTTTTCCGTGCTCTTAGTGGCCTCAAAAAAATAAAAAAAAGTCTATCTATGAGTCGTAGATAATTTGTAGATCTTTCCGTGGCCACAAAGAACACATGAATCGGACATCAGATCAGAAAGTTATTGCAGTTTGATTATAGCAGTTTTTCAGTCTCACAATTCTGTGCAGAATCTATTCTCTTATGATTCAGACAATTGTATCAACAAAATTAAACTTTAGGTTGGTAAAATAAGTTGTAGATAATTTCATAAGCTTTCCAGATTGTTAAATAGTGCATTCATATAAATTTGGAAACTCCAGTTATGTTTGTTTTTTTGTGGTTGTTCCTGCTTGCCTGACAAAAATGAGCGGGTCTATTAACTGGTAGGTTTTATCTAGTAAATGGCCGAATTAGATCTTCCAACTATGGAGACTTTTGTAGGGATAAAAGTTCTTACTGCCAAAATAATTTCATAATTTTTGTTGAGAAGTTTAGAAGATATCAAATTTTGAAGTTAACTATGCTAGTGTCTGAAACAGATTCAATTAGTTATCTTGTCGGATGTTTTAGGACTTATAGATGGTAGAATTTAATTATCCATTGAATACTAAAGTTGTAGAGTATTTTGTGTAGATACTCATAGAGTATTTGTTTGATATCACCACTGTTATAATTTTAAAGATACAAAATTAACAAACATCGTTGCTGTTGTATGGCATGTGGTTCAGATTTTATGCCCGCTAGCAGGTGGCTACACTCCAGATCATGCCAGTACATTTTTCTTTTTCGATGAAGGCTAGTGAATGTATCGGTGATTGCTACCATTTTGACCTGTTATTTCTATCGCCTACACTCTAATATTCAGAATTATTGGATTCTTTAATAATTGAACTATATGATGATGTTTTAATTGATTGCATTATATTGATGCTCTATCATATATTGATCATGATTATGGTTCGAGTATGACCCATGAGAATAATTCACACCCCTGAAGGCAGATGAAGTATTATTTGAGGTTTGTATTGTATCTGAAGGCAGATGAAATATTAATTGAGGTTTGTATTGTATCTGAAGAAAGTGTAGTTTATTGATAAATGCAGCATGCCATATACATTGCATGACTCATTTGCATCTGAAGTTTTGTCATGACCTATGGTCCGACCATACCGGTACAATTTAGCATCGTATGTTTCCCGAGGAGGGGTACGATGCGGCTTCATACCCTTAGAGGTATGAAGGCAGAGGACATAAGCATTGCATTCATATGAATTCATTGAAGTGATATTTGCAGATGATGTGGTTTTATACCCTCAGAGGTATGAAGACAGAGGACCTACACATTGCATTCCTATGCATACATTGAGTGATATTTGTAGGTATTGTTGACGCAAGGAAGTGTTATACAACCTATCGTGGTTGTTCGAGGAAATGAGATGGTATTGGTTATATTGGGACTACTAAGTTCTATATCTGCAAGTATTTCTGATCTTAATTGTGATTCTTTTAGAATGTTGATTAATTCAATTTGTGGTTTAAATATCTCGTCAAAACAATTTGCTTGCTGAGATGTTTCATCTCACTCTTGCATTACTCAATGCAGGTGCTTGTTACTCATCAAGGGGAGTGGGAAATAGCTGCACATCCACCTTCACTCTCATAATAACGCTGCCTAGGTGCAGTCATGATTTAATTAGAAACTTCTTGTCAAAGGATGTTTGTTTTTATCTAGTTGTGCGCACTAGTTAATTCAGTTCATGTCGTTATGGTTGTTTTCACATTGCTAGCAGATTATTAATGTCTATTATGTTTTGTTATCATGATATATATTTATACTTTGTTGCTTCCCCGTTTATGCAATTTTTAAAGGAGATGTTGTCGAAATTTTATATATGAATGTTAGATGTGTAGTTTAGTAGCATTCTGGGTGTTTGTGGATCCCGGGGTGTTACAGTTGGTATCAAAGCATAACCTTTAGATTCTTGGCAATTTAAAGATAAATTTGACACACTTGCACATATAGGAAGGGTATGGGTGAGAGCACCTAGAGGGGGGGGGGGGGTGAATAGGTGATCCTGTAAAACTTCAAACTTAAGCCACAAAACTTGGTTAAGTGTGAGCACAAATAATTCCAAGTGGCTAGAGAGGAGTCTCAACAAAACACAGAAACCACAGAAGATCAATCACAGAGATGACACAGTGGTTTATCCCGTGGTTCGGCCAAGATCAACGCTTGCCTACTCCACGTTGTGGCGTCCCAACGGACGAGGGTTGCAATCAACCCCTCTCAAGCGGTCCAAAGACCCACTTGAATACCACGGTGTTTTGTTTTCTTTCAATATCCCGTTTGCAAGGAATCTCCACAAATTGGAGTCTCTTGCCCTTACAAGTATATGATCACAAAGAAACACAGAGTAAGGAAGGGAAGCAACACACACAAATCCACAGCGAAATGCGCACACACACGGCCAAGAATCGAGCTCGAATGACTATCTCAAAGTTCTCACTAGAACGGAGCTCGAATCACTTAGAATCACAAACGAATGCGCAAAGAATGAGTGTGGATGATCAAGAATGCTCTAAGGTTGCTTGGTTTTCTCCTCCATGCGCCTAGGGGTCCCTTTTATAGCCCCAAGGCAGCTAGGAGCCGTTGAGAGCAAATCTGGAAGGCCAATCTTGCCTTCTGTCGTCGGGGGCACCGGACAGTCCGGTGCACACCGGACACTGTCCGGTGCCCGATTTCCTTCCTAAAATGGCGCTGCCGACCGTTGCCGACCGTTGTAGATCTGGGAGCCGTTGGCGCACCGGACATGTCCGGTGCACACCGGACAGTTCGGTGCCGTCTTCTAGCCGTTGGCTCGGCCACGTGTCCCGCGCAGATTGCGCGGCCGACCGTTGGCCCGGCCGACCGTTGGCTCACCGGACAGTCCGGTGCACACCGGACAGTCCGGTGAATTTTAGCCGTACGCCGTCGGCGAATTCCCGAGAGCGGCCACTTCGCGCCGAGCCAGCCTGGCGCACCGGACACTGTCCGGTGCACACCGGACAGTCCGGTGCACCCAGATTGGGCAGACTTTGGCTGCTCGAGCCATTTCTTCTCCAACTCGATTTTTTTCTGTTTCCAGCACTTAGACACAATACATTAGTCCATAAAACAATGTACTAAGTCTAAGAAACATACCTTTATCCTTGATTTGTACTTTGTCCACCATTTTACAATTAGGCACTTGTGTTGGGCACTAAATCACCAAAATACTTAGAAATGGCCCAAGGGCACATTTCCCTTTCAATCTCCCCCTTTTTGGTGATTTATGCCAACACAACATAAAGCAAGTAGAACAAGTACAAAAACACTTCAAATAAGAACTCAAATTATTTTGATTCAATTTTGACATATATGGATCACTCTATGCCACCACTTGGTTTGTTTTTGCAAATCAAACTCAAATCTCTATCTCTAAGTCAAACACACATGTTGAAACATAAAGAGAGTCATTCCAAAAGAGATTGATCAAAGATTTCAAAAACTCCCCCTTTTTCCCATAATCAATACTTCTCCCCACAAGAAGCCAACTTTTGATAAGAGAGACAACAAACGAGTTTTGACAAACCAAAAGCTCTATTCTACTATTTTCAAAATCTCTCAAGTGGTAGCTGATCCATTTATTGCTTTAGCCTTTATTTTCTCCCCCTTTGGCATCAAACACCAAAACGGGATTAATCTTGGCTCTATAACCCCATTGCCTCACCAAAATCTTCAATTAAGAGCAAATGGCAATAAGAGTTCATTAGATGAACTTGGAATAGGTTACCCTCTCATCGGAGTGCAGTGGAAGTCTTTCATGGTCCAAGTCCACCTTTTCCCTTTCAATTCTCCTTTGAGACTAAAACAAGCAAACTCAAGCATATGGTTAGTTTCAAAGGGTCAAGTTGTAACACATCTCCCCCTAAAACTGTGCATCACTTTGCAATGGACTTGTGAGGTCCAGGGAGTGTTTGTACAACTCGAGCACCACAATAAGCAATAAAATGCAGAATGAACATGATCAAAGGCATAAACACATGTATGCTACATTTCAATCCAAGTTCCGCGAATCTAAGATATTGAGCTCACTACGCAACCTGCAAAAGGTCTTCTCATCTAGAGGCTTGGTAAAGATATCGGCTAGCTGGTTCTCGGTGCTAACATGAAACACTTCGATATCTCCCTTTTGCTGGTGGTCTCTCAAAAAGTGATGCCGGATGTCAATGTGCTTTGTGCGGCTGTGTTCAACAGGATTTTCCGCTATTCGGATAGCACTCTCATTATCACATAGGAGTGGGACTTTGCTCAGATTGTAGCCAAAGTCCCTGAGGGTTTGCCTCATCCAAAGTAGTTGCGCACAACACTGTCCTGCGGCAACATACTCGGCCTCAGCGGTGGATAGGGCAACGGAGGTTTGTTTCTTAGAGTTCCATGACACCAGGGACCTTCCTAAGAATTGGCACGTCCCTGATGTACTCTTCCTATCGACCTTACATCCAGCATAGTCGAAGTCTGAGTATCCAACCAAGTCAAAGGTAGACCCCTTTGGATACCAGAGTCCGAGGCAAGGCGTAGCAACCAAATATCTAAGAATTCGCTTCACTGCCACTAAGTGACACTCCTTAGGATCGGATTGAAATCTAGCACACATGCATACGCTAAGCATAATATCCGGTCTACTAGCACATAAATAAAGTAAAGACCCTATCATTGACCGGTATGCTTTTTGATCAACGGACTTACCTCCTTTGTTGAGGTCGGTGTGTCCGTCGGTCCCCATTGGAGTCTTTGCGGGCTTGGCGTCCTTCATCCCAAACCGCTTCAGCAAGTCTTGCGTGTACTTTGTTTGGGAGATGAAAGTGCCGTCCTTGAGTTGCTTCACTTGAAACCCAAGGAAGTAGGTCAACTCGCCCATCATCGACATCTCGAATTTCTGCATCATAACCCTGCTAAACTCTTCACAAGACTTTTGGTTAGTAGAACCAAATATTATGTCATCGACATAAATTTGGCACACAAACAAATCACCATCACATGTCTTTGTAAAAAGAGTTGGATCGGCTTTCCCAACCTTAAATGCATTAGCAATTAAAAAGTCTCTAAGGCATTCATACCATGCTCTTGGGGCTTGCTTAAGTCCATAGAGCGCCTTAGAGAGCTTACACACATGGTCGGGGTACCGTTCATCCTCGAAGCCAGGGGGCTGCTCCACGTACACCTCCTCTTTGATCGGCCCGTTGAGGAAAGCGCTCTTCACATCCATTTGGTACAACCTGAAAGAATGGTGAGCGGCATATGCTAGCAAGATACGAATTGATTCTAGCCTAGCCACAGGAGCAAAAGTCTCCTCAAAGTCCAAACCTGCGACTTGGGCATAACCTTTTGCCACAAGTCGAGCCTTGTTCCTCGTCACCACCCCGTGCTCGTCCTGTTTGTTGCAGAACACCCACTTGGTTCCCACAACATTTTGCTTGAGACGAGGCACCAGTGTCCAAACTTCATTGCGCTTGAAGTTGTTGAGTTCCTCCTGCATGGCCAATACCCAATCCGGATCTAGCAAGGCCTCCTCTACCCTGAAAGGCTCAATAGAAGAGACAAAGGAGTAATGCTCACAAAAATTAACTAATCGAGATCGAGTAGTTACTCCCTTGCTAATGTCACCCAAAATTTGGTCGACGGGATGATCCCTTTGAATCACCGCTCGAACTTGGGTTGGAGGTGCCGGTTGCGCTTCTTCCTCCATCACGTGATCATCTTGTGCTCCCCCTTGATCACACGCCTCCTTTTGATGAACCTGTTCATCGTCTTGAGTTGGGGGTTGCACCGTTGTTGAGGAAGAAGGTTGATCTCGTTCATCTTGTTCCTGTGGCCGTACTTCTCCAATCGCCATGGTTCGTATAGCGGCCGTTGGAACATCTTCTTCATCTACATCATCACAATCAACAACTTGCTCTCTTGGAGAGCCATTAGTCTCATCAAATACAACGTCGCTAGAGACTTCAACCAAACCCGATGATTTGTTGAAGACCCTATACGCCTTTGTATTTGAATCATAACCTAATAAAAACCCTTCTACAGCTTTGGGAGCAAATTTAGAATTTCTACCCTTCTTCACTAGAATGTAGCACTTGCTCCCAAATACACGAAAGTAAGATACATTGGGTTTGTTACCGGTTAGTAGCTCATACGACGTCTTCTTGAGGAGGCGGTGAAGGTAGACCCTGTTGATGGCGTGGCAAGCCGTGTTCACGGCTTCCGACCAAAAGCACTCAGGGGTCTTGAATTCTCCAAGCATAGTCCTCGCCATATCTATGAGCGTCCTGTTCTTCCTCTCTACCACACCATTTTGCTGAGGTGTGTAGGGAGCGGAGAACTCGTGCTTGATCCCTTCCTCCTCAAGAAACTCCTCCACTTGAAGGTTCTTGAATTCGGACCCGTTGTCGCTCCTTATCTTTTTCACCTTGAGCTCAAACTCATTTTGAGCTCTCCTTAGGAAGCGCTTGAGGGTCCCTTGGGTTTCAGACTTATCCTGCAAAAAGAACACCCAAGTGAAGCGGGAAAAGTCATCAACAATAACTAGACCATACTTACTTCCTCCTATGCTTAGATAGGCGACGGGTCCGAAGAGGTCCATATGCAGCAGCTCCAGAGGTCTTGACGTGGTCATCACATTCTTGCTGTGATGTGCTCCTCCCACTTGTTTACCTGCTTGACAAGCTGCACAAGGTCTATCTTTTTCGAAATAAACATTGGTTAGACCTATCACGTGTTCTCCCTTTAGAAGCTTGTGGAGGTTCTTCATCCCCACATGTGCTAAGCGGCGATGCCATAGCCAGCCCATGCAAGTCTTAGCCATTAAGCATGCATCTAGACCGGCCTCTTCTTTTGCAAAATCAACTAAGTAAAGCTTGTCGTCTAGTACACCCTTAAAGGCTAGTGAACCATCACATCTTCTAAAGACAGACACATCTACATTTGTAAAAAGACAATTATATCCCATATTGCATAGTTGACTAACAGATAGCAAATTGTAACCAAGAGACTCAACTAAAAACACATTGGAGATTGAGTGTTCATTAGAAATTGCAATTTTACCTAACCCTTTTACCTTGCCTTGATTCCCATCACCGAATATAATTGAATCTTGGGAATCCTTATTTTTGACGTTGGAGGTGAACATCTTCTTCTCCCCCGTCATATGGTTTGTGCATCCGCTGTCGATAATCCAGCTTGAACCCCCGGATGCATAAACCTGCAAGGCAAATTTAGGCTTGGGTCTTAGGTACCCAACTCATGTTGGGTCCTACAAGGTTAGCACATATATCCTTAGGGACCCAAATGCAAGTTTTATCTCCCTTGCATCTTGCCCCTAACTTCCTAGCAATTACCTTCTTACCCTTTCTACAAATAGCAAAGGGAGCATTGCAAGCATAATAAATGGTAGAAGGTTTGTTCACAACTTTTCTAGGAACATGAGCAAAATTTCTCCTAGGCATATGCACAACATTTCTCCTACACATATCTCTATCATGCTTATAGGAAGAACTAGAAGCAAACATGGCATGAGAATCATAAACATGTGAATCAAAATCATTATAAGCATTTCTAGCATGTCTCCTATCATTATACATAAAAGCATGGTTCTTTTTAGCGCTACTAGCCATAGGGGCCTTCCCTTTCTCCTTGGCGGGAATGGGAGCCTTATGGCTCGTTAAGTTCTTGGCCTCTCTCTTGAAGCCAAGACCATCCTTAATTGAGGGGTGTCTACCAATCGTGTAGGCATCCCTTGCAAATTTTATTTTATCAACTTCACTCTTGCTAGTCTTAAGTTGGGCATTAAGACTAGCCACTTCATCATTTAGTTTTGAAATTGAAACTAAGTGTTCACTACAAGCACTAATGTCAAAATCTTTACACCTAGTGCAAACATGTTCAACACAAGAGTTAGATTTATTTGCTACCTCTAGTTTAGCATTTAAATCATTAATTTCACCTTTTAAAGAAGAAATGGTTTCATTACAAGTAGAAAGTTCACAAGACAGCATTCCATTTCTTTTAACTTCTAGAGCAAGTGAATTTTGTGCAGTAACAAATTTATCATGCTCTTCATATAAAAGGTCTTCTTGTTTTTCTAAGATTCTATCCTTTTCATTCAAGGCATCAATCAATTCATTAATCTTAGCTATTTTAGTTCTATCCAGTCCCTTGAATAAACTAGAATAATCTATTTCATCATCACTAGATTCATCATCACTAGAAGAATCATAAGTATTAGCATTACGAGTGATTACCTTCTTTTCCCTTGCCATGAGGCAAGTGTGATGCTCGTTGGGGAAGAGAGCCGATTTGTTGAAGGCAGTGGCGGCGAGTCCTTCGTCGTCGGAGTCGGACGAAGAGCAATCCGAATCCCACTCCTTTCCAAGGTGTGCTTCGCCTTTGGCCTTCTTGTAAACCTTCTTGTTCTCTCTCTTCCCATTTTTCCCTTGCTCTTGGTCACTATCATTTTCGGGACAGTTAGCAATAAAATGACCAACCTTACCACACTTGAAGCATGAGCGCTTCCCCTTTGTCTTGGTCTTGCTTGGCTGCCCCTTGCGACCATTTAGCGCCGTCTTGAATCTCTTGATGATGAGAGCCATCTCTTCATCATTGAGCCCGACCGCCTCAACTTGCGCCACCTTGCTAGGTAGCGACTCCTTGCTCCTCGTTGCCTTTAGAGCAATGGGTTGAGGCTCGTGGAGTGGACCGTTCAACGCGTCGTCGACGTATCTTGCCTCCTTGATCATCATCCGCCCGCTTACGAATTTTCCAAGTACTTCCTCGGGCGTCATCATCGTGTACCTGGGATTCTCACGAATATTGTTCACGAGATGAGGATCAAGAACGGTAAAGGACCTTAGCATTAGGCGGACGACGTCGTGGTCCGTCCATCGCGTGCTTCCGTAGCTCCTTATTTTGTTGATAAGGGTCTTGAGCCGATTGTACGTTTGAGTTGGCTCCTCTCCCCTTATCATGGCGAATCGTCCAAGCTCGCCCTCCACCAACTCCATTTTGGTGAGCATGGTGATGTCATTCCCCTCGTGTGAGATCTTGAGGTTGTCCCATATTTGCTTGGCATTGTCCAAGCCGCTCACCTTGTTATACTCTTCCCTGCACAAAGACGCTAAGAGAACAGTAGTAGCTTGTGCATTTCTATGAATTTGTTCATTTATATGCATGGAATTATCCGAGCTATCAAACTTCATTCCATTCTCTACAATCTCCCATATGCTTGGATGAAGAGAGAATAAGTGACTACGCATTTTGTGACTCCAAAATCCGTAGTCCTCCCCATCGAAGTGTGGAGGTTTGCCAAGAGGAATGGAAAGCAAATGTGAATTCGAACTATGTTGAATACGAGAATAATCAAATGAAAAGTTCGAATTGACCGTCTTTTTGTAGTCGTTGTCGTCGTCCTTTTGGGAAGAAGTAGACTCATCACTATCGTCGTAGTAGATGATCTCCTTGATGCGCCTTGTCTTCTTCTTCTTCCCATCCCTGCGCTTGTGGCCCGAGCCCGAGTCGGTAGGCTTGTCATCCCTCGGCTCGTTGAAGATAGACTCCTTCTCGTTGTTGTTGACCACCATCCCCTTTCCCTTAGGATCCATCTCTTCGGGCGATTAGTCCCCTCTTGAAGAGTACGGCTCCGATACCAATTGAGAGCACCTAGAGGGGGGGTGAATAGGTGATCCTGTAAAACTTCAAACTTAAGCCACAAAACTTGGTTAAGTGTGAGCACAAATAATTCCAAGTGGCTAGAGAGGAGTCTCAACAAAACACAGAAACCACAGAAGATCAATCACAGAGATGACACAGTGGTTTATCCCGTGGTTCGGCCAAGACCAACGCTTGCAAACTCCACGTTGTGGCGTCCCAACGGACGAGGGTTGCAATCAACCCCTCTCAAGCGGTCCAAAGACCCACTTGAATACCACGGTGTTTTGTTTTCTTTCAATATCCCGTTTGCAAGGAATCTCCACAAATTGGAGTCTCTTGCCCTTACAAGTATATGATCACAAAGAAACTGTAACACCCCGGGATCCACAAACACCCCAGAATGCTACTAAACTACACATCTAACATTCATATATAAAATTTCGACAGCATCTCCTTTGAAAATTGCATAAACGGGGGAAGCCACAAAGTATAAATAGATATCATGATAAGAAAACATATAAGACATCAATAATCTGCTAGCAATGGGAAGACAACCATAACAACATGAACTGAATAAATCAGTGCGCACGACTAGTTAAAAACAAACATCCTTTGACAAGAAGTTTCTAATTAAATCATGGCTGTGTCTGGGCAGCATTATTATGAGAGTGAAGGTGGATGTGATGCTACTTTCCACTCCCCTTGATGAGCAACAAGCACCTGCATTGAGTAATGCAAGAGTGAGATGAAACATCTCAGCAAGCTAATTGTTCTGTCGAGATATTTAAACCACAAATTGAATTCATCAACATTTTAAAAGAGTCACAATTAAAAATCAGAAACACTTGTAGATATAGAACTCAGTAGTCCCACTATAACCAATACCATCTCATTTCCTCGAACAACCACAATAGGTTCTATAACACTTCCCTGCGTCAACAATACCTGCAAATATCACTTCAATGTATGCACAGGAATGCAATGTGTAGGTACTCTATCTTCATACCTCTGGGGGTATAAAACCACATCATCTGCAAATATCACTTCAATGAATGCATATGAATGCAATGCATATGTCCTCTGCCTTCATACCTCTAAGGGTATGAAGCCGCATCGTACCCCTTCTCGGGCAAAGTACGATGCTAAATTGTACCGGTACGGTCGGACCATAGGTCATGACAAAACTTCAGATGCAAATGAGTCATGCAATGTATATGGCATGCTGCATTTATCAATAAACTTCACTTCCTTCAGATACAATACAAACCTCAAATAATACTTCATTTACCTTTAGGGGTGTGAATTAATCTCATGAATCATACTCGAATCATAATCATCATCAATATATGATTGAGCATCAGTATAATGCAAGCAAGTAAAGCATCACCATAGTGTCCAATTATGAAAGAATCCAATACTTCTGAATATTAGAGTGTAGGCAATAGAAATAACAGGTCAAAACGGAAACAACCACCGCTACATTCACTTGCCTTCATCGAAAAAGAAGAAATGTACTAGACATGATCTAGAGTGTAGCCACCTGCTAGTGGGCATAAAACTTAGTACAAATATTTCACAAACATTTACCATCAATCAACAAAACACTCCTACACTTGAAACCAAGACCCAGTGGAAAGACTCCCACCCTGAACCATATGCCATACAGCAGCAACGCTGTTTGTTAATTTTGTATCTTTAAAATTAAAACAGTGGTGATATCAAACAAATAATCTAGGAGTATCTACACAAAATACTCTACAACTTCAGTATTCAATAGATAATTAAATTCTGCCATCTACAAGTTCTAAAACATCTGACAAGATAACTGACTGAATCTGTTTTAGACAGCAGTATGGTTAACTTTAAAATTCGATATCTCCCAAACTACTGAACCAAAAATTATAAAATTCTGCTGGAAGTAAGAACTTTTATCCCTCTACAAAAGTCTCCATAGTTGGAAGAGCCAATTCAGCTATTTACTAGATGAAACCTACCAGTGAACAGACCCACTCATTTTTGTCAGGTAAACAGGAACAGCCACAGTAAAACAAACATAACTGGAGTTTCACAAATCATATGAATGCACTCTTTAACAATCTGGAAAGCTTATGAAACTATCTACAACTTCTTTTACCAACCCACAGTTTAATTCTGTTGATAAAATTGCCTAAATCTTAGGAGAACAGATTCTGCACAGAATTATAAGACTGAAAAACTGCTATAGTAAAACTGCAATAACTTTCTGGTCGGATGTCCGATTGAGGTGTTCTTCGCGGCCACGGAAAGATCTACAAATTATCTACGACTCATACATAGACTTTTCATTTTTTTGATGCACTAAGACCACGAAAAACTAGAATGAACAGAAACTGTCAAATCTGCCATTCTGCAGAAAACTAAATTCGAGATCAAAACTTAACCCACATCTAATCCAACCTCTAATCCTTTAATCCCCATGATCCACCACCTCCAAAAGCACATAATTACAGGGAGGAACAAGGATCCCATCCATACCTAGGGTTTCCCCATGAAAATATGCAAGAAGAGATGGGGAAGAACACCTCCTTGATCCTCTCTTCCTCTTCAATTCAACGTGCTCCTCCTCTTCTCGATCCTTGCTGCGTAGGGGGAGATCTTGGGGGAGGAAGCAATGGAGGATGGCTGCCATAGGGGGAGGGGGCGTCCAGCCAAGGGGAAGAAAAGGGGGTGGCGGCCAAGAGGGGGGGTGAAGGGAAAAAAAGGGGCGGCCACCTAGGTTTTTTGTGGGAGAAAGAAACGACGCCTCAGATGACTTCTATCTTTGCATCCAATGGCCCATAACCCTTTACCTCATCCACGCACCAAAGATTAACTTTTGGTCAACATTTTTTTTGGGATATTACACTCTACCCCCCTTAAAAAGAATTCGACCTCGAATTCGGCCACTCCAAGCAAAACACCCAAGGTACCACATATAGCACCACCATTCAAAACATGGGTCCATTATTGGTCTTAATTAACACAAGAACTTCTACATCGACTAACTGTCTAAGGAAACTACACCACCTGACATCAAGCATGAACCAACATGTAATGAAGCTCAAACCAAGTCATAGATGCAATAAACACTACGATTTCACAACATTGAATTTGGATGCAGCCATTCATCAGCATCAATGTCTTAAAACAACACTCTTTTATGAAGGGATAATACGCACTAAGCACAACCTTTACCAACTTTAACAATTCATTTTAATTCAATGGTGAAACATCCACACCAGATGAATGTATAAGAACATCAAACTCCTCACCTCATAGCACCACGAAACAAGTAATTCTGTTGAAACAAAACTCCTAATCTTCCTAAACATTGTTCTTGCCATAATGAAAAGATAATCATGTAATCTAACATACTTTGCACCCCACCAAAAGGGAGAAAATCTATAGAACTAATGGAGCAATAAAGCCGAAAGAAGCCAATAACATCTTGTGCGGCATAGTTCATCGAAGAAATGCCAAAAACTCTACATAGAGCACTGATAGCCCAACAACAACACAATACTTGCTTAACCCATGTCACTATACTTCATTCAACATCTCAACTAAGAAAAATATCCAACTAGTAAGGATAACCTACACATAATATAAGTCTTCATCTACTGTAGTTCAGAAACTTACATTTCATTCTATCATATGATGCACTCAAAGTACCAGACCTAAAGGGTCAATACTAACCCCGTAATCCTTCACACAATTGGCAAACATCTCAAGCTGATGTAAAAACCACATCATTTAGGAATAGGTGACTAACCACACACAACCAACTCTAGGCTAGGCAATGACTTCATTCAAACCAATAGATAAGTGGTGCAACAATGGCTCCACAAACATGCATCGGGGAGAGAACCATTAGATCCTCAACGTATTAATACATAATCAATGGATCAAGAAAATCAAAGATTTTATTCTACAATTAGCATGACTAACATGCAACCACTTTAAACCACATCTAGGCTTTGTGGCTACTAAAACACATGATAGAAGAGAGACATGTAAGCCATTCTGGCTATGTAAATACTTCCCCCAAAATCCATATAAAAGTACCAATATTCATTTCTTTCAGAACTGGTTTCTCGACATAAACAATCATTCTTTGCAAAGATAGTTGGAGCTATCCACCCACCGCCCAACAACTTAAATTCAAATTAATGGTTACCTTGTAACCCAAAACACACAATTCACACTCCTCTTATAAACATCCTCAATCAAGCATATATAACAATATTATTGTAATAAAACTCAACCATGAAAAACATGTTGAAAACAACATAGGCATACATGTATATCACCAGCATAATAGCAACTTCAACCTCACAAAAGACCAGCGATATCAATCGCATTAATAAAACAATATCAAAATTTAGAAATGAATTATATCATGCATTAAGTCATAAACAACTTACCACATCACCGTAAAGGAATAAGGAGGGTAAAATTATTTCATCTGCACTTCAAAGACATTAAGACATATCAAAGATATTTGAACCCATACCCTTCCTATATGTGCAAGTGTGTCAAATTTATCTTCAAATTGCCAAGAATCTAAAGCCTATGGCTTTGATACCAACTGTAACACCCCGGGATCCACAAACACCCCATAATGCTACTAAACTACACATCTAACATTCATATATAAAATTTCGACAGCATCTCCTTTGAAAATTGCATAAACGGGGGAAGCCACAAAGTATAAATAGATATCATGATAAGAAAACATATAAGACATCAATAATCTGCTAGCAATGGGAAGACAACCATAACAACATGAACTGAATAAATCAGTGCGCACGACTAGTTAAAAACAAACATCCTTTGACAAGAAGTTTCTAATTAAATCATGGCTGTGTCTGGGCAGCATTATTATGAGAGTGAAGGTGGATGTGATGCTACTTCCCACTCCCCTTGATGAGCAACAAGCACCTGCATTGAGTAATGCAAGAGTGAGATGAAACATCTCAGCAAGCTAATTGTTCTGTCGAGATATTTAAACCACAAATTGAATTCATCAACATTTTAAAAGAGTCACAATTAAAAATCAGAAACACTTGTAGATATAGAACTCAGTAGTCCCACTATAACCAATACCATCTCATTTCCTCGAACAACCACAATAGGTTCTATAACACTTCCCTGCGTCAACAATACCTGCAAATATCACTTCAATGTATGCATAGGAATGCAATGTGTAGGTACTCTATCTTCATACCTCTGGGGGTATAAAACCACATCATCTGCAAATATCACTTCAATGAATGCATATGAATGCAATGCATATGTCCTCTGCCTTCATACCTCTAAGGGTATGAAGCCGCATCGTACCCCTTCTCGGGCAAAGTACGATGCTAAATTGTACCGGTACGGTCGGACCATAGGTCATGACAAAACTTCAGATGCAAATAAGTCATGCAATGTATATGGCATGCTGCATTTATCAATAAACTTCACTTCCTTCAGATACAATACAAACCTCAAATAATACTTCATTTACCTTTAGGGGTGTGAATTAATCTCATGAATCATACTCGAATCATAATCATCATCAATATATGATTGAGCATCAGTATAATGCAAGCAAGTAAAGCATCACCATAGTGTCCAATTATGAAAGAATCCGATACTTCTGAATATTAGAGTGTAGGCAATAGAAATAACAGGTCAAAACGGAAACAACCACCGCTACATTCACTTGCCTTCATCGAAAAAGAAGAAATGTACTAGACATGATCTAGAGTGTAGCCACCTGCTAGTGGGCATAAAACTTAGTACAAATATTTCACAAACATTTACCATCAATCAACAAAACACTCCTACACTTGAAACCAAGACCCAGTGGAAAGACTCCCACCCTGAACCACATGCCATACAGCAGCAACGCTGTTTGTTAATTTTGTATCTTTAAAATTAAAACAGTGGTGATATCAAACAAATACTCTAGGAGTATCTACACAAAATACTCTACAACTTCAGTATTCAATAGATAATTAAATTCTGCCATCTACAAGTTCTAAAACATCTGACAAGATAACTGACTGAATCTGTTTTAGACAGCAGTATGGTTAACTTTAAAATTCGATATCTCCCAAACTACTGAACCAAAAATTATGAAATTCTGCTGGAAGTAAGAACTTTTATCCCTCTACAAAAGTCTCCATAGTTGGAAGAGCCAATTCGGCCATTTACTAGATGAAACCTACCAGTGAACAGACCCACTCATTTTTGTCAGGTAAACAGGAACAGCCACAGTAAAACAAACATAACTGGAGTTTCACAAATCATATGAATGCACTCTTTAACAATCTGGAAAGCTTATGAAATTATCTACAACTTCTTTTACCAACCCACAGTTTAATTCTGTTGATAAAATTGCCTAAATCTTAGGAGAACAGATTCTGCACAGAATTATGAGACTGAAAAACTGCTATAGTAAAACTGCAATAACTTTCTGGTCGGATGTCCGATTGAGGTGTTCTTCACGGCCACGGAAAGATCTACAAATTATCTACGACTCATACATAGACTTTTCATTTTTTTGATGCACTAAGACCACGAAAAACTAGAATGAACAGAAACTGTCAAATCTGCCATTCTGCAGAAAACTAAATTCGAGATCAAAACTTAACCCACATCTAATCCAACCTCTAATCCTTTAATCCCCATGATCCACCACCTCCAAAAGCACATAATTACAGGGAGGAACAAGGATCCCATCCATACCTAGGGTTTCCCCATGAAAATATGCAAGAAGAGATGGGGAAGAACACCTCCTTGATCCTCTCTTCCTCTTCAATTCAACGTGCTCCTCCTCTTCTCGATCCTTGCTGCGTAGGGGGAGATCTTGGGGGAGGAAGCAATGGAGGATGGCTGCCATAGGGGGAGGGGGCGTCCAGCCAAGGGGAAGAAAAGGGGGGTGGCGGCCAAGAGGGGGGGGTGAAGGGAAAAAAAGGGGCGGCCACCTAGGTTTTTTGTGGGAGAAAGAAACGACGCCTCACATGACTTCTATCTTTGCATCCAATGGCCCATAACCCTTTACCTCATCCACGCACCAAAGATTAACTTTTGGTCAACATTTTTTTTGGGATATTACAGAAACACAGAGTAAGGAAGGGAAGCAACACACACAAATCCACAGCGAAATGCGCACACACACGGCCAAGAATCGAGCTCGAATGACTATCTCAAAGTTCTCACTAGAACGGAGCTCGAATCACTTAGAATCACAAACGAATGCGCAAAGAATGAGTGTGGATGATCAAGAATGCTCTAAGGTTGCTTGGTTTTCTCCTCCATGCGCCTAGGGGTCCCTTTTATAGCCCCAAGGCAGCTAGGAGCCGTTGAGAGCAAATCTGGAAGGCCAATCTTGCCTTCTGTCGTCGGGGGCACCGGACAGTCCGGTGCACACCGGACACTGTCCGGTGCCCGATTTCCTTCCTAAAATGGCGCTGCCGACCGTTGCCGACCGTTGTAGATCTGGGAGCCGTTGGCGCACCGGACATGTCCGGTGCACACCGGACAGTCCGGTGCCGTCTTCTAGCCGTTGGCTCGGCCACGTGTCCCGTGCAGATTGCGCGGCCGACCGTTGGCCCGGCCGACCGTTGGCTCACCGGACAGTCCGGTGCACACCGGACAGTCTGTTGAATTTTAGCCGTACGCCGTCGACGAATTCCCGAGAGCGGCCACTTCGCGCCGAGCCAGCCTGGCGCACCGGACACTGTCCGGTGCACACCGGACAGTCTGGTGCACCCAGACTGGGCAGACTTTGGCTGCTCGAGCCATTTCTTCTCCAACTCGATTTTTTTCTGTTTCCAGCACTTAGACACAATACATTAGTCCATAAAACAATGTACTAAGTCTGAGAAACATACCTTTATCCTTGATTTGTACTTTGTCCACCATTTTACAATTAGGCACTTGTGTTGGGCACTAAATCACCAAAATACTTAGAAATGGCCCAAGGGCACATTTCCCTTTCAATGGGTTCAAATATCTTTGATATATATTAATGTCTTTGAAGTGCAGATGACAATAATTTCACCCCTCCCTATTCCTTTATGGTGATGTGGTAAGTTGTTTATGACTTAATGTCTGATATAATTTATCACTAAATCTTTATATTGTTTTATTAATGCGTTTGATATCGCTGGTCTTTTGTGAGATTGAAGTTGTTATTATGCTTGTGATATACATGTATGCCTATGTTGTTTTCACCATGTTTTTCATGGTTGAGTTTTATTACAATAATATTGTTATATATGCTTGATTGAGGATGTTTCTAAGACGAGTGTGAATTGCGTGTTTTGGGTTACAAGGTAACCATCAATTTGAATTTAAGTTGTTGAGCGGTTGGTGGATAGTTCCAACTATCTTTGCAAAGAATGATTGTTTATGTCAAGAAACCAGTTCTGAAAAAAATGAATATTGGTACTTTATATGAATTTTTGGGGGAAGTCTTTACATAGCTAGAATGGCTTAGATTTCTCTCTTCTATTGTGTGTTTTAGTTGCCACAAAGCCTAGATGTGGTTTAAAGTGGTTGCCTGTTAGTCATACTAATTGTAGAATAAATCTTTGATTTTCTTGATCCATTGATTATGTATTAATACGTTGAGGATCTGATGGTTCTCTTCCCGATGCATGCTTGTGGAGCCATTGTTGGACCACCTATCTATTGGTTTGAATGAAGTCATTGCCTAGCCTAGAGTTGGTTGTGTGTGGTTAGTCACCTATTCCTGAATGATGTGGTTTTTACCTCAGCTTGATATGTTTGTCAAATGTGTGAAGGACTACGGGGTTATTATTGACCTTGTATGTCTGGTACTTTGAGTGCATCGTATGATAGAATGAAATGTAAGTTTCTGAACTACAGTAGATGAAGACTTATATTATGAGTTGGTTAACCTTACTAGTTTGGATATTTTTCTTAGTTTAGATGTTGGATGAAGTATAGTGACATTGGTTAACCAAGTATTGTGTTGTTGTTGTGTCAGTGCTCTTTGTGGAGCTTTTGGCATTCCTTTGATGACCTGTGCCACATAGAATGTTATTGGCTTCTTGCTGGCTTTATTGCTCCATTAGTTCTGTAGACTTTCTCCATTTAGTGGGGTGCAAAGAATGTTAGATTACATGATTATCTTTTCATGATGGCAAGAACAAGGTTTAGGAAGATTAGGAGTTTTGGTTTCAATAGAACTACTTGTTTCGTGGTGCTTTGAGGTGAGGTGTTTGATCTTCTTATACATTCATCTGGTGTGGATGTTTCACCATTTAATTAAAATGAATTATTGAAGTTGGTAAGGGTTGTGCTAAGTGCATATTACTCCTTCATAAAAGAGTGTTGTTTTAAGACATTGATGTTGATGTATAGCTGCATCCAAATTAGATGGTGTGAAATTGTAGTGTTGATTGCATCTATGACTTGCTTTGAGCTTCATTGCATGTTGTTTCATGCTTGATGTTAGGTCATGTAGTTTCCTTAGACAATTAGTCCAAGGTAGAAGTTCTTGTGTTAATTAAGACCAATAATGGACCCATGTTTTGAATGGTGGTGCTATATGCGGTACCTTGGGTGTTTTGCTTGGAGTCACCGAATTCGAGGACGAATTCTTTTTAAGGGGGGTAGAGTGTAATATCCCAAAAAAATGTTGACCAAAAGTTGATCTTCGGCGCGTGGATGAGCGAAAGGGTCGTGGGCCATTGGATGCAAAGTCAGAAGTCATCTGAGGCGTCGTTTCTTTCTCCCACAAAACCCTAGGTGGCCACCCCTTTTCCTTTTTCCCCCCTCTATTGGCCACCATCCCCCTTTTTCCCTTGGCTGTCTGCCCCCTCTCCTCCCATTGCAGCCGCCCTCCATTACTTCCTCCTCCCTAGATCTCCCCCCCACGCAGCAAGGATCAAGAAGAGGAGCACGTTGAATTGAAGAGGAAGATAGGATCAAGGAGATGTTCTATCCCATCTCTTCTTGCAGATTTTCTTGGGGAAACCCTAGGTAAGGATAAGATCCATGTTCCTCCCTGTAATTATGTGTTTTTGGAGGTTGTGGATCATGGGGATTGAAGGATTAGAGGTTGGATTAGATGTGGGGTTAGATTTTGATCTCGAAAATAGTTTCTGTAGAATGGCAGATTCGACAGTTTCTGTTCATACCAGTTTTCCATGCTCTTAGTGGCCTCAAAAAAATAAAAAAGTCTATCTATGAGTCGTAGATAATTTGTAGATCTTTCCGTGGCTGCGAAGAACACCTCAATCGGACATCAGATCAAAAAGTTATTGCAGTTTGATTATAGCAGTTTTTTAGTCTCACAATTCTGTGTAGAATCTGTTCTCTTAAGATTTAGGCAACTTTATCAACAGAATTAAACTTTAGGTTGGTAAAAAAATTGTAGATAATTTCATAATCTTTTCAGATTGTTAAAGAGTACATTCATATGAATTTTGAAACTCCAGTTATGTTTGTTTTACTGTGGCTGTTCCTATTTGCCTGACAAAAATGAGCGGGTCTGTTCACTGGTATGTTTCAGCTAGTAAATGGCCGAATTGGCTCTTCCGACTACAGAGACTTTTGTAGAGGGATAAAAGTTCTTACTGCTAGAAGAATTTCATAATTTGTGGTTGAGAAGTTTGGGAGATATCGAATTTTGAAGTTAACTATGCTACTGTCTAAAACATATTCAGTCAGTTATCTTGTCGGATGTTTTAGAACTTATAGATGGCAGAATTTAATGATCCATTGAATACCGAAGTTGTAGAGTATTTTGTGTAGATACTACTAGAATATTTGTTTGATATCACCACTCTTATAATTCTAAAGATACAAAATTAACAAACAGTGCTGTTATTGTATGACTTGTAGTTTAGGGTGGAAGTCTTTCCACCAGGTCTTGGTTTCTAGTGTAGGAGCGATTTGTTGATTGTTGGCAAATGTTTGTGAAATATTTGTACTAAGTTTTATGCCCGCTAGCAGGTGGCTACACTCCAGATCATGCCCAGTACATTTTTCTTCTTCGATGAAGGCAAGTGAATGTAGCGGTGATTGCTACCGTTTTGACCTGTTATTTCTATCGCCTACACTCTAATATTCAGAATTATTGGATTCTTTCATAATTGAACTATATGATGATGTTTTAATTGATTGTATTATATTGATTCTCTATCATATATTGATGATGATTATGGTTCGAGTATGACCAATGAGATTAATTCACACCCCTGAAGGCAGATGAAGTATTATTTGACGTTTGTATTGTATCTGAAGGCAGATGAAGTTGGGCGAACGAAACCTTTTTCTAGTAATTCCTCTATTTGTTTCTTCAGTTCAACTAAATCTTTGACATCTATTCTATAGGGTCTTTTTAAGATATGTGCAGTTTCGGGTAATAATTCAATAGAAAACTCTATATCACGATCAGGTGGCATACCTAGTAATTCCTCCGGAAATACGTCTGGTATTCACACACTACCTTGATATTTTCCAGGGGCTTTTCTTCTAGGTGATTTACCATTGTTTCTGCTTCTGCATCTGTTGACATGTCTATGCTAACTTGGATTCTTTCACCTTGTGGACTTGTCAACATAATTGTTCCTTTGGCACATTGTATCACTCCATCACAACTTTTGAACCAGTCACTTCTTAGAATATTAATGTTAGAAGAATTATAAATAAACAATTTTTAGCTATACGCGTAATTTATATTTAGAAATAAAAGGGATAAAACTTAAAAGTCTATTATTAGTAATAAAGAAAATAATTAGCATTTATTTTTCATAAAGATTGTTAATACATATTATACTAGATAAAACTAGTGTTGTAGTCACCTACTCATATTTTCTTTTCCTTACTACACTCGATGGTGTAGTCTCAGATTACATTTTACATCGTGGGGGGGGGGAATGTGCCTCATACATGATGGGCCAAAGTTACATGTGTTACAAAGATTGTCTCATTAAAAAACCTTTCCCCTTGAAAAGAAAAAGGGTGCCACATCAAAGTTGGAAAAAGAATGAATAAAAAATACATGAAATATTATACATAATATCTACGAAGCTCGTCAGCATTCCAGGACCTTAGAACTTTGTTTCTATCCATGTCCTTAAGCATATAAGACCTCAGCGAGTTCAAACAATCAAAAAAGGACATTCCCACTTAACTTGATGCTTTCCTCCTATATTGGGGTTGGCTATCCTTTGGAGCACGAGATGGCCTGGTTTTATATTTTTTAATTTTATCTTTCTGTATTGCCACCTTATTGTTTCGGCTTGATACTTATTAACGTGGTAAGTTGCTTGAAGTCTGATTCCATCTATCAGATCTTTTGAATTTTTCTAACTGTCTCCGTCTTCAGTCGAAACAACAATTCATGTTGACCCGAGCTTTGCTCTTTTGGAGATATTGCTTTGTCTTCGTACATAAGCTTAAAGGGAGTGAGTCTAGTGGATCTTGACACTGAAGTGTGGTGGTTCCACACTACTTTGATTAGCCCTTCTAGCCACTTTCCCATCGGCAATCCAACCAGAGACATCATAGTTCTCGTAAGGATTATGCAATTTTCTATTTCAACTAATCCATTAGACTCTGGATGTCTAACTGAAGCAAAATGCAAATTTGTTCCCACCTGATTGTAAAAGGTCCTAAATACTAAGGAATCAAACTAAGTGTCGTTGTCAACAGTTAGAGACTTTGGGACTCCAAAGCGACAAATGATATGTTGCTAGTAGAATTTTTGAATCGTGGCCGAAATTGTCGTGGCCAATGCTTTAGCGTCGATCCATTTGGAGAAATATTCCACTGCTACTACATCATATTTCAAATTCCCTTGTGCTTCTGGCATTGGACCAATTAAATCCATTCCCAACCATTGTTGTGGCTAAGTTGGTTGGATCAACTGAGTCAATGATGAAGGTTGTTTCTAGTGCCTTGCACACCTGGTGTAACACCTCAAGCTCTTACTCTCAGAATTTAGTAAAATTCTCCAAGGGTTTTTTTTGAATTAAAACATCTTTTGGTTAAAAGAATTTTTTGTACCTATGAAGTCACTCTTCCCAGGATGAAGATACTTTCTATATAAAATCTAACAAAAGAGACTTATTATCCCTAGTAAAAGTATATAGATATATTCATAAAATAATCATGTTAAAATATTTAATAACATATAGTCTACAATGGAAGTTATATTTTCTTTAAAGATAAAATAATATGTGTGCATGGCAATGTTTTGGAACAATATGAAGGAATGTAATAATAAGTAAATAAAAGATGGAAATGAATAATCAAAAATACTTTTATGTTCTCATGCTGGAGTTTCTTGTTTGTGCAATAAACTTGAACTTATATCTAAAACAAATTTGAACTTAGTCTTGAATTTGAAATTGGAAACACAAAATGGAAACAAAAATAGAAAAAGGGTGATGCTTGCACCCTAGGCCGAAATCTCTAGGCCTCGGTCCAAGTAACACATGCGCGCAAGCTCCATTTCCGGGCACCGACCTGTTGACCCCACTGGTCAGCCGCACTTTGTGTCCACATACGCGCTATCACTACTAACGCACTCGGCTGCATCTTTGTTCTCTTTGGTAGTAGACCCACGTTGTCAGATCTCCTTTCCCCGCCTCGGAATGAAGTCACCCGAGTTCAGTGGGATCCGGCTAGCAATCATGCTAAGATCCCGCGGCTAAATCTTCCCACAAGGTTGAACTCGACCTCTGTAACACCCTAAATTTGAGGTATAAATTTTTCTTCTCTAATATTCACCAAATTCAGATGTTACCCTCTTTTCCCTTTGCCTTTCTTTCTCTTTCCAAATTAGTGGAGGAATATTTCGCTTTTTATGTAAATGTTAGATATATTAATGAAACTCTAAAAGAGGTTTTGATTGTAGCATCATGCTGAAGTATATATTTTTTGGATGATGAATGTGTTTTAGGGTGCATTCATTTAATCTAAAACTAAGTTCAAATAGTAACAAAAACAAAAAGGGGGAAAGGAAACTAGCCCAGCAGCCCCCTCTCCTTTTCCCTTGCCGGCCTGCACCGATGGCCTAGCCATCACGCGCGCTCGCCAGCCCCTGCCGTCGCCGCACTCATGCGTGCAGCGTGCGGGTGGTTCGGCCATAGGCGCCGTTGCTGGGTGGGGCCCGCCTGTCAGGTGCCCCGATGTCTTCTCCAACTGCCCGACGACCCCATGCCCACATCTTCTTCAAACCCACGCCCTTGCCCAATCCTCACCAACCACCTGCTCGGCCTTCCCATCACGCTCCCCTCTCGCCTAGTGCCGTGCAGGCAGCAGGAGCTTGTGGTCGAGTCTGCCTCACCGCTCTGCCTGTCCGCGTCTAGCCGCCCCGCTTAGAGTTCGCCGTGCCACCTGTACGCGCTCATGTCTGAGGTGAGCCCGCCCCTCCCCCTCTCCATCCCCCTCCACCCCTATCCTTCCCCCCCCCCTCACCGAGGTCTGGCCATGGTCATGGCAGCGTCCTGGCGCACCCTTGCGCGCGACTGGTACAACCTGGAGGGGTAGCCCAACGCGTGGCCAGGGTTCGGCCAGCGCAGTGGCTCGTAGCTCGCGGCCCTGGCGCGGCCCGCGTGGCTCGCGCAGCGCCCCGCGTGCCTGGAGCCTCTCGCATGACCAGCCATGGTCGCCCAGACCGGCGCAGCTGAGCCGCCCAACTCGACCTCGCCGACGTCCCTGCAGCCTGTCCCGACGTCGTTCGCATCTGGTTAGACCCGCCTCGCCCCCACGCGCAAAGTCCCCCAGCCCATTGTCGTTGCGTCGTGGTCGTGTCCTCGTTACCGCGCTTACTGACCCAGGCCGCGTAGCACGTCGTCGGGACTCCGACGACGCTCGCCTGTCTATCTACCCCTAGACGACCCCTTCTACCCCCTCGCGTGCGCATAGCCCCGCCATCGCATCTTTTGCTTGTTCGCACTTCGTTCGCGCGCGTCAAGCATGCGGTTCACCCGCGTCGTCGCGTGTGCTATCTTGCGCACCTCGCGCACATCATCCTCGTGCATTGCACATTTGGTCGTGCATCAGTAAACCACTTCACCTAGAATCACTCATGCTAATTAACTATGTATTTAAGCGATGATTATTCGAGTAGCAACACAATCAAAGCTAAGCAATGATTTTATAGGTGCATACGATAATTACTTGATAGTATGACTAGGCCGAATTAAAATATTATAGTTAATATCCGCTTAGCATATACGTGATATCCCTCGACCGTAGCGTTGACCATTTCGGTTCCTCTCTCACGTATTCGTAGATGCAAGCTCTATGTCACGTTGCATATTTATTTGATCTATACCATCATATGATGTATTGTTTCTTTCTATTTCAAGAATGTTGAATGTATGTTTGCACTCGCATAGATAATGGTCCATTCGCGGAATCCAAGAAAGTTGCAGGAGAAGACCCTGAGCAGCAGGTGTTTGGTGAAGGCAAGTGTCCTCTGACCTATCTATGTCCTACTCACTTTATAATTCATCTCCCCGCATTTTACACAATTGATACCTAAGGATTTACTAGTCTTTTATTCACCCTATCCATGATTACCTAATTGGGTTAGATAATTTTGGATTAGCTTTATGCTAGCGCTCTACTCTAATCAATGAACATGATGAGATTATTTAGGATACGATGTTTACTTCTGAATATGATTATGGCATTGTGATATTTAAGAGGACTCGAGTTGTTTCTCGAGTGCCTCTCTATAAGGACTTCTTTGTTGGATGACTATCTGGGAAAACAGTGAAGCCATGAGGGTGGGATGGGACGCCCTTATCTAATTAATTAGAGGAACTGAGGTGTAGTTTGTTTCGTTGTTGTGCCGTCAATGGGGCTCGGTGTACGCTACTCACTCCATTGAGGGTGGTCTTCCCCTTGGGGAAGAGTACGGTGAATTTAGGAAACCTAATGGGCGGCTACATCCTTGGGGAATCTTTGTAAAGGCTTTGTAGTGAATCCCTAGCTGCTCACCTCGAGAGTGAACAAGGGTCTTGCAAACCCGGGCTAGAGAGGGAATCATGGCTTGTGGGTAAAGTGTGCGACATCTGCAGAGGGTTCAAAACTGATATATCAGTCGTGCTCACGGTTATAAGTGACCTTGGGAGCTCCTTTAATTAAAGATGCTATGGTTATGGATGAGGATGGCTTTAATGGTGATAATTATACCTATGGATTCTGGTACCTCCTCTTGGAGGGAGTATTTTTTAGGTTAATAACTCGGGGTTATTGCTAAAACTTGGCTCTCTACTACTAATAAATACCTGACAAAATAATAGCCACTACTTTGAGCTTCACCCCACATACAGCTAGTTCACCTTAGCCAAATTGGACATTTGTTGAGTATGTTGATGTGTACTCACCTTTGCTTTAAAACACCAAAACACCAGGTTGTCCACATTGCAACCCCTGCTCAAGAGAAGACGATGGTGTAGCGGAGGATTTCTAGGAGTTTCAAGACTATGATGAGTTCTAGGCTTGGGTTAGCGGCAAACCCCAGTCAGCTACCTTTGAAGGCGTTATCTTACTACGTTTTGTATTCGCACTTTGATCTATGTTTAAGACTATGTGGATGTCTCGGACATCGTGATGTAATCAAGTTAATACATCTTTATGTTATTATTTGAGCATTGTGTGATGATGTCCAGTTATGTAATCGTTGTGTACATGAATTTCTATCCTAGCACGTACATGGTTCGCATTTCGTTTGCCTTCTAAAACCAGATGTGACATAAGTGTATCAAAGTCGTGCTGACTGTAGGACAACTAACCTAGAGTAGAATGGCCGTTCTAAGGATTATGGACCCTTATTCTCACCTTGACCTTTGGTGTCACTTCAAAAGTCGATCATCTCGACCAACCCTATGTTCTACTACTGTATATATTATACCTTGCTAAAATTTTGTTTTATTTTATTTTCTATTCTTTTATGGTTTACTTTCTGGTCATATTAGCTCTATTCTCACTCTTATGCTCACGATGTCTTTTGCAGTTGGCTCGCCTTAGACACACAACACGAAAGTAAGTGATCCCTTTCTAGCCCTCTCATCTTGCAGAGCGCCCGCTTCGTCGCCCAGTGACTGGCCATTCAAGTCATAGAGCCTGCACCACCGCCTGCACGAGGAGCAGGAACGTTGGTGCCAGGAGATGGAGCAGCAGGGCTCTTCTTCCCTTCTTCAATAGAAGGTGGAGTCTGCGAGGCGTCCCTCCCCTGTGCCCCCGCTGGAGGCGCCCCCTGCATCACCACTGGGCGCCCCGACTGCTGGAGTAGCTATTGGAGGAGACCCTGACAGGGACGACGACGACAACAACAGCCCGAGCCACAACACTAACCTCTCAAAGGAGTAGGAGACGGAGGGATTGGTCGCCCGGCCATCACTCGTGACGCCAGTCATGGCTATCATTTCCATGGCACGCTCGACACCCTACTGCGTCGATCCATTGACTGACACACTTGGTCAATCGAGTATTGCTTTGTGGTCTACGAGTAGAGTCGCGAGATATACCTGGACCACTGAGTGGCTACTTGCTTGGTGCGCCGTCCGAAGGATGATCTCCGAGGTACAGAGGTCTGCTCAGAGCATTATTCTATCTCTGAGTGGGACACTCTAGAGGCGGCCATGCAGGATCGTGCTAGAACACGCCTTGGACGAGCTAAGTAGGGCTCGTGCTGAGATCGCCGAGTTGCGAGCTGAGCGTGCGGAGCACCATCACCAGGAGGATGGCTCTCCCACCCCCATCTGGACTTAGCACTCGTACCGCCTGCCTCCACGTGGACACCATGCCTATGGCAACCCTGATTGCAGGACCAAGATAGACTAGGAGCTTTAGTTCGCTAGCGTCGAAACTTGTAATAAATGCTTAAGTTAGGAGTCTTAGTCTTAGTCAATCTTATTTACTCAAAATAGTTTGCTTATCTCGTGTTTTTATGCTTGTCATGGTGAACTTATGATGGATTTGGATCTTTGTAATGACTGTCCCCAAGCTGTGGGTAACCCCTGTAGTTTGGTTTAGCTATTAATGTTAATGAAGTTGGTTATTTGGTTAGGAAGCCTTTTACTTCTACTTTCCTCATTATCTGAGAAGCTGTGTTTGGCTGTGTTGAGACTTAGTGATGATGTTTGTTCGTTCAGTGTTGTGAAGAACTATGTACCCCTTTTCTTATGCTGACAGATTGCAAGATCAATTCTGATGTGTGAATGCCTTCCATAGATGTCTGACCATAGGCACCAAGGAGGGAGGCGCACCCAGCAAGAGCAGCATGCCTCATAGGATGAGGCACCCCAGTCGTTGCCTCCCCCACCACCCCCAATGACAATAGAGCAGATGTTCTTCATGCAGACTCAAGCGGTGCAAGCAATTGGGTAGACTCTAGCAGCCATGCAGCAAGCGCAACAGCAGCCTTAACCTCAGCCACAGATGTTGATGTCGCAAATGCCAAGAGACAGGCATGTGAAGTTCATGCGAGGTCATCCCCCTGTGTTCGCTTACTCTACTGACCCCATGGACGCCGAAGACTGGCTGCGCACCATGGAGTGGGAGTTGCACACCGCCCAATGCAACGATAGAGAGAGTCATGTATGGTCCCTGTCTGCTAAGGGGAGTAGCTCAGTCCTGGTGGGAGTCCTATCTCGCCACCCACGCCGACCCAAGGCCATCACTTGGGAGGAATTCATAGATAACTTAAGCTGGTGTCATGTTCCAGAGGGTCTGATGATAGTGAAGAAGGAAGAGTTCCTGGCATTGAAGTAGGGACCCATGTCCGTCAGTGAGTACAGAGATAGATTTCTGCAACTGTCCTGCTATGCTCCTTAGGATGTCAACACTGATGCGAAGAGGCAGTACCGATTCCTGAGAGGCTTGCTTGACCCCCAACACTACCAACTGATGAATCATACCTTCCCCACATTTCAGCACCTGATCGATAGAGCAATCGTGACAGTGAAAAAGCGCAAGGAAATGGAAGGTCGGAAGCGCAAGATGGGTGGACCCTAGCCCGGAAGCTACAATCTCCCCCATTTCTCAGGCAATTCACCCCAGCAGTTCAAGCAGAGTCTCCCTCAGTGGTATCAGCAGAAGAACCAACGTCAGCATCATCATCAGCAGCAATTCCGAAGGCAATACCCTCAGCAGCAGCAGTACTACCAGAACAGTCAACTGGGACAAAATCAGTATCAGAGGTAGAGTAACCAGACACCTCATCTTCTAGCCCTAGCAACCAATCAGAGCAGTCAGGTAGCCTCTGTGCAAGGAGGATGCAGAGGATGCTTCCACTATGGAGAGCAGGGCCACTGGGCGATGCATTGCCTGAAGAAGATGGCTCAACAACAGCCAACCCCAATGCCCCAGCAAGACAGAATGCAGCTCAGCAAGGAGCAGGCAACCATGGTCAGACACGCTACAACCATGGGAGGCTGAACCAATAGGAGGCCGAAGTAGTCTAGGAAACACCAAGCATGATAGTAGGTACGTTCTCAGTCGAATCCCACCTTGCAGAAGTGTTATTTGATACTGGAGCAACGCACTCATTTGCTATTGCATCATGGGTAGAGGCGCATAATCTTCCAATAACCACAATGACAACACCAATACAAATTGATTCGGCCAGTGGGAAAGTCCAAATCAATAGAATATGTTTGAATGTAAGGGTGGAAATAAGGGGATAGAGTTCCCCGCTAACCTGATAGTGATGGGTACTCAGGGATATCCTAGGGATAAATTGGCTAGATAAGTACCAAGCAGTTATCAGTTGTGATAAGATAACGGAGAAGTTGGTGTCCCCACTAGGAGAAGAAGTGGTAACTGAGCTAGTCCCACCCGAGTCAAAAAAGGAGGTTGCCACCAGATGACTATTGATAGCAAGGAGGCTGACCCACTCGAGGCCATCAAGGTTGTGTTAGAATTTCTAGATGTTTCCCTAAGGATTTACTAGGTATACCGCCTGAGCGGAAAGTTGAGTTCCCCATAGAGCTTATCCCTGGCACCGCCCCCATTCCCAAAAGAGCCTAGAAGGTATCTGAACTAGAGTTGCTGGAACTCAAGAAGCAGATAGATGAGCAGACAGAGAAGGGTTACATCAAACCAAGTACCTCACATTGGGCCACTCATATCCTATTCGTGGAAAAGAAGGATGGCACCAAGAGGATGTGCATCGACTACAAAGCTCTGAACGAGGTCACCATCAACAACAACTACCCCTGCCTAGAATAGAAGATCTATTCGACCAACTAAGAGGAGCCAGTGTATTCTCGAAGATAGATCTGAGGTCAGGTTATCATCAACTCAGGAAAACTCAGGATCCGACCTTCAGATATACCGAAGACGACTTTTATCACCAAGTACGAGCTATATGAGAATACAGTTATGTCTTTTGATCTAACGAATGCACCCACCTTGTTCATGAATTTGATGAACCGTGTGTTCATGGATGACCTAGACAAGTTTGTGGTGGTGTTTATCGACGACATTCTCATATATCATCGGTGAGGAAGAGCATGTGGGTCATCTGAAGATGGTATTGCAGAGGCTATGAGAGCACCAATTATATGCAAAGTTGAGCAAATGCGAATTCTGAATTCAAGAAGTCCTATGCTTGGGTCACATTATAAACAGAGATGGATTGGTCATAGATCCAAAGAAGGTAGCAGCCATTTTAAACTAGAAAGCACAAAAAGATGTTTGAGGTATCAAGAGTTTCATTAGAATGGCTAGATACTATCGACGTTTCATTGAAGTCTTTTCAAAGATTGCTAGACCCATGACAGCCTTATTAGCAAATAAAGTTGAATTCAAGTGGACCCAGAAGTGCCAAGAGGCCTTTGAAGCGCTCAAAGATAAGTTGACTACAATGCCTGTCTTAGTTCTACTTGATGTTCACAAGCCATTTCCGGTGTATTGTGAATCTTCCTACACCGGCTTGGGATGTGTGCTGGTGCAATAAGGAAGGGTCATTGCATATTCATCTCGACAACTGAAGGTTCATCAGAAGAATTATACAACCCATGGCCTAGAGTTAGCAGCAGTGGTTCATGCATTGAAGACATGGAGGCACTATCTGTATGGGTAGAAATGTGATGTCTACACAGACCATAAGAGTCTGAAGTACATATTTACACAATCAGAGCTGAATATGAGGCATCAAAGATGGCTAGAACTGGTTAAAGATTATGAGTTGGAGATACACTACCATCTAGGTAAAGAGAACGTGGTGGCAGATGCTTTAAGCAGAAAAAGTCAAGTCAACATGATGGTCGTTCACCCGATGCCCTATGAGTTAGCCAAAGAATTTGACAGACTGAGCCTTGGATTTTTGAACAAAACTCGCAAGGGGTAACAGTTGAGTTAGAACCCAGCTTAAAGTGGGAAATCAAAGAAGCACAAAAGGGTGAAGAGAAGACCAATGAAGTCCAGTAGCTAATCCTAGAAGGGAGAGGAAAAGATTTTCGGGAAGATGCAGAAGGTGCGGTATGGTTCAAAGACCGCCTGTGTGTTCCTAATATCAAGTCCATTCGGGAGGTAATTGTGACGGAACCTCCCAAGTCATTAGGCCCACCTACAGTTGTCCTTGTCCAACGGACCTTGGAGAACCCTGTAGATGCACATAATCACTCGACAAGTTCGGTATCTGTATTCTTTTCCACGCCTAAGAGCGTTTTACCGGTCACGCAGATATTACAACACATCAGAGGAACAAATAAGAGGAAGCGAATTACAATAACTTAACTTACATTCATTAAAATATAGAAAGAGTGTTATTCTTACATCACCAGGATATAAGAGTGCATAGGTATTATTATGACAAACTTGGGAGGCAAAAACCCCTCCCGCATAAAAGTATATTGTTTTTCAAAAGGAAGGACCACATCCTTCGGCAACCACGTTACTGTTGAGGTTCGTCCTTGGGCACCACCTTAGTGCAAAAACAGTAAAAGTCTGTTGTTTCATCACCTACAACAACATGGGTTCGAAAACCCTGAGTACGAAGTGTACTTTCTCAAGTCTTACCCGTCAAAGAAAAGACTCTCAAGGATATGCTGGCTTAAGGGAGTCAAGGTAAGGCTTAATCAAGAATCAAGACTCTGTTTGCAAAAATGCTTACTAATAGTGGATCCTTAAAAATCCAGTTTTATTAGCAAGTTAAGTCATTACCTATCACTAGAGTTCTTTCTACCCTAGTTCAAGCACTTGGCCTATACTAGCCATCCCTTTATCGACCCTTCTTGTTTCACTGGAATGCTACGTGTAAGTCAGTGACCAAGTCTTCATGTCCGAGAAGTAACGGCGATCTGAATCGATTAATATCCAGCTGGGGATCTCCAATCACACAACATATGTAGCACTTAACCCTTGCATATGTCAACTCGCCACCAGGGTTCTTAAGACCAGACCGGGTTCACGCCAACCGAGAGCACAGATACACCACCGTCCAGCCTCTTACCATGGAGGGTACACGCTACTCTCGCCATCTCTCCACTCCCATTGCGTGTTGGCCTTTCTGGTATTAGTCTGCCCGAGGCAAAGCTTACCCATGATGAGGTATGTGACTAGTTAAAAGGTCCTCGATCATCAGGCCTACATCGAGACGGCCCTTAATCGACTCAGATGGAGACACTACACCGAGACTCTCGTCTCGTGCAAGTCACCCGCCCGGTCTCAGCTTTATCATTTAAAACCCAAAATTTGGTACCTGGCAGAGGTACATCTTTTCCGATGTTGAACCCATCATGGCCATGATGGATCCACCATCAAGTTTTAATTTTGAAAATATCCCATCCACTGTGAAGCATCATCTTTTGTTTAAAAACAAATCATTTGTTTTTCTAAAGCAATACTAAGAATCTGAAAAACCTTTTTAATAAAATAGGTAATCAAGGAATGGTAAACAGTTCCAAGGAAGGAAATGCAGCAATTTGTTTACCATCCAACTCCTATCACCTAATGCATCAGTCAAGTGATAAAGAGTTTTAAAACAGCAAGGGGGTGGCGAATGCACCGGGGCTTGCCTTGTTTTGTAGGAGAGCCGGGATCTGTTCCACAAATATAAAAATAGAAACATTTCCCGGCAGGTGGATTTTCTGTTGATGGAGTAGTCTCTTCTTCTTCAACAGTTATCTCTTCCTTGTTCTCTATACATAACCATATATAACCATGAATGCTCATGTAATGCTTATGAAAATGCAATAATAGAGAAACCACACTAAGTTGTATCTTGAATACAACTTTCCTTCACGGTGCTCCAGGGAAACTAGGGTTTTCTGAGCCAACATCCTAGTAGGGTTAGGCAGTTTTACCCTAAGGAGCTAGGGTTTTTGGTTTAGGCATCAAACAATGTCCAAAGAATATCAAACTTTACCCATGGGTTCTAAGTACCCAAATAAGTTCACCCAAAAAGTTTTATAATTTTTGGAGCTATATAATAATTTATAAAATTCAAATAGACTAGGTTTAGATCTTCTTAAATACTACATAATTCTTGGTTTAGGCTAAAAATCTTGGAACTATTTTTGTTAAATACTATAGAAATTTAGGAGTCCAACAAAATTGGTCTCATATTTTTATCATTTTATTATAATTTTCTATGGATTTCCTAAGTCTGACAGAAAAAGAAAAAGAAAAATAATGAATAGTGTTGGGCTGAAAACTAGCCCAAGTCAGCCCGTGTCTGGGCAAAAACGCGCCTGCACGCGCCTTGGCGTTTTTGCGCAAAGGCCCTGAGAAATTCAACAAAAAGAAACGCACCCACACACTGTTTCTATGTGTCACTGACAATTACAAACACCCCCATACTTCTATTTATTCACAGTTCTAGGTCCACGACGGGACCACGCCGAACACCTGGTCAGAGCTGCGATTTCATGGCGATGGCGACCCGGACAGAGAGCAACAAGCTCAGAAACATCAAGCACAAGTCTATCCGAGCAAAAACCCTCACTTAATTTGAAAGATTTGACTCTAATTGAAGCTTGTTCATGGTCACGGTGGCGGAAAGACCCTGGTGATCGCGTTCTGGACAACTAACGACAGTGATGCTAAAATTGAAGCTCGGGTGAGCTTCACGGGTTCACCAGAGTCTATGTACACGTTTGAATTTTGACTGAACAGGGATGGGAGAGTGGGTCAACAGAAAGGGTGTCCGCGGCGGCGTTCGACGGGGCGACTTGGTGTTCCAGGGTTTAGGCTTCGGTAAAGTTCAATTGGCTGACATCGTGAGCAACATGAGGCTAAAGGCAAGCCAAAACAAGAGGCAATTGGGTAAGTACTGATCCGAGGAGGGCTGGCCACGGATGGGTCCTTCACAGCGGCGAAAATGACCGATCACAGGGAAATCTGATGATCTCCGATGATGGTGGATAAAACAGGATGGCTAGTGAGCCGTTAGCTTTGTAACTAAGAGATGAAGAGCAGTGCACGGTCAATTTGGATGACGGGGGTGAGGACACAGTGAATTTATAGGTCTGGTGATCTATGGCGACGGCCAAGGTGATAACCTTCACCGGATTTTGTGGGCAATCAACGACGACGTCGGGCGCGATCCTTTTCTAGGGGTTCAACACGTCTCCCCGTGATAGTAACGCGGTCAAATCGACGATGCCGTGGATGAACGGAGGGAAGCGGCGCCAGTGACCAGGCACGGCCGCAAAGATCAGTGGCCGCATGGCGGCCAGGATAGTTGCCCTCCACCGCGGCGATCTTACCCAATTCGTGAATATCGTCGCGAAGAGATGCCCACCGAGCGCCTAACCGGAACATGGCGCGAATCGCAGCGTGGATCGGCGCCGGCGACGAGGTGCTCCATACCAGAGATATTTCTGCTACTGTAGTATTGCAATTGTTCTTCAGAGCAACTGACAGAGCACAATTAGGGGCATTTTGCTCCAAAATTTATGTGGCAACTTCATCATCCATCTACATCAAAGTTGTGGATCAATAATCCATCTTCAATTTTGCTATAGCATCCCTAGCCGAATTCCTACTGGATGCTACTCAAAATTGATACTAAAATTCTACCAATGTCACTGGTGGCCAAAAATTCAGTTCGAGAGTTGACTGACAGCCCATATTCAAGCCTATTTATCTCTCATTTCTGTGCAACACTAGTGCTTGGTCACTTAATCAAATTTGTTCTCCTTACATAGCTCTACAGATTTTCTATACTGACCAATAGCAAAATCCTCAAGAATCCTGAGATGTAGAGCTCCAAAGTCAGCCCTATTCAACTGATTTTGGACTTTGGCACATGAGAGGCATAGGGTGCCTTTTTACAAATAAGCCCAAATCCGATAATTTGATTTGTAAATCCTCAAATGTGTGAAACATATGATTTGTGGTGCTCTAATACTTTGGTTTTTACACTTGGGTCCAAAAGTGCACAAAATTTACACTTAACCCCCTAGGGTTCTAGTTTAGGGTTTTCCAGGGGTCTTTTCACGATTTTTAGCACTTTAGGGTTTTGGTATCACTAAAGTCCTTCAAATGTGATATCTTATGATCATGTTTCATGTCTTTTGAGGTTTTCACATATTTGGGCTTCACTTATATCCATAAGCCCTGATCTAAGGTTAAGCACTTTATCCTAGGGTTATCCACACATCAAGTCATATCAGTACAACTTGTTTGAAATTTTTACCTAGTGAATGCATTCTAGGTGTATCAAACACATGACTTGCTAATGCTCATGATGTTATGCTCATGTTTTAGTGACAGTAACACCAGAGGTGTTACATCCTTCCCCCCATAAAAGAGTCTCGTCCCGAGATTTAAAGTCCTAGGGCAAGTAGTGGAAAAGGAAATGCGTCACATTTTTATTTCCTTATCTCTTGTACAAAGCAGGGGGTGGTATGGGTCTATTTCATCTTTACAATCATTGTACATATTTCACAATTTACATGAAGCTAAAAAGCCAAGGAAATTCTTTTCTAAGAAGTCTTGGGTTTCCCATGTGGCTTCATCTTCAGCATGTTGGTTCCATTGTATCTTATAAAATTTGAGAACTCTTCTTTGAGTGATCCTGTCCTTTTGATCCAGGACTCGAATGTTCTGAATATGTTAAGTCTGGTTCCAGGGTAACATCCATCATATCAATGGTTCAATCTGGAACCCGAAGACACTTCTTCAATTGGGATACATGGAACACATTGTGTACTGCAGATAATGTTTCGGGTAGTTGGAGTTGGTATGCCACTGGTCCACATCTTTCAAGAATGGGGAACGGACCAATGTATCGGGGTGCAAGCTTTCCTTTTACACCAAAACGGGTCACACCCTTCATTGGTGATACTTTCAGGTACACATAATCTTCGACTTGAAACTACAAGGGTTGGCGTCGTTTGTCTGCATAACTCTTTTGTCGAGCTTGTGCTTCTTTCAAGTTATGTATGATTCATTGAACCTTTTCTTCTATCTCTTTTACCATATCAGGCCTGAAAAACCACATTTCTCCTGGTTCAGACCAATTCAAGGGAGTACGGCACCGTCGTCCATACAAAGCTTCAAAAGGGTGCCATCTTGATGCTCTCTTGATAGCTGTTGTTATATGAAAACTCTGCCAATGGTAAGCATTCATCCCATAACTGTGGAGCAACTTAGTACCTAGGGACTTATGTAGTTCTTCCCAAAACATGGATACAAATTGTGGTCCGCGGTCCGACACTATAGTCTTTGGAATTCCGTGCAAACTGAGAATACAGGCAATATACACCTGGGCATAGGTGAGGACTGGATAGGATGTCTTGACCGGTAGAAAATGTGCTATTTTTGTAAGTCGATCAACTATAACCTAGATAGAATCAAACCCTTTTGCTGTCCTGGGTAATCCCACAATGAAGTCCATGCTAATGTCCTCCCATTTCCAAGTTGGGATGGGCAAAGATTGCAATGGACCAACAGTATTCATATGTATGGCTTTAACACGTCTACAGGTGTCACATCTCGCCACATAGCGTGCAATTTAGATCTTCATTTTTGTCCACCAATAATGTTGCTTTAAATCTTGATACATCTTAGTGCTTCCGAGATGAATGGAATATCGAATAAGATGAGCTTCGTCCAATATTTGTTGGCGGACTTCATCATCCTTAGGCACAACTATGCGGTTATTAAACCATATTATGCCTTGATTATCCCTTCTGAAACAATTTGCTTTGTCGGCTTCTATTTTCACATGAATATGTTTCATACCCTTATCACTTCTTTGTGCCTCAATAATCTTTTGCAGAAGAATCGACTCAAGCTTCAATTGGTTCAAGGTTCCATGTTGAATCATTCCCAGGTTTAACCTCTCCATTTCTTGACATAATGTAATGTCAGAGGTCCTTGCTATAAGACAATGGCAGGAAGCCTTGCGACTTAGTGCATCTGACACCACGTTGGCCTTGCCTGGGTGACAGTGAATTTCTAATTCATAATCCTTAATCAACTCAAGCCATCTCCTCTGCCTCATGTTTAGTTCTGACTGGGTAAAAATGTACTTCAAACTTTTATGATCTGTATATATATGGTAGATATTTCTGAGCAGATAATGACGCCATATTTTAAGGGCATGAACCACGGTAGCTAATTCCAAGTCATGAGTTGGATAATGTTCCTCATGCCGGCGCAACTGTCTTGAAGCATATGCTATAACTCGGCCCTCTTGCATTAACACACATCCGAGACCACTGCCCGATGCGTCACAGTATACATCAAAAGGCTTTTGAATGTCTGGTTGAGCCAATACCGGAGCAGTGGTCAATAATACCTTCAATTGCTCGAAGGCTTCGTTGCATCTTGAGGACTAGTTAAATTTGGTATTATTCTTCAATAGGCTTGTGATTGGCTTCACAATCTTGGAGAAATCCGGGATAAATCTACGGTAATAGCCAGCCAGTCCAAGGAAACTTCGAACTTGATGTACAGTGGTTGGTGGTTTCCACTCTAGAATATCCTTGACCTTGCTGGGATCAACCGCAATCCCATTTGCAGACAATACATGTCCCAAAAATTGGATTTCCTCTAGCCAAAACGCGCATTTGCTGAATTTAGCATATAATTGGTGTTCCCTTAAGCGCGTTAATACGATCCATAAATGTTTAGCATGCTCCTCTTCATTCTTGGAATAAATCAAAATATCATCAATGAAGACCACCACAAATTTATCCAACTCGAGCATAAACACCGAGTTCATTAGATATGTGAAGTGGGCAGGAGCATTTGTCAAGCCGAAAGACATAACCAGATATTCAAATAATCCATACCGCGTAGTAAATGTGGTTTTGGGTATATCTTCGGGTCGAATACGGATCTGATGATAGCCCGACCTGAGGTCAATTTTGTAGAATACCCGTGCTCCAGTAAGTTGATAGAACAAGATATCGATCCAGGGAAGAGGGTACTTGTTCTTGATTGTGACCTCATTAAGGGGTCTGTAATCCACGCACATTCGAAGTGTTTGATCCTGTTGGGGACTTGTTCTCAAATACTATGAATCAAGAACAAGGCAACATAAAATGTTAAACATTAGTACCCTTCATCCTTCGAAGCATTATTTCCCTAAGGTTATAATGATCTTCGGACGAAGGTCATGAGGGGCATACCTTCATGACTTCTTCATACATAAATGTATGATTATTAACAACGAATGAAGCATGTAAAGCATAAGAAATAATGTGAACAACAACATTATCATACATATATTTCTCATTATATAAATGCAAATCAACATAAGGACAATATTGAATTACATTTGGTACCTTCGACCTGATAGACAGCAAAGGTACGAGCGTGACACAAAAGCAAATGCCAAGTCAGCGTGAATAGTACGGGAGCACTGTTCATCTATTTATAGGCACGGGACGTAGCCCACGTAAAATTACACCCATGCCCTTTACATTTGCTAATGACTCTATAGTGATCCATCGAGGCCTAAATAGCCTTTTCCCTTTTAAGTCGGTTCCCTTTTCTGCTGTCATGCCGAAGCTCCCTTGCGTAGCTTTGGCGCTGTGTCAACCTTCGTATTCTTTGTGCTTCTCACACTGTGGTTCTGATCCAAGTCCGAAGGTACCTGTTCATGTATTATACTCTAGAAACATTGTTAAATCATGTTTTTGAGGACCTTCGAAAGACGAAGGCCCCCAACAGTAGCCCCTCGCAATATTAATTTGTTAGAATAACGAATTCAAATTGCGATATGAACGAAGGCCTTAAGCCGAAGGTCCGAAAAAACACCTTCCCTTTGCTAGAATAGCAACAGTTGATGACAAACGGGGCCCTCCAATTTGGAACGCACTGGGCGTACAAATAGGAACTCACCCCGAGCACATTTGGTACGTTATCTGCCGCCTGCTTTGCTTGCTCAATTTTTTAGCTCTTGCCTACCAACGCTTGCTTGGTTTCTTAGACTTTCCAAGCTTCGGCTTTAAGAACACATTTTCGCCATTTCCGAAGAAAAGATGTCTCAAGACAAAAAAGTTGTTGCTGAGACAAAGCTGAGCGAAGAGGAGAAGCTCCTTGAGGAGAAGACTACTGGATTTGTTGAATCAATAGCAAAGACAAATATAGAAAAGATTACTAAGGAAATTCTAGAAGGCTTATATGAAGATACTGATGACAGCGACAGTTATGATGCGGAAAGTGGAGGCGAAGACTCTGAAGATCAGCCCTGGCGACCAAGTCATGCAGCCTTTGAGAAATCGATTATCAAACAGAGTCATCTTGATAATATGAGAGGAAGGTATTTTCGAGATATGTCTATTGTGAGGGCTAACGCAGACAGGGTTGTTCCTGTTCCCGAAGTAAACGAAGTTGTGATCTACCGAAGCTTCTTCAAAGCTGGGCTTCGGTTCCCGTTGAGCAGATTTGTTGTTGAAGTTTTAAAGACATATCAGATTTTCCTTCACCAGATCACTCCCGAAGCAATTATTAGAATGGGGATCTTCGTCTGGTCTGTGAGAAGTCAAGGTTTGGAGCCAAGTGCAAATCTTAATAATTTTGGTTGCCATAGCTTCGTTGCTCGCTCTGGCTCAAGCTACCCAGTGCCAACTTTTCGGAAGAGGTGGCCCAGGGCCTGGATGGAAGAGTGGTTTTATGTAAAAAAATGATTTGGAGGCGAGAGAAGATATTAAAGAGATCATCATGCGCCCCATCTGGTCCCGCTTCGGCCTCCGAAAACCGAAGGTAGAGATTGATGAGGCAGCCGAAGCATGCCAAAGGGCCTTCACCACAGTTTGCGCTTTTATCGGGACAAGAGATTTAGTTCAAGAACATGTAGCCTACAGGATATGGCCACTGATAGACAGCTGGGAAATGCCAAAGGAAACCATCACTAACCCTAGCGAAGGTGGTTTGGTTCGATTGAAATATACCTTCAGGTTTGGAGACCAATTTATCGAACCAGACGATGACTGGCAGAAGTGTGTTGAAAATACTAGTGATGAACTACTTGGAGCATACTCCAAGTCTGAAGATAATGCACTATCTGCGGCCTTCGAGAGCCGAAAAAAGAAAAGGCTAAATAGAGTTTTTGATGCTATTGGATTTGTGTACCCTAACTATCGCTACCCGCCACGAGGGCAGAAAAGAAAGGGTGCAACCTCTGGGAAGGCTGCCGCTTCGGCTGTTTCAAGCGAGCCCGCACCGAAGAGGAAAAAGCTGAAGGTCCTTACTTACCGACCGCGCTACATTGGGCCGGCCATAGTGCCTGAATTTGGCGGTGAGACTTCTTCAGCTATTGAAGCCAAAGGACCTGCTCTTACGCAGAGGATTGAAGAGCCGGCTGCAATGCAGAAGACTGACAAAATTGAAGAACCGAGAATCGAAGGGACGAAAACATTAGAAGTTCTAAGCCCTTCGGCAGGAGTGGAGATGCCAAAGACACAAAAAGGTCTAGCAGCGAACCCCAAGAGAAAAAGGATGGCTAGTGTACTAGATGTGCTGGAGACAATAAAAGCTTCAAGCTCTACTCCAGGGAAAATTGCCAAGGCTTCGAAAGCGCAGATTGAAACCGAGACAAAGCTGACCGAAGCCGAAGCTACAATGAGCCAGGCTGACGCCGAAGCTGGGCCTTCAGAGCCCGCCAAGGAGAAATCCTCGGAAATTGGAGAAAAGGCAGCGGAGGAAGAAGCTATAGAACAGATTTTGCCTGGAAAAGCTGCCGCTCCTACTCCCGAAGCGCCTTTCGAAGTCCTTGATTATATTATTCGACACGCTTCGGGAAAAAGATTATCTGAAGAAGAAATTTTTGAAGCTAAACACTATGCCCGAGAACTGAAGTACCCGAAAGGGGCCTTAGTGTTTAATGGCACAGATGAAGATGACTTCTTGTATTGCCTGCCAGACAACAAAGAATTATCTGTTTGCCAGGAGATGGCCAGAAGTATGGGGTTCCCGAAGCATGAAGCTGGCCTCTGCGCCATGACGAAGGACGATCTTGCAGATAGCCTTGCATATAATAGTCTGAAGGTACAAAAATTGTGTATTTGAAAGTTTATGAATTTTGAATTATTCTTTTGTTCTTATATTAACCCATTCATTCTTTTCATATAGGGTTTAATACTTAGCAACGCCTTAAGGGCGCAAAAGAATGCCGAAGACGAGAGTTGCACTATTGCTCTCAACAACCTTCGTACAGAGGTTATCAAGCTGAGGAACGAAGCTTTGGAAAAAGACAAAATTCTACTTACATTGGTGGACAAAGTAAAGGGGGATGAGGCTAACTTCAAGGCTCAATCTGAAATCCAAAGGAATGAGATTGAAAACCTTCAAAAACAACTGGCCGAAGGCAAATTGAAATGCGCTATTGCCGAAGCTGACCGAGATGCCAGTGAGTACTGGAAAAATTATTTTGAAAAAACAGTTGCAGAGCTTCGCTCATCAAAAGAAAGATGTTTTGAAAATCTGTAGAATGCATCAAAAAGATAAAAACTAGCTTCGCCAACGTGGGCGCGTACTCGAGCGAAGACAAATTCATAAGAGGCGATCCTGAGGGCGTAACTGAGTGGATTAGCAGCGAAGCCGAAGCTTTTGAAGAAATTTTGAGCGACCGCGGGGACGTCTGCGCGTTCTCTGGTGTGAGGGGAGTTGCAGCTATTTTGGAGAAGTCAGGTTGCGAACATGTTAGAACCTTGGCTCAGGCCGAAGCTGCCTTCTCCATTGATGATACGAAGGACCCCTCGGCTGAAGCAAGCTTAATAGGTGGAAAATTTTTCACTGACATCTGGGAAAATGGCGGCCGAGGGATGGCCCATGAAATAATAAAGAAAAGCGAAAAAGATACTCATGACGCTAGAGAAGCAACGAAAGCAGCTGAAAAAGCTGCGGAACTCGAAAGGCGGATAGGTATTACTTAATGGAACTTTGTTGTTTATTTTTGTGACTTCGAACTGATTTATTTCTTCTACCGCAGCTGAACTATCTCCTGCCCCAGAGCCATTCAATCCACTAGCCGACCTAGAAACATAGAAGACAATAGAGATTATTAATATGGCCGAAGCTATTGTGGATGAAGTTGTTACCGAAGCTGCTGAAAAAGTTCTGAAGGAAGAAGAGTAGCTATTGTAAAAACATTTTTTGAGATAATAATGTAATATTTGCTGAACTAATCCTGTAATATTTGATGTTTGTATCTTTGAATGTAATATGTAAATTGTTTGTAATTCAATTCTTTACGATGCATGAAACTTTATGTACATACCGTTTTTGAGCCTTCGGCGAAAAAAACACCTTCCCTACTTTTCATGCTTCGTGAAGAACAACTTTTATATCCCGTGGAAATATTCATGCTTTGTAATGAACATCCAAGTGTCGTAAAAATATTAATGCTTCGTGAACAATAGATTTCTTCCTCCACATCAGAGCTGATGAAACTGTACTTCTTCAAAACTTATTTTGTGCCTTAGCACAATTTTCACTTTTCCGAAGCATTCTCAGAAGATCAACATTGTATGCCCTTCTTGTGTCGTTGATGCAATATGATGTATGATGTTATGTTATGCAAAATGATGTGATGATGTTATGTTATGCGAAATGATGTTTATGCCGAAGACACACACTCACACCCCCATAGTGAAATACACAATCTTTTTGCCGCTTATTTTTCGGCTTCACCGCTTATTTTTCGGTGTATCAGCGTTGACTTTTCGCTGTAAGTTCTGCATTCCCTTAGGAACGTCTTTTGAACTTCTTCGCCTTCTATTTCGGCGGTATTCGCGTTGACTTTTCGTGCTTCGCCTTATATTTCGGCGGTATTTGGCTCTGCATTCCCTTTGGAACGACTTTTGAGCAGAGAACTTACACTGCGCTCCCTTAGGAACGACTTTTTGTAGCTTCGGCAAACTTACGCTGCGTTCCTTAGGAACGACTTTTTGTAGCTTTGGTGATACTTGTAATGCGATTTTTAGCCCCGTGTTCTCTTAGGAACGATTTTTGCGCTTCAGCAACTTTTGGACTTCGTGAGTCTGTGGAGAAGATATATTTCACTGTGGCAAAAAATGAAGCTATTACAAGGAATTGAAAATGGCAAGAAAAATAGGTTAATAATAATTGTTCCTTATTGAAAAAGAAAATGGCAATGAACGTAAAAAGTGTTTCAAGGGTAGGATATCTATCAATAGATATGTTTCGATTATGGCATAGTACTGTTGACTGTGCGAGCTTCGGACTCCTCCCTGAAATCTCGCTGCTGATGGGTTTGCTGGCTCCCTTCTGGCTGCTGGCCTCGTGAATATGCAGGTTGTAGTGGTGGTGGAGGTGGAGGCTGTGGCCAAGATGCCTGTGGCTGGCTAGCCGAAGCAACAGAAGCTGCAGGATGGTTACCCACATACTCTGGTATGTAGGGTGAGTGATACGAAGCAGTGTGCATGACCTGCTTCGGCTGGTTCTGTTGAGCTGCGGCTTCTGCTATTTCCTTCTGTTTCTGAATGGTGACATGGCACATCCTTGTAGTATGGCCCTTGTCCTCACCACAGAATAAGCAATAAATTTTCCTAGGCTGATCCCCAAATCTTCCTCCAAAACCCCTGGCGCCTCTGCCTCTTGGAGCTGGCGGCCGGAAAGAGCTTTGTTGTTACCCCGAAGCTTGCGAGGAATATTGTGGCCTCTGTTGTTGACTTCCTCTGTCGTCACTCTAGGTGGAGTGGATTGACCTGACATGCCTTGGGTGGATTCTTCCTCCGAAGCCCCTGGTCATCTTAGAGAACATGTAGGCTTCCTCCCTTCTTTGGCAAAAGTCATTGTCATCCCGGATGTATTCTTCCATCTTTTGAAGCAGCTTCTCCAAAGTCTGTGGAGGCTTTCTAGCAAAATACTGGGCAGTAGGTCCTGGACGAAGCCCCTTGATCATGGCCTCAATGACAATTTCATTGGGCACTGTAGGCGCTTGTGTTCTCAAATGCAATAACCTTCGGACGTATGCCTAGAGATCCTCCTCATGATCTTACGTGCATTGAAACAGAGCCTGAGCTGTGACTGGCTTCGTCTGAAAGCCCTGGAACCTTGTCACCAGCATATCCTTGAGCTTCTGCCATGAAGTAATAGTTCCTGGCCAAAGAGAAGAATACCACGTTTGGGCCACATTCTTAACTGCCATGACGAAGGACTTGGCCGTGACAGCTGCATTGCCTCCGTATGAAGATATAGTTGCTTCATAACTCATCAAAGACTGCTTCGGGTCTGAATGTCCATCATACATGGGGAGCTGAGGTGGCTTGTATGATGGAGGCCATGGGATAGCCTGTAGTTTTGCTGCCAAGGGAGAAGCATCGTCAAAGGTAAAGGTATCATGATTAAAATCATCATACCATCCATCCTCGTTGAAGAAGCCTTCTTGGTGAAGCTCCCTATGTTGGGGCCTTCGTTCTTGTTCGTCTTGAGCAAGATGGCGTACTTCTTCTATGGCTTCGTCAATCTGCCTTTGAAGATCAGCTAGTCGAGCCATCTTCTCCTTCTTCCTTTGTATTTGTTGATGAAGCATCTCCATGTTTCTGATTTCTTGGTCCAACTCCTCCTCCTGGAGTGTTGGACTAGTGGTCTTCCTCTTCTGGCTTCGGGCCTCACGAAGAGAAAGGGTCTCCTGGTTTGGGGTCCAGTGGCTACAGAGCAGCAGCCCCTGTCGCTAAAGCTTTCTTCGGTGGCATGACGAAGGTCAGTGCTTGCCGAAGGTGGTCGAAAAGGATTCACCGGAGGTGGGCGCCAATGTTGGGGACTTGTTCTCAAATACTATGAATCAAGAACAAGGCAACATAAAATGTTAAACGTTAATACCCTTTGTCCTTCGGAGCATTATTTACCTAAGGTTATAATGATCTTCGGACGAAGGTCATGAGGGACATACCTTCATGACTTCTTCATACATAAATGTATGATTATTAACAACGAATGAAGCATGTAAAGCATAAGAAATAATGTGAACAACAACATTATCATACATATATTTTTCATTATATAAATGCAAATCAAAATAAGGACAATATTGAATTACATTTGGTACCTTCGACCTGATAGACAGCAAAGGTACGAGCGTGACGCAAAAAGCAAATGCCAAGTCAGCGTGAATAGTACAGGAGCACTGTTCATCTATTTATAGGCACAGGACGCAGCCCATGTAAAATTACACCCATGCCCTTTACATTTGCTAATCACTCTATAGTGATCCATTGAGGCCTAAATAGCCTTTTCCCTTTAAGGCGGTTCCCTTATCTGCTGTCATGCCGAAGCTCCCTTGCATAGCTTCGGCGCTGCGTCAACCTTCGTATTCTTTGTGCTTCTCACACTGTGGTTCTGATCCGAGTCCGAAGGTACCTGTTCATGTATTATACTTCAGAAACATTGTTAAATCATGTTTTTGAGGACCTTCGGAAGACGAAGGCCCCCAACAGATCCTTCTTCTTTACAAAGATTGCGGGACATCCCCAAGGTGATGAACTGGGCCGAATGAATCCCTTCTCAAGCAAATCTTGTAATTGCGTCCTGAGCTCCTCTAATTCATTTGGTGGCATCACGTACGATCTTCTAGAAATAGGAGTTATACCGGGTTTCAGTTCGATCACATTCTAGGGGCAATCCAGGCAAATCTTCAGGAAATACATCCGAAAATTCACATATTACCGGAATATCCTAGATTTTGGGAATGGTAGCTTCATAGACCCGTCCAAATGGTTTAGTTAGAATAGCTACAGGAATGGACAGGAGAACCTCTTCATGGCCATGGCTCAACTTGATAGTCCTTAAGTCAGTGTTGAGGATAGCTTTATGATGGGCTAACCAATTCATGCCCAGAATTACATCTATATCTTGGCCTTTCAAAACAATCATGTTGGTGGGAAAATCCCATTCAGCCAATGTTACTAGCACATGGAAAACTACTTCCTTAGTAAATATTTGTCCCCTGGGCGAATGAATAATAAACCCTTCCCTTGATTCAGTGCAAGGAATGCAATATTTTCCACAAATTTCTTGCTTATGAATGTATGTGAAGCACCAGAATCAAGAGAATGACTGCTGGGTGATTGGCCACAAGGAACGTACCCATCATTACCGGCTCTCCTTTCGGTGTAGTGGCCACTTGAGTGTATAAATTCGCCCAGTCTTCTAACATTTTTGCCCGCTGAATTATTAGCCATGTTTCCCTTGCCTTGATTAGAGCTCCCAGAGTTCTGATAATTGTTGGACTTATTCTACCTCGGATATGGACAGTCTTTTATAAAATGACCAGACTTCCCACTATTGAAGCAGCCAGTTGAGGAACTAGGGAGGGCGGGGGAAACGAGCACCAGGGGCACTTGGTTGATTTGTAGGAGTGAAAGCAGTGGCAGGGCAAATGAAAATAGGCTGTTTGAATTGATAGAAGAGTAGACGAGGCAAAGAACGGTTCTGATTGAATGGTCGGATTACCAACCTGGTTCGCCTTCTCAGGTCCCTGATTGGACCTGTCACCTCCAAATCCCTTTGATTTTCCTTGGCCTGTATTCTTGGCTTCTACTACCAGCGCCGTGCTGACAGCTCTGCTGTACGTAAGATCTAGGCAGGTAGCCATTTTCCTTTGGAGCCGATCATTGAGTCCTCTCATGAAGCAGTTTCTGCTTTTCCAGGTCAGTGTTTACTTGGTCAATTGCATATTGGGATAAATGATTAAACTTGTTGAGATACTGCACCACAGTATCTCCTCCTTGTTTTAGCCGAATAAATTCCTCTTGTTTCATGTGAAGCACTCCTTCTGGAATATAGTGTTCACGGAATGCGAGCTTAAATTCATCCCAAGTGACCCGGTGTCTGTAACGCCCGAATTTCGAGTTGGATTTTTTTCTTCTTTCTATATCACTCTTCAAATTCGGGTGGTTACCTCTCTTTCCCCTTTTCTTTTCGCTAAAACCTCAACCGTCTTCAAAACCTTAAGTTACGTGATAATAGTAAACCCTAGGGGTTAATTTCTTTGATTTGCTGCATCATGTCGAACCATGCATTTTTTTGGTTGTTTGAAAGTGTGAAAGCATTCATATAGAAAATAGATATAAAAAAAGGGAAAATCTTTTCTTTTCTCTCACCTCCCTCCCCTCCCCTTTTGGCCCAGTCGCCTCCCCCCTTGGCGCGAGCGGCCCAGCTGGCCCGTCGGCCCAGCCGGCTCGCCCCCCCTCTCGCGTCGTGGGCCGACTTGGCCGCGGCCCACCTCGCCCCCCCCCCCCCCGCAGCGGCCCCCCGCTTTGGGCCCATGGCCGGCCCAGCCGCCCCTCCATCCCCCTCCCCCCAAATCTCTCTCCTCTCCCCCGCGGGCCCCGCCTGTCATACCCTCCCCTTCCCCAACTCCCTCTCCCCTGCCCTAGGCGCCGCCGCCCGCCCTCCCCCCTGCCCTAGCGTCGCCGCCGCCGCTCCCCTGCCCTAGCGCCACCGTGCCGCCCCCCCCCCCCTGCCGCGGTGAGGTCCCCCCCCTCCCCTCTCCTTCCCCCTTCTCCCTCCTCCTCCCTCGCCCGCCCGGCCACCCGGTTCGCCCGGCCCCGCCCCGGCGTCCCGCGTCCGGCCCTCGCCCCGGCCGCTCCCCGCGCGCCGTCCTCGGCCGGCGCCGCGCCGCGCCCGGCCCCGCCTCGGCGAGCCGCCCCCGCCCCGACCCCGCGTCCGGCCGCCCCCGCCCCGACCCCCGTCCGGCCCCGGCGAGCCCGACCCCGCTTCCGTCCGCCCGGCGCCCCGGCGAGCCGCCCCGTCCCGTTGCCCGGCTCGGCCGTCCCCGCCGCGCCCGCGCCCGGCTCGGCCGCGCCCGCTCGGCCCCGTGCCGTCCCGGCTCGACCGCCCCCCGCCCGGCCCCGGCCGTCCCCCGCCCGGCTCGGCCGCCTCCCGCGCCCGCCCCGGCGTTCCCCACCCCGGTTTCGGCCGCCCCCGGCCCCGGCCCCGGCTGTCCCAGCGTTCGTCCGCCCCCGCCCCGGCTCGGCCACCCACGCCCCGGCCCCGGCCCAACCGCCCCGCGCCCGGCCTCGGCCGCCCCCGCCCCACCGTGCCCCGGCTCGGCCCCCCCCACCCCGGCTCAAACCGACCGACCCCGTGCCCCGGCTCGGCCGACCCCGGGCCCGACCGACCCCGCTCTCGGCCTTGGTCGTGCCCCCCGCCCTGCCCGTGCTTCGCCCCGCCGTGCCTTGCTCGCGTCGCGTCGGCCCTCGGCGTGGCCTCGAGCTCGGCCAGCACACGGCCCCGACGCGTGCCGCGACTCGTTCGCGGCACGTTAAGTGTGGTTTTGCGCGTGCGCCGTGTTCGCGCAGGCGTTCTGGTTGTAGCTCGTCATGCTCGCGACGCGACGCATAGCGCCCTGTCGCGCTCCGCGACACGATCGTCTACCCCTAGCCCCGTCTACCCCCCCCCCTCGTATCCTATATGCGTTAATCATGTGTTTATATTAATAAGATAGGAGTCTCAATTTGGAAATTGGTTACGTTAGTTAATTTGTATAGCTAATCGTCTATCTTATTCAATGTTAATCTACTAAAAGTGGTCACGTTTACATTAGTGCATGTAGCTAATTCTTTTGTTAGAACCAATTGGAACTAGAACACGTGACGTCTAGTTATTCACCAACCCGTAGTGCGTCTCGGGCATGAGCTTTAACTCTCGCGAGACCTTTTCTCATTTCTTTCTAACCATGGTAAACTCATTATTGTATGTGGTATTCTATGCATGTTTAATCTACTTGTTCTCTTGTATGGTGTATTGTTTGGTTTCCTAATTTCAATGGATGGATGTATGTATGCTTGCAATCGCTTAGAGAACGATCCGGTTGGAGAGCCCGAAGAACTCGCAGGAGAAGCCCCTGAGAGCAGTCGGTTGGTGGAGGCAAGTGTCCTTTGACCTATCTCTGTCCTATTCATTCTTTAATTCACCTCCCGCATTAACATTTATACTTAAGGACTGACTAGCTTTTGTTATCCATGTCCTTGTTTACCTATTTGGGTCGGATTATTATTATTTAGCTCTATGCTATTGCTCAAACTCTAATCAATGAACATGATGAGATTATATATGATACGCTGTTTTCCCCTCTCTTATTATGATGTTATACTTGTGGTCTTCAAGGGGGCTCGAGCGGTTTCTCGAGTGCCTCTCCGTAAGGACCTGTTCTATGGATGACCGCCCGGGAAAACAGTGCAACCATGAGGGTGGAGTGGGATGCCCTTAGCTGAATAATTAGAGGAACCGGGGTAGTTCGCTTAGCCGTTGTGCCGTCAATGGGGCTCGGTGTATGCGGCTCGCTCTGCCAAGGTTGATTTGTCCCTTGGGGAGGAGTGCAGTACATTTAGGAAACCTAACGGGTGGCTACAGCCCCGGGAATCTTTGTAAAGGCTACGTAGTGATGCCCTGCTGGGTCACCTTGGTAGTGATCAATGGAGAGTCATGATCTCCGGGAAGAAAGGGAATCACGGCTTGTGGGTAAAGCGCACAACCTCTGCAGAGTGTTTGAAAACTGATATATCAGCCGTGCTCGCGTTATGAGCGGCCAAGGGAGCTCCAATGATTAGTGGTACTTGATCAGAGACATTTTGGTTTACAGGTGGCAATGAGACTGATGGTTTTTGGTTATGTCTATGGTGCTGGTAAGTGGTATTCTTTCCGTTTGGAAAGGGTACATTGGGTTAATAACTTGGGTTAATGTTAAAACCTGGCTTTCTACTAGTAAATAATAACCTGACCAAATAAAAGCAACTGCTTGACTTCCCCACATAAAGCTAGTCTACTACAGCCAAACAGGATGCTTGCTGAGTATGTTGATGTGTACTCACTCTTGCTCTACACACCAAACCCCCCCCATCCCAGGTTGTCAGCATTGCAACCACTGCTCAGGAGAAGATGAAGCTGTGGAAGGAGACTTCCAGGATTCCAAGACTACGACGAGTTCTAGGTGTGGGTTAGCGGCAACCCCCAGTCGGCTGCCTGTGAAGGCCGCGGTTATCTATGTTTCGTTTTCGCACTTTGATTTACTGTAAGGACTATATGGACGTCTCAGACGTATGATGTAATCGACTATTATTTCCCTTTTAATACTATTTTTGAGCACTGTGTGATGATGTCCATGTTATGTAACTGCTGTGTACGTGAATAACTGATCCTTGCACGTACATGGTTCGCATTCGGTTTGCCTTCTAAATCCGGGTGTGACATAAGTGGTATCAAAGCTGTGCTGACTGTAGGACCGCTAACCTAGAGCAGAATGGTCGTTCTAAGGACTATAGACCTCTGTCCCTGCCTTGACTTTGATATCCCTTCAAAAGTTGTCATACCGACCAAACCTATGTTCTACTATATATTATACCTTGCTGAAAATTATGTTTTATTCTAATCCTTCATTTATTTATGATTCATTATTTGCTGGTCATATTAATTCTGTTCTCACTCTTTTGCTTGCGGTGTCTTTTGTAGATGGCTCGACTTAGACACACAGCACGAAAGTCCGTCATCCCCTTCTTACCCTCCCGCCTTGCGGAGCGTCCGCTTCGCCGTCCCGTGGCCGGTCAGTCCAGCCACTTGGAGAGACTGCACCACCGCCTACATGAGGAGCAGGAACGTCGACGACAGGAGCAGCAGGGCTCTTCCTTCTCGCTCCAGCAGGAGATAGAGTCTGTGAGGAGTTGCTCTCCTGTGCTTCCCCTGGAGGCGCCCCCTGCACCACCACTGGGTGCCCCAGCCTCTGGAGTAGCTGCTGGAGGAGACCCAGACGATGGAGGTGGCGATGACAGCCCGAGCCACGACACCGACTTCCCTGCTGACCATGAGCCGGAAGGATGGGTTGCTCGACCCATCACTCGCAACGCTGCTCGCGGGTGTCACTTCCATGATGCGCTCGACACCCTGCTACGTCGGGCACTTGACCGGCGTACTTGGTCCATCGAGTATCGCTGTGTGGTCTACCAGCCTAGTCACGGGGTTTACCCAAACCGCTGGGAGGCGACCTGCTTGGTGCGCCGTCCGAGAACAGTCTCCAGGGTGCAGAGGCCTGCTTAGAGCACTATTCTATCTCTGAGCGGGACTCAGCTGAGGCAGCCATGCAGGATGCTGCGCGGCGTGCGCTTTCGCACTACTGCTCGGTTCTCGGTGGGGTAGCTGACGGTCTCGACCTGAAGTATTACCCCCGCCGTCCATCTGGCAGCACAGGAGGCGTGATTGTTTCACCTGCTGGTGAGGACAATCCTAGGTTGAGCAGCACAGTCAACCTAGCCGCCGTGCTAAACACGGAACTGGACCATGCATTAGACGAGCTGAGTAGGGCTCGTGCTGAGATCGCCCTGCTGCGGGCTGAGCACGCGGAACATCGTCACCTGGATGATGGTTCCCCCGCTCCCGTCGGGACTCAGCACCCGTACCGCTCACCTCGGCGTGGACGCCAGTCTTTGGCAATCCCGACTGCAAGACCAAGATAAATCTAGAACCATAGATCGCTAGAGTCGGACCTTGTAATTAATACAAAATACATACGTAGAAGCTACGGTCTTAGCGTTGGTCTCGCTTCTAGTTAGTCTTAGTTAGACAGGGTAGTTTGCTATATCCTGTGCATCTATGTCTGTCATGATGAACTATGTTTGGTTTGGATCTTTGTAATGACTGTCACCAGGATGTGGGTATCCCCTGCATTTTGGTTTATCTGTTATATATTAATGGAGTTAGCTATTTAGTTGGAAGCCTTTTATTCCACTTTCCTCTTTATCTGAGAAGCTGTGTTGGTCTGTGTTGGAGATCAGTGAAGATGCTCATCTGTTCAGTGCTGTTGAAGAATTCTATACTCTTTCTTATGCTGCAAGATTTGCCAGATCAGTTCTGATGTGTGGTTGCATTCTGCAGATGTCAGAGAATAGGCGCAGAGGAGGAAGGCATGCTCAGCAGGAGCGAGCCGCTCAACAGGAGAGGTACCCCAGCAACAGCACCTGCCGTCCCCC